>BRKX01000016.1:2430000-4830000 GCA_026008535.1 Perilla frutescens
TGAACATCAAAGTTACGGTAAATTTCGTTGTCTTAGATGAGTTTGGCTTATTAGTAACTTGGTGGAAACAAAAAATCCCAACAAAGTCTCATATGGATATGATGTATATAAGGGACTTACATTCATTAGATGCATGAGATAACGCATAAAAAAATGACATCAATGTGATATCATCAAAATTACCAAAAAAATATTATAATTTGCTATTTTTAATCTGATTTAAACAGATAATATATAAAATTAAAGTTTTTCATATTATTTCATTTAAGATTTCAGAAAAAGGCATGTGTTATATGAAAAAATATTGACAAAAAAATATAAAATATTTATTTGTCATGCATGTGCAAGCTTTAGATTCAAATAAATTTTTAAAAATAATTATAACCCCTAGTTTGGATAATTGAGATTAATAAACCATAATTGTGATGTAATAAACCATATATGGGATAAAATAAATCATATTTAAGATGAAAAAGTCATAAAAATTAATAATTTGAATTTTTTCATCCATACTTATCTACCCAAACATGATCACATAATATCTTAATTGAAAGCGCATGGCAATTCCTTTAACTTGATACAATATGTGTAGATTGGATTTAAAATGATAATGTTACGGACGATAAAGTTTATTGTAATTTTTAAGGATGTCACGTTGATGTTAATTTTTTTTGTAATTGTAGAGGTCCTTTTTCGCTAAAGGCCCAAAACTGAGGCCCACGATCATTCGAGGTTGAGAGGTCGAGGTCGAGGCCCAAAACTGAAGCCTTAATCAAGGTCAGGTAGAAGTCAAGTCGGGCGACCAAGTCAATGCCCGTTCTGGGTAAGGGGGAGACTCCTTCAAAACCCTAAAAGGGATAAAAGATATCCCCGAAATATCGGAAAGAGGTTGAAGGCTGTGGAGGCCTTATTTTTGTAAAGGCCCAAAGCCCAGACCCACTTCCGTTTGAGGACGAGAGGTCGGAGGCATAGAGCTTGAGGTCGAATGCACAGAGCCAGAGGTCAAAGGTTTAGAGCCAGAGGTTGAAGGATCGAAACCTTAAGGTTAGAAGATGAGGTCGGACGAAATTCAAACCGCATATATGACCAAGTCAAAAGTTTGTTATAGATAAGAAGACCCCGTCAAAATCCTAAAAGGGATAAATGTTATCCCCAAAATATCGGAAAGGGGGTTGGAAGCTCTCTATATATATCATTAAATGAAACCTTGGTAGGGGAGAGGAATCATTCGCACTACACTTGCTTACAAATCAAAATAGAAGCATTCATCACATAATCCCGCAAGTAACCCATATACATGGGTCCACAGCAGCGAAGCTCGACCCCTCTCGAATTACTGAATAACTCTTATAATTTTTGTGATTTATTCATTTTCATCTTTATTAAATCGATTCTGACTTGAGCGTCAGAGTCCGTTCGATCGTCAACCCCCCGACGGTCCTTCAGCTTCACGTGTTTTCTTTGTCTTATAGATCGCTGGAGCCCGAACTCGAAAAATGATTAATTGTAGAGATTTTTTGACCTCTACAGTAATCATGTGAGAATGTCACATATGTAATATGGGACGCTCTCATTTCTCCTTGTTTTTCCATCATCATTAAAACCATATGGAATTTGAATTTATATACCATCTTGCGCCTTCTTTTATAATACGAACTTTAAAACATTACAATTAAAACACAATCTTATATTTTTTGCAAAATATACATCCCAAATTTTCCAATGAGTGAAAACAAATATACAATATGAAATATTATAAAATTGTATAGATGTGTAGCATAATCATAATTTGAATTTCACTAACAAAATAAAGATCAACGTGAAATATAGTATTTGATTTTCATATTATAGCAATTTTTGTCTATTTCGTAAAAAAAAATGTAAGTGTGCATTTTAATTGCAACATTTCAAATTTGTGTATAAATTGTAAAGGGAGTGACTATTTACACTACTAATTTTACTCTTTGCACCGGAAAAAGAAAAAAATAATAATTATGAAATTACTTAAATATCATTTAATTGTATGTCTGTACCACTAAAATTACTGAGTGCATCACAAATTAAAAAGGAAAAAAAGTTAGCGTGATTCGAAAATAAAATTTCGAATTCATCTTATTTGTTTGAAATTCAATTTTCGAACATATATGATTTTTAAAATAGAATTTCGTTCGAAAATGGATTTTCGAACAAATATGGTGTATTCGAACGAAAATTCATTTTCGAACAAACATAGTGTGTTCAAAAATCTATTTTTGAACGGATTCCATGAATTTTTGTTTAAGTGTCATTTGAAAACAGAATTTTGAACATATCTGGACTATTTGAAAACACCAATTCAAACGAGACGTGAAGCTGAAAAAAAAATCCAATGTTGAAATATTTCAAACTAAAATACATTGTTGTCGAAGGCAGAAACATTCACCGGAGAAGAAGATATTTACAGTGAGTTTGGTGCATGTTGTTGTTGACGAAGATTGGCGACGCATTCGTCTTCGGCGAGAGATCTGCCAAGAAAAAGAGTGAAATATCAATTTTTTTGTAAGCAAGGGTTTTTAATTAGGGATAAGGTCCAAATTGGCCACTAAACTTATTTGGGGGGGCTCAATTGAGTTACTACAACTTTTTTGGGCTCAATTGGGTCACTGCAGTGCTAAAATTGGCTCAATTGGGCCACCGCGTGACGGAGCCCGTGAGGGCTCCGTTAAGTATTGTCAAAACGACGTCGTTTTGATCTTTTTTTACCCGACCCAATACCCCGACCCACTCTCAATCCAAAAACCCGACCCAAGCTTCAAAAATCAATTTCCTTTCCATTTTCTTTTAATTTTCATTTTTTTTGTTTAATTTTTCTTTTCTTTTATTTTATGTTCTTAGTATGTTCTTTGTCTAAAATCCAACCTCCAACCATGATTTGGGTCTGATTCCAAAAATCTTTTGTTATGGGGCGTAAAAAACCAAATTCTGGGACAACAATTTGCAAAAACAGCAAGAAAAAAATCCAAGAAGAAATTAGCCAAAATTGTCTTCAAAAAAATCCCAGTAAGAAATTGGCCAAAAATTGCCTTCAAATCTAGACAACAATCTGCAAAACAGCAAGAAAAAAATTCAGTTTCATCTCCCAGATCTGTTGTCAAAAAATCAAAAATTCAATCACAAAAAAATTCAACTCCCAGTTCCAAGATTTTCTGATTTTCCAGAAAATCTGGCAATAGCTTGAGTTTTATTTCCCCCCAATTCCAAGATCCAAAAATTCCACAAACCCCCAAATCATTCAAACCCTTCACCATGGACCACCACCACGATCCGCCACCTCCGCCGCCCAACCTCCGCCACACCACGACCTCACAAATCCTCCGGCAAACTCATCACTCTCTCATCGAGAATGACCCTTCCTTGAAATCCATCCTCTCCCACCTCGATTTCTCCGCCTCCTCCCACCACCACGTTCATCGCCACCTGACCTTCCGCCGCCGCCGTGCCTTCCTCTACCTTTCGTGCGTTGGAACTCTCAACGACGCCGTGCCTTCTCTGGATTCCAATTTCGATCGCTCTCTCTTTCACCCCTTCTCTAGAAAGGACAGAAAAAGAACAGAAAATAAAATAAAAGAAAAATTAAAGGAAAAATAGAAAATTAAAGAAAATAGAAAGAAAATTGATTTTTGAAGCTTGGGTCGGGTTTTTGGATTGAGAGTGGGTCGGGGTATTGGGTCGGGTAAAACAAGATCAAAACGACGTCGTTTTGATAATACTTAACGGAGCCTTAACGGGCTCCGTCACGCGGTGGCCCAATTGAGCCATTTTTAACACTGCAGTGGCCCAATTGAGCCATTTTTAACACTGCAGTGGCCCAATTGAGCCCAAAAAAGTTGTAGTGACCCAATTGAGCCCCCCAAATAAGTTTAGTGACTAATTTGAACTTTATCCCTTTTAACTATATTTGAAATTAATAATAAAAAATAAAAAATAATTTATGGTGTAAAAAAAATATAGTGAAAAATAATTTATGGTGTAAAAAAAATGCAGTGCAAATAGAATTTTCCAATTGCAAATGGTGTCAAACAGAACATTAATGATCTTCTCTTCTGGTGAATTTCATGATCGAAACCGAACCAAGTATTATCATAGTTGAAACCCTCTATTATACATTTGATATTGCATTCACTATTGCAACTCGATTATTTTATTTTTAATTTTTTTCTTCGATTTTAATTTCTTATGTTTTAGTTCTATTTTACACTTATTATTAAGAATTCATCATACCCAATTAGAATGCATTATATTTTTTTATTTAGTTTTTAACTTTTAATTATTAATTGATTATTTAAAAAATTAAATATTAAAAAAATATATTAAACACTAATTGGGTAGGATGAACCATAATGAGTGTAGAGTTAAACAAAAACATAATAATTAAAATAAAAGAAAAAAATTGAAAATAAAAATAAAATCAAGTGTGCAGTAGGAAATGCAACACCAAATGTGCAATAGACGATCTTCTATGATATTATCAAAACTCAAATTTAACACTTTATTATAAATTAAGTAAGAGGTGTAATTGAGTCGAGTAATAGTCTTATCGAACTCAAGATCGATAAAAACTCGAAACTCGACTCAACTCAACTCGATTATATATAAATATTAAATAAAAAATTATATTTATTTAATTTTAAATAAATATAATTTAATTATTAATAATATACACGTAAATAACTAAATTATTTAGGGTGAATTGTAATTGCACTAAAACTCGATTAGGCTCATGAGCCCATCGATGTCACTATTATGGAGCTTGAGCTCGGTAATTACTCGAGTCGCTCGAACTCGAGCTCAACTCGACAAACTTCGAGTCGATTTTGGATTTTGACCGAGTCAATGCTGAGTAACTCCCGAACCTCCAAGCTTTACAATTTGCTGAGGTATGCATATTTTTCCAACCGAAGACCGTTCTTCTTCGTTTGCCAGCGAGTTGCTGAATCTACGCAAATTTCAGGTGTGGCTTTTCCATACATTCAATAATTTCATGATATTCCTTCATCTACTGTTCATGCTTTCCAGTTTAAGTCTTGTTATCCCTCTCAGTGACGAAATTAGTAGATGATTTAATTTGTATGCTCATGTATTTGATTCTGCATAGTCAATGCATTTCCCCAATTCGAGCAGGAATTATATTGCTGCGATTTTTGTCGTCTTAACTTCGATTAGACATGATACGAAATCTAGATTTTTGAATGCCATCCCGTTTGATCATAACGGAGGGGTATCTTTTTAATATTGGGAGGAAATTGTGTAATACATGTTTACTGGATTTGCTGCAACTGCTCAAATCGGTGTGAATTGAAAGTTTTGAGGTTTGGGAACAATTTATTGCGCTGGGTAAAGTTTGTGACCCAAAGTATTGGTCGTGAGCTTTGTTTTTCCCTTTCCCACTGTTCTCTTCACACTTGTTTTTGAAGATATGCTAAAACTATAACTAAATGAATAATTTCCAGATTTAGTGAAATCACAATAATAACTAAAATGTATGCATAATTTCCAACTTTAGCGTGGGAATTGGTATATTCTTCTTCTTCTTATAGTCTTACTCTCGTGAGTTGTGACTGATGAAATTGCAAACTGATTTAAGTGATATAGAGTTCCATAACACACACACACGTGTGTCGATACTGTTATGTACATTGGCATTTGACTGGGTAGAATTAAAGAAAGAGAAATGAATGGTGGTGATGTTTTGTATTGCAGATAATGACACTGACATGCATTTAGTGAAAGTAGACAAAAACATGGCCCATTTTGAATTATTTGAATTCAAAACCTCAACTAGGTGGCATTCAAGATCTGCAAAAGATGCAAGTATTAATAATACATGTTTGATCTTTATCACAAAATAAGCGAGTTGACTTCTAACTGTACCAAGTCACAGATACACATTTCTTCATACTGAGCATAATCTTTCTGTAGTTCAAGAACCATGGTGCTGTGGGAGGCAGTTTTGTCACCAGCACTTCAAGTTCTGTTTGAGAAGTTAGCATCGAGAGAGATACTAGAATTTCTAAGGAGAAATAAACTTAATGACTCACTGCTGGAAAAGCTCAAGATTGCTTATTTCACGAATGCTGCCATGCTTGACGATGCAGAAAAGAAGCAATACGACAGTCCGGCAATTGAGACATGGCTAGACATGCTCAAGAATGCTGTTTATGAAGCTGAAGACATACTGGATGAGTTGACCACTGAAGCCTTGAGATGTAAACTCGAAACAAATTCTGCTCAGAACTTCTCAAATCAGGTACGCAACCTCGTTACTAGCTTTAGTCCTTTCTGTGAAGGGGTGAATTCAAGAATACAGAGCCTTATTGAGAAGCTGGAATATATTGCAAAGCATAAGGATCTTCTCGGTTTAAGAAGTAGTGAAAAGGGGGGAATTGAAATTGCACAAAGATGGCCAACTACTCCTCTATTAATTGAGTCTCAAGTTTATGGTAGGACAAGTGAGAAAGAAGATATAATAAAGCTACTGATTGAAAATGATGAAACAAATTGTACTGCTAGGCCCTCTGTACTTCCTATCTTAGGTATGGGCGGTATAGGAAAGACTACTGTTGCTCAGATTATCTACAATGACAAGAGGGTAGATGATTTTTTTGATGTTAAAGCCTGGGCTTATGTTTCTGATGATTTTAGCTTGACTCGTATAACTAAAGCCTTGCTTGAGTCAGCAACTGCTAAACCCTGCGATACCATGAACCTTGAGCTTCTGCAGAGTGGTTTGCAAGAAGTACTGTACAAAAAGAGGTTTTTGATTGTCTTGGACGATGTGTGGAATGAACACTCTGAGAACTGGAATCAGCTGTCTATTCCCTTCATGGTAGGGAATCTGGGTAGTAAAATCATGATAACAACACGTAACAGAGAGGTTGTTGCATTTATGGATTCATTACCCCCTTATTGTCTGAAGGAAATGCCTGATGAAGCATGTTGGTCTCTGTTTGTGCATCATGCATTTGGAAATGAGGACTCACAAGTCTACCCTACTTTGAGAGAGAGTGGCAGAAGAATCATGACCAAATGCAAAGGCTTGCCTTTGGCGGTGAAGACTGTGGCTAGTGTTCTGGTGTCTAAGCTTGATAGTGATCATTGGAATGAGGTCTTGAACAGCAATTTGTGGGATATACCTCCAAGGAAAAATGTTGTCCTACCATCTCTAAGATTAAGTTACCATCATCTTCCTTCGAATCTAAAAAGGTGCTTTGCATATTGTTCTATATTCCCAAAGGGCTACGAATTTGATAAGAAATCCTTGATCTTGCTATGGATGGCAGAAGGTTTCATCCAACCGCTAGGAACCATATCTATGGAAGAAGTGGGTGAAGAACATTTCTCAGAGTTGCTGTCCAGGTCATTTTTCCAAGAATCAACACAAGATAAGACTCGGTATGTAATGCATGATCTGCTGAATGATTTAGCTCACAGTGTTTCAAGGAATATTTGCATTCATTTGGATGAGAATTGGAAAAACAGGCAGCATGAGAGCTTGGACAAGGTTCGTCATTTCTCATGCTTTCGCAGTAAATATGATGTCTACAGAAAATTTGAGTCCCTCAATGAGGCCAAGAGGCTTCGTACATTTTTGCCATTACCATCACTGGACGGAGATGAATTTTGCTATTTAACTAGGAAAGTTCCTTGTGATCTGTTACCTAAACTGAGGTGCCTCAGGGTATTATCATTCAATGGTTACTGCATTACAGAGCTTCCGGAATCCATTGGGAACCTGAAACATCTTCGATACATAAATCTCTCCTACACTGACATTAAAGACCTTCCTACATCACTAAGTACCCTGTTCAATCTACAAACACTATTGCTGAGAAACTGCGATAATGTTAATGGGTTGCCATTTGAAATGGAAAATTTAATAAACTTGCGATACTTAGATATTGGTGGAAGTGGAATACAAGAGATGCCTCCAGGAATAGGTAATTTGGCAAACCTTCGGATGTTACCACAGTTTATTGTGGGTAGCTCCGGGGGTGGAGTACAAGAGATACAGACACTACCATTGAATGATGGCTCTGGCTCTGGCTCTTGTATTGGGGACTTGAGAAACTTATCACATCTTCGAGAATCACTTTGGATATCAAGAATGGAAAAGGTGACCAATTCATGGGATGCAAGGAGAGCTAACTTACAGGAAAAGAAATGGTTAAATCAATTAGTTTTCGAGTGGAGTGCTGATTCAGATGACTCGCTAGATGAAATGGTTGTAACCAGAGTCCTTGAGATGTTACAACCTAATCTGAAGTTGGAAAAGGTAGACATTAAGAATTACCCTGGTAAAATATTTCCAACTTGGATTGGAGATTCTGCATTCTCTAAGCTGGATTCTCTCACTCTTAGTGGTTGCAAAAGATGTGAGTTGCTGCCTCCAGCAGGTCAGCTGCCTTCACTTAGAACACTCTGTATTAAGGGCCTGCTCGGAATAACAAGTATCGGTGCAGAGTTTTATGGCTATTCTTCATTCAGATCTTTTGTATCACTTGAGAAGTTAAGTTTCTCAGAGATGCTAGAGTGGGAGAACTGGTCCTTCTTCACCGATGTTGAACTTTTTCCGACTTTGCTGGAGCTTCGTCTGGAGCAATGTCCCAAACTACTGGGAGATCTGCCTTACCACCTTCCTTCTCTGAGAAAACTCGTGATACATGAATGTGAGCAGCTAACTTCTTTGCTTCCAAGGCTTCCTCAAATTCATGAAATGGAACTAAAAGGGTGTCATCATATGTTGCTTTCTAGTCAATTGATGACAAATTCACTTACATCTTTGGAAATACACAACATGAGAAACCTCATATCTCTGCCTGAAGGGTGGGTACAACGTCTCAAAAGGCTTGAGCGGTTGGTCATAAGTGATTGTTTTGATCTGGTGCATCTGGCCAGAAACATGAATGATTTGCTGCACCTCACATCTCTCCGACAACTGATAATCAGAAGTTGTTCTTCAATGATCTCGATGAATGAGGAACTCCAGCAGATGCCTCAACATCTCGAATATTTGGAACTAGACTGCTGTCATAGTCTAGAGAGGCTACCACAAAATTTTGACAACCTTGCATCTCTACAAGAATTGGTAATCACAGATTGCCCAAAACTAGAATTCTTTTCAGGGACAGCCTTGCCATCTAATCTCAAAGGCCTTGTCCTCCGAGGATGTGGTTTGGAGTCATTGCCTGAGGATATGATCAACGGCATTTCCTCCCTCGAGTTTTTACACATCAGCGGCTGTTTGGTCCTCACTTCCTTTCCAAGACACAACAAGGCAGTTCCGACCACCTTCAAACAACTCACCATCGACTCCTGTCCCAGCCTAGAGTTTCTTCCTGAGGGAATGATGCACAGCAGTAACATTATTCTTGAAATGATAGAGTTGTTTGACTGTTCTTCTCTCTCATCATTCCCAGGAGGGCAGCTGCCAAAAACATTGAAAACGCTCACAATCTGGAACTGTGCCAATCTGGAGTCACTTGCAGATGTGATAACAGGCACAATGTCTCTCCAGTCTCTACGAATTGGAAACTGCACCAAACTCAAACACTTACCCTCTGGTTTGCATGCACTGAGCTATCTCGAATATCTTGAGCTAGATGGTTGCCCGAGCATCGAGTCCTTTCCAGAAGAAGGCCTACCTTCTGCAGGACTAAAGCAAATGCACATCCTCAACTGTGAAAATCTCAATTTCTTGTCAAAGCGCATGCTGACTCTCACATCTCTGGAAGAACTAAGACTATCCAACTGCCCCATGCTTGCCTCCTTTCCAGAGGACGGCCTCCCAGTCAACCTCGTCTCGTTGGACATCAAAGACTGTGAGAGAATCAAGCCGTGCTCACAGTGGGGGTTGCACAGGCTTAACTTGCTCAAAAAGCTCAGAATCCACGGGTGCAGCTTGGATGCTGATGGATTTCCGGAATGGCTACTTCCTTCAACGCTAGAGACTCTTCACGTTGGAAACCAACAAGATCTCAATTCCTTCTCCCCATGGCTCAAGAATCTGACCTCTCTTGGAGAGTTGAAGATCATGGAGTGCCGTAATATAGTTTGTTTGCCGGTCGAGGGATTGCCATCTATGGTCTCGTTTCTGCAGATAAGTGGTTGCCCTCTGCTGCAACAGAACTGTGACAAGGATTGGTCATCGTTGGATCACATCCCATGCATAGTGATGTAGCTAGGGGTAAGTTTTCTACGGTCATGAACATATTGATTAAGGTGTTGTTTCCTTGAGCAAAACTCCATTGATTTTTTTTTCATGATATTTATGAATTTGTTTCCACTTTGATCATTAAATAGATTAGTATTTTCCCTTTTTCAATCCTATTATTTATATAATTCGATCAATCTGCATGGCAGGATCTCTGGTACACTCATAAAAGAAGATTGTGCCTACTGATCCCATTTTTACATCTTCCACAATCTTATAATTTTCAATATGTTATCACGAAGCTAGCTAGGCTCCAATAGTTATCTTTTTTGGTTTTGTTTCAAGGGTTGATTGTAATTTTAATTACCACCTCTGACCTAATTACAATTTCGATACCACTTGAAATGTTGTGATAATGACACCATCTTTTGATTTGTATCAATTTTTACACCTCATCTTTCTCGATGATCAAAAATCCAACGTGAATATATATACAGGTGTTAATTAACCTGTTAGAAATATATGTAATATTATTTAGATACGAAGGGTAGTCTTGATTTTTTTTATTGCCCTAATGGTACTCCTATATTTGGGTTCTTACCCTCTCCCATTTTTAGTTAGTTCTTTTGCCATTCAATTTGTAAGCAAAACATGACTCTCTCTTCTTAATACATTTCCTTCTATTTCTTGTTCAAATATTCCATGAATATTATGTTAAATTAACACCTATGCTATCATATTTGAACCATGTCAAGTTTTCAACCGTCGAAAAAATGGATGTCAAAATTGCTACAAATCGAAAAAGTTAAATGGGAAGTGACCAAGAAAACACCTAATAGCTCATGGAACATGCACAAGTAAACTCTTATCGAGCTGTGCTTCATTAAAACCTACTGAAGTAAACCTAATTAAAAAAAAAAAAAACCTCGAGGAAAAAGAGTGAATATGTGAAGAAAAGCTAATACAAACAAAACCATTAGAAAATAGATCTTTCACCACCAATTAATGGACGCCCACCATCGCAGCAGCGATCTATCAGTCGGTTGATTTCCCTCTGGATCTTATTACAACGTTTCGAAAATAATGTTGAAATTATAAATTCGGCTAAAGGTGGTGATTAAAATTATAATTAATTGTTTTTTGGGATTAATTACCTTAAAATACATAAATTTTGGGATTGTTTTTGGTTTTACGCACGTTTTAAAAAACGTAATTTTAATAACATGAACTTAACACTTGTTTGGTTTTTCACATGATTTTCAAATTTCAGTCAAATGAAGTGACGTGTCGTGGTCATCGGAGAATTCCACGCGTATATCTACGTGAGCACTAAATTGTCTTAAAATATACGAATTTTGATCGATTTTGGTCGGATTAAAGTGCTCGAATTTGAAAATCATGTGAAAATTCAAACAAGAGCTAAGTTCATATTATTAAAACTACATTTTTTAAAACATATGAAAAACCAAAAATACCCCAAAATTTATAAATTTTAAGACAATTAACCTTTTTTTTTTTCAAATATGTGATCCAATTTTTTGATAAAAAGAAACAAGAAATGCATGCAAGAATATAACTATGAGATACATTTGATACTTGCTTTCCACAAATATTACTAAAATAAAATCAGTGGCATATTCAGAAGTTCTTAAAATTAATATTATTGCAAATTAAATTTTCGTATTCCCTTAAAAATAAGGGTCCCCCATATTTCAAGCAGGTTCCAAAAATAAAAAGAAAATGTGAATTTCATGTGAGATTAAGATTTAAGTGGGCCTTAGATGAGTTGGTTTGCATTTGTTTGGAAGTTGAAAACAAAAAAGTCCGGCCAATAGTTTGATAATATCACGTGAAATTTGATTTCTCAAAAAATAAAATAAAATAAAAATATCATGTGAAATTTGGATTTTATATAATGTACCATCCTTTTCCTTGCTTGTAATTTTTATTTTATTTTAATGAATTTAAATTTATATATCTTTCTTTCCCTTCCTTGACACTTTTAGTTAATTGTGATTTACAAAGTTTAATACGTGTTCAAATTTCAAACATAAGGTTTATGTTTTTATTTAGTGCTAAACTTGAAATGAAAACTATCAATCCACGACTTAAAAAATCGCGTATTTATAAATTTTTATTTTTTAATAATAATTTTTAACAATTCCATTAATCTTATTCCTCAAAAATAAAATTACAAAAAATCCCATCAATCTTTACCGTGAAAAAAGCGTCATATTTTAGGACATAATTTCTTCCAGTTTCTTCGTTAATTTTGTTGTTTGGCGAAACCATGTTCACATATTTACGAAATCAATACGTGCACTTCTCTTCCCATGCCAAATTAACAAAGAAAAACTAACATAGCGACAAATTGTTCTACTTTTGACTCCTCGTGCCAACTCTCTCTCTCTCTCTCTCTCTCTCTCTCTCTTATTCTTGGCGATTAAAGAAAGCCGGTCTTTTAAGCAACACGTCCATTTCAACCATTTGTTTAAGCTTTCTCGAGTGTTGGGGAACACCAGCAGTTTATTTGAATCAATCAATAAAGAATTGTCCCAATTAACTAAAAATTGATTTTTTTCAGTTATTTCTCCTGGAAGCTGGGAGGTTCGGTTAGTGACATCTGGGCTCTCTACTCAGAGGTAAACAAACACTAATAAAGATTTCAAGATTTTGTTGTGGTGATTTTTCTTGTTTTGTAATTCAGGTTAGTATCGCTTTAGAGTTGCTAAAGTTCGAATCTTGGGATTATATTTTGTTTCCAATCATGATTTGTGGGCAGTGATTTAGTCCAAGAACTCTGAGTTTAACAGAAAAGTATGAAAATCAACTCATTTTTGCCTCATAATTCTCAGTTTGTTGATCTCTTTAAATAGTGAGGAAAAAAAATAGTTTCTTGGCTTATAAATATGGCAAGGAATTTCTAATTTTCTAGTAAATTACTGAAAGTGAGAGAAATGGGGAGGTGCAAAATGGGGCCTTGTTTTTTGTTTCCAATCATGATTTGTGAGCAGTGACTGAGTTCAATAATTTTACATTTAACAGAAAAGAATGAAAATCTACTTGATTTTACCTCATAATTCTCAGTTTCTTGATCTCTTTATAGTAGTGAGGAAGAAATTAGTTTCTTGGTTTATTTGGCAAGGAATTTCTAAATGGGGAGGTGCAAAATGGGGCCTTATTGTTGTTACAGGGAGTAATTGTGAATTAGTAAGACTAACATCAGCTTACATCCAAACTGAAGCATCATTTTGGTGTGACTTTACATGGAATTCCTAAAATTGGGAAAAACTGATTGTATCTGCATCTAATGATGATGTGAAGCTTTCCTCATTTGTGTATTGTGTTTACTTCTGTTTCAGAGAAACACCAAGGGATGGAAATTATATATTGCCATGCTGTACAGTCCTGTTGTGCTGTGGATTTTAAAGGTGTGAAGGAATTCGATCCTCATCGACTAAAGCTTCCCATTGCAAGGGAAAAGGGGGTTTCGTCTGTTGTAATCGAATCAGGTTTCACATCTTCAAGGTATTCTCATCTATACAGTTCAAGGATAAAGAAGGTTGGCCAGCATAGAGTTTCTACAACAGTCTGCTCAGTTAACAGATATGAAGATGTTACTGCAAGTGTCTTAAGTGACTCCTATGATCCTTATGTGCTTGATGGTGAAGGGGGGCTACGTAGTTTGACGGGCACTAGACAGGCAGCAACACCTAAGGTCTCGATTCCTAGTTTGCCAGATGAAGAAAATGGTGATAATGCTGCTCAGATAAGCAGCTGTTTCTGGGAATGGAAGCCGAATTTGAATGTACATTATGAAACATCGGGTTCTGAAAATGTGAACTCTCCACCGGTTCTTTTCCTTCCCGGCTTTGGTACAGGCTCGTTTCATTACAAGAAGCAGCTGAAAGATCTTGGCCGTGATTATAGAGCGTTTGCACTGGATTTCTTGGGTCAAGGCATGTCATTGCCACGGGAAGACCCGACTCTGCAATCTGAAGATGGAAACAAGTACATGTTGCCCGGACAGAATGATATCTGGGGTTTTGGTGATGAAAGTGAGACGTGGGCGAACAAGTTAGTTTATTCGGCTGATTTGTGGAGGGATCAAGTGCAGAATTTTATAGAAGAGGTACACATTCCTTAAAGCATCTCACTCATTGTTTCAACAAATGTTTATCTTACATCACATGAGAATTTGTGACTGAGTTGAAGCTATAGTTCTGTAAAAGTTCAGAACTGAAAATTAGTGTTTGTTGTTTTGAAAATGTGGGTGATTTTTTGTTTGTTTTTGTTTTATTGTAGATATCAAATTATATTTTATAAGTGATTGGCAGAATTGTTGTCAAAGTTTCTGTAAACAAACATATCATGAAACTGGAAGAAATTCTGAGATATATATTGAAGCTTCTCAAACAAACAATACATGATTTTCAAGGTGTAGACACAGAGCTATATCAACAATACTAGTAATTCTTCATCACTTGTGCCGTTTTCATTTGTCAAACGATGCTTCGTGTACTTCTCGGATTCAACCTCTTGATTCTTGACTTCTTGACACCAAAATGTTTGTACAATTTCAGCATGGAAATAGCTCACTGTATGATGTTGTAGGTGATCAAAGAACCTGTTTATCTTGTGGGAAACTCTCTTGGAGGATTTGTGGCACTCTATTTTGCTGCCTGCAATCCACACCTAGTGAAAGGCGTGACGTTGCTGAATGCGACCCCCGTCTGGGGATTTCTCCCTAACCCGGAGAGATCTCCAAGACTGTCACGACTCTTCCCATGGACCGGAACATTTCCTCTCCCTTCTGGTGTTAGAAAACTAGTCGAAGTTCTGTAAGTTGCACGAACCCGAAATTCTCAATTTTCATTAACATCCAATCTCCTGCTCAACTTTGAACCCCTGTTTGGCACTCTAGGTGGCTGAAAATCAGTGATCCAAGAAGCATAGCAAAAATACTGGAGCAGGTGTATGCAGATCATTCGACAAATGTTGACGATGTGTTTGCTCATATTGTCAAGGCAACGCAACATCCAGCAGCCGCTGCCTCATTTGCTTCGATCATGTTTGCACCTCAGGCACAACTATCCTTCAAGGAAGCTTTATCCAGGTATGCTCAAATGCAGCTCTCTTTCCATCACTGCATTAGTTTCTATCTTCTTTTTTTCTTTTCCTCGAAAGTGTATCAATCGAGCTCGTGATTGCAGGTGCCAAACGAACAACACACCTATTTGCCTCGCATATGGTAAGGAAGATCCTTGGGTGATGCCCATCTGCGGTATTCAGGTGAAAAACCAAGTTCCGGATGCCCCGTATTACGAGATCAGCCCGGCTGGTCACTGCCCCCACGACGAAGTTCCTGAGGTATATAAACATCTTGGCACTGATAACATCTCAAGTTAGAGATGCAGCAAGATTAGCTCACATTTCTTCTTGTTATTTGAAGGTTGTGAACTTTCTGCTGCGCGGTTGGATAAAGAATCTTGAGTCGGGTGGTTCGACTGTGCTGCCTTTGCTCGATGAACCCGAAAATCTCTGTTACGAAGTCACCAAGGACTTGGAGTTTTCAAGAGGTGGGTCTAAGAAGTCTGTGAGGGTGCAGTTCCATGGCTCCAATTACTCTATCTGGAGCTGGCTAAACTCTCAGTTCAAACCTATTTTCGAACGAAGGCTTGGTCAGCCTTCGACATGAAGATCGAAGAGGAAAACATCATCTAATGTACATCCATGTATTCAATCATACGTTTGTAATGTATAGAAAAAAAGATTTGTGCAATCAATAGGCAAGAATTTGCTGTGTCAAAACTCCAGTTCAACCTGATGAAAATGCATGTCACCTAAATTTGTAGCCAGTTCAGAGCTAACAAGATCATGATTAGGGACAATATATATTAATTTCTCAAGTATCTTTTCCAAAATATTATCTATATATCTATATCTATATAATATGTAATAATGACTCCGCATCCCGAAAATAGAAAAATGTGGTTTCCCGCCCTTTTGCACCTTCCAAAAAAGAAAAATAATATTTTATATTAAAATATCAAATTTCTTCTTTGTAAATGATTAAATGTTAATATGTTTCCATAAATATAAAAATCTTATATGATGAAAATCTATAATATACATTGTGTTGCACTATTAATTATGGTGTGTATATGTATAGATATTGGCAAAAATATTAATTATATATACTGTATATATAATATATGAAATATATAATCTATACTTAAATTAGTTTATGATTTACCTTAATTAGGTACACTTAATAATACTATAATATAATATATCGTATCTCAATCCAATGTAATATACAAAATATAATTATTTAGTATGTGTATTTGTATATTAATTCATACCCGAAAATGAGATATCTACCAAATCAAACAATATAAATTTCCATAATTAAAGAAATAAAATATGTCTGGCTATTTTAAAATTAAATTTATACTAGGTGAAATTTTCAGTTGAACGAATCTTACGAAACCAAAATTGGATTAATTATTATTATATATAGTTCTAATTACTAATTAAAATTAGTTGTTTATGTAACATGTTTGTTAATTGAATAAAATTATATTATTAATCTTTACCCAAAAATTTAGTTGATATTTACTATAACTGAAAATATGCTCATTTTCAATTAAAAAAAAAATCTCAATTCCCATAATTATATAATATACGTTTACATATGTATTGAGATGTGGCTAGAGAGTTAATGTATTTTATTAATTGAAATTGTATAGATTGTACCATAATTAAAAGATTGATTTTTATGTAAAATTTTTTATGTACCTTACGAGAAGAGGGTCATCCGTCTTTAGTAAATTGGAAATAACATGCCAGCTTTATGATAAGAGGAAGAAATTATAACTAATCTTTTATGTTCAATACACATGTTAGTGTTAAACATAAATATTCTCCTACATATATTTTCCAATTTATATTTGCTATTCACATATACATACATCTTAATTTAATATGATTTTTTCTTTTTATATACTTTAAATTCTTAATTATATGTTATTCATAATTTTGAAATATAATTAGTTATTTCTTTTATATATTTTAAATTCAATTGTTATACTATATGCACCATAATAATAAATCAAGTAATTTATACAATGTGCACCACACAGGTGAATTGCTAGTTACGTATGTATACCTATCGTGTTTCTAAAATTGCATTCATATTATTTGCATAAACGTATTAAAAAGAAATAATATTATTTCCCAACTTATATTGATACGTGAACAAACTAAAGTAAATGAAGGTAAAAAGAATGGAAAACGTGTCAACAATTAACAAGTATCATGATTACAAATTATTCATATGGGTTACTTGTGAATAATTATTTATATAATGATGATGGGGAAGTAATTCTTGATTTTTGATGGAAATTTTTTTAAGAATCCTAATGTTAGTTTATAATCTTGTCATAAATTAATGTTTTTATTTTTCAATCTTTTTGTTGGAATGTAATTTATATGGAGTGGTCTTGTGTGCACTATGTGCACTATCATATTTGTTGACCGGATCAACATGTTGACCAGTCAATATCGGAATACGCGTTTTGACTCTTGTCAACCCGCAAAAGATAAAAACAGTTAAAATCAGCTTTAACAGTAAAACTAAAAATTATCATTTAAAAGGCCCAAAAGTATCACATGTACTCTTAAAATGTATCGACAAAAAAAAAAAATCATCAAAATCAGTATCAACCGTAACACAAAAAATTACCACTCAAAATTCAAAAAGTATCACCCGTTTTAAAGTGAATTGGTGAATTTATGTTGACTATGTAATTGATAGATAGTACAAGCAAAATTAGGACAACTGCATACTACATCTTAACGCTGGTTCACTTTGAAGAATGGTGTTTTTGTATTCGATGCTATTTGGTTTAGGTTATCTGCATTCTGCATACCACGTCAATAATAACATTTAGTAAGGAGTGAACTTATTATGATCTGTTCCTGCATGAGCTAATCTCTCATCATTGATAAACTGTTGTAAACTGGTTAAGATTACTGAAAACCATTTGAAAAGAGTTTCAAATCTAATACTATATATGAATTTTTTCTACTGTTTTCTAAATAAGTGGAGTAGATGAGAAAGAACTTTAACTTCTCACATTAGAAGTGAGCACTTCAAAGGCCTAAGCAATTTATATCAACTATATATATTAAATTTTGATTTCTTGTTTAAATTATTTTCATGATATTTTCTAGATGTGGAGCTATATCCTAACTAATTTCTTGGCTCATCACTTCCTGTAGGACATTGCGATTTCTAGGTACCCGAGGAGAAGTTCAAGAGGAGTTGTTCTGCAATCATATTTTCTAGATGACGAATCATCTGCATCGACTGAATCTGGCGGTATTTATGGTCCTTATAGTCAGCGTCAGATCAATCTTGATGATCTCTGTGCCAAACCTGTTTCTCAAGTTGAAGGGCCTCAAGAAGTAGATGCTCAACCGCAAGATCTAAATGGTGATTCTCAGCCTCCAAGAGAGGATGATGTGGTGTCACGTGTCAAGGTTAGGTAAGAAAAGAGTACAACCAATGATGTTCCTCCGAGTGACCACTGTTTGAGCCCATCTCACGGCCTTAACGTCACTGAGTTTGCTAGAGCACTCCAAGATGACTCAAATTATGATCCAGATGAAGTTGAGTTGAGTTCATGTGGATGAATAAAAAATTATAATAATATAATTCATCATTAATATCAAAATAAAATAATAAATTTGATGTAATCAAAATTCAATTTCATTGAATCATGAAAACACTCTTTAAATTAATAAATATTAATTTATGAATTAGTTATATTGTGCATTAGTAAGTGTAAGCAATTAAATTTTATCTCCAATCAAATAGTGACACGTGGTTGAATAATTGAAATATCCAAATAATTATATTACTTATTTATATTTTGGGAATTTTAATTCCTAAATTAAATATTTAATATGTGAAGAAAAATCTCGGCCAATAGAAATGTGACAAATGACGAGCTCACACAAAAGATTAATACATTGTTGTAGAGAATCATGAAATACAAGTCACCAATTAACTTGTGCCACACAAGCCCTAGTGAGATACCGATAGAAATGTGCCATATAAGCCCTAATAAAGGCACCAATGAGATGACGCCACATAAGCCCTAAATACACCCTCATTTGCCTATAAATAGAGGCCTTGTCCTAAAGAAAACACACACAATTTCAAGAGCTCAGGACTTGAAGGAAGTTTGCTTGAAGAAATTCTCTCTCAACCTTCAAGGCGTTCGTGCAAGATTCAAAGCGTTCTATGTCAAAATCATCCCAAGTTCGAAGTTTGATCCGAAATCAAGGTGCTACAACCCTCCGATCAACGTTTCCAAGCTTCAAACCTTCAAGATTGTTCTTGAAGATTCAAGACGTTCCTCATCAAGATCATCCAAAACCATCGTTTGATCCGGAATCAAGTTGCTACACCCCCCGATCAATGTTTCCAAGCTTCAAACCTTCAAGATTGTTCTTGAAGATTCAAGTTTGATCTGGAATGAAGGTGCCACACCCTCCGATCAACGTTTCCAAGCTTCAAACCTTCAAGTTGTTCTTGAAGATTCAAGACGTTCTTCATCAAGATAATCCAAAGTCATCATTTGATTCGGAATCAAGGTCTCGACCATCCAAATCAACGTTCGTGAAGATCGAAGAGGCAAATTCACCTTGAAGATCTTAAAGAACACGAAGATCAAATTTTTGAAGAGAAGAATCAAAAGATCAAATAGAGAATCGAACCACAAATTGTAATTTCAATCCAAAAAATATTTCTTTGTACGTTTTTTCGGTGTTTATTAATATAAATATACAAAATTTGTGTTACAGTAAGATACAAGGAATTTTGATATAATCAGAATTCAATTTCATTGAATCATAAAAACACTCTGTAAATTAATAAATATTAATTTATGGATTAATTAATATCACGGTAAAAAAATAAATTTGGATAAAATTTCATAGTCTTAGTCCTATTAATTTAAGGGAGTTTCTATTTGCACCATCAAATTTGCTCTTTGCACCACAACTACTCATTACACTCATGTTTTTACTCTTTGCACCGTTAACATTTACAATAATGCCCTCCATCTAAAATATGTATTTTACTTAAAAAAAACTTAAAATCAGTAAAATAAAAATATAAACGGAACTTGCATCTCCACTTCACCTTCTTCTCCGGCCGTCACCTCCTTCTCCGCCCGCCGGCGGCGGCACCGACACGGTCGACATGCTGGCATCGGAAGGCGACAAAGAGAAGTGATGCATATCTCCGTCTACGAAAACTGGTTTGCCGCCGAAGAGAGAAACACTGAATCCGCGGTGGCACAGTCGTAATCAGGCAAAAAGATCTGCAAGATTTGCTACAGAAAAACCCTCCCTCAAAAAATGGTTTCCACCACCTGCGACCACCTCTTCTGCGCAAACTGCTGGAAAAAGTACATCGCGACGGCGATCAAAGACTGCGTCGGATGCCTGACGCTGCGCTGCCCAGAGCCCGGCTGCAAAGCCGCCGCCGGTGCCGACATGGTCGACATGCTGGCGTCGAAAGGTGATAAAGAGAAGTACTATACATATCTCCATCGATCCTATGTGGAGCTGAATCGGAAGAGGAAGTGGTGCCCTTCACCCGGCTGGAGGTGCGCGACGGAGAGCCACCGCCCCGCGGAATGCAAGACGGTGGCGGAGTGGATGGAGAAGAGCAGCTCGGAGGTAGAGAACACAAACTGGATCCTCACTTACACGAAGCCATGCCCGAAGTGTTCGGTGGTGATTGATCAAGGATGATAATCAAGGCATGGTTGTTTCTGCATATTTTAAGGAATCTCGAATGAATCTTGTTCATCTAACTTCGGTTACGAGGAAGTATTTTCACCTCCTCCAGGTCAGGATGGCACCTCTTGCAGTCTGGCAAACAGTTGGGAGAGGTCTTTACAGAGCCTTTGTGCAGTGAGATTTGTGGAGCGGAGCCTTTGACAGTTGTGATTGGGAAGGGAGAGTGGGAAAATAGGACTTTCGGATGCATCTATTTCTGCTTTGAACGGTTTATCAAATTCAGGCAATTTTAGCACAGGTTTGCTCGTTATTGCTATCTTCAACTTTTCAAACGCCATTTTACAATCAGGAACCAGAACCGCAGAATTTGGCAGATGGCGCTGGGTTGTTGGGAGAAAGATGGCAGCAACGGCGGTTGGGAGGAGGAAGAAAGAGGCACTTTTTTCTTTTGTTTTATTTAATTTTGAATTTTTATATTTTTATTTAATAAGGGCAATTAAGTAATTTCATAATTAATTATTTTTTAATTAATTTATTTTGTGGTGCAAAGAGTAACTATTGTGGTGCAAATAGAAACTCCCTTAATTTAAAGAGATTTTACTATATTGTGCAACATTGTATCGGAAAAGAACTACATAAACAATATCAACCACGCATATATGTTTGCTGAAATAGGAGATCGTGTCTTCATCTTCAATTGCACTTCTAAACAATCCACCTTTGAATATCTGAATTGCAGATTTAATAAATAAATAGTGTTGCAACTTAAAGTTTAGATATATTATAGATTACCAACCTGTTTTTTATACATGCTCTCTTCTACAATTCCACATGCCATTAATCTGTATACAATTACATTCTTCTTCTGCCGGATTCGGTAAGCACGACCGACAATTTGATTGTCCTCACTACAAAAAAAAAGGTTAACTATTATCAAAATTATTTTTCTCAATAATCGTATAGCTTATTAAATTTGATAGCGCATATGAGGTTCCATGATGGATGAACCACAATTACACGATCTGCTTCTGTTAATGTGAGCTCAATCCCACCAACTTTTGAGCTCAATAGAAAAATTGGAGCGATCTTGGCCTTTTGAAAATTATTTAGAAAAAATACATACAGACATACATTAACACATGTAGTTATTGTTTTTTTTTTGTTTTGTTTTTTTTTGTTTTGTGTTTTGTTTTTTAGTGTAGTATAATTGAGCTATCTCCCGTTGGACAATTGAAGTGATGAATTTAACTTTGTGTGTATTATGTCTTGGTGGATTGAGGATTTGATAATATCATGAAAATAAAAGTCACATGTTCATCTGTTGGGATTGGATGCTTGGCTAAAATTAATATTAAAATAAAATCATTTCGCATGTTATTAATGGAATTTAATAAACGCTGTTCATTATTTCTTAATAATTTAATATTATTTATTGTAGTTTTACTAAAAACATTCGAATGTGATAGATTACCCTATATAAACAATATAGCAAATTTCTTAAAATTGTATCCAATAATGACTTCTCAAAAGGTGTCTCAAAATCAACAATGACAGATGAAATATGTAAAAACATTATGTGAGTACAAAAAGATCAATCCATATGCACTCAAAAATAGTTTACAGTTGTGGCTTGATGAAAAAATTCATTTGACATTTAATACGGTAGTATCTTTGGAACCAGTTAACATGGTAGTACATTAAAAAAACAAACAACACTATAATCATATTTCACTAAAATAACTTAATTATGCTTTTAGTTTGAAAGAATTATTAATTTATGATATTAAATGACTATATATTTATACAGGGTCTTCCAAAATTACATTATCTTATTATCTTATTGATATATATGATATTTTCAATTGACCCAAGTCAGCACTAGGGAAATATAATATCTGAAAGAGTTTATTAATTTAACGAGTATTAATTTACTGAGGTTTTACTGTATGTCATTTTGAAGTTTTTGTGTTTTTGTGCTTAAATTTTCAGTGTTTTCCTGCTTAAATTTTCAGGAATTAAAATATCTTTTCAATTTACGGAATAAGGATTTGACATTTCTCAAACCTAACAACTTTTGTTTAAGGAACATGATCGACATCATCCTATGTAACTAATTTTCTTATGCTATCATCTCTAAAATTGAATTTGTACAACTATTTTTTTTAATTCTCACTGGTCAATGTTTATGTTTAATACAGGGAAGACACTTTTAGAGTTTATGTAGTTCTTTAAAACTCTCAACATAGTCGGAGTTAGTCGTCACAACTTGCTCTTTACTAAGGCAACCATCAGGAATGCAAAGTCTATGTTAGAGAATCTGAAACTACAACACCGAGTTTGAATGAGACAGTGAAATGACTTCGTTATGCAGAAGCTAATATGGTACGATTTTGTGAATTTCTTTAACAAAATAGTACCCGTTGTTGAATCATTTTGTTAATTCTTTTAAATTATTACTATGTGTTGTCATCAATCTATCTGACTGAGTCACTGAGACTACCCACATGAGTGACATTCATCTAACCCAATCTTTAAATAAAATATTAATTATCTCTCCTCCACATCCACAACCCCCAACTTTTTAAAATTTGCATTCCATCAGTGACACTCATCCAACCCGATCTTCAAATAAAATATTAATTTCTCTTTCGTCCTATTTACATAAAATATTTATCATATTATTTTTTAATAATATATTATTAATAATAATTTTTACTGTATTTAAAAAATTCTAATTAATTTATTAGATATATTTTTTGAATTCATAATTAAAAAAAATATCCATACAATTATAAATTCATAATTTACTTGACAACAAAATGAAAATTACAAGAGTTAACACAAAATAAAACATAATTAAATAAACTAAAATAAGAATACGTGAAATTCTAAATTACGAGTAAATAAGATGTAAATTACATATTCAATTATAAAGAAAAAAACTATGAGTTTTGATATTTTTTTTAATTTTTGATAATTATATAAAATATTTAAATTTTAAATTAATGTATATAAAATTATGTGGCACCCAATCAGAGAGTGTCACGTTTGCACAAGTTGAGATTGGCTGCCTCAAGTCACCAAAATGCATGACTTTTTTTAAATTTGTTTTGTCGCTAGTGGCCGCCTCAAGTCACCAAAATGGATGTCACCGATGATTGTAGTCTTAGGGAGTGAAAGTAGATTGTGACATAAATCAATTGGAAACTTACTTGTGCATGATAAAAGGAAAAGGGAAAATGTAAGCACACATGTTACTTTTTATTGAAGTAAAATAGAGATTACTACATGATATTATCGGGTCGTGTGTGCACTAGGTGCACCATCAAATTTGTTGACCGGTTAATGTCGAAAAATGCGCGTTGTCCTTGTCAACCCGTAAAAAATAAAAATCGTCAAAATCAGTATTAATTGTAACATTCAAAAACATCTTAATGGTCCAAAAGTATCACATATACTCTTAAAATGTATCGACCGGAAAATAAAAAAGAAAAAAATCTCGTCAAAATCAGTATCAACCGTAACATAAAAAATATCACTCAAAATTCAAAAAGTATCACCTGTTTTAATGTTCTTTTTTTTTTTGCGGGTTGACCGGATCAATTCCGGGTCAACGCGCGTTGATCGTCTGATGTGCACCTATTGCACATGAGAATTTGTGAATTTATGCACACTATGTAATTGATAGAGAATTAATTCATGTGGATGAATAAAAAATTATAATAACACAGTTCTATTGAATTAATATTTAAATTATAAAATTAAATATAATATATTATATGTGTAGAATTAATTATATAATATATTACATTATTGCATGATTATATTTTTAAATCTTTTTCTGGTTTATAATTGGTGGAAAATTAATTGATATGGATGAAGAATTGGAATAGTACAATACTATTATAGTAAACATAATATACTTTATGTGAATAATTAATAATATAATAATTGATGGAGGAGCAATTCTTGATTATTGATAGAGAACTTCTTATGAACTATGAGGTTAGTTTATAATCTTTCTATGAATTCAAACTTTTATTTTTCAATTTCTTCATTGGGATGTATATTATATAGACGGTGTAATTGATTGAGAATTAATTCATCTGGACAAATGAAAAATTATAATAGTGCAATTATATTGTAATAACATTTAAATGATAAAACTAAATATAATATATTGTATGTACAATAATTAATTATATAATATATCATATATATTGCTGTTGGATTATATTTATTATTTTTTTTTTCTTGTTAGGTATGGTTGATATGATGGAAAAATAATTGATTGTGAATTATTTAATGTAGATGAATAATTGTAATAACATAATACTATCAAAATAAATATAATTTATTATATGTGAATAATTATTTATATAATGATTAATGGAGAATTAATTCTTTTAATTTTTTTTATTTGCTATAGTTGATATGAAAGACAAATAATTGGTGGAAAATTAATTGATAGGTTTAAAAAGTCTATTAAGGTGCGGTTCCATGCAAATGAAATTATCTATTCCACTTGATGTCCATTTTTTATTTTTATTATATTTCCATCCATATTTTTTCTTCAAATTCAATTTGTTTTGGTCTAGTTTAATTTAGTTATTATTTAGGGTTCATTCCGCCCAATTAAGATTTTTATTCATTTTTTAATATTTATTTCTTATTTTTAGTTAATATAATTGATTAATAGGATTGATTGTTCCAAAATTAGGGTATATAATTTTTTAAAATTTCAAATTTTAGCAAGAAATGTTAATTATGATTTGTTATGGCATAATAAAATTTATTTTTATAATAAATATTTTTAAAATATTAAATTTGATAGTGAGACACAATAATGAAACATGAATTGTGAACTAGAGTATTTTATTCGATTCCATGGCTCCAATTTCTCTATCTGGAGTTGGCTAAACTCTCAGTTCAAACCTATTTTCGAACGAAGGCTTGGTCAGCCTTATGAAGATCGAAGAGGAAAACATCATCTAATGTACATCCATGTATTCAATCATACGTTTGTAATGTATAGAAAAAAAAAGATTTGTGCAATACAATCAATAGGCAAGAATTTGTTGTGTTGAACTCCAATTCAACCTGATGAAAATGCATGTCACCTAAATTTGTAGCCAGTTCAGAGCTAACAAGATCATGATTTTCTCAGGTATGGATTTGGATTCGGATATAAGTACCATCTGACGAGTTAGATCAAATACCGTCGAATTTGATCATCGTGTGTTGATGATGATGTCAATATACACAATTCTGAACTGCTGCAGGAAACAGAATGATGAGACAATGAAATGCAGAGTATGCAGATACATTCCATTCCAAATACATCTGAAAACTGACTGTGTTTAAACTACATCGAATGATTGTTCAAGAAGACGGTAAAGATACGAACGAACTAACTTGTTACCAACTTCAACGTGCAGATATATCAGTAGCGTTTAGACGGCACACCTATTCTGTTGCTGAATCAGTCGTATGCTTCCTCACGAAGAGCTTGCTTATGTCTTCTGTCACGACATTGCTCCTGCAAAATGTCGAGTGCAACAGCAAACCTTAGTTCAAGAACGTCCACAGTTGAACCGATAAAAAAATGTTGGAACGTGATAAATGTTTTACCAGAGATTGTACAATGTACGCAAAGAACTTCTATAGACTACATAGTGAAGAAATACTACCAAGGCAACGGAAACTAGGTCATGCTCGGGGAAACAACCTAATGACGGGAAGGGGGGAAAAAACCAACTTAATGCACATTCTCGGTGGTGGCTTGCAACTTCTTTCACTGTTTCAGTTTGTCATCAGCGTTCCAAACTAACTAAATCCATCGGGAAGCAATTGGAAGTAATGAGAAGCAGATAAAACAGTCACATAGTCTTACTCTGAAGCCGAGGTATCTCATACTTCAGTTAATCTAAATATCTAAACAAGGACTGACGATTGATGATTGATAGATAAGATTGAACAGATTGATGTATGTAGGCATGAAGCCATATTATAACTACAAGTTAGCAGTTCAGAGCAATAAGCTTAAGCTTTGATTCAACGTAAAAATGGACAGAAGTGCATCTGTTACTAAAGATTATAGATATTATAATATGGTGATAACTTTCAGTTAGTGGCATCAATTGATAATTCTGCCATTATGACTTAGGTAATAAAAAACAGTAAGGAGAACACACCTTCCAGACAACTGAGGCGGAACTAAACGTCCAGCAACGGTCTCCGGAACACTCTTTGAGTGAGGCAATGCCCCTTTCGGAACTTTACTACGAGGATAGGTAGCAGCTGATCCATTTAAGTCTCGCTTTCTTGCTGCACTTTCTGCCATGGCAGCTGCAACTCGGGATGAGTGGTCCGAAGCATTCGACTGGGGTACCACGGGTGAATTCAAGAGGAATGAGGCATCAGGAAGTTTCAGCACCGGAGCTTGATCGGGAACTGTTTCCATTGGTTTACTTGAAGGTGGCCTCAAACTTGTGGACGTCCTAATGCAACAAATAAACAAATTTGAGGATTTCATTAGAAAACTACAAAAGAGCGAATCCATCTGCACATTTTATCTGTCACCATAAAACTTACACCATAATCACAGAATTAGGAACAAGAAAGCAGAAAAGGCCAACTAAAAGCCCATGAATGAACAACAATTAAAGGATGGCATGGCATGCTAACCAAAGAAATATCACCTAGTTCCTTAAAAAGTGTTTCACCATAACTTCTATATATGATATTCGCAAACAGCTGCTAATCCTTCTACGTCGTGAACGAGAAACAATCCAATCCAGGACCACACATCACCCACAGTCCCATATTAGCATCAATAAAGGCAAGAGACAACCCTAGCTTGATCAAAACGTGCTCGAAACAAGTGAAATTCATTAACATGAAACAAATAGCTCTTCATATGCTCAGTAGCAAAGATTTTAGCAACATCCAATCTCAACAGAATTCTCAATCAAACCAAGACAATGCACACACAGATAAATTCATCCTTCAATCCTCAACAGCTCAATTATACTTCACCCAAAAAAAAAAACAATAACTACATAGGCAACAAATAGATTTAGACTTTGCAGTGCCCTAAAAACTTGCAATAGTTTCCAACAATTCTTCCTAAGAGCACAATCCCAAACCCATTCAACACAAATTGACAATAATCTCTGCAAATTTAAACTTAAAAAATACACAAAACAAACTAATACATACCCCAAAAAAAGGAAACAGAGAAAGAAAAGGAAAAAATTAAGTCTTTGGCAATTACCTGTGGTGGGCATGAATTGGGAGGTGGTTTGGAGGCGCAGAAGTTGAGGGGGCTGGCGCAGGACCCTCAAAACGCTGTCGTTTTTCAGGGTTTTCTTCTACTTGCACATTCTCCTCTTCGTCGGCGGCGGGGGTTTGTGGTTCGTCTTCGTCGGAAGAAGCTGCGTAATCAACCAGCGACATACCCAAATTATTACTATGCTTTTTTTTTTTTGCTTTTTTACTTTCTCTTCTGATTCTTGATCCAATTTCCTTCCTTTCCAGTTTTTCACTTGCTCTCAATAAATACTTCATCACGTCAATTGTTCTCTTTTTTATAAAAATAAAAAATAAAAAAATTCTTTGTTCTCTTATCTTTTCTTTTTTCCTTCAATTTTTTTTAATCATACTAAGATAAATAAAATGGCTTATTTCACAATTTGTTTTTGTTAAATTGTGAAAATATAATCGGAAAATGCAATCATTTTTTAGTTGTGAAATAGTGATTAATTAATGCCTTTTTCTTTTAGTAAATCATGATTTTATATCCAAAAAGGACAAGAACTTGTGACATCTCTTAATTTTGATGAAGTTCATATTCGAATACATATTTAATAACGTATTTATAATTTTGTATTATTTAGTTATATTCTGATTTGATTTGTTGGATTTTGGAATGATTGATTTATTATGATTTAATGATTTAGGAGCAAAAAAAGTGAGGAGAAAATCCGTAGGACCGATCGAAAAACTAAGTCCGTCTTCAATTCGGTCCGATCCGAACAAAAAAAATAAAAATAAATTGACCCTTTCGATCTTCTGATCTTCTCAATTTGTGATCGGACCGACTGTCTGCACAACCCTCCTTATTTTGTTGTTGTCTTTTGAAGTATAAAATACTCAAAAAATAAAATTATAAAAGACTCATTTCTCTTCCAATAAGAAGGCGCATTGAACTGCACATGACACATCCTTAATTTTTGTTTTTTTTCTTCCATCAGAAATCAGATGACAAATTTTCTAAAATTTTCATCCAAAATTCAAATAAAATAAGAAAGTCTAAAAACCAAGGCAGCAGCATTGCGACTTGAATGCTAGTACTACTAGTTCATGAGTAGGGAAGGCCTGTAGATGGCGTGGCTTTGCGCGATCTCGATGCGCTCTCGAGGGTCGTTCATGGTTTCGTCTCGTAAAGCTTGAAGAATCCCCTCCGACGCCATCTCCCTACGAATTTATTCACACACATCAACCAACAATCAGATCACATTGCTAAACCAGCTAATACTTTCAAATTCCAACACACTTCCCCTTACCTCACTATCAGTATTTTGTACAATTTCTGCAAGATTGGACACAGCTCAACTGGCGCGATCTGCTTCTTTTCGCTCGGGTGTAGGATGTTTAACCGGGCCTGACTCAGCAGCTCGTAGAAAGCTTTCACTGCTGAAACACCCTGCAATCCGACACGAGTTAGAGGAACCTCAAGAATACTAATACTAGATGATGAGAAGAATGCACAACTCTCTCCCTCCCTCTCCCTCTCTCTCTCACTGCTGAAACACCCTGTAATCCGACACGAGTTGAGGAACCTCAAGAATACAAGTACTAGATGATAAGAGCTCTCTCTCTCTCTCTCTGAGAATTGCGAATGCTCATGAGGCCTGAAATGCTTACCTGAATCATACCCTTGCCTTTTATACTGTCACCCATATCGAGGTTTATTTCACCTTTGGCCAACTTCTGACCGTACCATGCGTTACGGCCCTTTAACAAGGTTACGTAAGTGTCGGCCAATAGAGGACCTGCAAGCCTCTCGGGTTCCTCTGCCAAAAGATGGGTAATAAAGATCATCTCCGACGTACAGTGAGCAAAATACACGGACTTGCTCGTTGCACTCTCATTCGTTAGAGCCCCGACCATCCCTGTCCATTCCAAAATTTATAATAATTAAACTCTGGTCCATTACATAATCTAATTAAAACAACTTAGATTATCAAAACATAGAAACTCAAATCTCAAAATTCTTCTGCAAGTCATGCAACAAACAATAGCATCGAGTCTCGACTCTAGAGAAAATAACGGTCAAGTAGTTGATCAAAGAACTTCTGAGGCAGGTCTCTCTGTCCACATTATCAAAGAAGTGGTATTCCAAGATGAATGAAGAGTAAGATTTTTCCTCTGGAGAACCTTCTATAATTTATCCGGTATTTGGAAAATATGAGCACAGATTATATAGGTAAATACTGAAAAAGGAAACTTACCAGCTCCAATTGCATACACATTTTTCAAACCCCCCATAACTTCATGAGTAACGAGGTCGCCATTATCCCAAACAATAAAATGTGGCTGTCTCAGAAATCTTGCCAGTGGTTTCCTCCATTTTTCAGCTCCACATATCCGAGCATTAGCATATTCTTTGTTGTAGATCTCCGATGCAATATTAGGTCCTCCAAGATATAGAATATTTTCCATAGGAATCCCAGCTGGAAATACGGAGGCACACATGAGAAAGAGGCAAAGATACACTTAAAGCAAAATGAATATCTAAACTCACTGCAAGATATATAGAAGACGGATCATTATCTCTTATAAAAAACAACACCATGCAAATAATGATGAACATGATATGCAACATAATATTTTCAATGAAATGCTAGTGAGCATTTCTACTACAGAGAATAGAATCCGTAAGTTGATAAAATCAGTGAGACACACGAGTAGCATGACCAATCGTTAGTTTTCTAATTCACTCATTCTGCAGTTTTCTGTTACATAAAGTTCAGTTTCTCAGGAAAGATTAACCCTCTGAGGAAGGACATGACAAATAATTCAGTGATTTTGGTTTTCTTTTCCATTTATAATTCAAACTCAAACAAAACCATTGATGTATCAATCGAGCTGGACTAGACTAGTACTTAAGCATTCAGTTCAGGTAAGCGGATCATATATCATAAACTTAACCATACAAAGACTAATCACATCTGCAAAACCATATATAGCATTACTAAATCAAGAAAGCAATCTTACTTGCTCGATTAATCATCTGAGTTGGAGTGACTATTCGAGGTTCTGGTTCTAACTCGGCCTCAATACCTTTCGCTAAAGAAATGACGACTGGGGGAGTGATTCGCTCTTTCCAATACCTACTAATCTCCTGAAACACTTCCCTAGTCTCAGTCGATGGCAATCCATTGATAACAATATCAGCATCCCACACAGCCTCTTGCAAGTTAGTCACAACCTTCAAAGGGCAAAGTGGGGTGTCAATCATATTCAGGCAGAAACCATCTTTCAAAATCTCGTCTGCCAACAGAATTCGATCACCCAATCTCCCCTCCACGTACTTCAAATACGCGCACCGCCTTATCAGCCTCCTCAACACATCCTCTCTTGAATTGATCACCTCAAACAAGTGCTCAGCCGTGGCTCGATCAACAGACCTCCCAGCTCTTCTCCATATCCTAATCTGAACCTTATCACGATAACCCCCATATGCATCTTGCAGCATTGCAGCAAACACACTACCCCATGCCCCTGCACCTACGGCCACGATCCTCAACGGATCCCCATCCGATTTCCCGAATAACCGACGAATTTCATCAACCTTCTCCTCTAAAGAACCATTTGTGCCTTGAATTGACCCGTTCAGAAGCACATTACCATCACTAAGCCCCTCAGTAGCTCCCCCCATTTCCAATCAACCAATCTCCAACTTCAACTGCAACAATTCAATGAACTCACTGCAACAAGAATCTCCCACACCAATACTAAAAATCTTTATTTTTCCACTAGATGCAATATTACTATCAAACACCACAATCCAAGTCCCCAGCCCTCCTCACCACATCTATATCATAAAATAATTGAAAAAAATCAACAAATGAACACTCAAATAACAAGGGCACGCGGTTTTGAAGGTGGGGTTTTAGTTTTACACCAAAAACACAACAGCCAGCTCCAGCCAGATGACTCAGCACCGCATTGACCTGCAGAAACCGACTTTCCCAGCAAATTCTAGAAGGAAAATCCAATAAACCCAACAAAAAGTTTCAATTTTTTTCACATGGGTTTTCTCTCACATCAGTTCAGGATCATATCGCTGTCCCAAAGAAACAACATTTAAAGGAATATCCAAAAGTCGGACTTCGAGAAATCCGTCAAATGCAAAAAGAAACCTTAGCCAAACTAACCCCACCTAAAAAAGGGGCCAGCTTCAAACATTAGCGTGAAAAAAAAAAGAATGAGAAAACGGCAAAACAATCTGCGTTGTCTTCTAGTTACAATGTCGGCGGTGGTTTTCTTCGTTTAGGCTACTGCGAGAGATAAAATATTTAAAAAAATAAAATAAATGCGCGTGATAACGCGATGGAGATGGAAGTCTGTGCCGTGGAAGTTTCAATTTTGTCGAGAAATTAAATAAATAAGAAAAACACTAAGGTAGGTAAATATAGTTGGGGTTTTCCCATTTTTCTAAGGTTGGTTTCTTTTACCTACGAAATGGTTTATCACACTTTTGTCTTAAATTTCTTATTACACACTCACTCGATTTAAAATAAAAAATAAAAAATCTTTGATTTTAATTTAGGGTTAATTACTATAAAATACACAAACTTTGACAAGGTTTGTAAATTAGACAAAAACTTTAAAATTTTACAATTAAAACATAAACTTGCATTTTTTTACAAAATAGACAAACTCAATTTTTTTCCACTAACAGAAAAATGAGAATTTACGACATATAATTCATTTTCACTTGTTAAAGCCAATGCAATGCCATCTAAATCCAAAGGTGAACAATTTTTGTGGCTTTGTAGTTTTCAATCAAATTCAATTGATTTTGAAATTTTGCTTTGAGTTTGTCTATTTTGCAAAAAAATATAAGTTTGTGTTTTAATTGCAAAATTTTAAAGTTTGTGTCTAATTTGCAAATCTTGCCAAAGCTTATGTACTTTATAGTAATTAACCCTTTAATTTATTATATTAGAGTTTAATATAATATTTTAATATCTAAATTTTCAAATAAGCAATCAATAACTAAAAATTGAATACTAATTTTTTTAATGCATTCGAATTGGATATGATGAATTCTAAATTAAACTAAAGTATAAGAAATTGAAGTCAAAGAAAAAAATTAAAAAAAAATAAAGAAATCGAGTATGTAATAAATAATGCAATACCAAATGTGAAACAGATGATTTCAGATGATTCTTTTGGGCATCTTTGTTCTTTATGTATTGCTCTCTCTCTCTCTCTCTATATATATATATATAGAGAGAGATATATATAGACGGATAGTAAATTACAATAAGCTCGATCAATCATTTGGTAGTATTTTGATAATATATGTACCTATTGTGTTCTATATTTTTAGCAATTAGTATGAAACCAAACCCCTACACGGGTGGGTGATGCGTTTGGCTTTTCGCTAGGAAAGTTTCATGCTTTGAAAGAGTTAAAAGCAAGTAGATATTTAAATTATGACTCGGCCCAATTAAAGTTTAAATCATATTAAACGGTGTAAGTAAATATTTCCATAAAAAAATCGTTTTCCATTAATAAATAACTTGAATTAAATGTGCAAAACATTTATAGTCTAATTCTGAGTGATTATGGCGACTATATGGTTGAAAACTCTCATCATGGTCTTTTATGATGGAACCTTAATTCATCAATTTGATGTGGGGAGATGGAGTAATTTGACGAATAAATATTAGATGCAATAATTTGTATTCGTGATTTAGGCGCAAAAGCATGATATCAATTTAACATCGAAGATCGAAATTAAATAATGAATTTAAAATTTTAAAAATGTGGAATGTATAACCATGCTCAATTTGTCAGATTGACAACTATAGCCAATGCAATTGAATCTCAAATTGCACTGTTAATTTTTGCACATTTAATCAATATTGATTAGTAATGAAAAATTAATATATATTTTTCACGAAAGGAGTGGTTTGAACCATTTGAAATAGTTTAAAGATTGGATGAGACCATTTAAAATAATTTAAGAATTCAATTGAATCGAGTATAATTTAAGCATCCAATCATAAATTCATTGATGCTCTGAGTGTTTTTTTTATATAGTTATTTTAGTTTTTTTTTGCCATCACTCAAATCATGCTTACAAATATATTATTGTGTTTTTAAAATATGTAAATAATATATATATATATATATATATATAATATAATATACTTATTATAATGAAGTATTCGACAAATATTATAGAAAAAACTTCGCAAGCGTATTAAACATTTCATACAAAAATATGTATATTTTTCATTAATTAAAAAAATATGAGAAAAATACGCATGACTTTCAATTTTTCGTAATATAGTGTGTGTGTATATATATTATTTTGAAAACGTAATATAGTATTTTTTTTAAGCAAACAAAATATAAATTGCAAACCTTTGATAATAAAATTCGACAAAACAAAAGGCGACTCGCAAAACCCTAATTCCCAAACCCCCAACGTCCATGGCCGACGTGAAAGCAGCTGATGAAGGAGGCGAATTCCCCGAAAAACGAAAGCTTGATCTCCCAAATTCCGTAATCAAAGCCCTAGACGATGAAAGAGACAAAGATGATTCGAAAAAGAGGCAGAAAATCGAAGTTCCCGCCGGCGAAAACGGCTCTCTTTCACTCGCCGCTGGTGGAAATGCAGAGAAATCGGAGGAGCATGTGAATGCCGGGGCTGATGTGGAGGAGGACAATGATGAGGACGATGAAGACGAAGAAGACTACAATGCCGAGCAAGACGAAGATGGCGATGAGGATGCGAACGGGGAAGCCGAACACGTCGACAGAAAAGGGAAGGGGATTATGGTGGACAGAAAAGGGAAGGGGAAAATGATTGAGGACTCCGAAGATGATGATTCGGACGGCCATGTAGATGGTGATGACGACTCGAGTGATGATTCCGACAGTGATTTCTCTGATGGACTTGATGAGAGTGATTTGGAGGATGACCCGCTTGCGGAGGTTGATTTGGACAACATTTTGCCGTCAAGGACCAGGCGGAGTCGAGCGCAACCTGGGCTCCGGATCTCCAAGGGTCCCGACAAGGGTAACGATGCATAATCGTTCTTTTTTTATGTTAGGTGGAAAGATTAAGGGAAGTGTAGTGTGTTCTATGCCATGATTTTCTTTATGTTTGGAGAAGGAAACCCATTGTAATACAAGTTGAGACGTTCTTTTGATCAATTAATGGGATTCATCCTTTTTGTTGTTTCATATGCGATATTTTATGGATAACGTTTCAGATGCTTTGATGCTCCTCATTTTTATGTTATGGTGATTTCTATATATGAAATCAGATAAACTAGACAGTACAGTAAGTGGCTTGAATAAATAATATATTACTCAATAATACAATTTGGACTTGAATCGTTGAGTTGTGACTTTCTGAGAAAAGCTCGCCATGATGCAAGTCAATCGTTGAAATTGACAAGGTTAAACCAGGGAGCATTTATCTCCCTGAGACCTATAGAAATGGAGCTGTGAAATCCTTTTGGGACATTGCTAAAGGTGTAAGGGCCTTTTCGAGCTATTTGTCCAGTTAGGGTAGCTAACTCAAGTTAATGAACTCATGAATAAGATAATCCTTCTTGTCAAGGTAGTTTTCTTGCAGGAAAAGAAGGTTGTTCTTGCGGAAAAGTAAGTGTACTGGAATCGTTGATTATAGAAATTTCTCTTATCAGCTTTGTCACATCTCGGGTTCTTAGCTGGTATTTCAATCATTTGTATGATATATATATACATATATAAATATATATAATACGTTGCCACGTTGGCATACTCATAATTATATTCCTTGTAGTAGTGTAATGTAACACGTTACTTTCGATTTTTATGAGTTACAACATTTTATTCCTATAATTTACTGAATTGGTATGAAGTCCTGATTTGGAAACAGAGACTCTTGAACATCATATATGTGACAATGTATTTATATCCGATCTTCAATTAAACAAAATTAAAGAGTACCTGATTTTGATTGCTGTAATTTTGTGTGAACATGACCTGTTTTTTTCAAGCATTAACTTTTCTGATCGTAACAGCTGTGAGTGCCATCTGATGTTAGTCCTAGTGACATTTGTATACTATACAGTTAATCATTTATCAAGACAACCGATTGTGTTGAAACAGTACTTATTTAATTTGCGCTACTCGTAAGCATCTAAGGAAATTAGAAACTGTCTTTGTATGTCTCGAACAATATGCAGAAGAAGTTTATTGAAGATTTTACATGGATGCTTAATTTCTGCAGAGGCATTCATTGCTATTCTGTTTTTCCTTTTATTGTAGAAGAAAGCTAAACTAATCATGGGATGTGCATGACATCCTCGGGATAGTTCTTTGTTAAAGTGAGGTATTATGGTAGTCCTCACCATAAACATCCTACGAGGACCTTCTTAATTTTCATTTTCAGCTGGGATTTGGTTTAATAACTTTAATAATCATGCTTTAATGCTTCCTTTTATTGGACTTTCTGACCCCTTTTATATTATATGCCTTTGTTTTTTTCCTGATGAGTTCAGATGGACAAGGGTTGACTATAAGTTTGGCTATGTTTATGCAATTGATACTTCACGCAGCCCTTTCAAGTACAAGGATCCTGATTGCTTTCTCTGTTTGGTGTCTGGGGATGTGGTGTTGCTGCAGATTCAGATTTTGAGGTGTGGGTATATTTTTGCATCTCGCATTTATATAATTATCTACAAAATAATATGCTGCATAATGGGGAGGGTGTGGTTTTACTTTTAAGACCATCATATTAAGGCAAATTAGTCATGCACTTCCACCACTTGGGGCACATATAGTAAGACAAGGTGCAGTGGGTGCAGTCGCACTCGCCTGTATTAAGGGAATAAGGGGAAATAAAAGATTATTTATATTGCTCTTTTATCTCTCTCAACTGTGTAAATGAGGATGAAAGCTTAAGTCAAACTACATGCTAAACATATATCCTCCAGGGAATAGTCGATGTAGTTATGTACATTCATTGTAACTTGGGGGGCATGCGACTGTGATGCCAGATTGTCATTTATTGGTTAGTTCTCAAATCCCACGTTGCCCATGGTATGATCCCAAAGGTTTTGGCAATGGTGAAGCTTCAAACTAGAAGGTGCGGCTCCATTATCCTAACTGGAACTACGTGACTATAGTAATCAGAACCGTCTCAGACTCTCAGCCAATTTTCACCTTAGTGCTTGGAGCCCGCCTTTATAGCTGAGGCCAGGAGTCTAACCTCAAGTGTTGGCTATGAACGTGGTTTTTTTTTGGGGAATGAGGTGGCACTGACCTAGAAACTATTGGCTAAGTCTAAAGTATGTTGGTATTTTTGTCTGTGGATGAATGGTGGGGAACCTGATACTAGTTCTTGGATCTTTATTCTTGGGAGTTGGGACTTCAATATTTATTGCTTTGTTTCTTCTTGGGAATTTATAAGATCTGTTTTAGGTTTCTAAAATAGATCAGTAACAAGATGCAATAATGCATACCTGTTCAAAGATCTGGTTGATTTGTGGAGACCTATTATTAGTTCAATAGGTGAATCAGTGGTTAGCTTGTTTTATAGTTACTTAGCTTGGCTAACCAAAAAGATGAAATTTGTGCTCACTCTGGCATTGCGTAAGGATATATGGGTTTCAATTTTCATTAGCTTTTGGAGTTCACACCAAATTCTTAGAGAGACTGCAATTCTTTGGGATCTGGATATTTGGTTTTGGAAATTGAATTTTTATTAACTTTTATTTCATGTGTGATGTGTGTTTGTCTCTTATGTCTCTAATGTGCACAACACGGTCACGAAATCATGCTTAATTTTGTTGGATTTGCTTGTGATATAGTTGGCACCATTTATGTTCTGGTGCCTTCTCTTGATTCAATTCTTGACACCTATTTCTATACTCACCAGTAGTTTTTTTTTTTTTTTTTCATTTCAAATGACATACATGCTTATGGAAGTCCAGCTAAATCATTTGTTTCAAGGCTTCTCAAAATCTTCATCTTTTTCTGAATCCCAATTGAGCTCCAGTAAGTTACCATCTATTCCACACAACTTGCTTTTCAAGAAGTCATGTCCTTGGTTCGGGAGAAAGTCCCGATGCTGCTTGTGGACTGAGATTTTATGTTAGTTTGTGACCGTCATACTGGTGGCTATTGTAACTAAAATGATAGATTACTTTTAGAATCCAAAAGTAATCTACAAGTCCTTACTTAGCTCCACAAGACAACAGGATCATCGATTAGTATGTTAATGGAATAGAGTAGATTGTGGAGGAAGGAATCATTAAGGAAATTAGTGAATAAGTCCACTCTTGTCTCTATTTTTTACCTTCTTTCTAATTATACTGTTCTCCATCAGTGTCAAGAATGTTCTTGCATTTGGTGACTTTTGCTCATGCATTCTAAACCGTTGGTTTTGGGAAGAATGGCTGAGGTACTATACTTTTCTTTTCTCGCAGATCCTTCTTTGAACAATGATTCGTGACATATCCGTCAAAGCCGTACTGATGAAAGGTTCTCCTTGGCCGAAACTACTAGGCCCCGGGACCCTATTGGTCCGTGTAACGAACGAGATCACTGATGACTCAGAAGCCGATTTGGAACGAAGAGAGCCACTGAATATTTACTGTTGGGCATCACTTTGAAGCATTTTTCAAGCTGGCAATGATAAAAGAGAGCATCAATTGGTATGGTTTCGAGTTTTTTCTTGACTCTCTCTTTGGTTCCCACTTCACCAACATTTTGTTTTTGCACGGTCAGCATAAAAGCAACAGAGAGAGATGCTCTACAGGAACACAGAGAATCTTACTTCACAGGTAAACCTAGACTTGCTGTGTTGTGTTTTCTTTATATATGTACATATATATGCTGCTGTCCTCTGCTTTCAGACATCATCAAACAGTGAAAAGCATATGCAATAATACTTTATGATGTGAACTTTTGGGTTGCACTTGATATCGTATGACATGTTGAAATCACATGCAGATTCTGGGGTTTCAGATTCTTGATTTTTCTAAGATTATTGTATATCATGAATTTTTGTTTATAATCTATAACTAATGTGTGTGTTTGTTTCTTTAGTGAGAAATCAAGATTTCTGTATAGTTACAGGAATTAGAGCGCGAAATGAAGGTTGAATTTCATAATTAATGTGTGAAAACACATACTCATGTGGTCTGTTTCTGGAATGCAGAGCCACCTCGACCTCTATATTATATGCATATATATATATATATATTATATATGGAATTATTCCATATTTTTTTAAATATTTCCAATTATATGCCATCAATTTTCTGCCACGTGACAGGACTTCAATAACAGGTTCTCATTTATTTCAATATATATATATATGTATATATATAACAGGTTCTCATTTATAATATATAATTTTTTTTTCTCTTAGGTTTTGACTAGAATTTAATGAGGCGCTTTGTTTTGTTTTATTTTATTTCTTCATGTTTATTGACTAACTTCTATGGTGTAGTTGAAGGGTGGTGAACATCTTAATTTAATGTAATTGTGAGACCAGTTATGTTACTTTGTATTGTTAAATTCGTGAGTAATTTTATAAACTATTCATGCTTACGAATTTATGATGGTTTTAGATTTTAATAAAAAAAAAGTGGTCAATATTTGATAATTCTAGGTTAATCGAAGCCTATTAAAATTGCAAATACGTGTTTTGTTTGTTGTTAATAAAGTGTCAGTTGACATGATAAATCATTGTCGAATGTCGAGTAGATAGATATTCTTTGGAATGCAATATTAATAGGCATTACATTTATTAATCTTTATTTTCTTAAGTTCAAGTAATCAAAATAACTAAATCGAAAAGTATGTATTGCCTTGAAAGTTAGCCAACAATTAAAAAAAGGTATTTACCGAATAATATAGTAATATATTTTTTATTTTTTTTACCACTAACATTGCTTGCTGTAGACCAAAATTTTAATTTCATGACACGCCAATACTAATAATAATACATCAATAAAGTAATCTAAATTAGTAGTTAGCTTTATTAAACAACTAATTTCTTTAATTGTGGACCAGAGTGAAACTATGTCAAATCATAATGTGAACATGCATTAATTTTGTGTGTTTGTGTGTTTGTTTTTTTTGGCAACACACAATAACTAATGAAATCATCAAATAAAATTTTGACCATATTTCAATACTTTTACTACTCAATACAAAATATTGTTATAATGTTATATCTACTAAATAATTTTCCATATGAAATAGAATATTTCCAAAGCTGCCTCCCCTTCAAGCTTTACAAAATTATTACAGTTGTTTGTTTTGAGATCTGAGAAGGTATAAAAAAATAATATTGAACTTGTAATATAATAATAATAATATCAATAATAATAATAATAATCATAATAATATATCTAAATAAATATACAATAATCCCAAATTCAGCTTTTTCTTGTTAAAGCTGAAAATTTTCCTCTGCCTCCAGATTCTATCGTCGTTCTTTAAAGCTTCTGTCATAAAATCGATATTGATTTCTGGAAAATCCTCTGGCCCGGAGCAAGAATCGCCAGAGGATCGTAAGCCGATTTCCTCTGCGCAAAGATCTCCCACCGCGGCCCGAAATGGGCCCGCCATTCCTCCTGCGTCTTGTAGTGAGGCAGATATTGCTTCACTCCCAACTCCGCCGCATCGCAGAAATTCAAGATTCTCTTGTTCAAATTCAGCAGGTGCTGCAGCCCGCCGTCGTTCTCTGCGTGCGAGAGAAACGCCACGAGGTAGAACACGTCTTCATCCGGCGTTACGAATGAAGTTCTGTTGTCCCACCTGGAAAAAATAAGGGAGCGGTCGGTGTTAGTGGGCACGATGTGTTCGACGAAATGTCTGATTGAAATTAGGTGTGTTGATGAGGGAGGTTGATTATTACTTGGATTTGTTTACTGGGTAGACGAGAACGGGGCCGTTGTTGGTGTCGGTTAGAATGTTTCCGAAAACGCCGTCGGCGAAGCTGTGGATTTTGCTGCGTGGGACGAGGAGGTTGAGCCATGGGTGTGGGAGATCCCAGAGCCCTTTTGATCGTAGTTTAAGCTCTGCTGCATGGACCCTGTCCAAGAATTCCACATATGAAACTTGTGTAACAAACAGTGTGGATGGGATGTAGCTTAATTCAGATAATAACGACTTAATTTCCTGCATAGGTAGAGAGAAAAAAAGAGCACAACTTTATGTATTAGGACATGTTTTCTTGTCTCTGCTTTTGCAGTAATGGTGAATTAAAGATCATTTTTTTTAATCTTGTATCTAACCTCATCTATGCTAGCTTCTTCATCAGGGTTGAAGTTCTTGGTCAATTCCAAGCAGAACAGCGTCTTTCCATCCGATACAAATTGGTTGGCTTGGTCTGGATCTTGTGGGTTGAAGGATGATCTCCAGTTGTTGATCAGACCAGTCCGGTTCTTGATCACGAGGCCTTCGATGTAATCGAATGTGTTGGCTTTCGATATCAGATGCTCCTGGTCTCTTGCAAAGGTGGAGAAATCTGAATACAGAACTCTGATCCATTTCACCTGTTGTTCATAGTTGAAATCTTGCATAGTTTATCAATCTGTTTTTTTGTTGAGTATAGAAAGTTTTAGGGGATTATGGATTTGAGAAAATGTTTACCATCTTTGGTGCAGGTTCAAGAGAGATTCTTGCTCTGGTTATTATCCCAAACTGGCCTAATCCACCAAGAACGCCATGGAAGAGGTCAGCATTCTTCTCCTCGGAGCAAACCACCACCTCTCCTTTTCCTGCATTATCTTATTCCATGAATTACTGAATTCTTGATAATTGTCATGACATATTTTGATGATCATGTACAAACCTGTGATGACCTCGAGCTGGTGGACATTGCTGATTTGAGGTCCATGTCTGAATGCCTGCCCACTGATCCCGGCATTCGACAGCGTGCCGCCGACGGTGAGGTGGAGGTAGTCCGTCCAAGACTTGGGAGCCAAGCCATGTTTCAAGCACTCATGCAGCACGTTGATCCACAGCTCTCCAGCTGGGGCATCAACATAAGGCGATTTACCCCTGTGCACCTGCATTTTTTCTTGGCCGCCGCTGCTGAGGGACTCCATACTGATCACGATTCCCTGCGGGGCCAGCGCTTGTCCCTGCAGGGAGTGGCCGTGGCCTCGGGCCGCAACCGTCAGCCCCGAGGCCGGGCCCATCTGCCACACATGCTTGACGGCGGCGGCCACGTCGGAGACTCTCCTGGGGTGGAGGACCGCCCAGGGGAGGAAATGGAACTGGTTGCCGAAATCCCTCGAAGCGAATTCATTGCCGTCGAGGCTGAAATGGCCGTGGACTTGGACTGCCAAGAGAGAGGAAGAGGGGAGGCTAGAGAGAGAGAGGGCGAGTCTGAGGAGCATGCAGCATAGCAACAAAACTGGGGTGAAATGAATATTATTTAGTTTGAGAAAGGAGATTGGTTTTGAGGGGTGTCTCATGGCTTGCTTGCTTCTAGAAGTCCAAGGAAAGGAAATTTGTACAATGTTAGAATTGTATATATTTTTGTTTTTCCTAAGTAAAAGCGAAAGGTTTTTTGTTTAGAGATGGATGGGAAAAATAAGGTTTTTGTGGGCTGCAAGAGTTTGAAGGAAGAGAGGGGAATTTAAAGGAGTTGTGTGTTGGGAGAGAGTCAACCTATCTTCAGTGTTAAGAATCCGTATGAAGACTGTCTACTCGGATAGATAAATAGATTACGAGATTTTCCGCTTTTTTTTTTTTCCAGTTCGGTTTTTACGTTTAGCAAAGCACGTATGAGGAAAAAGCGACAAGATTTTCATAGATCTCGTTGCTTTTTTCCAACAGTTGCTGCAAGATTTTTCACCTTTTCCCCATCAAACAAAGACAAGATTGTGTCTTTAATCCAATCCTCATTTTTACCAAAGCCTAAGAATCATCTTGCCATTTATGGAATGGAATGCTAACAAACTTTGAAGATTTGTACATACATACACATACACATATTTATGTATATCTCATTTTTCAGGCTGTCAGTTTGCTGTAATCCCGCTAATAATGTTTGATGATTGATTTCATAATTTGGTATATTGAAAATAAAATCATCGTTTTTTTTATGTCAAAAAGGGGAGACATCCGCGTATCTGAACAGCAGATTGGATGAGAGGGACTGAGGGATCTTCCCTTTGAATTTGTGTGTCTATGGCTCACAACACAGGTCCATATGGCACGTGAACTTCAAAGAATGCGCGTTTTCTCGACCTTCTTTCTTTATGCCCATTTTATTTCGGGACCTAATTCACGACCCATCATATATAGTTGAAGAACGAAATAACCCACATTTTTTTTTTCTATCGTTCTCACGATTATCATCACTACTTTCGGCTCGAAAACTCTTCTTTTCTTGCTCCTAAATCCTAATCCTAATCTTTATTTTTTCTTGAAACAAACAAAATTGTGGAAGGAGATATATTGAAATTCTTGTGGGCTATCGAGGTAGATACTGTATTGTTGAGAGCAGAGATATTATTCTGTCCTTTGAAAGCACAAGAAATATGGTCCCAAACCCAAAGAGAGTCAAGCAACAAATCAGTAATATTCCCATGAGAGAGAGAGAGAGAAGAGAGAGAGAGAGAGACAGAGTGATGGCTATCAAATCTTAAATTAATTTGAGAGGGAACAATCTGCTTTAAAAAGGAAAAACATAAGCAGCAAACTTTTCACTCAGTGAGCAAATTGTTTATTCTTTGCCAAAATCTTTCAGCAGTCATAAACTCTAATGCCTGTCTCCCACCTTGGCTTTGGCTGTGGGAATACATGTATACATTCAACTTGTGCCACCAAATTTTATACTACATAAATATTTGAACCTCACAACTTTAATTTCACAATTTATTTATTTATTTATTCATACCATTGTTGTATTCTTGAAATTTTTTTTGGGTGGAAAAGTGTTTGGGAGTGAGTTTCTTGTGTCCTCTAGTGGGAGTTCAGGTGGAAAGGTTAAAAGAGGACTAGGATTATATTTCTTTTTGCACATAAAGACATTCATTTATTGTTTTTCTATTTTCAGTCTCAATATTGGGGACAATTAGTAGCTAACAAATCGTTTAATGATATTGTTAAACATCGCTAGCATCTTATGTTGTAACGAGTCATCAAGACATCTGAACTAGTTCAACGCGCAATTCTTTATTGACAACGCGTTAAGTTAGTTGTTACCGTTTTGTCACTTCACGCGAACGTTCAGAATAATAACAGTTGACCGATGCTGTATTTTATCACCCGAAAAGTGAGGCAAAAACTTATTCTCAAAACAAATCTTTATATGATCTCCACCTCCATTCCTCATGGCCTTCAACTTTTCAAACAAAATACCCAAATGGGACCACAAATGTTAAAAAAAAAATTGAAAAAAAAACAAAGAAAGCAAAGTGATTCTACTAGACAACAAAGCATGGTAACCTCAAAGGGATCTCTATCAATGCTCCCAATCAAGATTCGAGTTAAGCAATCCTATATTAAAAAAATAAAAAAATAAAATTGCAAGTGCAATAATATGGTGTAGATTTTGCACTCAATTTCCTCAGATTGTGTACTTTAATTAATTTGATGTAAGAACTAGTAAGCCTAGTAGTCCCTATTAAATTTGTGGGTAAAAACCTAATCTTTGATTACATTTGCTTTCTAGAAGGAAACCGACCATTATTAAAGAAGTGGTAATGGTTAAAGCTCCATCTTCATTTAAGAGGATAAAATTAATACATTAGGATTATTATGCAATTTTTTAATCTAAAGTTGATCACTTGGTTGCTTCCCCCAACACGTATATGGACTACTTTTGCATTGATAATTCCCAAATCTTTTTTATAAAAAAATCTACATCAAATTCTATTATCTCGTCCATCTAAATTATCAATACACAATTACAACAATTTGTATGAAATCTTTTTACGTACGGCTCAAAATTCAGATCTAAATTCGTATTTTAAATACAGAAATTAACACATTTTAAGAATTTTAATCCATAAAATAGTCTCACATAAAAGTTCCACATACGTTATACATATATACACAATCTTTTTACGTACGGATCAAAATTTTAGGTCCAAACCGATATTTTCAGAAGTTAACCCGTTCTTAAAAATGTTAACTCGTAAAACAGTCTCATACAAAAGTTCCACATAAGTTATACATACATACATACATACATACATAATCTTTTTGCATACGGATCAAGATTTCATATCCAAACCCATATTTTAAATTTAGAATTTAACCCCTCTTAAGAATTATAACTCATAAAACAGTCTCACACAAAAGTTCCACATACATTATACATATATACACAATCTTTTTATGTACGGGTCAATATTTCAGATCCAAATCCATATTTTAAATTTAGAACTTAACCCGTCTTAAGATTTTTAACCCGCAAAGCAATCTCACACAAAAGTTCCACAAACGCTATATGTATATATACAATCTTCTTACGTACGGGTCAAGATTTCAGATCCAAGCACATATTTTAAATTTAGAACTTGACCCCTCTTAAGAATTTTAACCCGCAAAACAGTCTCACACAAAAGTTATACGTATATACATAATCTTCCTACGTACGGGTCAAGATTTCAGATCCAAGCCCATGTTTTAAAATCAGAACTTGAACCCTCTTAAGAATTTTAACTCGCAAAACAGTCTCACACAAAAGTTCCACAAATGTTATACGTATATACATAATCTTCTTACGTACGGGTCAAGATTTCAGATCCAAGCCCATATTTTAAAACTAGAACTTGACCCCTCTTAAGAATTTTTAACCTGAAAAACAGTCTCACACAAAAGTTCTGCAGACGTTATACGTATACACTGATCTTCTTACGTACGGGTTAAGATTTCAGATCCAAACCCATATTTTAAATTCAGAACTTGACCCATCTTAAAAATTTTGATCCGTAAAACACTCTCACACAAAACTCCCACATGCGCTATACATATACATAAGCATGGACTATGGAGGTGATAGAAAATAACAATGTTTATCTATTTGACGCACGCATAAAACTTTTCCAACAAATCTAAATGTATATGTGTGAAACCAGCCAATTAATCTAATGAATATGATTGGTGATTCGGAAATCTCAATGAACCAATGTAAGTTGGGAAGTAGCTAGCCATAGGTTATAAATTAAGTAGCACTACTATTAAGAAGCATTAATTAGAGTAGTCATGTTGATTATATATGGAGACAATAGGTTACGTATCGATGGGTTGGTAGGGCACATTTATTGGTTTTGGATTAAATCATAAGCTATGAGGATTACGTGTAATCATTTTTTTCCCTTATCATGTCCCCATTCCACTTAAATCAATGTCTTCGTGTCACATTTTTACCTATGACTTGATATTTTTTTTTATCTTAATTTCTATTATCTCATGTCGGGTCAAACTTAATATATATATATATATATATATATATATTATAATAATTAAATTTAATTAACACATTCACGCAGTAATTCGTATACAATATATTTAAGGTCAAATATATACCTATCTACCGAGCTTTCATCTATTTTGTAAAATTGTCCTGAACTTTGGGGAAAAAAAAATCAATGGTATTTTATCAAAATTGTCATGGGGAGCAAAGTTTTGGCATTGAATTTATGTGACATCACATCAGATTACTACTTTTAAATGCCGTGCTCACTTGAAAAAATATTTACGCACTGATTTCCGGTGTGCCAATACACAAATTTGATACCAGAATTTTGTTGTGGTAACATTTTTTTTATAAATTATGGTGAAAGATTTAACATAAGGATGTATTTGACCTAAATCGATGAAAATATGCAAAACGGAGGAATGTTTATAATATTTTTGCAAAACCAACAAAAGTTGGATGACGAAAGTATATATTTAACTGGCCTAAAATATTTAATTGAATAAAATATATTTGACATTGTCCTTATCTTTAACTCCAACTAGTCAAATTAGAGTACTTTGATTGGGTTCATTGACAGACCTCCTTTCATGTCTAATAGATTTGAACTCGAAATCAAATTGGACCATATCAATATATATATATATATAGAGAGAGAGAGAGTTTTGTTATTCTACACAATTTTGTGGGCACCGTCTATGTGGAAGCCACGTTATTAGTTTCTATTATTTTTTCTTGATTTAGATTAATTATATAATTATTAATCAGGGTTCATTCCACTCAATTAGGATTTATAATTTTTTTTTAGAATTTAATTTTCATATTTTTAGTTAATAATTGATTTTAGGGTATATTATTTTTAAAATTTTCAATTTTTAGCAATAAATATTAATTATGGTTAGTTATGTTATAATAAATTGTATTTATATAATAAAAAGTGGTGAGGTGGCCGCCACATAGATGGTGCTCACTAGGTTAGTGTAGGCAAATATATATATATATATATATATATATATATATATATATATATATAACATATATCATTTTTGTTTTTGTTTTTCCTTCTAAAATGCTAAGAATGAAGACGCAGCCTATAAGTTTAGTGCATCGAATTGCATATATTAATATGCAATAATGAAATATATTATGTGATGAAACATCAAATTATAACAAACAATTAAGACAGCCTGCAGATTGTGCTTCGAGATCTCTCTCTCTCTCTCTCTCTCTCTCTCTCTCTCTCTCTCTCTCTCTCTCTCTCTCAAATCTGGATATAAGTCCCTGTGGTGATCTTGTACCTAATAATGGGTGCACATCACATGCTCAAATTTTGCAATTTCATTGATTGAAATGGTGGAATTGAATTTCTTGAAATATTTGGCAGTTTGCACCTGACAACGAACAAAACAATTATGACATGATTAGAAGTTTAGCAATTGGGAGACAAATTATATATATTAACTCACAATCAAGATAAGAACCATATAAGCGACAGTGTACGTAATATAATGCAATTCATCATCTACTTAATTATTAAATATTTGAGATGGGCCATTTTCCAAAATCTTAGTACATGAAAGTGTACAAATTATGTCTTATTCAAGCAATATAATAAAACGACATCCAGCTGACGCTTCAAGTTCCTGAATCAGAAGAAACACTTTCGATACAGTACTCACATCATGACCTAATTGGTGGAGTGACGATCTCATGACTGAAATGTTACGAGCTTGAATCTCTCCACTGTAACAAACTGGAATTATGTAATTGAATCAATACTTCTAATTGTTAAAATACAATTAACCCTATGTGTTAATTGACTTTATCAAAATTATTACTATTTTCTTGGACATTTTTATATCACAATTGATTAGAACCTTGAAAAAAAAAAATATTGCAGTGCCCACTTTATTTATGCATAGCCCAACAACACATGCTCATCCAATAGTTATTGATAGAAATTAATCATTAATAGTAATATGATATGATTGATTGCCCATTTTAACATTGCAATTATAAATGTTTGTTGGAAGAAACATAATTTGACCTCCATCGAATCGTGCCTCTCATGTTCTAAAATTGTAAAGAAAAGTGGTAATAATACAAACTATGAAATATTATGAGGTTCATCACATTATTTAATTTGTTACAAAAGTTATTGCAAATATATCCATTGCTAAATATATAAATTAATGAGCCAAAGTACTCATTATTAAGATACTTGAAATTCGATTATTTATAAATTTACGTCCGAGCTTATTTAGATTTTGATGATGTTTGGTTTTCAGTAGCTCGTGAACAAGTTCGTTAATGCACTCGTCATCAGAAAGTTCTAAATTAATATAAAATGTTGATTTGATAATTAACTTAAATTTATATACCTTTAGTAAGTTTATGATTATCTATTTAATCCAATTTTCTTATAAGAAAATTATGGGTTATATATAGCGATGGTATAGTTCACAATTACGATTTAATTCTCAAATATATATTGAATTGTTATACATAGTAATTGTATAGTTCACAATTATCTGTTTAATCCCATTATCTATTTAATTATAATTTAATGCTCAATATTTGAAGATTTTAACAAAAAATAACTAAACGTTTTAATCATTACAATTTAATTCCCAACGTTTATATATTTTAACAAAAATAACATAACGTTTAATAATAACAATTTAATTCTCAACGTTCGAACATTTTAACAGAATTGATCCGATATTTTAGACGAAAACGACCATTTTGGTCATTTTTCGGCAAAAATGTAAGTATTATGTAGGTTCTCTAGCTCACTTGAGAATAAATATGATCGAAATCAACCGAAATAGTATTTTCATCGAAAATATTGGGCCATTTCTGTTAAAATGTTCAATCATTGATAATTGAATTGTTATTATTAAATGATGAGTTATTTCTGTTAAAATATCCGAACGCTGAGAATTAAATTGTAATTATTAAAACGTTGAATTCGAATGCTCAAACATTACATGCTGACGTGGCAGGCGGGAATCGGGCATCGAAATTGTTTTAGTAGATTGATAATGAGTTGAAGAACTTCGTCTTCGTCCCATCAAAACGACGTCGTCGTTTCATGCTGCTGCTGCTGCTGCTTCTTCTTCAACTCTATGATTTTTTAGCAGACGATCGCATATGCATTAATTAATCTCAATTTATCAATTTCTTCTTTATAGTTCTCAATTTAATCTTGAAATTTTACTCCCTCTTTGAATGGCCACACTAGTATAATCTGTGGACAACATCGCCGTCCAATTCGGCGGCGGGGACAAACAATTCGTTTTGCTTCTGCGGCGGCGGCGATGACGAAGACGTATTGCTCATGATACTTAAAATTAGCCATCGAAATCATTGATCCGGTGAAGATTCGAGGATTTGAAGAGGCGCTTTTGCCGGAAATTGGCCAAGGTGTTTCAATCCACGGCGGAAGAGTGTGGTCGGAGACGGAGGTGGTTTGCGCCAAAAGCTCTGTTTGAAGGAAATGACGTCGTTTTGCATGACTTATCAGCAAGCATTTGTCATAAACATGATCTCTCTCTCTCTCTCTCTCTCTCTCGCAAAAGTTGGATATTAATTAACATTTCTTTAGTGAATGCATTATACTTTTAACGACGCATAAAATAATTTATTTTCAAAATAAAAATTTTGAATATTTGAATTTAAACTTATATTTACAAAATTCATTTAAATTCGATTAATTTCTAATATACTATGTTCTATTCGATTTTATATTACTCGAATAACCTCATGGGATGGGGAGTGGAGCGAGTATGCATATGGTCTAAGGTCACGAATTCATATCTTATCAACTCATCACACCCCGTGTGATTTGTATGCTACTATATTTTCATATATAGCCATCACATGATTCTCTCCGTAATAAAATAATGATGATGATGGACTAGCTTCTAGCTAGCTACATCAGAGCATATGATGTTCTAGTTTGTTTTGAATTTTTATATTAAAAAAAAAAAACTAAATTGTATTTGAATTTAATTCACTCGGGGTTGAATGATTTTTCGTGGAAAGAAATCCTGAATAATTTAGAAAACGTGTGAGAGAAGTGAACGTTTTGAATAAGCCAAATAACTTGTGGTCAAATAGGTTTGTAGCGTTATCTTTAAGTCAAAAGTCTCAAGTTCGAATTACACCATCAGCACCATTAGGTATGAGCCTGTCACACCTGGTCTGCCAAGTGTGGTTTATCTCCTCTGTATGATTTTCAGGCTATTACACAGAGGGAGTTTACCCAGTGCTCACCTCGGTAGCGGTTGCGGGTTATCCTCGATAAAAAAAGAAGAAGTTTGTGGCATCATATATTAAAACAATATTGAAATAAATTAAAGTTTGCTTTTTCTTGGTAAAACCTACATGCCATTTCATAATATAATGTGGATTAATCAATGCTCCTTAATAGTAATTACCACGTGAATAAATGAGATTAAATAAAAGTTCATCGAATGTACCAAGAAATTCAATAGAAGCTTCATTTTACATAATTAATCCAACTTTCATAGTTGAAATTTTGTTGGGACGTCAAACACATATATAGTAGTATATAGCATTCTAAAAATATGGCAAACATGCAAACAAATTAATGACGTTAATTAGAATATATAAATTCTAGGAAATTTCATGAAAATTGATGCATATGTTACGGTTGCATGATAAATAATTACTCCCCTCGTCCCATTTATATATATAGTCTCTATTATTATTTTAAAGTGTGCTGATTATATAGTCTCATAACTATAAATAGTATTAATTTTTATATTAATATACAAATATACCCTTGGTAGGTATTGAAAATTAAAACTCAACCACTTAAATTTTTTAAAGTCATAAATTTTAAATAAGAGTAATAATAGAAGTTTAGCTTTAATATATTGTTTTCATAAATATTTTTAATCTACGTGTGAGGACAAAGTGGACTATATAAACAGGATAAAGGGGGTATAATAAAACGTACAAAATGCGCAAATACTATTTTGTTCAAAACTAAAATTTATTCTCGAAGGTACAATAAAACTATAGAAGAGAAAACTCCATTTTTGACTCAATTAAAGTTTCCTAATGCTTATTATTAAGCCTCCAAAATATTATTTTTAATGCTCCATATTGCTCAACTTAATTTAAATTGACTCCTGAGTCAACCAACAAGAAGAATTGGAGAATAGCCACCATGGTCGGTTTCACACACACACCCATATATATATATATATATATATATATATATAATATTATTATATTATATTAGAGTGGGGTGGTTGGACAAAATAAAAGTAGATACTAGAGAATGATTAGAGGGTGAATTCTTCTTTATGGGAAGCTCCTAGCCTCGAAAAGAAATAGTGAATATACATTGTGAAGAGTTTAATTGGTAGACTTTGATGAAATTATGATTATTTAAATTTAACCAATCGAGCTATATTCATGTCGATGGCATTTTCATAATGATGTTTATGCAGTCATTTTTACATAAAATATTTGTCTCTAGCCACCAAAACTAGTCAAGGAAGGAGGCTAGCTCTAGCTTATATATATTTTGTCTACAAATATTGACAAGAGAGCTTCACTTCTAGCCGTCAATTGTTTCCTCCATTAGAAGCTTCTTAAAACTAGCTATGTAACTCACTTCATCTACTTTGTGTGCCCAATGGTTGTATTTTTATTTAAATTTTGGATTTACACCGCTTTAATACTCAATCTTAGGGCTCGATATATATAACACTTTCGTCCAAATCTTTCAAAATTTATATACTGATACTTCACATCATCTGACCTTTGAATGTTTTAACAAGTCTTGCACTGCAGCGAGGCTTGTCGGATTCTTGCAAGATTCCGATGTCCGTGTTATTTTATTGTTGTGCGGACAAAAGATCAACGCAAGAACCTGGCAAATACGTACGTCACATTTGGGGTCCCGGAATTTCACTGAAGTCCCACCATCTTTTTGAGAAAGTTAAATCGTGCATACAAGTAGTGGAGATTCATGCATGAAAAGGAGACGTTTCGGATTTGAGACCCGCCGCTCTCCCTTCGTCCCCAACTCAAAAAGGAAATGTATGTAGTTAAGAAAAATATAAAAGCTCAAAAGAGACTATAGTAGTTCCCAAGTCTCATCACGAAATCTCAATAAATTAAGTGGGACACAAATACCAAATTGGAACCCATGGGTCCTATTTCACACAGTTGCAACTTTTGGTAAAGGGTTGAGATCTCAAAGAACCCTACTTCCAAAAGAAGAAAGAATCTAATCGAGCAAAAATTGGATACATGTGAATGTGTGATATATTCCATATATGAAGCCATGTGCTCACACTCTATTGTAGTAGGCTTTGCACTTTAAATTAATAATCAAAATTCACACATATATATATATATATATGTGTGTGTGTGTGTGTGTGTTTACCATTGGTAGTTGATATATATACGCACATTTGTTGAAATTAAAGTTGAAGAACCCTCTATGAATATCTTCCACACAATGAGGCTTCCATTCATTTTTCATGTGAAAATTAACATTTGGCGGAATATTTTTGACAAGATTCGATGTATCAACTAATTATTGAACTTTCTGAATAAAGTCTACGGTCCACATTGTCTCTCGCTTAAGAGAAAAAAATCTCGAGTTCAATATCCACCAATCATCAATCCTCGACTAAGAAAGAGAAAAAAATTATATATAATTTGTGGGGTCATAACCTAGCTAGTTGTAGAGAGAATTATATGATTTCCTCTGTTGGATGCTAGTTAATTCATGCTACTTGCTATATTTGAAATTATTTTTTCCAAAATTTATTTGATGAAACAAAACCTTTTTCATATAATATGATAGGATATCCCACGCTATATTATTTTATTACTAATATGAAACAAAACTCTTATTCATCAATTATTGTATCGTGTATATAGTCTCAAACAAGAAAAAAAAAAAGGGCCAAAATTAAAGTTCAAAATAGCTATTTCAAGAAAAATTAAAAGTTCAAAATAAAAGCTATTTGCATAATTGATCAATTCCGCCGGCCTAATTAAATCTTTTATTGTCTTGTCTTTTCTTCAAATTATCTTTTGCATGATGAAGTGGATCTGTATCAGCATGCCTTAAGATATCTTAATTTGTGGGGGAAATGCAATTAGCTTAATTATAAAGCAATTAATTTAGTGATATTATATCAAAAAGTAATTAGTTGATATATAATTGCAATTTACCTTTTAACTCAAAAAAGCTCATCAAACACAAATTAATCAACATCCCAATTAACAGTTTAGCACCCATAATTTTATATAATATGCAATTATTTATTTACTCGTGCATTCTAGTCTCATTTTATATTACAAAGTAAATAAAACTAAATTAGAGATATATTGAAAAATAAGAAGGTAATCTCAAACCCTATTTCACGGAATATTCGATTATATATATATATATATATATATATATATATATATATATATATGCCCACACACGTGAAAAGCCAACAATTGTCCATAGTAAGATCCTCCATTTCAGATTTAGTGTTTTAATCCGTATCCTACGATCGAATTCACAAGTTCAGTAATAGATATTATAAAAATAAAAATTAATTATAACATAATCGATCTTGTCACATCTATCAACAAAAGATTGAAATTTTAAAAATCATATATCATATTTTTAAAAATAATCAGCCATAATAATTATTTTCTTGAAAATTAAATACAAAAAAATAATTATAAACCTTAATTGGGTGGAGTGAATCCTAAAAACAATCATAAAATTAAACCAAGACATAATAAATTAAAATTGACCAAGAAAATGGAAGAAAACTTCATAAATTTGATCGTGGAACACCGGTTGAAACATTAAATCTGAAATAGAGGATCCCATCCGCTTGTCCACAAGCTATCACGATAAAAAAAAAAAAAAAAAATCCTCATTGCCCATACATAACTATGCTCTGCCTTCAACGACACAATTTTAACTTTTATTTTTTTGTACATATTAATAAGTGTACATCCACTTCTACCCACACTTGCCCACAAGCACGAAAAAAAACTCGTTGTCCATACATAACTACACTCTACCTTCAACGATACAATTTTATTTTTATATTTTTGTACGACTTCTATACACACATGTATAATTGAATTTTCCCTAATTCACATGTATGAATGTGAGTGTCCGACCCGTCACGTGCATGTATATATTCACAAGTTAGGCTCTAACATAATATGCTCCACTAATAATTTGTCTCGTGTTAAAAAATAATGAGGCACAAAACATTTAACTTTTTTTTCCCAAAATATGAATATTTGCTGCATAAGTGAATGACTTGTCATAGATAAGTTGGGCAATTTTACCTCATTCTTCTACATACTAAAAAAAAAAAAAAATTCGTTGCGTCTAATCTTTAAAAAAGTGAATTAGGTTTGTGTCTGCATTCAGTCCAGATTGGAAAAAAAAATGACCCATTTATGTTCTAATAATTTAAAAAAGGAAAAAAGAAAAAATGCACATATATATACATATATATGTTCATTTATGGAGGAGATCTTCCCTTTCACGAATCAAACTCAATAAGTGCTCTATATAGCTGTTTATTGAAATATACCCCTTTTCCCATCTCTCTCTTACTCTCTCTCTCTCCACGTGCTTACATATATATACAAATATGATGTTCTACCCATCTCGACCACTTAAATTTATGGACAAATCTCTTGTGCATAAGATGTACATGAGACGGTCAACGCGTTGACCGGATCAACGCGTGTTGACCCGGTCAATACTTTGACCAAAAAATTGGTCAAAATTAGTACCATTCATAATATTGAAAAGTATCATTTCAAAGGCTAAAAAGTATCATTTGTATTAATAAAAAGTATTTGGCAGAATAAAAAAATAAAGAAAAAAATTGTTAAGATCAGTATCAATTGACACACTAAAAAGTATCATTCGAAATTAAAAAAAGTATCAATTGTATCCCTAAAAAATATCACCAATTTTCACAATTTTTTTGGTCAACGCGCGTTGACCGTCTCATATACATCTTATGCACATGAGTTTTTACGTTAATTTATTGATACCAATAACGACATAACGTGGTATATATTGTCGTATAAACATATGGAAGGAACGCATATGCACATGGAATTTCCTGTTACACTTTTCGTGTTACACTCCGTGTTACATTTTTAAATTACGAGTTTTTCTTGTACTTTTTTTTTCTTCAATTTTATTCTTGTGTGATTTAGTTTAATTTTATGATTATTTTTAGGGTTCACCCCACCCAATTAGGGTTTATAATTATTTTTTGATATTTAATTTTCAATTTTCAATTAATAATTCATTATTTTAGTTGATTTTTTCAAAATTACATTTTTCAATCTTTTTAATTCATTTTTTTTGTTGATAAATGTTGACTATGATTATTTATGTTGTAATTAGTTTTTATTTTATAATAAATATTATTAAAATTACAAATTTAATAATGGAACACGGAGTGAAACGCGAAATAATGTAACAGGAAATTTCAACCCTGACTAGTGACCACTTAAATTTCTTGATACAAATAATATATATGTGGTATTGTCGTATAAACATGAAAGCATAAATGTTAATAATATTAACTTATTAGATCATAAATAATAATCCAGCCAATAGATCCTTAATCACGAATAATATAAACTATGATTTTTTATTTAATTTTTTGAGGTGGGGGAAGGGTAGAAGTTGATATTTCTCCCTATTACACATTAATTAATTATGAACCGTGAACATTTTTCGACTATGTACGTACCAAATTATTGGTAGGTAAGTTAGTTTATGTCAAAAGTAGATTATAGAGAGAGAGACGGGGCCGGGTAAGGCGTAAGAAATCGTCTATTACACATTCGATGTTGCATTCTCTATTATATACTCGATTTTTTAAGTTTTTTTTTCTTTGATTTTTTTTCAATTTATTATAATTTAGTTCAATTTTACACTAGTTATTTCGGGTTCATCCTATCTAATTAGGATTTAATATATTTTTTTAGTATTTAATTTTTCAAATAATCAATTAATAATTAAAAATTAAAAATTAAATACTAAAATATAATGCATTCTAATTGGGTAGGATGAAAGATGAATCCTAAATAATAAGCATAAAATTAAACTAAAATATAAGAAATTGAAATCGAATAAAAAAATTGAAAAAAAAGACTAAAAAAATAAAATGTCACCAAAAATGAAAAAGAGGATTTGAGCTGTAATTAAGGTGTTAACCAAGCCTAACGTTAACATGCGAACACATAAATAGCATTATCAAATCTCAATTTAAGAGATAGAGAGAGAGAGAGAGAGAGAGAGAGAGAGAGAGAGAGAGAGAGAGAGAGAGAGAGAGAGAGAGAGAGAGAGAGAGAGAGAGAGAGAGAGAGAGAGAGAGAGAGAGAGTTTTGAGTAATGAGTAATTAGTTATGACTCAATTAATCTGCACATTTAAAGATTGGACCACTAAAGCAATACCCACCAAATAGTTTGAAGTTGCCAAGTTGAATTACTTAATTTGGTCTGATATAGATTATACCAACCAAATCTACATTATTTGGACGTATTAAGCAATCTATATATATAATCAGTATATATATATACATATATATCTCCCAATTATTCTGCTCAGTTAAATGTGATTTATTTTGTAATCTATTTTATTCTGATCTTGGTTGTTATATCAGTTATCAAACTATTTAAATTCAATAAGATTATTCAAATATTTGGACCCTATCCAAACGTATCTAGGGCTTGATTATAAATCTTCTGAGAGAAAATTAAACACACTATTTTATCCCCAATTTTACTAATGATTGAAACATTCAAGATAGCAATGTGATTAGGGTATTTATTAAAAGGGGGAATTTCAAATAAAGAACTTCATTTTTTGATAAGCCAGTTTTATTTATTCGAATAAATTAGCATATTTTTCATGTCTTATTTAGTTGGAAATGTGTAGAAGAAAAATTAATTTTCGTGACAACATAATTGGGACCAAGTTTTGCTGTCATAGATTTTGTGTATACATATAGTTGGATTTGATTTGGTCATATCTTGACAGGTACTAAATAATATAATTAATTAAGTATATCATGTAATTTATGACGTCTTCTATCTAAACTCAGTATAAATTGTTTTTTTTAGTAGATCTACACACGACTTATAATACAGAAATAAATTGCTAGTAAAAATACTATATTAAAATTCTTACCATTGGTATTTTTTTAATCATAAAGATATACCACAAAAACTTTTGTGTGTGGCATAAAAATAAATCATTTTGTTATTATTTTGTTAGATATATAGAGCTTGGTGCGTGAGTATAATAATAATAATAAAAAAAAAATGTATACCGACTAGCACTATTAATTTTTCTTAAAAAAACTGTCACTATAAATCATATTTCTAATTTTTAATTTCTGATTTACTAGCTAATAATTAATGAGCAACGATAGTTTAGGGGAAAAACATACTTCCTCAGTCCCATTTATATAGTTCATATTATTATTTTGAGATGTCCAAATTATATAGTTTCATAATTATATATAGTATTAATTTTTATAGTAATATACAAATTAATAACCCTTTTAGGTCTTGAAAATTAAAAATCAACTACTTAAATTTTTTAAAAAAATCACAAATTTTAAATAAGAGTAATATTGGAAGTTAAGATTACATATATTGTTTTTTATAAATATTTTTAATTTATGTGCGAGGATAAAGTGGACTATATAATCGGGATGGAGTGGAATATTTTTATCCTTTATTTCTTCTAACTTTGGAATATCATTTGCATAAAATTTAGTTATAAAATGATTCTAGACAAAGTGATAAACATGATAGCATTAATTAGGAATATATTCTAACTCGTAATAGTAATTTGAAAATTGAGGATAACAATGAATCCACATGAACACATGCAATTATCAGCCTTTTTTTGCTTTCAAAGCTTAGAAATGAAGCAATTTTGTAGCCTTAACTCTACATCTTTAAGCATGATTTGTTCTCTCTTCTCTATCATATATACTTTTTTGTGCATAAGATATTTGTCTATTCAACTAACCACACACACACACACACACATACATATATATATGTATGTATATATATAAATAAATAAATATATAAAGTCATATAAGTAAAATATGATTTGTCCAACGATGTTAAACCGAAAATATTTTAGGAGAACAAAAACTTGCCTTATTGGTATACTAATAAATGGAGAAGTCTTGTGTTAGACTGTAATAGAGATATATATATATCAAGATTAGATCTTGACATATTTTTTATATTATATTTTAGATTTAATTGTATTTTATTCTATTTAGATTACGTTATCAATTAGGAATTTTATCTAAATTAGGTTTACATCTCTTATTTTATAAGTTTCTCGTATATTATAAATAGACAAATCTAGATTGTTATTAAGGAAGTTGAAATTTAATAAAAATTGTGATATTTATGTGCAATTGGGTATTATTGCGAGAATATGCTCTTGTGTTCTTCCGGGTATTCTCAGAATCAGCGGATTATACACGCTTCTGCATGCATCAGACTGCCTGATGGGTTCAAAATCTATTAGACGGATCAATATCTGAATTCACACACTAATAAATACTAATAAAATTACAAATATGTCATCGGATGTGAGTTTGGATGTGGGTTTTGACCCGTCTAATCGATTTCCATACTTCAAATTAAACGGGTTATCACAAGTTTTTGTACTAACAAAATAAATTTGAAAATTCACACATAAATTACAATTATATGAACATCAATATTATCTAATTTTTGCCTCAAAATGGTGCAATGTATTTATTGATTGCATTAATACACCTTTGTATAGTTATTATGAAATTATGTCAATGGGTCCAATGCGGTCCTAGGACTTCATTAATTGAGGTTTTCGGTTTGATTTCCACCAAATACATATATGTGTTATATATATATATATATATGACAGTATTTTTTTTAATTATTTCTTTAATTTTAATGTTAGTTTGTATCCTATCTTTTTGCGTGGGTTGTGAGCCTTTTAATATCTTGTTGCGTGTCCTAATTTTTTTTGTGGTGATTACTTATTGCATTTTTGAGTTTTGATATATTTATTTATAACTGATTGTGATTGTAATATTTCGGAAATAAATTATGAAAAAAATGTTTTGGACTATGACAATTGACAAGCGTGACTGATCAATTAAAGTAAAAACGAACAAATGTATATCCCAAGCACTTACAGATATGATCCTAAAAGTTTCCATCTTTTGACTTTTCTGATTATCCTAAGTTTCCTTCTATTAGTAGTAATAAAATAATTAAATACATTAATTTTTTTTAACAAATTAAATACATTAATTAATATAGGATGGTTAGATATACGTTTTTATCGTATGCGATTGTATTATTTTTTTTGGTATGAGACGAACGCTAAAATAATACTCCCCGTGTCCCGATGATTATATACTTCCTCCATTTTTTTTAAAAAATTTTAATTTAAAATTAACAATTAATTTTTTGGACTAATCTATCCCTCCCTTTTATATTACATAAAATCCTATTTACTTATATTTTCCTAAAAAGTTAAAAAAAATTCTCACCCCATATATTTGTAAGGTTAAATTTGAGAAAGAGGGTGCCAAAATACATAAAACAATAAATATTTTGACACAAAAGAAAAAATCTAAAACAACAAACAAAACGAAACGAGTGTATAAAACAACAAACATTTTGACACAAAAGAAAAAATCTAAAACAACAAACAAAAGGAAACGGAGGGAGTAGTTCCTATTACTATTTTGGGGTGTCCCAATTATATAATCTCATTACTAAAAGTAGTATTAATTTTCATGTCAGTGTACAAATACACCCTTATTAATTATTGAAAATTAAAAAACTAACAACGTAAATTTTGAAAATCGTAAATATTAAATAAGGGTATTATTGAAAGCTTAGTTTTAATATCTCGTTTTCATAAATATTTTTAATTTACGTGCGAAATGAAATGAGACTATGTAGTCGGGACGGAGGGAGTACTTGGTAAAAAAAAAAAAAAGAATGTGAAAGGTATACTTTACAAATTATATTATATGACAAAATATATTACTTGAATAGTTGAATATTTCCGTCAATAGAATTTTTGAGTGTTAGTTCGATTCTTCTTTTAGTTTTTGGATACTTTTGAAGATATTTTTAGATCTAGTCAGACAAATAGTCAAGTAGAATCATAAATATTTGGAGTAGAGATCCTCTAGTCCCACTTGTGTGTGCCAACCGTGTGCCACCATTCAAATTATATATTATTAATAATATTTTTTATAAAAATAAAATTTATTTTATCATAACTAATCATAATTAATATTTATTGTAAAAAAATTAAAATTTTAAAAAATTATATACCCTAAGTTTGGAATAATCAACCCCAAAAATCAATTATACTAACTAAAAAATGAAAATTAAATATTAAAAAATAATTATAAACCCTAATTGGGTGGAATAAACCCTAAATAATAATGTAAAATTATACTAAATCAAATGAAATTAAAATTGAAGAAAAAAATAAACGAAAAATTAATAATTTTAAAGTGTGGCACACAGTTGGCACACACAGATTGAAACTAGAGGATCTCAAGTGAAATATTTGAAGTCATTTTGATAGGTTTTTTTTTTTTGCTTTCTATTAGGATAATATTGTAATATTCGGTAACAGAATATTTCCGCTTCATATTTCATTTCATTACATATATAGAGTTAGTAGTTGGCACAAACATTAATTAAACTGTATAATATCAATTGAAATTCTCTATTCCACACTTAATTTTTTTAGTTTTTTTTTTTTATTTTTTTGCTTTAGTTTCATTTTACACTTATTATTTAGGATTCATCTTATCCAGTAAGAATGTATTGTAATTATTTATTGTTTAATTTTAATTTTGTAATTATTAGTTGATTATTTAAAAAAATTAATAATAAAAATTTATATTAAACCCTAATTGGATAGGATGAGCTCTAAATAACAAGTGTAAAATTAAACTAAATCATAATAAATTGAAATCAAAGAAAAAAAATTAAAAAAATCGAGTGTGCTACTGTAACACAAAATGTGCGATAGACGATTTCGATACGGCCCCAATATTCTTATTTCAAATTGAATATTAAATTGAACATAGATTAGTATCAATATGGGCACCTGATTGTTATCATTGAACATGCTTTATACATTGAAGAAAAAAAAAATCTAAAATTAACATACTATGAATGAGAATAGAATCACTTGACTAATTAAATTTAGAAATTCTATCTTATTGAATATAAATATATACAATTAACTATATGGAGTTGAGCACATGTCGAAACCAAATTATCGTTGCAAAATAGAATTTATTGACTATTAAATGAGACAAGCGACATATAACCACATACACAAAGAATAATGACAACAGTAGCTGGTTTTATTAGTGACAAGAGCTTAATGGTGACAATGGAATCTTTGTGTACCATCATGACTTGACCATTAATGTGTGTATTATTCACACACACATATTTACATGATAAAAACTTGATCGGTGCCGTTTTTACGCACACGCAGCACTGTGTGTGCGTGTGTAATATTCACTCGATTATATTTTACAGGCATAAGACGGATCAACGTCCGGATTCAAATTCACATTCGGTGGCACATCTATGATTCTATTGGTGTGCGGTTCATTATATTTGGATTCAGATTTTGACTAGTTTTACAATTTTTGATATAAGACAATCTCACACGAGACTGCATAACACTACCGAAAACATAAGCAAAAGCGCAAATATATCTCGTTTGATGTGGATTTGGATCTGAGTCTTGATCCGTGTCTAACATAATTGCGAAGAAAAAGTTGGGACAAGTGTTTGGTTGGCAAGTGTTGTCTAAGTAGTGGGCCTTTTTCCTAATTCCTTTACACATACGATCCATACAATTGACTTCAACTTTTCTTTTGGGCTTCAACTTCGCAATAGTAAAACCAATTGTCAAAATTCCAAATTAGTAGTCATAACAACTTTCTTTTTTCTTTTCTTTTTTGAGGAAATAGTGGTCATAACAACTTTAGTGAAAGATGAAGTAGACCAAAGTAAAGTTTAGTCAAGATTGTGAAGGCCATTTGCCAAATCCTCTCTCTCTCTCTCTCTCTCTCTCTCTCTCTCTCTCTCTCTCTCTCTCTCTCTCTCTCTCTCTCTCAAGTTATATGTGTGTGTGTGTATCCCATCTTGTTGCTTTCTTGTTCACAATTAGGGTCCACAAATGTGATTAGGAAAGAAGAGGGAAAGTGAAATAAAAAAATAATAGGTGTAAAACTGTAAATACATTTTCAAGTTTAGTTTAGTTTTTTTTTTTTTTTTGGATTTTAATATCAAGAATTCTGTTAGTTCCTGCAACTTGGACTGGATAATGGGCCCATCAAAGATCTTCCTACACGCAAAGATGGCCCACTTGATTCACTCGAATGACGACACATTTTTAGGTAGAATTAATCATTAAATAATTGAAAAAATTAATTATAAGAGCCTGATTAATTGATTAATAAATTTGGGTGTAAGTGAAGATTATATCTTTTTTTTTTTTTTTTTGAGAAATTGAAGATTATATCAAAAAATTTTGTATATATAGAATACGTGAAGATTATATCATTAATGGCGCAGCCATAGTATATTAGAAATGGGCTTATTATATTATGGTATATTACTGATTAAAGCCCAAAGAGTTGGACAGATCAGTAATTTTATGGGCTGCTGTTAGGCCCACTTTCATGTAGGTATACACTATCAAATTATAATTAATTGTTGGTTATTGGATAAAAAATCAATATATTTACTGGAAAATTCGATCCCACCTAAGGTAGCGTGCTCCAATTTCAATTTTTATTTTTAAAAAATATTTTAAAAAGTGTTTTGCAAAAAAGAAAATAGATATAAAGAACGATATTAGTAAATGTTAATTATGCTCATCACTTTTTTTTTTCCGCCTTCTATTATGCAAACGACATGTGTGTGTATTTTTAATAATATCATGTTGCAAATAATCAAAAATAAAAATATATGTTTTTATTTTTAAACATGTATACATGTTTATTATCGTGTCACTAACAAACCATATTAAATATGTATGATATCAAATTATCAAATTGTTAGTATATTATCGTTTTATCTATTCTCCTAAAAAATAAAAATATATGTTTTGCAGGTAGCTCGAACACAACATAACGTGTTAAAAAGACAATAAATCTAAACATTAATCCAATTATTTTTGGTTACGTATTTCATATTGGTATTGTCCTGTATCTAACAGTTGACAGCCTTATCAATTGAGAGAGAAATTATCATCCCTTAAAAAAATAATGGAGAGAGATAATTAATATAATCATTTTGCAATAATTTTATAGGGGTCCAGTTCCACCAATTATATGGGATTATTCTCTCAATTTTAGCAAAAATTAGAAGAATATAGAATATTCTATAAGCCCTATATTTTGATTTATAAAATAAATCTATTCATCAGGTGTGCAACATGTTGCAATTTATTCTCCTCGAAAAATTCAAACGGTAAAAATTCATATATAAAAAAGAGATGTCTTGTGTTTAAAAAACACCGTTTTCCATTCCCCCAACTCCCCCTCCAAAAAAAGTTACAATTTGCAAAAAAGAAAAAAGAAAAAAAAAACTAATTAATTTTTCTTTTGTTTGACAAGTTGGGAGAAGAGAGAAAGATCTCAAATTCGAGATGTCTCTCTTTTACATATACTGGTGTCTTTAATGCTCGGAAGTACTCAAAAAACATAACTAAATTATTATTGATATCAAGTAAATTATTATAAAATTGCGTATGATTTCTATTTCAAGGTTTAGACCCAATGTAGAAGCAAAATAAAATAAAATAAAATAAAAATTAATACAAATTCTGTTTAAATATTTGTGTAAATGAAAAATGATGATGCAGAAAATATTTAATAAGTTTAATTGAAAAAACTTTATTTTTTTCTGAATTATTCACATATAGAAGAGACCAAAAATAAATAAATATACAGAATAACGAGCTAATTGGTGCTTCCAATTTTATCAAAAACAGCCAAATATGAAATTTCTTAGGTTTTAAATGGTCTTCACTACAATTACTATTTTTGCATAAAAAAAAAAGAAAAAGAAAAGAAGAAATAGACGTAAAATGGCGAAAAATATTTCTCAAAAAGTCAAAATCAAAGTCACATTCTTTTACTAATTATTATTATTATTAAGTGACCATCTAATGCCAATGTAAATGAGGCATAATCTCCAAATACTGGATTCACAAATTTACCCAAAATACAATCATATAAGTGTTCTATCCAACAACTTTTTATATAATTTAACATATATAAGCAAACACAAATTTTGAGATAAGGATTCTGGTGTGAGACCGTTGCAAGATCCGAATCCAAACATAATCAAATAATAGCAACAAAATTATAAACGTATCAGTCAACATGAATTTGAATATGAACCTTCACCCTTCTTACAGATTTTGACCCGTAAAACGACTCAGACGAATTTTCTCTTCTTAGAATTCCAAACCTTCAAATTCTCCAAAATTCTCAACCAACCACCTCCTTAAATTCCACCCGAGACACATTTTTTTTATGAATTTTGGGCCTTGAATTTACTATTAAAAAAAAGTACAATCACAAAACATAGCACAAAGTTATATCTTATTTTACTTAATAAACTTTATATCATGATGCAAATATTTAATTAAAATGTATTGGAATAAATAGGTGGAAGTACTATATCCGACAGCATATCAGAAAAACTAAAGGAGTGGAACATGCTCCCATTAATCAGTGTCCCCTTTTTACACTCAAATCTCAATCTGCCACACATTCTGCTCTCCATTCTATACTAAATTCCAAAAAATAAAAAATAAAAAAAAATTACCAGAAATTCAGAAAAATCATTTCTTACCATGATAAAAGTTAAATTATGTTAAAGGATATTCATATAATTTAGAGAAAATTACACATTGATACCTATATTTTTGGTGCTTTTTCAAAAAATAATCCATTTTTTAAAATTAACAAAACAGTACTCACTTTTTGAAAAAAATTTATAAATCCAACATTTGAAAATTTCAAATTTTCAGCTCGAAAACCCTATTTAATTGATTGTATTTTAATATTCATATATTCCCCAGCCACGACAAAAAAAAAAAGAAGAAGAAAAAAATCATCCAATCAAGAAATCTTAAAATACAATCATTTACCCACAATTTTCGAGTGTAAAATTAAACAAATGTTAGATTGCAATTATTTTGAAAAAATGGATAATGTTTAGCTAATTTTGAAAAAGTGGGCTATTTTTAAAAAAGAACCCAAAATGTAGGTATTAATTTACCCTATAATTTAGCCTAGTGAACAGCTACAAGCCTTACAAGAATGCCCAAAGTCATCAAACTAGAATTGGGATATTGCATATGAATATTGTCAAAACAAACAAAATCAGATCCACTTATGTAACTGTATTAATCTTTATTTATGTAATTAACTTGAATTGGGATATTGCGTATGAATATTGAGCAGCAATAGGGCCCTCAACAGCTGTATCTCTTTCTATACCAACAAAGTTTTCTTTTCTTTACTTTTTTCTAAAAAAAAATAAAAAATCGAAGTCTTTCTTTACTTTCTTATCTATATTCACTCATTCATTGCACATTAGGGATTTCCCCACCTCCATCAATAATGTAAGCTTTTTTTTTCACTTGGATTTTGATGTGTTTCCTTCTTTGAAACTGTAACCATATATGAGTAGTAAGCAAAGATCATACCCCCTTCTTGATTTTATGGTCTCTCCATTGTTGGGGAGGAGGGCCACTTGATGTGGTTTTCGATTGAAGAGCCCGATTTCTCCGTTGCAAAAAGTGTTTCATCTTCTTCTGTTCCAACACCGTCTGTATGTATATATGCTATTAATAAGAACAACATTATCATAAAAATAAAATAAAATAAATGTTAGATACATTTAGTGGAACTCGAATGTGAACATCAAGACCTCTTATCTAGAGACAAATTCCAAGATGAAATGTGCATACAATTGTTGACATCTTTAAATATGCAGTAAAGTTAAACTTAGGCCTCTAAGCTCCAAAAAGATGATAAGGGCCTTTTCTTGAAATGTTTAAATATGCAAATAAAAGCTAAACTTAGATTTGTAAGCTCCAAATAGATGGGTTCCTTTAGAAATGCTAAAAATCTCAAAGCATGATTTCAAATAATATATTGATCACAACAGTTTATTATCATGCATCAATTATCATGATTGAAAGAATCGTGGCATGCACGTTGTATGGGACATGAGAAAATGATCATGTGTAGTATTATAAGAGTTTTCAACACACAAATGAAGATAGCAAGAAACAATTCAAGAAAAAGTAAGTTGGCAAACAAGAAGAATCGACCCCATAAAAAGCATAAGATTCTTATATAGAATGAATGAATGAATCATATATAATTTTCCCTCCACAAATACAAATGAGGCCGACCTTCACTCACTTTATGGTGCAAGGCCCACGTGGCCAACACATGAAACTCATCATAGAAAAAGATGACAGGAAATGAAATTATTGAATGAAGAGAATTGAAGATAAAAACAGCAAATTACAATTGACAGAATATGAAAGCAACCATGTTGCGGCTCTTTAATCATGGTCCATTGAGAAATCTTACATTAGTACATGCATTCATGATTCATTAGTACTATTTTCTCTGGTTTTCATTAGTTAGTCTAGGTTTTCATTAGTTTCGACTGTCTCGTTTTCAGCAGTGGTACTAACTTGATGGCGAAGAAGAAGACCTGGTTCAGTCTAATAAAGAGGTTTTTCATTTCAGAGCCACAATCAAGAAGGGAAAAGGTACACAAGTGATCATTTTTTTTCAACTAATAGCTTATTCTGTAAAACATGTACCTGAACTCCTTCAATGCCTCCTAGGATAAACGAAGGAGATGGGTGTGCCGATTGCTTAAGATCAAAGAACTAGCGCCATTGACCGCGCCATCCCCTCCGAGAGAAAGGCTACCATGGCAGCTTGCAGAACAGAGTACTAGTTCTCTACCAGTGATCGTTACAACGGACACTTCTGAGGTTCGGCCGATCCCCAGCAATGGACAATCAGCCCATCAGCACGAGGAGAGTCAGGAATATTCTGAAAGCCACAGTCATGCCGATGTTCTGAGACTCCCTCAGCAACACACGAGAGCATCAGAAATTTTGGTTGCCATCAAAATTCAAGCTGCATTTCGCGGTTATCTAGTAAGTTTCTTTCATATTCTCTATTTGGTTGACAATTTTCTTGGAAAATCACACAAGTCAAAAAGTGGCACATTCAACTGTGTCTTCTGCATACACTACGTATCATGGCAAACTAAAACAGCCTAGGAAAATAAAAGGATGAAACTTGATCAGAGTTGTTAACTTATGCGCAATAGCTTAGAAAGATTCATGGATTATGTTTTGTAAGACTAACATGTTCGTCTGCCACTGCCATCTGGGGGGGTTCCAGGCAAGGAAAGCGCTACGAGCACTGAAAGGAGTTGTCAAGCTTCAAGCTCTTATTCGTGGTTGGGCTGTTCGACAGCAAGCTATCAACACCCTCAAGTGTCTGCAGTCCATAGTAAACATCCAATCAGAAGTTTTCTCAAAGAGGCGTGAAAGAGTTAAAGAGTTGCACAGTCAAGATTACAAATCACAAGATTTTAGTGAAAAGGACATAAAGGTTAAGTTGTGGGATGTGGTTTCCTTAATATATCTGCACCTATAATCTATATAAGTAGATATAGATGAGACGGGATATATTAGCTCCCTTTTCTTTATTACTTACTAATCAGAAAAGGGAATCTGATGAGTACAGAAGACATAGGGCATATACAAACTACATCTACAAAACAAAGTTCGATTAGATGTCACCTGAAAGAACTCTCTGACTTTAACTCTTCTTGTTTTTTCCCCCTTTTCTTCCTACTCCTTTTTAAATCCAAAGGCTAGAAGTGGCATTGCAACTTAATCCAAGTAGATGGAGTATTACCAAGTTGACAGAGTTCACTTATATTGTGAAACACCGTTTATAGATTATATTGTTTATCATGCAGGTTGAGTTTCATAATCAAGGCACTGCCAGCACAAAAATCACAATAAGGGACAACATGGAATAATAAATTACAAATTCCGGTTCTTCTTTTATTGTCCTGCCTGTAAATTATATTGAAACTGCAGGTAGATTTAAACAGCCAAAAGAGGTGGGATGACAGTACATTGACCAAGGAAGAGTTAAAAGCTCTGCTTCTTACTAAAAGAGAGGCTTCTATCAAGAGAGAGAGGGTCAGAGAATATTACTTGAACCATCGGGTCAGTTTCTTTTAGTTCATTTTTCTCAACAATCATTATAGTAATAGCATCCACCTTGAAAATGAATTGTCATCATATGGATATATATTTCCAGAGATCAGCAGAAACAGAACGTGACAAGGTATATGGGAGACGAAGATATTGGTTGGAACAATGGGTAGATTCCCAGCTAGCCAAAAGTGATAATCAAGGCAATTTGGATAGAACCTTGTCAGCTAATTCAAGAAACAAAGATGAAATTGGGGGCAGACTAAGAAATTTTCAAAAGCAATTTCAAGCAGACATGTCAGAGTCTCCTGCATATGTCCCAAAAAGATCTTATCATCATAGGAAGCAGCGCTCCATAGGAGACGAAAATTCATTTGTAGGTTCTCCTTCTACTCCTGCATACATGGCCTCCACAGAGTCTGCCAAAGCAAAAGCTAGATCAATGAGCTCGCCAAGATTAAGACCACTTAGTTTTGATGTATGCTCTGAGATTACCTCTCCTTATAAGCATAAGCTCTCTCCAATATCATCTATTAATAGTGAGCTGACGAACAATAGTTGGATTGGGAATCATATGGGATTCTCACAACGATCCCCACGGTTAAAAGGGTCGCCTGGTCCAATCAAATCAACAATGAGCACGAAGGACATTCGACTTCGGGGGGTTCACCACCAAAATGGTACTAATATTGCTCCCACAGATGGTGCATGTACAATGGGGAAATAAATTGGAGGAAGTATCTGGGTTTGGGTTCTTTACTCAAGTTTATGTAAATTATTGTATTTTATATCTTATAACCAACAAAAGGACTATGCCAGATAAGTCCATTCTGCTCTAAGAAGCAAAGAAGACTCTACCGAAGTTCAATAATCAACTAGCATAACTTATTTGTTAAAAGGGCTTTGCAAAACCTTATTCTCCCAGAATTGGATTATTCAGGCATTAATTATTCTTAAATCGATGTATTAGTACCATTAAATATTCTTTTTACTTATTGCTTACATGTGTAATAAAGTAAATATACCTTAAAGAAAGTGAACCTACTTCTTCTGAATGAATCTGATGTTCTAAACACCAGAATGAAGGAAGTGGAATTCAAGTACCTCGATTCCAAGACTATGAGTTATATCACACTCAAAAATATGCTTGTGATTTTTTAGGCTAAATGGCAGGCCATCCCTCCATCATACAGGTCCCTAGACCAACCCAATGAGGACCAACATCTCCTTCCACTTCCTCCCCCCCCCCCCCCCCCCTCCCCCCAAGAACTTCTGAAATGTAATTGGACAGTGTAAGAAATTCACAGTTTTCCAATAATGATCACTTCTGATGTAAAACACAAGGGGAAAACTTGATTAACTACTAGTCTACTATCAGGAGTATTCTTCTAGAAAAGACTACTACTAAACCAATTATAACCCAAACCGTGATGGTTTTTTAGATTTAAGAGGTCTAAAGTATTACCACGAAAGTAGAAGTATTAAGCTTGGACTTCTCTTTCAAGTTAATATGTTCTTTTTCACTCTATTCTCTGATTATCCTCAGAGTTAGATAATATCCATTTTCCATGCAGATGAAAGAGATTACTAATAGTATCACTTTGAACTAAAAAGGTAACATAAACTAACTTCCACAAGTTTTTTGTGGGTACTAAGCTTCCGTTAAGTATTTGCTAATGCAGTAATATTACACGTTTAGTCCCGTAGAGTTCATGACATATTTCATATACATGGTGCAGCCAGAATAAAATCAGTCCTGGTATCTTATTATTCAGAGATGATCAGATGATCAAATAAAAATTGTAGAGCCACTTTCTAGGCAGAGACCTTTTTAAAAAAAATATATATATATATCCGGGCTAAATAAATGAAGTTGCTTGGCCTAGATTACTGCAAAACTGAAATCAGCAAGAAGATTATTACCTTGGGCATGAAGCAGCTGGCATATATTTGTTGATTGTTGAAGCTGTGTGCCCTGGGATAGAAATCAGTAATCCTTCTGTATCTGGTCAAAAAAGAGAATTTGAGTATCACATCTTGTTGTGTTTAAAATTTAAAATAACAGTGTGCACCTATCATCAATTCATCATATCATACTCCATCCTGAAAAAAACATTTTAAAAAGGAAAAGTGAATTTTTTTTTTACCTAAAACTGCTATCTTTTGTTTGCAATACAATGACAGACTTTATTGAAGAAACCAAAGATTCTTTAGTCTTTTATCATAAACTAATTCGAACTGCAATCATAGCATTAAACTAATCTCAAGTGCCATTAAACTAATCTTAACTTTATAATGATAGAAATCTACCTTATTATTATCTCCTATCTTCACTATCCACTACTACACTTTTGAAAAAGAAAAACCCTAATTCATAACTCCTCAAAATGGCAGCCCACACTCTTACCACAATAAACCACCCCCTCCACTCTTTCACTCAGAGCTTTATATCCAAGAACATAAATCCCCAAACAATTAGATTCAAACACACAACCACTTTTACCATCACTTCAGCATTGCGTGCTGCAGTCATAGGCGGTGGCCCAGCAGGGTCATCTGCCGCCGAAGCTCTGGCCTCCGGCGGCATCGAAACATTCATCTTCGAACGCAGCCCTGAAGCAGCAAAGCCCTGCGGTGGCGCCATCCCTCTCTGCATGCTTGATGAATTCTTCATCCCTTCCCACCTTATTGACCGCAAAGTCACCCAAATGAAGATCATCTCACCCTCGAATCTCACAGTGGATTTCGGAAAAACACTCAAACCCCATGAATTCATCTCCATGGTCCGCCGTGAAGTACTGGATGATTTCCTCCGACGTAGGGCCGTGGACTGCGGCGCCACCCTCATCAAAGCGCTGGTGACAAACATTGAACTGCCTATATCAGAAAAGTCCCCCTACATAATCCACTACAACTCTAACAACACCCGCAGCTCCGTCGCCGTGGACGTCATAATCGGAGCAGACGGCGCCAACAGCAAGGTTGCGAAATCGATCGACGCCGGAGACTACACTTGCGCCATCGCGTTTCAGGAAAGAATCAAATTGCCAGAGGACAAAATGAAATACTACGAGAATCTAGCGGAGATGTACGTCGGGAGCGACGTCTCGCCCGATTTCTACGCCTGGGTTTTCCCCAAATGCGACCACGTCGCAGTCGGGACAGGCACGATTTCTTCGAAGCAAAACATCAAACAGTTTCAAGGCGCAATCAGGAACCGAGCGAAAACCAAAATCGAAGGCGGGAAGGTCATCAAAGTCGAAGCCCACCCCATCCCGGAACACCCCCGACCAATCAGAGTTCGCGGGCGAGTGGCCCTAGTCGGAGACGCCGCCGGGTACGTCACGAAATGCTCCGGCGAGGGCATATACTTCGCGGCGAAGAGCGGAAGGATGTGCGGAGAAGCGATCGTGCGGGCGTCGGGGAACGGGAAGAGGATGATCGGAGAAGGAGATTTGAGGAGGGAGTATCTGCGGAAGTGGGACGACGAATTCTTCTGCACGTTCAAATTCTTGGACGTTTTGCAGCGGGTGTTCTACGGGAGCAACGCCGGGTTGGAGGCGCTGGTGGAGCTGTGCGGCAGAGAATACGTGCAGCGGATGACGTTCGAGAGCTATCTCTACAAGAAGATGGCGAGGGGGAATCCGGCGGAGGACGTGAAGATGGCGGCGGCCACCGTCGGGAGCTTCATTCGGTGTAGTATTGTTGGGAGAGAAATGGCGGATTATGGAAGAAGCCTCTTGAAAATGTAGTGTTTTTTTTTTTTTCCTTTTTTTTTTGTTTTGAAATTTTTAATGAGGGATTTTGAGTTAAAATGGAAATTTAATCTGCAAATTATCTTATAATTATCTTTTCTTCTTTTTAAGAATTTAGATATGGGACACTAAAAGAGTTAATTATGTATGAATTTTATAGATTTAAGACTTGATGATATATTAATGTCTATATTATATAGTATTAATTAAACACTCCTAGTATCATGTGCTTTAATTTTTCTTTTCTTTTCTTTTTGGAAAATGGAAAATTGTATAAATTTTTAATAACATAAAATAAGTTGGGTTAATTGCATTAAAACTCATGAACTTTGAACTTAGTTACAGATTTAACGTGAACTTTAAAAATAGGCAATTAAAATACAAACTCTGAATTTGTGTGTTATTCAACATTTCCAAGGTGTTATAAAACAAATTGACCTTCAATCCAACGTACAATTATGGCTATTTTGATGCCATGTTTAAAAATTGGTGGTCGAGTCATGACGGACTCAAAGAAAAGAGCAAATTGTAAGTTGGATTGGAAGTCAATTTATTTTATAAAAATTTGTGGATGTTGAATAACACACAAATTCAAAATTGGTGTTTTAATTACCTACTTTTAAAGTCCATGTTAAATTTACAACTAATATCAAAATTCATGATTTTTAAGACAATTAACCCAAATAAATTTGATGCAATTTAAAAATATATGGAATATTTTGGTAACATGAGAAAAAAATACCTTTTACTCAAAAAAGACAAAAAAAATGAGTGTTTTCAAGATCAAAATTCTCATTTGCTTTTCTTCCTGGCAGATGGAGGCTCAATATTCAAGTTCAAAATTCCCACATATATATATATATACACACACATATCATTACGTATTTTATTTTATTTATAAATTAATAATTGAATTAGTAGATAATTAAGATAATATTTAATAATTTAGTTAAATATTATTTCAAAAAAAAATATTCACAAGAAGTCAAACTATTATCTCAAAGTTCATTAGGGTAAATTATACCATTTTGGGCTTTTTTAAAAAATGCTAACTACAATTTAATTTCCAATATTTGGAAGTTTTAGCAAAAATAATTTAACATTTTAATAATTTGTAGCGGATACTGGCTAATCTTTTGTTTTATGTAATTTTTACGTAATAATACCCAACCTTTTGCAATAAAAATGTAATATTGCAGTAAAAGAAAGATAGGAAAGAATAGAAGAAAAGGGGAAGGGTTGAGAGAAAAGTAGGGAGAGGTCTCGGTGGGGATAACCTAGTGGTGGAGTGAGGTTGCTCGGAGGCCAAAGGTCACGGGTTCGAACCTCTTCAATATCACCACTGGTCGAGTGTGTGAGTAAAAAAAAAAAAAAAGGTAAGGAGAGAACGGCTATTTCATTACTTGCCAAACAACTTACATCATGAGAATATCTATAGCTAAAGATTACTCATGCCCTAAGAGCATAAACGTACACTAAAGCTGAAATATGAAATAAAACAACTAATGGGCCAGTATTGGACCAATTTTGGAATTTAAATAAAACTTAGCCCATAAGGGCATTTAATCCATCAACCCGCTTCCTGGCCCACGGCTTCAAAAGTAATAAAACAGAACTCACTTTTTCAAAAAAAGTACAAATCTAATATTTTGTCAATTTTTCGGCTCGAAAATCATATATTTTAGCAATTTCAGTTCCTCAGTTGCGTAAAAACAAATACTCCAACCAATAAATTTTAAAATATAGTCAATTCCGTGCGTTTTTTGGGTCATAAAATGGATCAAATGTTAGATTTATAAAAAAATATTAAAAAAATGAATACTGTTTTATTAATTTAAAAAAAAGTGTTTTTTTTTAAAATAGATCATGCAGGTATTAAAATGTAATTTACCTTTATTATCACAGGAAATATAAATTTGAAATGAAAGAATTAAATATAAAATAAAATAGAAAGGTATCGTGGACTACTAGTGAAGAAAAGATAAAAATAAGTGTGGGTAAACAAGATAGTAAATTTCGATTTTGGTTCACAAACACGCGTCACCGTCTCACTAATGCTATTTTTTTTTTGTTTTTAAAGAATATATTCAATTTTAATCTCATAATTTTATGATTTTATATTGATCCCATAATTTTAAGGTTAGAAACGGGACTAAAATCAAAATTTATTCAATTTGGGATCAAAATTAATATTATTGGGATAAAAAATGAACTAACGCGTGTGTGGGATGAAAATTGAAATTTAATCTTATATATATATATATATATATATATATATATATAGAGAGAGAGAGAGAGAGAGAGAGAGAGAGAGAGAGAGAGAGTGTGAGTGAGTGAGTGAGTGAGAGAGAGATTTATAGATTTGTTGGCAGAATTTTACAGAAGCCCAAACGTACGACTAGTAGTCGTCTACTACTCAGCTCATGTATGTGTGTGTGTGTATATACAGTCGCGGTGTTATTGAATTTCCATCTTCCTTTCCTTCCTTCTTTACTCGGAGGATTTTCCCTCTCTACTCTCTCTCTAAATGGGAAATTGGAACCGGCGATTTATGCCCAGAAAGAAGCACCGGCACTACGACTATGAAGATCCCCCTCCATCTCCCCCGAGATCCTACAATTACGAATCCAATTCTTCCGGTCTGTATTAAGTTATCTTTTTCTTTGTCTTAACGAAGTCAATTCTCATCCGATAATATTTTTATGCTTATTCAAATCGTGATTCATGAATTGGGAATTGAATTCAATTGCAATTGCTTATGTGGGTCTGGATTAAATTGGTATGACTTGTCCATAAATGTGAAGGCTTTTGGATTTAGGCAAAGAATCAGAGTGCTAGTTGTTTCTTTGTTCGAATTCTTCTGTCTCCCCCTTTTCCTCCCCGTAATTGTGCGTTTCTTGAATCCTGCTGCTTTATTTTTATTTTTTCTGTGGAAGTGGTTGCAAGAATTCGTGATTCGTGTTCCTCACGCTGCCCTGAAGTGGGAACACATGGGTTTGAATAAAGGGTTTTAGCTGAGGAATGAGTGTCGGTTGTTTATTTGGTGTTATGTTGTTTCATCTAAATCAGCCTTTTCACCTCCCATTGTTGTTTTCATTTGTTATTTCATTAGTGGGTGGGGGGTCTCTGTGTTATCTTGAACCAAGAATGTAAAAGGGAATGCATGAAGAAATCATTGAAAGCAATTCAAAGTGTTGTTATGAGAGTGCAAAGTGCATAACCAAATTCTCATGGTTAGAAACTCAACGGAAAACATGTATAAGATTTTTTTAAAAAAAATTGTAGTTTCTCATGGTTAGAAACTTATACTCCTTGACTATGATTTTTTTTTTCAAATACTTAGTTAATGATGTAGGATCCAGGACAATGCCACTAACAGTTGATACTTGACAATGCCATTAGCAGTTCGAGTTTTGTCTTGACTCTTGATAAGCACTTCGAGAATCCCTTAGCGTGATGTGCATGCTTAACTGAATAGACACTGAGTAAAGTTCTTATGTTATTTAACTTGCTCATAAGCCAAAATAGCTTCAAAATATTGACTTTTTATCTCCTTGCCTTTTTGTGAATTCAGAAACGACTCCTGCACTTCACAGCCTTGATTTGTTATTGCATGTTGCTTGCACAAAAGACGTGTCATTTCAAAACTCATCGCATAAACTCATCTGAGCACTAGACTGCTAGTGCTAGCCTTTTCATTACCTTTAGATCTTTTTTCTTTAGTTCACTTTTATCTAGTGCTTGTCAAGTAAAAAGATCTGAATGATAGATTTTTTATTTGCCAACTCTCGTTAAATAATTCGAGATATTTTGTCTAATCTAAAACTTTTGAAGTTATGGAAATGTAAGTTGACAATTGCAGCATATTAATTTCTTTATCAACTTTTACAGTATGGTTTCTGAGTTTTTTTTGTTGCTAATATTCTGATGTCTTGATTATACATTTGAAGGACTTGCTGGCAATAGGGTGCCGTCGTGGGAAATAAATTATTGCCATTCTGTTAATGTTCCTTGGAAGAAGGTGTTTGCTTCCAAAACGTATATATATAATTATCCTAGTGTGCTGAATTGGGATGGTTCTGCTGGTAAAGAAGCATTAGAGAATGCAAAACAGCGATTCTGGGCCATGATCAACGGCCTTCCATGTGACAATCCTTTGCCAGATCCAAACATGTACATCGATGAGATTGATTGGAACCCATATTTGGATCCTGAAGTGATGGCAGATCTAGATCTCCAAGTTTTTAATCCAGATGAAGCGCAGAAGGTAGAACAGTTGGAGACCATTAATGAAGAGGTTGAGTATGCTCAAATACAGCAAAATAAAAATCAACATACTGGTGATAACCCATGGGAAAGGGATCATGTGCTAGGTACTGGAAGTTCAAAAGATGTGCCAAGTTGGGGTAGATGGGGTGATGCAGTAAATCTGAGAAATGACGACCCATGGGAGCAAAGTTGCCAGAAACTTGTTGATTCCTCTAAGGACAGTGCTTGGAGGAGTGGAGACAAGGGTCCGGGTTGGTATCAGGGGATTGACAATACTAGGAGTGGAAAATCTTGGAATTGGAATGAGAAAACTGTGGCTGTAAGACAAGATGGATGGGGACAGGTACAGGGACAAAGAGAAAATAATTTTATAGGCTCAAAAGAGAGGGGTTGGAGGGACAACAGGAACGTTTCTTGGGGTGTGTGGGATGCAGAATACCAAGGTAATGAGGCCAAACATTGGGATCCAAATTTTAGGCGGGGTGGAAGGTCCTCTAGGGGTGGTGGCCGGAAGAGAGAGAGTTCTGTACAGCACGTTTCAAAATATAAGAGCTCTAGATATCTTGGTGACTCCTATTGATATGGCCATCAGCTGTGAAGATCTTAGGAAATTGGTCTATTTTATGTTGTAGTTCTTAGAAAGTTACACTGCTCGGGGAAATTTAAATTTTCAGCACTACCTTTTGCCAATAGTGCAGATTTCTTTTTTTCTATTTTACTAGGAAAATACAGTAGTGATTTTGGTGAACAACCATTGATTGTTTGGAGGCTGAAAACGCTTATCAAGGATCCACAAACTCTATTACAATCTGTAAGAGGATTGACCTTTTGTTAAGATCCAGTCCGGCAGAGAAGGTAAGATTGAATATAATCTCTTATTTTTCTTTGGATTAATTTTGGTATCCTGTGCTATTATGTGCTCTGTACTAATGTTGCCGTATTCCCTCCACCACCACCCTTTCTCCCTGAAATTGATGGATGTTGACACATACTCGTATGTGAACTAATTTCATTTTCATCTGGAGCATGTGCTTCAAGAGGCCACATTCCTGGAACTCCATCTTTTAGTCTCAAATGACAGTCTATCCATGGTTCACTCCATAAAAGATTTAGCTGCTTGGAACTATTAGAAATAGACTTTCTTGTGCTCATGTTTTAACTAATTCCTACTTGTTTGAGCGAGAAGGCACGCATACGTTTGATGAGGAGGAGCTAGGTGAAAAGGAAAATAGCCGAATAAATGCATTTCAGAGCTTATAATAACGGTAGCTTTATTTATGTTTGATCAGTAGAACTTTCTCCTCAAATGAGACTATGAGAGAGACCCTTAAGCAGAGGTTCTCTCTTCCTTTCACTACTCCTAACTCCACTTTTCGTCTCCTTTCCTAATTATTTCTCTGCATCCAATATCATTCAAATTGTGTATTTCTTTGATCTTAGCATATATACATGGTCTTTTGTAAGAGAGTTTGGCATTTTAAATAAATGTAGGATTATGACATTGTATCTGGTTTTTTTTTTCTGTAACAGGGCCTGGCTCAGGGAATAAGCTGTAGGATACCTCAAACAAAGCTGGTCTTTCGAGGCTTGTAAATCGACACGTCGACTTCTGAAAGATTTTGTTGCATATGGTGGACTGACTTATAATTTGGTGCAAGGATGAACGGCATCTTAAACGCTTCAGCAAGTTGCTCTCAAATAACTACAAAACAGGAGCCAATTTGCGAACTAGGAAAAAGTTGTAAGAAACGACATATGGAAGAGAATGAAACGCAGATTTTTCTTTCTTGTTTAGGATGAAGTTTGTCATGATTGTTATGTTGTGGTCTTGGACTACGACATAACAATCATGACAAATATATTTTTTGCATACTTTGCTTGGTTTGGTTGTGAAGTGTTATTGAATTACTTGTCTCTTGGTTTGGTTGTTTTAAGTGTTATTGAATTATTGGGTTTGGCTAAGGATGAGGATGAGAGAGAGAGAGAGAGAGAGAGATTATTTCTCAAACCTAATCAAAATATTATTTAGCATATTACTTGGTTTGGTTGTGGAGTGCTGATTGAATTATTTGGTTTGGCTAATAATATTTGATCTGAAACACAAGCAAAAAAGTTATACACAGCAATTGCAACAAGTAGTTACAGCACAACAAATCTATTATAGAAAAGGAGGCTCCAAGAATCTGATTCATGTAAAATGCGATTGCACTATACAAAAAGGAAATCTGGTGATGAATGTGTCTGATTTCTATACATCAGTCGATGTTAACATCCCTGAAGCATGAAATTAGTGGAGCCCAAAAACCCCATCCCCCTCCCCTCTCTCTCTCTAAGATACAATATACACCTCCGCTTGGGTAATGATCGGGAATAGCCACAGATCAAAGACAACTCGAGCCCCGACAGAATGCTTGCTCAAATCTTTCCCTACTCGTACGTCTCTCACCACGAGGGCAATCTGCATTGTCCTCTACTTCCCTCATGTTACAGAAAGAAAAAAGCAGCAATCACGCAGGAGAATCACGCTTCAATCTCGGCATCGTCATTAATTAACGGGGGAGATAACGGTGGGACAGCTAATTCATGAAATACGTCGGAGGTGACCTCTAGAGTTTTTCTAGCTGTTGACTGGGACGCTCTATCTCTGCCTATCTTCCTTGAATCGAGCAATATAGATCCAGAAGCCCTCGAAGAATTACTGCTCTCGATGGATGCTAAGAATTTTTCCTTCGATATAGATCCTTGAGCAGAAGCGATGATGGATCCTAGGACACCAGACTCTCTCAGCCCTTGAATGATTGTCTGAAACATGAGCAAGCAAAAACAACCAAATTAGATAGCCAATTAAGTAGTCTTGACAAGCAGACTTATCGAATGTGTTAAAAGGTGTACCATGGGAGCATAGATGCGCGTTAAAATTCCTTTTCTCAACAATTTCAAATTTAGAGCCCTATCGGTCCACACAACATGCTCACGGTACCTGTAGCAGAATGAAAAAGAATGTCAGCTATAAGACTTCAGGTATTATGCATGTTCAGAGAAAACTACAAGCAGTTGGAGGTCTATCAGAACAAATTTGTTCAACCAAACTACTAGCTATCGGTGTTCTATCAACACAAATGCTATTAAAATGATTTTCTTCAAGTAATAGAATAGAAACAACAAAGCATTCTTTAAAAAATTAATTACCAGTTTAGCATCTCCTCCTCTGTAGCTGTTGAAGCAATTATAAATGCCTGTAATAAATGGGTGATATTTTTGTCAGCATTAAATTACAACATGAAGTGTGGGATAATATTGTTCAAGTAAATGAAATTTGTAGCTGTGCAAGTCAAAATTATAGCTTCTGACTAAAATCTAGGGAGTCATCATTATTTGGATGTCTGAAATTGGGTTGAGATTCATGACACCCGGCAAAACAACTGTACAGAGCTTCCTAACCAAAACAAAAATACTCCAGATTTTTTGTTTTAGAGATATTTATGGCAAATAGTATAGCAACAAAGCTTCCATGGTAGTGTCAGAGTACACAATTTTAGTATTTTCCGAACACTTTCTAAAATAGTAGCAACAAAATTTATTCTAATATTCTATCCTTCGATTAAAACAGATATGATATGGATGTGTCAATATACCATTGACAAATAAATAACTAACTGCATATATGATAAAGCAAGTGCAGGAAACTAACCGTTCTATCAAATTCCAACATAAAACATCGCTTGACATCATCCTTCGTAGGTTTACAACCACACCGGTCCCGTCTAGAAGTCAAGTCAGAGAACTTGGAATATGTATAATGTAAGACAGCAGCCTCTTCCAATTTGATCTCACTGCCAACCATTGAGCAAAATTACATGCTACGAGCCGATAAAAAGAATAGCTGTGTGGTATTTCATGCCATAGGACGATAAATGACAAAGAACAAAATATGCAGTGCATAAAATGAGTCATGTGCAAAAGTGTCACACGTATTAGTAAAAGGTGTGCTCTATAGAATCATAGCTAAGCAGGAAAATATACTTTGGAGTTTTCATGTAGTTGTGCCATCTGTGTGCACCATTAGGGCGAAGATGATCTTGTATTCTAGCTGCAGATTTCCCATTTCCATAGGTCAAAAAGTAATTTGGATTGCCTCGGGTTGATTCCTTATACATGCCAAAGTAAGTGTCTTTTGTAAGATGGTCATAGTTTTTCTTGAACATCGAGATCTGTATGACAGATATGAGAAAGTAAGTAAGACAGTCAGTTTTAAAAAATCAAGGAATATATAATGTCACAGTGGAGGTTCTAGGCCTAAATTCTCTCTTAAACTGAAACTTTTCTTAAAGAAAAAAAAATATTTTGAAGTCCAAGGGGGTCCTATGAAATTAAATACATTTGTTGTCCCCACAAACAGAAACTCAGGTTTTTTTCTCGACAAATTCATCAAAAGCAAGCCACTACAGACAACATAACTTTATATAAAAATAGTTATTATCTTGGTTGCATTCTAGTCCCAGACTACAAAGCAAGTCAACCAAAAAAAGGTCAATTTCATAGGTGGACAATGATCTCAGTAACATAATTACCTCGGTGAAAGGTTCCTTGATATCATCCCGTTCAATGCTGCTCTCCTGAAAAGGACATATAACGGTAAAACTTAAGGAAGATCAAAGTTAGCAATCTTGTCCTTTCCTCTTTGAAAAGGATTAACCAACTCAATTATTTATTGCTGGAATATTAAAGTAACATAGAACATATGTGACATTATGTTTATGTCAGAAATAGGGGGAAATGCATAGAAACAAACTGCTTACATAGTTGGGAAAGACAACCATGTCCACATTCCCAGGCACATCAAGCAACAGCTGTCTCAAAGAATATTCCCTCGCACCAGCTGGATGTATCAATTCATCAGTATCCAGATGAAGTATCCACTCCATGCCAGCATCCTGGAAACACAATAAGCCAAAAAATCACTAATTCTTCAATGGAAAAATATCTTCTTCTGAATTTGTCATGATCAATACCCTTGCCATAACTATCGCCATCTCCATGTTCAGGGATTGCTTCACAAAAAGCTCATAGTTGCAAGGCTTGTAAAAGAAACTTGACAACCAAGTTTCATTCCAGATCCGGCTGGAGCAGCAAGAAAAAAGGATTATAATTGTACAATAGCCACAGGTAACACATGAGAAGAAGATTTATGCAGTTCTAGAGAAAAAGGAACTAATCCAGCTGAAAAGCATACAACACAAGTCGTTAGGTGCTAAATGATATGTCTATCCATCTATCAAATCATTATTTTAGCATATCTTAGTTCTGTATATTTGCCTATAATGTACAGTACATCTGAAAAACAAACAAATCAAATAAGAAATTTGTAAGAAAGAGGTGACAAACAAATAAATCAAACGAGAAATATGTAAGCAATCAAATACCTCCTAGCTTGTTGCTCCTCCAGCTCTTTGGTTCTGTATATCACTTTCACGCCCTGCAAGATCAGAAGACGGCAACCCTTTTGATTGTGAGACAAGAAGTTGCAAGCAAACTTAATCAACGCAGTATGCTTATGGTGCACGATAGATGGGGCAATTTCAGGCAGAGAATCAGCATAGAAGATCCATCCTAAAGATACTTTATGCAATACTTTGTGCAATGGTTATATCAAGACAATCAAAGGAAAATTATTAGTTTAATGATCAATAGATAAACAAGATTAGAGAAGGGTTTTGCTGAACAAAGACGAAAGATAATCTGGAACCTATATTTATTTCTAGTGCTTCTGTCAAATGACATTTTAAGAATTAAAAGTATAGTATAATATCAATCAAGTAATAAAAATCATCAGTCCCTCCTCAAAAGGAAGCAGACCAATCAACCATGTCATTTTCCTATATCAATATTGTTAAAGTTCCAACACCATTCAAATTTTATACTTCGATGAATAAGAAAGGAACAGGAGCACTTTATGGCATATGGTTTAGTAGATAAAGCAGAACAAGAAAACATTTGACTACAAGATCCAAAGAAACCAGAGAATTGGATACAAACTCACCGGAATGGATTCAAGAACTTTGGACACTTGAGGAGATGCAGCCTTCCCTTCAACAAAAAGGAAAAAAGTTGACACCCCAATAACTTTATGATAAAACATCCATGGCAGAATCTGCTCCAAGCTAGCAGATGTACTTGTTGTAATACATATCTGCATATAGTAAATCATAAGGATTAAATTTCAAACTTTAAGGCAACTAACATCTGATAGAGTGATTGCATGACAGGAACCAATAATGGAGTGCCAATAATTCAGGTCAACTACATCAGAATTAAATTCTATTGTGAGATAATTTCAACTCTAAATCTAGCACAGGGCATTACTGCAGTTTCACTAGGAACAGTCCTACAATTTTCGTTGACATATAATGCCATGAGCACAGTTTCCACCATTAAAACTCTAGTCGATCTACAAAAAAAAAAAACGAGACTAGTGTTATCATCATCAAATAATCACTTCCTGAACTCTTACATTGCCTCGAATTCAACGAGCACAAATGGCGTGAGAAACCCCAGAAAACAAATTAAACATGGGAAAAAGAATTCACGTAGAAGTATATCTGTTGTGATTTTAGTGATTTTCCAACTAAACGCGCTCTTATAAGAAGTTAAGAAATTCTGAATAACAATTTTGCAGATATAATATAACGAGTGATCCAAGATTCCATGAAAGAAATGTTTCAAAAGCATATAATTTCTGACGAAGTAAACCGAATCAAGAGGGATCACTTTTTCATTTGAGTTCGCATAAACACACTGTTATATCTAAAATTCAAAAAACTACCCCCAAAAAGTCCAAATCACCATTAATTCCGTCATCTCAGGAAACAGCCAAAAAAAAAAAACCTCCATCACGCACGAACCGAAATCGAAAAGCCCCACAAGCAGATCAACCCGAAAACCCCAATCATAAAGGAAAAAAAATCGAAGAAACAAAACCTTGGGCTTAAGATCGGCGTGAAACTTGAACTTCCAGTCCCTAAAATACGGAAATGAGGGCGTGGAGGAGTGGCCAACCAGCGAAGAGCAATCGGGGGAATGCGAGGACGAGTGGCCGACGGTGGCGAGAGGGGAGGATTCCATTCCCGGAAACTTGTGAGATTCGTCGGGAGACCATCGGGAGATGGGATCGTCGATGCCGCCGCCGCGCCATTGGAGGAGGAAGGCAAGGAGGGCGAGGGAGAGGGGGAGGAGGGTGAGGAGCAGGAGAAGCTTCGCCGTGAAGGAGTGGTGGCTGGCGGCGGAGGACGGCGGTTGTTGCCGGAGACCCGCCATTGTGACACACGGCTGGGCCAGGGGTGGTGGGGGTGGAAATTTTTGTAGTGGAGTGTGATGGGAAGAGATTTATGATTTTAAATATTGATATTTATATGAATTTTATTGATTATTTAATTCATTGTGTAACCGCTAAGATAATTACTAACATTTAAATTTTTGTAATTAGATTGTGAAATGTAATATCCTTATAAAGAAAAATTGTAATTAGATTATAATGATATTATTTTTCTTAGGATTTTCAGAACAGAGTTTCTATTTGCACTATTGATTTTATTCTTTGCACTGTAAAAGAAAAAATGAAATTACTTAACTACCCTTCGATAAAAAAATTAAGTCTTAACATATCTGGGGGTGTTCGAATGTCGAAGTTCGAACACAGTGAGGATGTTTGAACTTCAATTTTCAAACCAATTCCATAATTTTCGAATTATAGCAGTCGTTCGAAGTAATATTATCGAACAAGTGGAACGTGTTCGAAATTATTTTTCTGAACATGTATTTTTTAAAGGTGTGTTCGAAAATCGAAGTTCGAACACAGTGAGAATGTTCGGACTTCAATTTTCGAACCAACTCCGAATTTTTCAAAGTATAGGTGTCGTTCGAATTAATATTCTCGAACAAATTGGACGTGTTGAAAATTGTGTTTCCAAACATGTTTTTTAGACTGGAGGGCATTAATGTAAATGCGCATGGTGCAGAGAGTAAAATTATGGCATTCAGCAAGTGAAGTACTGAGAATAAATTTAATAATGCAAATAGAAATTCTCTTTTCAAAATTTGTCCTCGCATATGGAAGGAGATATTTGTTATGCTTTTTGTGTTTCACTTTATATTTTAATAATAATGATTATACTATTTTTTAAAAAATTATTATGTAATAACTCGATTTTTGAAAGGATGATGTAACATAATCAATTCTACTCAATATTTATTATTAAAAAATTAAAAATATATAAATTTTAATTATGAAATAATCAATAATGGTGGTCAAATATCAATTAAAAACTAAAAATAATTACTATCCCAACTTGTGTAAAATGAATCCTAGTTAATAATTATAAAAAATAAACTAAAATTGAAAAAAAAAATATGAACAGCATCACCCTAATATTTACTGTCCATACATATCTCGCCAATAGAGTTGTTGAAAATAAGAATAATTATGAAGACAAAATAAATGGAGATTCTTGCAATGTTGCAATAATAAATATTGGAAATCTTTGTAAATTTGGGATTTGAAAAAACAAAATGTATAAAAGATTATTTGTGTGGACAAATGGATATGACATGCAGTAGTTTAGTATAATTTGTAATATAAAGTTATAATCATGTAATAACAAATACTTTATCAATATTTTGCGTTATAATCATGCATTGGTATAGCTTTAAATTTCTTATAACTTTGAAATATATAAACACTCTACCAAAAAAAAATATCAAAAGGAATTAGGTAGTATCCATCAAAATTTCTTAGATAATTTTGTGTACCTAAATTGATCTTGATCCGATTCATACATCAATATAATTATGTGTGAAATGTAAAGTAAGTTTAGATATGGGGTAAGTCAAATTAATTTTGAAATATCAAATGGAAAATTATAGGCATATTTCTTTGCTAGATGAGCATTGATTTACCTCTAATTGCCAATCTTGAAAATCAAGAATATTTAATTTTAGGCGAGCAAACGAGGATATAGTAGATAATTTGTTTGTCAATTTGACTTTTTAATAAATATTCAATATATTTTCTTAATTTGCATAAAGAAATGTAAAGTTGATATTATAATTTTAAAGTATACAGTGATTATAATAATCTCTTATAATTATATAAATTTTCCATTAACGAAAGTTGAATGTCTCCTCCATTATACACATATATGACATTTACAAAAATAAAATAAATTGCACGTTATTATGGGTAAGGTGTAATTCTATGTATGCTCACATGCTCCTACATTAACTTATGAGTTGTTTTAAAAAAATCGAAATAAATGATTTTTGAGGCCTTATAATGGTAGTTTGAAGTATTGTAGTTATGAATGGATGGTTTTCATCTTTCATGTTTAGATTTATAATAACTTATCTTTCATACTCTAAATTGACACAATTCGTAGACAGAGACGGACCGAGGGGGCGGCTGGTGGGGGCAGCTGCCCCCCTCAAATTTTGAATTTTTTTACTATATATATAATTATTATATAAATATAATATTTTCGCCCACCCTCTCAAGTATTAATATTTTTAGACATTAGATATATTAATGTCTAAGTATGACCCATATGGAGGTAAATTGATGTAGCAAGAGGATCAAAAACTAAAATAATACAAAATAAATAATTTTATTTAAAATTTCAAAAATATAATAATTTCATTCATATTATTGCATTACAACTTGTATAAGTTCATTTTATTGTTACATTTCCCCCTCTTTATTCTTATTAATATTTTAAGTTTATTTCATTATATATTTAAGGATTTTTTTTTATTTATGAATTTGAGAATAAATGCTTCAAAACTTTAATTAATGTTATGATTTTATTTATATTTTATGCTTTCACAATTTATCTATAATACACTAATGTGTCATTGTGCTCAAATTGTGCATTTAAGTTTATTTTTATTAATTTTTGTTGGAGTTTTTCAATAAGTTTAAGTTACGGTTTTACATTCTCCTAATGTACATTGAGAAAGAAATTGTCGAGATTTTTTTGATGCCGACTGAATAATAGATGAATTTAAAATCATGAAGAAACGTTGTACAACTTACCATACTATAATTTTAAATAAAAATAACTTTATTTAATTCAGATAAGTAGTTGTGTGTGTGTGTGTTTTCGCCCCCGCAAATTAAAGTTCATGCGTCCGTCCCTGTTCGTAGAGTTAATTAGAATTTAATTACCAACAATTGAATGTTTTGACAAAAATAGATAAGTGTGCATTTTTGTTAAAATGGAAAAATGTTATGAATTATTTTATAATTATTAAAATATCTGGCAATGTATATTAAAATGTCAAAACGTTATACATTAAATTGTAATTAATCATTTTATTTTTGTGGATTTTAGTCTTAATTTATATAAATTTATGACTCCTTTAAGGTCAGGAGTGTGCAAAACCGAACCAAAACAAAAAAATCGAACCAAACCGAGTTATTTAGTTTGGTTGGTCTAATTATTTTTTCTTTAATTTTGGTTTGGTTTTGAAAATTAAAACCAAGATATAGTTAGGGTGTTTTTAGGGGGTTTATTTTGTGTTTTTATGGTTTTTTTTTGTGTTTTTAGGGGTTTTTTGTGTTTTTAAAGGTTTATTAATTTCATTTTAGGATTTAAATTCATATTGATTTCAAATAAATTAAAGCAATTCATTTGAATTTTAGGGTTCACTAATTGTATTTTAGAGTATACAATTTGGGGGGAAAACACACAAAAAGAAACAGAAAAATTAAAAAAAAAAGGAAAAATATAAAAAAAATTGAAAAATAATAAAAAAAAATGGAATAAATAAATAAATAATGCAGACGCATGTACCCCGCACGCCACGCGCCTGCAAAAATGAGCTTTTTTTTTGTTGGGCCTATCTGGGTGTTGGGCCGGGTCGTCTGATGGGTCGGCCGATTAGACTAATGTACAAGAGAGTGCCCCTTTACAAAAATATAAGATTTTTTAAACAAGCAATCATTTATATCTTAATCTTGGAAAAATCATTCTTTATATCTAAAACTATTTTTATTTTCTAAAACTTATCATAAACTAACATTTTTATTAATTAAATATCTAAACTTGTTGAAAATCTAGTCAATATATAATCTATCTCTAAATATATTTTACAATAAAAATATTCATTTTTGTGTTGTGAATAAATTGATCATGTCCATGACATAAATTAATATATTTAATTTAATTTTTAACACTTTTTAGACCTGATTTTGGCTTCAAATGCATTTGCGGTTATATTTGATTATTTTAATTAATGAAACTTTTAGTTTGTTTTCGATTTGAAAATTTGAAAATAGACCGTGACATAAATGATGAATTAGTCTTTAAAAGTGTTGGGCTAAAATTTATTGACCGAAAAATATAAAAGAAATTGAACATGTTGTAATAATTGTAAAAATATTTATAAGTAGCATTTTGTTTGTAATAGATATAAGATTATATTGTAATTATTATAGAAGGACATACAAATTGTGATTTTTAATGTATATAATCCACATCAGTACATTACCCAAATGTCAATATAAATATTATCCAACTTTTATAAATAACATCTCATGTAATTGATGGGTGGTGCGCTTTTTTTTTTCATTGGCCTGAACAATTTATTGATAGAATACTTTTCAAATTAGTAGGATTCAAATTGAGCAAATTACACTCTCATGCTTATATTTTAGTTCCTTTCTAACAAATAATTTATTTTTTAAAAATTAACAAGACAACACTTGCTTTTTTCAAGTACGAGAGCCACCCGCGATTGCTCTTCCGATGATGACCAATTCTCCATCTTCGCCGGAATTTATCTCTTATATATAGAAATGGCAGCTTAGATGAGATATGTGAATGGTAAGAAGAAAGTTGGTTGAATTTGTAGTCATCAAAACTTGAATCTAATAATGGTGAAATGTCACGACCTTCATTCGAAATGACGCATTATTTAATGAATTAGAGTGGAAGTGGTTATCTTTAATATCCATTGCATGTTGGTGATAGTTTATTTCCCGTCGAAACTTGAATTAGAATTTTAAATATGTTAAAAATTTCATGTGGAATTGAATTGGGCAATTTTGTTTTTTAAGACATTATAAAGTTTTAATTTGATGAGATAATATTAGAGAATATTTGCTAGTCTATTTTATATTATAATAAAGATTATACAAATCTAACATTTGATTAATTTTACGGCTCGAAAACTGTACGTGAAAATAAAAATATTAAAATACTATTAATTATATAAAAATTTCGGACGAGAAAATTTATCAAATGTTAAAGTTATAAAATTTAGAAAAAAAAAATTAAACTACTATTTTATTAATTTAAAAAAAAAGAATTGTCAATTCAAGGCATGGAAGATAGGCAATCTATCAATTCAGGATCTGAAGAATGAAAACTCTCAATTCAGCAGGACCTCAAAAATCACAAACTTTAATTCCTTTTTATTTTTTAATTGATTTATACTGATTTTCAATGAAAATGCTTTCATTAATTATATATTAAATCTAATAAAAAAATTATTACAATTAATTAAAAAATAAAAATAAATAAAAACTCATGATTTTTGACTTTCTGATTTGGGAGTTTTGATTTTTTGGATCCTCGATCTAGAGTTTTCATCTTTCAAATTCTGAATAGATAAATTGATAATTTTCCATTTAAAAAAATTTGATTGTTTTTTAAAAATATCCCCAAAATTGTGCGCATTAAAATTTATAATAATCTCTAAATCACAAATTGGTCACTCCGTCACCAAACTACCCGACGATGCAAACAGAGATGGATCTCGGCCACCGCCACGGCGGCAGAGTAACCGGAAAATGGAAAAAGAGGCCCACAATTCACCATAGTTACAGAACACCACTCCTTCTCGCCGCCCTCACCATATTCGCTCTCTTCATCTCCTCCAAAATTTTCATTTCCCCTTCTCTCTTCTCCCTTTCCCGAAACTCACGGCCTCTCCTCGGGCGGCGATGCGCCATCTCCGCCGCGTCTCCGGGAGAGAAGTTCCTCTGGTACGCCCCCCACAGCGGGTTCAGCAACCAGCTCTCTGAGTTCAAGAACGCTATTTTGATGGCCGCCATTCTGAATCGGACGCTGATTGTGCCTCCAGTTCTGGATCACCACGCCGCCGTCCTTGGAAGTTGTCCCAAATTTAGGGTTTTGGATCCGAATGAGTTGAGATTCAATGTCTGGAACCACAGTATCCAGCTTATCCGTGATCGCAGGTAAGTTCAGTTTTTTTTAGGTGATCTTTGAATTTTGGGTAGTGTTTGATTGAAATATAGAATCTGGCATTGTAAGGAGATCTGAATAACTTCGGTGTAGAATTACTGCCTTTGTGATTTAATCTCATTATTTGGTTTGATTTGTGTTCAATTACTTATAATGTTGCTGCATCAAGTTGTGATCTTTCAAATTGGGGATCTAATAATTCAACCATATTCCAGCTCCTACTGCATTATGAGTCTCACGATTTACACTTGACTTGTATTGGTAGTGTGGAAGATGAAATAGAGGAATACTGAATACATGAATCCGGCTGTTAAATTCTGGTTTAGTAGAGGAAAATGAACCTTGAGCTGATATTGGATATCAATTTAGCAATTCCTGCTTGCGAGCGTGTGTTGAGATCTCTTTTGAGGATATGAGTTTGGGTTTTTAATTTTCAAAGTGGTGTATATTGTTGCACTAATATGTATATTCTTTTGAATCCAGTATATACATGTATTTTGGAAATGTGTTTCCTATATTAGATTTTTGTGATAGTTATCTGAGGACATAGGTTGTGCATTAGTATATATTGATCACCTATCATAAGTTTGAGGTATATTGTCTACATCTCTTCACCTTAGATTTATTATTCTAAACCATTCAGCATCTATTTGTGCTAACGAGGGCTTTGCCTGGTGATTGAGTGATTATTATGACGCGTTTTAACTATGTCTTCAGATTTATATACTTATTTTGGTCCAATGTGTTAAGTATACTCTTCGTGATTAGTGCTATAGATGCGGCCATGCTTTTACATGGCATTGAGGTGTTTTGTTTCTCTTAATGGATACAGGTACTTATCCATGGCCGATATAGTTGATCTTTCATCTCTAGTGTCCACTTCGGCTGTAAGATTTATGGATTTCAGGGTTTTTGTGTCGAAGTGGTGTGATGTGAATCTCAGTTTGGCTTGCACTGCAGACTCAAGTATTCACTCATCGTTGCTTGAAAGGCTAAGACAATGTGGATCATTATTATCTGGATATGATGGCAATGTGGATGCTTGTTTATTTGCTTCCCAAGAAGATTGCAGAACAACAGTATGGACATATCAGACGGATGATGATGGGGTTTTGGATTCATTTCAAGCTGACGACGAACTCAAGAGGAAAAGGAAATTTTCATTTTTGAGGACAAGGAAAGATGTCTTTAAGGCCCTTGGTCCTGGTTCCACAGCTGGATCGGCCACTGTTCTGGCCTTTGGGAGCCTATTTACTGGACCGTATAAGGGATCTGAATCACATATTGACATCCATAAAGCTCCAAGGGATCAAAAGATACAATCACTAATTCAGAAAATTGAATTTCTTCCATTTGTGTCTGAAATCTTGAATGCTGGGAAGAGTTTTGCTCGCCAGACAATTAGCGCCCCGTTTCTTTGTGCACAGCTTAGGTTGTTGGATGGTCAGTTCAAGAACCACTGGAAAGGTACTTTCCTAGCAATGAAGCAGACGCTGGACTTGTTGAAACAGAAGGGTTCTCTTCCAATTCATGTATTCATAATGACCGATCTTCCCAGGCTTAATTGGACTGGAACTTATCTGGGGGATCTTGAGAAAAACCCTGATGCTTTTAAGCTGTTTGTTCTGAGAGAAGACGACGAATTAGTAGCTCAAACTACTAAGAAACTTGTGAACGCAGCATATGGTATGAAGCTTCAATCTGTTTCTCAAAATTTTGATGGAAGAGAGCAGCAATGCAGTCCTCTGGCATTACCCGATGTACTGCTATTTGTGGAAGAAACTATCTGCAGCTGTGCTTCTCTAGGTTTCGTTCGTACTGCTGGCTCAACTATTGCAGAAAGCATAGAATTGATGCGAAAAAATAGTGTATGTTGATGAAATTTTACTTCACTTTCAGTGAGATAGATGGATGTGAGACGGAAATTGACTGTTGATGAGACCCCGTTGGAAGGTATTCAGAGCTTGTAAGGTCCCTGTCTGAGACACTGGAAATACGAGATACTTCATCAACTGAAGTCATGAAGTAATTATTTACTTAACAGTTCTTTGTTCATGTTGTTAGTTACTCTTTCCAGGACTGACTCGACTGTTCTTTCAGGCAGGGATCGAGTTGGAGTGCATCTCGTGAACTTGAAGGATCGAAGTGATACCAAATGAATTTCTGGCTGTGGTCGTTGTTCTCGATAAAATGGCTCGGAGGCTTTCTCAAGACCTCCTCCATGAAACTCTAGGGACGGGGCAGTGGAAGCCTTCAAAATCGGGGTAGGTTCATCCTTTCGAATACTCTCTCAAGAGATTTCCAATAATGTTGGGAATCAAAATGAGGAGGTACATTTCTGTATGCACATGATTATACAAGTGAAATTCATTCACTTTATAAAATGAGAATATATTGTGTTTAGTTAGCACATCTTGAAAAGTTTAGCATAAACATTAAAGAAACATATTAGCAAAGATATTTTTGTGTGTGACATAAATGTATAGTGATTTCCATGTCAAAGTGAAAGTAATGGATTGCAAGGACAAATTAATTAATCTTGCTTTCCCAAAGCAACAAAGGCAAAAAAATCCTGCCTAATCTTTACTTTTTCTGGGCAAAAATATTGCATTATTTTCTTGTCCCAGCAACAAAAAACTCTTTTTTCCCCTTTTTTTTATTTCCCCACATCATGTATGCAATAGATACATATAGTCTACAATAGTGGATCCACATCTGAAATGAAGAGGCCACTGTTGTTTTATTTTCTATTGCATTTCTGCAACTTTTATTTATTTATATTTGTTTGTTAATGGTGGCTTTAGGTCGTGCTTTCATCTTTTTTTATTTAACAAATGTGGAGCCAATATTTACCTAAATACCGATTATTATAGAAGTTTTAAAATTCCTACGTTCAAACTAATATTTTATAAAACAAAGGGTTAATTAATTACATCTTAGTACTCACAGTTTGAGGTTTTTAACACTCATGTCCCAAATTTTTTAAAATTACATATTGATATCCAACATTTGCCAGCATAATCTAACAAATCTTGCACGGAAGCAAATCTTCGGCATTTCAAATTTGACGTAGTTTGATGGAATCAAGATGATTGTTATATATTTTAGTTGGTTAAATACTATTCCTCTTGACTCCGGCAAGTCATGTCGTGTTTGACGTGCTAAATTTGTTATATTATTCAAATATGGGGTATCAATATGTAATTTTTGAAATTTAGCAATCCTAACATGGGTTATTAAAGTGTAATTTAACCTTAAACCATATCAGAACAGTGAAAAAGTTGAAACAAGGGAATTTATTGTTTGTTTCTATTTTTTACTTTTTCTCTATCTCTTGTTTCCCCACTTTCCCCACCAGCTAAAACTAAGCGATGATTATCGGCGACCACTTCAAAAAGTGGTCGCTTGCCATGTGGCAAAAAAAAAATGGTTGAGGTTGATCATTATCGGTCGACCACCTCTCATTTTCGATCAAAGCACGTTTGATTTCAACCACTCATTTGGCTAATGGGATGGAATCCTATTGGCCAATTAATTTTACTTTGATATATATATATATATATATATATATATATATATATAAAATATTTTTTATATAATATAATAAAAATAAATAAAAAATATACCAAAATTCATATTTTTTTCATTTTCTATAAATAGACATTAATTTTGTTATATTTCAATACACTTTGATTTTTTTTTTCTAGTTTTCTATATATCTAAATAATAAATTTTTATATTATTAATTTAGTTTGTAATATTTTTATTTTCTTGTTATAATTATAATTTTTTATATTATTTTTATTACAAATAATATTTTAAAATTATAAATAAAATAAAATAATTATATATAATGGTTGGATGATTGGAGTGGTTGCTATTATTTGTAAAGATTTTTTTTTTTTACTTTTATCTGTCAAAGTTTGTAACCGCGTGCTACGTAAGAAATCTCCTTACATACAGCAGCCATATAATTAAAATTAATCAGCATTCTTTGATGAATAATATTTAATATTTTTGTCACAAAAGTAGTACTGCCAAATTCCTAACACCTTCCCATTGGTCACAAAATGATCTAAAAGCAATGTAGAAAAGCATCATGTTTTGCTGCTGTCTGTTAAAAAACTTAATGTAAGAGACATAAATTTATTATGCAGAATGAGAAAATGTTTTAAAGGCCCACATACACTTTTAGGTTGCTTCTTCAAATGTTTATTCCTTCCTTCAAAATGTTTACAAAGTTACTTAAAACTTTTTAGGGATTTAGGTGATCCAATTCAATCCTGCAGACCTCATTATACCCATTATTAAATTAAAGCAAATCAAGATCCTTACAACATAAGAAAAAGGGTTAATCATTAAATAGATCACCACATTTACAACTTTTTGCAAATTAGACACCACGTTTAAATCTAATCAATTACAACACCACGTTTTAATTTGTATGGGATTAAACATCCCCAATTTTTCGATGAGTTTAATATGACGTATTTGGCCTAAAAATCACGTTGGCAGCCACATCAACACACATGTGTAACAAGCAATGTCGATTTTATTAGTTTTCTCAATATATTTTCTATTTTAGAAATAAATAATTATATAAAAAATGATTTTTTTTAATAACAAAAGAAGAAGAGAAAGTAACAAAAATGACGTCGTTTGTTACACATGTGTGTTGATGTGGCTGTCAACGTGATTTTTAGGCCAAATACGTCATATTTAACTCATCAGAAAAATTTAGGATGTTTAATCTCATACAAATTAAAATGTGGTGTTGTAATTGACTAGATTTAAACGTGGTGTCTAATTCGCAAAAGGGTGGAAACGTGGTGATTTATTTGACAATTAACCCTAAGACAAATGACATGCAAAATTCATGAACCGATTTGTCGGCCCTTCTTCTATGTGGTTTGCATGATCTTTAACGCTACTGTTTTTCACGATCAATCGAATTTCTGTAATTTGTAGGGGTGAGCAAAACCGACCAAACCGATAAGTTTTGGTTAGTTTCAGTTTGGTTAGAAATTTTTGAAACCGAAACATTTTTCAGTCGATTCGATTTTAGACCAAAAGAGTTCAATTTAAACCAAACTGACTGAAACTAATTTTTTTTGTTTATTTAATTATACTAATATACTTTCTATATTTATATTAAACTAATTTGTAGCTCAATATGAAGCCAACTTATCTATGTACACTTGATTTTGCAACATTAATATTGTCCATAAGAAAATTGATGTTACCTAAGAAGAAAAGGATGGACTTGGTAATTAGCTGACACTAATTAATCATTACTGCTCGTGAAAATTGACTGACACTAATTAATTATTTTAATGGTACTAATGTGTAAACTAAGGTTGTGACTCGCATATTTCTTCACAATTCAACCTCATCATATTGTTTAATTCCAAAATTTTCTCAACATCCATCTGCACTTTTTGGTTCTCGAATTTTGAAAAAAACCAAAAAAGTTGAAATTCGGTTGAAATCGAAAAACCAACCGAAACCGGTGCTGAGATTGCTAAAATGTAGTCCTTTGGTCGGTTAGGTTCAAAATTCACGAAGAATTCGGTAGGTTCATTTTAACGGTTCGACTCGGTTTTCGATCGAACTGCCCCTATGCCCACCCCTATTAATTCGGCTCCAATTTCTTTACCAACACAGTTGCTTCTCGATCCAAAGTTGAACTGCATGTATTTTATTCGAGTTTTCTACGTGCTTTTTTGGACTAACGCGTCTTCCTTTATGTTGTTACATTGAACATTGCTATTCCATTCAAAATCTTGTTTTATCAATTTGGTACAGAAAGAGACGACAAAAGTGAGCAGGTGCTGATATAAATAAACAAAAACAAAAAGAAGAAAAAACACTCATGCTATAATTGAGGAAGAGATTCCTTAATTTTCTCTGCAGACAATCTCTGCCTATGTTTTTTTGGACAAAATTTGCACATGATTAGTCTTAGCAAAATCCCGTGTTTTCTGGAGGTTTTTTTCTTCAATTTTTTTTTTGTCTGGCAGTTGCAGAAACATTGTACAAACAGTCTTAGTAGAAATGAAAAAAATAAATCTTTCTATCCAAATCCAATCAATAACTGATGCAATTTACAGCTTCTGTATACCAAACAAATTCACAAACAAAACACACAAAAAAATTGTAATCCTTTCCTATGAGAACTCTAGTATGTTCATAACACACACCACCTAAGATTGGATCAAGAAAACAGATCAACGCGACGACGAACCCGAAAAATGTAAAAAGAATGCTGCCTCAATCTTGTTAGGATAAATATATAGGAAGCACTGCAAGACACTGAAAAAAGGGGGAAGCAATGCTGTTGTTTTTCAATCAAGAACACTAATACTAATACTTCAACTCAGAAACCTCCATTTTTTCTCTGCATTTTCAAGTGAATGAGCTCCATCATTTGATGATGAAGAGCAATTAGGCACCCACCAAACCCTCAGGCTCTTATCAAGACTCCCACTATACAACATGAACCCCCCGCCTACTCTCAAAGGCGACGCCTGCAAGCACTTAACCGGCCCTTCGTGCCCCTTGATCACCATGTGCTTGAACAATGCACCATTGATCTCTCTCTTCCACACGCAGATGCTCCTATCTGCTGATCCACTGCACAAGAACTCCCCCATTAGGCACATGCACAAAACCGCCATTTTATGCGCTTTCACATCACAAATAGCCCTCCAACTATGGAGCTCCTCATCCCCTAACCACCCCATCAAATGACCATCTGACCCTCCTCCATAAACCAACCTCCCATCATCAGCCACCACCACAGAATTCAATGAGATGTCCTTGTGCCCCTCCAAGACCCCCTTGATCGAATGCCTCCTCGTCTTCGCCTCCTTCCCCCACACCTTGATCTTCCCATCTGCCGAAGCAGAGTAGACAACCCCATTGCTTGCAACGAGGCCGTTTATGGCGTCATCGTGAGCCTTGATCGATTCCAAACACCTGAAGTCCGACATCCTCCACACCTTGATAGTCTTGTCCCACGAACCGGAGTAGATTAGGCCGTCTGAGACCGCGAGGCAGGAGATGCTGTCGGAGTGTTCTATCCATAAAACCTTGTGGTGCCGCCTGGTTTGGACGTAGTTGCTCTGCTTCATGAACTTCCCCAAATAGTCCTTGGTCGTGGGAAGCGTGTCAACGAGCTTGAACACGTTTTCGGAGCTTCTTGAAACCTTCCAAGCTCTGATCCTGCTATCTTGATGGGCTGTGAAGACTCTGTTTCCGGCGGTTACGAGGGCTTTCACCGATCCATCGCCTTGTCCGAACTTCGTGAACTGCCTTAAATCCGGCTGCTGCCACACGATGATGTCTCGGCCTTGTGAAGCGCTGAGAATGAACTCTCCGCACAGAGCGAGGCAAGAAACTGATCCCACGTGGCCGGAGAGAACTGCTAGCGATTTGTATGATTGGGAGCAGGAAATCTGGACGCTCGAAATCTTGAACTTGAGATCTTGGAAATCGTATCTGAATGAAGTCGCGGGGCTTTCATCTGTGTCGCTGCTGCTGCTGCTGCTGCTGGTGTTGCTGTTTGGTGTTGAGCTTGCAGAGAGCAGCGGTATTGAATCTTGAAGAGGGTGATGACTGATCATGGATTCTAGCATTTTGAATTTGCGCAAAGATTTGATCTTTTTTCAAGAAAATGTGGTGGGAGTAAATTGAATTGGTGGGGAAATTGATTCAAGAATCTTGTATATATATATATAGAGAGGGAGAGACGTTGAGGAAATTTCCAAAGGAACAAACAACTACTTAATAGCTCCTCCTATACGGCTATACACGCAGAGAGAGAGAGAGAGAGAGAGAGAGAGAGAGAGAGAGAGAGAGAGAGAGAGAGAGAGAGGAGCGGAGGAGCTGGGAGAGGGTTGAGAAAGAGAATTGAAGTCACGAATTTCTTGGTATAAAGGAAACATTTTTGGCTGTAATTTATTCGAGAGAGTTGGAAACGGAAAGCGGGTGGGGTTGGGGGGTGGGGGTGGGGGGTGGGGGGGGTGGGGGGGGAGGGGGTGCAACGGCTACTTTGACAAGAACAAAACTACCAAACTCATGAAAAGGGTATTTTGGGGACCCCATTTCTCTGCCTTCTAATTCTTCTCTTTGCTGGAAAGCATGACTAAAACACAAAATTAATAATTTAATAAAAGTTTTAGTAAATAAATTAATGTAAAGAAAAATAAATTGGGGGTGTTAACTTTGATATATGATTATATATACTAGAATTGACCCATTGTGGTCTGCCATGGATTTAGAATCTTACAGGGGCAAATTAGTCAATTGTGATTAGGCATTTCTTTGAGTTGGGTTTTTATAGAAGGTGGTGGAGAGAGAAAAAAACGAATACTTTTGTTTTAGAGGGGGAAGAGAGAAACGAATAATATTTCTTAAATTTGAATAAATTACCTGTGCAATGTATTAATAGAGGTATTATCGTGGGAAAGAGATGTCTCGGGATCGAGACTCGTCATTCCCCTTCTCTTAACTAAATAAATATATATATATATATATATATATATTTTGAGTTTGAATTTATTTGATTATCTATCGAGTTAAGTTTAAATGAGTTTTAATCGAATGGAACATAAATTGGTATTTTGTACTTTTTTTTATTTAATTTTTACTCATCAATTCCAAGTTTGATCTAAATTTTAAATTTTATCAAAATATGTTAATTCGATTTTATTTAATCATACATATCGAATCAAATTTAAATGAACTACAATTTTAATAATCATGAGGCAAATATTGGATTGCTTAGTTTAATTTTAAGACATATAAATGGAGGACAATGAGTTGTACCACATTATTAATTTCTTCAGCATATACTTTATAAAGTTATTTTTTTTAAAAAAATCTTTATGAAGTTATATAAAAAAAAAACTTTAAAAAGTTATTTATTGAGTTCGGAATCCTATGTCCTTACGCTTACAAATCCATAGCATATTAGTAAATTAGCATTCATTTCCTCAAAAACGAAAATACAAAAGAAAAAGAAAACCCATTATTTCTTATTTATTGATCGTTATAATAAATTCTTTAATAAATTTTCAATATATATATATATATTATAAGTATAAAAGGGCGTTTGCTTCTCACAAATCACAACATATCTAATTTTATTATATTAACGTACATTATATATATAAATAATATATATATATATATTACATGCATTAAGTACTACTCTCTCCGTTTCATATGTTTGTTGTTTTAAGATTTTAATTTAGAATTAACAATTAATTTTTTGGACTAATATATCCATTCCTTGAAAATGTCTAAAACAACAAATGTTTTGGCACAAAATAAAAATCCTAAAACAATAATTAAAACGAAACGGAGGGAGTAATAGAATAACACATTATTTTCAAACACAATAGAAAATAGATAATACTCCTTCCGTTTCTGTTTAAGGGTCATTTTGGATGAATGCACACATATTAATAAATTAATTAACTTACCTAATACATCATTGTGTGAATACATTAAATAAGTTATATATATATATATGTTTGAATGCATTAAATGGGAGCAAATATGAGAAAAATATGAATTTTATGTCTCAAATTTATAGAATGACACTTTTTGTGAAACAGAATTAAAATGTTCGAATGACACTTATTCAGAAACGGGAGGAGTATCTATTTAAAACTCGTGTACACACTTATAATGGAGAATCAACTGACCTAGATCTATAGTAAATTAGTATTCCTCTCTTAAGATATTACAATTTGGAAAATTATAATTAAGTCAAAACAAATTAAATATCTCTCCTCATTAAACTACTATTCCACATAGTGACATAGCACATAGAAACAATAGGAAAGACACAAGTTTAATTAAGAAGCTTCTTTTTTTTCTTTTTCTTTTTTCCATTTTCAGAATAATACTACAAGTCAATTTCTATTTTCAGTCAAAAAATAGAGCAATTAATTATCATTATTTTTTTTAATACATTCATAATATCAAGTTGGTGTGGCAGCAAAGTTATATAATTTTTATTAGAGGCCCATTTATAGTATTTGAATATACATATATAAAGTGTAAATTAAAAGTAGTATATATAATTTGATCAATAAAGACCAGTCTAAAGCTTCAAGTTTGGTTAACTGGACCACGTACAAACTTGAATTTCAAAGTACACATGCATTTTTTACTTGCAATGTACAATTCTATCATTTTATAATATATGAATTGTATTTTTAATTCAAATTGGTCGGCCAATGTTACCAACTTTCTATAAATTTAAAAAGTATTACATTTTGAAATGAATGATTAATTTCTTATACATTAATCTATCTAAATATAGCTCCCAACTTGTCACGTGTGAGAGCTTATTTTAATTTGTGTTTCTTCTTGATTTTCAAGCCTTTTTCTCTAAGGGGAAATGAATTAAAGACATATATACTTTTTTTTTTGTTATCAAATTAAATTATCTACATCCAATGGTTTATTAATATTCGATGTGAGTCCAATAAAGTATGTTAAAATCGACTTAAATAGTAGAAGTTGGATAGCTAACTAATCCATTAAGCAATAAATTATTGAATTTTTGGAAGCAATTAATTAAATGGTTGATACTATTGTTTTGCTGGTCTTGTTTCAAACATTCCACAATCCACCTAAATGAAACAAGTATAACTACATCTCCAAGCAAGTAATATTCTTTTAGATTAATATTGTAAATTAAGTTGATGAATTTGAAATATTATTTTTAATTAATGAAGTGTAAATTTGTTAAAATAATTAATCTTAATATTTTGAGCTAGCTATGTATTGAATGACTGTGTGAGTTTTTAAGTCGTCTTAACGAAACAACCTCTTAAACAATTATTCCGTACATTTCCAAATAAAAGAGTTTGGACAAATTTCAAAAATCATAGTTTTCGGGTCTATATATACTGACTCGATAAGCGTATTATTTTTATATTTAATTATTGACTGATTTATTTATTCAAAATCATAATAAATTACATTGTACGAGTTCATTTAATTTGAAATTATAATAAATTATGTTATATGAGTTCACTTAATTTTGAAATCGTATAAAATTACATTTATATTAAATTACGCTGTATGAGTTCATTTCATTCGAAATTATAATACATTACATTATGCATGTTCATATGATTTGAAACTGTAATAAATTGTGCTATATGAGTTCATTTGATTTGAAATTAAAATAAATTACACTATATAAGTTAATTTCATTCAAAATTATGTCAAATTACATTATACCAGTTCATTTTATTTCAAATTATAATAAATTACACTATATAAGTTAATTTCATTCAAAATTATGTCAAATTACATTATACCACTTCATTTGATTTCAAAAATTATAATAAATTACACTATATGAGTTCATTTTATTCGATATTCTAAGACATTATTACACTATACTTGTTCATTAGATTTGAAAATTATAATAAATTGCTCTGTATGAGCTCATTTTATTTGAAAATATATGAAATTACATTATACTAGTCCATTTAATTTGAAATTTTAATAAATTACCCTATATAAATTCATTTAATTCAAAATTATAAGACATACTTGTTAATTTGATTTCAAATTATAATAAATTGCGGTATATCAGTTCATTTCATTTGAATTTATAAGAGATATTACATTATACTAGTTCATTTGATTTGAATTTATAATAAATTATACTATATAAGTTATTTTCATTCAAAAATATATAAGACATTACATTATATTAGCTAGTTTATTTTATTTGAAATTATGATAATTCCACTATATAAGTTATTTTCATTTGAAATTATAAAAGACAATACATTTTACTATTTCATTTCAAATGAGTTCATTTCATTTGAAATTATATGAAATTACATTATACTAGTTCATTTGATTTGAAATTATAATAAATTGCGCAATATGAGTTCATTTCATTCAAAAATATAAGAAATTACATTATACTAGTTCACTTGATTTGTAATTATAATAAATTACAATATATATAAGTTCATTTCATTCGAAATTATAAGACATTATGTCATACTTATTCATTTGGTTTGAAATTATAAATTATACCATATGAGCTCGTTTTATTCAAAATTATATGAAATTACATTATACTAATTCACTTGATTTGAAATTGTAATAAATTACACCATATAAGTTCATTCATTTAAAATTATACGACATTATATTATAATGTTATACTAGTTTATTTGATTTGAATTTATAATAAATCACTATATAAATTATTTTCATTTGAAATTATATAAGACATTACATTATACTAGTTCATTTAATTTGAAATTATAATAAAGTTCACTATATAAGTTCATTTCATTCAAAATTATTATAATTTCGACTATATAATTATTTCTCTGCCACCTACCGTTATGTCGTACAATCACGTGCTGTCAAACCATTTATAAATCAAAATTAAAGAATAATTGAAAATTATCAGGGAATTGAGTCTATATTAACACGAATAGAAGTTATCGGGTACATATTGACTCAGTCGGATCTATATTGACCCAAAACATGAAAATATCTTATTGGGAGCAAAAAAGTGAAATTCGTGGGTCTCATTCATTCAAAAATGGGTTGATGACTTTTCTTTGACTTTTTAGTAAAGATAACAAGGATTTTTACCACATTCTTTGATTAGAAAATGTGGAAAAATAAAACTTGGTCAGAAAAGATTTTTTTTATTTTATTAGTTTTTGGTTATTTAAATTTGTCTCCCTTAAATATAATCTTCAATCAAGTTCTTTAACTTATTGTACAATATTTGGGCACTTATAATATTTATCCTTTATTTCATCATCTCCTCTTTCTTACAATGATAGACTTTCTAACTCGATCTTCCTTCACTAGAAAGTGGATACAACTCCCTAAAAAGCTAATGAAAAATCCACATCCATACCCCATAACAACAGTTTGCCAAGTAAATCCATTGATAAAACCATAATCATCAGCATCATCATCACTTTCTTGTTGCGACTTAGGTGTTTCGCCATCTTCACACACAGTCGTCAATGGAAATCCACACAATCCCGAGTTTCCTACATACGACGTGCTGTCAAATGTAGTAAACTGGTGTGACTGAGGTATCATGCCGACCAGAAGATTATAAGACACGTTTAGCTTTGCAAGAAATGTCAGCTTCGTCAGTGCATCTGGGATTCGTCCCTCCAAACAATTTGAAGAAAGATCCAATGATTCGAGTGAAGTTATATTTCCAAATGATGCAGGGATTTGGCCTCGGATGTTGTTATGAGACAAGTTTAGATACATGAGAGAGTTGAGATTTCCTATAGAATGTGGAGTGCTTCCATCAAATTTGTTGATGGATAGATCGATCATTGTAAATGTTGTTAGGATTCTTACCAATGGAACTTTCAAACCTTTCAAAACAATCGCCATTGTTCCCTTGTAAGGCCAGTACCAATCTCTTGTCTCCACTTTCTTCTCTTTCAGATTCATCATGGCTTCCATGTTGGTCAGATATTTAACGGGCAACGGGCCACTAAACTCGTTTCTGGTTAGCAAAAAGATTTGCAACATGGGAAATGGAGACTTGACCATTGATGTAGGCGATATAGTCCCATTGAATCTGTTCCAACTCAAATCAAGAACTTGAAGCTCTGTCATAGTTTCAGTCCAAATTGGGAATGAGCCAGTTATGTTGTTGCTTCCAACGTTAAGAACTTGGAACCTTCGACAGTTTGAAAGGGATAAGGGCAATGTTCCCTCTAACTTATTGCTACTCACGTCTAGACATTCTAGCACACAACCCTCTGAAAATGTTGTGGGAATGAAGCCATGAAACTTGTTTCCACTCATATCTATGATCCTTAGAGTTTGATCAGTTAACTTTCCTAAGCACTCTGGAATTGTCCCAACCATACTGTTATTCGTCAGATGCAAAACTTCGAGGGATGTCAAGTTGCAAATGGATAACGGGATGTCCCCAGTGAGTTCGTTGTAGTAGAGTACGAGGGTGTCTAAATATGGCAAGTTCCCAATGGTGTGAGGTATTGAGCCTGAAAGCCGGTTTTCTGCAAGGTTTAGGATGGACATATTTTGGAATCTTGCAATGTCTAGTGGGAGAGAGCCTTGGAAACTATTTGTGGTTAGAATGAGAATTTCAAGGTTGGATGTGAACATCTCCCATGAAATGTTGCCTGAAATGTGATTCTTTGACATAGACAAAAATCTCAACTTGGTGAGATTAGAGAGTGATTTAGGCAACTCACCAGTCAATCCATTTTCAGACAGGCTAAGAAGCTCCAACAGCTTTAGCTCCCCGATTTCGTATGGAATTGTTCCAGACAAATTGTTCATAGCAAGGCTTAGATCGGTTAAACATGTCAAGTTTCTGATTGTGTGAGGTATTGAGCTTGAAAAGTGGTTTCTTGAAAGGTCTAGGTGCATCAGATTATGCAGTCTGCCAATCTCTAAGGGGATAGAACCTGCAAAATATGTACGTTTGTATAAAATTAGATGACTGTGATAATGAAACAACAAATTGAATTTATTTTTTTACCACTTAGATTGTTGGAATCAAGTGACAAATACAAAAGTTGTGTCAAGTTTCCAATCTCTCTTGGCAAGAGTCCAGTGAAGTTGTTGCTCTGCAACCATAGTTTCTGAAGCTCCGAGCATTGGCTCAAACTCGAGGGTATTTCTCCACCAAACGAGTTATAAGAAAGATCGATCTCTTTGAGTCCATGGCGACCACTATACATGCAGATTTGGTCAGCCAAGCTTCCTAACAAGCTATTGTTTGTCAAAACAATGGTTTCCAATCTTGAAAGGTTGAAAAGAGTTGGAGGAACATGGCCTGTCAAGCGGTTGTCTCCCATGTCGAAAACTTTCAAGTTGTGAAGACGACCAATCTCTTCTGGAATTGTTCCTGTAAATGAAATATATATCAGCATGTCCTATAATTAATCGATCAATCTTGCAGCATAGGTATACATAGGCAAGAACATAAATATACCATTTAAGAAGTTGTTGTTGAGGTCTAACTCCTCAAGTTGTGCCAAGTTGCCAATTTCTTTTGGTGTGTTTCCATGGAAGAAGTTGTTGCTCATGTTGAGAGAAATTAAAAAGGAAAGATTACCAATTTCTGGTGGGATGATGCCCTCGAAGCCCATATCTTGAATATGGAGTCTTGTTACTCTACAATGGTGGGAGCTGCATGTTACTCCTGCCCAAGAACAAATAGAGGTTTTAGTAGTCCAGTTGTTTGTTAGAACATGATGAGGATCCGAGGTTATTCGAGATTTTAGGACAAGAAGTGAAGGTTGATCGGTTTCAAGACTGGTTAATGATGTTGCTAGAGTGTAACCAATCATACATTGGACCATGAACACTACTACAAATGGAGAAGATGAGATCATGGTGAATCGTGAGGTTTTCTCTTGTGTAGTTAGGGTGTGTTACCCAACATAATTTTAAGCAATTTATACTCTCTCTCTCTCTCTCTCTCTCTCTAGATCTCTCTCAAGGACTCAAACACACACATATATGATATATGGAATCTTTTGTGCACCCTCGTTTTCAACTTTCATGTTAGAAAAAAAATATTTTATTTATGTTTCTTGGGTAAATTCTATGCAGGGTGGGTGTAACTGCATTTCACCCTTGCGCTGATTTCGGTGTCTATCGAAAAGACGTAGATGAAGATGAAGATGAAGATGAAGATGGAGACGAGAACATCGTGCTATGCACGCTAAAATTTAAATAATATATATATATATATGAATAACGTTTTTAAGATAACTACGTATATTAATAAATGTCACTTAATGTATAGTATGTATTAAAGTCAAGGAGTGATAGTAGGAGACAGAAAACATCCTGCCAAAACCCAAAAAGAGTTCACATCAACTACAGTAAAGAAGAGAATGGAAAAAGCTAGCATGCATGGCTGCATTGCCTCTCCGAGGCCAAATAAATAAATAAAAATTATGAAGAGAAGTCAATTCTTGCTGCTCATGCATTTAAATGTACTAATTCAACTAATTTGTTTAAATTAATAATTGAAATTTGCATAATTTTACTATACTATATTTAAGTAGTCAATTTAAAAAATATATTTTATTATATATTTATTTGTTTGTTTTGGATGTAAAACTTTGATCATACATCGATAAATATATAATTTTGCGGCATAACATTTTATGTCTTTATTACAGTTACTCGAATTAAGTTTTTAAAATATATTCTTCATACTATTGTTATAAATGAGTAGAATTTCTACCATAAAAAAATCATAAGTTAAAAAAAACTTTTCATAAGTTATTAAAAAAAAACTTTATACAAGTTATTTAATGAGCTCGGAATCCTATGTCCTTACGAATCCATAGCATATTAGTAAATTATCATTCATTTCCTCAAATACGAAAATACAAAATAAAAGGAAAATCGTTGTTATCTATCAACTGAGGGAGGTGAAAGATGAACTATCAATTAAGTACTTAAATAAATAAAACTATTAATCTAACACTCAAAAAAGTAAGTACTTCCATTCTTTCTGATTTATTGATAGTTTTTAATAAATTATTTATTAAATTTTCACTATATATTTTTTATTAGTATAAAAGGTATTGGTTTGCTTCTCACAATATATCTAGTTTTATTACATTAATTTATATTATATATATAAATAATAATGTTTTTTTTATATATGTATATATACATGCATGAAATACTAATTAATAGAATAACACATTATATTCAAACACAATAGAAAATAGATAATATCTATTTAAGATATTATCTATTACAATTTGGAAAATTATAATTAAGTCAAAACAAATTAAATATCTCCTCATTAAACCACTATTCCACATAGTGACATAGCACATAGAAACAATAGGAAAGACACAAGTTTAATGAAGAAGCTTCTTCTTCTTCTTCTTTTTTTTTCATTTTCAGAATAATACTACAAGTCAATTTCTTTTTTCAGTCAAAAAATAGAGCAATTAATTACCATTCTTTTTTTTTTTTTAATACATTCATAATATCAAGTTGGTGTAGCAACAAAGTTATATAATTTTTATTAGAGGGCCATTTATAGTATTTGAATATACATATATAAAGTGTAAATTAAAAGTAGTATATATAATTTGATCAATAAAGACCAGTCTAAAGCTTCAAATTTGGTACGTACAAACTTGAATTTCAAAGTACACATGCATTTTTTCACTTGTATTTTTTATTTAAATTATAAATTTAAAAAGTATTGATTTTGAAATGAATGATTAATTTCTTATACATTAATCTATCTAAATATAGCTCCGATGTAATCCTCTATTCTAAATTTGGTGTTCCAATCTGTATTCCACGATCGAATTTATAAGTTTAATAATATATATTATAAAAATAAAAATTAATTATAACATATTGAACTGGTCATATTTATCAACAAAAGATTGAAATTTAAAAAATTATAAATCATATTTTTCAAATAATCAACCATAATAATCATTTATTTGAAAATTAAATATTAAAAAATAATTATAAACCCTAATTGAGTAGAGTGAGCCCTAAAAAATAATTATAAAATTAAACTAAAACATATATAATAAATTAAAATTGATGAAAAAATGGAAGAAAAATTTATACATTTGATTGTGGAACACCAAATTTGAAATAGAGAATCTCATCCGCAGGTTGTCACGCACGTGTGAGAGCTTATTTTAATTTGTGTTTCTTCTTGATTTTCAAGCCTTTTTCTATAAGGGAAAATGAATTAAATATATACTTTTTTTGTTATCAAATTAAACTAGAATGACTTCCGTGCGATGCACGGATAAAATTTGTATAGTTATTTTTTTATTTTACTTGTAGTTATAAATATAAAATAATTATAATGTACTATGTAGTTGAAGAGCATAAACATTATCTATTAAAGAGGATAAAAAATGAAATATTAAAAGAAAAAATAAAAAAAAAACATTAATCTCTTTGTTTTCTTAAATTTATAGTTTGTTCATTCAAAATAATATTTATCATTTCTTCGATGTGAAATAATTTATTGAAAAAAGATTTATTTAATTATTTAAAATATATTTCAAATTGCAAACTCAAATACATTTAGATTTTTTAAAATTTCAATAAATTTAATTGATTTTTTTTTTGTATATTTATGTATATTTAATTAATGAAATATTATTTAAATGTATATAATAATAAATTGATATATATTTAAATTAAAAATAAATAAATACAAAAAATAAACATCTATATCTATATATATATATAATAACACACTCTTGACAACACATTTTTTCCCGCCCATTGCATAAGGGCATTTTAGTAATTTAATAATACACTAATTTAATATGTTTAATTTATGAATGGTATCATACAAATTATAATTAATGACTGTATATTTAAGGGTTCTTATATTTTTCTTTAATTAATGAATATATATGGACAATTGTAACGATGAATTTCTATATGGTAAAAAAATTGAATTATCATCTATATATTATGATTTTATTAAATAGGATGTGATGGTAATTATATATATATATATATATATATATATATGTGTGTGTGTGTGTGTGTGTGTGTGTGTGTATATATTATATGTTTATGTATAGAAAAATTCTACATCTATAATTAAGTTAAAACCGTTCCGTAATTACCTTAATCAATATTCATGCAATTTAATCAATCATGCAAATTTAGCGTCAAAATTTTATATATAATATATATGGTCTCAAAAGCAACCGAGACTTAGGGAAATAATGTTCATATCATAAAATTTTAATTCTCTATCTCTCTCCAGTCTCCCCTCGCAGATGTGGTTGCATCATGGATCGACGCGCTTCGACAACTATTACAGTCTCAGCGCTAACATTAGTGAAGCGCCGCTATGATTTCCTTCAAAAGCTCTGCTCATCTCCATCCACATGGAATCCACGTCGTGCACCAAGATATATGGAGATGAAAAGATTGATAGAGAGAGTATATGATGATGTTTTGAGAGAGAGAGATATTCTAATTTTCTTTTCTTAAACACTACCTGTATTTTTATAAAATTATTTTTAAGAACAAAAATAGATTTATTTATTTTCCTTCTCTGATCATGTAATATAAAATTGGTCATCTTTCTCTCATTTTGAATTGAGATGTTTGTTTTCTCTCTCATGTAATATAAGATTTTGATTTTCTTTCTCTTATAGAGATTATTAAATATTAAGATGTGTTACCTTAGGATCGTGTATTTGATTTTTAATACAATAAAACGTAATACAAGTTCATCAATTATATTGGAAAGAAATGAAATTGTTAATTGATTTTAATTCTGTTGTTCATGAAATCTATATGAGGATTGAAGATATCGTAATATTGAAATGGTATCAATATATATATTATAACGCGCTTTTATTTTCCCGTCCACTAATAAAAGGGCATTGTAGACATTTTATTTAATATTATATGGGCATTATAATAATATATAAAATTATGCATCATCACATTTAATTTCATTTACTTTTGATATTTTCCATATACACATATAATGTATGTACATAAATAAATGATTGTACTAATCTACTTATTATCCCAATTTTTGACGGAGCAAACATATTTTTTTGAAGTAACGTCTCATCTCTTAAATCATTTTTATTTTGACTAATTACGCTTTCATTTTTTTTATATTTGTTTCTTGAATATTTATTTACTCTCATCACATTATTAGTATGCTTAGATTTCTTCAAAAAGTTTAAATTTAATTTTTTTGGTCATCTTTCTATATAATTTTGATGTATGTATAATTTTCATTTAATCAAACATGAATCATTTTTTCTTTTAATAAATAATAATGTCACAAATTTCAAATTAAACTATGTATCAATGCAAAAATAACAAATTACATATACAATAAAATGAACCTTTAAATTGATGAATTGAAAATATTTTTTTATTAATCTAAAAATAATTACAACAGTGTACCCATTCATTATGTTGAAGAAAAGTATAAATTTAAGATATTTAAATTTTACATAAAATTAAAAAACTAAAAAATTAAAAATCAACATGACATAATATCTTATATTTTTTATAAAATTATAATGAAAAACTAAACATACAATAAAACTAATCATTTCATTTTTATTTTCGAATTGGGGTAACGAGGAACCGGTAGATTTTAATTCGAGATGTCTCACTTTTACACATGATTTCTACTATTTGGGTCTTCGCGAAGAGTCGGGACGACCAAAACTCGCATATCTTTGAAACTTATTGTATAGATTTTAGTTTAAATATTTTATATAATAATAATTTCATATTTATAATTTCTTATAAAATAATAATTACTGTAAATATATTATTCGTGCATCGCACGAAGGGTCATTCTTATATCTAATTAAAAAAAACTAACATAATTTTAAACTCAAAATAACAATATAAATAGAACAAACGAAAAAAGATGATTGCTCTTAATTTTAAAAACTACTCCCTCCATTTCTGAATAAGTGTCATTCTAACATTTTAATTTTATTTCAAAAAAGTGTTATTCTACAAAATTCGAGATAAAAAAATCACATTTTTCACACATTTTGCCCTCATTTAATGACTTTAAAAAAATTATATTTTACTCATTTAATGTATTCACACAAGGGTATATTAAATAATTTAATTAATTTATTAATTTGTGTGCATTCATCCAAAATGACATTTATATAAAAACGAAGAGAGTAATAAATATTAAAATAAATAGAGTAATTTCATTGAATTCATATCCATATTTTGCAAGAATAATAACTACAACATATTTATCCAAATTTCTCATTACGTTTAAAACCTCTAGCATCATGTGAAATTGTATTAGAAATTAGTTATTTGAAAAAGATATTAACAAATATGTATTTATTTAAGCTTGATTTTACAATATTAATTTCATCATCTATTTGATAATACTTCAATAACACAAACTAATTCATATAAAAAAAAAGCAATGCATAATGCATGATTGAGCAATCATTAGGTTTGAGATTTTATTGGATAGATATCAATAGAAATAATATATAGATGTTCAACTAATAATTTTGCATTTAGTGTTAAATCAAAATATAATTGGACCAATATTAATAATTTAATATGAATATTCTACATAATTATAAAATAATTGTTCAATAATGACAATTTAAAAAAATATTAAATTGTAGTTCATCATAAAGAAAAATAGGTATCCAACATATTTACATGTATATATCATTATATGGTTAATTGCTTTAAAAATCATGAATTTTGAACTTAGTTACAAATTTAATATGAACTTTAAAAGTAATTAACCCATCATTATATTAGCAAAATCAAGTCCCACAACCATCCCAATAACAAAAAATGGATAAAAATATTTATGGATGAAAAATGGATAAACAACCAACAATACTAAACTTGGATTTAAGATTTGATTATAGAACCCCAAGTATTTATAGGCATAAACAATCCATTTAAAAGGACATGTTTTATGGATTAATTCTTTAAAACTGTAGTAATAAATTATCATTAACTCACGTAAAAAAAACTATGGAAAATACATGTTATAGCATTAATTTCATTAAATATTATCTTAAATTATAGTATTAGAAATTGACAAAAATACACATATAAATGGGAGGGAAAAGAGTTGTGTGTTATTATATATATATATATATGTAGATATATATTGATTATTATTATTATTATTATTATTATTATTATTATAGATTTAAAATATACTATATAAATTACCTCCATAAAATGTAATTAACTCTACCAAAATGATGGCTAATTCGCGCATTAATTGTGATTCATTAATGTTGATAGATTATTAACACAATTAATATAAATTGATTTATTGACTAATTTATCAATATTAGATTAGATGTAATTAAATGATGTTAGATGGGCGGAAAAAAAAATGTTCCATGAGTGTGTTAATATATATATATATATATATATATATATAGAGAGAGAGAGAGAGAGAGAGAGAGAGATATGTAGATATAGATTAATTATACACATCCAGTGGTTTATTATTATTTGATGTGATATAGTCCAATAAGAGTCAATAAATGTTCAAATCCACTAAAATAGTAGAAGTTGGCTAGCTAACCAATCCATTAAGCAATAAATCATCGATTTTTTATAAGTAATTAATTAAATGATTTATACTAATATTGTTTTAATTTGCTGGTCTTGTTTCAAAAATTCCACAATCCACCTAAGTGAAACAAGTACAACTACATCTCCAAGCAAGTAATATTCTTTTAGATTAATATTGTTAATTAAGCTGATGGATTTGAAATATTATTTTTAATTAATTAAGTGCAAACTTAGTAAATTTGTTAAAATAATTAATCTTATAATAGCCTTTAAGTTTCTAGATTCATATTTTGAGCTAACTATATAAATATTGAATGCTTGTGTTAGATACTTAGATTTTAAGTAATCTTACAAACGAAATAATCTCTCAAAAACATTATTCCGTACATTTCCAAATAAAAGAGTTTGGACAAATCTCGAAAACTATATATATTAATTAACCTTTATTGCATAGCTATATACTCGCATGAAGATATGTTACAATTGATGAATTATCTCCAATTTAATCATCGGATAATATTAGTGCTATGCAAATTTATCTATCCAAATATTTTATTAATTAATCGAAATTCATAGACTGAGTTGCTCTTGACCAATCATTGTCTTGTTTCTGACAATATAACCTGCATTTAATTACAAATCAATCTTAATCAGTCACCCTCTAGCACAACATTGTATTATCTAGAAAATGTCACGAAAAATATTTTTTCATAAATATATAAGAAATCGTATCATTTATACACATTTTTCTGAATTGGGTCTTTGTATGTTATTTGGTTAAAATATGGTCATTTCACACATTGATCAAATCAAAATATATTTTACACACCCGATTTTAACCAAATAAAGTGCACGGACTTCATACCAAAAAAAACTCGTGAGTACATGGACCCAACACAACAATATTCCGTAGAGAAATCGAGACTTACTTCCGCATCTCGAGCCGACGGGTAGAGGGGTATTGCAACGTTTGGCGACGCGGGCTACGTTACGAGGGCTAAACACTTTCTCTGTGTTTGGTATAAATAGCAACTTGCAAAATAGTGAAATGTTCACCTTTCTAGCACTTGCACAACATTTTTCATTGGCTTGCAACAATCTAGGCGCGAACACATGCATATAGAGCGCGCAATACTTGATGAAATCGAACATGTTGCTGAACTGTTGTTGAAAGCCGGGGCTCCCCGGTGGGCCCAACCCCGGCCCCGGCGCCCCCGGCGGCGGCCCGGGTGGTGATCGTGGTGGTGGAGAAGGCTTAGGTTTCGGCGCGACGACCAAGGGAGCATTCATGGATATGATTGCGGCGAGCACGAGGGTTGTCATCAACCCTAGATGAGAAATCAGGATCGTCATGTTTTCTCGTTGTGATTGTGTTGGTGTTTGATTTAAGGGTTTTAAAGAGTTGGATTGGATATATGGATTGGTAATTTGGCAATAATCAATAGTTCACATTTTCATGTGACTTTTTTGTCATTATTGAATAAATTTCACTTGCAATTTTTCATGTTGTATTGCTTTTAGTGTTTTGGCAATGTGTAGTGAACTCATTTGTGATAAATTTTCTATAAGTAAAAATAAGTAATTGATTCAATACTTAAAAGAAATATGATTCATGATTCATTAATAATTAAAGTTTTTTTTTTAACTTGCCTTTTTTTAATTTTAGTTCATCCATGTGTAATAGGTATTGTCTAGGGAAACATAGTGGAAAATTTGAATAAAACTCTAATTCCTTAACCAGGTGAGATAAGAAAAGTAATTGTTTTAGTCCATTGATTTATTTTCACAACAACAATATTAATCAGATACCCTAAGTCATCGATGGAATTAAATATGTAGCAAAAATAATGGCTAAATCATCATTTATATTCTAAACTATTTCAATTTTCTCAGATATATCCCAAACTAGCACTTATATCAATTAAATACATAAACTATTAAAAACTAATCAAATCTATCCACAAATACATTTTTGGGCCAAAATCGAATCTAAAAGAGTGTTTAAAAAAATTAGAATAAGAATATTACATCATAGATATATTTTTGCCTAAAAATGTATATGGCGATAAATTTGATTAGTTTTTTAATAGTTTAGATATTTAAGTGATAAAAATATTAATTTATGATAGATTTGAGAAAATAAAAATAGTTTGAGACATAAACGATGGTTTAGCTCAAAAATAAAAAAGCAATTGAAACAGAAGTATTTACTGCACTATTACAAGATTTATAAGCCCATTAATTGACTTCAAAGTTTAAATGGACTTGAATTGGCCCTGACTAAATTAGAAAATAAAGCCCAACTGAAAAGAAATCAAAATTTTCTATGTGATATTATTTTTGAAAATAAAATAGGCTAGGCAGTAAGAGAAAACAATCGGCTTTGTTGCATGAAACTTGTTATGATGCTAATAAAATAATTTGAGTTATAAAAATTTGTGTTGGATCATTTAATGAATAAAAAAATGTTAAAAAAAATACTCGAACATGATCACATATAATTGTATTGGTGCATGAACTAGATCAATGTTTGGATTCGAATTTGGGACCACTCGATAGATTTTGACCAATCAGATAGTCCGACCAGATGCTACCCCCTTGTTTTTTCCATCATTTTCCTAATTCTATATGATTTACTATGATATTTTCTTATTTTGATTGTCCTTGGTTGTGAATTGATTTTTGTGAAAATGAAAATAGTTTTATTTTATTTTTTAATGAAAAGTCGTGTTTGTTTCACAATTAAGAGATATACATCTTTTTTATTGTAATTTTTTCCTATCAAATTAGTTCTGAGAAAGTTGTTGGGAATTAATATTTATTTTTAAAATATGGAGGATAATTTTCCGTGTAAACATTAAACAACAAATACGTGGAATTGAAAATTTTATTTCCATTTTTTTAAATTAACAATTTTGAAAACTAAGAATTATAAAATGTGTTTTAACGTTATGAAACAAACAAAGAAACAAACAACGGTTCATTCACTCGAAAACTTTCTTTGTTTTTCGTGGTGATTATTCAAACATCAAAATACTAGGATTGAGACAATTCACACATTCAATTAAATTTGATAGTAACGCATACATAGCGTGACCAAACTACTCCTATTTTTCACAATAAATAATATTTTCATGCTATATATGTACATTATTGGTCTTTAGTCATTACCCATATCTATACATATCTATTTATAGGTGAAATATCAAATCATATACTACCACCTTACTTTATAGCAATATGTTATTGCCGAGTCGAGTTCAAATAGGTCGAATGAGATCCTCTAATTCAAATTACGTGTTTCATCTGTGTGCAAACATTAAAATCGCACAGTTTTAATAATGTTTTTCATACAAATAGAATTTTGGATAATCATCAATTTATGGCCTGAAAGATGGGTAATCTATCGATTCGAGACCTGAAAGATGAAAACTCTCAATCCAGGACCCAGAAGATGAAAATTATCAATTCAGGACCTCAAAAATCACTAAATTATATTTCTTTTTATTTTTCAATTAAATTTAATAATTTCTTTATTAGATTCAATATATAATTAATGAATAAATTTTCATTGAAAATTAATATAAAATTAATTTTAAAAAATAAAAATAAATCAAATTTCGTGATTTTGAGGTTCTGAATTTAGAATTTTCATCTTTCAAGTCCTAGATTAAGAGTTTTCATCTATCAGATCCTGAATTAATAGATTACTCATATTTCAAGTCTTAAATCGACAATTCTCCTAAATTTTATTATATTATAACTAATCAAGATTATATTTATTGCTAATTAAGAATTGAAATTTTTAAAAAATTATATATCCTAAATTTGGAATAATATTAACTAAAAAAAATAAATACTAAAAAATAATTATAAATCCTAATTGGGTGGAATAAGCCATAAATAATAAAATGTAAAACTATACTAAACCAAAAGAATTTAAAATTGAAGAAAAACTACAAAAATTGATATTTGAGACATGATTAACATGCATGACCTCGAACTAGAGAATCTCACGTGCAGATACACACGTGTATGAAATTAACAAAAAAACGCAACATATCGGGTCGAGCTCGAACGAACCTAAACATAGTGTTTCTTCTTGTCACTTAATTCCCTCCCCCACGATAAAGGGGGGATTGGTTAATTAGTGCCCAAGCAATGCACATGGGTGCGACATCAAGAATTGACGAAGGAAAACAATCTACAAAACGACATGCCACACATGATCGAACGACACACCACACATGGGGTATACATTATTTAATTAGTGACATAGATCTTAGTAACATGGGGTACCACCATGGTCAAATAATTTTGTCCCAACATCTTCAATCAACTATCATTTTCATTACCACTTATTCCTAGGCATATATGCCCTCTTCTCATCGTGCTCGAACAAATAATTATACCACTTTGTTTTTTTTTTTTCCTTTTCAAAACAAAGGATTTGCTTTTCTTAATTTAATTGTACAAAAAGAAGAAGAAGAAAGAAGTAAAGATGATTTAGTTGCTGCAGCGAATAGACCGTAAATTTATACGTGATGAGATTCATTCCTCACGCATTTCGTATGATTCATAAACACTATCACATATAAAATACTATAAATTTGTATATAACACGTTGATGACGGGCTATTGTCAATCTTTTTACATCACACAAAACATATTAAAATAAAAAAGTTAATCGTGAATACCAATCTAGTAAGTACATGGCATTAATTAAACGTTTTATTTGGAGTATCCCTCTTTTTTCCCTTGTTCTTCTTCTTCTCCTCCTTCTTCTTTAATAGAAAAAATAGAGCTCCATAGTGTTGTATGATTATTGAAAAAAATTCTTGTAGGGGAATATATTCTTATTGTATGGGAATGAGTATGGTGACTATTAATCATAATATAAATGGGCAAATTCTACACTACAGTACCTAGGGGTCGACAATTTCAGCCCGACCCACTTTTCAGGCTAGGTCGAGCTAAAAGAAATTAGGTCCGAACTAATTTCAAGCCAGACCGGACCTCAAGAAATAAACTCGATAAAAATTTGGGCCATGCGGGCCGGCCTGAAAACGAGCGAGGCCCGAACAGGCCGGCTTTTTGGCCCAATACATAGAAAAACACACTAAGCTCGTGGGCGGCCTGACCCGCCCTCTTAGACCGGGCTGGGCCTCAAAAAAATTGACCCGAAAAATTTCATGGGCGGGGAGGCCCGAATTTTCGGTCACGGCCGCTAACAGTACCTCAATCGTTGTGTAGCAGTGGTTGGGACAGTACCCCACCGGTATAGTAAAATTTCCCGTATAAACGAGTAATGTGACGTATGAGAATAACATGTAGAAAAATAACACAATTGCAAAATGTCTATACATTATTTCCTCAATTTGTAAGATATAATTTTCTTGCTACATGTATTATAACCAAATAAGATTTTATTAATCTACTTACAATTTGTCAATAATTTATCTAAAGTTGGTCTTCGGGACACCGTTCTCAAAATTAGAATCATTTTTATCTAAAAGAAAATAAATAGGTATTGTCATGTCAAGAGATTTAATTAAGATTTTTATTTATTTATTTTGGAGGAGGAGATTTAATTAAGATTATGATTTATGATACTTGTAATTGTAATTGGGATTTGTGACAAGACAACGAGAGACGTCACAGCCGTCCAACGGTGGGTCCCACTAAAATAACGGGAGGTGAACGCATGTGGCGCGAAAATGGTACCGACTACCGACCATTATCTCTTCGGCTCGCACGGGCATGGGGCCGCCGTCACCGTCAAAGTTAACGGCTTAAAAAAACAACGTGGGGCAGGTGGGACCCATTGCACTGAACGTTCCCTCTGTCTTCATGCAAAACATTAACTCACTGATTATTCTAATTATTAAATACGTATAATAAAATATAATAATTGATACAAGATTTTACTAAAACATAAAAATAATTCTTTATTTGCAAAATTGTGCAGTAGTAGTAGCTAAAATATAATAAAAAACAAGCTTCTGCGTGAATTACGCATTTTGGCTAATTTAACTATACATTTTAAAAATATATATGTGTTGTGAGTTATTTGGATTTTAAATGAACGATGGAAATAATTAGTCGACGTGGATGTCACATGATGGTTAATTATTTTAACTAATTAAATCTCATGGCTCAATGCCTAGAGGTTTAGACAAGAACCAATAGATGAAATAATGAGATATAGTTACTATATATATATATATATATATAACTAATGTAGGTTAAAATGATCGTGTTTGTCCCGGTGGGGATGATCTAGTGGTGGAGTGAGGTTGCTTGGAGACCAAATGTTACAAATTTGAATCTCTTCAATACCATTAAATCGGGTGTGTGACTGAAAAAAAAAAGATTGTGTGCGACATATGCACATCTACATCAACTAATTTGATCGAAATTACCAACCAGCCACCGACACCATTAGGTGTGAGCCTGTCACATCTGACCTGTCAAGTGTGGTTTACCTCCTCTGTGTTATTTGCTGGTATTACACAGAAACGAGATTTACCCAGTGCGCACCTCGATAGCAACTGTGAGTTACTCTTGACATAAAAAAATGACACTTTACTAATTGAAGTGCAGTCTATGATACCAAAATGCAAATTGTGTGTACTTTTTATTGATAAAATATAGTTGATTAAAAAAGGTTTAGATACTAGAGTCTAAAAAATTGCATTATTTGGATTGGAAGATTTTTTTTTGGTTTACTAAGAGTGATAATATAAAATACAAAATTAGATTAGTATCAGTGGGGATGGCCTAGTGGTGGAGTGAGATTGTTTGGATACCAAATATCACGGATTCGAATTTACTCAATATTACAGGTCGGGTGTGTGAATAAAAAAAAAGTTTAAAATCACCTAGTATAACACAAATGGTGGTAATTTCAATTAAAGGGTGCAGATATAATATATAGCCATGGATGGAACATGGGAAAAACTTTCTTATGATTTCCATACACATTAAAAAGTGTTAATTGCACAGATTATCAAATTATAAAGAGTTTTTTTTAGTAAAGCAAGATGCCTTACTTTTATTCTGCACTAATTAATTAATTATTACACTTTTATGGAACCTTTGTTACGTGATATACTCCCCTATGCATCGAATAAAAGAATAAAGTTACATAATAAAAGGCAAAAAACAATGAGTAGGAATAGAGAAAACTATTGAAGGAGTAAAAATTACTTCAACTATTTAAATATCTATATATAATAATTAATACTTTTATTTTCCTCAAAAAGGGCATCATTGTCACCATTTTCGTCACATTACTTGGTCATAATTAATTAGGGCTGCTTTTGTTTCTTTATCATTGATTCTTAATCCTTATAGCCTATAGTTAATTGTTTTGCAATTGCTGAAAATTATGACCCAGAATTTGATACTCGATTCGTGGTCGTTCATTGAGCTATGACATATCAAATAAAATTAAACATAATTTTGTGTTTAATTAACGTTAAAGTTCGATTCGAACTTGGGCTCGTTGAGTAAAAATGGAATAAATAAGAATAAAAATATCAAACTATTAAAGATTAAAGATCGACTTGATATGTAATTAAATAAATTCAAACATAATATTTAAAACTAGTGTATTATTTCAAATAATTTTGAACAAATACATGTTGGATTATATTTGACTTGTTTAGGGTTCACTTAATTTCAGACGGGATCTTTTATTCCAATTTGGTATTTTTATTTTGTATTCCAACCATTAAATGTATACCGTGTGTATTTAATTGCTTCATTTGAAGATAATATCTAATTTGTTGAATAAATATGGTTATTTATTTTAGATACGCGATGGGACTAGAAGGAAAAAATATAGGTCAAATATGATTTTTTGGAAAAAGATGTTTTGGTTTATTATTCACATAAAAAAGACAAGAAAAAAAATATATTAGAAAATCATGGCGTACCTACTTATTTGGTTGTTATTATAAGCTAAAAACAAATCAAGAAGTCAATAAACCAAATCCACTATCTATTTAACAATATTCAAATGATATTTAGTTTGATTATGTAGATGTCATTGACTCATTGTTACTCTTTTTCCACCAATATATAATTATAATAAATTATTTGATCGTATATAGTTCCTAGTAATTTATGATGAAAATTAGTTTTTACAATGGCTATAACAACAATGCCCTATAATACTCCCCTTTTTTTTCAAGAAAAAAAAGGTAGGCATTGTGATATATAGTGAAAAATAAATTTTAAATAAAAGTTGATTACTTAAATGAGTAAATATATGATTAATTAGTGTCGATTGCGTAGTAACTAAGTACCTTGATTAATTAAAGATATTGTTAAAAAAATAATAATGAACACAAGACTTTAAAATTACAAGGGATTAATTGCCTAATCATGACTTATTTACTTTAAACACAACTTTTAATTTGTTGGAATTTTAACATAAATTGAAACTCTTATATAAATTAGACACATGCATTATTTCTGATTGAATTAAAACTAACGTGACGAATTGAATTAGACACAGAATGTCACGGTATGAAAAGAACTAGCCACGATATATTATTGCTGCATAAATGAAATGTGTAATATCAACTCAATGCTCGTTTTAACTCAACCATAAATAAATGGAATATCTAATTTACAAAAAAATGTTCCATTTATGTTAAAATTACAAAAAATTAAAAAGAAATGTTCAAAAGTCAAAACAAAAAAATGGGTAAAAATCGCGATTTTAGAGTCACTCAACCCAAATTATAACAATACAAACTTTCAAAATTTGGCAAAACGAGTCCAACAAGTTTTGCAAAATGATATCGTTTGTCACAACAAAACAATGTTGTTTTAACAAAGTTTGCCGGAGACATTGGATCTATTTTATCAAAAATTTGACTGATGTTAAAATTTTAAAAAATAAAAAAAGTTATTTTAGTTATTGCAATTTAAATTTTTTTTATTGTACTTACAAAATTCATAAAAAATCGAAAATTTTAAGGCAACCAACCCCTATATTGTATTAACCCTCGTCAAAATAACATCACATATTAAATTGATATTATTCTGATAAATAAAAAAAAAAACCTATTATTATTATTATTATTATTATCTTTCTATCTTATCACATAATAAGGTGACAATCGCCCTCTTCAATTTTTAATCAATTAATTTGGTTAGTTTGGTTATAAATATTTTTTTAAATCAACTAAATTGATCCTAAAACATCCCTAATTCTACTCTGAATTTCATTTTGGTATATCGTTCTAAAAAATAAATCTACATTTATTAATCACACCCTTTTATATCCCAATAATTAATCATATTATAATCTTAATCCACCGTAACAAATAACGCCGGTAGAAATTCGCAATCCAATACGGTCCGAAAAACACCTGTAATAATTAAGTAATTAACCCGAGTAATTAGCATAATTAATGTTCATAATTTTTAAAACAAAATTAGCTGTTTGTGTACGTCACCATTGATTAATTATTTATCAATCCCAAAAGGCAATTGAGAGGTCTAGAGGGATGATAAAACCTCTACTTTACACAGAGAGAGAAAGAAGAGAGAGAGAGAGAGAGAGAGAGAGAGAGAGAGATTCTCGAGTTCTGAGCTTGTGTCTTTTTTGCGGTTAGCGAGAACGGCGTCGTCTCTTGCTTGATCTGCATTTTGCGCGACAATGAGGCTGGCGGCCGAGAATTCCGGAGTTGTGGAATGTAGCAGCGAGGAGAGCACTGCGGCCGCCGGCGATGATGGCAGCGGCGGCGCTGTGGTGGTGGTTGGAGTGAAGGTTGACTCGCGGAGTAAAGAGTTGCTGACTTGGGCGCTAGTGAAGGTGGCGCAGAGCGGCGATCGCGTCATTGCTCTCCACGTACTTGATCCCAACGCCGGTGAGAAATTTCACAGTCTCACCATGTCTGCAATGCGATTTTAGCACTGATTTTTTTTTTCTCTGTAGTCTGTAGTGTTGTGTTGTTGAAACACAACGTGTTTGTTTTTGGTTTTTTTGTGGTTTAATTTTGTCGATATGTGGAATTGTGAATTATTTGTTTGGCCGTCGTAATTGCATACTTGGATAAATGATTTTCCGAACTCCATGTTCTAGTTTCTGATTATTGTTGTGGTTTAATTTTGGGCGGAGTAGACAAATCGGACTTGCTTTCACTGGTGAAGACCTTCGATTCCATGCTGGCTGCTTATGAAGGTTTCTGCAACCTAAAACAGGTATTTCTGCAATCCTATTATGATTCTGTCTTAAATGACTGTTCTGTTTTCTAGTTATATTGAACCTAGACGTGCATTTTTTTTTTTTTTTTTTTTTGAGTTACAGACAATTTATCGCTACCAGATCCTCCGCTTAGATTTTTTGCTTTTTGTTTGAATGTATTTTTTTACGTTTTATTGTTCGAGAGCTTTTTATGATGTTGATTTACTGTCGTTTATACTGCTACTTAAAGTTAATATCAAGTAATTTGAATCACCATCACACTACAGGGTTTTTTCCTTTGTTGTTTCTTTTTTTTTTATGTTTATTTTTTTGGAGGGTCAAGGGGCAGCCGTTTGTTTTTGTGGTTTTACATCCTTTTAGTTCAAACTGTAACGAGATGATTGGAGTTTAGATTTTTACTGTTTTCATTCCTCCATGATTTGTTGGTGCTGAGTGAGTTAAAAATTCATATGTCAAGCTCCATACCTTTTTATGCACCATGGCCACGTCAAGCTCCATACCTTTTTATGCACCATGGCCACGGTCTTGACAAAATCAGCAAATTTGGGCAGGTGGATTTAAAGCTCAAGGTCTGTAAAGGTTCTCCAATTCATAAAATCATATTCCGGGAAACAAAATCATGTGGTGCAACGAGTTTAATTCTTGGTACTTCAGGAGTTGATGACAAAATTAGATCAAGGACCTCAATTGCCAAGTATTGTGCCAAGAATCTTCACAAAAATGTAGCCATTATATGTGTTAACAGTGGCAAGATTGTGTTCGGAAGAGAATCAAATGCTTCCAGTGTCTCGCAGCTAGGAGGTCTTGATGCCACTAGACCAAGATCAAAGAAGAGGAAGAAATTGTCCAAAAGCCCTCTGAGTCTGCCACCCCAGAGACTTCAAACATCATCTAGTGGTGAAAGTCAGAATGTATCAATGGCTCTGGTACCCCAAAAAACACAAATGTCTGAATCTAAATCAGGGTGGGCAGTGTTACGCAATTGGTTTTTTCAAAGTCTAAGACTATCCGAAACATCATCTACTAAGAAGTCATCTTTGATGCAATGGATATTGAGATTACCAAGTCGACAATCTGTTGCAGCTATTTATCCTGATCAGAAACAGAATAGTACACTTGATACGGATGAATGTCTTTCAGATTTTGACCCAGAGAAGGGAGCTATTGTACTGTACTCAGCTGACAATAACTCTAACCCTTTTTCATCTGAAGTGCTCAAGGCTCTTGGAGAGAAGTACTCAACTACATGCCAATTGTTTAGCTACCAGGACCTCTTGTCAGCCACGAATAACTTCATACCTGGTTTGTTCTGTTATTAGTACACCATTTTTCTAGTATAATCTTTCCTTTTGTGTGTCATTATTGATTTATGCTATATTTTCAGAAAATTTTATTGGAAAGGGTGGAAGCAGCCGGGTTTATCGAGGTTGTCTACCAGGAGACCAGGAATTAGCTGTCAAAATTTTAAAACCATCGGAAGATGTTCTGAAACAATTTGTTTCAGAAATTGAAATTGTTTCTTCTTTGCATCACAAAAACATAATTTCTTTAGTTGGCTTCTGTTTTGAGGAGGACAAATTACTACTGGTTTATAATCTTCTGTCCAGAGGTAGCCTGGAAGACAATCTTCATGGTACGTGTTTTTTTATTATTCTTCTCTTATTGTGTGCATCATCTAGCATCACTGCATTGACTTGTAATTGTTTCTCTTGATTACTGCTCCTGAATTAGGTGATAAAAAGTCCGAAAATTCATTTGGTTGGGACATGAGGTATAAGGTTGCCTTGGGAGTTGCAGAGGCACTGGACTATTTACATAGTTCAGCTGAACCAATTATACACCGAGATGTTAAGTCTTCAAATATTCTTCTTTCAGATGATTTTGAACCACAGGTATTACATGATTCAACTATTAATCATTGCCTTGAATTGGTTTCTGCACACCACTAATTGTGCTGCTTTTGCCCTTACAGCTTTCAGATTTTGGCCTTGCAACATGTGCTTCAAGTTGTTTACATCATATGGGTACCTCTGATGTTGCTGGAACATTTGGGTTAGTTTTTGCAGCCATTTCTCTGTACGTAGTAATTGGCAAATCATTGGATAAAATTTATTTTCTTTGCAGCTACTTGGCTCCCGAATATTTTGTGAATGGGAAGCTAAATGATAAACTTGATGTCTATGCATTTGGAGTTGTACTTCTTGAGCTACTGTCAGGGAAAAAGCCAATTGATGATGGATTTCCCAAGGGCAAGGAAAGCTTGGTGTTGTGGGTAAGTATTTTTTGTTTTCCCCTCAAGTATGAATTTGATTACGTTTTCTTTAATCAAATCACTTTGGAGTTTGGATATCCACCTGTTTCTTGCTATATCTGTATTGGTTTCTCGGAAATCATTCCTCTTCATTTTCTTTGTTGGTTAGTTTCTCTACGTCTGTGATAAGATATAAGCACTCATGATGTGGCTGTACATTAATATTGCTTGAAATTCCTCTCATCTTAAAAAATGTTGTAATTTTTCAGGCAAAAGACATTTTGAAGGAGGGGAAAGCCTCAGAACTGCAAGACCCAACGTTGGTTAATGCTTATAACCACGAACAATTCGAAGTTATGGTCTCAGCTGCAACCTTGTGTACCAGACATGTACCCCAATCTCGTCCTGACATCAGCCTCGTAAGAACTCTTAACTCGAGTTTTTCTGTTAAAAATTGTTATATTACCCTCTAGTTATCATTCTCGGAACTGTCTGTGCTGCTCAAAACAGATTCTCAAACTCCTTCAAGGTGATCCAGCAGTTGTCGAGTGGGCTAGGCAGGAAACTAAGACCGCTGAGGACTTAAACGTTATCTACAGCGAACAATCTGCCACAGATATCCAGTCATTTATCAATCTTGCACTACTTAATGTGGAAGATGATTCTGCTTCTACTAGCAGCACTGAGCAGAACATCTCGGTGGAGGATTATTTGGGGGGTAGATGGAGCCGTTCATCAAGCTTCGATTGAAATTTGAATGGGTTTGAGTGTGTACATAGATATAGGGCCGCCTTTATTCGTTGTGTATCGCAAGGTATTGGACGAGAGGATCCCAACGTTCTGACCTCCTCCGTGCCTAATTTTTCTAGTCGACATAATCTTCCATCGTCGTTAGTCTGCATTTTAGTTCTCTGTAATACTTGGCAGCGTGAAGGAGATTGCCAGACTATTGCAGTGTTACTTTTACAGCAAAAAAAAGGGTTAATTCATCCCTTAATTCTTAGTGAGCAAAAGCTACTGAGATGTTGCTTTCTTGAGTTGGTTGTATGTGGATATGTGGTAAATTCTAGTGTAAGCCATCCCTTTACTATTTACACTCAATTTTTGCTATTTCCAATCTTTATCCGTTAACCAATAAATTAATTTCAGTTTCGAATTGTCACAATAGGTAATTAAGTGTCACAATAGACAATTGAAGTGTTACAATATGTTAGTTGAAGTGTCGTGATAGATTTTTTCAGCCGATCGAAATTTTTGGTTGAAACTTTTGTTTTTGGACAAAATTCAGTGGGCTCGAGACACATGTCAGCTGCAGAGATGAGGATGTATTGTAATGGTCTTACCTTAGAATTTACCCGTGATATATTTTTTCAGCCGATCGAAATTTTTATTTTTGGACAAAATTCAGTGTGCTCGAGACACATGTTGGTTGCAGAGATGGGGATGTATTGTAGCGGTCTTACCTTAGAATTTACACGGATCTATCGATGTTCTAACTTTTCAATGTAGGGATTGGTTTGATGGTCCTTTTCTTGACTAATTTTTGGTCGAGTTTTTGGAATCTGATTCCAGACATGCCATACAAAATATAGTTGATGGGTTTACATCAAAGTTGAAATCTTCGACTTTTGACTTGGGAGTTGTTGAGTCGTTTATTGATTATGGGATTTATGTATATTATTGTTTCATACAAGTTATTATATTTATTCTTACTATAATTGATGTCCTTTGTGTAAACTGCCACGCCATGAAACGGTGTCGTCCTTTCCGTCTTATTATTTTTATTTATTTCGAGCTTTTCATTTCTTGGGATATCTAACTCACGGAAAAAATTGAAAGCTAAAGAAAAACATGAGCAACGCTCCAAACCTCAAAAACTATAAAAAAAAAAGATTAGCAACAATAATGATAAGGAAATTTCTATTTGCACTACTAAAATTACTATTTTTATCTCAAAAGAAAAGGGAAAAAATTTAGAATTACTTAAATGTCATTTACTTAAAAAGAAAAAAATTCAAATATAATTCAAAAATAAAATTTTTAACTCACCATCTTTGTTTGAAAATTTTCAAACAAATTCTGTGAATTTTTTTTCAAGTACTGTTCAAAACAGTGTGAAAGCATGAAAAAAGAGTTTCAACTGGTTCTATTCAAACACACGATTTTGAACATATGCATCCTGTTTGAACACAATTTCGAACGGAACACGAATGTTTTTTTTATTAGTAATGATTTTTAAATAAATTTATAACTAATATAAGAAAATGAAAAATAATTTATGATGCAAAGAGTAAAAATAAAGATGCAAATAGAAACTCCCAAACGATAAACTTATTAATGAAAGACTATAATAGAATAGATACGTGACAAGCGTTTAGTCATTTTCCCAAAATAAATAAATAAATTAAGGATCTAGACTCTAGTCCAAAATCCTAATAAGCCCCAACTCTAATTTGCTATAAGAGAAATATTAAATTATATTAATTAATTGACAAAATTCAAACCTCCTTTAAATCTTCTGGGGTCAAGCTAGGGCCGGCCTATGGCGCTTAAGACCTACCCTTTTCCTTCGATTCCAAAGAGCAGAATACAAGTAATAAATCAAACAATCGTCCACAATTTTAATGCTAAAAACTTCAAGTAACATTCGGAAATAGTTGCTAGAAATTAGCAACATCATCAAAAATTTCAAAATGTTGGCCCCCCAAATTAGCAACATGCACTCCCTTCCCTTACAAAGAGACCATATATGCCATGGAAATCATACTTTAAATGATCATGATAAGACACGGCATGCCAAATTTACATGCAACCGACCAAAACATTTTGTTAATTCTCAGATTTACAAAAGCAAGGCAGCCGATGCAATGCTACAACACAATTACGTTTTCCTTGTTTCCTTTAGTCATCCGCACCTGATCAAGCTGAACTTTCAATGCAGCTATTTGCTTGTGTATTTTCGCTCCTTTATCAGGTAATCTGGAGACAGCGACCTGGGAATAGTAGTAGTTCAAAATAATTAACATGACGGGGCACTTGAATCGAGCAGATGATTCATCATCAAATTTAGCTGGAGGCATGAGAACTAAAAGTTTTATAACAAGATAATCATATGGAAACTTCTAAGTATCTCCATGAACTAGATGTCTGCATGCACATACATAATATAAAAGTGTCAATCTTCATCTTGAATAAAGCTATTTAATATAAATAGAAAATGCTACGCGGCTAATTTCACATAATTTTCCCACCAGCCTATGATATATGTCATCTTCATATGATTTGACATGTACATGACAAAAAAAAATCCCAGACCCAAATTTTATGAGATAATAATATAAGTCACTAGGAGACGAATTGAACCATTTTCATGTAGTATTACTCTAAACGAATTCACGAATCATAAACATTGTGTACCGTATTAGTGAAGATCTGAGATAAGCGACTTATTCTCTCTTTGATTTCAGCTTCAGTTGGTTCCCTAACATCAGGACTTGAGTTCTTCTGCACTTTCTTTGCATCCTTGGGGTTAAATGCATACTGTGATCTGCATAGACAGATGACAATTTTCATTTATTAACAAGAATTTAAAACAAAGATCAAAGGTTACGATGAATATTTATCTCAACAGCAACATACCCATTAACATTTTGTTCAAGTGATGATCGTGTAGATGATGGATTCCCCATGTATGTAGTCCCTTTTAACCTGTGGAAAATGATGACAATAAAGAATTACTGGACAAGTATATGGCTCGCACTATTAAATCCACATCAAGATTTAAGAAGTCACTGGTCCCAACAGACATACACTGAAGTCCTTTCAAGGTGAGCACTAGGTTCACCGACCATTTAATTGTATTTGTAACGTGCACTTTAAAATCAAGAAATCATGATATTGATTACACACTAAGATTAGATTGCAACCCAACAGTTTGGATATAGTACATGAACTCACCTTCCCGGTTCCTCAAGTATCTCAACTTCTTGTGCAGGGGCTGCCTTGGAAAAGAGCAAACTATGCTGGCTAACTCCAGCTATGTTGAGAGTTTCGAGGAACTCTACATGGGCTCTAAGAGATTCTTCCCTATAGAAAACATAAAAAATCAGAATCAGGGAAGTGAGGGTTAAAATCATTGTTGTATAGATCTATCTTTGGGGGCCACACGAACTAATTCGTATAAAAGAAGATCACATAAGAAACAATTAGTTACATTGTATATTCCTGATCATGTTCCTTAAGCAACTGTTGTTGGGTGTCAGAAATGTCAAATCCCTTTTCCGGCAAACTGAAAAGATCCCGCAAATCCTGAAAATTGAAGCAACAACAAAACAAAAGGTTCAAAATGAGATACTAAATATAAATTTGACCATATAAAACAAAATAGTATGTCATGTATTTTTCTCACTCAGTACCCTTTTACTACTCACCTGTACAAAGATTGAGGGCATTTATACAGATCAAAATTTACTTTTTATTTCCTCACTTTAATAATAAATATGATTAATAGTAACTTTGGGCCTTAGGGTATTAACTGAAGGACAAAAACTTTGTGTTCAAGTAAAAAATTCAATTTTTGGACTGGTAACTAGATAAGGGACTGAATGCTTGTTTGATAAAAATAATAATGACCCCTCCAAAAAGTCAGGTTGGCTTGGCCAGAACAAATACATACACTTTTTGTAGCATAAAAGAAGTGCATAAACAATATCAAACATATACCCGTTGGCTGAAATAGCGGATCTGTTCTTTATGTTCAGTTGCACTTCTGAACAATCCTCCTTTAAAGACCTGGATTGCAAATTTAAAAAATAAACATAAAACTGAAAGTAAGTTCATTATGCAAAATTGGGACATAAAATGAAGTAAAATGCTAATCTTATGTGTAGCAATGGACCACATACAAATTAATTCAAGCAAGAGCATCATTTTGGCTTATCTGTACATGGACATAAAAGCAGAAGATGGTTCTCTTCACTGTTTTAGACAGGCACATTAAGCTTTGGTAAAATAAAGTAAAAGATTCAGGTGCAAAATTAATGATATTTTGAACATATTAATATTCATGAAAAACTTCTATCCAGCACAAAAAGGTTGCTAAGATGACAATGACCAATAATATTTTCACCAACCTGCTTTCTATATATTTTTTCTTCCACAGTTCCACATGTCATTAATCTATACACAATGACATTCTTCTTCTGCCCAATTCGGTATGCACGGTCTACACTCTGATTGTCAGTGCTGCAAAAAAAATTAAGTCAACTATTAGCCTAGGAAATTATTTTTCTGAAAAGATGTGTAGCTTGTTAAAATATAGTCTTCTGCCATTTATTCACATGTGATGGGGAAGAAGAAAATAGCATTTCTTAAAAGGAAAAGTTATGTTGATAACAGACCTTGGGTTCCATGCAGGATCAACCACAATGACACGATCCGCATTAGTCAGTGTTAGGCCCAATCCACCAACTTGGGAAGTCAGCAGAAAAATTGGAGCCCCACGACCCTCTTGAAAATCCTTTAGAAAAAGATTTTAGGAAATTACAGCTTCATACAAATTTGTTCAAACAGAATTATTAAACAGAAGCAAACCTTTACAACTTTAGCTCTATCATTGATTTTGGTAGTGCCATCTATCCGCATGTACTTGTAATGATTAGATGACAGTGACTCCTGATTAGATAAGTCAGCATGAAATTAGAAATTATGAGTTACAACCAAATCAAGGGAGATGTTCTTTTGCATTGTTAGTTGAATCTGAACAGAAAATCTGAACAATAGAAAATCTGAAGATAGCGAGAATTGTTAGTTGAATGGCCTTTCTCAGTGAGGAAGGCTTTATTAAAAAAAAAATCATTTAGAGTAACTTGTTATTTCAACGAGACTGGTCAAATACTCAAATTGGTTATGTGAACAGTGGTGACTAGTTTTCGTGTAAGTTCATTCATTTGAAAAAACCCGCTGAATAAAATAAGGGATACAACAACCTCGTGATGAATTTACCAATAAGAAGTCCTTTGATTATGCTGAATGGAAGTATTAATTACCTAATGTCAAGATCTAAGACCAATATCGCTTACAGATTTGTGACAAAATTTTGCCCAACACCAAAATATGCATGCTCTTATTATCACATATTCACATTTTACATAATTATATTGCATAATAGATTGCACCAAAGGCAATAAAATATTTGGGATTTTACAAACAAAAAGCAGCTCAATACCACATCAAAGAAAATTTGTGATGGGCATGAAATATTCTTTTATGACTGAGTTCTGTTTCATAGGTTACGACTTTTGTTTCCATAGGTATGTGGTATGCCATTTTCAAATGTTAAGTACTATTTCACAGGTTCTAAGGGTAAGTGGTTGCAAATAGGGTGTAGGTGTCCTAATTAAGCTTTAAATTGATTTTGCCTTCAACACTCAGAGACATCAAACAAGAAGCAAAATTAATCAGGAAATAAATAGAATGTGCAGGCCACAAAAGCACTCGTTGTATTTAACAGTATAATGGGGATGCCAAACAACCAAACTTAGACTGACCTGGATTAGATTAAGCATTTTCCGAGTTTGAGAGAAAATAAGCACATTATGTCCCTTTGGAACCAAATCTCCCTGTAACCAAACATTATATATCAGAATAGAACTAATAACCAACAATAATTATTGCATGGCGGTTTTGTCAAGGGCCTACCAGTAAAGACAATATAAATGATATTTTGCAAGAGATATCATGATTCTCAACAATGTCAAATCTCTCCGCAACATCTGCTATGTGCATTGCCAATTTTTCAGCAACATTACGATCTTCCTGCTCCACCATGGAATCCATCCCTTCCAGAAGATCTTCCGCAGCTCGTTTCGTCAACAGAAGTGGATGATCACATATTTTTTTCAGGATCTGAATACTAGGAAAATCAATCCTATGGAAAAACATGATCTGCCAATATATAGTGTAGAGTGCAAATATTTAATGCATATTACCGTAATTGCAGCGAGAGGGGAACCATCACAAGCTGAGACCACAATCTCACTGTTTAGGAAGGCTTCATAAAGTCGACGCTGAATTCATGAAGGTGAATATCATGCACTCAGCAGTAATATTCTCCCAAAATAAACGACAAATTTTCATCAGAAATAATATGAGCAGTACCTGACATTGAGTTAACTGCAACCAAACAATAACTTCACTCTTCTTGGAAAGTGTGGCATCATCGCGAAATACTTCACTTTTCATTCTTCTCAAGAAATATGGCTCAATGCAATCTCTCAGTTTCTATCATCATAAGATGCTATTAGATGTGAGTATGTGACAATGAATTGTACTTGGTTTGTCAATCCAAGAATTTTCAGTCAAGTAACAAGACATTTAAAATTTAATTACCGGGTGCAAGTGTACAACTGTAAAGAAGTACAAATGTAGCATAAACTCGGCTCAAAGAGGGATTGTAAATAAAATTTCACATAGAAAATTAGAGATTGATGTTGAAATTGCCAAATTGGTGATCCATTGAGTTAATTCTAGTATATAACCTGTTATCTACTGAAAGAAAGTACAAATTCTGGTAGAAATGGAAAACATTCAACATAAGTTCTTCAGGCATGATAATTCATTTAACTTGAAGTCATAGTCAAAATAGAAGTTCAGAATTATTTGTAATCCGGGTCCATATTTTAAAGCTCCACGAATTTCCTCATAAAGAATTGGAGCAAGATCTTGAGTTTGTAGATTAGCATGCACCCCAAAACTAAATTACAATGCATGGAAGCAAGCTACAAGCAAACCTGACATATACTGTGAGTTAGAGAATCCAAAGATTATGGAACAGTTAGTGGAAAGGCCCCACTGAACTGGTGAAAATACAATCCTCTAGTAACAGCGTAACACTGCTACGCTGTTACAGTGAGATGAAATCCAAATACATGATCAAAAATAAGGTCTTGTTTTGGTAATTTGTTCATGCACCACACTCAAAAGAAATAGGTAACAAAAGAAGAGGCCATTATTATGCTCAAAGGTTTGACTGGAAGTTCATATATCACCACTCAGTCTCAGACAAGTCATATAAGTTAGTTCTGCAAAGCAGGTCTTTGAGCACACAATAGCTTGCTGAGAATGAAATAAATGTTAAAGCCTTCCAGTAATTCCTAAAACCAAAAGCATTAACATATTCTAACTATGAAGATTTGAGTACTCATGCCACAAAAAAGTATCTCACGATGTAAAAGGGAAGGTGTTTAGTGGTGAACGCATTAAACAATCACAGCACTAAACTGAAGCCTCAAGAACAGAAAAAACGAAAGACTCAGATGATAGAAGTTACAAAGAAAATAATTTAACAAGTTTAATCAATTGGATGTACAAACTGAAATAAAGTAGTAATCTGCCAAAATGAAAACCGCTGATCTAATACTAAAAATCACCTTTGCAACTGATGAACCAACATGTTTTTCCCTATCAGAAGCATTTTTCTCCATCCCTCGATTGATGAAGTGCTCATATTTATCCTTAAACCTAAGAAAATGATAAATGGAGAAAAAGAGTCAACTAATGACACAATAATTCAACAAAATAATGGAATTGGAGCATGGTACGCAGATTACTCTTTCTTGTCGCCTAGCAGCTCGGGACAACAGAAATTAAATAAGGCCCATAGTTCCTAGAGAGAGAGAGACAGATTCCATAAGTATTTAGTTTTCAATGCTTCTCATATGAAAAGAGATATAAACATTAAAATCTAATTAGAAAAAAGTCAAAATTTACCAACACTACCTTAAGATTGTTCTGGAGTGGTGTCCCACTGATAATGATACGATGACGACAAGGTAACTGAAGCAAACTTTTCGCCCTTTGTGTACTTGGATTTTTTATAAGGTGACCCTAAAAATTTAATAGATTGGAAACCTTAATGATAATAAGCCAAGCAAGTTGATGGTTCCAGAAATATATTCTATTTCACATATATATCTATGAATAACAAAAAAAATATACCTCATCAAGAATCATATAATCCCAAGTGAACTCATCTTCTTCCCCATCGTCATTGTAACGGTGATATCCACATAGAGAATTTGTGTTGTTCCGCACGATATCATATGTTGTGAGAAGAATTCCATGGTCCTATGGTTGACAAAATAAAATAAAAAGAGGTCAAATTGCTATTAAAAATAAGTTAACCTAGATCCATTAATGTCTAAAGACTAAAGTGACAATTTTTGTTTAGAACTTAAATAAATCATCATCCGTATAATTTGGGCAAGGCAAATCAAAAGATCATGCAATAATGGTTGAGGGGTCGCATGGTTGAGGCTAGTTGCAGAAAGCACCTTCTGTGCAATTAAGTAAAACTTATTGCGCACACAAGGAATTAAGTAGAAGTCCAGGTTTTGATAAGAAGTTGAGGTTGAAGTTTTAACTCTGTGTACATACAAACTGTATATATTTCTGGATCATTGCTGCATGAATATTACTTAAACACAGTAAGAGGCTAAGAGCTTATTCCTCATAAACTGTCTTACTCTACAGCATAAACACTGATCTAAGTATGCAGTTTACATGTGTGTCGCTGCTGTATATAAGCATCAGATGAAAGATAACCTGAAGTATATATTGGAGCTCATAGTGCCTAGTTTTTGGGCAAGTTGAAAAATACCTGCGAAAGTAATAAACGTTCAAATAACAAAAATTCAAGAGTGAAGAAGGTTAACAATTAACATCATTCAAGAAAGTGGTTCATCAAGAGAATATCTTACTCTCTCGTCTTCCCTGAGAGTCCAACAGTTGATAATTCATTTTTCCAATGGGTTAACAAGGTCTTCGGTGCAACAACCAAGACTCTTCGAATCAAACTTGAGTGGAATAGCCCACTCAAAAAGCTACAAATCTGAAAATACATTAAACAACTTTGGTAAATCATACGAGAAAGTTATGTACAAAAGCAAAATAACTATTAACATAAGTATTTTCATGTACCTGCATTGTCTTGCCAAGGCCCATATCATCACCCAAAATACCACCCTTACCCTTGCAATGAAGAGACCAAAGCCACTTTAGTCCTTCTCTCTGATGAGGATACAACATTTTTGCTATTTTACCTTGTAGCTTGTATGTGCCAGTCAGACCACTCAAAGTGAAGTCATCTACGTGGTTATCAAAGATAGTGACCTCATCAGATTCTTCATCTGATACCTCAATAAACTTTGCTTGACCACCCATTTTCTTATAAGGGGGCTGTTCACTCAAAGCCACATAATTATTGGTACCGCAATCTCCACCTTCTCTTCTGTAACTATAATCCCGAAATTCTTTGGCAGACCCTGACTTTGCATGTACCCGTCCATTATTTTCCAGCATTTCATATTTATACATGTTTCTGTGGGACTTACCAACATACGTATCAACCGCTACATCAGCACGGTAAGTTTTCTTCTTCTGGTATTTATTGGTAAAATTTCCTCCACCTTTTGGCTCAGTTGTTTCATCATGGGAATCTGAGTAAGGTAGATGTGAAGAAGCAGCAGTCTTATAATCATGGAATCCCTCTTTAATGGTTACATCATGTAATTTACTTTCCAGTGACTCCTGAAAATCATCCATGATATCTACCTTCTTGGGAATCCTTTTCTTGTCAATGGAAAGAATCTCAAGTCTGGAGCTTAAGTCATTCAGGATATCCCTGATTTCATTTCCACTACTCTCATGTGTTTTCTTCACCTGCAATGGTGAGCCAAAATCCCAAACATCATCATTAGCATTTAGCTCTTCAGCACTTATAACTTTTTCCCCTGCTCCAGTGTAGTCTTCATTATCCTTTGAGATTTTGCAGAGGCGACGTCTGCCTTCAATTTTAACCTTCATTTGCTTTTCTTCTCCTGCAGTCCACGAACTCCATGTAAATGAAATACATTGTAGACAATGCTGGCTAGATAATAGATATGGTGAATGCAATAAGATTAAGTGATACCTGGGATATTGGAATTATCAGCAACAGTAGAAAAGAAAGATATGTCCTTTTCAGCATTAACTTCTGCAAATATTTTACTACTCTTCAGCTCAATATGGTTGAGATCCATATCAATTGCATGATGCATTAATGTAATCAGGTTAGAAATACAGAAGAAAGAAAATATAAGCACAGATACTGGAGAAAGAAAGCAGCACAGAAAATGACACTTCAAAATATTAGAAAAATGTAAGTGATTTACCTGGAAGATGGGCATGATATTCACCTGAGCCAGAAGTAGCTGGATTCCTGTCAGAAAAACTGTCCTCTTCTTTGGTAATATTGCGACTTTCAGGTGGTTTGGAGGCTTTAACAATTTCAATAAGAATTGGAAAATTATTAATTGATATTAACAAATGAACTATAAACATTATGCACCATATATCAACAGAAGGGAAAACCATAAAATAAAACACGTACTCGCTATAGAGAGAGTAAAAAAAGATGGATAGAAACAAATATTTTCCAATATTTTTACATATTGTTGGTGCTTGACTTCCATTGATTGTCTGAATCTTTTGGATACATTCACGAAAGGGTTTAAAAATAAAATAAAATAAAAACTCACACAGTGGTACAAGCCAGATGAATTATGTTGCAATCAGATCCCATCATCCATATTTCGAGTTCTCAGTTTTAAAACACATCAGTTCAGAGTTTGTGATGCCAATTTTATGCACGGATTTTAACACTTGAGATAAATAACCTTTATAGAGATGATGAAGATATCACACAGTGGTACAAGCCAGATGAATTATGTTGCAATCAGATCCCATCATCCATATTTCGAGTTCTCAGTTTTAAAGCACATCAGTTCAGAGTTTCTGATGCCAATTTTATGCACGGATTTTAACACTTAAGATAAATAACCTTTATAGAGATGATGAAGATATCTCAAATACTTGTGAGGATACTTTCTAAACACTACATTGCTACTGTAGAAAAAGACATAAAAAAGTAATCAGATTCAGAATAATACCATTAGTGGGGGATGGGGAATCGAAATCGGCAGGGCGGGCAAAAATTTGCTGGGGAGATGAATCGTTAAGCTTCGACAAATGGTCTTCAACATTCACCTCTCCTGCACAAAGTAATACACACAGAACAAAAGTAAAGAACAAATTCCAATAAATCATTATACTCACACAAATTAAACTCCATTTTTTTCAAAAAATAATAATAAAGAACTGTGTAAATACCATGGGTAAGAGGAGAAACAGAATCAAAATCTAGTCGTGGACCATCGTCAAAGGTATCGGTGGGCTTCACCGTTGATAGGGTACTACCATCCACTGTAGTTTTTCAAAATCAAACCGCAAATACAAACAGAAGACGAGGCATCAAAGAGGTGCCCAGGAGAATCAAAATTGAATCATTACCCTCACATAAATGAAACTCCATTCATTTTCAAAATACAGAATAGAAACAAAATACTGTGTAATCAAGTTCGAACCAGTCAATACCTTGGGTAGGAGGCGGAGAAGGAGAATCGAAATCGAATCGCGGAGCATCATCAAATGCATCGTCGAGCTTCGCCGTTGACAGAGTACTACCATCCACTGTAGTTTTCCAAAATCAAACCACAAATACAACACATGAGACGAGGCGTCAAAGAGGCGCCAACGATAATCAAAATTGAATCACAACCCTCACTTAAACGAAACTCCATTCATCTTCAAAATACGGAACAGAAACAAAATACTGTGTAATCGAGTTCGCAACAGTAACTACCTCGGTTGGGAGGAGGAGAAGGAGAATCAAAATCGAATCGCGGAGCGTCATCAAATGCATCGGCGAGCTTCGCCGATGATAGGGCACTATCATTCACTGTAGAAAGCAAAGCACGAATAAAACGAAGCATCAAAGCAACGCATGATTAGTCGTCGATATATGGGTGGATAGAAGCCATTGCTGCCTGAATACGTACCTGGTTTTTGTTTGGGTCTAGCTTGAGAGGCGGATAGGTCGATGAGAAATCGATTATGGAGCTGATTCAGACTCATCGCCGGCTTCTTCTTGTCATCCGCCATTAAATCTTCTGGCTGATGCAGTTCGGACCTTTCGGTTGCTGTGTTCTTCACTTCCCGCTTTCGAATTGGGTTTTGAAATTTGGAATTTGGGGGTAGAGAGAGAGAGAGAGAGAGAGAATGAGAGAGAAAACCTGAGGTCTAAGTTAAGGGAGTGTTTGTATTTTAAAATGGAGTGCTTGCTCTACTCGATAATAATAACTTTGAATAATGATGGAGCGATTATTTGCAAAATTGCATCACTTATTTTACTATTTCCACAACAAAAGAAAAAAAAAATATTTAAATATTTTTTACTTAAAAGGTAAAAAGTCAAGAGTGGTTCGAAAATGCAATTTTAACCTCACTCAGTTTGTTCAAAATTCTATTTTTGAACAAACATATTTTTAAAATAAGTATCGTTCGAAAGTGGATTTTCGAACACACAACCGAAAATCCATTTTCGAACGGACTCCATTAATTTTTTTTTAGGTACTGTTCGAACACATAACTTCGAACATATGCAGAATGTTCGAACGCATGACTTCGAACGGAATGCGGTTTTTTTTATTAGTAAGAATTTTTAGGTGAATTTATAACTAATAAAAGAAAATAAAAAAAAAATTGTGGTGCAAAGAGTAAAAATGGTAGTGCATTTAACAACTCCCTGATGAGAAACTATTATATTTATCTATATACATAGGTCCTAGCCGCTGTATTTAAATAAAATAAAAACAATATTTTTAAGTATTGTAATTCTACATTTAAATTTTAAAACCTAATAAACGAAAATTTTATAAAAAAAATATGGTAATTGGGGAAGATTTTTGCCATATTTTGCTTAATATTCCAATGATAAGCAAATAAAATTTGCTCGTGCTACTATTAATTCATGATTATTGGTATTTGAAGTTGAGCAAAAAAATTGAGATTATAAAATATGGTGTCCAACCCACCCCTTAAATCGGGTTGGCCGGGTCAGCCCAGCAGACCAAGGTGAAATTGTTTGGGCCGGGCATGCTTAACTTTTTTGTGTTACACAAACATAATCATATTTACAATTTTAATAGACTCTGTTATAATAAATAACCACAGTGAATATTTATAAAAATAAAAATAAATAAATTAAATATGTATTATATATATATATATTCTAATTACGAAACTAATCAACTGTAATAATAAATTATTAATTAAAAACGGGAAATTAAAAGCTTGAAAATAATCATAAATCTTAATTGGGTGGGATGAACATCAATTAACAATTTCAAAATTAAACAAAAAAAAAAGCGCGTAAAATTAAAATAAAAAAAAACAATAAAAGCTACCGCACAAAATTAATACAATTTTTTTACAACCAAATAATAAGATTTATTAAGAAGCACAAGAATCCAAACTACCACAAAAGGCCGGAGGCTCGATCCCATAATGAGGATTTAAATGATCACGAGCAACCATAGTTAAATCAACTGTCATACAATTGGCAATTCGACGAACCGGATTAAATGAAAAGTTATTTGAATCATCAAAAAAATTGCGACAACTAGAATAGTCGAACCATATTTAGAGATGGTCATTGAGAAAGATTTTACAGCATCAAACGTCACCTTGAAATTAATTTTGAAAATAACACATTGAATACCGAGAAACTTAGTCTTATGCAAACCCAATATTTCATCCTCATCGACCCGTACCACAACCCTAAAATTTTTTCTCACTTTCCTTTCACGTAGTAATAGACAGTGATAGCTTAGTTTGAGCAATATTAATATCACATTTATGCCAGAGTCTATCTAAATTGTAGAGATTTTTATAAGTTATATAAAGGGAAACGTTTTAAATTCAAAATATTTGCCCACCTTTTCCTAACTAAAAACACGAATGTCGGATATATACTTATGTTCATAACTTTAATTATTTCATGGAAACATCTTGAACTTTTGAAAAAAGTTTTAAAAACATAATATTTCTACATTTTTTACAAAAAATGTCATCCAATTCTATTTTCAATGTCGAACTACTGACAAAACATGCTTTAGTCTAGCATTTAAAATGAAAATTATATTTGAAGTTGAAGAGATTAAATATGGGTTTCACCTCATTTTACATGTATACTTCAATGTACATTGCTCGCAAATCTACATTGGAAATTGAATCATACTATATATTTCGTAAAAAAAAATTGAAAAATTTTAGGTTTTTTTTTTGTGTATTTTGAAGTTCATAATATTTTTGCAAAACATACTAAAGTTAGTTAAGTATATATTTGGTAAAAATAAATAAATAAATAAAGGAGAATTATCAATTTAGGACATCAAAAGATGGATAATCTATCAATTCGTGAACTAAAAGATGAAAACTCTAAATTCAGGACTAAAAAGATTTTCAATCGAAGACATCAAAAATCACGATTTTTTTTTTTAATTTTTCGACTAATTTTAGCAATATCTTTATTAGGGTAGTTGCAACACAGCTTCTTCTCAAGTTGGAAGAAGCCGCCGCCAACTAATTACGAGTTGTAGACCGCAGCTCTCACGAATTTGACTTTCCACCCATTGATCCAACTTAGTGCTGACAAAAGTAATTATGGGGGGTCTCTCATGCAAAGTTTGTGGCCATTTGCTTTTTTTTTTTTTATCATATGATATTTCATAACGTATATATATATATATATATAATTATGTAGTGAGAACAATGCTTTTAATTCAATTAAAAGGGAGAGTAATTGCGGATGCGGGTTATCCTCAAGACCTCAATATCCAAAAAAAAGGAGAGCAATCAATATAGCCGTTGGTGTGACCAACAATTACAATTTTTTTTAACATTTCAATTATAATATAGCCGTTGGTCACCAACTTCGAGACGAGTTAGTTGAGTATATTTGGGCACAGGATGAGTGATGAAATATTGTAATGATTTATTGATTATGTTTTAGTATTATTGTAACATTGTAATATTACTATTATGAATACTATTTTCCAATTATTATTCAATTTTATAATTTTTGTAATTCAAATTATGAAATGTCATGAAATTAAATTAAATTAAATATATAAACTGAACACTGTAAACAAAGAAAGTATATAAAAAAATTAAAAGAAATAAAAAATGTGTTCCTAAATATATATATATATATATATGCATATATATTGATGGTTATATGTGGGATTATGTATAAATTACTTTTGACTTTTGCATTATAGAGATAGATTAGTAGAAGTTGCCTTTTGATGCGATGCTGATGTGACAGTGAAAAAGTTAGATAATTTTCAATTTGCAATGCAACTACCCTTAGATTCAATAGATATTTAATAAAGAGTTTTTCATTGAAAATTAATATAAAAATTAATTAATAAATAAAAATAAATTAAAATTCATAATTTTTGAGGTTCTGAATTTATAATTATAATCTCTCGGGATCTCAATTGAGAATTTTGATCTCTCTAAACCTAAATTAATAGATTACTTATTTTTCATGTCCGAAAATCGGCAATTCTCCATAAATAAATTATATTTTGAAATCCATGCATAAATACCAAAATACCCAAATTTGGCAAGGATGATACATTTTTCATTTTGGCGAATGAAAGAGCGAGGACAGAGAATGAACCGAAGATCGTCACGTTGTCGTTTCTCCAGAAACTATCTGCGCTCGCGATTGCACTTTTGCTTCCTTTTGAATTAAACAACCAAATGTTCGTCTCCGATGCTGCCACCGCCATTCCCTCTTCCCCTTCATAAAGTTACGATCACTATTAATAATTACATTATCGATTCAACAATCACGTGCCCACCACCGACCCCTTTTCATTCCATCGATTTATTCAAGAATCTTGATTCTTTTCCGGATTTCTGAGAAACCCTTTTGCGCAGCGACTCACAACGAGCATTTCCGACATCAAAAGGCGGAATCTTGGGGGTTTTTTTTTTGGAGGAATTGTCGGTTACATATTGGAGCAATGGTGTCGGGTGTGAGTGAGAGTGAGATTGGCAGAAACAGGAAATTGTTGCTGGGGATTGGATATTTTGTGCAGGGTTTGAGGTGCTTTCCATGGATGGGGGTGAATTTCTTCCTCAAGGATGGGATGAGAGTGGATCCCTCTACTCTTCAGATCCTTCAGAATTCGGCCAATTTGCCCATGGTGGCTAAGCCCTTTTACGGCATTCTCTCCGATTCCTACTACGTTTTCGGCGAGCACCGTGTCCCCTACATAGCCCTTGGAGGTATGGATCCCCCCCCCCCTCTTTACTGCTTTTTTGGATAATTTGATTGAGTTAGTGAGTCATGACTTCGAATTGTTGCCAATATAATATCTTTGTGTTGGAATTCCTATCCTGTTTGTTGTTAGGTGCCTTCTGATTTGGACTTTTAGGTTAGTTGGTGAGTTACTTTTGTAGATGTCGAGTTTGTAATACTCTAGATAAGCAGGCATGCTCACTGCAGTCAGTGTAAAAAACTGTAAGATTGTTGGATATAGATATGGAGAAGGCTCAACTGCTATTTCATGTTCTATTGAAGTTAACATTTAGTGACTGATGTGTTTGGTGATCCGAGAGGAAGGATTACTATAGTTGAAAACACAGCTTCGTGGTGGGGAAAGTTGGGAGTCATTTTTCTATGTATTCTATTGTTGAGACTATCGTCTGCTGGAGTTCTTCACATTCTTGATTGAGATGGGAATGTAGGTATTTTAGGCTTCAATGATCAAGATATAATTTTTATTCCATCTCATGTAAGGAATTTGTCTACTCATGGATATTTGGATAATCTTCCGTCTGCTTTGAGTTGAGACATTATATAGGAGGCTTGTTCTTGCAGTCAAATGCACTGCACTTCTATTGACAGAAAACTCTGCCGGTATAGTTCTTAAGTTCACTGATATGGGTATTGTTGGGGCAGCGAAATGGTAATTTCAGACTTCCCTGTACGAAGACTAGGGTGCTAGGTGTATTTCTCGAGACATTTATTTATTTTAAATTTGTTTCCATTTCACCTAGTATGGAGTGTTGGAGAGTGCTGATACTTGATTTGTTTTGGCATAGGATTTTTTATGTGGATTATTGTTTTGCTGACAGAAAATATCGAATATTTTTGCAGCATTTCTACAGGCACTGTCGTGGATAGCTATTGCAATCTTTGCGGCATCAGGCATCTCCTTCATGTCAATTACATTTTTTCTCCTTCTTGGGAATTTGGGTGCTTCTATAGTTGAGGTTGCAAATGATGCCATGGTGGCAGAGACTGCAAAACAATCCACATCTTCAAAAACAACCAAATCCTCTTTGTCTGGTCAACTGCAGTCTTTTGTCTGGATGGCCTCATCGATAGGTGGAGTTCTGGGAAATCTTGTTGGGGGTATTGCAATTGATCGATTCGCCCCACGTATGATGTTTTTCATCTATGGTGTTCTTCTTTCATTTCAGTTCGTAATAACAGGATTAACTCGTGAGAGCTCCCTCGCCCTGCCAAAGAGTTCATCTCACGTAGGTTTCTGGAAGCAATTCTCAGATCTCCTGGATGCACTCAAGAAACCGGAAATCCTTTACGCGGTATTCTGGTTTGCATTTTCCTACGCTATAATCCCCGCCCTAACAGGCACCATGTTCTTCTACCAAACTCAACATCTAAAGATCGAGTCATCAGTACTCGGGGTATCAAAGGTGTTGGGTCAAGCAGCCATGCTGCTATGGGGCGCTGTTTACAATCACCGCCTCAAGTCAATTTCATCGAGAAAATTAATTGCAGCTGTTCAGGTGACCATGGTTATTTTCATGGTATCAGATTATCTATTTGTGATGGGGTTCTATAAGAGCCTCGGCGTTCCTGACTCTTTGTACGTCATCACTTTCTCCGGCTTGCTTGAGGTTCTGTACTTCTTCAAAATCCTACCATTCAGTGTTCTGATGGCACAGCTTTGCCCGCCCGGATGTGAGGGCTCCATCATGGCATTTGTCATGTCCGCTATTGCACTTGCGTTTATATTGAGTGGTTACCTAGGTGTCGCCCTCGCCTCCTATTTTGAGATAAAGGGAGATGATTTCTCGGGCCTGCCGGGAGCTCTTCTGGTACAGGCAGCGTGTACGCTTCTGCCTGTCTTCTGGGCATCGTGTGTTCCAGAAGACAGGAAAGACAAAGGAAAGTCGAAGGAGAATTAGATGGTAGTGACTCGATACACCCTCGGGACGGGGCAATCTAAAGCGTGTGGAGCTCTGCTGGTTGCCCGATCTTTCGAGGTTCGGATGAAGAACATATTATATATTTAGTGAAATATAAATTCTTGCTGCTTCTCTCATTTATGTTCTTTTAAGCCGATCAGATATATAGTTTTCAGTAGAATATATTATTGATTTTACACGCAACGAAATCATGTGGAACTTTGGTTTTTAGTAGGTAATGAAATGAATAAGATTAGTTTGCTCTGTAAATTCTTCTTCTTCTCCAACTATTCTTCGAAACATTTAGCTTTTGCTCATGTTGATCATGACCTGCATTTTAGATTCATATAAATATATTATATTATTTAGATGATCATATATCATTACTCATTATTTAAACATAACTTTTGCCAAGACAGAAACCTCTTTTTTGGTAGATGCTTTAGAAATTTAGGCCACACTTTTGTCTTACCTCTTTATGCATGATGCATGTAGGTTTGTGCAAACGGTCGGTCTTGACTGGACCGGATCGAATAATGAAGACCAAATGAACCGAAATTTATTTATTTTTGGAAGAGACCGGACCGATTGCATTGGTAGACCAAACTGAAAATCGATTGATTTGGTCGATCAGTCCGACCGAATTTATTTCTCTTTTTTATTTATATATTTTATTCTTAAATCCTAATAAACATATTTGAACTAGTTCAAAATTCAATTTATTTTAGGCGATTAACAATTTAGAAATTTATTTGGGGCATTTAGGATTTAGCAATTTAGGAATATAAGATAAATTCTTAATTATTACAAATATTAAATAATTATAATTAGTTCGGTTGGTCTGGTCTGACCGAATAAATATTATTCAAGACCGGACTGACTGAATAAAATATTCAGTCCTCCAAAATTAAGACCGGATCAACCGAACTATATATAAAAAAGACTGAAATCCACAATATTAAACACCATATTTCTAACAATCAATATTTATGAATTAGAACAAAGTGTGGTGATCAGAGACAATGCAAACTCCAACTAACAATTAAAAAAAAAAAATCCTTCTCAGAAGTGATTAACAGACACATTATATTCAACAGTGGCATCCCCTGTCTTAGGATCAAACCAGACAGTATGCGCCAACGCAAACCCCCTCGCAAACCTAAACAGCCCGCTGCCCCCGACGATCGGCATCTCCCTCACACCATCCAACACGTGGTTCCGGCCGAGCATGCTGAGGCTACTCCCATTGTACTTCCCTTGAGAGAAAGATAGAGTCACCACCATCAACAGTGCCAGATCATTTTGAGCTGCAGCAGAGTACATCCCCTGCGCCCTCCCGACGATCTCTGAGTCCCGCTCCGGCCTCCGTGTCAGTGCATCGTCGATCATGAACGTAGTCCCGAATCCCGTCCCTTCTCCTATGATTTTCACCGCAGTTGGGTGGTCGCCGCCTACCCGGTCTTGGAAGTAGAAGTGGAGGTGGGTGGTTTTCTCCATCCGTAGGGCGGTTACGGCTTCGATCGCGATGTCGGGGCCGGAGGAAATGCTCGAGATTGTGAGCAGCATGAGGTTGAGGATGATGAGAGGGCAAGTGTGAGAAGAGGCCATCTTTGCTATGCTTTTGAGTTTTGAGGAGTGAAGGCTAAGTTATTTTTATAGAGAATTGGAGAGGTTGCTTTTGCTTTTAACTTTGTTTTTTGATCAAGTGCCCTTTTGTGAGGAAATGGTGTGACTTTTTTTACTAGGATTGCTACTCATTGCGTTTGCGCATGTGTATATTTATTGTATAGTGTACAACACACCTCTTGCGTAAAGAGTCGGCACCTTACTTTTTTTCTAACCGACCGGCCTTCTTCTCCGTCAAAAAAGAAACATTCGAGAGGCATGCGCAGACAGTGTCCACATGTCCCCACATCGATACACATCAGTTGGTATGAAACTAAAAAAGAAATCGTTATAAAGACACGACGTAACCACGTAGGCAGTGTGTGGTTACATATAAATAGAGTTTTATTTTACCTATATATATATTTTATTTTGTTTACATGTATACCTTGTAGTTTTGAAGGTATTATAGATGTGCGCACATAACAAACGGAATCTTCTAAATTCAAGCATGCCGAATATGCATGATTGTGTAGTTCCATTGATTGCTTTCTTTTTAAGTGAACATGAGTTCTTCCTTTTCTGGCTTAATCATAAAAAAAAAAAAAACTTTAAGGTGTGACATGAGACGTACATTTAGAACTGTCAAAACGAGCCAATAGAGCGGACGGGCCAACGGACACGATGCTTTAGGTTAGAACTACCACGTGCACATTTATAAGTAACGAATGTGATTAGTTTTAAGAAAAATAAATAAAATAATATTTGAATTAACCATTAGCACGTAGTTTAGTTGGGGTGAGAGACTGTGACGAATCTCATCCCCCAACTTTGGTGGTTGTATATATATGTTTGAATTGAAGGAAAAAAAAACACACATAAAAAAAAATCACGTAAAGAGAGGACAGAGAAGACCGAAAAAATTAAAAGTGGAGGTACTCTCGTCATTCAACATTATAAATGAGTCGGATTGATTAATAATCAATTGAACAATGGATTGTAGCCGGATCTAGTATCAATTATGGGCTCAAATCTTGCAAGCCGAACATTTGATTGACCAAATTATTCTATTAATTCATGCGTATCCAGCAAACCAAACACAAAATATATTGATTGATGGAAATATCTACGAAATTGCTAAAAGAAATAGCAAAATACTGAGAATATGGAAATTGTTTACACTAGTAAATTATTTAATAATATAATAAATACACAAAATATAAAATAGTATGTGAAATATTAGTAAAAAGAAGTCATATTTTCCTCTCTTTTTTAAAGCAGATATTATTCGAATTAATATTAAGATTAAGTTCGAATACAGATTTAAGCACATCTTCTCCACACGTCTCAATTCTGAAACCTCAATCTCTAAGCAGCCGCCCAAGAATGCGAATTGAGGAAAATTTTCAGAAATATTGTTTCTTTTTTCAATAAGCAAATCGCATTATTGGGGATAATTGTTTGTTCAATTGGAGCATTCACAGCTTCTGCGCCTTTCTTGTTTTGATGCCCACAAGGTGTTCGATAAAAGTTCTGATTGCAATTCTACGAAGCTATAATGGAGGTAATCCACTCTTGCTATAAATATTCGTCCCAATAAAACTGGATTTGTAAGGATTCCATAATAGTCTGATATGATACATTTTTTCGAAAATTTTCCATAGATTCTGGGCAAGGATGATGGGGCTTCTTTTTTATAATTCTCTTCGGTGTTGTTATATGTAAGCTGGAAATAAAACTAGTATTAGGTTGTCAGTGGCCCATTTAGTTATGAAATTATCAAAACAAATTGCTTGTTGTTGAAAATTGAAATCTTTCGTTTTACTGATTGCAGAGGATTAAGCAAGTTGTTATTTATAGATTGTTTGGACTGTTTCCATAATAGTCATTGAATTTCCAAATTTTACAACCAATTCCGTTCATATACCTCTATTGAGGGAAGCATTTTTATTTTAGTGATCTGTTCTTTCTGTTTGTCCTTTAAGGTGTTCTTTAGTCATTTCCCCAGTTATGTATCCGAATTTTGTAATTTATGTGTTTTTTGGAGTTTATGTGTGAACCCTACAATATACATATGGAGGCGGAATTGGAAGAAAATACTCTTCTGCTTGCCATTTGAAGTTGAGAGTAAATTTGAGGCCTTTAGAACCAATAGAACACGGTTTCTCTGCGTTTTGTAATCAACGCTAAGAAGTTAATAGTTGGGAGGAACAGAGTCGGAACAAGAACATACAGTTTGATGGAATTGCAATTTGTTAATTTTGCTATCTTGCTACTCATTCTGTGCTACCTTTGTAACAGTGGTTTGCATGGATCTGTGTGCTCGATTCCTTTGTTTAAAACCTTTATTTCAAACATTCATGGAAAATCAAAACATTCAATTTGTTTATTTATTTGAAATATGTTTGTGAAATAACTTATATATATATTTTTTCTTTTGATTTACAGACACCAGGGAATATTGCTAATGATCTCTATTCAGAAATCTTGCAATCATCGACTGTTGATTTAGATAGAAGATCAACTACAGCCCAAGCAGATGACAACTTCCATGGTAATTCAGATTTTGCATTTGTTTTAGCTTTTAAATCCTGACTATAATTGTTGTGACTAGGATCTTATGTATGTTAATCCAGATTAAGAACCTCAGGTGGTGGTGGTGGGGGGGGGGGGGTGATGGGCTTTGGACATAGATCCCATTTTGTAGTACTAATTGAGAATCTATATCCCTGTAGTATATCTAGCGGTTAGACTCCTTTCCCTATCTAGCAGACTTCTTAATCTTCTAACTGTTAGATAATTTGTCCGAGCTGCTGAAAGCCTTCTATAGGCATTGTTGGACACTTGGAATCTGTTCAATCTAAGTCTCAGTTTTTTTTATCTGTTAGCAAGTCATTAAATTTCCAATATAAAGATAATATAAGAAGTTGTATATTCTTTCTTTTCTGAAAGAAATGAAATTATCTTCTATCTATCAAGGAAGACATGTAAGTGAATGAGATTTGCTTCCTTCATGGTCTGGCTTTGTGTTTGAGTACGTTCTTTAGTGGTCCAGAAATTTTTCTTGTTTTTAACACCCGAATCCTTTCCTTTGTTTGGTCTCAGAAACTGATTCAGGTGACTCGTGGTATGATGATGATTTTTCTTGTGAAGATTCTGTCAGCAAATTGAATAAAGCATCCGATATGGACAGGGAGTGGAGTAGGAGGCATAATCAATTCCACACGGTATACTTAGAATTATATCTTTCAGCTTTCGCTCCTTTTACCATACGGAGTTCATGCCAATATTTCCTGGTTGTTCTCAAAACATCATATCCTTTTTGGTCATTTAGATCGGCTACCGTGATGGTCTCTTTGCTGGCAAGGAAGCCACGGCACAAGAGGGGTTCAATATCGGCTTTAAGGATTCTGTGCTTACCGGATACAATTGGGGTCTTGTGAGAGGGTTTAGCAGGTACATAATAAGAGTGACTGAAAGTCTGAAAGCAGAACATGCCAACTTATGAAATTCTTGTAGTTATGACTTTAAATTGCATAAAAATGACTTTGTAACTTATTTCCATCATTCTCTCTTACACTCTGTTTTCTGTTTCCTTGACAATCTTTGAAGTGCTATGGCTTCCTTGCCTAATGGCTTAAAGGAAAAGTTGGTCAAAACAGAGGAAACGAGAAACAAATTCCAACGGTTGCATGAATCCGTGCAGTCTATCTCGTCAACAGACGCTATGAAGCTGTTCTACGAAGACCACAAAAGGAAATCACTACAGCAGCAGGAGACTGCTAAACCCAGTTCAACTGTGGCCGATCAAAGCAATCAAAGCCCGGATGTAGGTGTTCTCGACAATTACCACATACAGCTTCAGTCGATCCTCCACGAGTCTCCTCTGCTCAAAGGGCATTTGGAGAACTGATATGTTGGTCAAGGCAAAGTGTAATTCCTCCCAAGATTGGAGCATGATAAGAAGATGATGATTTTGCATATAGGCAAACTGCTTGAATGTTACTAACTAATTGTCTAGTTTTGTATCTATTTACATTCTAAAATGGGACAGAGAAAAAAAAAAGAGCCCTTTTCATTGAACTGAGAAGAGGGCCTATTTTTACATTCCAAAATGAGGCAGAAAAACAACTATGTTTTATTGTAATCTTGAAGCAGCAATCAACAGCACTATAAAAATGGGAGAAACCAGAAAAATGAAGTAAGGGAGGGCCTGATTGAATCCACCTTCATCAACTTCACCCTCTTTCAATGGATAATTTGTCTTCTGTTGTACAAATGCATTGAAGTAATTTTGATAGCCAATGTTTATCGAATAATTATTCGAGTTGGTAACTTTCATCATTTCCATTGCCTGCCAAATGAAGTTGTGTTTGTTGCAATAACAATAAATTCAGACATAGATTTCATCAAGATTTTCTACTCCCAACTTCTCCCTGTCAAATCTTTTGACAGTTGAAGATCATGCATAAACATATGTTTGCTAACTAATGGTCATTATCTTATACAACTATGTAAGATTTCAAAATTTCATGGCATGTTGGTCAAAATGAGTTCTTTATTTCTCCTTGGGGTCATTTGGATTCCTCTATTTAATTTATTTACCTGGAAGCTGAAATAGAATTGCCGCGCCTTCTTGCTTACTCGAGGACTAGGGTGAGACTGAAGCTTCTCGTACATCACACGTGCCTCATTGGTTCTGTCATGCAGTGTTTCACAAAAGAAGCATTACTAACTACTAAACATCAAATCCTAAAGCTAGGCCGCACAAAGAAAAAGATAAGAAGTCTTTAACTTAAACTAAGTGAAACCATTACATGAAGTGATGCAATTGAGATTTAATCGGGTGAATTTTATGCAAGTAGTTACTTTTAACAGAATATTTGTTGAGAGGGTGATATAAGAAATAACTTCACCTGCTGAGTGAGTCTTGACATACAGACCATTGCAGAGCTGCTAATCCATGAAGTTCACTCTGCAAAAGATGAAGTGTACTGACAGTGAATGTGGAAGATTAAACGAAGAAAATAAATTTCGAGATAGGAGAAACTATCAGAACACTTTTATATATCTCTCAAACATAAAATATGAAGAGAAAACTTGATACCTACGTATATTTGAAGGTTTAAGCTTTGTTTAGCTAAGTCGCATTGAAGTGCCAAGTCCACACTAATTCAGTTGGGGTCGAATACTACTCTCTTATTTGAAATTGGTTCAGGTGATCTTTATGCTTTTTAATGTGAAAAAAAAAATCCATATTATTGCTCGACAAAAACTTGCTACAAGCAAAACGAGTTGCAGCATGTACTAGAATGGACTGATGTAGCAATGTATGACAAACTGTAAAATAGCAATTAGTAGAGTGATTATTATCATTTTGCACACTCTCCTAGTTGACATTGGAGAGTTAATTGATAGGTCGATATCTATCTGGGGCCAAAAACCAAATAACACTCGGTAAAAAATGGTAGTTGAAAAAAAATCGATTTTCAGATCACCTTGAATACCATCTTCTCCATGACACTTTCATAAAAGGGTAATGCCTCCTTCAACTTTCCGAGATCCATCAGTGAGTCACCATCCTTCAATGCCTAAGTATGATAGCACTATAAATAAGAGAGTTATAATTATAATTACAACTATGAAACAGTGGTAAAATAAGCATGTGAAAATTGACACATCTATTAAGATATGGATATTTTTTTACCTTGCTATCCAGCAAAGAATTGTGAAAATTTCCTTACCACAAATTGAATGGACTAAAAAATAATGATTCATAGACATAATACACGAAAAATGACAGTTGTGGGAACGTCCCTGGAAACGAATCAACTTGTAATTTTCATGATATTCCTAGATACTAATAATTTACAATAACCCTTGACCCCATTATATCATACATATTTGCATTTTGCCACTGGTTCTTACATGAACTAATAATACCATAGAAAATCAAGTTCTGCCAGTAATTTTTTCAAGATGGTTTTCTTTTTTTCTCTACTAAATCATACCTTCTCACATTCAGATTTGAGTTTCGGGTCAATGTTTAGGCCAATTTGGCTCTTGTAGGCAGCTATCAACTGCCTTGTACGTGCTTCTTTGGCAGCCCTTTCCTCTGGAGTTTCAAGTGCCTCCCCAGGGCGTAAAGTTCTCCCGCCACCATACTGAAAAGATAAATTGTTCGACTATATACATTAAATATACATCATTGTATATCTATGAGGAACACATTAAATCCCAAAACCTGTATTATATAGTAATTGGATGGAAAATTAAACGACTCTTTATAGCATATATTTTGCTCCATTTGAGAAGAACCACTTTCTTATAAGCCTGTTCATAAGCACCCATCTAAAATACTATTACATCATTCTCTTAATCAATTCCTCATTTTCACAAGCACAAACATCCAAGAGAAGTCCCGTAAGCATGTTGTCATCAACATGCCATCCAAACTGTCATTAATGCATTCCATGCCTACAAGTATGTACGTTTGCCATTTTTAATTTTCAGCATTAGAATAGTTTCCGTGGTATAGCTGTTACCGTACAACATGAAGCAAGATTTGAGGATGGTGTGAACTGAACATAAACTAGTTCTACAGGAAGTTATAGTAGTATCATCATCCAAGATATACTAGATAAAGCCACTGGACATATTTAATCTTGACTAGACTGATTAGTAAAGTATTCAACTAATTTTGTACCAAACCATACACCATGCTTTTAAGAACAATCATAGGCAAGTACGTAAGCATTTCAATCCAATGTAAGAAACCGAGGCGCCTTACTGTTTTTGAAATGTTGTTTGGCCTCGGAAAAACTCCCCAAGTGGAAACCTTCGGCTTATACAGTTCAGTATCATCCTCTTCAATTGGGGCTGCTGATTTATCACCGAAGTTGGTCATATCTCCAACAAGAATCTCGACTTCAGGCAACTCCCCTTCGGGAAAAGGGTCCGACAGTGGAACTAAACCAGCAGGCAAATCTCTACCACTCTTCTTATCCGCGAAGCCAAGTCCCATAAAATCAATACTTGAAACACTCAACCCCTCCTTTTTACCAGAACTCTTAACTGACTGTTTATCTCCAGCACTTCTCTCATTCCCACCTTTAAGTCCTACAATCGGATAAAGATGAAATCAGACCTAAACCCAAAACACAACCTAGATAACCGGTTAGACAAAACAAACCAACATATGTTTGTCAACTCGAACTAATTCTGCTTATAAGTTGATAATAAATAAACCCAATTGTTACAGGCAGTCAAGTAAAATGCAAACTACATCTAGAAATCAATCAACAACAAAAGGTTCTCAACTTCTCATATCAATTACAATAATCTAAAATCCCAGTAACAAAAATACTCTAAAAAACACAACAGATTCTCCAGAAACAGTACCTGGAACTAAATTTTCAGTCTCCACAACTCCCCCATTATCACTACTTACCACAGGCACAGCTTTATCTTTCTTGTATTCCTTTGCCTTCTCTAATGCAAGTTTAACAGATAAAGGAATCTCCTTTCCCCCTCCCTCATCTTTATCATTCTTCCCATCTACTCCAGTAGATTCTGCACCAGAATTCCTAACAATATCCGAAACAACCCCTTCATTTTCTCCAATAATTTTACTTTTCTTGTATTCCTTCGCTTTCTCCATTGCATACTTAACAGCTAAAGGAACTTCCTTTTCCACACCACCATCCTCAATTTCATCAAATTCTTGAAAACCATCCTTCTTTCCACTGATTTCAGGATTTTGGAGGATTTTCGGAGTTGGGACCCCGGATTTCACAGAATTTTTGTATGCTTTAGCTTTGGCCAATGCAAGTTTAACAGGGTCTTCTTCACGGGGTTGGGAATCAGCTGGATTTTCTTGAGAATTTGGTGAAGATTGCGTTTTTGATGACGGGATTTTTGAGGGTTTGATGGTGGGGAAATTCTTGCGTTGTGGAGAAAGAGTGAAATTGTTTTTCTTGATTGGAGTAAGGGAAGAGAAGAACTGGGGTTGTGAGAATGAGGCCATTGCAATTGGAGGAAGATGAGTTTTGATCAAAATTTTATTCTATTTTATTTCTGGTTTTCACGAACGATTTTGAAAGGGAAATCAAAATACCGCTAAGAATGTGTGGAATCCAAGTAAAAATAAGTAGATTTTGCTTCGATCAAATACCACACATAAAATCACCATTTTTTTTAGTTTCTCACAAGATATGCTTTCTGAAATAGCTCAGAGCAACCACGTCATTGATGAGGACCAGTTGCATTCAATTTTTTTTTTAAATATATACTCCATCAATTTCATTTTGTTGGTTGTTTTAGATTTTTTCTTTTATGTCAAAATATTTATTGTTTTATATATTTTGCCATTCTCTCTCTCAAAGAAATTTTGTTCGACTTTTTAAGAAAATATAAGTGAATATAATTTTATGTAATATAAAAAAGAGGATATATTAGTATAAAAAATTAATTGTTAATTCTAGATTAAAATTCTAAAACAACAAACAAAACGAAACGGAGGGAGTATTAAATTTTGTTATTATATCCATGATTCTAGTTTCGAATTCCGAACAGATCCTCTATTGCATTTGGTGTTACATTTGGTGTTGCATAAATAATTTTTTTATTGTTTTTTTGTTTTTTTTATATACCTTAATTGGGGATTGATGAACCATAAATATAAAATTTAAACTAAAATAAATCATAATAAATAAAAAAATAAAAAAATATTTTTATGAAAAAAATATTGAAGAGTTGCAACTTGCAACAAGGAATGCAACAAGTGATCTCATTTCTTTCGAATTATGTTATACATTTTATGATGATTTAATTGTTTAGTGAAACTACTTGAGCACCTGTGCGTTGCTTGAGGATATGATTTAGTCTCATAAATTTGAAGAGAAGAATTGTGGAATGATTTTGTGCGATCTATTTAACTTTTTGAATTAAATTACATAAAAAATAATACTTTATACTTTACTCAAATTAATATTTTAAAAAATTGAAAAGTCCAAATATATTTTTTATTCTATAATTTGACATTCTTTTAGCGGTGAATTTTTTTTCTAAAAAAATTGTGCACTACCTTATTTTAATATATAGTATTAATATAGATATTCTTCCACTATTAAGTTGGGTTCATAAAAACATTGTAATTATTACGATGATTAATAATAATAATAATATTATTATTTGTTAAGCGTTGCTATTTTTCTTTATATATTATTTGAGCAAACTGTTGTATATAAAAATATCACACACATCACATATGAATATATGATATATTAAGCTCACAAGTAACTGAAATAATTCGATACTCAATTTGTAATCGTTTGCAAAAAGTTTGATTGACCTCGATTCTCAATAAGTAAAAAATAAAACAAATAAAAATAAAAATATCAAATTACTCGTACTCGACACATGCTCAGTTCAACTCAATGAGTTAATAAAACAATATAATTTCAAATTTCAATATCATTATTTTAAACAAATTTAAACAAATATATGTTCGATTTGACTCGGTCTCATTACAACCCTACCCACATGCATTCATTCATCATTTTCCTTCTTGCAATTCCATCTCATTCAATTTGAGCCAAGTTACGGAAGGAATTGTTGACGGCTGAAAATCCTCCATCAACCATGAGATTCACTCCGCTTATATAGTTAGCCTCATCACTCGCCAAGAAAACCACCGCATTAGCCACGTCGTCGACGGTGAGCTCCACGTCCTTCAAGTTAGCCTTATCCACCGTCTCATGACGGAAAGCAGCGGCTGCGAGTTTCTCCTCGTCAGTACCCCTCTTATCACGAGGAACTATGGACAACGACAGCCCCGTTACAATGCCGTACGGCGACACGCAATTGACGCGTATCCCGTGTTGTCCTAGCTCGCACGCGGCGCTCTTCGTTAGCCCCACCACCGCGTGCTTCGACCCCGTGTACACGTGAGGCCCTAGACCGCCCATCACCCCCGCAACACTGCACGTCGATATGATCGCCCCTTTCTTCTTCGGGATCATTACTTGTGCCGCGTGCTTCATGCCTGAAAACATGTCCCAAAGTTTGAAATGAATCAATTACTTGAATTTGACATTACTCGTCTCGGTAGACGTGATTTATGATCAAGCTCGTTAATGACTAAATCAATGAATGTCATCTATCTCGAATATATTGAATTATTAATGTAATATTTAATTTACTTTTTACATTTCAATTAGTAATAACTATGTAAATTATTTAATTAATTAACTTTATTTTTATTATGAAAAAAAAAGATTTAGTAAAATATGTATCATATTTCCCGAGAAAATGATGGGTATTTAAACTTCAATATATACATATATATGCATATAAAGATTTATTTAGACCCGACTAAACTCTAAATGAACCTTAATTAAATTAAACATGCACATGCAAATAATTTAATTATAAACTATTGGGTCAATTTGATAATAAACAAATCAAATTTGACATTAACAGTGCTCAGCTCAACACAACTCGATTACACAATTAGAAAATAAGATGGTGGTATTTTTACAATTGTTTTTAATATTTAATTTTCACCTTTCAATTAATAATTCATTATTATAATTGATTATTTTAAAATAAAATTTTATAATTTTATATTATTTTTTTCATTGATAAATGTTGACTGTGATTATTTACGTTATAATTAATTTTTATTTTATTCTCCCTCCGTTTCTGTTTAAGTGTCATTCTGAATGGATGCACACAAATTAATAAAATAATAAACTTACCTAATACATCATTGTGTGAATACATTAAATTAGTTTTTTTTTACTCACACACTCGACCTGTGGTATTGAGGAGATTCGATAAAATATATAATCATTAAATTAGTTAAATATATATGTTTGAATGCATTAAATAAGGGCATATGTGAGAAAAATGAGAATTTTCTGTCACGAATTTGTAAAATGACACTTTTTGTGAAACAAAATTAAAAAGTTAAAATGACACTTATTTAGAAACGGAGAAAATAATAAATATTATTAAAAACCATAAATTCAAATAGTAAAACACGAAAAAAGTGTATTATTTTATATATATGTGTGTGTATATATACATGTATGTACGTACCTGAAAACACGCCTTTCACGTTGACATCAAAGACTTGCTCAAACATTGAGATGTCAACGTTGCGAATATCTGCTCCGAAGGGGCCCGTGATTCCGGCGTTGTTCACCATTATGTCGACGGTGCCGTACTTATCCACGGCGGCGTCCACCGCACGCTTCACGTCTTCTTCGACAGCGACGTTGCAGTGGCAGTAGTAGATATGATCAAAGCTGAGGCTTTTGACCAGGCGGTGGCCGGCATCGTCGTCGATGTCGGCCACGCAGACCTTGGCGCCGTGGCAGAGGAACGAGCGTACGATGCTCGCTCCGATGCCGTTAGCGCCTCCGGTCACCACCGCAACTTTGCCTAGTAATCTGACACATATAAATTATGGGAGGGGCGAGTGTTTAAATCTTCTACAAAAGCTAATTTCAAGGTGTAAGATCTCAATTAATCATCCTGAATTATGTTTGTTAATTAGTTTCTTAATTTCAGTTATTATTTTTTTTGTTGGCAAATTCTTGGTTACTTATCCATTTTATGCAGGAAATTATCAAGAGTAAATTACACTTTTGATCACGTAAAAATAAAGTCCAAATATTTTTAGTCTCAAAATGTATAATTTTGGTCCCAAGTTTAAAATTTCAACACTTTTGATCCTACGATTTATATTTTAATTAATACTTTTGGTCCAAAAAACTAACGGACTATTCTTAACTTCTGTTAATACAACGGATAAGACTACAAAATGAAAAAAAAACATGAGATGTGATGATCTTGGTTAAATTAAATATCTGATTAATTAAGGGTAAAAAATATAGAGAATGCAGTGAAAATTTCAATCCAAAATAGGTACTGAACGGATGTTAAGTATAATCCGTTAGTTTTTGGGACCAAAAGTGTTGAAATATCAACTATGGGACCAAAAATGTCCCAAAATCAAACGTGGGATCAAAATTGACATTTTGAGACTAAAAATTTTTGGACCCTATTCTTGTACGATTGAAAATGTAATTTACTCAATTATCAATTAAATTCCATTTTCCCAACGAGATAGCATATGTATTAAGAATACCAAAAAATATTGTTCACAATAAATGATTTTGTAATTTTGTGCAATATCATAGATTTTCCTCAAAAGAAAAAAAAAGTAATATATAAATAAATTTTTTTGATGAACAATTAGCACGGTGTGGTGGTCGATCAAGCCAAATATATATATATATATATATTCGTGTATTACATTCACCTTTATGTATGAAGAACCAGTTTAGTTACAAATGCGGTTAAATTCAATTTTTATATATATATATATATATATATATATATATATATATATATATATGAAGAAAGATTAATTAGACAAAATGTTTACCTTTCTGAGCAAAGAGAGGAACCGATTGAGCTTGTTGATGCCATTGTTAACTTCTTTCTGCGCTTAAAACTCAATGTTAACCTCTCTCTCTCTCTCTCTCTACATATATATATATATATATTATACATACACACGTTGTGTATATATATATGAATGTCATATTGTCACGCCAATATATCTACTTACAAAGAGAAATCTAATTTCCTCTTAGTTACGCTGAGTAAAGATATTAATGAATATAACGGCGCTTAATTAGATTGGGGACCCATTAAACAACTTTGTGCATCCTTTAATTTGTTGCTACAAATTTAATTTTGTGCATGTTTTGAATGAGGATACACACACACACACTAGTTCCCAATGAAATTGTTTATTTCAGTATCGTGTTACATTTCATATTGCACAATCAATTTTTTAAATTTTCTTAATTTTTTCTTCAATTTGAATAAAAATTGCGCTTTAGTTTAATTTTATCTTTGTTATTTAATGTTCATCCTACTAAATTAGGATTTATTTAAATAATGAATTGATGACCAAAAGTAATAAAAATAATATTTTTTCATAGAGCTATTTTAATAAAAAATTATTTTAGTAAAAATAAAAATGAAATTGTATTTTAGTAAAAGTGGCTCAAATAATATTTGAAGTAATCTATTATTAACTAATTAAACCTAAAAATTAAATATTAATAATTTATAACAAACACTATGAACGACGTTATAACAAGTGTAAAATTAAATTAAAGCAGTAAAAATTGAAATCGAGAAAAAATGAAGAAAAAATAAAAAATAGTTGGATGAAATCGTCTATTGCATTTTCGCGTTTTCAAATATTTCAAATAATTAATTAATATGATTAAAACACTTTTAGTCCCATGCATAAAGTTTTTGGTCCCAAGTCTAATGTCTTGACACTTTTGATCCCAAGATTTAACGGCCGTTATGTTAAGTGTCCAGTTAATTTTAGGACAAAAAACGTCGAAACATATTTTTTGGGACAAAAAATGTCAGAAAAATAAAAATTGGAACAAAAAAATATACATTTTAGGATTAAAAATGTATGGACCGTGTTCTTAAAAAGTGTAATTAACTCTCGTATATTTACTCTTGGCAATAGTATGCTTAGTTTTGGACTAGTGTTTAGGGTTTATTTTTGTTAGTTATGAATATATATTTGAGCATATATACAATCAAATCAAATATGATTCGATACTCTATTTATAATTATTTGACAAAACACTACCACAAAAACGCTCATACTCTACGGTTAAAACCCGTAGTCTTAAGAGATCTGTGACCGTAGAGAAAAGTGGTGTAGAGATAGAGTACCCGCCTACTCCGGTTTATAACCGTAGTCTTAAGAGCTAATAGACTACGGTTATGAAAGCGTAGTCATAAGACCAAAAATACCGTAGAGATAAGATAATAAAGACCAAAGATTACACTTGGACCGTAGATATATCACCCCATTTGGACCTGAAAACCGTAGTAAAAGGTGCCTTAAGACTACGGTTCTATTTTAAACCGTAGTATTTTTTGATTTCTTAATACTACGGTTTATTAACCGTAGTGATTGTTTTTGTAAGTCTACGGTTTGTTTTGTAATGTCTACGGTTTTTTTATACTGTCTACGGTTGTGTGTTTGTTACGTCTACAGTTGTTTTTGTTATCTCTACGATTAATTTATCCGTAGTTCATACATTTGCAAAAAAATAAAATAAAATTACAATAAATTAAATTCTTAAAAATTCCGATCAAAGCCCAATACAGATTCAATATTCAATACAATATCCAATATCAAATACAACATCCATAATATCTAATAGAACATCATTAATATCTAATAAAACCCATCCATCATCAATATCCAAAATGTGTAATCTAAACTCCAAAATATTCAATATTCAAAATACAAAAGATAGCAACCTGCTCACTTTGATTCCAAATGCCAACATCCTATATTTGTTCCAACGCAAAATCCGCCCACTCAAAACGAACTTCATCGATCTCCATTTGAAAATATGTCCGATTATGAAATTATACAATAACAATACTAATCACAATACTTATTTATACTTTTGTGTAGAAAATAATAATGATAAATACAAATAGATAACAAACTTACCTGAGATTTCAGAGATATGGAACCCTTAATTGCAATCTCATTAATGATTTCTTTCATGTAACACATCACAAAAAACCCGCATTGCTTGGAATCGGGTTGAATTGGACCCTGGTCAGAGAAATTAAGAAGTGAGCAGACCGGTTTTAATACTAATAATCTGGTGCTACTAATGTTGTATTTATTTCAAATTGTACATACCTTAACAATTGTGCAACCCGTATGGAGCAGTACATTCAAGGACAGTCGAGGGATTTGGTTGATCGGGCTTACACAAAGTTTGTGATTGTCCCCCTTAAGATCATTTTCTTTAGCTTGTATGATTTGATTTGATTGTTCCTATTTCTGCTATAACTGACATGTTTTTCTCTGGTGATATAATATATATAATGGTTTGTAATATTCAGTTTTAATACATATTGTGGACTGGTTTCTAATATGCAGTTGCCTCTGTAAGTGCATTCATGCACTATCTAATTTGAGATGTTTATTAGCAATATGGTATAAAATATCTGTCTCCGGCTTTGAGAAGGGAATTATTAAAGGGTGTAATTCACCATCTAAATTCTATTCTCTCTTTGAAATTTTCCTGCTCTACCAGTTTTATTTTGAGTGTGGATTAGAAGTTGACAATGACCTCAGAGGTCAAATTCTTCCGTATTCTTGTAAGAAATTAAAGGAATATGAAATAATATTATCCTTCAAACTTCTAATCAAGATTCATTATCAGCTTCAAGCTGGAGTATCCTCCTAGTAGCTCATCTAATCTGATATAATTATTACTGAGTATGTACACATTAGATTAAAATTTCCTTTCCCTAGTTTATTATGGATTTGAATTTTCTGAGATAAATGATAACATATTTTGGCAGGTAACTGTAATGTTTGTCACATTGGATAAAATTGCTCAAGCAGACCCAAAATATGCAGATATTTTACTTTTAGAAAATTATGCAGCATTTCAGAATAGGTACTGATATCAGAGTCCACTTACATGTCACCTGAATCACATTATGTTTTTTTATTATTGTTGTATCCTTAATATTTGATTTTTGTGGCTTTTACTGCTTATGAATTATTATATTCACAAGCTGATTCGACTGTGCAGTCTGTATGACCTTGCCAATGTTGTGCCCACTTTAGCAAAGTTGTGAAGTGGTGCTAATTTAAATAATATATAACTCTGCACCATAGCGTCGACAAAGGCCAGCCCTCTTGTGAAAACTAATACCTTATGAATTCTCTATTTCATCGTACCATTATACCAAACATAAATCGATATAAGCACTGTTTAAATATGAGGGGTGCCCTTCATAAATTAATCATTATAATTATTCAAAATTTAAAACACTATCTCGAATATATAAATATATATATATATATATATATATATATATATTATAAGTCCTACCATTTCATATTTGATAAGAACAAGACAACAACCAATTCGATTGTAGGGAAAAAAAACCAAATAACTAACAAAATCTGCTGAAACTATTTCTGAAATGATTATACAAAAATAATCTAAAGATACCTGAAGAAATGACGGAGCCTTAAAAATCACAATTTCCGAGATGTCTGGCTTCTTAAAAATATAAGAAACCTGGAAACAGCAAATAAAAACAACCATGATGGGCAAAATTTAGCATGAAACCACAACATAAATGGTGTTTTTATAAACAGGAAGAGAAAAAACACAAAACCAAAAGAGAGAACATACATCAAACATCCGCTATCAATAGATATTCAGAAACAAATAATGCAATAAGATAGAGAAATTATTTGCGTGGGCAAACAATCTTAAAATGACTCAATATAGTGTTATTTTTTTCTCTAAATACTAACTAAATGGGGCACTGCCCAACATTTTAGCATCCATTTTTTGAAATGATAACTACAGCCATCATAACACAACAGGAAATTTCTGCTATAACATCTTAAAACTTTATTGAGTAGGCAACATATTTAAAGCATTGCCATAAACCTTGAGAACAGATATATAGAGTGTTGAATTCTTTGTTTCTGCAAAAGGTAGGTGTAGGTCATAATAAAAATGAGACATGTTAAAAACTGATAGTTTAAAATCTCACAATAATGCAACACAGAATTGAATTTCTTTCTGGGCAGAGCATGATATTGTTGTAGGCAATCATTATTCGAATTCAGAAATAAATTCAATGTTTTAGGCATTCATAGTTGCAGACAGACACTGACTTGAACTTGTCTCATTTTCGAACTATATCAACAAACCAATACTATATAAGAATATGATAAACGCCATTATAGGTATTATTTTAGATAAATCGACAATTATGAACCTAATATAGTGAAACAAATCTAGAAGAATACACACATAATCAAACATGTTCATAATCTCAGAAACTCACCAAAATCTTGCTGCTAGAAGTAATGCTCATAATTAAACATCAAGATATCCCATAACATAATCAAACGTGGTAAGAATCGTCCCCAAATAACTATTTACACTTACAAGAATGTACGAAAGAAATTCAAAATAATTAATCATTAACAATATCAAGCTCGATTAGCATCCCGGGCACGACTTTTCTTCATCACAACCCGAGAAAAAAAAATCAAAATTTATTCGAAGATTTCAGTCAAGGAACGACAGCGCTAATATACAGCACGTCGCAACGAAGAGCATACCACGAACTTGAGTGCCTTATTCTCACCTGTTGTCTACGCCGCCGCTGAGAAGGACGACCACTTTGAGATGGGCTTCTTTTCTGGCAATGAGTAGGCGGTGGAGACGGAAGCAATTCGGTAGAGGGGTTTAGAGTGATATGAGTGGACGGAGTGAGAGATGATAGAGAGAGAAAGCGGCGGAGAGGGAAGCAATTCGGCGGAGTGGGAAGGAGAATAGCGGGCAGTAGTACGCGGGAAGCAATTAGGGATTTCATTTTCATGTTTTTCCCCAAATTTTGAAGTCTTAAATTGATTTTATTTTTATTTTTAAAAATACATGTATTACTACGAATTTAATAAAACTGTAGATATTGTATTTAAATTTTATATTTGATTTTTTTTCTTATTTATAAATATTATTACTAAAGTTATGTATCAAGACTGTAGACATTGGGATCTGTTGAAATCTCTACGGATAATATCCAACCTGTAGTCTTAACAATTCGTACATGCCAATAGACTACGATTTTTATCTCACCGTAGTTATAAGGAGAAAATCGACGCTCATACTCTACAGAAAGCTATGTTACCGTAGTCGTGAAAAAAAAAAAGCGCTCATACTCTACAGGATTCAAAAAAACCGTAGTAATTGAGTAAGCAAGTATACAAATATATCAAATTATTTGAGCTCCACACATGCTCAGTTCGACTCGATTCAATTATTAAAACAACGTAATTCTAAAAGTTCGATATCATTATTTCAAATAAGTTTGAACGAGCATACGTTCGGTTTGACCCATCCCGATAGAGCCCTACCCACACACATTCATTCATTATTTTCCTTTTTAAAGTAATTCAATCTCATTCAATTTGAGTGAAGTCACGGAAGGAATTGTTGACACTACAAAAAAAGTCCATTCTAGCGACGGGAATTAGCGACGGGGCCCATACGGGTCGCCACTAGCGACGGAAAATCTTGCGACGGGACTAGCGACGGGGTTCCCCATAGCTAATTCTAGCGACGGGAAATCCCGTAATTAGATTTTAAAATTTTAATATATCATTATTTTTATAAATCTGGCGACGGAGGGGTTCCCATCACTACAACTTAGCGACGGGAATAGCGACGGGAACCCCGTAGCTTTTTTTAAAAAAAATTTTAATTTTTTATGTATTTTTAAATTTTATTTAATTATTTTTAAAATAATTAAACATGATTTCAATCTATTCTAATACAAATATTCTCCCTATTAAAATCATTTTTATATTTTTATTCATTTATTTTAATTTTTGAAAAAATAATATCGCAATTATACACATTTATTAATATCACATCTTTAAATTTGTATTATTTCCTTATTAAATACAAATTTATAAAAATTAGCTTTATTAGTATTCTTATAAATAAACAAATTAGTATATTATTATATATTTAAAAAATGTATTAAGTTTAACATAATATTTATTATAGTTACTACTACAAGATTAATCAATTATACATTAACAAACTAAAATATACTATGGAAATATATACATAATATAGTATATAATGGATTTTAATTTTTAATTATAAACTAAAGTTATTTATTATGTAAGTAAAAATAATTTAATTCATTATGATATTTAGTATGAAACATAAAGTAAGACTATTTAACCACATTTTCACCATGATATATATATATATATATATATATATATATAACTTTTAAAAGAATTTCTCCATATTAAATTTATATTAGAGATATAATTTTTGTATGCATGGATACTTAATAAGTATCACCTTAAATTATAGTTCTTATATACAAATATATAATACAATATAATATCAATACTATATATATATTTATGCACAAATAGATATAAATATATTAATAATAATATAACACTTTTAATTTATAGAGATAAAGAAAAATAAATTATGAAAAAAATCGTATAAGTATAGATATTATTTAAACTGTTAATATAACATCAATTGAACTTGCTCCAATGGATAAGTGTTTGGCCCTCCTTCTAGGAGGTCACAGGTTCGAATCCTCTTAGGTGCATATTATATACAATTATTCTCGACGTGCTTGGGCGCGCGCGTATCCCATGCTGTCCTAGCTCGCTCGCGGCGCTCTTCGTTAGCCCCACCACCGCGTGCTTCGACCCCATGTACGCGTGAGTCCCCATACCGCCTATCGCGCCCGCGACGCTGGCCGTCGATATGATCGCCCCTTTCTTCTTCGGGATCATCACCCGTGCCGCGTGCTTCATCCCTAAAAATAATGCCCCGAGGTTTCAAATGAGTCGAGCTACTTGAATTTCGGTCAACATAAAGTTTGTTTGAACTTATAGGTTTCAAATGAGTCGAGTTACTTGAATTTCGGGTCAACATAAAGTTTGTTTGAACTTATTTAATTAGCGAGGGTGAGACTCGTTGGTATGAATTTGACATTACTCGCCTCGTTAGGCATAACTCGTGATCAAGCTTGTTAATGGTTAAACTAGTGATCTAGCTAGTTCGAAAATATTGAATTATTAATTTAATATTTAATTTATTTATTTTTACATTTCAATTAGCAATAAATATGTAGATTATTTAATTAATTAACTTTATTTTTATGATAAAAAATTCCGGATTTAGTAAAATATATATCATATTTTCCGAGAAAATGATGCATATTTAAACTTCAATATATATATATAGAAAGATTATTCAGACATGACTAACTCTAAATGAACCATAATTAAACATGCACATGTCCAATAAATTTAATTATAAACTCATGAGTTCAATTTGATAATAAACAAATCAAATTTGACCTTAACAGTGCTAGGCTCAACACAACTTGATTACACCCTTAGAAAATAAGATGGCCGTGTATATATAACATGAGATTTCCTGTCGCCCACCATTTAATTGTACTACACTTACATCCATGTCGCACTTTCATATTATGATATTTTTTGTATTCTTTCATTCATTTTTTTTTTATGATTTAGTTTAATTTTAAAATTATTTTTTAGGGTTAACCTCGTCTAATTCAAATAAAATTCTCTATCTCACTTTTTCTCTATCTCATTTGATGTCCCATTTTGATTTTTATTCGATTTTCATCAATTTTTTTCTTCAATTTCATTTTTTAAATGAATTGTGTAAATAAAGAAAGTTTCTTCAGTTTCAATTTATTATGCCTTAATTTAATTTTATGATTATTATTTAGAATTTATTCCACCCAATTAGGGTTTATGTTTATTTTTTAATATTTATTTCTAATTTTTTAGTTAATATAATTGATTATTCCAAAAGAATGGTATATAATTTTTAAAATTTTTAATTTTTAGCAATAATTAATGTTGATTATGATTTGTAATACTATAATAAAATTTATTTTTGTAATAAATATTTTTAAAATATTAAATTTTATTGTGGGACACAATAATGGGACATGAAAAGTGGACTAGAGGATTTCATCCCCACCTAATTAGGATTTATAATTATTTTTAACATTTAATTCATAATTAGTTTTCCATTAATAATTCATTATTATAGTCATCTATTATTTTAAAATTAAGTTTTATATTTTTTTTAATTCATTTTCTGTTGATAAACGATGACTATGATTATTTATATTATAACAATTTCTTATTTTATAATAAAAATTATTAGAATCATAATTAATTTGACGGTGAAAAGTACAGTTTATGCATATATGTACCTGAAAACACGCCTTTCAAATTGACATCAAATACTTGCTCAAACATTGAGATGTCGAAGTCGCGTATATCTGCTCCGAAGCGGCCAAAGATTCCGGCGTTGTTCACCATTATGTTGACGGTGCCGTACTTATCCACGGCGGCGTCCACCGCACGCTTCACGTCTTCTTCGACGGCGACGTTGCAGTGGCAGTAGAAGATATATATTATGATTGAAGGTGAGGCTTTCGACCAGGCGGTGGCCGGCATCGTCGTCGATGTCGGCCACGCAGACCTTGGCGCCGTGGCAGAGGAACGAGCGTACGATGCTCGCTCTGATGCCATTAGCGCCTCCGGTCACCACCGCAACTTTGCCTCGCAATCTGAAACATATATATTATGGGAGGAGCGAGTGTTGAAATCTTCTGCCAAAGTTAATCATCCTTTATTATGATAATAATTAGTTTCTTAATTTCATTTGGTGGTTCTATTCACGATCCCATTTTTCTCTTTACAAGCTCATATTTAAAAAAAAAATTAATATTATTTTGATGCAATTTTTTGGCTCGATCTTCTGTACGTATAAAGGTAAAATCGTGTGATAAACAATAATTCTGCTATAAATCGTTGTCTATCACATTTCTTAATTTCATTTGGTGTGGTTCTTTCACGATTACATTTTTCTCTTTACAAGCTCATATTTTTAAAAAAAATATTAATATTATTTTGATGCACTTTTTTGCTCTTCTATACATATATAAAGGCAAAATCATGTGATAGACAATAATTCTGCTATAAATCGTTGTCTATCACATTTCTTAATTTCATTTGGCATGGTTCTTTCACGATCCCATTTTTCTCTTTACAAGCTCATATTTTTTAAAAAAATATTAATATTATTCTTATGCACTTTTTTGCTCTTCTATACATATATAAAGGTAAAATCGTGTGATAGACAATGATTGTGCTATAAACCGTTTTGTTTATCATACGATTTAATAATTATATTTTACACAACACTTTTTATATCATAGACAACGGTTCAAAGCTAATAGACTATTGTTTTGAGTAAATAGACAACAGTGATGACATTTATTGTTGTAAATTTCTCTTTTTTCTTTTTTTGCATTTTCCATGACGGTTTAGATTATAACCGTTGTATTTTAACAAATTTTTGCAATCTTATTTATTATTTTTTAATTGAAAATTTGAGATTTATAATATTTTTTATTATATTTTTTTATGCATAAATGAATGATTTGTATAGTACTCTACATTTGTCGCATAAAAAAATTCATTTATGTTGCACTATAATAATAATAATAATAATAATAATAATAATAATAATAATAATAATAATAATAATAATAATAATAATAATATTTTTCTATTTCAATTTCATCATTTAAAATAATTAAATAATTATATTTTTATACATATCATATATTCAAAGAAATCAAATGTTCTTTAATCTTAAATAATTATACATTATTTTTTATAAAATTATGTAATTTGAACTATTTCAATTCGATCTTTCTAACATGAATTTTCATTTAATTCATAAAATTTAATTTTCTTTTTTATTTGTCGCAACTACACAAAATTGATCTTCTTATCTAATTAATTAACACATGTGCATATTATTTTATTAATTTTAAAAATTAAGCATTATTTGTGCATGGCACAGGAGAAATACTAGTAATTATACAAATGAAAATAAAATTCCGTACATCTTATTCTTATTCTTCCTTTTAATTTTTCAATCAAGTTTCGTCAAAAAGTTAAGCATGAAGAGATTTTAAATTGAATCATTTATACGGTGATTCTCGAACAACCCAAATCTATCTTTAATTCATTTTTCTTTTTGTTTTCTTTTTTCCTTTTATTCTCCAATGAACAAGTGTCGTTTCTCTTATTTTATGCCGTTTCTATTATTTGGCATGCCTTTTTTTTTTTGTTATGATAATTTGAGATGAATTATGACGAGAAAAAAACTCTTGAACAGTAGCTTCAAAATAGATCAGATAGATGTAAATCTCACAATTTCCACGATTTGATGAAACAAGTTGAATAAATCATTAATTATATTTATTGTTTTGTTTTCCGTATATTTTTTTAATTATTATGTAGGAATGTGGGGGTTGTATTTTGATGGAATTTTAAAGTTCTCGGGAACTGTAAAGATAAAAAAGTCTAAAAAATTATATTTATATTTTAATTAATTTTAGGGGTATGTTGCATGGAGAAAAAAGGAATTTGTAAATAATTTTGGGGATTCTATAGAGAAAAAAAAGGATTGTGAATAGAAATATAGAATTATCTTTTTGTATGTGTGTGTGACAAATTCTCAGCTCTAATCTTTTTCGATTTATGCATGAGTTATGTCAATAAAGTATGTGGAATAATTCTAAAATTATCAATTAAAGTCCATTTTCCCGACGAGATAGCATATGTATGTAGAATATATCACATGAAATTTCTGTTGCACACCTTCTGTCTTACACCCCGTATTGCATTTTTTTAAATTATGAGTTTTTCTTATATTTTTCTTCTTCATTTTTATATTTTTGTGTTTTAGTTTAATTTTATGATTATTTCTTAGTAATTCACCCACCCAGTTAGGGTTTATAATTAATTTTTAATATTTGATTTTTATTTTTCAATTTATAATTTTTTATCATGGCTATTTTTTATAAAATTATGTTTTATAATTTTATAATTAATTTTTATCGTATAACGAATAATATCAAAATCATAAATTTGATAATGAAGTGAAACACGAAAAGGTACAACATAAAATTTGAATTGAGAATACGCAAAAACTCCTGTACATAAGATGTACATCAGGCGGTCAATGCGTTGACCGGGTCATATTACTTTATATACATGGGTTATAATTATATAGTCCCTATTATAATTTCTGTCCCAATTATATAGTCTCATTACTAAAAGTAGCATTAATTTTCATAGTAACATGTACAAATACACTTTTATTAATTCTTGAAAATTAAAATATATACTAACCACTTACATTTTGAAAATCATAAATATTAAACAAGAGTATCATTGAAATTTTAGATTTAATCTCTTGTTTTCATAATTTTCTTTAATTTACGTGCGACTAGAAAATGGACTATATAATTAGGACGGAGAAAGTATATAATATGTTTTAAAGTACATCAAGATCACTCATAAACTTAATATAAAACTTGTAGCTGGTAAAGGACATGGAATTGTTATCCAAACAAGGTTAAAATTAGACACGATCTTATATTAATATAATGTACATGTTGTGAATTTGAACTATACGTGCGTTTATATATTAAAAAAAGGCCCAATAGCTAAAAAAATATCCAAACATTTGCTATAAGTTTTATGGAGGTTAGCTTTTTTTTTTTTTAACTGTCAATTTAGCCATTTTTTGTCAATTGGATAAAATTACGGCTGGTTCATTATTTTGGTTGAAATTAAATTAATTATGGTATAACAAGATTTCGATAAGATCATATTTTCAAAATTAACATTAACTATGGTAATAATTAATAATTCATACTATTATATGAATTATTATTTTAAAAAATCCCTAAATTCTTCGATTACCCAAGGCTAGTCTAACAATATATGTGAATTAATCATTTGGAAAGGCCTCAATATGGACGTACGATCTTATCGACTTATTATCATTATTTAGTTTTTACCTTAAAATCGTTCAAAAGTGACCTTGCGTAGTTAGAATAATTTCCACCCGCATGGTAATTATTTACGGACGAGACCTTCCATTCCAACTTAACGTCTCATCTTGTATTCCAATCACTGAATTCATAACACGTGTATTTAAAGAATTAAACAATTATCCACTAAAATAAATTAAAGATGAAACACCAAATTGGAACAAATAATCTTATCCGAATTAATTATACCTCTAGCTCTCCTTCACTATATATATATCATCTCGATCATGCATTTTGTCACACAACTTCTTACAATGACGAAGCTAATAATTTTGATGTTATTTGCAATAGTGATTACTTCAATACCACCGTTTGTGAAAGGCGTGATTGTATACAACGCAACCGTGTCGAAGCTGCAGAAGCCGGGAGCCTTCAACACGGTGACGGAGGCGCTCGCCGCCGCTCCCTCCCACAGCAACACCAAGTACTACATCCACGTCGAGGCCGGGTTGTACGTCGAGCGGGTGGAGGTCGGGGAGACTTTAACGAACATCGTGTTGGTCGGAGATGGAGCAAACGCTACAAAAATTCAATGGAACCGTCACGCTCCACAATATAATACGTCGAGAACAGCCACGCTTAGTGAGAATATCTCCAATCTTCCCTTTTAACTCCTTTCTTGTTGAAATTTCATACATTATAATACTAGTAATATAAAAAAATAACCGTTTTCATTTAGTAAATTATGTTTTTGAGTCAATAACTTAAAAAATATTATTGTTTTTAGGGGTCATTTTCGGTGAATATATATACCTAGCTAATTATGTACCCTTCGAAAAGAATTGTTACACTGTGTGTGGGTGCACGAATGAGATGTAACGACCGTGTGTAGTACTGTAGCAGTACAAATTGACATAGTTACATGAGTGAAGGTGTGTGACTGAGTGAATTCTTCGGGCAACATCGAATTCACATTGTTGCACGAATTGAGAAAGTGAAGCACGACTGAGCGTATACCACTTAGAATAACAAAACAAATTATATTTGTAGAGAAGTGTAAAATTATATGGATGATTAATTGGATCGTTTCTTTGTGGATTCCTATAATTAAGAAGCTTAATTTTGTAGGTATGTCTCCGAGCATTCCCCGATCATTTCTTCTAAGATGATTTAATTTCTTCTATATTAATCTATGAACTTTTCTAGCTAGAATACTTTTTCTTGAATATCATTCGCGCGTAATTCTACAATCATACAAATAATTTACATTACACGACTTCACTCAATCGTGCAGTAATTCAATATTTTTACATTGTTACATAACTAGATTGCGTGACAGATGAGTATTTTGTACAAGTGGCTAGGAACGTATATTTTTTAAGTCAGTGCCTAGAATCACTTTTTACTAATATTCTACGTTTCATGCATTATATATTAACCGGATCTGTTTGCATGCATGCAGCCGTTGAAGGAAACGGTTTCATCGCCATGTTCATAGCATTCGAGAACAACGCCGGCGAAGGTCTAAATCAAGCCGTCGCCGCCGAGACGGTCTCCGACCGCGCCGCCTACTACCAATGCACATTCCTGGGCTACCAAGACACCCTCTACGCCAGAAAAGGCTCCCAGCTGTACAAAAACTGCGACATCTACGGCACCGTCGACTTCATATTCGGGGCCGCCGCCGCCGTGTTTCAGTCGTGCAACTTATACGCCCGCTCAGCGAAAACCATCACCTTCACCGCCCAGAACAAAGACAACGGCGGCCCCGCCTCGTCTGGGTTCGTGATCCAAGACTGCACGCTCACGGCCGCGCCCGGGGTAGAGCGGGCCGGGTTGGAAGCCTATCTCGGGCGGCCGTGGTCGGAATTCTCGACGGTGGTGGTGATGGAGTCGTATTTAGACGACATCATACAACCGGAGGGGTGGGTGGCGTGGAATAAGGACGGCCGCACCGATGAGCTGAGATATTTGGAGTTCAGAAATAGAGGGGGTGGCGCGGATACGAGACGAAGGGTGAATTGGAAAGGGTATGAAGATGTGAGCGGGTTACCCGATAAGGTGCGGGGGTTCACCGTTGCTGAGTTTATTGATCGTGATGGATGGCTTGCTGGAACGGGTGTACCTTATTCTCCTGGCTTCATGCATAATTAACTAGCTAGCTTAGCTGAAAAAAAAAATTAAATTTGTTGCTTGATTTATTTATTTTTTATGTTGATATTTCGTATATTTAGGTTTGGTAATAGTTTGCTTAGTTTTGGATTCTTGTTTAGGGTTTTCTTTTGTTGGTTATAAATAGTTAGTTTATTACCGATTAATATTTGGTTCAAATTTTCTGTTAGTTTTACTCCATGTTTCAATATCAAAATCATGATTTTAATAAAATTTATTATAAAATAAAAATTAATTCTGATATGAATAATCATAGTCAATATTTAACAACAAAAAATGAATTAAAAAGGTTATAAAAATTAATTTTGAATAAATCAACCATAATAATGAATTATTAATTGAGAATTGAAAATTAAATACTAAAAAATAATTGTAAGCCCTAACTGGGTGGGGTGAACCCTAAAAAACAATCTTAAAATTAGACTAAATCAAAAAAAAATATAATTGTAGAAAAAATTTACACAAAAAACTCATAATTTGAAAGTGTAATACGGAGTGTAACATGAGAGGTGTGATAGGAAATCTCGAGTGATTAATATTACGGTTTTTTGATGAATCTGACTTGGATGAAATTTAATTGCTGCACTTTTTCGTATTTCACTGTCAAATTTATGATTTTAATAATATTTATTGTGAAATAAAAATTAATTATAAAATAAATAATATCACAGTCAACATTTATCAACAAAAAATAATTAAAAAAATATAAAATATAATTTTGAAAACATCACCCATAATAATGAATTATTAATTGAATAGTGAAAATTAAATATTAAAAATTAATTATATATCATAATTGGATAGGGTGAAACCTAAATAGTCATAAAATTAAATTAAATCATAAAAAAAAAATTGAAGGAAAAAATACAAGAAAAATTCATAATTTAAAGGTGTAATACGGAGTGTAACACAAAGAGTGTAACATGAAATTCCATGTGTATAAATAGTTAATTAGTTTATTCAATTAATATTGCGGACTTTTGGGATGAATCAATGATGTTTTATAATTTTTTTAATTCATTTATTTTGTTAATAAATATTAACTATGATTATTTATGTTATAATTAATTTTTATTTTATAATAAATATTATTAAAATCGTAAATTTATAAATAGTGAAATACGAAAAAGTACAACTGAAAATCCGGCCGCTACATGACTACATCGCAGTGTAATTAATGCATGAATCAATCAGTCCTCTTCGCATGCAATATTTAATTAGATCAAAATAATTTAATATTTTAGTTAATACATTGTTTTACCCTTTCTAATTTATTGTCAATAAAAATATAAAAAATGTTAAATTATAATCAGTGGCGGATCTAGGGGCTGAGGGGGCTTCAGCTCTCCTAACTGAAAAATAGCTTCATTTACGGTAGTGGTCTCCGAAAAAATAAATAAAAAAATCACAGCCCTCCTATTTATTTCGGATGGGCGGAGAGAAGGAAGAAATAGAGATGCGCGTTGATGTGTTTCTAAAAAAAATGAAAAGAGAAGAAGAAGAACAACAACAACATCAGAGAAGAGGGAGAGAACATGCGAGTACATGTGGGAGAGAAGAGAGATCGAATCTTTATTTATATTAATGTTTAGTAGAGAAAAAGTATTGTTTTGGCCCTTTCACCCAATAATTTCTTAAAAATAAAGAAGCACTTTCCTTTTGAAAAAGGTGAAAAAACAAATTATAGTATGACACTATTTTCGATCACGTTCATATTTTATGTTTAAAATCGTCTATCGCACGTTTAGTATTGCATTCTCTATTGCATACTCGATTTTTTAATTTTTTTTTTCAATTGTTTTCTCTGATTTCAATTTATTATGCTTTAGTTTAGTTTTACACTTGTTATTTATGATTCTTCCTATCCAATTAGGGTTTAATATATTTTTGTACTATTTAATTTTTCAAATTATCAATTAATAATTGAAAATTGAAAATTTAATAATAAAAAATTACAATGCATTCTAATTTGGTAAGATGAATCCTCAATAATAAGTGTAAAATTAAACTAAAGCATAAGAAATTGAAATCGATTTTTTTTTTTGAAAAAAAAAAACTAAAAAACTCGAGTGTTCAATAAGAAATGCATTAAACTAAAACATAAGAAATTGAAATCGATTTAAAAAAAAAAAAAAAATTAAAAAACTCGAGTGTGTAATAGAGAATTTCAACTCCATATTTTCAGTGCAAAATTTACAAAACGAAGGAAAATATTGAAAAAAAAAAAGTATGTGAACTATTTTTTGAATTACTGAGATTTATTAAGTAAGAAAAACTCTCAATAAATCCTAAAAAAATAATACTAATTAATTACATTAGGAGCCAAAACCGCATGCAAATTTCATGCAATCACGTCGGTGGCCATCTCCTGATTCGGCCACGTTTAATAGGCGCTTTCCGCCATCTGCCCCAATTCAATTCCTCATCGGGAAACCAAATTCCGACCAATAAAACCGCCGCCGGCGGAAAGTTTTCGACATGAATGCTGAGAGCTTGTTGGTTTCTGCATCCGTTAACATCGGTTTCGCTCTCCTCATTCTCTCTCTCTTCTCCATTCTCCAGAAGCAGCCTTCCAATGCTCCCATTTTCTTCGCCCGCCGCCTCTCTCAGCACCGCCCCGTCCCCCTCCACCGCCACTTCACCGTCCGCCGCCTCGTCCCCTCCGTCGCCTGGATCCGCGTCGCCCTCTCCGTCACCGAGGAGGAGATTCTCGACACCTGTGGCCTCGATGTCTTGATCTTCATTAGGCTGTTTAAATTCGGGTGAGGCGGCGCTTTTTTTAGTTATTTTTCTATTAATCGTTGAATTGAGTGCGGATTTTAACAAATTGTTTCGGAATTCGCTCTATTGGGGAAAAAAACTAGGTTTTGATTTCTCCTTTTGAAATTCTTAAATGTGGATAAAATTATATGCTCTGTTTGCTTGTGGAAATGTCCATACGCAAATCGCGTGGATTGTTATTTTGTAAGCTATTTTATCAGAATTAAGTTGGGTTTGAGTTTTGGAGCCATTTTATATTTGATTTGATTATGATGTTAATGCACGTAATTTGCATTCACTAATCGCTCAAATTAGTTAGCAATGCGTGCATCTCTGGCCATTAAGGTACTGCAAATGAGAAGAGCTGATGATTTAAGAGTCATTATTTCTATATGCTTAATTTGGTGGAAAGTGGTGACAGGCCTAATGATTTCTTATCTCAATTTGAAACTTGTTCATGTTAAACATATGAAGCTTCTCTTGGCACTCTGAAGCTAGCATTTCCTATGGGAGGAGAGAGAAACCTTTTATGTTTGAACTATAAATATGTGAGATAAAGAGTAGTTTAAGGAAATGTTTAAGGATGATTAATGTTGTGTGCACTGTGTGGATAATTTTTATTCCATGTGGAGAATTATTGCAGGATGAAATTCTTTTTGGTTTGCTCTTTGGTCGGAGTACTTCTCCTGGTCCCGCTTAACTATGTAGCTGGTAGTGGAGAGCAACCTGGACATTCTCATTCCATGGATTCTTTCACAATATCCAATATCAGTGATGGCTCTGACTGGTGAGCTTTTAAAGAAGTTGAGTTATCGTTCTAAAGTTAGTTATTATCTTGTTACTTCCCCAGTCAAGGATCGATTATAATAGATACAAGTAGTTACCATGACTAAGAATATGTGCATAATTTGCTGTTTGCTTGTTTTATATTTTTATGTTAAACGAGTCAGGTGAAATGTGTAAATCGTACTGATCTTTTGGTCGATGTTTATCTCTACAGGCTTTGGGTTCACTGTTTGTGCTTATACTTCATATCTTGTTATGGATTGTACCTCCTATATAAGGTAGCATTTTCTAATAACAGAGAGCTTTCTCGGTTATCATTTGGAATTTGATTGGTGGGTGAGCTGTTACGAAAGGTGAATTTGTTTAATTTCTTCCATCCATCCCAGGAATACGAAGATATTTTGGTCAAGAGGATCCATCAACTTCATCTTATGAGGCACGAGCCAAATCAGTTCACTGTTTTGGTTCGAGAAATTCCAATGTGTGATGAACACAAGGCTCATGATTGCTCTATTGATCACTTTTTCTCAAAATATCATCCACATTCATATAAGTCTTATCAAATCCTTTATGATGGACGGGAGCTCGACAAATTATTGGTAAGGGTACTGCATATTGACTGAATTCATTTTGGAGTTCTTGCTGATTTTAACAAGTATCAGAAGTTCAGTTTTTCTTGATGAATTCATTTTCGGAGTTCTTTCTTAATGTCAGAAAGAAGCAAAATCTCTCAGAAAAAAATTTGACAAGTTGAGGCATCATTCAGTGGCTAAAAATCAGAGCAGAGATTTCCCTGAATCAGAAGCATTGAAAAATGATGCAGAGATGGAACGACTAAAGGGATCGCTCCGGGAACTTAGTCATAAAATACAGCATATACAGAGTAAGGAGCAGCTTCAAGCTAAGGTAGAATAATTCATCTTGAGAGACAATCATCCTTGCAAGTGAATGTTAGTCTAAGATTAGTTTCAACTTTTCCTTTTTTATAACACAATATATTGACTTGCTATATTAGAAGTCATTGTATTATGCAATTCTTTCTTGGAGATAATTTTTTTTCATCCTTGTAGGAACTGCCTGTTGCTTTTGTCACATTCAAATCACGGTGGGGTGCTGCTTTAGCTGCTCAATCTCAGCAGACATCGAACCCTCTTCTATGGGTAACAGAAATGGCTCCAGAACCAAGAGATGTGCTGTGGAAAAATTTGGCAAATCCATACAAATACTTGCCTCTTTATAAGTTTGCAGTATATGTAGCAGTAACACTACTTACAATCTTCTTTGCTGTACCTGTTACGGCCGTTCAAGGAATTGCAAAATTCGATCATCTGAAGAAATGGTTTCCTCCTGCCATGGCTGTGCAGTTGATGTAAGACTAATTTATCTCGGTGAATTCCACCATCTCATTCCTATGCAGTTGTAATGCTTTCTTCTGTTTGATATTTTTGTGTTACTTTGTAAAGCATATTTATTTTTCATCAGAATAGAATGATAATGGTGGTCTAATGTGATAAGTGAATTACCTTTTCTCAATTATTTTGCTGTTCTTGAGTTCTGTTTTTGGAGTTAAGTATGTCTTGGATATTCCCTAGTATCTGACACCTCTACTTGTGTTTCTCTTTCACAGACCTGGATTGAGCTCTTTCATAACAGGATATCTTCCAAGTGCCATTCTCAATGGTTTCGTCTATATTGTTCCATTTTCCATAATAGAAATGGCAAAGGTAGCCGGTTATATGTCAAGGAGTCGGAAGGATATTAAAGCATGCAATATGGTTTTCTATTTTCTCGTTGGAAATGTTTTCTTCTTAAGCCTGTTATCAGGATCATTACTTGATCAGATTGGCGAATATTTCAGTAATCCTAAGGATTTCCCCGGTCGTCTTGCTAGTGCTGCTACTGCTCAAGTAAGATCAATACTTTCTACTCATGATTATTTTTATGTGAAATCTGTATTGATTAGTTTTAAAAGGTTGTTATTGAACATAGAGGGGATCTTTCTTGTAAATTATGTGTGTAACGAATGCCTTGTTCTTGCTTCTCTCCTCATTTCTTGTTTCAGGCAGATTTTTTCATGACGTACATCTTGACTAATGGGCTGTCAGGATTTTCTCTGGAGATTCTTCAACCTGGATTGCTTATATGGGACGCAATGAAGTCGCACATATGGGACCGTGGGAACAAGCCACGACCCTATCTTAATTCACTACCTTATTACAGAATAATTCCTTATGTTTCACTTTGCATGTTGATTGGCATGGTGTATGCGGTTGTATCACCGTTGCTCCTTCCGTTTCTGGTAGGCTATTTTTGTCTGGGCTATGTTGTGTTCATAAACCAGGTTGGTTTCTTTCCCTCAAGTTCAAACTGTACGTTTCATTTGCTGTGGCATTTTGTTGGGCATCACATAGATATTTTCACTTATGATTCTCTTTAAATTGGAAGTATAAGTAACCCTTATATTTCAATTTCTATAAGATAGAGTTGTGCAGCATAAGTTTCTGATTTTGAATAAGTTATCTAAATGAAACAACTGAAGTTGGTTAATATGATGCTAGAAGAATATAGGTAATGCCGATGATACTGATCATTTTCGTTGCACCTTGCAGATTCAAGATGTGTACATAACTACCTACGAAACGTGTGGTCAATATTGGCCCTACATTCATCACTACATTCTCGTTGCAATCGTCATCATGCAGATCACCATGATAGGTCTATTTGGGCTGAAATCAAAGCCTGCTGCTTCTTTTTCCACAATACCACTCTTGATTATCACTTTGTTCTTCAACGAATACTGCAAGGCCCGATTCCTTCCCACATTTTACCAGTTCTCAGTCAAGGTAGAAAGGCATTTTTAGCTTTCTGGTTCAGAGGAAAAATATATCTTGCATTTTTTTATCAATATGTTAGGCATCTATTTGTAGCCTTAGATAGTATATAGTGAAGGAAGACACTGATGATGGTTTGTTTGCAGGATGCAAGGGACAGGGACGAATATGACGAGAAAACGGACTTGATGGAGCCCAACCTACGAAATGCCATCGAGGCATACAGCCCTCCCTGTCTGCGGCCTATGGACCTTGAAGATGGGGAGTCGAGTTCATTGCAGCCATTAATAAATACCACGTAACACATTCTCTTTCAACTTTAGTAGTCTTTTATACACACTCCTCCTATTTGTGTTTATGCTGCATCAATGGTCATCGAGGTTTAGCAGATTACATATATAACGATGACGCTGCTTGTAGAAACTCGGTCTCTTCACTAAATTGTAAATAGCATCTTGCTAAACTTTCTAGCTCTTAGCTTCAAATTTCTCTAGCACTTAGATTTTGATAACATGAGAAATGTGAGAACTGAGGCACCCTTTTCAGCTTTATTAAGTTCACAATCAAACTATAAAAATTATGTGCAGAGAATGTAATTGTTCAAATCTCACACCAATCAATCATAACTCATTAGCTACAGGAATAGCAGGATTAGAAAAAATAAAAATAAAAACTAAATCTTTGCTCCAAGCAAAGTCATGAGGAAGTCCTTGTAATCCCCAGATGTGTCTCCAATAACAGCATTGTCCAGACTAGATTTATTCGTGTCGAAATATTCACCTCTGACCTTCATCATATCGATCTCAGCTCGTGCTACGATGGCCCTAGTCAGCGAATCTTCATCCGTCCCCAGCCCTATAATTGCAGCTCTTACAACCTAGGATGTCCAAATCATTATAAGAAAAGGATTTTATTAGTTCCTATAACTGCTCTGTTAAGGGATCTACTGCACATAAATGGATTTCAATTACCTCAGCAAAGTGTTTCTCAGGGGAGTCTAAGCACCAAATAACAACCTTCATAACTGACTCCAGAATTCCCCTCCCACAAGCCATAATGTCCTGTAAAGTTGGAAATTTCGATCAGTGGTCGATCTGAGACGAAACTAGGGGGAGAAACTTAGACAGAAAAGCAACCGTGTCTATGGATCTCCCATAGTTATCCTTGTAGAGCTGGAAAGTTTTCTTGAGCTGATATGCATTCCTTGTGCTCAGTATCATCAAGAGGTCGTGGTCGTGTAGTTTCTTAGCTGCAACGGCCTCGTGCAGTTTAGTTGCCTCGACATTGGCTAAGGAAGAATCCACCACTTCCTTATCGTATCTGTAGGAACTCACCAAACTGACCAAGATCTGTTGAAGAACATGTAACTAACTAGAATGAGACACAACTATAAAACATGCACACCTATATACTCTCTATGAATGAATCTACCTTCTGAAGGGGAAGAGACACACTTGATATGATGTCTTCTTCGAGGGAACGGTGGAAGAGCGAGCAATAGGCTTGCCTAACAGCGACGAGATGATGAGGCGAGGAAGCGCAAGCTATCTCTGCTATTACCTGCAGTTGAGTTATGTTCATCCTTTTCGACTTCAACGCCTCGTTCGCCAGCCTCGCGTCTCTTTCTGGGGGATCGTATGTCCACAACAACACTGCTTTCTACCATGAGTGTCACAGAAGTAGCAAACAACCATGATAATAACAAACAAGATCAGTTATACCAAATAAAACTACATTCTCAATCTTAACTTTTAACCAATAATCAAGTAGGATCATCAATTAAAATGCATCCAAGACAAAATGGATTGCTGAATCAAGAGAGAGAGAGAGAGAGAGGTACCCCGAAATCACCAGACAATTCGGAGATGAGACAATCGATGAGTGACTTATTGTAAATCTGGTGATAATTCTCTCTGATCAATTTCCTCTGGGCTGCATTTCTGCAGCCGAGAATTCGTATTATCGCCTTCTCATCCGTTCCAAACCCTAAAACCAAACAACAATCACCTAAACAAACAATAATAACTGCTTCTGTATCGTCGCCATCAACACATCCAACTTCACATTCCATTCTAAACAAATCAACAAAACCACCGCATTTCGACAAAAAAATTAATGTAAATTTATAGGAGAATGAAATACCCTCGAAAGCTTTGTGAAGCGCTTCGCAGTCTTTAGCTGGAGATGGAACCACTTCCGGAACTCTGATTGTCGCCATTTTCAGCTGCGTTTTTTTTTCTTTTTCTTATCAGAAATCTGAATGGAAATGGAATTCGGTGAAGAATCGAGTAAAATTTAATAGAAAATTTCACTAAAAAAAATGTTGAATACTTGAATAGAAATGTAATGGAGTTTTTAAGTTTCTTGGACGATTTTACTGTTTTTTTCCCTCGCTTCTGCGCAGGGGCTGGAGAGTGGAGAGGGTCTTTTGCAATTTATTTTTGGTTTTTGACGGTTATGCCCCTCCTTTAGCTTTTATTTCCTCCCATCTCCCTGTGGGGTATTAATATGATTTATTTTTTTTTATTTTTTTTAGAAAACTTAATATGAAATTAATCCAGCCTTGTTTGGTAGTTTGTCTTCAATTTCTAATTTTTAGATGAGCTTACAGGATTGTACTATTAATTTGTGTTTGGAAATGAGAACATACTTAGAAAATATTTTAAAATTTCAACCTTACAGCTTGAAAAATAATTATGTTTGATGAAACTGCATTTAAAAAAAATCAATTACCAAGTCTTTTAATAAGAAATAGTTTAAATTTGATTAGGTATTAAAGTTTGCCCCTTTTTTACGACGAAAGGTATTTGCAAACCTCACTCATGTGCAATGGGATGTAAACCACAAAAGGAGAGATAAATCACACTTAAAAAAATCATGCGTTTTGGTTGAAATTTCACCCTTTCTCATTGTCGTATCATTGAAATACCGGAAAAGGTCGTGAATTTGAATATATCTTATAATTACAAGACCAAAAATTACAATTTTCCCTCATCGTGTCAATCTCATTGCCTTCCATTAGGGAGACTTCTACAGATAAATTGGGTGCAACTGTCGAAACTCGAAATAGCATGTGACAGCAAGATTAAATACTTTACATTAATGCGTTGAAGAACTCTTTTTTTAACACCATCGAAAACTAATTTCTATACTACTAAAGATTTGATTTGTTGAAGATATGCTTAGCTGTTCAAATCTAATCATTCCATGTATGTCTCCTTGAAATAGGATTCGGATCATATAACTAAAAAAAAAATATCGAGCAAACATGTGACATTAAATTTCCCTCAAAAATAAAAAATAAAAAGACGTGACATAAAATGATTTTACTTGATAACTAATGGCCAATGGGGACGCATAATTTTTTTTTTAAAAAAACACCATTCATTTGTTATCCCATGTGATTCATGCTTCTTATTCTTATCCACATATATATGTTTGAATTTGAAATTTTGTCCTATAATTATTGTAGCTATTTATTTTCACATGTTATTCTCTAGATGTTTCTTTACCTTTATTATTGGAATTTATAAATATCTGCCATCCAAAATATTAGGACCAAACTCATAACTCGTAACGAAATGCATGTATTCCTGCTTAATTATCAAACTTCGAAAAAAAAAATGAGTGGAAATAGCTTCAACAATTTGGGTTCATTTTAATTGATTAGTTATTAACATAATTAAATTTGACTAATTTAAGCTGAAAACTAATTTATTTGTCTTTACTCATAAAATATGTTTATTAGATTTAGTCGTGGTCGAGTAACGTATAGTCAGATGCTCTTTAATATTATTAATGTTAGTTATTTTAGTGTAAAGATAAATAAATATTGTGTGTAATAATCGTGCATCGTGGCTTAGTTGTACACATTTTGAAGATAACATATCACCTCAATAATTATTATTGTTATTATTTGTACAACATGTTTATCACGCAGGATCAGAATTATTATTATTTGTAGGCCTACCTTAATTAATTGGATGACTTAATTGGTACAGTTTAAAGCTGCATTGACCTACAAATTAATTAAGTATGAAATGGACACATATATATATATGGGACAGCAGTAATGATTTAAATTATTAATCTAATAATTAGTTACTCCTTCCGTTTTTATTTAAATATCATTTTGGATGAATCAAGCAAATTAGTAAATTGATTAAATTATCTAATACGTGTGAATGTACTAAATAAGTTAAATATAGACATTTTAATGTATTAAATGAGGGCAAGTGTGCGAAAAATGTGAATTTTCTGTCTTGAATTTGTAGAATTAAACTTTTTTAAAACACAATTAAAATGTTAGAATGATACTTATTCAGAAATAGAGGAAGTATAAAAGTTAAATTACGCTTGATCTCTATGTTTAAATTTTGTAAAATATATTGATAATAATCAAGGCAAATGATATTTAAAAACTTTTATCTGGATGGTGATAGAGAATTTACAAAATTAATTAATGTTTTATGAAGTTTTTCATGTTTCTATTTTGGTAACGATTTGAAAACATATAATTTATAATTGAAATATGTGGTAAATTAAATCATCTATAGAAGATTAACACAAGTACATAAATATTTCACTACCCACTCTAAACACGTTGGTGGAAATGAACTCGCTTTAGACAATAAGACCTTTATTTATATACAATTATATTTTATATAAATTCTTTTTTTTATAATACTCCATGTCAAAAATCTTCCCCTATCATATAACTATATATCTTATTTTATATTTTAAATTCAATCATAATTTATTACTTAATTAACATATGTATATATATATATATATGATGGGAGTATGTCACTCTAAATCTGAACTATGATTGTTTGTTGAAATGTCGCGTTCACGAGGTACAATAATGACGTGGATGGATGAGAGTACAACCTGTCTTCTTTATTCTTTTTTTTTGAGGCGCCTTTTTTTTTAAAGCAAACAAATAACAAAAATAAATGTGGATACATATAATTATATTTTCCAATTTCCAATCATGATGTTTGAGTAGATACTATTCTAGTTTTTTAGCATATGGATGATTTAATTTTTTTCAAATGATACTTCATACATAATTGATACGATGGTATTTAAAAAAATTGGACGATATTATATATTTTCAAACTAACGATATAGTACCTGTAAAATGTCGTATTAACTCAAAAAAATTATAATAATATCGGCAGTATATTATTACCGGACATAAAACAATATCGACGTCCACACTTTTTAATTTCTCACATTGATGATACACAAAGTATCACTTCAAAGTGTATGATCTAATTTGCCATAGTAAAAGTTATTTATCATTTTACAACTTATGTATTTATATATATTCCCTAAGCATATATATATGCCTAAAAGTTCAAATTGCCTGATCTAATTATCCATATTTCATATCCAACCAGTTATTTCCTGCAGTATATATTAACAGTGAAATGTAACAAAAAAATTAGCTCCATATATAAATTAATTTAGAAAAGGGCCCGTGTATCTCATTTTGTTTAGTTCTAAATTTTAAACTATGCTTAAAAAGCATCATGTCGGCGTGGACACGAGGATTTGATTAATTTAATTATTACCCATCTTTTTCATTACTTAAGGATTTCGGAGTAACTAGTAAGATATTATTTTTGTACTCCTCCGTTCCGATTTAATAGGCTGATTGAAAATTTCACAAGAATTAAGAAAAAAATTGGGAAACACAATTAATCAATAAACTTCCTAATATACCCCTATTTATTTCTTTAATGTTGAATTAATGTCTAATGTGAACATATTAAATAGGGGTATATATTAGTAAATTAGTTAAATATATATAGAAAAACATGTCTATATATCGGGACATCCCAAAAAGGAAAACAAGTCTATTAAAGTGAGACGGAGGGAGTATATATAAATAAAAGTTAGTGTCCCTTTGGGGATGATCTAGTGGTGCAGTAATGTTTCTTAAAGTCAAAGGTCTCAAGTTCAACCCACCACCAACACCACTAGGTGCTAAGGTGTGAGCAGGGGCGGGATTTACCCAGTGCACACCACGGTAGCGGCTGCGGGTTACCTTCGACATAAAAAAAAAGTTAGTCAAACATACTCCTTTTAAAGTTTTAATTACAATTAAGGATTAAAAAACCTAATTAATTACCACTTAAATGTTTCTCCCCCAACAGTAACCGAGGCAGCAAATTAATGTAATAAATTGAGATGTGAATGCGATGAATCCAAGCAATTTCAGAGCAGGGGACTCCATGGACATACCCAAAATTCCAAGGGGTAATTTCGTCTTTGCAAACTTCAAATGATCCGACTCACAACTGAAATGCCAGAAATGCCCTCTCAACAACGGCCCCCAATATAAATCTGCTAGCGCCATCAACACCCACTCCTTCAAATCGAAACATAAAAACCTCAATATCACAAAATTCTCTCTCAAATGGCAGCTTCCGACGAGCTTGGATCTCTCACCAGAGCTTTCTCAGGTATTTATTTTCTCTCACTTAATTCTCTCTCTCTCTCTCTCTCTCTCTCTCTATTCAACAAATTTCAATTCACAATGTGGCGGGAACAGTCGTCTCTTTGATCAGTTTTACGAATCAGTTTATATATAAAAGCTTGAAAATCGTATGGATTGAAAATTTGAATGATGAATTAGGGTTTGGAGTGGATGAGAAGGCATTGATATCGATATTGGGGAAGTGGCATCCTGAGCAGAGGCAGAGCTTCAGAAAAGGAAGCCGCGATTTGTTTATCGAAGATGAACGCCACTTCGAGAGGTGGGACGATCGCCATGTCCTGCAGCTTCGTCATGAGTTCTTACGTCTCAAGGTATATTATATATGGGATTGTTTAACGGGTCAAAATTTCATAATTTCTCATTTTTGGCTTCTCGGATGTTCCAAGTGTTGCACTCTGTTTAGTTATATTTGTAGAATTTAAATCAAGTAAAATGGGTTGTCTAACGGGTCAATGTTCTTCTTGGAGGTTCAAGTGTTGCACTCTATTTAGTTACATTTATAAAATTTAAGTAAAATGTTATATGTGGTTTACATTCTTAATTATATGGAAAATTATCAATTTAAACTATTAACCCAACATCGGAAAATGAAAATCGTTAATTCAGAACCTCAAAAATTATATATTTGGATTTCTTTTTATTTTTTAATTATTACGTGAATTTCATTATTAATTATCTATTAAGTATAATTCAAATTATATATTTGAATTTCTTTTTATTTTTTAATTATTTTTATATTAATTTTCAACGTCAATTCATTTATTAATTATCTATTAAATATAATAAATAAATTATTAAAAATAATTTTAAAAAATTGAAATACATAATTTTTGAAGTTCCAAATTGTCAATTTTCACTCATATCCTGGATTGATAGTTTTCATTTTATAAATTCTAAAGTGATAGATTGTTCATCTTTTTTCTGAATTAATAGGTTCTGAATTGAGAGATTATCCATCTTTAAGTTCTGAATTGACAATTATAATAATTTTAATTGATAAATTTGAGAAATCATGCAATTAATTAAAGATTATAGTAAATTGATAAATAATATATAAATTGACAGGATGCAATAGTGCTTTGGACGATGCACCCATGGGAGAGAGATGCTCGGTTGTTGAAAGAAGCGTTGTATAAAGGGCCTCAACACAAGGTACTAGTAGAAATCGCGTGTAGTAGATCATCGGAGGAGTTGTTGGGGGCGCGAAGAGCCTATCACTCTCTCTTCAATCACTCCATCGAGGAAGATGTTGCCTTCCACGTTCATACTCCTGAGAACAAGGTTAGCATCAATATTTAATGACATTTCAATTACAACATCGATATTATTATCCCACTCAAAATTGATTATATATGGATGAATATGTACCTCATTTGTGTTGCAATTGACAAAATCTTAAAGTTGATGTTGTTATTGAAAATTGGGCGATGAGATCTTTTGTTCCGCATCGGGTGTTTTAATTTGTGTTTCATGATCGGATTTGTGAATTTTTTTTAATTTTTTCATCAATTTTAAGTTATTGTGTGTGTGTGTGTTTTTTTACTCACACACTCAATCTGTGATACTAACTATTGAGGAGATTTGAATATGTGACATTTGATTTCCAAACAATCTCACTTCATTATTAAGCCATCTCCAACGGGACATTTATTGTGTTTAGATTTAATTTTACCCTTATTAATTAGGGCTGATTCTAATTAATTGTGATTTATTTTTTACTATTTAATTTTCAAATAAATGATTATTATGGTGATTATTTTATAAATATGATTTATAATTTTTAAAATTTCAATCTTTTGTTGATAAATGTGAGTATGCCGATTATGTTATAATCAATTATTATTTTTGTAGTATTTATTATTGAACTTGTAAATTCGATCGTGGAATACGAATTGGAACACTAAATGTGAAATGGAGATTCCATCCGGAAATCTAGACTTAAGTTCTTGAGTTTTCAAGCAAATATAATCAATTGCGTAAGATTTACAGGTGATAAAATTTATTAAATGTTAGATTTAAAAAAATTTAGAAATAATAAGTATTATTTTATTAATTTTGAAAAAATATGCTACTTTTGAAAATGAACAAAAAATGTAGATATTAAAATGTAATTTACCTCACAAAAGACATCCTTAATCTGTTTGAATATTATAGAACAAAAATCTCTAATGGGCTTAGTGGATCTTTCTGTTTTGGGCAGCTTCTGGTAGCGGTTTTGAGCTCTTATAGATATGAAGGCCCAAAAATGAACGAAGAAATCGCCAAATTAGAGGCGAAGGCGCTTTCAGAAGCGATGAGAGGAGGTGCCCCTTTAGAAAATGATGATGTTGTGAGAATTTTATCCACAAGGAGTAAACTCCATCTCAAGGCCATCTACAAGCATTACAAGGAAATTACCGGGAACTTCTTGGATCAGGTATCCATTTTCAATCTCAAAAACTTGTGTCACACTATCTGTTGTCGGATCAAAATTCATTAGATGAGTCAAAATTTGTATTTATAATTGAAGAATTATCAATTCAAGACCTGAAAAATTGATAATCTATCGATATAGGATTTTGAAAGATGAAAATTCTCAGGACTTATTTTTTATTTTTAATTAATTTTAACAATTTTTTATTATATTTAATAAATAATTAATGAAGGAATTTTAATTGAAAATTAATTAAAAAAATAAAATGAAACAAAATTCATGATTTTTGAGGTTTTGGAATAAGAATTTTCATCTTTCAAATTTTGAACTGAAAGTTTTCATTTTTCAGATCTTGAATTGATAGATTGTCCACCTTTCAAGTACTGAATCAACAACCAGCCAGATTCTGGCTGTCAGAATCTAATTTTTTGATGATTAATAAAACTGTATTATTAATAAATTAATTATGTTAATTATTAAATGTTATGTTTTACTATATTATCCTTATGTCATGAAATTAATGATTTGTAATTAATTATTAAAATCACTCCAGAAACCGATCGGAATAAAGGGGCGTAGCTTCATCTTCTTTCTTTTCTTCACTTCTTTATTTCTTTTTCATCTTCGATTTCTTTTGAATTGAAGCGCATATAGAGTTGCCCTAATTATTATGGAGGGCATCAATGTAAATTTATTGAATAATTAGTGTTTTATTAATTAAATTAATTGATTATTAAAAATAATAAAAAATTCTGGCTAGCCAGAATCTGGCTGAAAATCACTACTCATAATTTTATTATTGGTGTTACATAGAACTTTCCCTTTTTTAGAAAGTTTAATTTTTATCCTTACTTATGAAATTCTACCATATCCCTTTAGGTTACTAGCCGTGGATTGTAGAAATTATGTTATTGATGTGACACGATCTCTATGATTTATGGGTAGTATAATTTCCTTCTTCGATAAATAGAACGAGAGAATTCGACCCTAAACCTCACATGAATGCCACTTGCTACCAAATATAAAACTTATTTTTTGGATTCGAGTTAAGATTATGTGCAACATAAATAATATATGACATTTTTTTACCTTTTTCTTTTTGTGTGTTGGAAGGATTTTGAAGGCCACTTGCTTCTAAAAGAGACAGTCCAGTGCTTGTGCACACCACACACGTACTTCACTAAGGTAAAAATTTAAGTTTCCTCACTCTACGAATACATCGAGTTGTGTTATTTTCCACATTTAATTACCGTGAGTACTTGATGCCGTACGAAACATCACTTCAAATTCAAAATACACTTAAGTACGTAGGTGTGTAAGCTAACGTACAATATTAAAATATGCTAGATTTTGGATGCCTCGTTGAGATACAATGTGGATGAAATAACCAAAGAAGCAGTGACCAGAGTAATTGTGACAAGAGCAGATGAAGATATGAAGCAAATTAGAGAAGAATTTCATCGAGAATATGGCGTTGATCTTCGCAAAAAGATTGAAGATGTAGCAAATGGAAACTACAGGGATTTCTTGCTCACTTTAATTGCAAGATCGGATTGAATTTGAGTTGTTGAGAGACTATTTTATTTTATTTGAATCCTCAATAAATATGCTGTTTAATTTATGTAAGATTTGTATTTTTGATGGTGTTGAATTGGTTTCCTTGTTTGGGGTGAACAAAATAATGTGATCTCTTGAGAAATCGCTATCGAGTACTAGGAAACTTTTGTGGCTTGTAATGAATTGTCTTATTCGAAAATTTGACAAATTTGCTTCATTGTTGAGAAGGAATGAAGTGTGGCGATGAATTTCAGGGGTTAAAAAACTACTCCTATGTCCTATTTATATAGTCTCTTTTACTATTTTAGAGTGTCTCAATTATATAGTCTCATAACTATAAATAACATTAATTTTCATAGTAATGTACAAATATACCCTTGATATGTATTGAAAATTAAAATTTAAACACTTAAATTCTTAAAAGTCATAAATTTTAAATAAGGGTAATAATGAAAGTTAAGCTTTAATGTCTTGTTTTCATAAATATTTTTATTCTACGTGCGAGGATAAAGTGGGCTATATAAATGGGCAGAAAGAAGTATATATTAACCTTGAAAGTGATTTTATTCCCTATATTAATTGTAGATGTTTATACATTTACCACGTCAACGTGAATTTGTGGATTCGAGTTTTATAACTTATCTCTAACCACCCTCTTTTATTTTCTAGTAAAATCCTCGTCAGACTCTGTGACTGTGTGTGTGTGTCACTGTGTGTGTGTGTGTGTGAGAGAGAAGAGAGAGAGAGGAGAGAGGCTGTGCGTGTGAGAGAGAGAGTGTGTGTGTGTATGAATTTAATTAAATAATCTGAAGGTTGTCATAGATTTTGGACAAATGCAAATAGAGATAATGTATGTCATGCACTTTTAATTTTAGGTTCATCTATTTTTATTTGTTACTTTTTAAATTTAGGTTCCTCTATTATTTGCATTTAATTTGAGTCTGTCTATAAAAAATAACGTTGTTGTACATTTATTTCAAAGTGAATAATAAGTATTTGGTTGTATTCTGAAAGAAGAAAATTGATGCGAACCTAAAACTTGTCTTAACTTTTAGTGATTGATATACACGTATCAAATATATAATTTAATTTTCACCCCTAATTTATTTTGGGTAAACGGTCAAAAAAACACTCAAATTATATGTCTAATCCTATCTAGACGTACCAATTTTTTTAGCTAAAATACACACCTAAACTATTGAAAAAAGAACAAACTGACACTTGAAGTTTACACCGTTATTTTTTCCGTTAATTAAAACGTGTCAGACTCAATTCTATCATCTATGAATTCCTATCGGACAAATTGAAACCACGGCCAAATAGCCCACACTATGGAGTTTCAAACCCCTCTTTTAATTTCAAAATCCAACATCGAATTGGTATCGAGATTTTAAAATTTAATTCATAATAAAAACCCTTATCATCGATATTTCTCCGTGTAATTATTCTATCGTTTAACACCCGATTGACAAATTGAGAGTATAATTAGAAAGCCCATGAAGAAAAAGGCTTTCTAACCATACCACAATACAAAAAATAGTTCGTACGTCTAGGTGGAATTGAGCATATAGTTCGGATGTCTTTTTTTGCCTCTTGCCCTTTTTTCTCAATGATGGGGATAACTCCTTGCTATATATTGACCATTGCCATTATTACTTTACTAACGCAAATTCTCAAGTACGTCGTATTTACGTAGGATTGTAAACGAATCGAACAGAGCCGAACACTTTAATACTCGAGCTCGGTTCGTTAAAGAATATTCAAGTTCAACTCAATAAATATTTATCATGTTCGAATTTGATTCGAGCTCGGTTCGTGAAATACTCGAAAATTTACTAAACGAGCCCGAGCTCGAATGCTCGAAAAAAAACTCGTTTAATTTACACATTCGAGCTCGATCTTGAAAAAATAGCTTATTTTATTGACCCGTTTGAAATATTTATAATATTCATGAACATGTTCGTGACATGTTCGATTAAGTTCGAGTTCGAACATGTTCACGAAGTGGCCTGGCCGAGCCGAACGACCTCGGCTCGTTTAGAAAACGAACGAACTTTTTTAGATACGAACTCTGAATAGCTCGCGAGCGGCTCTGTTCATTTACAGCCCTAACGTACAAGTCTTATATCAGAAGAAAATTTATGATATTTTTCATGGTTATTAGTGATACTTTTTAATATTAAAATGAGGATGTTCAATCTAAAAATGTAGTAATACTTATAAAAACATCGACGCCTTTTTTAAAAATTAAATTGCAATACTTTCTAATAAAATAAACGTGATATTTTTCAGAATAATAAGAAGTGATACTTACAAAGTATCATAATGATATTTTTTAATATTATACATAGGGGTGGCAAGATGGGCCGCCCGACCCAGGCCCGTCGGGCCAAGTGTAAAATTCTGGTCGTGCCAGGCCGCGGGCCACATCACAATTTTCCTATTTTTGGGCCAGACAGTCCAGCCCATTCAAGTCATTCAATTTTCGGGCCGGAACATTTGGACAGAAAAAATGAAATGATTGTTCTAGTTTGATGTCAATGCCTTGAGTTCAAATATCACCAATATTTTTAGGTACACCCATGATTTTCCTAATGTAGTTCACCACTCTTGTGAAGCTATTGCACGTGAATAGGTAGGTTGCAGCTATGGGTTAGCCCTCGTAAAAACAGATAGCTTAATTATTTGTATTAATTCCATATAATATTGAAGTATTGACTATAGCAAAACACTCACGGTCATAACATATGAAGATTGTTCAACCAATTTAAAGTAAACAAAATGAGACATGAAAAATACTAACCAATTTATTCGACACTTAAGACGATAAATGAAAATTGTTCAAGCCACTAACAACAAACATAACTAATATATGAAAAGACAATTTTTTTCTTTCTTTTTTTTGGGGCAAAAAAAACTCCAAATTACTGCAAAACACAAAAAAATTCAATCTTGATTGCCAAGCAAAGTGAGGAGGAAAGCCTTGTAATGGCCAGAAGTGTCCTTAGCAACTGCACGATCAAGAGCTACACTGTTCCTCTTCAGGTATATATCCTTAATTTCCTTCAAGTCTTTCTCTGCACGCGTCACGATCACGCGCGTCAGAGAATCTTCATCCGTCCCGGCCTTATTTAGAGCGTGACGAATGACCTAGAGACGAGCGTGTATATATTTACAAAAATAAGTTAAATGAGAATTGTCAATTTAGGACCTGAAAGATATATAATCTATAAATTCGGGACTTGAAAGATGAAACTATCAATTCAGGATTTGAAAAATCATATATTTTGATTTCTCGAGATATACTCCCTCTGTTACTATATGTTTATTATTTTATAATTTTAATTTAGAATTAATAATAAATCATTTGGACTAATATATCCCTCCCTTTCATATCACAGAAAATCTTATTCATACATATTTTCTAAAAAAATGGCAAAATTTTCTTTCTCCATATATTTGTAGGGTTAAAATTGGGAGAGAGGGTGTGAAAATATATAAAACAACAAATATTTTGACACAAAAAAAAAACTTATAAAACAACAAACATATAAAAATGGAGGGAGTATAAATTACCTTCTCATAATACTTATGATGGTCGGTAATGCACCGGATAGCAGTGCGTAAAGCAGTTACATAGTCGCTAGATGGCTCATCTCTCAGGTGCTGCAAAAATTCCAAATAAATCAAATACAAAATTTAATATAACTACTCAGGTCAAAATTAGTTAGACGGGTCAATAAAAAAGTTATGAAGCTAAAGATATGTACCTTAGTGATTGATGAGGCTTGCTCATCTTTATATTTATTGACAGTTGCTAGGATTTGAAGTTTGCTCCTTGTGGTTATGATCCTAATAACTTCTTCATGATCAAAAGCCTTCTCTTTTATAGCATTGTGAAGATAATTAGCCTCCAAATTTGCTAATCTCACATTAATCTCTTCACCATTGTACCTATATATGCCAACCACTCCAACCAGAAGCTGCACACCACATTAAATTAATTCAATTCACCACCACTAATCTTGTAACTCTTACTATTTTTTTAGTGTTATACTTGATAGAAATTAAAATTTAAGTTAATTAATAAATTTCAATACCTAACCTTCAAACAACTATATACTTGACCTTTAAAAGTTTTCACAAATCTAGGATGAGAGTGAGATTCCAGGATCCCAAATGTGGCGTTGGTCATGTGGGCTTGCCGGATTCTCGTGTGGATTCCAAGCACTACAAATGTATTATCTACTTTGCAAGAATCCGACAAGCCAAAATACATTTGAGATCCCGGGATCTCACTCCCATTTTAGATATGTGAAAACCTTCAAAGATCAGGTATTATCGAGTCCAGAAGTCAGATATATATATTTAAGTGTAATAAACAAAAAATTAACACAAAAACTTGTGTGAACTGTGAAACCGTTCTTACGAGTCGAAATTCGTAAGACTGATAATATCCAGATCCGGACTTATATTCAATGATACATCTATAATTTTAATGGTATTTTATTGTGTTTGGATTCAGATCTTGACTCGTCTTACTAATTTTGACCCGTCAAACGATCTTGCATACATGACTTCCTCAAAATTTAATCATTGAAGTGGACCAAATTAAAATTAAGTGAATATATGGTGCACCTTGCGCAGATCGCCCGAGGCATGTTGAGCCAAATCTTCTTCCAGTGAGAGCTTGTAACGGTTTTGGTAGGCACGTTTGATAGCCAAGAGCTCATCGGGTGAAGAAATGCACGAAATTTCAATAATCGTTCGATAATCGACTAAGGGTTTTTTCTTGATCGCAACGTGCAATAGCACAGCATCGCGATCTTCCGGGTCCAAAATCCATCGATACACAGCTTTCTGTAGTTATTTTCATTAAAATTTGTGTCAGACGGTGTTACATATAATCGTATGAACCAAGTAAAGACGCAGGGAACGTTAGTTAGATATTTTAGTAATTAAAATAATATAATTTAATCATAATAGATAAGTAGAGGCCGAAAAAAGGAACAAAAAGTGAAATAAAGGATCTCGTCTCGAACCTCAAAGTCTCCGGACAACTCCGATTCGAGGCGCTTGAGAAGATCTTCTTGGTACAAGTCATCATAGGCTTGCCTTATTAACTTTCTTTGAATTGCATTTCTCCTCCCTAAAATTGCGATTACCCCCTTCTCATCCGTTCCCCATCCTATACAAAATAAATCAATATTTTTTATTAATTAGCCAAAAAAAAAAGAGGAATATAGATCATTAATTTACCCCATCTTATATGCACATACCAAAAAAAAAAAAAAACTCTATATGTCACTTGATGATATGTGAGTTCGAAATATTAATTTACGTTTTCTAATATACATAATTTCGAAAGTGAATCGAAATTTCTAGAATTTTACCTTGGAAAGCCTTCCTAAGAGCTTCAGCATCTGCAACGGGAGAAGGGTGATCGGGGAAAACAATAGTAGACATAATTAATAATTAATATTGTAGCTGAGAAAAAAATGTGGTGTTGGGGATAATAATACCATTGAAATTTAAGTGGTATTTATAGGACTAAGACTAACTCACGGTATTAATGTTGGGCGTAACGCCACTATATTTCACCAATTTAATGCTCCATACGTCTAAAAGGGTGATTGGGGTTTTTCACGGGGATTAAAAAAAATATTGGGAAAGATAATTAATCAATAAATTTCTTAATATGCCCCTATTTATTTTTTTGATATTGAATTAATGTCTAATGTAAATATATTAAATAGGGGTATATTAGTAAATTAACTAAATATATATAGAAATATGTTTATATATCGGGACATACAAAAAAAATATTAAATCTATTAAATTGGGACAGAGGGAGTATTATACATGATAAGCCGTGTCTTGATTTTTAATGTTTTGAGTTTGTCGCACACAATTAATTACGTGGTCGCAAATTAATTTGGGGAAAGTGGAGTAAATGAAATATGCCGAGATTAACATGTGGATATATAATTTTATTTTATTTTTACTCGCACACATCCGATCTGGTTGTATTGAGGAGATTTAAACCCGTGATCTTTGTCTCACTCCACCATTAGGCCATCCCTTTCGGGACGAGAACTAGTGTTTTGCGTGTAAACGTGAAAATTAGTTATGTAGTGTATTTTTAGTATTTTTTTATTGTATTTTGGTGCTATATTTTTTTTAAAAAAATGATGTTTTCTTATTGTATCTTAGTGCCAACTATTTTAGCACCAAAATATAATAAGAAAAACATTAAGATTGTAGTAAATAAACTGGTTTTCCCATTTACATTTTACAAGCGAAGCACAATGCCTACTATAATCAAATGGATAAAATCATCTAGTCTAATTTTCACGTCCCACTATAAAATTTAATATTTTAAAAATATTTATTACAAAAATAAATTTTATTATAGTACTACAAATCATAATCAACATTTATTGCTAAAATTAATTTTTAAAAAAACTATATACCCTACTTTTGGAATAATCAACCATATTAATCAATTATATTAACTAAAAAATAAGAAATAAATATTAAAAAATAAATATAAACCCTAATTGGGTGGAATGAGCCCTAAATAATAATTATCAAAATTAAACTAAGTCATAACAAATTGAAATTGAAGAAAAAAATTGATAAAAATCGAATAAAAATCAAAATGGGACATCAAATGAAATAGACAAAAGTGAGATAGAGGATTTCATTTTATAATCAAACCCTACATATTATTATTATTATTATTATTATTATGGTGGTATGCTACATACCATAAATAGATAGTGTAGCTTAGTGGTATTATTCTCATTTATAATGACAAGAATACAAATCATAATCTTCCATCCCTTAACTTAAAAAAAAATAAAAAATATTGGGGTGGTAGGCAATCATAGCTAAATATTATAAGCGATCACCTAAATACAACTAAGTAGATTAAAGCGTCCGCTGAATTATATGACAATGCCACATATATATTATCTCGATAATATAATTGAATTTTATATTTTATATCGTCAACTATCTCATACACTAGAAGCACGCATACAAGAAGACCTTTTTTATTTTTATTTTTTTTATTCACACACCTCACTTATAGTATTGAGGAGATTCGAACCCATGATCTTTAATTTTCAAGTAATCTCACTTCATCACTGAGTCATATTAGGGCAATGTTCATGTTTGATATTTAATGGATACATGATGAATATTATAAATTTCTACAATTTAAATTATTACGAGGAGGACATAGATCGGAATAATATCGAATGAGTACAAATGATGAGCTGTAAATTAATTAGTATCATTACACATATTATAAAGATGCAATTGTTCTTACTTGGGAGTTGAGAGGTGAGTATATGCTCAACTTTGTATGAGATCATAAACTATAATTATTTTTTGTTTTATTTTGTTTTAGATGAGTAATTATTTTTATGCAATTCTTCTTTTTTTATATCTAATTTTCTTAATTTCGGGTGTGTGGCTTGGGTGGCTTGGTCGGTTTAAGCTGGGCTATATATGGACAATATTTCTCTGTAGTATTTTTATTTTTAAAAGGACATTTCGTATAAATAATTAATGTGCGACACACACACACAACTCTAGCGTCACAATGATTGAAATAAAATATTTATCGGTTTGAAGATTTGTTTAGTTGAACAAATTTTGTGTTGGCATTGGGGCGGTAAACGAACCAAATCGAGCCGAATACTCTGATGCTCGAGCTCAATTCGTTAATGAATATTCAAGCTCGAGCTTGATTTGAGCATTTATTTTTGTTCAAGCTTGACTCGATGAATATTTGTCATGTTCGAATTCAATTCGAACTCGATTTGTGAAATGCTCGAAAATTTACTAAATGAGTCTGAGCTCGAATGCTCGAAAAAAAAAAGCTCGCTTAATTTACATATTCGAGCTCGAGTTTGAAAAAATAGCTTATTTTATTTATCCGTTTGAAATATTTATAATATTCACGAACATGTTCATGAACATGTTCGCGAACTCGCCGAGCCGAATACTACTACTCTATTCGAGCTCGATTCGAGACTCGAGCTCACCTTGTTTAGACAACGAACGAATTTCAAACGAGCTTTTTTCGAACCGAACTCCGAATAGCTCTCGAGCGGCTCTGTTCATTTACAGCCTTAGTTGGCATAAAGGTAATGGTCATCGATTTGAATTATACAGTCTGAGATCCTCTATTGCACATTAGGTTTTGCATCTTATACAATATACTCTATTTTTTAGTTTTTTCTTCAGTTTCAATTTCTTATGCTTTAATTTAATTTTACGCTTGTTATTTATAATTCATCATATTCGATTAGAATGCATTGTAATTTTTTATTATGTAACTTTCAATTTTTAGTTATTAATTGATTATTTGAAAAGTTAAATACTAAAAAATATTAAACCTTAATTGGGTAGGATGAACCCTAAATAATAAGTGTAAAATTAAATTAAAACATAATAAATTGGAGTAAAAGAAAAAAATTGAAAAAAAAATCGAATGTGCGGTAGGAAATGCAACACCAAATATGCAATAGATGATTTTAGATGTGAATCATATTTTTGAAAAAAGCTTATAGAAAACAAATTCAGGCCACATTTAGAGACTTGTAAAATTTAGGTAATATTATAGGCTGCATTATGTGTGTATTTTTTTTAGTTAATTGGTTTAAATATCACAAATTATACACGAATTCTGATTTTTAACCGAACTTTAAAATGTTATACGTACAATATAAACTTAATTTTTTTTTTGTGATTATAACATCATTTTGAATTTTGATCAATAAAAATTGACTTGGCACCCATATGTACAAGTGTAATGTGCATGCATACACCTACAAGCTCATCTCTTCAATCTATACTTACAAAATGTTCAATTGATTAAGTATTTTGCAAAATCTTCGTATTTGTAATTGCACTCAATTTTAAACTGATGTCGTGATTGCAAAAAAAAAAAAAAAAAAAACGTAGGTTCAAAAGAGGCAACATTTTAAAGTTCTCATTAAAAACTAAAAATCACGTATAGTTCGTGATATTTAAACCAATTAACCTCATTTTTTTTTAGATATAACGTGACAGTTCGTCATTTGGTAATAAAATATTTGATTATATTACTAAATTTGTCATGGATGTAATGTATTTTGAATCAAAACTAGCTGTCAAAATATAAATACCTTATTTATCAGATTGAATTATTTTATAGTAATATGACTAAAATAATATAAATAGTAATTTGAATATTTGATCACTACTAAAATCGTGCTGGCTACTGCAACGAAAGCGACTCCCCAATTATTCCTAACCACAAAGATATCCCAATCACCAAACACCACTCATCATTAATTTAAAAATATGTTGATTTTCAACTATTTCCATTAAGATTGTTTCGAATTCCCGAAATACCCTTGAAACATCGAACAATTTGACCACATTAATAAAGTACGTGCCTATAAAATCAAGAGCGTGCAATTTAGGTTACCAACTGATAATTCCCTTTCATTAAGAGTTGGTTTGACTAAATTCCATATTTTTATTTATTATTAAAAAAATTGGGATCCCTTATCTATCTAAAAAAAAACTCATGAATCTCGATCATTTTATTTGGAAGCAAATTAGATATTTTTTTATGTGTCTAAATGATTTTCAAATTAGCACCATAAAATCATTGTGCTACTTTTTTGCTAAAACAATTAGTTTAGAAAACATTTATTTTGTAAGATTTATAATTTTCATTTCCAACTATACTTGCTCGAAGCATGTGATAGAGTGGGTAATTTTTATTTTTATTTTTTGTCATCAAAATTATAATGTTCATTGACTTTATCATCTTTTATAATTAGATCATCTTGATCTTAGTATCGGCAATACTGGTGCACACGGGTTAGGTTGGCCTATTTGAGGGAGTTTAAATACGTCAACTCATAAATTACGGTGCGAAAAAATTATAAGAATTTATATTATATTTTACTTTTTTGTACAATCCAACTATACTTCTCACATTGATATAAAGAGTTGGGTTGAGTTGGCTTCATTGGATTATGACAATAAAATTTATACTTGGAAGAGGCACATTAAATAAAAGCTTCAACGTATATATTTAAGCTTTGAGCCTTTGAGAATTGAGATATCCGAATAAATACATACAGGTGGAATCAATATCATAAATTCCGGTCGACATGTATCAGTTAAGACGATTTCAACTTGTTATTATCATGGGCCATAAGGTGCAAATCTAATTTGATTTCTCCGGTTTATTAGGCCCACACACATTTATATGCACTCCTAATCAGCGTAGTATCCTAAGAAAATTTCATCTTCCACATGAAATATTCTAAAAATATTCCTGAAAACCCAATGTCCGTAATAAACCTAAACAAAAATGATAACAATAATCATAGTTTGAATGAAAAAACAACAATCTCCTGGTATTATTTAGCTATTAATAATATATATAATGACTTATTATCATCATAAATAATGTTTTGATGATCTTCCCAAAATGAATTTAATTTTAACCAAAATAATAATTTGGACATAATTTTACCAATTTGACCAAAAACATGGACATATTGATAATTTAAAAGAATTGGATAAAATCCATAAAACTCACAAAGGTGTAGGTGATTTGAGCTATTAGGCCTAAAAAAAATAATGAGTAGCATGATATCAATTCATTTATTGTTATTAGAATTCATGTGACTAGGTTAATTAATCTTAAATAATTAAATGGGTTGTGATTTGAATATTGAAGGCGTAGAGAAGAGGGGCATTTAGGTACTTTCGCATTACAAATCAATTGTGACCAATGAGAAGGCACAAACAGATCCGAGTCTCCGTAGCCACCACTTTAGATACGGTGCCTCACACGAGTCTCAATTTCGGCCCTCAAAATAAACCCCCTTCACGTGGGACTGGGCCCCACTCCACCCGCCCACTCTCTCTCTCTCTCTGCACAACTTTCTCTCTCTGCACCACTTCTCGAATTCTCTCCTCCTGTTGTTTTTGACTGTCTTCCCTGTTGCAGACAACACAGGATATTCTTATCCTTTTACCGTTCGAACAGGATAATCATTGGCTGTTACTTCGTGGTATTTCGATTGATGCTCTCCTTTTTCCGGATTCGCGGTGTTTTGCTGGAGAGAACTTGAGCGGGAAAGAAGTCGGCGATGTTTGGGCTACATTTGAAGCAGTACCTGTTGACGCCGTGTTCGTTTGGATTTGGAGATTCGTTTTTTCCTTTGTTTTCTAGCTATGTTTGATTGGAACGACGAGGAGGTATGTGCGTGTTTACTGTAGCTCTTATTTTGAAGCTCTGGTCCTACTTTTGTTGCCGAGCTGCGAAGAACATGAAAGTTGAAAATTGAAAGTAATCTGGAATAGTATGGCCTCTCTTGGTTTCATTTCTGTTGAGATCTTCTTGTTCTAGCATTTCTCAAGGAGGTTTTGAAGGTTTATTTTGAGATTTGGAAATATTTATGTTATTTCTGTACGATGATGTACAAGTTTTGTGTATGCAAAAGAAATAGGATAGACATAATTTTTTGAGTTCCTTGTCCCGACGTAAACAATTATGTGTTATAGTCAGATCGTGGTATTAAGCCTGACTGGAAGTGATCCACTGAGGCTTGAGGAAACTTTGCCATAAGCTTCCTTCTTCTTGATTTTGTGGGGGTATGTATATGGTAAATATTCAATTTTTGAAAAGCCTTCTATGTGCTGGTTATTTTGAATCTCTTCTCTGGTAGAAATTTTGAGTCATTAGTGAGTTATGTGCTTTTGATCTCAACTTGGTCGATTTTCATTTTAAGCCAATGCCGGAGAAGTTGGTGGCGGCTAATTTGATATTTAATTCTAGCTCACTCCAATTGATCCGTCTTTATCCTGAAGAGAACAGCACAGTATGTCATCAAACATAAACCACAACCAACCTCGGTTTTCAGCAACCCAACAAAACCACCAGACTGGAGATAATATGATAGCGTCTTTACGGTATTTAAAGTGATATGTCCGGTGGATAATTGTGGTAGAGGAAGTTCTCAACTTCTGAGTATTGAATGATCAAGGAGTTATAATTATACTAAAATTTGGGGATTTTGGGTTTGAGTTAATGATGTGAATTGTTAAAGCTAGGGGGTTAGAAATGGTAAGTTGGCCTTGGCCCATCATTTTAGTGAATAGTGAGACAAGAGATATCAATATTAAAAAATGAAAATAAAATAGAAAAGAAAATTGAAGAGGGCTCCAGGTGCCAGGCGCCACATCAGGGTTTAGCGCCTGCATAGTGAATTCTGCAGCATTGCTAAAGAAGATATTAATAGCATGTCCGATCTAGTGAGAAGGCTTTTACCTGATTTAAATATATTTTTTTATCAATTTGAGATTTATGTGAGATTATTTTATGGTTCAAGTATGACCCCTGATTAATGTCAATTATATTCCTATGCTAATTGGTTTTGGTTTATACCATACTTGTTTGAGGTTGTAAGCCTTGTCGTAATAACCAAACCAGAATATTGGGAAACATCCAATAATTTTTCTCTTCGTGAACATAGGAATATGAATGTGTTAGAATGCCTTTAGTCTTGGGGATTCTATATCCATGTTTGATATGTGCTTACATAATAGGTTGCACATTTTCTTGGGAGCAAAGAGCTATTACTTGTTTTTAAAAGCTTAACAACGATGTAGCACTCATGTCGGGAGAAATTGAATGGATGGTTACAATTGGACCATGCATCACATGCTCTTAAGAATTTTTTTTCACGCCTAAGCACTTGGTAAAGTTGAGAAAGAACAAAAGGTAAGTTTACTTTGGTTTAAAAAGCATGTAAGATTACATTAAGTGTTTGTGGATGCAAGCACAACAAATTTCTCACTACCTATTTGTTGTTATATACAGTTCATAAAGTATCAACGTTTGAGAATGATTTCATGATAGCTAATAGAATGAAAATTGTGAGGTGACAAAAGAGTGATTATTGTAGCTCTGACATGTCTAAGGTTTTTGGATTTTGTGCATTGAAGAAAAGGTTTTGATTATAGATGGAGAATATGTCTAATGATGTATTTCTTTGGCCAATTTCTCTATTGAGGTGAACAATAGACCTAGAGGAAGTTTTGTTGCTCTAGGGATCTTACCATGCTTTGAGAAGAAGGGCAAAGTGTGATAGGGGGTTATTGTTCCAACATTATGTTGGTCCCTTCGAAATGAAAGAAATAGAAGTTTATAGGGAGGGATGTCAGAGGAGTTGGAGGTGCAGGAAAGGGTTAAGATTAGAGGAATCTAGGTATTGAATCAACTTGATTTACTCTTTCTTGGAGTAAGCACGACTATTTTAGATATGCTTCATCCCTTCGCTAAGCTTATGCTTGGAAGTTAGGGTCAGATGAGGCAACAGTTTTCTACTATATAGTAATGTATGAAGAAAGAGGAAAGTTGAAGAGAAGAGACTCTGGTTGGTGTCTGAGTGTAACTTTCTACATTATGTTGCATTCCTTGACACAAACTATTGGAGATCAAAATTAATAACTACCCTATTTTGCCACCTAAGCTTGGGTCAAGTGCCAAAACTGATAAGCATTTTGGTGAATGACTCCATGCCATACCTCTCAAATGACTAATTCATTGAACTCATATTAATATGTTATGGTGTCTTGTTCAAGTGCCAAAACTGAGGATTTTGGTGAATGACTCTATGCCATACCTCTCAAATGACTAATTCATTGAACTCATATTAATATGTTATGGTGTTTTGTTCAAGTTGTATTGATCAGTCATTATATATGGCGGCTTTGTTCTGGCTGCTTCCATGATTATGTTATCTGCAGTGTCTTTTTTGCCTAATAGTTTGAACATTCCATGCAGAAGTGTCTTATTTCTCTGAATCTACTTACCTGTTTGTTGCATTATTCTGCTTAGTTGTCCTTATAAAAAAGCCTACACCTAATGTTATTTTATGTGGTTTCAGTTCATGAGTTCCCATGTGCAGGCTCATGATAAAATTATCCTGTTGAAAACCATACCCTGCTTCCTCTGTATCCAGCCACTGTTAACTTACTGCAACTAGGTAGCTCGAGGTCTTACAATTCTTCTTATTCTGTTGTATTTCAGCTAACAAACATCATATGGGGTGAGGCTGGGGAAAGTGATGATCACATTGTTCCGTATCCTGATCAAATTGTGGAGAAACCTTCAATTTTATTTGGTGATCCCCCTAAGAAAGAAACAAATCAACAAACTTCAAATACTAGCCCTCCTGAACAGAAAACTACTCCCACCAAAGCTGTACATGGGGTTGAACTAAATAGCAATTCCAAATATGATACTGGTGAGCCTGCAAAAGGATTTGGTCATACTTCATGGTCTGATGGTCCTGATATATCATCATCAAATGTTGCAAAAGCTGAACTGGATTCTGTGGGCGCCACTGTATCAGAAAATATAAAAAAAAGTTTAGAAAGTGGCTCCTTAACTGGTGATGGATCAAAATTATTTTGCTTTTATTAATCTTTGCATGCCTCGTATTGATCTTTTTTAATCTTTCAACAGATGAAACAGCCAAATTCAAGAAAGATTCTGAAATATTTGAAAATCCATCAGAAGATGGAGAACAAGGCGACTTTGTTGACTATGACTGGGGCAATATTGGAAGTTTTGATGATCTGGATAGGATATTTAGGTAACTTGAAATCTTTTTTCTTATTTTTATGATTTCATTAAGATCCAGTTTTCTTAGCATTATTCGAAGTCTTTCTCCAAATTCTGTTGTTCTAATGAAGTGCGATTCTGTAACCATTTCACATTTGTGTATGTCATCTTGATTTTCTGTACTAAGGAAAAGGCTAAAGAAAATTAAGCAGAGAACTTTGTCTTATTGTCAAGCCTCAAGAGTCTGCGGACCCATCAAATAAGAAAGATACCAGAAAACCTGAAGAATCTTTCCTGACTTAGCAAAACAAAACAATATAATATTAATTTTCTGTAGGACTGCCCTTTAGTTCTTTCACAAGTCTCTTGTACTTAGTCAGAGGGCTTCTCCCTAGACAAAAAGGACGGCCTTGATTCTCGTGACTAGTCTCTAGTAGATGGAAGCTTGGCCACTGAATAAAAAGAGTGAAATTAGGAGGTCTCAGGGAGGGATACCAAGCAAGATAAAGCAATGAAGAATGGAACTGGAAAAAGTTGCCAGAATATCTTCTACACTTACAGATATGACTATATTAGTGAAACTAGAAATCAGAATGCTGATATCTCACTGTAAGCTGTGACAGAAGCAAGTGATAAGAAATTGCACAGCGTGACATGCTGGACTGTGTGAGTTAGTGGTGTCTCGAATATATCATTCAGTTAGCAAAGCATGTCTCTTCTAATCCACATATATTTGACATTTTGCTAGCAGAGTATAAGTCTCTTCGTCTGTTATTTTCCAAAATATTTTCTCATCGAGTAGAAAAATGTCTATATTTATGACGTCTTTTGTGGCTAGTAGCCAACTCATTCTCTTGAAAGAACATGATATTAGCAATCACACTAGAGGATGTCAACTAATTTTCATTATTCAATCTTCATGGTATATAGAAATACATGTTGCATTTTGTGTTGCACCTGAAACATCGTAAATCCCAACTCTTAGCAATCATGATTGGTGTGAGATAAAGCTGATCCTATCTGATATAATTATATGTTTCTGTCCTTTTGTTCTCTGGTCAAATCTGCAATTCCTTTGCGTAATTTATGCTTTCAGATGCCAGTGAGCTCTTCAAGGAAACCTGAAAATAGATCTTGCTAAACAAAACTATTAAGTACAATTAAGGCATGCCTTATGGATGAATACATAAAACTTGAGCTAATCTTCTAGTCTCCATATTTTAGTATTCAACGTCGTTGTATATTTTTTAACATGTTGCAAGACTCCATTTATGTTATCATAGGTTCGATTGTTTCCTGACTATGTCCATCTGACTTAGTATCCTCACAAGTGATATTTTGCAGCAACCAAGGTCCAATATTTGGTGACATGAGTGTTGGGCACGCTGATGAGCTATGGTCACCTTCCAAAGATGTAACCAGCAGTCCTATAGGCACTACTCCTTTATCTGGAGATTCCTCTGATCTGCCATTCAGAGCACTAACAACCTCAAATGATCGATCTGAGATTAAGGATGTATACATGCTAGATACCAGTCAGCCCTTACAGGCAAGCTTAGATATTATTGAACATTTTGGAGGTAAAAGTAACCTATTAGGGAAAGAAAAGGTACAAAGGACTTGGTCTTTGATATTATTTCGAAGTTCATATCTTTTCTTTATGAACTCAGGAGCTTCTTTTAGGTGCCTTTGGCTTGCATGTTTACTCTTGAGTTAATTATGGACCCACCTTTCTCCTTTTGCTTCTATATTCAGACTCCAGCAATGGTTGGGAGAACCCAAGCATGCCTCTCACAACTTAATGATGGAACTGCTGCAACCCCTACTGAATTCACAGGCAAAGTAATTTTCTCCACCCATTTTCATGTAGGACGGAACTCCTGGTTCCCTAAGATTTCATTTTTTTTCTGGAGAAGCTGACCCCCCCCCCCCCCCCCCCGAACTTCAGCACTCCAATTACAAATTGCACATATGTAATAATGTTTCTGCCATTAGTTATTCCTTTTAATAATGATCTGAGTGTTAAAAAAATGATTATTTTTTTTTGTGAAATAAAATCATATATATTGATGGAGCATAAGTCTTTGATGGCAGATTTGATGAGGTGACTTATTTCTCACATTTTTTATAATTTTTCTACGATATTTTTATTTGAACTAGGAATGGTTGTCGTACCTGTCAAAAGAATACTTCTCTTTTAGAGGAAATAAACTACTTCCTATTAGAGTTCAACGTCATAACTGTTTAAGAAAGAATTGAACAGTGTTAAAACCATGACCATAAACAATATATCGACTACAATTTATTTGGTAGTTTGAAACCCCCATACCAGAAATAGTCTAAATAAAATTGGTTCATACCTGGTAAGAAATTTGGAGTGCCTTTTATGTTAATGGTGCTGTCTCTTTTCTGAGTGCCTCATCAGGACACATTTTTGACACTGACCTGGCTTTGGCCAATTTCATATTCTATCTTTTCTAGTTTGAACATCAAACTGTTGTTCTAGTTGTTTTCATGTGTTCAGGCTAATAGGCAAAAGAGGTTACTGAAGGGTCAGAAGTTGGACAAAAAGAGTGAAGTCAGACAGCTTCATAACTCCAGTGGTACATGGACCTCATCTGGAAGCACATTACAACAAGTTAATGGCCAGTATGCAACATCAATGATCAACGCAGGTCCACCTTTGGTGCTCACTCAGCAAAGCTCACTCCCGAGGCTTGAGTGTTTTCAACAAAAGTACTTCCCCACTACACCTTTAGGTACTCCTTTGTATGGGAATATGGTGAATCACTATCCTACGAGTTCTGTCTTGCCACAGTTTCATCCTGGGGATGAAAACCATGAACTAATGTCCTCTAGCTATGAAGTTCCGCCTGCCAGTTCAAATTCAATAAGGAATTCAGAGGATACTTCAGGAAAGCCTCCAGCAATGACGCCAAGAGAAAAAATTGAGAAGTTAAGGAGACGGCAGCAAATGAGAGCAATACTTGCTATTCAGAAACAGCAGCTGCAATTTGGTAATCAGGTTTCGGTTTCTGAACATTCTGGCATGGAAGGAGGGAAAATAGAAGTTAACGAAAGTCTCGGGACCTTTCCTTCCCTTGAACCAAACTCGCCTGCTGAACACTATGATTCTAGTGCAATCAGCATGACCTTTGACAACTGCTCAGTAGAGGAATCGGTGCTCAATCGGCTTCAAGATACCATAGCTAAAGTTAGTCCTAGATTATGTTTGAATATCAATCATTTTCTTGACAAGTTGGGAAACTTATAGACAATAATTGACCCCTCTACAGTTGGACATTCAGATAAGACTTTGCATCCGAGACAGTTTGTTTCGACTTGCCCAAAGTGCTGTGCAGAGGCAATACCATAACGATACAAGCAGTACCAGCACAAGCAACAGAGATGAAGTTCTCTGTAACAAAGATATAGTTGGCCATGAAAGGTCAGTAACTTATCATTGCACCTCATCTCAAAGCATGCTAATCTTTCTTACCACTGTATTTGACAACACTCTGACTTCAATAATAATGAATGATCCTGAGATAAAAACTAGCTACCAAAATGCTTAAGGGGCATCCCTATCTTACTTTGGACATTCAAGTATCATTAAGTGCGAGTTATCTAGCAAAGTTGGAGCCAGAGGGCTCGGTACTGCTGCAAGGTATCTAGACAGCCATCTGCTTCTTTCATCTGTCTTATTTCAGAAAAGGTTCACTCTATATTCTTTCAGGGGCAGCATGTTTCTCAGGGTTCAAGGAGGCATCATTTAGATGAGCGTATACTTTTTAGGAATAAGATAATCGGTATTAGCATTTATTCCTCAATTGGAATAGGATTGTGCATGAGCATGACAAGTCTATGTAAGGTTTAGGAGTATGCATATACTTTTTCCTTTTTTTTCAATCCTAATATTATTTATTTATTTATTTATTTATTTTTGTGTTAATCTCTTGTTTCCAAGTCAGCTATACATATATGGGCATATGCACAGGCAAGCATGATATGGTATAGAAGAGTAAATTCAGTTGTCTTAATCATTTATACTGCAGGTTTACTAGAATGCCTGATGTAGAGACAGATACCAATCCTATAGATCGGGCGGTGGCACATTTACTCTTCCATAGGCCTCTCGAGCAGTTTTCTGGAAAACCTGCTGATGCACCTGACTCGCCTTTATCTGCCAGCCTCCCGTATGAAAAGAAAGTAACTCCCTCAGAAAGCTTAATCAAGGGGCATTTTGCTGAGAGCTTTGGAAACACTCAGATTACATCTCCACAGGGATCCAAAACAGCAGGCGTATTTTCTGAAGGTGATCAGTCCAAAAATGGTCATACATTCACCCCTTCTGAGAACGTCTCAAATACTGAAAACACGGGTGGTGTGCAGGCGAAGGTTGAAGCCCCCAACTGAAGGGAAAAAAAAAAAAAGAAATTTTAGGCAGTTCCGTTTCCAAGCCTTCATGTCTATACTTTCGTATTACACGTCTGTCATGTCAAGAAGCCAGCCATGCTGTTGTTGTGTTCGCGTCTTTAGGTTGTGCGTCGGCTGAAAGGCTTCGATATGTGAAGCTACTGATGCTTCAACCACAAAGGCCCTGGTTTGTTGTTTGCAACTTGGGTGATATGGTGTATTAATCTGTGGTCTCTGTGCTTAGCCATAACAGACATCCTTGACTTGTATTACTTGTTTTATGTTACGTCGTCGTTTCCCTAGCTTCTAGTGGCTATATTATGGATCATGGATCAGTGCTTAGAGGGTGCTTCACTGAGCTTACACATTCTGTGAAACAACCTATAATATGTAGGAATTTATGAGTTCTTGTTAAAATGTCATCTGGCAAACTCTTTATATTTGAGTTATTGTAATTTTAATGTCTATCTAATATAATAAAATGGAGCTTGTGGGCAAATTGAATTTCCGCTCAAAAATGTCCCATCATAAATTTTATGTAAAATTATATTATTTGAAGTAATTTCCTGACAAATTTGTTCTATAAATAAATTCATGGTGGTTGAAACACTTTTTTAACGAAACTTTTTAGTATAACCATGATATGTTATTAAATTCTTTCGGAAATGAAATACGATTTGTGAACCAAAAATATGTTCTCATATTCGGCCATACATAGTGCAGGGTAAATCTAGTTGTTATTGCTACCGCTTTATATGTTTGATTATAAGCTCCTTTGAAGTGTTGTATATCGATACGTTTAGAAAATTTTCTGATTTGTTCTTAGCAATTTTGGAAAATTGGGTGAATTTAGTCGGATCTAAGCGTTTGTTAGGTAAGGAATCATTAATAATTTCATTGTTTGTTGTCGTTGTAAATAAGCAAGTACTATAATTTATTTCTTCATCTTTACAAGAATAAAAATAAAAAAGAGTAAGATGTGATGCGTTCATTGAAAAAATCATTTTGTTGCCACCTTATAAGCACTTTTTTTTAAAAAAAAAATGATCTAATTTTAGAAGGTCCATTATATTTCAGTCATTATAAGTACAACTTTATTATTTATTATATCTAACATCTTAAAAGCACTAATCAACTTATTTTTAAAATAAATAACACCTATTTTATTTAAGATGCAAGAGCTTATGAGCTCCTCTAAATAAGTCAAGCCGCGCTAATAACTCCTTAAGCTAATAGGTCTTATTTATTTTTTCAAAGTATTAGACAATTATTTAAAAAATAATTTCATTTTCGATCTGAAATATGTTAGGATCTTAAAAGCCCTCGTTAAAAAAGTAAGTGGTTCCCAACTCTTCTTAAAAATAATAATTCTATACATGTATTTATGTGTGCATGTATAATTTCATCGTTACTAATATCGTACGAGCTTAATTTTTTGAACACTCCAAGAATTATTATTAACGAACAAGTTAATTTAATTGGTGCTCGAAATAATTTTGAAGGGAGATTAAGTGCCTGACTATTACTCTCTATTATTTCTAGCTTATCTATATGTTTTTGTGTGTCTTAGTCTATATATATATATAGTCCTTTATAAATTTTCGTACCTTAACTACGGCTGCTTTTTTCTTAAGACTTTCTGCATTTTTTGGCGGGGAAATTCACTGCACGCCTCCAGTAGATCACACACCTCTCTCTCTCTCTCTCTCTCTCTCTCTCTCTCACATCTATTCTATTCTCTCTCTAGGCAGCATTAATCGTGTTGGAATTGCGAGTGAATTTGAGGCGTGTTTGTTTAGCAATTGAAGCGCTAAGTTGTTGTTTCTGAGCGAAGCGTTGAGGAGAAGCTGATCGCCATGGATCGAAGATAATCTGTGTGTAAATTTGTGATCTTCAAAAGGAAGGAAGAAAATGCCTAGCATAAGAGTCTGCGCGCTCTTCAGACCTCTAAATTCGAAGGAAAAGTCCGACCATGGCGATTCCGTCAGTATTCGCGGCATTGATTCTGAATCTTTTGTATTCAAGGTAAATCAGCTGTTTACCTTTCCTATGATTGCCTCTGTTAAATGTTAGTTTACCTAATTGTAACGGTGAGGCAACTGCCTCTCCTAAATGCTTCGCTAGCTTATTTTATCTATGCCTCGCAGAAGCGTGCGTGATGAGAAAACACAAAATATAGAGACAGATGGATTCATACTCATATGCTTATTCTTTATATAAAAAATAGTATGCTAGGCACCTGAAATCCTTTCTAATCATAGAGGTCAAATATATATATATATATATATATATAGAGAGAGAGAGAGAGAGAGAGATTATCTATGTACTTCTGTGTTTACGCATCCAGAATATTCTGATTATGGATTTACATTTGTGTATTGAATATTGAAGTTATGTGCATTGTGCAATTCTGCTATAGCTCTTACTATAATATATATGCGTCATAGCTGATTATATGCAACATTTTACTAATTAAATTGTCCATAATTAGTGAGAATATACTTTCATACGCTTGTTGATAGGTATCATAATTAGCTTTTGAAATTGGAAAAGTCATCAAGAGAAGAGTTACACGGTGAGGGTATTCAACATGTTTAAATTGATCTACTGTAGGATGAGAAGGAAGAGGAAATTGAGTTCCGCTTCGACAAGGTGTTCTTTCAAGGATCAGAGCAAGCTGACATATATGAATTCCTTGCCTTGCCTATAGTAGAAGGTAATAACTGAATTTTCTGAAGAAAAGTTTGTTCATCTTTTAGTATTCATTCTTTTTCTAGAGCATGGTCTGCGGTTGACTCCAAAATTTCTTGACATTTTTTTATGGAACAGGTGTTGCTAGTGGAGTGAATGGAGCAATTATTACGTATGGACAGGTATAGTTCCTTCTTTGATAGGGGAAGAATTATCAATCAATTTACAGATTTGTTCACATGTTACATTCTATGTTTGTATTAGTCAATGTATAAATGAACACTCCTAATACTTTCTTCTAACCTGGTGCTTTTACTATCCATTATCTCAAATTAAACGTAGAAAGATATGATGGAAAGCTGAACATCATTCTATAAATTCCAAAACAGCCAATATATTTTCATAACTGTTACTACTACTAGACTTGTCAATGACTCTCTCTTGATGCTATTTGCACCGTGTCAGAAACTGATCTTTGATTGTGTCTTACCAGACAGGAGCGGGAAAGACTTACAGTATGGAGGTAATGTGTTTAATAATGCACAGGACAATCCAATATTTTTATATACAGTATGTACTCTACCGTTGTCATTTTTTTCCCCTCAGGGACCAAGCATCCTAGAGTGCGATGAGAAACAAAAAGGTTTACTACCAAGAGTAGTGGATGGACTTTTCAATGCTGTCAAACCTTCAGATGACATAATCAAGCACTCATTCAAATTATCAATGGTATGGATCCTTCTTAAACAATTTCTCCTACTACTACTTCATGTTTTCAGGTCATGTTATTGATGAATTACTTGTCTTTTTCTCTATTATGCCTACAGGTAGAAATATACATGGAGAGAGTAAGGTTTGCATTACTTGACAAAGAATGAGCGACTGCATTACCTGCCATCCGGAGTCAGATATTGACTATATTGCAAAAATCAAATTCATTATGTGCTTTTGATTCCTCAGGGACCTTTTTGATCTATCAAAGGACAATTTACAGATCAAGGAGAACAAAATGCAGGGAATATTTGTGAACGGAGTTACAGAGGTAGTAGTCCCTTCCTTCCCTACTAACTGTTTTGGCATAAGATAAACTGTTCTCCCAGACGCATACCCGGTGTTATATCCACCCTATGATGAAGTATCGTTTCAAGGCGATATGGGAAAAGGGTCATCTGTCTGGCTTGGCCTGAAAATTCTTTCTGAATACCACTAGTCTTGCTTAAAAGCACATGTTTCGCTTTCTGTGACAACAACATGAGATGGATGGTTTTTTAATTGGACCATGCATGAATGACATAGCTGCTATTTTCTCTAGTTTTTAGGTATATAGATATATGTTTTGACATTCAAGATGTTGAATGGTATTGGATCAGAATAAACCAGAAAAAGGTATTTAATTGGGTGTATGCAAAATTGCTACATATATATGGATAACAATCTAATCATTAAGTACATGATAATAACTCCAAATTTGACTGCCTGGAACCAGAATGAGTCATCAGTGTTCAGCATAAATTCATCATTTCAAGAAAAGCTAACGGTTGCTTTATTTTGCTGTGCTGCTATTCATATTCCTGTGATTTTCCTCCATTTTTGGATGTTGCAATCAACTATCCCAATTTGTAATTTTTAAAACCTTCATTTCAACTTTCCAGATTTCCATCTCAAATTCAGCAGAGGCCTTGCAAACTCTTTCTGTAAGATTAAAGTTTCTCAATTCTGAACAATCCATTGTCATGTAAAACAAATTTGATGCAATACATCATTGTGCAGACGGGCATAGCAAACAGAGCTGTGGGAGAAACTCGTATCCTTATTTTTCCACTTATTTCTGGTTCTTGTGTGCATAAGTTTACTCCTTACATTTCCCATGGAGCGAGTATTCATTTTTATCCTGGATTCCATTGCCATCTGTTATGGAAGTGTAAGTTGTAACTCTTAACATGCTAGAAATGAATATGGCTAGCAGTAGAAGTCATTGCATATATATATTCGTGATCCAGCAGGAAACAAGGAAGGAGAGGAGGTAATTTACTGCCAATTTCAATTGTTCAGAAAATTGGCATGAGTCTGATGTGTGCTTGGAAAAATTGATAGGTATGGAAAGTTGATCCTTGTGGATTTGGCTGGATCAGAGAAAGCAGAGAGAACTGGAGCTGAAGGAAGAGTCCTTGAAGAAGCAAAAACTATCAATAAATCATTGTCAGCACTTGGGAACGTGATAAACGCATTAAGCTCACCAGGGAAAGGGGGCCACATACCTTATCGCGATTCTAAGCTTACACGGATCCTTCAGGATGCTCTTGTTAGTTCTCCATGTTGACCTCATCTTCTTGTTAGTGCGCCAATTAATAAGACGGAAACTTACCTAGTAGTATGCAGCGAGGGAGCTCCCAGACTGCATTACTTTGTTGCTGTTCCCCCAGTTCCTCAAATGCATCAGAAAGCCTTTCCACTCTCCGCTTTGGTGCAAGGTAAATATGCCTTCAGTACTTTCTATTCTCTATTACTATCATTTTTCATCTAGGAGTATTTATTCATATATCAGCTTGAAGGTGAATGAAATGAATTGCATTTCAAATAAGAAGTGGAAAAATCTAGAACTTGTGATCATATAATTGGTCATTCAAATAAAGTTTGTAATAGTTGGTAGCAATAATTTTACAGCCTTAATTTATCTTCCTTGAGCAGGGCAAAGCACATAAAGGCATCAGCACATGTCAGTGTAAAAGAAGAGGAAGATAGCAACAGTTATGCGGAGGTGTCCTCGACCTCAACCAAAAATGAGTCTTCTGAGAGAATATTAGAAAAGGTTGGCTTTGGCCCCTATATCCTGACCTGCAGTTTCATACATTACTGTATCTAAGCAGTTTGTTTCCTCATTAATCTAGTTGGGTGAGAGACTAAAACCAGAAGATGTCCAACTACTCGAGCAGCTATTCATTCTCGAAGGAATCTTCTTTGATCCCAACTCAGTGGAGGAAGTGGAGTCAGCTTACGATGATGTTACATCAAGTACAATTTCATCACTGCAAAAAGCAGTCGAAGAGCTTGTTACAACAGTTGACGAGGTCAGGCCCATATCCTTCTAGATTCATTTCTGCACAATATAATTGAGATTATGATTAACTAAGTTGGTAAAATATTGGCATTTCCTGTTCTAAACTCTCCACAGCTTAAGAAGGAGAACCAGATTCTTAAAGGCCTCATTCACTTCTCAGATTCTCGACATGCTGCTGAATCCGACATTGTTTAACGCGATAGCTCGCATGCAAGGTATGCTGCGCAAGCAGGATTTCGAATCTAGTATGTCATGTTTTTAAATCGTCTTCTGGTAAGAAAATTTGGTCGATGCCTCTTCTTTGGCTGATGATTTGTTGTGATGCATTGGATATTAAGTCTCTGAAGATATATCGTGTTATCACGCCCACGACTTTGCCAATATATATATATATATATATATATATATTAACAGGTATTAGAATGTCTGGAACTATTTTTCAAATCAATCAATCCATTGTGACAGTTCATTTGAAATTGCAACCCTTAACTTTGATAATAATCATGCCAGTCTAATAATCTCTTATTTAGACTACTCTTTTCGTAGGTTACTGAATTATTGAATTGAGGTTTCTTTTATAGAAATGGTTCTTTTCTCGAAAATACTAATTATTGATTTTTTTTTTTAAATTTAGCTTTTTCATATATAGAAATTAATCAATTTAGCTTGAATCCATTATTTTAATTATACGTACTTGTTTGATTATATGACTTTAGAAATCTTTTCCATGCTTAATTTATGATTTTCGCATTTTCACTAGTAAAAAATACATACTTGTGTTATTTTCTTGACCAAATAAGTTGTTCCTTTTCTTTTTCTCCTTTCTATTATTATAACTGATTTACTTAAAATTTATATAAGAATCGAAACATTTTCATAAACATGTGTTGATTCACAGTTTCGATATTAAATATTTAAATTTACCAAAGAAATGGGTCTTTGATGCGTTAGTTTTATAATTTAGAATTTTCTATATTTTATTTAAATACCTAAAATATCAAAAGAGTTACAGCTGGAAGAAAGAGGGCATAGATTTAAAGAAAATTTTGGAATTTGAAAAACACTTGTCATGATAAGAAAATATTAATTAATTATTGTTACATTACAAAAACTATCAAATAAATGCAAGCCCAATGAAATATGAATATATAAGATTCAATTTAACTATGTTTCCCATAATTAAGTAAAGACAGCGTTAACGTTTAAACAAAAGGTAGAAGAGAAACAGCATTTAACGACAGAGATGAGCATAATCCACCAATTCTTGACATGTTAGTTTCTAACTAAATAAAATCTCATATACAGAGAGAAGCATAATCCACCAATTCTTGACATGTTAGTTTCTAACTAAATAAAATCTCATATTAATTAATTATCAACAATTTTTCCAAAATGCTAAGATTTGTAGTGGGTTGAAACCAAATCAGACGACACAACGATAAATCACCATAGAATCAGGAAGGCCAGCACCATAAGAAACCTTAACCACCTGCCCTTTCTCAAACCCATAGTACTTGGCAATTGCATCACTTTCATGCATCATTGGGAGCTGCCAAAAACACACCAAAACATCTTCATCACAACACTAATTGATCACAAATTCCTCACTAATCTTAATTAGCATTGAATGCAAGCATCTTTAGGAAACAGCTGAAATCCTCTATTGCACATTTTGTGCTGCATTTTTTTATTGCATACTCGATTTTTTTAGTTTTTTTTTTTCAATATTTTTCTTTGATTTCAATTTCTTAAACTTTAGTTTAATTTTACACGTATTATTTATGATGCATCCTACCCAATTAGAATGCATTGCAATTTTTTATTATTTAATTTTTAATTATTAATTGATTATTTAAATAATTAAATACTAAAAAATTATATTAAACTCTAATTGGATAGGATAATCCTAAATAATAAGTGTAAAATTAAATTAAAGCAAAATAAATTGAAATCAAAGAAAAAAAATTGAAAAAATATTAAAAAAATCAAATGTGTAATAGGGAATGCAACACCAATGTGCAATAGACGGTTTCAAAATGTTAAAGAAATAGGCATGAATTACCTATTACCTGCTTGTCTTCAATGACATGTTTCTTCAAAAGCCTTTCCTTCTCCTCAGAAGACAGAATCTCGTAGTTCGGCTCCAGAAAATGCTTCGTGATGTTAACCAGCAAATCAGATATCTGATAAGGGCAGTGCCAATTAATTACATATCATTATATACAAATCTCAACCACAATTTAGCCATTGCTTGGACCGAATCAACCAGTTAGGACCGAATGGACTGCACGAGATTTTTATATGGATCGGACCAACTGATTAAATATGATTTTAGGATCGGACCGAATTTTCTGTGTTTTTTTTTATCCTAAATTTTAATAAATTGATTTCGGCTATTTACAAAATTTAATTTAAACTTCACGATTTTTTAATAGTTCAGGACTATTATTATATAATATTATTTTAATTTAAATATAATAGTAATACATAAATTTTATATCTAATATATATATATATAATACATAAATTTTATATCTAATAAAATTTTATATTAATGTACTCCCTCCGTCCCATTTATATAGTCCACTTTATCCTCGCACGTAGATTAAAAATATTTATGAAAACAAAATATTAAAGCTTAACTTCCATTATTACCCTTACTTAAAATTAATGACTCTAAAAAATTTAAGTGGCTGAGTTTTAATTTCTAATACATAGCAAGGGTATATTTGTATATTACCATGATAATTAAAACTATTTATAGTTATGCGACTATATAATTGGGACACCTCAAAATAGTAATAGGGACTATATAAATAGGATGGAGGGAGTAATAAACTTTATTCGATCCGTCCATTTTCATTTTTTTCAGGACCAGACCGACCGAATAGCATATAAAAACCAATCGAATGCTTCAATTTTCGGTCGATCCGATCTGATTTTTTCGGTTCGGTCAATTCTTGCACAGCCCTACTTCGAAGCATTTGTTCATGATATTTCTGGCTCAAACCATGCTCTCAAAACTACTGTATAGAGTTACAGTTAACTAACCAGAAAAGTCTCGACCTTAACTGGATACGCATCCAAAACCTTTCGAGCATGACAGTTCATCGTGTTTTGCAGGATTAGAATCACCTTGTCCAGCATTTCTTTTCCCTCAGTCTGGCTCAGTATACCAACGGCATGTTGTTTTCTCGTCTGGTGTGCTTCACTGAATACGACCAGAATCTGAGGAAACGAAACAGAACCACACAAGAAAAAGAAAAAGAAAAAAAAAACTTAATCATCATAAAGTAACACATCAATTAGTTCATAGATGGCTATGTAGATTAATGTGCTTTCATTTAAGTGCTAACAGCTTAATTGTCCTCCTAAACAAATTATAATAGGAACTTCGATTCATTAGATGTGACCTAGAAAAACCATGAACATAGATTCTAACTTCAATTGTTCAATGGTATCATCTCATCCTGTCTTAAATGCTTTTATGTAATGATCTAACCTTACTTCTGGGGATTCATGATGCTTGAATCTTATAAGTTTGTGTTCAATCTACTTATCATTCGAGTTTATACTTCTGCATAAGATGATAAATATATACAGTTTATTTTGCGCATACCGCTACCTTAAGCAGATTTCATCTGAATGTGGTTGAAATCTGTATTTCATCATCTCACCTATATATTAGGATGAAGAATTCAATTCAAGATGTGTTGGTGTTGTGAAGCTTCAATGATTTTTTTCACATATATACAACTTATATCAAACACGTCAAACCCAAAATGCTGCCTAGCGAACTTAGGGTTTGTGGAATCAGATCTAGAATTATATTAAATTATCAATTTCTTCTACATTTTCCCTTTCAAAACCAAAACTCTGTATACATATAATATAATAATCATGAAATAGCTAGAAATATCTTCTCATTCCCAATTTAGCATCATAACAGCCCTAACAAACAGATTTATTTTTTATGAAATTACATAATCATCATAACTCTAGCTTTAAAAATGCAGCTATCAAACAAGAGCACGTCGCCATTTCTTCGTAACTTTCCCTATCGTTGAACTAGCAAAATGCAGACAGCGAAATAGTTAGGTACCTTCTGGGAAGGGTGAGAGGCGCGGTGAGCGGTGAGGCGGAGGCGGTTGGCCTCCGGCGGTTCGCCGAAGGCGGCGCGGAAGTCGGCGAGGGAGCGGCGGAGCTGCACCTCCATGTTCGGCACCACGTAGCCTCTGTCGTGAAGCATTTCGATGAGAGTTCGCCTCACCAGGTAGTAGCGGCGGCTCTCTAGGCTGCCGCTGTTTTCCTCCAAGCTTGTTATGCACGCTTTCTCCATTTTTTTTCCTTTGATTTTTCTTCTTGCTTCAGGTTCAATGTGTGACACTCTCTCTCTCTCTCTCTGTTTTGTTTCAGAGGAAGGACGTACGGAGATACGGCGAACGAATCAACGTTGGGATTGCAGAATATTTTCCCCACACGAACTATTTGTTGGCGGTAAGTAATATATCCAAATTAATGAAATTATGGCCTTATTGAGATTTTGATTATGTGAGTGTTTACGAAAATTTGTGATTTTGGGAAATTAGTGTTTACATTAGTAGCTAAGAATATGAATTAGAAGTTTTGAGTGTCTAAAAATAAAATTTGTTACAGTAGAGACTTCTTGTTACATTTTCATACTTGGCATTATTCAATGAACATCACTTCTTATAAGTGTTATATATAATACTACATTGAATGGTTCCATACAAGTAGTACACATATGTGTATATGTATGTATATTAGTAATAGTAATTATATGTAAATAAAAATAATATTTTAATGCGCGTAAGAATAGATTTAGGCAAATTTTGAAATGGCTTTGTATTTCTTAAAAACTTTTGCAAACACTCTCAATGTATGAGAGAGAAAAAGGGGTAACATGTATGATTTATTTATTATGAACATGAATTTAGTTTTGATCAAGCTCGAGATAGTAAATGTATTTAGTCGAGTGTAAGATTATTGTTAAAATAAAAACTACAAATTAATATGTGGTCTTAAAAATTATCCAAGCACCAACTTGTACGTAAAAAAAAACTAGCCTATTAAAGTTGCCCTTCAAGTTTCAAGTTGATATCAAAAATATAAATATTAATATAAAAAGTTTCTATTAATCTCCCTCATTTTTTCTTCGTAACTCCCAAAAATAATTAAGATACAAATATTATTTTATTAGATTTTTTGCCCTTATAATCTACCATTATTTAAACGTTCTATAAAAATAAAATAAAACCCCAATAACTTTGCATGCAATACATTATTACATGGTGCATTTCAATACTCCATAGATGATAAAAGAGACGAGAAACTGTCTTTAATATAACTTTATACTGTCCCACACCTAATGAATGGTATCTTCCAAAACTCAACTCCATTATATTGAGAGAGAGAGAGAGAGAGAGAGAGAGAGAGAGATTTTAACCCTAAACTCACCTAAAAATAATAAATAAATAAATAAATAACTTCCTACCAAAAAAATGTTCAAGAAAATACTGCAAGCAACAAGGAGGTTAGAATGAACGCACATGCACCCGAGTAACGAATAACAATTATTAGCATCATTTTCTAAACAAATCAGCTTTCAACTCTTCATAAAACGAGCCCAAATCATCCCAAAAATTTTCACTAAACAAGAAAACATGATGTTCATACGCAACACAAACTTTCACTCAGTCACAAGAGTTCTTTCTACAAGTAACAAGGCATGTGCCTCCGCGCCTTGTGTTATACCATCAAGGAATGAGCCTACATATACGAAACATCGACGTGCCATTCTGTCTTTGGCGATGCACTTCATCACAACAAAGCATGACCACAAATTATCCGACGTTTTCAATCCTCTAGGATATTTACTCCTCCCCTACTGAATCAGTTGTTTCCATCAAAGAATCTACTACAAGATCAACCATTTTCCCACCCTCGCTTGAATTTGATACTTCTCCCCAATCTGTTAAGTTTTAGATTCCACTAGCAGATAGAAAAATGGGATCAGTGGAGCAGAAGAAGAATGTAGATAATGCAATTTATGCCCGATAATCAAAATAAGTACAATATATGGACCGTGTTAGCTTTTTCCACGTCAACTACTAAAGTTAGTTGGCCCAGTCAACGTAGTATGGTAAGACTTACCAACATGTTTCAGAAACATAGTAGTAAAAAGTGAAGTTCAAGAAGCTGATTTCCGCTGCAGTACTACATCGTCGGGAGAGTAAAAATCAGCAATGAGCCGGTATATATATGAAGGATTGTGACCACCACTGCATAAACATAGGTCATCAGCAGAAAGAATGTGAAGATTTTATTAAGTAAAAAAAATGAGGAGGGCATCTAACTTATGAACATAAAAGCTTTGCAAACTTATATATGATGTGAATCCTATTGGTACAACCAGTTTTAAACTGAAGCATTGTTGTTAATCTTTAATTCACTCAAAGCGAAGAAGTTAAAGGTTCTAGATCTGCAACCATGTAATTAAACTTTACCTACGATGAACTTACGTGTCAGTAATAAACAGGCTAACAAGATTAGGCGGCACATAATCAAATGCAGGATTCACAACATGAATAAGAGGTGAACCAGTGCCACTCCCGAAATCCAAACAATCTGAGAATTCACCGAAGTCCAGCAACTCAGATGGAGACTTAAGTTCATTCAATAGAACCTCAGGGTTGTGAGGGTACAGAGGACACAACTGTAAAATTAGGCAAAACAATTAATAAGGAAACACATGCAGCTTAAACTGTTTCAATATATGTAAAAGCAAGGAATAGCAAAGCAACATTACATGTCAACAACATTAAGTTATTACAAAGCTGACAAGTCATCCATAAACTAGATTGCGACTATAATTTTTGACATGCAATTATTACATGTTGCTTTGGAAATTATGGAGCACAATGTAAATGAAAGGAAGCAAACCGGTACCCACTACCCACTACCCTTTAGGAATTCAGGTTCAAGGAAGTAAAAGAAACATGGATACTTTCTCCAAGTGATAACTCAGTTTATCATAAATTAGGGTCTTGACCGAATTTGCATCTTTCTACCAGAAAAGATTTTCTTCTTGAAGATGATTTAAATCTACAATGATCAATTGTCAAATTCTTGACTATGGTGTAGCCAGCTCTTATTCAGAACTGGCTACAGTAAAAGAGACTGGTGTGTATTTTCTAAGATCATTACGCAAGAGCATTGCACGGTTACTCTCGCTTTTCAATAATCATGTAGTCTGAGTCTGACATCAAACCTTGTCTTATGGTCAAATACCAATCAAAAGGCTTATTATTTCACTTAATGGCAAAAATAGATATAATTACTCAAAAACCTACACAGGAGAAGGGAAAGAACAAATCATAGAGATAGAACCCTACTACACAGTACCTTATGAACTCCAGCGAGTACAACGAAAGGGACAGCATGCCTCTTAGCCGCTAGGGCAACCATATTCAACCCAACAGGAGCTATGACACCACCATTAGCCATGACAGCATGTGCTCCCACTATAACCTTTAAATGAAGGATTTTCCCAATCAAAAGCAAATAAAGAAACATAAAAAAGTCCAATGTAATCATCACGTACCATATTGACCCGGGAAATCATGGCAAAAACCGCAGAATCAGTGATGACTGTAGTTTGTAGACCGCTGGTAGCCAGTTCTTTTGCAAAAGCATGCCCCTGATATCTGATTAGATAACAAACATCAAAAAACAAAAACAAAAAATGATAATTGCAAGGCGAACTTCATTTAATAACCTAAGGTGATGTACTACTGCAAGGATAGTCAATTATTCAAACATTCAACCTTGGAGCACCTTCAGCGACAAATACACGGAATGACCTCTTTGTTTCCTTTGCAGCGAGTAGAAACTCTTTTACTGTCTGTGAACCACCCAGCGTCAAGATCACCTCGCTGGAACATGATAGGGGGGAAATCAAATACTTGAGCAGATAGCAGTTCGAGCTATTAAAATGTTACAGCAAAACAATAAGGGAGAATACACAAAAGGTTAAATATCTGATGGATTGTGATTGGCTACAAATGCACTTCATTATACGATAAACGGATTAGGATTGACTTGACATTCCACAAGTAAGAATTCAAGTTTAGTTTAAGGTTTGCAAGGGAAAACTGTGAAGCAGAAATTACATTAAGAGATAAATGGAAAACTGAAGGGATTGATCTTGTGATTTATAAAAAATGGCAAGAGGTTGTGCAATCAATTCTTTTACATGGATATTAACAATTACAATCTGAATTATAAGTAGCAATTGGTTCATGCATTCATCCACTTATTACAATGAAACTATAAGATCACAATATTTTGGGGCCATTGGTTTCTCTTTTCAAAGTTCAGCAACTAATATCAATATTTGCTTATTTCGATTTATAAGTCACAATATTTCACTTTGAATTCATAACTTCATATAATGAGTTATGCTTAAAATCTAAAATCTCTTGAAACTGCTTTCTGCACATAAAGAAGTGGCACTCGAACCTTCAATAGCAAGGCCAAAAAATCACTCATCTAATGACACTTTTCTTGTCCTGGATTTATTAAAGTTCATAACCATGAAAAACAAAAGAAATAGAAGGGAAAAGTTATCTTCATCCAAAACTCAAGTACTTAAGTTTTCACGTAGTATTAAATAAGTCAAATCCAAGATTTGACAGCAAAACATATTTTTGTAGATCAGTGAATGAAGTGCTAGTGTTAACTCCACATGAAATGAGTGCGATAAGAAAACTACTCTATAAAAAATAAGGTAAGTGCAATTCTAATTCTTCATGACAGCACACTAAAAGTACTTCCTTGGAGATGTCATATCTATATACTAATCATGCACCAGACCAAATTTTCATTTACAAAAAAACTGAAGCACCAAAAGGCGAATAAAGTAACATGCAAATATAACAAGTTAGTGATAGTATAGGGATATGAATGCATACTTGTGATGTATATGTTCCACTGCTTGTTCAGAAATCTGTTCATGGCAAGTGGAGATTTCTTGAATTAGTTCATTAACTGCTTCAATGACATTGTGTTTCAGTTTCCGTGTCATTGTGTTTTTATCAGCAGCTGGAAGAAGAAATAGTAAATAAGAATTTAGAAGATAATACCCTTTAAAGAGTACATAGATGAAGATTATTCATTTATTTGAAACCTACGGCATAACTGAAAGGGCCTTATTCACCACATATTAGACATATATAGATACAGGTTTAAAATATATGGCCCATTCTTTGCTCGCCAGAAAAAACTGATCACATTTCTTATGAATGAAAGTAGATTATCATATGCAATCAGAATGAAAGAATATACATTTGCTTTTTCCTTCAGAATCGCCTCCAGAAGAAGAGGTATGAGGAGCCGCTGCTGAATGAGGTAAGTCCTCAAGTAGAGTCTGCAATGAAGGTGGCCTTAATGCATTTCTTGCAGCGGCAGCTACAGCAGTGGCAGAAAGAACTGGGTGATCGTCCTGCTCAGTGTCATCTTCATCGTCGCTTTCAGATGCCAAATTTAACCCACCAACAGCAGCAGTAGTTAGAGAAAGATCTTCTTCGCGTATGATATGCAGAACACGGCGGACAACATTGCCAACAGCCAACTCTGCAATTAAAATCGCTCAATACCATCACGCTACAAAAAACTGAAAGCATTCAGAAGGAGATAAGAACTGCTTGATGTTCAATAGCCAAGTAGAGCTTGCCATGCAATCCACAGGAAACAATACGAACTGCTTGGTCTTCAAATATAGCCAAATAGAGATTTTCTATATAATACACAGGCAACAATAAGAACTGCTTGAGGTTTAAATAGCCAAACAGAGCTTTTCATGTAATCCACAGGCTACAACAAACTTTCATGTCATTGATAGAGGAGCTTCTAGAATATGATTTTCTCTCAAGGAAACTACCTTGTATATCATTGCAGCGTACTACTAGGAAACATGATTTCTACCGTAAATTTTGCATGTAAAACAAACTAGCTCTTCATGCTCGTTTCATTCGCCTATCTAGATAGATTCCAAACATTCTAACTCCTAAGATATAAAATTTTAGTATCAATCATACCAACTATTGAACTATGCAGGCTCGCGTGAAAGTCATTTTGGAAACATGTTAACAAAACACACAATCCTCAGGAAATACAAAAACTACACAAAGGTTGATCCCCAATAACAAATGGTTAAAAAAGTAGAGCAAAAGGAAAAAAAAAAAAAAACAAATGATAAATTTATCAAATAGCAAAATGGATTGTGCTTTATCAATCAAGTTAACATACCAACAGGTTTAGCAGCGATGAGCTTCTCTCCGACAGCCTTGACGGCGTCAATGAGAGCCCCAGCTTGGTTACTGTGCGGCAGTCTCTGCTGCGATATGAACGAACGGAGCAATTCCGCCGTCAGCTTCGCCGTGGTCTTCGACCCCTCGATTTGGCTGCAATTACCAGTGCACAGACAAATCGAACAACAAATTAAACAAAACGACATAATTGCATGACGAGAATCATTCAAATTTTATCCATCAATACCGTTTGTTGAGCTTGGTTACGAACTCATTCACGAGTGAATGCACGTCCGGCATGATTTTATCGGGCAAAATAAATACCAATAAAATTGAAAAAAAAAAATTGAGTTGCTTGCTCAATTAGGGAAGAATTGCCGATTTATGGCTTTTGGAATTGAAGAAAAAACTTGCGTCGATTTCACGTACGGATTTGAGGGCTTAGCTCTGTGGTAAATGGGGGGTTGAAGAAGGTGGTACTGTTACTGTGTGACTGTGTGAGGTTTCACTTTCAAAGGGTTTATTACTCGGGTCGGGTACGGGTTGCGCAGTTTGGATTTTTGACCCGATATATAATCCATTTCCCTTTCGGGTTTGGGCCATGATATTCAAATCTATCATCGGTCCACTTTTAATTTTTCGATTTCAAGATATTTTATTTATAATTCATTACAATTTAATTCTCAAGATTTGGACGTACATTTTTTATAAAGAAATGTTCTTCTGTTATGCAAGTTGTTTGGGATCGACTAGAAAAAATATTTTTGTTGAGAGCATTGGGTCATTTATATTAAGTGTGAAGGTTGATGATTAAACCTGTTGCAAATTCTGTTGCATTCTCTGTTGTAACTTTTCAATATTTTTTCAAAAAAAATATTTTTTAAATTTTTTAATTTATTATGATTCATTTTAATTTAAATTTTCAATTTAGGGTTTATACATTTCTAATTAGGGTATATTAAAAAAAATTAAAAAAAAATAGTTATGCAACACCAAATATAACACAAAATGCAGGATCTGCTCAAGATGATTAAATTGTAATTAGGGTTAAAACATATGGAAGTTGGCAATTAATTATTTTAATTATATCATTGTGTAATTTGATTGATTAATAGTGCGGCACTATTTTGTATGAACCCAATCACTTTTTTTAAGTAATCATACATATTATTATTTATTACTCATAATTCTTATAATTAAGATTTAAAATTTTGACCATATATTGGATAATAATGACTTTTCTAGGAACTCAAAAAAAAATTATAACTATGAATTTTTTTAAAACACTTACTATAACTTATCCCACTCAAAAAATAAAAAATAAATAGTTTTAAATTATTTACAAGTGAAACTCAAATATTGAAAAATAACTGCAAAAAAATCTGAAATTCAACCATATATTACATTGTGAACTTAAAACTAAAAATACAAATTGAGAAATTATCATAAATCATATTAATGCAAAATGAAAATATTTAACCAAATTTGGTATATAATTATAAATCCTAGTTTAATCAATTATCTTATCACTGACTCGATCACCCTTTTAATATTTTTTTTTTTCTAAAAACTTTCAAAAATGAAAATATGTTTTGAGAGTTTACCCCCCTAAGCGTCTGGAACGACATGTTAATTCGGTCGACGACTGTTTATCGTGAAATGTTTTGTTTTCATTTTTAAATGGAAATTTCGTACTTTTACTGTTCAAAACACTGAAAAGATATCTATTTTATTTATGTTTAATTCTGATTCTCACTTTTTACAATTCTATATAACTTATCTGAAACTAAAAAAATGGACAATACAATATCATTTCCCAGTTTTAGCGCAATAATTGGAAACATGAAATATCTGAAACTAAAAAAATGGGCATGGAGAAATAATATAATTTGTGGACCAATACTATCATTTTATATTAGGCCACGCATCGTGGGCGGGTAAATCTAGTTCAATTATATATATATATACACATATTATAATGGGACTCATTTTTTAAATATTCATCAATTCACCATAACCACATAAATATTTATCTTCTCATCCCAACAAACAAATTCAAATTCAAAATATAATCAAACAAACATATTTCCATTTTCCAAACCTATAACTCTCAATACTGAAATTATTCATCATAATAAAATCATTACATTTGTTCCGGTGGGGATGACCTAGTGGTGGAGTGAAGTTGTTTGGAGACGAAACTCACGGGTTCGAATCTCCTCAATATCACATGTCGGGTGTGTGAGTAAAATAAAAATAAAAAATAAAATAAAATAATTACACTTCTTTAAAAACTAATACACCCTGTAGATTGAACCGAAAATACTGAAAACTTAAAACCTATACTATATATTAAATCAAAATAGTGCACAATTTTCGAGAATAAATTTTACCACTTAAAAATGTCAAATTAGAAAATAATTTTTTTTTTACTCTTTTCAATTTATTAAAATATTAATTTGAAAATAACATAAAACATTCTTTTTATGCAGTACTGGAAAGCTTAAATAGCTCACACATGATTATTCCACAATTTATCAAATTAAATTTTAGAGACCAAACCGTATTGCTCAAAAATGCATATTGGAAAGCTTAAATAGCTCACACATGATTATTCCACAATTTATCAAATTAAATTTTAGAGACCAAACCGTATTGCTCAAAAAATAAGATCGTCTTATATATCGCCACACGTTGCGTGGATGTTAAACTAGTTGAAATTGAAAGTGAAAACAAACAAGCCCTTAGTTTGTTAAACAATTTAAAAAGCTCCATGGCTCCACGTACAACTCATGTGTTTCTTTTAATTCTAAAACATTAAATACACTATGTATGTGATTCAGCAAAATGAGAGCTAATTATTAATGGGATTCCGAAAAATTAACCCTCATTTTGGCGAAATCGATCTTAATAAGCAACCACGAAATTTAAATTTCAAATAAAATGAAAATATGTACATTTTATACAAAGAGTACGCCAAGATCCACAAATGTAAGCAATGGTATGAAGAAGTAAAACAAGGTTGCGTTTTAAAACCATATAAAATTTTGAGATGTCATGCAATTTAGATTTTTTGTAAAAGGTTCTCTATCATCAAAAGCCAAGGAAGCTTCAAGCTAGTCACTAGCCAAGGGACGATAATCTTGGTCCGGTCCGACCCAAAATCCAAAAATAGACCCGAAATAATTCCAGCCCGGCCCGAAAAATGAATGACCCGAATAGACCAGGCCTTATATCCCAAAAACAGAAAAGCTACAATGTGGCGCGCACGACCCGGTCCACTTTTCAGGCCGGGCCTCCAATATTTAGAATCAAAGGAGTTCGGGCGGCCCAAATCTTGCATTTAACCCAACAGGCCCGGGCCGGCCGACCCGTTTTGCCACTTCTACGGTCATCAATTATAAGGGTGTGCAGGCAGAAATTCATAATGGCACACTACTTGGAGGGAAAGGGAAAAAAAGTATGAGACAAAGCAGCAGCAGAGGATAACACATGAGCAAAGTCTGTCACAACTCAAAACACAACATTAAAACCAACAATCCACCACAGTTCAGTAAAACAACATTCAACTTAAAACAAACAGAATCAATCCAGTTTTGCATGCAATTTCCACACATGCAATCTAGCTAGTTATTACTAGATTGTAGCTTTGCAATCAGGACCCTCGCCTTCACATCAAGAGGTGCAGAGGACCCTGCCAAGAAATTCGACCAAGGTTCGAGCTGCCAGTCATGAAATCCGTCGAGAAAACTCACCATTTGCTGATCTGTTATAAGGTTCTGGCTAAGCATGGATGCACACACATCCACCACGGCGAGTCCCATTGAATTAACACCACAGCTCGCTGCAGCATCTCGATTAGCTCCCAAACATCCATTTCTTGAGTTAACTGGAGAGTCGGGCAGTAAAGTTGTGGGAAAGACTGGGATTCTTCTACGGCACTCTCCACAAAACTCATCTCGGGCACCCTTAGTCATAAACTTGAAGCACAAATATAAGAAAGAGAGGTTAGTATTTAGTAATGCATAAAAACAAAAGGGAAACATATATGAACATATATGATATACATACAAAACAATTGAAAGTATATATAACACACCATGCCTTCTTCAGAGTAGAAAGTAGACTCGAGTCTCCTCCCCCCTTCAACAATGTCACCATATGTTCGTTGATCATCTAGTCGATTCATCCGAGCCCTTTCATTATATACCGTGCAGAGCTTCTCCCACGTTGCTACATCATAGTAGTCTTTTCCGATATGAGGTAATGCACCCCTCGAGTAATCATACAATACTTTTTTCAACACGTTGATTTCTTCTGGAGTCCAGGCTGCTCTTTCACCACTCTTCGGATTCATCTCTATACATACACAAAGTCAGATATGAATATGATATGAACATCTAAACATATTTATTAAAGCAGATTGGATGATAGCATACCAAGGAATGTGTATCAAACTAACAAAACCTTCAGGAAATTAAACACATCATATATCCTAGCTAGATTCACTCAAAGATTACACAATTAAGTATCAATGACCAAAACACAAAATTATTTATTCTTATAATCACTCTTCATTACTATATGTTCAGAATATATAGTCTTCATTACTATATATTCAGAAGATTTGGAGGAAAAAACTTTTTCTTTTCAAAGAATCAAAGAAAATAGGATATATGTTTCTGCTGCAGGTGTTCTATAGCTCTAGTTTAAGCCCAAAACAGCATTATTACAGTATAATATGATAACCTAACAGTCTGTTATGATCGAGAGAATTTTACATGTTGTTTGGTTGAACTGAAAGCTAATAAATTAATTTCTATACACATACAGCTGTTATTCGTTAAGATTTCATTGCCCAGAAAATAATATATTACCAGTGATGCATACATATGATGTAACAAGTGAATTAGTGGAGAAATTTCTAAAAAAATAATAATGAGATAAAGAGATCGAACACGATTTTCTCAAGTTTTTTTCCTTATATATATATATATATACACACACACACACACACACTATATCACTTTGATTCATCCTATCAATATCATCTTCAAACAGAATGATAGCTAGAGGGATATAAAAATGCAAACATTTTACTAACTCACCAGATTAACTCAAATACGAACACAAATTCAGAATTAAATACATATCTCGATCTTACAGTTTTTTTTTCCCATGGAAATTATAAAACCATCCCAGTGAGAGAGAATATATCCACACACAAAACCTAATTCGGCGCAGATTAACAGTGTTGAGAAAACTAAGCGAATTAAATTCAACTCAAATTCAACATTAAAAACATGCCTGGATCTTACTGCTGCGGCAACACTCTCACAATCTCTCGATCTCTGCTCTTTTTTTCTTTTCTTAAGAAAATTTGGTTAGCGCTCCTTGTCTATTTTTCAAAGATATGGAAATCTCTTTCTTCTTTAAGAAGGATCCTCGAACAGTGTAATGATGACTCTCTTCTCTTCAGTCTCGTCTCTTCATTCTCTCTCTGCAGACGCTACTCTTTTTCATAGGCGGGTATTAGCAGAATTTTTCAAATTTATTTTATTAAACATATATTTAAGATAACTTTGGAAAAAATTGAAGTGGAAGGGGAAAAATAAAAAGAAATACTCTCATTCCCGATTATATAGTCTCTATTATTATTTTGAAATATCTATTTATATAATCTCATTATTATAAATAGCATTAATTTTCATAATAATGTAAAAATAGAATGAAAATTTAATTACAAGCTATATTGTAATTCTACAAAACCTAACATCTATACATAAATAAAAATAAAAAATACATTCGCGTGTGAACCACTGAATTGTATTGAATATGCTAAAGATAAAATTGAAACATGCGCCAAACATAAATTTGAATTTGAATATACATTCTTATACTCTCATTCAACTCGTGATGAAAATGACTACACTCTTACACTCTCATTCAATCCATGATGAAAATGACTATACTCTTACAAAATTCTTGCACTCTCTCACTTAATTTAACTAATTATTACAATAAAATGACTACACTCTTACACTGACATTCAACCCATGATGAAAATGACTAGTCTTACAAAATTATCACACTTTCTCACTCCATTTAACTTATTCTTACAAGAAAATGACTACACTCTTACACTCTCATTCAACTCATCATGAAAATGACTATACTCTTACAAGATTCTCACACTTTCCCACCCCATTCAACTTTTTCCAACATGAAAATAACTACACAATATTTACACTCTTAATAAATAGTATTTCATAGTTGCAATTTGCCTTGCTATAGCCTAATTTTCCTACTCAAAATTTATCCATCTTACTTAAAATTTCTCCATCCCTCAAAATGAGTTTCAATTTTAAAAATTTATCGTCTTCCTCTTCAGACGATGATGAAAATACGATTATAATAAATAATATCCATCAAAGACGAGCTATTATCGTATTGTTGCCAACAACAATGCCATGATCCAACACCTTCATAATCAGCAGAGTAACCACGGAAGGCATGGTGGATCAATTCCAGATCATATTTTCATCAATCGCGATCGAGTGACTGCTAATCATAGATTGTACAGTGATTACTTTGCAGATAATCCATTATACAATAAGAGCATGTTTCGCATGAGTTATCGAATGTCTCGTTCGTTGTTCCTTCACATTATTGATGTTGTTAAAGATCATGATCACTATTTCCAACAATGAGTGACAGGCTTGGATTATCACATCTACAAAATCACTGCAGTGTTTCGTATTTTGGCATACGACGTAGCAGCAGATGCCATAGATGAATATGTTAAAATAGGTGAGTCCACTGCAATTGAGAGCGTGAAAATATTTTGTCAAGCCATAGTGGAGATATTTACTGATCAATATTTAAGAGAACCAAACTCTAATGATATTGTTAGACTACTCTACATTGGTGAAAAACGTGATTTTTTATAAATGTTTGATAGTTTAGATTGCATGCATTGAAATTGGAAAAATTGTCCTATTGCATGGGCTGCTGTAGACGGATAAATTTTAATGACTAAATTAAATTATGCCAGGTAAATAATTAAATATCAAATTATATCATTTATTTATATTTTAGGAATTTAATTAAATTAATTCCTAAATTAAATAAAAATATATTGATATTTAATATTTAGAGATAAAGATTTAAATATCAAAGTATATCATTTATTTATATTTTAGGGATTTACATGAATTAATTCCTAAATTAAATAAATAAATGTTGATATTTAAATATGTTGATAATCTCGACCAATTAGGAGTCGACACGTGTCAAATCTGTACAGAAATCAAGGATTTGATAAAGATAAGTCCAAAATATTGAGGAGCCAATCAAATCGCGCCACCTCAGCCCTAAATCTTCGAATTTCTCTCTCCTTACACCTATAAATAGAGGCCATGTGGAGAATGAAAATCACACCAGAAGTCATTTGAAGAGTTCAAGAATTTGAGAACTTCCATAAGTGAAATTCTCAAAGATATTCAAGGCGTTCTTGTGACGTTCAAAGGCATTCTTCACCAAATTCATCCCGAAGACGGCGTTTGATCCACAAGCAAGGAAGACAAAAGCGTTCTTCGTCAAATTCAACCTAAAATCAACGTTTGATCCGAAAACAAGGCGTCGACCCTCCGAATTAACGTTTTCAAAGACCAAATACCAAGTCAAGGAAGATCGAGGATACAAATCTTTCTCGAAAACTTCGAAGACCATTTGAAGATCGTTCCTGGAGTGATTAATCAGAGGAGAAATAGAGATTGGATCAAAAAATATAAATTTGATTCGAAATCAATTTATTTGTACACTGTTTTGTGTTTTATTAAATTAAATACAAAAATTTGTGTTACAAATTTTGGCACGCCCAGTGGGACCATCTCTACCTCTCATCTTTTCACTCTACTAAATTCGTGAACGATGTCTGCTCAGAGTAGTGCAATGAAAACAAAATCTTCAACTGCACATACTTCAAAAACCTCAACTACTGAAAAGAGTGCGATGAAAACAAAAATTTCATCCACGGCTGCTCCAGATAGCTCTTTAAAGAGTGTCGGTGTCATTACACGGAGAATGGCCAAACAAGCAAGAGAGACTTCTCGGTCAATTAATCCTGCAGAAACGGAACTACAACTGGCTGACAAGAACCAGAAAAGTGATTAAGTGGAGACTGGTGCTGCACCATTGAACACTCACTCATCAACAAGTTACCCACTTGAGGAGTCTGTCATGATGGCAGATGGATAGACTACTGATGAACAAATTGCAAATTTGACAAAGTTGATGGAGGAAATGTATGCCCATATAAAAAAGCAAGACGACCAAATTGCAAGGCTCTTGAAAGGGAAAGAAGTCGTGAGTCAAGAGAATCATGAAGAAAATGGTGAAAATAATGGCGACGAAACACCTGAGAAGCCGGAAATAAATGATGATGCAAAATCATCTGCTAAAGAGTTGAATGTTTCAACTGATGGTTCTATTCCAATCAACCAACTCAAGGAGTTCATTGAAGAAACTATAAAAGATAGGTTTGGTGAAAGTTCCAAGTCAATGGCGGTTTATTCTAAGCCTTACACTCGAAGGATCGATAACATGAAGATGCCTGTAGGTTATCAACCCTCAAAGTTTCAACAGTTCGATGGAAAGGGCAATCCAAGACAGCATGTAGCCCATTTTGTTGAAACATGCAATAATGCTGGAACCTATAAAGATTATTGGGTCAAGCAATTTGTTCGCTCTCTAAAAGGAAACGCATTCGACTGGTATACAGACTTGGAGCCTAACTCAATTGACAATTGGGAGCAGCTCGAGCATGAGTTTCTCAATCACTTTTACAGTACCAGAAGAACAGTCAGTGTGGTGGAACTCACAAGTTCTCGCCAATGGAAAAAAGAGCCTGTGATTGATTATATCAATCGGTGGAGAAATCTTTGTCTTAACTGCAAAGATCGTTTGTCTGAAGCGTCTGCCATAGAAATGTGCATCCAAGGAATGCATTGGGGTCTTCAATACATCTTGCGAGGAATTCAACCAAGAACTTTTGAAGAACTAGCTACCAGAGCTCATGATATGGAGCTAAGTATGGCAGCAAGCGGAATTGATGGACCACCAATGCAAGAACCTCGCAAGTTCAAAGAAAGGCAAGATTTCAAGAGGAGTGCCAAGTCCTTCGACAAAGCACCAAAGAAAGAGTCTATGGCAACGAAAGCAACACCTGTCAAGTTCATCAGAAAGGATGCTGAAAAGGATGCAAGGCAGAATATTCAGCCAGAAAAGAGGATGACCCTAAAAGAAATGCAACAAAAACAATATCCTTTCCTGGATTCAGATGTCTCGGGTATTTTTGATGACCTACTCAAAGAAGGACTCATTGAATTGCCAGAAATGAAGCGTCCCAACAAAGCAGGGAGAACTGATGACCCGAAATACTGCAAATACCACCGATTGGTTGGACACCCAATTCATGACTGCTTCATATTGAAAGATAAGATCATGCAACTGGCTCGTCAAGGAAAAATATCACTTGAAGAAGATGACGTCACTGTAAATATTATCATCACTGAGTCTAGTAATGTTGTGAACGATGAAGAAGATAATAAACAAGTTGAAAAAGAGGCTCATGTGGCTGATAATGATTGCATATCTGCAATAACATTCACTGATGAAGATTTGCAGCTTGGGTCTGATCCTCACAATAGGCCTTTATTTATGAGTGGCTATGCATGTGAAAAACAGGTCAATAGAATACTTATTGATGGAGGGTCTGCAGTAAATATCTTGCCTCTAAGAACATTGAAAGAATTGGAAATTCCTACGGAGGATCTTTCTGGTAGTCGGTTGATGATTCAAGGATTCAACCATGAAGGACAAAGAGCTCTTGGCGCCATAAGATTGGATTTACTAATGGATGATATGAAATCAACCGCAATGTTTCACGTGATTGACGCCAAGACTTCATATAACATGCTTCTTGGACGACCATGGCTACATGAGAATGGAGTTGTCCCCTCAACGTGGCATCAATGCTTCAAGTATTGTCAGGATGAAGTCATAAAAATGGTAGTTGGCGACCACAAGCCCTTCACAGAAGCTGAATCATACTTTGCCGATTCAAAATACTACCTACCTAACACAAAGGTAGGAAAAGGGGTAGCAATCCATCAAAAAGAACCTGAAAACAGCTAAAAGATCAAGAAAGAAGCATCTGGAACAGAATCACTGGAAGGACTCACTTTGCCTCTGACCAAAATTGATGCAAAGAAGTCAATCCCACCACCACTCAAAGGGTTCGTTCGACCAACACGAGGCGTTACTACTGAACATGGAGGAAGTGTGAATAGTGATGCCACTCAGCATTTTAGTCCAAAAGCATTTAAACTTCTCGTTAAAGCTGGATATAGTCCACAAGAAAGCCCTGTGACGGAGTCCCATTCAAAAGTTGTAGATCAACAGAACTACGGACTTAATGCCACACAAAAAATGTTGAAGAAGAATGGCCATGCTGTCTCAAGCACTAAGGCAGGTTTGGGATTTGTCCCACAAAGTCCAGTCCGCATCACCATCAAAAGGGCTACAACAAACCATGTCTTTGAAGAAGAATTTTCGTCAACAGAATATGCGGTTGGAAAATACAAAAAGGAAACTCCAAGAACATCTGTTTTTAAGAGACTTGGTGAGACTCCGAGGGTGTCCGTCTTTGAGAGGCTTGGTAGAAAATGTGGTGGCAAGATCACAAAAGTTGAAAGGTCAAATGGATTTGATAAACCTCGAGTAACTCAAAAGCTGAGGACTTTGATCCCTTCCCGCATGAAGAGACGCACTACATTGACTGTGTCATGTGGAAGAGAACTAAAAGCCAAGTTGAAGACTGTCATCTTTACGCAACACGTTGAAGATGAAGCCGATAGAGAAAGTGTAGCTTCATCTTACTATGCTGCCAGTGGTGTTCAAAACACGATTCCTCGTGATGTTCAAAACCAGTTGCATCGAGACATCTCCTGCCTGGTTAGAAGGGGTGTGATCAAGATAAATAATGTGACACATATAATTTGGGTGAGACGAAGGGACGGAACAATGAGAAAATGCATAGAGTTCAAAAGTCCCGAAGAAATGAATGAAGAGATTGCCTCATCACATCACATTACCTCAAGTGAAAAAGTGACTGTCGAAGAGGAAGATGCAGAGATAGCCCCTCCTTAGTTCGAAGAAGGTGTCAAGTCCACTGTCGATGAATTGAAAGAAATCAATTTGGGCGATGAAAATAACCCAAGGCCCACCTACATAAGTGCACTTTTGACTGCCGATGAAGAACACTCATATATTGAACTGCTAAAAGAGTTCAAAGATGTATTCGCTTGGTCATACAAAGAGATGCCTGGATTAAATCCACAGATAGTTGTACATCATCTAGCAGTAAAGAAGGAGATACGGCCTGTCAAGCAAGCTCAACGGCAATTTCATCCAGACTTGATCCCACTCATTGAAGCTGAAGTAAACAAACTCATTGAAGTTGGATTCATCAGAGAAGTTAAATATCCGACTTGGATATCCAGCATCGTCCCTGTGAGAAAGAAAAATGGACAAATTCGAGTTTGTGTTGATTTCAGAGATTTAAATGAAGCATGCCCAAAAGATGACTTCCCACTGCCGATCGCCGAACTGATGATCGACGCTACCACTGGACATGAAGCACTGTCTTTCATGGATGGATCTTCTGGTTATAACCAAATTCGGATGTCTCCAGAAGATGAAGAGCTGACGGCATTTCGTACCCCTTAAGGGATATATTGCTACACAGTGATGCCATTCAGACTAAAGAATGCTGGTGCTACGTATCAAAGGGCTATGCAGAAGATATTTGATGATATACTCCACAAAAACATTGAATGTTATGTGGATGATGTGGTAGTAAAGTCAAAACGGCGAAGTGACCATTTAGAAGACTTGAGGATGATTTTTGAGCGACTCAGAAAATATCAACTAAAGATGAATCCTCTGAAGTGCGCATTTGGAGTGAAGTCTGGAAAATTCTTTGGATTCATTGTTCGCCACCAGGGAATAGAAATTGAAAAAGCCAAAATTGATGCAATAATGAAGATGTCTGCACCTCGTAATCTTCACGAGTTAAAGAGCCTACAAGGAAAGTTGGCATATCTCTGGAGGTTTATCTCAAATCTAGTTGGTCGGTGTCAACCATTTAGCCGGATCATGAAAAAGGGTATGCCATTTGAATGGGATGAGTCTTGCAGTACTGTTTTTCAAAGCATTAAAGACTATCTTATAAAATCTCCCATGTTAGTGGCACCGGTGGCAGGTCGCCCGTTGATTTTATACATTGCTGCTCAAGAAAGGTCTATGGGGGCATTACTTGCCCAAGAAAATGAGAACGGCAAAGAGTGTGCTCTATACTATCTCAGTAGAATGATGACGCCAAATGAATTGAAGTACTCTTCAATTGAGAAGTTATGTTTAGCTTTGATATTCTCCATCCAGAAATTGAAACATTACTTCCAAGCTCATACTGTCCGCCTCATCTCTAAAGCAAATCCCTTGAAGTATGTAATGTCGAGACCCGTTCTGTCAGATAGGCTTGCACGGTGGTATCTCCAACTGCAACAGTTTGAGATCATATACGTTCCCCAAAAGGCAGTGAAGGGACAAGTTCTGGCGGATTTTCTAGCTGATCATCCAATCCCTGCCGAGTGAGAACTCACCGACGATCTCCCAGATGAAGATACACTTGCAGTTGAAACCTCTCCTCCTTGGCTTATGTATTTTGATGGTGCATCCCATAGAGAAGGAGTTGGTGCCGGAGTTGTGTTCGTAACACCTGATGGAGAAGTATTGCCTTACTCCTTCACCTTGACAAAGAATTGCTCCAATAATGTAGCTGAGTATCAAGCGCTCATCCTCGGATTGGAGATGGCAGTAGATACGAAAAGGTTCCACATGAAAGTGTATGGAGATTCTAAGTTGGTGATCAATCAAATCAACGGAGAATATGAAGTAAAGAAGCCCGAGTTACTACCATACGTCAAGTATGCCCAACGAATGATTGGATGGCTTGGGAATGTGGAAATTGAACATGTGCCAAGAAAAGAAAATAGACAAGCAGACGCATTGGCTAAGCTTGCATCTACGATAGCCATGCCTGAGAGTAAAATTCACACACCTATTTGTAAGAGTTGGGTTATACCACCTATCTTCGAAGACGAAGATTGTGAAGAAGATGAGAATGATGTCGTGGAAGTGTTTGAAATTGAACAAGAAGACTGGAGGCAAGTTTTTGTTGATTACTTGAAGTATGAAAGGTTACCAGATGATCCACGTCGAAGAATTAATGTTCGCCGTCGTGCTGCTCGCTTCATATACTTCAAAAGCACACTGTATGGACGGTCTTTTGATGGTATCTTTTTGAGATGTTTAAGTGATGAAGAAGCCGCAAAAACTATGGAAGAAGCACACTCTGGCGTTTGTGGTGCTCACCAATCTGGCCCAAAACTACACTTCTGAATTAAGAGAATGGGCTACTACTGGCCGACCATGGTGAAAGATTGCTTGGATTATGCGCAAAGATGTCAACCTTGTCAATTCCATGCAAATCTCATCCATCAACCACCCGAACCATTACATCCAACAGTCGCTTCTTGGCCTTTTGATGCTTGGGGCATGGATATTGTGGGACCCGTGACAAAATCTTCTAGAGGGCACTTATACATCTTAGCTGCAACAGATTATTTCTTAAAGTGGGCTGAAGCAGTGCCTTTAAAAGAAGTGAAGAAGGAGAATGTGGCCGACTTCATCAAGTCCAATATTATCTATCGCTACGGGGTCCCTCGATACATCATCACTGATAATGGGAAGCCCTTTAATAATGCATTGATAGATAAACTCTGTGAGAAATTCAACTTCAAGCAAAGAAAACCATCCATGTATAATGCAGCTGCAAATGGATTAGCTGAAGCTTTTAACAAGACGTTGTGCAACTTATTGAAGAAGGTTGTTGCAAAATCAAAGCGTGATTGGCATGAGCGAATTGGTGAAGCATTATGGGCGTACAGAACAACTCACAGAACGCCCACACAAGCAACTCCCTATTCACTGGTGTATGGAGTGGAAGCCGTCATCCCGCTTGAGCAACAAATTCCATCTCTCAGAATTGCTATCCAAGAAGGATTAACTGAAGAAGAAAATGCACACTTACGTCTTCAAGAGTTGGAAGCTTTGGATGAAAAGAGATTAGAGGCACAATAAAGGTTGGAATGCTATCAAGCTCGGCTCTCAAAAGCTTTCAATAAAAAAGTGTGCTCACGTTCTTTCCAAGTTGGAGATCTGGTCCTTGCTGTGAGAAGATCAATTATCACCACTCATCGTGTTGGAAACAAATTTGTGTCAAGATGGGATGGTCCATATGTTGTTAAAGAAGTCTACACAAATGGTGCCTACAAATTGATCTCTGAAGATAACGTAAGAATTGGCCCGATAAATAGGAAGTTCTTGAAGCGTTACTATCCTTGAAGGAAAAAGATATGAAGAAAACTCTTGGCCCGCACGAGTATAAACTGCGTACGGTAACCACCAAAGAATGTGCACGTGGCTAAACTGCTAACTTCCCACCAAAAGTTAAATTTATGTGGTTAAACTGTTATTTATCCCACCAAAATGTGTTCTATGTGGTTAAAATATAAAACACCCACTTTGTTTATAGTGGTTAAAGAATATTCACTCCTGGCCCGCATGAGTATAAACTGTGTACGACACCCCCCAAAACAAAATACAAATTGATCATTTGAACTACGTTTTGACTTTATCCCTTTCAAAAAGGGTACGTAGGCAGCTTAGATATTTCTAAGTTCAGTCATGATTTGTGTTTCATCATTTCAGTTGAATGATCATAGTTGAAGAATTTGAAGGCTCAAAGTGGAAAAGAATCAATGCATTTGATTTAATAAAACCACAAAAGAATTCATATCAACTATGGGCATTGCCCAAATGTTCAAAAAAAGAGGGAAAAAAACAGCAAGCTAAATAAATATCTAAGCAAAAGGATCTTGATCTTCCAAAGCTTTCTGGGCTGACTCCAAAAGAGATTTTGTGCCTTCTACCTTTTCGGCTGCCTGTTTCTCGGAGACATTCTTCAGTTTGGCAAGTTCTTCTTCAAATCCTTTGATCTCTTTTTGAGTAGCATCATGAGAGATTTGATGTTCTTTCAAAGATATGCACAAGTCTGTATGCCGCTCTTCCAAATCAGCAAGTTCTTTCTCAATAGACTGTATCTGACCAATCTGTTCATTGCTTCTAGTCTCGGCATTACGAATGCAACATTTAATCTCCTCAAGACGTTGGGTAGAAAGCCCTTCAGACTCAAAAGATGACGACCTTACTTTATCATAAGCAACAACTGTGGTGAAAAGCTCGCCCAAACTCTTCTCTAGAAAGGACATGTCAAAGTCTCCAGAGAAAGTCTTCATCTGTGAGAATCCACCAAGTACTTCTTCTTGAATAGATGACATGAATTCAGGTGGGGTCCTCAATACTTTGTTACGAAGTTCACTCCAGCAATTTTGAAGGTACGACTTGCGATGCTTGTCAAAAAGAGCTTTGACATTGAATTCAGAAATGGCTTCAAGAGGAGGAACTGGCTTGGCCTTGATTAGTTCATCAGATTGAGGTTCAAGCAACCTATCAAAATCCACTGTCTCATGATTGTTCCGCAAGTCTTCTAAATCATCCCCAAATATCTCTCTCTCCAGCTAAAAAAAAAGAGGAAAGAAAATGATTCAAATGAAGAAATGGAACAAAAAAAAAGAAAGTTAAAAGATTAATTTTTAAAAAAAAAAACCTCAAGTGTGGATGTATGATGATGACTGCTCTCGGCATGATCTTCAGCAGATGCCACATGTTTCCTTTGTCTCTTAAAATGATGTTCGCCATTGCTGCTGGAAGAATCGTCTAAAAGACACAAAACCATCTTCCGCTTGTCCTTGGAAGGATTCACTTCTTCAACTTTCTTCTTGCCTTTGGAGGTGTTAGGAGGATTCACTGCTTCAGCTTTCTTCTTGCCTTTAGGGGTGTTGTTCTTGGGAGGGCTGATATTTTTCTTTTTACTCTTGGGTGCCTCATCGGTCTTGTGAAGAATCAAAGTCATAATTTTCTCTTCCAAGAAGCTTCTGTATGTTTGATCCCATCAACTCTTATACCCAGGTGATAAGAATCTCTTTGCACTCGTAATCAAGTTGGGAAAACAGACCTTCAATTTAGAATAGCGCCTCATGCATATACGCCAGTATTTGAACCCGTCATCTAAAGGAGCTTCACGAATATCTTGGGCAAGAACACCGGGTATGATTTGATAAAACCCGAACTGACGACTAAAGCGATGTGGACTATATGGCTCAACAACAAAGCGTTTACTCAGCCTTCTGATGAGATAGACGAATGGCTATGAAGAAACACTGTTCAGATTCACTCGCAGCATCATCATCAACAAAAGATTTGACATAATCTTCCCCAGTAAACATTGTGCAATTCCAAGAAATATCTCCTTGGAAGATTCGCTTGCGGGCCTTGGAAAAGTCATATTGCCTCGTGCCCCCTTCACCTGAATACTGAATCATTCTAGAGGTGTGCGTCTTTCGCTCAAAGAGAAAATGTGTTTTGAAATAATGTGCCACCCAACTATAGACAAAGTGAACTGGGAATGCTGTTGAAAGATCTAAAGAATTTGATATATTATTCAAACCTCTATAGATGCTAGTCAAAACTGGGATGGTAAGAGACACTCTTTTCCCAGCCGCCATCATACTTGCCATCTTAAAAGTATCTGGCCGAATCAAGTTCCCATCACCATCAGGAAGAACAAAGCAGCAGAGCCAACAAGCAATGTGGGCGGCCAAATATGCTAAAATGTCTATAAATTCAAGTCCTAAAATGAAGGCTCCTGGATACGAGTTGAAACTATCTAGCAAATTTCAAAATGAAGGCTCCTTGACACGAGTTAAAACTATCTAATAAATCTCAAAATTTGAGACTAATTCATTTCCAAGGCAAATTGTCCATGAACAAGTCTCAAAGGGGCATTTATAGACGGATAAATTTTAATGGCTAAATTAAATTATGCCATGTAAATAATTAAATATCAAATTATATCATTTATTTATATTTTAGGAATTTAATTAAATTAATTCCTAAATTAAATAAAAATATATTGATATTTAATATTTAGAGATAAAGATTTAAATATCAAAGTATATCATTTATTTATATTTTAGGGATTTACATGAATTAATTCCTAAATTAAATAAATAAATGTTGATATTTAAATATGTTGATAATCTCGACCAATTAGGAGTCGACACGTGTCAAATCTGTACAGAAATCAAGGATTTGATAAAGATAAGTCCAAAATATTGAGGAGCCAATCAAATCGCGCCACCTCAGCCCTAAATCTTCGAATTTCTCTCTCCTTACACCTATAAATAGAGGCCATGTGGAGAATGAAAATCACACCAGAAGTCATTTGAAGAGTTCAAGAATTTGAGAACTTCCATAAGTGAAATTCTCAAAGATATTCAAGGCGTTCTTGTGACGTTCAAAGGCGTTCTTCACCAAATTCATCCCGAAGACGGCGTTTGATCCACAAGCAAGGAAGACAAAAGCGTTCTTCGTCAAATTCAACCTAAAATCAACGTTTGATCCGAAAACAAGGCGTCGACCCTCCGAATTAACGTTTTCAAAGACCAAATACCAAGTCAAGGAAGATCGAGGATACAAATCTTTCTCGAAAACTTCGAAGACCATTTGAAGATCGTTCCTGGAGTGATTAATCAGAGGAGAAATAGAGATTGGATCCAAAAATATAAATTTGATTCAAAATCAATTTATTTGTACAATGTTTTGTATTTTATTAAATTAAATACAAAAATTTGTGTTACAGCCGCATAATATGCAAGTCGAAGTGGAAACCCTATGATTGTTCTTGAAGCTGTAGCAGATTATGATTTTTGGATATGACATGCTTATTTCAGTTTACCGGGCACCAACAACGATATCAACGTATTGGAGTCATCTCATCCTTTTTCTAATCTCACTCAAGGTATTTATCCGTCAACTTATTATGTAATTCAAGTAAATGAATATACCATGGGTTATTATTTAGCTGATAATATTTACCCAAAATGATCTACATTTGTTCAAACAATTCATGATCCACGTACTCTGAAAAAAAATTATTTTACAACTAAACAAGAAGCATGTAGAAAAGACGTGGAACGTGCATTTGAAGTTCTCCAGTCACGTTTTGCCATTGTAGCAGGACCGGTACGTTATTGAAAAAAAGAAGCGCCACACGACATAATGACTACATGCATAATTTTGCATAACATGATAGTCGAGGATGAACGTGATCTTAGTAAAACAATTGAAGTTGCAACAAAAACACCACCACCGGAGATCGAAATGGTGTATGATGAAAATACCAAATTTCAAAAATACATTTCTCGATATCGAGAAATCAAGAATAAAAATGCTCATGTGGAACTTCGAAATGTCTTAATTGATCATATGTAGGAGGAATACACTAACTCCGATACTTGAATGATCATGTTCTTTTATTTTAATTTAAATGCATGTTTACGAATGAATTTAATTTTAATGTAATTTTCTTCTCATCTTTGTATAATTTATCACGTTGTGTAATTTTCTATTTTAATAAATGTTAAAAAATAGTTTTTTGTGGTCATTCGTATTTAATATTTAATTATGTAAAGAATTATATATTTAAAATTAAATATAATACATTATTGTGTATATAACAAAAAAAATAAGATGTTCAATTTATAAATTTTGATAAATATGTGGGTGTTATTGAAATAAACATGATAAATAGTAAAATGTTGAATATACTGAGAATATTCTTTTGAGGTTGAGTTTAAGTTTATGGATTGGAGATAAATTAGTGTTTAATATGACACTTACTCCATTTTGAGTTTGAGTTTTTTGGGTACTTGGATTGGAGATGGTCTTATTAGTTCTTGAAAAAAAAAAACTGACCACTTAAATTTAGAAAGTCATAAATATTAAATATGGGCATAATTGAAATTTGAAAGTCTTATTTTCATAAATATTTTCAATCCATGTGCGGCTCGAAAATAGATTATATAATTAGCACGAAGAAATTACTAAAATTGAAATATGTAACCAAATTTTTTGATCACGTGAAATTTTCTGTTATACTAAGTGTTGTACTTTCAAACTACAAATTTATTTTCTTTAATTTTATTATTAGAATTTATCTTATCCAATAGAGGGCTATAATTATTTTTTAATATTTAATTTTCAACTTACAATAAATGATTCATTATTATGGTTGATTTTTTTCAAAATTATATTTTATAATTTTATAATTCATTTTTTTTTGTTGATTTGTTGACTATTCTTATTCATGTGATAATTAATTAATTTTTATTTTATAATAAATATTATTAAAATCATAAATTTGATAGTGAAACACGAAAAATTATAACATGAAATTCAACCCTTTTATGACATTTTAAATCGTTTATTGCACGTTTGATGTTGCATTCTCTGTTGCACACTCGATTTTTTTCTTTAATTTCAATTTATTCTCCTTTAGCTATTTGTTATTTAGAGTTCATTCTATCAAATTAGTGTTCATTATAGAAGAGATGTCGGAAAGATTCAAATTCTCTTTCTTTGCTAGTATAAAAAATTTCCATCAACATCGTATCTTGGTTTTGTCCCGCCTAACTTGGGGAAGTATTTACCTATCGGTGCATGGGTATTTGAAATTATGATTAGATTTTTGGTTATTTGAAATTATGATTATAATTTCCCAAAATAACAAAAATCAACAGTCACCCACCGTCTAATTCACATATAATTATGTTAATGATTAGTTACAATATCAATCGAAAGAAAAAATGCATTGTTAAATAGACACTACAGATGATTTAAAATAAAAAAGTTGTTTTGTTCATCGAAAAAAAAAAAGTGTTTTGTTCATCGATCGTCGATTACAATCAAGGTTTTTTCAGACGTGCCTTAAGAACTCTGGCCTTTAGGTCATTGGAGCATGTCGTATTGAGCAAAAGTGTTAGCCAGATGGTATTGCCGTCTTTAAACCATGAATCAACATGATCGAACGAGATTGCCACCTCATGTACTGTTATAAGCGCACTATCTTCCAATTGACAGAGTAGAGATACTATAAGGAGATATATGGGCCCACACTTGCAGAATCTCATTCCCTCTTTTCTCACAAGGGAAATTCTTATACGCCTCATGAGGCACTATCTCATGTGGCACAATAGAGAGACTCCTAATATCTCTATTGTGCCACATGAGATAGTGCCTCATGAAAGTCTCTCTATTGTGCCACATGAGATAGTGCCTCATGAAAGGTACAAGAATTTCCCCTCTCACAATTGTTCACGGTTTGTATGCTAAATTTAGGTACATACTCAAATTCCGTTTAACTTCTTTTTTGAATTGAGCCACCGTGGTTGTACTTGAATTTTGAGTACAAATAGTATGCACTCAATATGGATGATGACTACTGTGGGTGCTCTGAGGATAAATAGTCCCTTTTTCCCGGTCTTTTTTCGATGGCAATGGTGATAGCTAGAGTTGTCAAATCAAATCAAATAAATATATAAATTATTTATGCATTCAAATCAAATCCATGTATATAATCAAATAAATATATAAATTGTGGTGGGATATTGTGTAAAAAAATACATTGTCTAAATCATTGAAATTTAAAAAAATTAACAAAAATACATTCGATATTTAATTATTAAATAGTAATTAACAAAACAATACATACTTACGTTTAATCCTCATAGTTTTAACTTTCAAAAAAAAAAAAGGAGGTGATTATAATATTTTAAAGCAAAATCACAATTTATTTTTGGAAGTATAGGAAACGAAATAGAGAATAAGTATGGTAACGTCCCAGAAGGTTTGAAATGGGTGGCAATTGGTGCGAGTCGGGACTCGGGGTCATCAAAGGTTGACATGAATACGGACATGATTTGCTATGTTATGTACAAACAAGAACATGACACAGATACGAAAAACACAATTTCTTATCGTGTAAATATGACACGATTAGAACACGAACACGTTAATAACACCATATAAAAAAACTATTGGTACATATTAAATTAAAATTACAATTTACATAAATAAATTAAATTAAATAATTGAGTTTTAACTACAATTTTAGATTAAATAAATATGTTATATTACTATATATAATTAATATATTTATTTTTATATTTATATCATATTAACGTGTTACACGATAAGACACTAAATAATAACCCGTTAGTTTCGTACACGTTCATATCGTGTCAAAAATTAAAAGCCCTATTTAAAAATACATATGTACTTATTCGTAGATGTGTGTTCTCTAAAATACATATACATTACAATTTGTTTTTTATTTTGTAATTTTATTAATATTATTAAAGAACTAAAATCAAAGCGTTCAGGGTATGGACAAGTATGGACTTTTATTAATTAATTAAATATTCTCTTAATACTTATATATATACAGTCGAAATCAATGATTATTTAGGCTTAGTGAAATATTAATTTTTTTAGAATTTTTGTTTATTGCTTAAAATGAATTAATGTTTTCATTAGGGGCACTAATTTTAGACCAATTCAGAAAATTATTTAACCTTTTGTATCTAAATTTAAAATACAAAATCATCAATCACAAATTCAAAGCATTGGCTGAGAATAAATATGCCCATGTCAAATCCCCACGTCCCTTCTTCGCAGTCTTTTTCGTAGGGGAAATTGATAGCAATAAATAACACAACAGCGGCAACGCCAGAAGGTTTGAATTTTTTGTTTAAAAATAAATAAAATAATAAAAAAAACTAGGGAAAAGTGCCAAATAAATATATTAAGCATATATTTATTTTTATATTAACAGAAAATATATTTTTTGAGGCCTGAAATATTTCTAAAATTATTTAAAAGTAAAATCCCAGAAATATTTTGTACTATTTTTACTCAATTAATGTTTAAGGCGTCCCTTTTATTATGTTGCCCATATGAATGTGTACTAAAATAACACACCATGATAGAAATGTCATTATTCAATTTATCGGATTTATTAACATTGTAATTAGAATTTCACACATTGATGTTACACTATAATAGAAGCCAAAATTTACATTTCCTCATACTCGGCTCCCGGCAATGACTATTAGACTATCCCCATTGGTGACCTTTCAATGAGGTTGGCCATATAAGACAAAATAAACTAAACTTTGGGTATTATTTTAGGAAATGACTATTTGCACAACTAATTTTACTCTTTCCACCATAAAAAATAAAATAAAACTAAGTGTGAAGTTATTTAAATACCATTTTATTACTTATCTATACCACTAAAATTACTCAATGCACCATAAATTCAAAACTAAAAAAAAGAAATAAATTAAAAATATTTATTAAACATATTAAAAATCATTATTCATCAACTTCTAATAGTTTATTAGAAGTATTAGATGCTATTATGAGTGTATTGATAAAAAATAATCGATTTTAAAACGTGCTGTGAAGTTTTTTTTGTTTAAATCGCGATTCGTTCGAACTGGAAATTTTGAATATTTTGGAGTGGTTCGAACTCCATTTTTCGAACAATATTTGGGGGGGGGGGAATGGAGTTCAGGGCGTTCGAATTTAAGTTTTCGAATATATTGGAGTGGTTCAAACTCCAATTTTCGAGCATAATTCATTCGGAAAATATTTTTTGAGCACACGAACGTTGTTGAAAAAATCAACTTTGAACACCCTGCCTCTAAAAATTTCTAAGTGTCATTCGAAAAACGTTTTCTGAATAAATGGAGGTTATTCAAATGTTAGTTTCCGAATCAATTTTACTTTTTTTAGTATTGGAGTTGTTCGAATTAATATTCTCGAACAAGATAAACATGTTCGAAAATGTGTTTCTGAATAATTTTTTTTGTAAAACAAATATTTTAAAATTGAATGGTAATAATATAAATATGCGTGGTGCAAAAAATAAAATTAATAGTCCATTAAACTATTAAAGTGCAAATAATAAAATCGTTAGTGAAAATAGAAATTTCCATTATTTTATACTTTCAAGTTTCTACAAAATTCAACTCATTATTTTTGTTCCCATTCAAACAGGCATATTGAGTATAGGAAACATCATTATTATATTATTATTATTATTCACAACTAATCATCATTAATTCTACATACCCGATTGTGTTATAGTTGACTTAAATTTAAAATCCATACAAATGTATGAACATTTTTTTGCCTTAATAGCAAAAAATAGTAAAAAAATAAATCGATATTTAGTCATCTTCACGGTTAATTCGTAACCAAGTTGATCTGCATTTTTTTAGAAAATATCTGGATGGTTATCTGATTGTAGAGTATTTTTACATATTGTGCTGATAAAAAAATTATAATACATACATACAGGAATACTAACTTTTAGGGGACATATCATTATAATTTTTCTTTTATCTAGGAAAAAAATAATGTATCGTGATACTTATGACAGGGGAGGGAGAATATAGTTCTCTTAAGCTCGTTTGCTAGACATGATAAGATAACGCATGATATCTATAATTAGGATGTCTTTGATATATTATGTATCAATATCATGTTTGCTTGAATGTATTAAAATATTTATAATATATATACATATATAATCTACTGTTTGGTTGGAAGTATTAAAATTCTCATATAATTACAATTCCAAAAATACCCTCTTATATTAGGCAAGAGATAATTTATTATTAGACATTAATTAATATGGAGTGGGCAATTTAGTCCAATAATTATACTAATGATATTCTGTGGGATACAGAATCCTAGTGAATCTTGTAGATCTTTGTTAGAAATACTGTGCCCTTACTAATAAAGGGCTTTGAGCTTTGAACCAAATAACATATTAGGGTATCGTAGATATCTATCAATCCCTTATCATCCCTAGCAAATGAGGCCTAAAGGCATCTCCAATGTTGGACTAAAATACTAATTTGGAGTAGGACATGTCCCAAATCATGCCCTAAATCAGTGCTGACGAGTTCCACATCATTTAATTAATTATTTTATTATTTAAAATCATTATAAAATGGATTATTCAATAAATTTAATTTAATTTATAAATTATATATTCTTTTAATTTAAATTATAAATCATCTTAATAAAATAAATTAATACTTTCAATAAAAACACAATTAATTAAACATAATAAATAGAATGAAGTCACATCACAAATTACTACAAATTAACTTAACACTGCAAATAACGTAAGATTAATTGAAAAAACACATTGATTACAAATCATTTATAGATCATCTAAGATAATTATAATATTGACTGAAATCATTTGAAGAATCCTCAAATTCTGGTCCTTCACCTCCAGATTAAGATAAAAAATATATGTATTCTCATAAGTGTTGTAGTCCCACTACCAATTGTAAGAGTTTGATGATAATTTAAAGTACTCTTATTATTCCAAGCATATTATATATTATAATTTTTTAACGGTATTTAGTTTTTAAATATTAAATAAGTATTTTGAAAGTATATAATTAATAATTATTAATTTTGAATAATTATCATTCAAAAAAATACTAAATCAATAAAATCATTATACATATTCATATTTTAATTATAAATAAAATAAACCATTTTCGAGAATATTATTAATTGGTGTAATATTTAGCTCATAAAGTTAGAGTTGTTAAAAAATTTAATTTAATGCTAAAATTACACATATTTAATACAGAAATATTTGAAAAGAAAATGGGGCCCACATTTTCCAATTTCCCATTTTGTCTGTAATCAATATGCCCGCTCGAACACGCTCTCTGCGACTCTGCTTCTTTAATTTGAATTGATTTTTCTTGGTGTCTATCTCTATTATTATTTATCTTCTTTTTTTAAATTATATCTATATATATATATTATTGATTATTGATGTGTTTGTCCGTTTCCCATTTGTTCCAACTTGCATCATTACAGCCAAGACAAAAATAAAACACCAAACTCGTCTTTGCATTTCTTCTTCTTCAAAAATGTTCACATTTTCTATCGATATACATTTCTGTTGACTGTGTTGCGCAGTTATCACACCCAAAACAAACGCGGCGATTTTGTTTCGTTTGATTTCGAACAGTTTATTGTTACAGGTAATCTCTCTTTTAGATTTTTGATTTTGAAACAATTTCTTGTTACTGGTAATTTCTTGGGCTGTATTAAAACTTGTTTGTGTTTTTCCTACCGTTTCTTCTATGGTTTTGGTCTTCATATTTGTGGGTTTACATGTGGAGACTTTATTTTAATTTTAATTTTGTCATGTTATGGATCTACGGATGCTACTTATTCATAGTTTTTGTATGTGCCCTTATGAGTTTTGTAGTCTGTGATTTTGTTAATTATTGGGGATTATTGAACTATGCTAAGTTCTATTTTGGATATGTAATTATGTAACATTATCTTGATTGTCTGCTGTTTTGTTTTTTTTCCTTAAATGAAGTGAAACATTAATGTAGTTTTCTGACTAAGTTTAAGCTGATCTTGAAAGTCAAGACATTGAATTTGTTACCATTCATTAATCTTGTCCTTTTTTTCTGTGAACTAGGTTTTAGGATTTCCACATTTGTATTGTGGTTTGCTAGGGTTCAAAGAGCTTATGTTTTGTTTCTATTTTATTTGAAACTGTGACCAACTTTTAGAGCCCTGATCAAATAAAATGGTGCTGCCTTCATTAGGTATTACAAATTGCCTATATTTTTAGTATTTGGGTTACTTATAATGCGTAGCAATGGGTGTTCATCGTTGAGCTTGGGTAGGTTAGTGTTTGAAATAGGTAAAGACTGTTTGGGCTCAAATATAGCCCTTCTGCAGCCTTGGAGTTTCCTTATGCAGTTTAGTGTTGTGGGGAAGTATTTTTTGCTCATTTCTCTCTCTATTTTTTACACGATGAGTCAATGTCGAAGCTTCACTCCTGGTTGTAAAAGGGGTTTGTTGTTAGCATGACGCCTCTGCATTTTGTGCACTAATTATTTTGTTGTGTGAGTGGATATATGGCATTTTATTATGATGTCTCTAAATGTAACGTGCTGTAGATTTTGACCGATAACCTCGCTGTGTCTATGTAGGTTCTAATTGTGCATGCTGTCAATGGCAAGTGGGAATTCCTGTTTTGATGACCCTCGAAATAAACCTGAGGTCATTGATCCACCTCGAAATGAAGACGTGCTGGACATCGGTGAGAATGTTGATGAGAATGCTCAAAATGCAGTAAAACCTAATGCAGCTGTCTCAAGTAGCGTTCGTGAGCTGCTGGAATGTCCAGTTTGTTTGAATGCCATGTACCCTCCCATTAGTCAGGTACGACTATATCTTGTGTCTAAAACATAAGTACGAGTGGCTCTTAATTGATTAAATATTTGTTGCTTAAGATACCCCGTGACTAGTTAATTTAATTAGATGCTCCCATTTGTATCCCTGATTGGAAACTGCTGGAAACATAATAACTGAAGAGGTATTCTTATTAACGGGGGGTACATTTTAGTAGGACAAAACTACCCTTTCTTATATATGTTAGTTGGGGCATGGATATTTTGGAGACAACTACCATGGTTGAAGAAGTTTAGGGCTGAAAACTTCAATTCATCGCTGTTTGAATGTTTATAGCGCTGAAAATGCACTACAAAGATAAACAAGAGTCCTTACTAATGCAAGATATTCCTGTACCCAGTTATCGCAACATTTATTTAACAAGTGTTGTCATGTTTTGTCTATTGGTATGAATTCGCCTAAAGTTATCCATTGACTTTAGATCTAAGAGAGGTAGCAAAGAAACTTTCATGCATTACAATGCTTCAAAGGCACCAGCATTACTCAATTTTTTACATCCACTTTGTTATTCATCCCGTTTGCTTCAGGACTTTCACATAATGAATTCAATCGTACTGCTCTGTTGCTGCCTATATTTGGTTTATAATATTTTTTATATTGATTAAGAATGGGATAAAGTTTCATGTTAATCTCTACTTTAGCTTGCTTGCCTGCACATTTCTATTCGGATTACATTTCTCTATTTTGAAAGCATCTGTTGATGTTGCTCATGCTTGTGTAATTTTATATGAGATCTTGTCTTTTGCCCGTTCTCTGCTGTATGAATGTTGCTTGTTGGCTTTAGTTTCCTAACTATTAATTAATATCAGCAGCACATTTCTTCTATCATCCTCTTTTTTAGTATTGCAAAAGAATGGACGTATAAAGATTTTTTTTATCCAACTTCTAAATGATTTGAGAAAATTAAGTCTTAACACTTATTTCCCCATTGCGCAATTATGCTTGCCCTTTATCTGGTCGTTAGCACGAAATGCTCGAATATTATATCCTGGCCAAGATTCTGCTGCCACTAAATGAATCATATATCCAAAACTTGTCCTATATAAATATAAAGAAAACTTGATATTGCCTCCTCTTGTCATCACGTCTTCTATCCAAAAACCTGACTTTGGGTGTGCTCGATCTATATGTTAAAAGTCCTGTTATGTCAGTGCCGACTTTTTCTATTTTTTCTCTGTTGTTGGTTTCTAATGGTTTGTTAATCACTTCCCCTTGTATTTGTTATGCAGTGCTCCAATGGTCATACGTTGTGTTCTGGGTGCAAACCTAGGATGCACAACCGCTGTCCAACGTGCAGGCATGAACTTGGAAATATCAGATGTCTTGCCTTGGAGAAGGTAGCAGCGTCCCTTGAGCTTCAATGCAAATACCAGAATTTTGGGTGTATCGGCATCTATCCATACTACAGCAAGCTCAAGCACGAATCTCAATGTGCGTTTAGACCTTACAATTGTCCGTATGCTGGGTCAGACTGTTCGGCAGTTGGTGACATTCCGTTTCTCGTTAGCCACTTGAAAAACGATCACAAAGTAGACATGCACTGCGGAAGTACATTTAACCATCGGTATGTTAAGTCCAATCCACACGAGGTCGAGAATGCCACGTGGATGCTTACGGTAATGACATTCTTTCAGTTTCACATGTTGCTTTGAAGTGATGGAATGAAATATATTGCAATCCACACTCAATTGCTCATCTAATCTCATGCCTCCCAGGTCTTCAGTTGTTATGGGCAGTATTTTTGCCTGCATTTCGAAGCGTTTCAGCTAGGAATGTCGCCGGCTTACATCACATTCTTGCGGTTCATGGGAGACGACAACGAGGCTAAAAACTACAGCTACAGCCTTGAGGTCGGGGGCAACGGGAGGAAGGTCATGTTTCAAGGAGTTCCCCGTAGCATAAGGGATAGCCACCGCAAGGTACGTGACAGTTTCGACGGCCTCATCATTCAGCGCAACATGGCACTCTTCTTCTCCGGTGGTGACAGGAAAGAGTTGAAACTCAGGGTTACCGGTAGGATTTGGAAGGAGCACTAGTGCCGTTGTCGATGTCGGCACGTCGACTTGTTGTAGGAGGTAGATATATATAATGTTGATTGAGCAGAACAGCATGTGGTATGTTTTTTGAAGTTTAGGAGGCAAGCTCTCTTTGCTTGTCTATGCATCAAATACATGCATTAGGATTTTGACTATGTGAAAGTGAAACTCTTATTAACCTTGTTATCAACTCTCTGGAAGCATGATCTACTTCATTTTTTTTCTTTTATATTAGTTGGGGGAGAGGGGACGGTGAATCTTGTACCCGAGACGTCACTCTTTTACGTACGGGTTTTCACAGTTTGTGTTCTCGATGGGACAAAAGAGGAATGTAGCTATAAGTAACATTGGATTAATATCTTTATTATGGCTTGTTTGCTAGGTAGTATAAGGGTGGGATAAATACCTATGACATCCTAATACTTTATTTGCTAGCAATATTGAAGCCCATGATTATGTAAGGTTCGACATGTGTTAATCATTTATATGTATGGTATAACACTAGTTGCAACGGTGAATTTTATATAAGTTTAAATTTATATATGTATTATATAATTATTATGTTTGAAATATTAGGATATATATTAATTTTTTTCATTTAAATATATATATATATATATATCTCACACACACATATATAATTTCTCTATTATATTGATAAATTGACATTTAATATATATGTTTGAAAATTTTATTAATATCATGAATATACATTCTAAAAAAACTCAAAAATATTTTAAATGACTATTTATGAGTTATTTATTGCAATAATTGTTAAAAATACATAAAAAAATACGCGGAGAAGGAAATAAGTATGAGTTGGTAAATAATAATATCTATTAAAAAAAATAAAGAAATTACCATTTGTAAGATCACTAATAGGTGATTTAGAATGTTGGATATATGGACCATGAAAAGATGAATGAGTGGATGGTCGAGAATGGACTATCGCAAACTAAAACATCATATTTTGCATGGTGGGAGATTTAAATTATTTGTTCAATAAAGATACAAAATTTAATTTGAAATAAATAAAATATATTTTTAGAATTTATACTCAGATAAAAAAAATATAAAATGTAACATTTATCTCAGAAGTCCTGAAATAACAACTAAGGTTAGATTATTTAAAAATTGTAGACTAAAATAACCTTACATATATTTAATACCATACAGAATTATTAAAAATTGTAGACTAAAATAACCTTACAGATATTAATTAAAAATGTTATTATAGAATATTCACACAATATATGACAACTAATTAGGAATTGAAATTTTACAGAGAACTTAATACATCTGAGCAAACAATATATTATTAATACATATATTTTAATATACCAAAATAAATATGATATTAATATCTTATACGGTGAAACACATATCATATCAAACACATCCAACTTGGTAATGGAGCCCTTATTGTATTCCTATGCTTTTTCTTCCAAAAAATTCCTATGCTTTTATGATAGCTTTCATGTACAACTGTACAAGTGATTGAAATGAGACACTGTTTTTACCAAGTGTAATTTAAAATTATTTCCCCATATACAATATTCTAAATCAAGAATATAGGGGATAAAACACTTTATAATTTTAAATAACGTCCTAGATTCCTCATTTAAAGTAAGGGTGATAAATTGATTTAATTATTCCCAATTTCCCATTATCCCAAGTCCCAACACCACTCAATTCCCACATCCCCACCACCCACTTTTAATTTTCTATAATTGCATTTTTTTTGGCAGTAATTTTCTTGTTCACTAACTCATTTTATTCATTCAACGATGACTCTATTTCATAAATATCTGTTTAACATCGTCTCACTCAATTCCCACATTCCCATCATCTGCTTTTAATTTTCTATAATTACAATAATTTCCTTATTCACTAACTCATTTTATTCGACCAACGCGCTCTCTCTCTCTCTCTCTCTCTCTCTCTCTCTCTCATTAAAAAAAATCAAAAAAATCAAAAAATCCCACGTGTTAAAAAAATAGTCTTAAAACCCCCCTATTATGTATAATTCATCGAAAAAGCCTTTTTTTAAGAAAGTTTATTACATTTGCTAAAAAAGAGTGTATGATTCTTATTTTTACAATTTTTATATTATTTTTTAAATATAATTAATTTTTTAAAATAGTAGTTTGACCAAATACTATAAAATATATTTATATGTAAAAAAAGATACGTAACATAGGAAATTATCAAAATAGTTAAATATTAGTAGTATAACCAAATACTAAATTTTTTAAATGATATAAAATATATTTATCTATAACAAAAATTGTAAAAATAAGACGCATACACTCCTTTTTATTCACTTTCTCAAAAAAGGGGCTTTTTTGATAAATTATACATAACAGAGGAGTTTTAAGATTACTTTTTTAACACAGAAGATTTTTTAATTTTTTACGAAAACACATGGAAGTAATATGAAATTTGCCCTTTACTTTTTCATTTTTTTTTCCCCTACTAATTCAATTCGATCAAATTTTCACTTGTAAACTCCACGTGTGCAATCACGTTAAATAAACAAACATTTTAGGCATTTCAAATGCAGATTTAATAAATAGTGTACCATTTTTTTTAATGTAACTACTTTAAAAAATGGTGTATTTTTAAAATGTGGCCAAATATATTTTTTCCCAAACTTTTTATCAGGAAGAATTTACATTTATACCCTTCATCGACGCTCGAAAAAGATAAAAAGAAAAGGGCAAAAACAGAAATGGAGAAGAATCAAACAAAATCACAGTCACTGTCAAACTAAAACCCTCCCACACTCTCCACGCAGTCTCACACACACACACACGCACACAATGTCATCTCCACCACCGCAATCCATGGAGTCGCTAATCCTGCAGCTCCACGACATCGCCGCCGTGAAATTCGGCAATTTCAAGCTCAAATCCGGCATCACCTCCCCAATCTACATCGACCTCCGCCTCATCGTCTCCTACCCTTCCCTCCTCCGTCAAATATCCCAGACAATCGCGGCCACCGTCCCCTCCTCCGCCCGCTACGACGTCATCTGCGGCGTCCCCTACACCGCCCTCCCCATCGCCACCTGCATCTCCGTGTCTTCTGACATTCCCATGCTCATGCGCCGCAAGGAGGTCAAGGACTACGGCACCGCTAAGGCTATCGAGGGCGCGTTTCAGCCGAACCAAGTCTGTCTCATTGTTGAGGATCTCGTCACTAGCGGCGCTTCCGTTCTTGAGACGGCGGCGCCGCTCCGCGCCGTCGGGCTTAAGGTCACCGACGCTGTTGTCATGATTGATAGGTGAGTGCGCGCGATTGAGTGTTTCTGCCAAGCTTAGTAACGGTGTATATGTACGTGCGTGTCTTTGTGTGTATTTCCAGAAATTTTATGCTGTAACAGTGTGATATCTTGACATTTATTTGCTGATTGGATTTTTTTTTCCTGTCTGATTGTTTTATTTGCATGTGTAGATGTTTTATTTTGTGAGCTTAAGCTTCTAATTCTGAATATTTTCATATAAATTATTTTTGCATTGCATCTATCTAGAGAACAGGGGGGGAGGGAAAATTTGGCACAAAATGGGATCACTCTTCATGCAATGGTAAAGCTGACTGAAATGGTGAGGATATTGAAGGAGAAAGGGAGAGTCTCAGAGGAGACAGAGAACATGGTCATGAAGTTCTTGGAGGAAAATCGGAAAGTGTCGGTTCCATTGGCAGCGGTAGTTGAAAAGAAGTTGACAGTTAGACTTCCGTTTGGAGAGAGGGCAAAGATGGCAAAGAATGCTACAGGAAGGAAGTTGTTTGAGATTATGGTGAAGAAAGAATCTAACTTGTGCTTGGCTGCTGATGTTGCTACTGCTGCTGAGTTGCTTGATATTGCGGACAAGGTAAGAAATGCATAAATGATTCAGTTAGTTAATTAACAAATATGATTATTCTCTACTGACTATTCACTAATAAAAAAAATGTTTCGAGTATATTGGCATAGTAATTTCTGGCTGCTACTAGTTGGACTTGTAGAAAATATTTGAATGGTCTTAGTCCCAGTTACTGAAGCTAGAGACTGGTTCTGTATAGAAAAATATACCGCGATAAAATTCTGTTCCTCGTTTTTATGCAGTTCTGTCCACTGAGTATGCTAAGATTGTCTAAGTAAGTGACCTTCTGCTAGTGGTTTAATGTGTTCCATACCTGGCCATGTGCAGTTGAAATTTTCTAATTTCTGGACATTTGTAGAGTAAACTATTAGGTAAGGTGTTCACACCAACCAATGTGAATTATGTTCCAACAACTACTACTTGTAAGTTTTCTAAGAATTAGAAGCGAGAGCACATCGTTCATTTAGTATTTTCTTATGGAAGAACGTGAGGGTACTAAAAAATAATAATGGCTGTAGTATGTAGAAGCTATTTTGGAAAGGCATCTATTTATATGCTAATGCGTGATGCTATTCTATTTTTATTTTTATTAATATTTTCTAATAATTTATGATTTATGATGCCTGGGATGAGTTGATAAATTGCTAGCATGAAGTTTCCAGCCAGTAGTCTCACTCAAGTTTTGATTGGGTTCTTCTGCAGGTTGGGCCTGAGATCTGCATGTTAAAGACCCATGTTGACATATTCCCTGATTTCACACCTGATTTTGGATCTAAACTCCGCTCGGTATATCACTATTCTATGAATGTTATTGTCACCTTTAGCATAATAACTATAGCTACATGTGCTCGTTGAAGTTAGTTCAGGGAACAACTAATTCTGCTTTGTCTTCTGAAGATTTCAGAGAAACATAACTTCTTAATCTTCGAAGACCGTAAGTTTGCTGACATTGGTAACACAGTTACTATGCAGTATGAAGGGTAAGAAGTTTCTCTTGCTTTGCTTTTATGAAAATTCCTTCAATGCTTTTGTTGAGAGTTCTCATTTGGTTTGTACAGAGGTATCTTCCGTATACTGGAATGGGCGGATATAGTGAATGCTCATATCATTTCAGGGCCAGCAATTGTGGATGGCTTAAAATTGAAGGTGTGGATTTGCTTACTTTTTGCTTTATCATTAGATGCTATTAAGTTGCTCCATATTTAATTTGACTTTTATGGTGTGATAGGGTTTGCCACATGGCAGAGGTCTGTTGCTGCTTGCTGAAATGAGTTCCTCTGGTAACCTGGCCAAGGGCGATTACACAGCTGCGGCAGTGAAAATTGCCGAAGATCATCCAGATTTTGTTATTGGCTTCATATCCGTCAATCCAGCTGGATGGCCTAATGGACCAGGGAATCCAGCTCTTATCCATGCAACCCCTGGTGTTCAATTGGTAAAAGGTGGAGATGCTTTGGGTCAACAATACAACACTCCACATTCTGTAAGTATCATTTGGTTTATGACAAACTACTCTTTTCTGGGACTAGCTGCATTTAAAGCTGTAAGGATTAATCTGAATCTTTGTGGGTGATGATTAAAACCTTCTATTGGTATTAGTGTCTTTACTATCCTTATCTTGAAGCTCGGTGGACACACTCCACTGAGAAATTGAATGCTCCATATCATGAGTCCAATGGCCATGAACTTTAAAGGCCTGTCGTCTTATTTATGAAGGAAAATACTGTACTACTTTCTGAAACTCAAGGTTTGATGCACTTGTTTGCCTGTTCTTCATTAAAAAAATGTAGAAATCCCCGTCGGAATTTGAGATATCTTGTATCTTTATGCCACTAGATAGGTTGTGGAATCTTCAAGTTCGTGATAGCTTTCCTGAAGATCTTCTGCTGGTTTGACATTCCAAATTGCCTTGTTTTCCACAGGATTCTGGGAGTATTCCTGGATTTTTTTTTTAATCTAATTTTCTGCGGAGTTTCTGCTCGGTCTTTTCATAACACACAAATGCCACAACTCTTCAAGACCCTTTATTCTATCTTATTAAAAGACTGAAACTCCACAACTCTTTTGCCTGTGAAGAATCAGTCAATGCCATGCACGAAATATGTTGGGACATACTGATATGTTCAAATTAGATGCACGTGCTATATTTTTCTGCCTGGGCTTGCAACAGTTTTCTCGATGAATTAGTTTCTGAAAAGTCATGAACTATCTTCAAATAGTATTCGCAATAAGAAATTCAGAGAGTTGTTTCATTACCTAATGCTCCCCATTGTAATTGACTTATTTCCTAGCTCACAAAAAATGTGCGGTTTCAGGTCATTTCAGAAAGAGGCAGCGACGTGATCATTGTTGGACGTGGAATTATAAAGGCTGCAAACCCCGCAGAGGCGGCTAGGGAATACCGGCTTCAAGGATGGGACGCGTACTTGCTCAAGTGCAAGTAGCAATGCTTCTACTTCGCCTTTGTAATGCCTCTCGGCCACAGGGAAAAAGGGTAATCCCTGAAGAAAATTAAGTTGAGATTTCAAACATTGAGCATAAATTATGTGGATTTTGTTAAATGCTTCATAGCCGATTGCAATTTTCTTGATTTGCTGATTTCCAGTCAAGACCCATCAGCTGGCGGGTCGAAGCCGTGAAAACTTAAGTGTGCTTTAGATGCCCGATTCTGTATCGTCCCGTGTTTTCACATTAGTGACGGACTAGGGTATGGAGATCCTTCTGATGGTTTTGACCCGTTAGACGGTGTGACACGACATTGATCGTCGAGCGTGACATGTCCATAAGATCTTAACCTATATAGATTGATTGTAGTTTCTTGTGGTTGGGATCTAAATAGGGTCAGCAGAAGTCGGTAGGATTTTACACAAAAACATTGAAGCAGATAATGGGAAATATGTCGACCAAAAATTGACCTCTGTTTTATCTGGAAATGGCCGACGACCTTTAATTTCGACGTGTGGGTCATGGCTACTTGATTTATAGTAGACCTAATAACTACGTTTACCCACGCGAATTCAAGGTTTTTGTTTTTGGGTTATTATGGCTAAATATATGAATTTTAACACAATTTGTAATTTAGAAATGGATTTTGAAATATTATAATTAAAATACAAATTTGCAATTTTTTTTGCAAAATTGACATCCCAAAATTTTTCAACGGATACATAACATGGAATATTGTAAAATTATATAGGTGTATAGCATAATCATAATTTTAATTTTATTAATACAATAAAGATTGGTACAGAATATAGTGATTTGTTTTCATATTATTGCAGTTTCTATTTTGTAAAAAATTGTAAGTTTGTGTTTTAACTACAATATTTCAAAATTCGTGTCTAAATTGTAAATTATGCTAAAAGTTATGTATTTAATCGTAATTAATTCACTATTTTTATACTTCTATTTTTATTTAATTTAGTGGTAGGATGCTTAAGTAGAAGTGAAATTGGAAATATATATCACTTTTAAACAAATATAGCAAAATGTCAAAACGACATACTATATCCATCTATTGAACTTTCTGTGTCCATCAGAACGTTGTCGTTTTGGTTAAGTTCATCGCAACAAAACGACCAAATGACATAATATTTGCTAATTTTATTAGTTATATTGGGTCCAATTTTATTGGAAATTTAGTAAATGAAATAATCTATTCAACTTTTTTCTATCTTATTTGGTGTCCCATTTTGAATTTCATTCTATTTTCATCAATTTTTTTATTCAATTTTAATTTGTTATGCCTTAATTTAATTATATAATTATTATTTAGGATTTATTCCATCCAATTAGGATTTATTTTTATTTTTTTAATATTTATTTCTTGTTTTTTAGTTAATATAATTGATTAATATTGTTGATTATTCCAAAATTAGGGTATATAATTTTTAAAAAAAATTAATTTTTAGAAATAAATGTTGATTATGATTTGCAATGCTATAATAAAATTTATTTTTGTAATAAATATTTTTAAAATATTAAATTTTATAGTTGGAGACAATAGTGGGACATGAAAAGTGGACTAGAGGATTTGATCCTGAAAATTTAGTTGATATTTTGAGTGTAAAAATAGAAAGTTAGTATTGTAATTACTACGATTTAAAAATCACATTATAGTTACCAAATTCAGTGAAATTTATATAATTCTTAAAAATAATTAAACCTAACATATTTTGATATTGGTGAAATACATGACATAATATATTATACATTCTAAAATAGAAGAATCAAATTACAATTTGCATAAATACTAAATGATATAATAATAATAATAATAATAATAATAATAATAATAATAATAATAATAATAATAATAATAATAATAATAATAACCTCCACACCCTACAAAAACACCACGTGCATAGCACGCGCTGAGTGTGCGCGTGTGGCAGAAAAGATTTGAGCTATCTTCATGTTTCCTGTAAATTGTAATGGCCAACCACCATAAAACTTTTTCCTCCAAATTTCTTCTAAATTATATTATTAGTAAATACTAATGCATTATCAACCATCATTCACTTTCTGCCTGCAAATTTTTGCTTTCACAATTCACAAAACCCAAATTCAATTATCAATCAATCCTATGATTATTCTGTTTTGCAAAGAAAATTGAAAAAAAATTAAAAGAATCTGACATCTATTGTTTATCTGCATAAATTATTTGGCTTGTAGCAACTTGGCGCATATTTAATTCCATGCAACTACTTCTGGTGAACGTGTGTCCAAGTTTTCCAATGATTTAATCATCAGCAACAACCTCAATTAACAGCCCAGCTTCCGATCATCGTATGATTTTTTTTTAATGCACTGTTTTGTTATGATTTAGTGTTTTTTTTTTCTTGGAAATTAAATGTTGCAGAGGTTGATTTTTTGGGGATTTTTCTGGTGACCCTTTTGTTTTAATGCAGAGAAAAAGCGGCAAAAAATGATTTCTTTAAGATCTTAGCGTTGTTTCGTGATTTGGGTCTGAATTTTTCTTAGGAGGTCGAAATGTCTGTTGAAGAAGAAAATGAGGAAATTGAATCTGTTGCAGGTAGAGTATTTAATTTTTATTTTTATTTTTTTTTGGTTTTATGTGGTTAATGCAACTTATAGTGTGGAGATTCATGATGAAATATTGAAATTTTAAACTGATAAATGAGTGGCTTCAGAGCTTGCTATGATTTCATGGGCTGTGAATTATGATTAGTGTTAATCGTAAAATAGTTTTATGCTTAAAATGATCGTTCATTTTTAATTTGTGTTTCTGGAGATAAGATTTTTCTTGCATGATTATCAATCTAGAGATCAATTCTGTATATAAGATTTCCTGCATGATTATCACTCTCTCTCTCTCTCTCTCATGTAATTGAGAACTGTTCTATAGTGTTGATCTAGTAGAACTTTGCATGTTTTTATCTCTGGATTGCTTCTTAGTGCTTTTGTTTCTATGCTATAAATTAGCACATTTACTTTCATATGTATACCATAACGTATGTTGGGAATATGAGCTTTCTGACAATCACAAGATATATGCATCACTGAATTAGGTTCTTGTCTCTATGAACTCCTACAATTGGAAACTGCAAGCTGGGGTGACAGCCCGAAGAAATCGCAAGAGCCTTCTCCCAGTAAGTGAAGTGAATAATAATTTTCTCGGTCTTTTGTTGCCATGATCTGTGTTCACGGGCGATATGCTTCTGTATATCTACTTGGTATTCATCCCCTTTTCATGAAATGGTCGACTCAAGTTGCTTGATAGTCCATTCCTACCACGGAAAATGAAAAAATATCACACTTGTCCCGGTCATTTGATATCTGCAATCTGAAAATACAGTAGTTTTTTTATGTTAAGAGTTCAACAGTTTCTTGTTCGAGTACCTAATGAAATAACCTATGCCCTGCAGAAACATCACATTGCAAAAGTTTTCCTAACAATAGGGCAAATTGAATGAAGATAATGTGATGACTCTTTATCTAGAAATATAGAAAATGGGAGACAGATGCTGCAAGGTTGATATGGATTTGATGGAAGCTAATAGGATTTTCGGGCACGTTATATTATAGAACATGATTGCTTCCTGTTATATGACTTCTTGATACTTCTTCCAGTATGTCAAAAAACAAATCCTGGGCGAAGTATTTGAATCCATATTATTCTTTTGTTTCTTACATTTGAGAAGTTTGTTGCTCGGCTGTGCAATCATTACATCCCAAATCCGAGTCCCTTAAGTTTCATAAGCTCTCTAGCATCTTCTTTTGTATCCGTATATATAGGCAGCTTTAAGCATGTCAATAGTCAATGTTCTTTCGTTCCCAAAATAATTTATGACATTTTTGCAGATATGTAGTCTGCAACTTCAAGAATTGATTTTACTGAAATTTTTCTCTGAACAGGTGCCAGAAAGAGGCTGGAGAGTATAATAACTGAAGCAGGCAATGATTTCTGTGCTGATTGTGGAGCTCCAGATCCAAAATGGGTGTAAGTCTCAGAATTGTCGATTTATTATGTTCTTTAACCGTTGGAGCTATACTAGTCGGAAATTCTCCAGCATTGAATTTGTCTCGGGTCTATTCAACTTCATTATAGATAGGTCCTGTTCATTTGATCCACTTGTGAATTTTAGACTTGATGAAATGATTTGTCTTAGGTTCTTTCTACTGAGGTAATCTCTCCCGTGATAATTTTCTTCGAAACACTGCTACTTATATTTTCGTTTGGTTGTACCAGATCCTTGACGATTGGGGCATTTATATGTATAAAGTGCTCCGGTGTTCATAGAAGTCTCGGAGTGCATATAACAAAGGTCAGGAACTCGTCAATCCACACGTCGTCTGCAAGTAATGTTGAATTCTCCACTCGAGAATCAATGAGTTTACATATGGATCCAATGACTCGTTATATCTTTCGTGTCTGCACTCTAGGTTTTGTCTGTGAAGCTTGATGACTGGACGGATGAGCAAGTTGATGCCTTGATTGAAATGGGAGGAAACAATGCCGTAAACTTCAAGTACGAAACCAACATTCCCGAAGATTGCAGCAAACCGAAACCAGATGCATCTTCCGAGGAACGTGCTGATTTCATAAGGTAGTACAGCAGAGCACCTTCTTTGAGATTTTCTTTTGGCCAAAATGTGTTGTGTGTATCTTCTGAATTTAGACTGTCCTGTACTCTCAGGAGAAAATACGAGCTTCAGCAGTTCGTGAACAATGAATTACCGATGTGTTGCCCTTTTCCATCAGCACCTCCAACGTCCCACAGCCGTTCCTCAAGTTGTTCGTCTCAATCCGGATCTGAAAAGAAACACTACAAAAAACAAACTACCACGCGCATGCATGGTCTAGGGAATGCATTTCGTTATAGCTGGAGACGAGAGCACAAGCCGACATCAACAGCGAAGAAAAGCAACTCAATGGTAATGGTTTGAGCAGCAAATATGAATTTGATACTGCAAGAAAGTGCATCATTCTTCATCCTCACTTGAAATCGAACAATTGAACAATGAAAACAAGAAAATCATGTCCATGCATAAATCTTCATGTCAAAGTTTTTTCTTCTGTGATATGCACGATGTTTACCTTCTTCTCTTACTTTCCACAGGCAGGTATGGTTGAATTCGTGGGATTGATTAACGTTAACATCGTGAGAGGCACTGACCTAGCTGTCCGGGATATGGTTTCGAGTGACCCGTATGTCATCCTCACGCTTGGAAATCAAGTAAATCGACTCTCCTCTACTCCTTTTATGATCTCCAATCGCAGTTGGTAACGTGATTTAACTTGGTGGACGTTCATAAAAAGTATCTATTGAATTATGCGTTCAATACATCCTCTTTAGCAGAAAGATGGGTATTCCTTGTTCATTATCAGAGGATCACTCATTCCCACTTTCTCTACCAACAACATTGCTTCTTGTTTCTATGTTGCAGTCAATGAAGACGCGAGTCATAAAGAATAACCTCAACCCCGTCTGGAATGAACGACTGATGTTGTCAATCCCGGAAGACATTCCTCCCCTTAAATTGGTACGTCTTTTCTATTCATATAACCGATCACAAATCCGAATCAAAGAAAAAGGGTTGGTCTTTCGTATGATCACCAGTTTGGTATATTAACGACACACCATTTATAGTGTAAATTCAACAAGAAGCCTCAGTATGCGGTAAAATCTATCATGCACCATGGTGCAATGCAGTTTGGACCTATTGTGACACTTAAATACCATATTAACTACTTATTGTGACACTTTACTACCTATTGTCACTTAATGCAATGCATCATGGTGTACCATAGAAATTACCCTCAGTAGGCAGGGCCCACATCCCCTAACTAACTATACACCTATCCCCGGGGCACAAAAAACCAAAAATAAAAATAAAAATAAAAATCTCGTCAATGTAGGTAGAGTATAACATAATTTATTCTCGATTTTTAGTTGTGGAACTTGATGGTAAGAACTTATTGAATGGTTTTGCAGCTTGTATATGATAAGGATACCTTCTCGACGGACGACTTCATGGGGAGCGCAGAGATTGACATCCAACCGCTTCTCTCCGCTGCAAAAGCAACAGAGTATTCCTCCATCAGTGAGCCAATGCAGCTGGGGAATTGGAAAGCAAGCAAAGAGGAGAACACCCTAGTGAGAGACGGCACCATCGTCTTAGAAGATGGTAAGGTGAAGCAGGAAATCGCCATTAAGTTGCAGAACGTCGAGCGGGGAATATTGGAGATCGAGCTCGAATGCGTGCCTCTCACGCAATAGCGTGCGGAAGCCGGCCCAGCCCGGTTTCTCCTACGAGTGCGTACCAAGAAGCAACATGTGTAGCTTGGCCTTGGCCAGTAATGTAGCAATATGTCCTATATTATCTTTGTATCTGAGCTCAGCCCCTTTTAGGTAATAGAGAATTAATGGAATTCTAGCTCAGAAATTTTGTGCATCTTATATGGGCTTATTCTATGCTACCCCAGGTAGTACAGAAAGTGACACAATAGATCTATTGTGCCACTTTCTGCCTACCCCGAGTAGCATAGTATTTCCCTCTTATATAGAATTATTGTAAGAAAAAATAGTGATGCAGTGATGTAGCATTGAACTGTTGTATAGGATCATGGAGTTCTCTTGCTCAACTCATAATTAGTGAAGTCATAAAACATATTTGCTCTACTCCTATGTCCATCCATGTTATTTTACTGGGTTAATTGCACATTAATACCCAATCTTTCGTTTTTTTTTCACATTTTTGTATTGAAATTTTAAAAGTAACACATCATTACTCAACGTTTGCATAATTAACACTTTTATTATTAGTGAAATTTTTCATCGGTCCGGATAATGACGTGGATCGCTGAAAAATCTACATGGGTTTTCGTCTTATTTTTTTGAATAGCGTGGAAATTCACTTTAATCCTAATCCTATACGTGGATTTTCGTCCCTTTTTTTTAAATGGCGTGGAAATTCATTTTAATCCTAATCCTACCTATTAGACTACATGGCGTCGTTCAACACATAAAACTAAAAAAAAAAGTTTCACGCTGATTAAAATGAAAATTGGACTGGTTTTGAATCCAATTTTGTGAAAGGGGACATTAATTTTAATTTTAATCAACATGAACTCGATTTTATTTTCTTAATTTTACGTCGTGCAGTTAAGTAGAATTATAATATATTTTCACACCGTTTAAAAAATATGACAAAAAACCACGTAGAATTTTCGACAATTCACGCCATTATTTAGACTGTCGGGAATTTTACTAGTGTTAAAAGTATTAATTATACAAATGTTGCGTACTTTTGAAATTTCAGAACAAAGTATAAAAAAAAACAAAACGTTTTGTATTGATTTGTAATTAACTCTATTTTTTTCCAAACATTATCTACCGATGAGACAGAGAGAACCTTGTCTATAAATGCATACTTTTCTTGAGAGAAGTCATATTTGATTCTTTGGGAATTTTTTTATTTTATTTTTTTTGTTCTTTCCTTCCTCAACTGAACTGTCTTAGATTCGAACTGTATCAAGTTACTGACGTTTTTGTCTATTTTATTCGAAGTTATAGAAAAAGCGCAAATCGCCAAATGCATTATTATTAGACAATAAATTAATAAATGCAGAATAAAGGTGCACGTGAACTTAATATACTCCCTTGCATCCATTAAAAAATTTGTCTCAGTTTCAGCATGGTGAACTTGTGAGCACGTTGGTGTGTGTGTGTGTGTATATAGACACCCAGACACACACATTAATATTCAAATAAATATTTTTATTTTTTTATTTGGACATGTTGTAAATGACTTTGTTTATGAATATAATTTTGTATAGTTTGTGGAGAAGTTGTAACAATTGTTGAGATCATATCAACTTGCTACATCGGAGCACAAGATCAATAGAGAATGTTATCGAATTAACATGATCGAAATATTAGCGATTCCATTACAAAAGTGGTGCCCGTTTTATCGATGTATCGTGATATATGCCGTGGGAGGTATTCGTCTAGAGTAATTATAAAATTTTGGACAAATTTTATATTACTCTCTTGTTTTTTCCGAAAAATAAAAATAAAAAAATCACATGTGTTAAATAAATATTCTAAAACCCCCATTTGTTATGTAAAATTTATTAAAAAAAACTTGTGTTAAATAAATTTCCAAATACCCCTATGTTATGTACAATTCATTAAAAAAATCTCTTTTGGAGAGAGTAAATTACACTCACTAAAATTAAAGAGTGTGATTCTTATTTTTATAAATCTTCTATTATTTTTTAATTATAATTAATTTTTTAAAATATTAGTTTGACCAAATACTATAAGTTTTTTAAATAATATAAAATATATTTGTATGTAAAAAAAATATGAAACTTAAGAAATTATCAAAATAGCTAAAAAAAATTGTAAAAAAAAATCCAACTATCTTTCTTCGAAAGTATAATTCACTATCTCCAAAAAAGATTTTTTTTGATAAATTATACATAACCAAGGGGATTTTTAGACTATTTATTAAACACATGAGTTTGATAAATAGTATGATTTATTTAACACATGTGATACATAATGGAGTGGGGTTTTAATAATATAAAATTAGCCCTAAAATTTTCCATTTATTATTAGGTTAATTACATTTTCCATTTAATATTTACATTTTGGGCATTTTCTAAAAAATAATCTACATTTTCAAAATTAATAAAATAGTACTCACATTTTCAAAAAAAAATACAAATATAACATTTAATCAATTTTACAACTCGAAAATTGTATGTAATTAATTGTATTTTATTATTCTAGTTTCCCGACCAAGAAGAAAAACAATTCCAATCAAAAAAATCGTATGTAATTGATTGTGTTTTATTAAATCATTTTTGGTAAAAAAATATTATTTTATTAATTTTGAAAAAATTAATTATTTTTTAAAAAATATCCAAAATATAGATATTAAAATATAATTTACCTGATTAAAACTCAAATCAATCCATAGTGAAATGGTACAACAACCACTCTATACATCAACACCAACGGCTAACTGCATTCCATAATGCACAATCACAACTGCCACCAATTTTATTTTTTTCCTTAATCAATGTTGACTAACATACAACAAGACATCCCATATGCTCAACAACTGTCGTGTAATAATCTCATTTATAAATTTTCAAATTTCAAAAACAAAAACAAAAACCCAACAACAAAAGCAAGCATACAAGAGTTTGAATTTGAACCCCCAACAGAAAAATAAAATAAACACATTAAATAAATTGACTAATTAGCACAAGATCTCAACTCTCATTTTATATCCAAGATGAATTACAACCTAAATTGCAAGAACCATCAAACTTTTAGTTAAACAAACAGATAAAATCTAACACATGTTGAACAATAAAGGCTAATAATTTATCAAACTATATCCCTCATTTATATCCCAAACTATTTCAATTTTTTCAAATCTATACAAAACTAATACTTTTATTAGTTAAATACCTAAACTATTAAAAAACTAATTAACTCTATCACGGAACACATTTTTCTTGCCAAAATTGAATCTAAAAGGAACTTAAAAAAATCAGAATAAAGATATTATATCATAAATATGATCGATTTGGTTAAAAAAAAGTATTTATTGAGACATTAGGTAATAATTTAGGTATTCAATTGATAAAAGTGCTAATTTGGGATAAGATTTGAAAAAATGAAAATAGTTCGTTAAATAATTGGTGGTTTAGCCAACAATAAAGGTCTCATATTTCACACCCAAAAATTGATATGTACACACATCATGATTCCAATTGTCAGAAAAAAAAAAATTGGAAGTGTCGAAATTCTAAAAAAAATCAAATGTTAACATTTCAAAACTCGTGTCAAAATTGCAAATTCTCTCAGAATTCTTGATTTTTTTTTACAATCAACCGCAAATAGGTAAATCCAACAATGAGCACAATTATAATTCAACAAATTAATTCTCCATTACCATAATAAATAAGAAACCAATCAATTTGAGCAGTCTACAAAATCTTTTTACAAAAAAGATCACTTCTTCAAATAAATATGGAATCCTCTAGCAAGAGAGGAAGTATATCAGAATTATGCATCAGAGCTTTCATTCTTGACAAAAAAAAAAAAAACAGAGGTCTTCTATCAAGTCATGAACATTATTGATCAAAATACATTATAATAGTTACATTAGGCATTATAGTTAGCTGCAAAAACAAAAAATTCAAGCAGCATATCGACCATCAGTACTAACCTCAGCACCATGGCCGCGCAACGATGAAGACAACGACGACAACGAGGCGAAAACCCAATATTCACCTCTATCTTTACAATGCAACTACTATGTACACTGCCGATTTCCTCAGCATCACCACCTCATAAGCAATGAGTTATAATCCATCACAACATCACAAGAAAACCACACAAATCAAATTAGAGAATCCGGTGGAATTCGGCTGCTTCACGAGCAGCAAAGGGGGCACCGGACGAGCCCATTTTCGTTGCATTCGGTGCACCTCTTGCGCTGCTCGTCGTCCTCGTCGAACACCTTCCGACTGCCATTGCAGTTCGTGCACGGCACGAACCGCATGTCATCACAGCCGTCGCAGGGGTTCGCCGGCCTCAGTGGCAGCCCCTTGATCAGCCGGAGAAGCTCTCCGGCTTCGAGTAATTGCCGGATTACATCGGCTCCGCCGATGTACTTCCCCTTGATGAACACCTGCGGCAAACTGATGTGACTCTCGCCCAAAACCCTCTGCAATTCCTTCCTGTAGGCGACATCCATTGAGATGTCTCTCTCGTCGAGATTCACGCGAAACCCTCGGAAAGTCATGCGTATGCTGTGGCAGTCGTGGAAGGTCTTTCGGATCCCTCGGAGGCTGGTGAAGTAAATTACGACTCTGTCCTCGGTGCCGGGGAGCCGGAACGGAGAGTCGGCGACGGGGGAAGGGATGGATTTGGGGGGGAAATTCGACGAATCCGCCGCCGTCAGCAGCAATTTCGAGGGTTTTGAGGGGGGCGAGAACTGCGGGGTCGGTGGCGGTGAGGGCGGTTTGGGGGATTCGAAAATTGAGCACAATTTCCTGACCTTCCCCTTCAGTGAGTTCCCGGCGGAGACCATCGACCCAAACGGCGAGCTGTAGAGGCTCTTGATTGAGCCGCCGCGCTGTAACGCGGGGGTGCTGCAGAGGTTGTAGAGGGGCTTATTGGTAAGTTCGCCCTCCGCCGCCGGAGAAGAATTGAACGTAACCGAACGATTGAAGTACGAGGATAAACTCGGTTTCGCGGTTTTGTCCATTTCTAGTTTCTTCCAATCGGCCATGAAGAAATCCGAGAATCGGAAGAATTATACGAGTTTGCGCAATTCGATTGTGAAATGTCTGTGGGTGGAGATAGAGGCGTGGATTGTAAGAAAATTCTAGAGAGAGAGAGATGATTGCATATGAGAAGAGAGAGAAGGGGGTAAACTTTTTGAAAAGTTTGTAGAGGGGGGTGGTGTCGCTTTCAACTATACAACGCGGGGTGGGGGTGGGTGGGGTGGGGTGAGGGGTAGATGCTTTTGGGGATATGGACTGTTTTATAGTTTTCAGTTGTGATTTCCTTTTCCCTTTATTTAATTTTGGTCTGTGGAAATTAAATGAATTGTATAATAATTGCAACAGTTAGATTTCCTCAACAGTTGAGCTAACAAATATTGTGATAATTAATTTTTTAGAAATTATCCATTCAAAGATTGATAATTTGATGAGAGATGAAAATTATTAATTTAGGATCTGTAATATGAAAATTATCTTTAGCAATTAAAAAACCACGTTTTCTTATTTCTTTTTATTTTTAACAATTTTTTTACTATATTTAATACTCCGTCCGTTTCTATTTAAATGTCATTTTAGATTAATGCACACAAATTAATAAATTATTTAAATTACCTAATATATCATTGTGTGAACATATTAAATGAGTTAAATATAGATGTTTGAATGCATAAATGAGAGTCAATGTGGGAAAATGTGAATTTTTTGGCTTGAATTTGTAGAATGACACTTTTTTTTTAAAATAAAATTAAAATGCTAGAATGACATTTGTTCAGAAACAGAGGAAGTAGATGATTAATAAATGATTTTTTTGTTAAAATTAATAAAAAAATAAATCCAAATCTATTATTTTTGAGATCGTAGATTGACAATCTTGGATGGATAGTTCTCGTCGTTAAAATCTTAAATTAACATTTCTCTTTAATTTTTTTTCAATTGAAATTTTATGTAAATCTTTTTATATATGGTAAATGAGTAGGAAAATTTGATTGACTTTTCATATGCAATATTTATGACAAATTGACAATGGAAGTAAATCCAAAATAAATATTAATTTTTTCAGATTTTTATGATTGTAGATATTTATATCTGTGAATGTAAAATTATATCTCAAATAATATATTTTAGTCAATCAAATTGAGATTTTGTAGTAATGCGTAAATCATGTGTGAGCCTCGTGGTTTTTTTATTTTCTCGCATATCACAACTCTTATTAAAAATGCCTTAACAGGATTAAAAAACATATCAAACATTCGTGATAATTTACTATTTTAGCAATTCTTTGAAAAATCATAATATAGTGATTATTAGCAATTAGGTGGATTTTTGTCAATTTGATGATTTTTTTTTTCAAAATCTAACAATGAAATCTGGTATATATTTTTTAAGCCAAAAATTTAATTTAGTTAAAATTAAGTGAACCAGAGTAGGTCAAAAGTCAAAATGTTGAATTATTTAAAAGTTGATTGTGTCACTTTTTTTTTTCTTACTGAATTAACAAATTAACTGACCCTTGCAACAAATTAACTAATTTTGTGAATGAATATATATTATTCTCCAAACAGCATGCGATCATTTTGAAGAAAAATTGTGTAGATATTCTACAATTCTATTATAATTATACTAAAAAAATAATTAATCATAAATTTCAATATAAAATGCACAGCACCCCCTATAATCTCAAGATATATTTAACATCTGCTGTATTCGATGTAGAATTTAATCAAAAGATTGATTGCACAAACTAGTATTTTTTTGGGAATTTGGAAAATATTGTTACACCGTGAAGTGGTTAAAATTCAATAAAAACCTTCATAAATCATAACACTATGACCATAGGAAAAAAATAATAATTTGACATGATGTTTTAATTGATTGGTACGTTAAATTTGCTAACTTGTAAATGAATGCGAGGATAAGCATTTTTTTGTTCGTTCATACTCCCTCCATTTCTATATGTTTGTTGTTTATATATATGTTTAATTTTTACACATTTTATCTCATTTTTAATTCTACAACTATACGGAGAGATAAAATTTTAATCTGCTAAGTTTAATTTGTAGCTGGAAAAATATAAGTGAATATATTTCATGTGATATAGAAATGATGTATATATTAGTTCAAAAAAATAATTGATAATTCTAGATTAAAATATTAAAACAACAGAGAAATGGGGGAGAATCAATCAACTTTCTGTCAAAATTATAAATGAGAGTGTGAGTAACAAAGTAACAGTTCAATTAAATTTATATGGAAAGCTTTCACAACCAAAAAAACATTCAGAAAAATATATACTATATATACAACATAAAATTAATTAAATATTTTAGTATGATTGTTATTTGATAACATATATGAAAATTCCGAATCAAAGTTTGTACATAAAATATATAGAATATGGAAAATTTATCAAGGTGCATGTAACAATTAATTTCTGAATAATCTTGTGTGTGGAGTGCCCATCAAATATAAGAATCTTCCTTCTTTTTTCGGAAAGCGAAGATATATTGTCATTTTCATATTTATTTTAAGAGAAAATATATCGTCTCTTTTAGTATTATTTTTTATTTTTTCCACCTCAAAAGCAAACGAAGAATAATAAATGAAGTATTGAAATTATTGGAGTTCATCAAATGCAGTGACCATTTAATCCGGTAGATTAGGTGGATATTGACTATTTTTAATGTAATTCTTAACGGTTTTATTGGCATCTTGGAATTAATTAATGGGTGTGGAATTGGACATTTCATATTTTGGATTAAATATAAATCCCAAATTTATAATTTTTCATTTTTCAATTTTCGATTATTTCAACGTTATTTACGTACAAGTATACTTTTTATAAAATTTTGGAAGTTCCAACGTTGAGGTTTTGGTATTTAATATGTATACTTTTTTTTACTCACACACCCGACTTGTGATATTGAGGAGATTCGAACTCGTGATTTTTGATCTTCAAGCAACCTCACTCCACCACTAGACCATCCCTACCGGAGCGTATTTAATATGTATACTTACTACCGATACTGTTGAATAAGCCATAAAAAATCAACCGATTATTTTTACAAAGCAATAGAGATTATTATTATTATTATTATTATTATTATTATTATTATTATTATTATTATTATTTAGTGGAACTTATATTGTTATTTATTGAGTACTCTAGGAGATGACTGATATGTCGGAATGGAATTAAGTGGGAATGTAATGAATTTAGTAATTGAATGATGATGAAAATGGAATGGAATGACTATTGACATTCATTTGGCTGATATCACAAGTAATAAGATAGGAATGAAACTTGCATTTTTAAATTGATTTTATTATAACAATATCTAATTAATAAATAAAATACACGAATTGACTGATTTAGTTCTAAATAACAAATTACTCTTCTTTCAAAGATAGTATTATATTTTAATAACATATTATTGAATATTATGCGATTTTTTTTACTCTATTAACATTTGTGAAAAATTAAGTATACTTTTAATAAGTATATCACTAATGATTAGCGGGTTTGTATATTTTATATAATCCTATAATATCATTAGTACTTTTGTGAATTATTACAAAATTTTATGAATCATTAATAAATTATTAATGAGTTTAAAAAAAAATCATTACTTTGTTTTTTAATAAAATATTTTATAAAATATGAGATTTCCATTTGTAAATACAAAAAAATAAAGTATAGTTTTGCAAAATAAAAAATAAAATTTATTTTGATAATCGAGATTACATAATACTATGAGAGTAGGAGTAACGACTAATCATATATTCATGGTAATGTATTCTTTCGGGAATGACCATTCCCAATTGAAAAATTCATACCAGCCATAGGAATGGAAATGGACGTGGGAATGTGATTCCATTCTTATTAAATTCCATCATACCAACCATCCCTTCGTTTCGTTTTATTTGTTGTTTTAGAATTTTAATCTACAATTAACAATTAGTTTTTTGGATATATCTCTCTCTTTTATATTACATGAAATCAAATTCACTTATATTTTTCTAAAAAGTTGAAAAATAAATTATCTCTTCATATATTTATAAGGTTAAATTTGAGAGAGAGAGTGTCAAAATATATAAAACAACAAACATTTTGATGTAAAAAAAATATATAAAACAACAAATAAAATGAAACGGAGGGAGTATGCGATTAAAAGCCGCATGCAGATGATGATGCATTATCATTACAAATAAATATTCAACTAATTTTTTAATGATGCATTATCATCTAATCGTCGAACCCTTAATATTTAATACTCCCTCCGTCCCGATTATATAGTCCTTTTTACTATTTTGAGGTGTCTCATTACTATAAATATCATTAATTTTCATAGTAATGTACAAATAAACCCTTGTTGAATCTTGGAAATTAAAAAAATAACAACTTAAAAGTTGAAAGTCATAAATATTTAATGAGGGTGTTATTGAAAGTTTAGCTTTAATATCTTGTTTTCATAAATATTTTTAATCTACATGCGAGAAGAAATGAGACTATATAATTGGGTTTGAGAGAGTATGTATTCTCATAGGCGTTTTAAGACTTAATTGATACTATTCAACTTATAATTCATACAATTCACTTAACTTTTTATATTTAATGCCGCCATGTTAATCTTTTTAGTGTAGGAAATCATTTACGGATATTCATTAAGTTAGTCTAGCTACTTACTAAGTCCCCCATTTCGCTATACTTGATTTAGGTCAATTTGTACGAGATTAAACATCCTCAGCGTAATAATTGTGTTTGAGTGATTTGGAAGGAGCATAGTTCATAATTGTGTTTGGGAAGGGACATGACGGACAAAAACGATTTCGGTTCTACCTGGAAATCGGATCGGGTCGGATTTCTATAATATAGGTCCAAAACGATTTCGGCTTTACTTGATTTTGGCATTGGCCTGACAGGTCCGGGTTGGGTGGCCTAAATTGCCACCCCTAATTGAGGCACATCGTGTATCTAGGGCTGATCGTGCATTTCCAAACCTCTATTGTTGGGTCGAGTCTTCTCATTTTGTGAATGACCATCTGGACGACTCTGTTTTTTGTTCAATTATTAATCGAGGACGTTACTTGATTGTAAAAAGAAAACGTGTTGAAAAAAAAAGAAAAGCTGGAAGCTACACGCGATGAAATTTTCTATTCCAAACGTGATATTTCACTATCAAATTTATGATATTAATGATAATTTTTGAAAAAATAAAAATTAATTATATCATAATTGATCACGTTTCACATTATTTAAAAAAAAATTAAAAAATTACAACAACAGAGCGACGAACGGGATCTGCAACCCCTAGATTAATAATTAACAATAATTAATTATCAACTAAAATTAAGAACTAAATCCTAAAATATATTTATACATTCTAATTAGATAGAATAAATCATAATTAATAATTGTAAAATTAATTTGAATTACAAAAAATGATAAAAAATAAAATAAAATAATAAATTTGACAGTGTATAATCTGCTCAAGTTATTTGATAGTGCCAGAATGCAGAAGGAATTCGACTGGAGTCACTAGACTAAGAAAACAGGGGCAAAATTGTAACTTGGTGAAAAATTGATCTGGCAGAGGGAAATTATGCTTGGATTTGCGACTGTCATAAATCATAATTCATTAATCCTAATTACGTATCTCCCCCCAAAAAACCTTAAAAACCCTAGAACGAAGATCCCCCACAACAATCTCTGATTTCCCGCTCACATTCGCCATTATCCAATGATGTACGGCGGTGATCCTCAGCAGCACCACCAGCGGCCGCCGCCGGGACCTCCATTGCCGCCACCGCCGCAGCACCCAAATCCGCATCAATTCATCCACCAACAGCAGCCGCATGACTTCCCGAGGGGCCTACACCAACCGCCGGGCCCACCGCCGCCGCAGATAATGCGGCAGCCCTCTGCTTCGTCCACCACCCTCAACGCTCCGCCGCCTGAATTTCATCAGCAACAGCAGCACCACCACCACTCATCTGCTCAGCCGCCTTTCCCTGGGCAGCCGCCTTACGATGGTTGGAAATGCAATTAATTTTCTTCTCATATCATCCTTTTTTATGTAGTGCTTATACGCCTGGTTTTTAGGATTGCCAATGTATGTTCGCGGATTGCATTTTGTTCAATGAATAATTGCTCAAATTTTAGTTTTTGAAGCACTGCCTATGTCCTTATAGAAGCTGCCAGAGCTAGTTGAATTTTGCCCATGTCTTAACTGAAGTTTCAGGGGCTTCTCCTGTGCCCATTTTGATTTTAAAATTATTATGGGGAAAACCCGTTTCATAATAACAAAATTACAATTCACATTTATGGTTCATGTAAAGACTTGGGTGAATGGATTTCTGAATAATTTATTGAGGAATGCATCAGAAGTCATTGTCATTTTTCTTTGTTAACATATTAACATAATTGTGTCGTTAACACAACAGAAGCACTGCCTATTTCCTTATAGAAGCTGCCAGAGCTAGTTGAATTTTGCCCATGTCTTAACTGAAGTTTCAGGGCTTCTCCTGTGCCCATTTTGATTTAAAATTATTATGGGGAAAACCCGTTTCACGAGAACAAAATTACAATTCACATTTATGGTTCATGTAAAGACTTGGGTGAATGGATTTCTGAATAATTTATTGAGGAATGCATCAGAAGGCATTGCCATTTTTCTTTGTTAACATGTTAACATAAGTGTGTCGTTAACACAATAGATGAACTAATGATTGTTAGTCAGCAATCATCTACGCACTGGGAAAGTTTAGGAAACTGTGCCCATCACATGGTCCTTCCCCTTGCATGACCTGGATACTGAATTGCATGAGTCTACAATTATGTCTTTGCAAATTCATTTTGATGTGAAAAAATGTTTAATCGCATTGGTAGAATGACAATTTGGTATGTGAGCCTTCTAATTGAATTGTATTAAACCAGATTTGGTTTGAACGCTGACAAAATCCTAAATTATATTGGAGTTGGGCTAATTCCTACAGAGCCAAATGAATTTGTAGTGATTTTCCCTCAGGAACTTAATTTTGATTCAAATTACATGGATGGACTATATTTTTAACTAAAATAATGCCAGAAAGCGCAAACATACTTGACTGCATGGAGAAATTCTAAACATGGAATACTCTACTCATGGAAAAGCCAATATTATGCGGGATAAAATTGAAGGTCTTAAATTTTGCTTATTTAGTTTGTAGAACTTACTCTGATTCTTAACTTGTTGCAGCTCATGCTGACAGTTTTGCTAAAAGAATGCGAAAAGTTGGACAGCGACGGGCAGTTGACTATACAAGCACTGTTGTGCGGTATATGCAGGTAATGTATGCTCTCAGTATTGTTGTTGCAACACATATCCTTGTAATACGTTGATCTGCATGTTTTGCTATGGCCTATGGGTAACTGACTAACCGTAACAAAGCATGGCTAGGTTATCTACTTAAAATTTTGGAGTGGGTTAATCAAAAGTGTCATTTAGCTTTTCAGTTATCCTTTATACCTGATACATAATTTATGTCATCTTATGTCAATGACTAATACAGATGTAAGCTTAGCCATACTGGCCCTTTATCTGAACCTATCAAGCACTCTTTCTCATCATCCTTCACTAAAATAGTCTGGAACAAACAAAAGTATTAGGTACCATTCGTTAAGGCTGCAGGTGCCTTCAGCTAATAGCTGTACATATGGAGCAATGGAATAGGACTCTTAACAACATTTGGTCATGATCTGTTGATAAGGAAAAGAAGAGAAATTAAGTGAACTTTTACGTCTTAGCTGGATTTGGGTGTTGAAGGATAGAAAAAAATGATTTTGGATCCAAACATAATATCAAATCCAAAAGTAGCAAGATTTTGGCATTTGGATGGACTCCGTGCCTCTATTGTTGTTGCATGAAGAAAAATTGCTTAATTTGGTTGGTTAGGTTTGAAAATTGTGTAGTTTGGGTGGTTAGGTGGTGGCACAAAAATATTGCGTAGCCAAGTGTAAGATGCGATAGTTTGGATGACAGTATTTCTACAAATTAGTTTGTTATATTTCAATTTTTATTTTCAGTTGAATCTCACATTTCAATTAGTTGTGTTACTTGTGTATTTGAAATAAACTTTGATATCTCAGTATAGGTTCATTTATCCTGTTGTTTGGCAGATTCGCATGTTCCAGCGGGATTCTAGGGATAGAACAGTATTGCAACCCACCCCAGCAGCAGCTATTGATGTTTGTTCTTCTACCCAGGACTAATTTCTTTGTCACAATACTCACGTATTTTATGTCATCATCAAATTAAATCTCAACTATAAACTTTTCTCTCATTTATTGTAAGATAATCATCTTTTCTTCTGCACACTTGGGACTAATTGCCAATGCCTTTCTATCTTGCCCTTCTTGTTTTGTTATCTTGCAGGTGTTGCCTACTGTTGCCTACGCAGATAACCCATCTACTAGTTTTGCAGCCAAGTTTGTACACACGTCATTGAACAAAAATAGATGTTCTATTAATAGAGTTTTGGTGAGTTGAGGACAACTACTTTATTTCTTTCTCTTCTCTATGTTTGCCACATCTATGCATTCTTATTCCTCTGTCTTTGTGCTCACACAAACCTATTTTATCTGTACCTGGAAACATACTGGGGACTGTGGACTGTGGTAGTTCGCATCATAGTATCCTACAAGGCTGTCTATTTTGATCAGATTTCTTGGTTTGTTGGGCAAAATATGTGTTTTTACTTTTTAGCAAAAACAACTATTGCATTTCTCTTTCACCGCTTTTGGAACTTAACTTCTTGTAGGACAGCTGACTCCCCCATGCTAAATGTCTTTAATCTCACTACAGAAGAGTAGATTAATTTGTGTTTGATATTACTGTCTTGCAATGGCATGTAAGATAGTAAATATGGGATTTTAAACCAAGGATTTTGAATTTAGAATGAAAACAACAGGAAGATCTTTGACATCTTGCTGATGCTATTCCATTTAGACCTGGCATTTTGATATGGAAAATATAACACAACACGGTCAGTTAGTAACTCTAATTAATGAGAGATTTATAGGGGAATTATGAAATGAGGAGGCAGGTGCAAAAAAGGAAGCTAGGGCTATGAGCCTACAGCAATTTTGAGTGTTCTTTCATGCATAATGTTCTTGGTACATGTGCAAGTTAGACTATAAATTTAAGTTACTGGAAACTGGAAAGGCTTGGAAGTGAAATCTGATACCTGTTAGATAACAAAGACATGCTTTGTCATTAATATATGGCTCACATCAGAAGTCCCGTAGGCCGTAGCATTTCATCCATGTACGGAATCCTCTGTATGAAGATGCCGAATGAACTCAAGTTTGTTCTTTTGGGTGCTTCTCATGTCAAGTTAGAATTGGTTGGTTTAAATGTGTTAATATCATGTTGATGAGATGTAATGGAATAGGATTGTGATTTGTGAGAGAAGTCATTGTGATGAGAAGTTGGGATTGCTTACGAACTGCTAAATATTGTTAAATATGTTTTGCTTGGATGTTTCCATGATAATAATTAATGCTTTAATAGCATATCCAGAACTAGAATCTGTTTTATCTGTCACTATTGCCTTTTCTTATCTGCTGTGAACAAGCACCCCCCCCCCCCTTCTGGTGTAATATGTTTGGATCTAAAATCTAAATTTGTTGGCAGTGGACTCCCAGTGGGAGACGTCTTATTACTGGATCTCAGAGCGGGGAGTTCACTCTGTGGAATGGCCAGTCTTTCAATTTTGAAATGATATTGCAGGTATTACAATTTGTATAGCTGCACCATGTTAAAAACTTTAGGTGAAGGGAGGTGCATAAGGACATTTCTTATGTTGCAGGCTCATGAGCAAGCAGTCAGATCGATGATATGGAGTTATAACGAGAACTGGATGGTCACTGGAGATGATGGCGGTTCGATAAAGTAATTCATAGTTTGCAAAATTAGATTAGGATTTCTCTCATAAATATGGTTTACAAGTTGATCTTACCTGTTTGCAGGTACTGGCAAAATAACATGAATAATGTGAAAGCTAATAAATCTGCTCATAAAGAATCAGTCCGTGGCTTAAGGTATAATATAATGCTGGAAGCTGGATATATAATTTACCTTTGCCTCTCTTGCCAGCTTGAGCATGAATACATTTTCTTCTCAAACAACAATATTTTAATTTTTTTTTAATATCTTCAATCTTTCTTGTTCACTTACTTCATCACAATGACTGTTGACTGATAAGAACTATGGGCGACTATTTGTATTTGCATTTGAAAATCCCATGACAATCTTTTCTGGTTTCTTAATTAATGTATCTTCCTGTCACAGCATTATTCTTTTTATTTTTATATTATAACCATTCTGACTTTTTTCTGTGACATTCTGACCAGTTTCTCTAGGACAGATTTGAAGTTTTGTTCCTGTTCTGATGACACTACAGTTAAAGTTTGGGACTTCGCTAGGTGCCAAGAGGAACGCTCATTATCCGGTAATGTCATCAAATTATTTGATTTTTATTTTAAAGATAGATAATTAATGATCTTCATTAGTTCAAATATTTAGTACTGTCAAAATCGTCATGTCTACTTTTACAAGAAGAGAAGAAAAAAGAGGAAATATATCTCTTTGTTCTCTGATAAAAGTCTGGAATCAGTCATTACCTTGACTTCTAATGACTTAGGTAGAAGGGTAGCTTGCTGCTTTTTAATTTGCGGTATTCAACTTTCTAATGAGCTTAGTGGGTTTTGTTCTTCCTGCTGTGTGCCAAGTCCTGTTCTGGCTTCCAGCTACATGTATGGTCATTTTATTGAATGTTCTGGTTGTTGTATTGCAATATTGTCATGACATTAAAACTTAATTTTTACATAGAATCTTGTAGGCTTTTGTCCTAGCAAATTAATAATTTATTTTCATTTAAATGTCATCCCAAATCTTTTCTCGCTAGATAACATATATTTATTTATTTATCATTAGCTCATTACACCTCAGCTAGAGAAATAGAGAATAGTCCAAGATTTTCTGGCAATAAAACCCAACCCACGAGTGAGAAACTTTCTACAATATGATTCTATTTCTATTTGAAATTAGGTTGACTTGCAAGTTGCCACTGTGGTAGTCTGGGTAAGGAGTTTTGTAGATATGCAAGTATCCAAATACTTAGCTACCTTTGGACTCTTCCTGGTGATTTGATAGAGTCAAGTGAACTTGGAAGGCTCAAAGATAAGGAAAAGAAGATTGTATTGCAATGTGAACATTTGAAACAGAGTAACCCTGTTCCAAGCTATATTCACCATAAAGATGCTAACTTATTCGTCACTCTTCTAGTGTAAGGACAACAGATACCATCCGCCCCCTGCACATGTGTTAAGAGGATGGCAAAGTTAGGAAGGGGGCCACTTGAAGACAGTTACCTTGTTCAGTTTTTTTATTTTTTTGTTTTTTGTTTTTATTTTTTTTAAATGAGTTGTATAAATAAGGAGAAAACAAAAAGAAACCAAATCCTAGAAGTCCTGGAAATCAGTAACGTTGTTTTGTTCCTCATAATTAGATTCGGATAATAAGTATTTGTAGTTTTGCATTTATCGAAGTAGCACATGTATATATTATTCAGTTTTTGCGGCTATAAGCTGGGTGGGAGTTATTCCTGCGGGTTTCTTAATGGACTTAGGCCGATATGATACTAAATGGAAAAACAAAAATAAACCAGCAATACAATGGCAATAATCAGTTTCAATTGCAATTACGTTGATTCACAACTGCTGCCTCATTTTGTTGTTGCCTTATTCCATCGTGCGTGAACTCGGCCTGTATCGTAATTTGCATTCTGTTTCCTGTTTGTTCCAGACTGTGAATCATTTACACCTGATGCTGATAGCTCATAGTATAACCTAAGAATATTTCTTCTTCTTTTGAACTCAGGCAGGCCATGGTTGGGATGTAAAGTGTGTTGACTGGCATCCTACCAAGTCATTATTGGTTTCCGGTGAGTGCTTAATTAGTTCTAAAATAGTGTGAAATTCTCAATATATAAGATCAACATAATTTATACTTTATATGGGCTTTTCATAGGTGGGAAAGACAACCTTGTCAAACTCTGGGATGCTAAGTCTGGGAGAGAGCTCTCTTCATTGTAAATGTTATTGTTCTTCCTTAAGTGTTATATGATAATTCTTGCTGAACCTTTTATCTGAGTCTAATTGCAATAATTATTGTGGTTTTGCAGTCATGGGCACAAAAATACTGTTCTTTGTGTGAAATGGAATCAAAATGGTAACTGGGTTTTAACAGCTTCAAAGGATCAAATTATCAAGGTAAGCTTATTATCTTTTCACTCTGAACTTTTAAGGTTTTGCTTGTTTGTATTTTCCTCTCCCAAACAATGATGATGAATAGCCAAAAGGGCTTAATAAAGGAATCTAAAAATGGTAAAATAACTAATAAACGATTTGTATTTCTTTCTCCTTGACACTAGATGGTTACTTTGTTCACAGCTTTATGATATACGGGCTATGAAGGAGCTTGAATCTTTTCGGGGACATCGAAAGGACATCACTGGTATGAGAATTTTATTACATCTAAGGTCTCTTAATGTGCCTGGAGCATGCATACAAACTATGTCCTCTTTTTATCTGAACCGGCTTGGAAACCCTTGAGATCTTCAATGGCTTTCACATGCACAGTTACTTGAATTATGATATTCAGCTCTCACTGTGCATGGATATAATTTATCTAAAGTAGGGGACAGTTTTACATTATCTTTCATATAATCATGTAAAAGTTGGGAAGTGTGAGACTTTTGCTTTGGAATTCCGATTGGTTATTTTCTTGATATCTGAAACTGTTAAACAGAGCTATACAGCTTACTGCCTTGTGGATGCCTGCCCTGAAGATAATAAAATAAGTTGCAGATATTTACAGAATTTTAATGACTTATTAATGCTTTTTTCATGGCTGCCCATTGCTCTTCATTTAGTTATTCTGTTAGTTGACATAATATGTGCCATATATGGTATTATGAACAACTTTGGCCCAATGTTGATTTTATTTTAGTTATACGTAATATCTGTTTTTGGATTATGTATTCAGATCTAACGGTCTTTTCTCTTGCCATTTTGCTTTAACCTTATATTTATGATACTCGTGTCACATTTATACTTTTACTGTGCAGCATTGGCTTGGCACCCATTTCATGAGGAATATTTTGTTAGTGGGAGTTATGATGGATCAATATTTCATTGGCTAGTTGGGTAAAGTCTTTACCTTATTTCTTGAAATAGGTTTTATTTCATTTCTTTCAATATGTGGACTCCTTTGGGAATTATGATATAAACTTATATGGATGTTAAAGTGTATAGCCGTTTGCCAGCCTCTTCTCTACCTTATTTTTATAACAATACCAGGGATTATAGAAGAAATCCAATGTTTATAGAAGAGTTATCAAAGTTGTTTTGCTCCATTTTCCCGTAAATGGAACTGACTCCATTGAGAAGAGAAATTTAGAACCAATAATTTTCCATTATTCTTCCTTGCCTGTTCCTCCTTGCTGCAGAAGTACAGAGTAAGCTAAATTTTGGAATTCTTTTGCCTTTCTATTCTTGTCAAATGTTTCTGTGCTACCCTGCTCCCCTTTTCTGATGGAGCCATTTTATAAGCACTTACAAGGGTGAAATACGGCAATGCAAAACTGAGATATTGATGTTTCTTTTTCTGGTTTCTTCCCCCCCTTTTTTATTCATTTTAAATCTACTAGGAGAAGAATGAAGGTTGCTAGCTAAGGTAAAGTCCAAGTGATTTAAGTCATTGACTACCAGTGATGAAGAATGATTTGTTTTGATCTGTTTCCCCCTTTCTTGGAACTTTTTATTATTTGGAAGTTGTGCTGGTTTGCTACAAGATCTTCTGGTAATTGGTCATGAATATCTTAATTTCCTTTGGCAGGCATGAAACTCCCCAGGTTGAGATACAGAATGCACATGATAATAGTGTTTGGGACCTAGCATGGCATCCTATAGGTTACCTTCTTTGCAGGTATTTATTTATCTAAGAACTATTGACTGTTCATTATTGTTGCATGTGCAAGATTGTCGTCATGAATGCTATTCGGATTCTAACTATTGCATGCTGTGTATGGATGTGCATTAATTGCTTACATATATAAATGCTCTGTTACTTGTTCAGGAGTAGTTCTAATCCTCTGAATTTTGTGTAATCTTAATTTTAATTTTTGTGCATTTTGATATGTAGTACATGGGAGTAATAGTGTACTTATTTTTGTTTATTTCAACAGTTCTTTTTTTAGTTTTCCATTGTTTATGTTATCATTACATGGATTTTATAAACTTCTGAATAAGGTTAGAATGCTTTGTGTTCTTAGCTATGAGGAAGAACTTATTTACATAGTTGGGGAAGGTCAATATATGGTTGTAGGTGCTGTTTTGCTCTAAATGCGTTGATTAAACTGATTAGCAATGGACCCAACGAGATGTGACAATTGACTAGATTGTTTTTGTGCAGTGGCGGCAATGATCATGCCACAAAATTTTGGTGCAGAAATAGACCTGGCGATACAGCGCGTGATAAGTTTAACACAGGACCAAATCAAGGTTTTGACTGGATCTGCTAAGCATTTATTTATTTTTATTGTACTGTTTCTGTGTCTGTTTGTTGCAGAGTTTTTAAAAGTTGTTACTTGGGATTATTTACCTCTAATTTGATGTCATAGCATATGCAGTGTACCACAATTCTTTTGTTATTTGAGTTGTACTTTCCATATGATTTCACTTTGACTGTGACATTTTATATCTGGGTTTTTGACAAAAAATTCTTCCGTTTCTCAGCAGGATTTTCTGAACAGAACTCTGGTATAGTAAGCCGTGCTTCTATTCCTTTCCCGGTGGCTGAACCCCCTACAACTCCTGGACCATTTGGAGCTGGGTTGGCTCGGAATGAAGGAACTATCCCCGGGATTGGAGCTGCTATGCCTCTAGCGATATCATCACTCGATTCATCTGCTCAAGGAGATCAGAAGCAGCCTATGTCAGTTTCAGTGCCGCCTCCTCTTCCGCCCGGTCCACATCCGTCTCTTCTGGCAGGCAAACAACAGCAGCCTTATCAACAAAATGCTCCATCAGTCCAGCAGCACCAACATCAGCAAATGTCCTCCCTGTCAATGCCACCACCAAATATGCCTCAGCTGCAACCTCCTTCACATTTGCCTTTGTTGCCACATCCACATTTATCTCGTCCTCCACCCCAGCTACAACAGCTTAATACATCTGCCAATGCTCCTTCAATGCCAGGATCTATGCATAGCCCTTCAATGTCTGGTCCAATGGTATGAAAATACGGCTCCATTTCTACTATTATATTATATAATTGCTTTGAACTGTCCATGATTGACATTGCTTCTCTTTTAGGGGATGCAAGGTGGTATGAATCAAATGGTTCCTCCAATGCCCCAAGGCCACTTTATGCATATGAATCCCATGCCTGCTGGATCTGGTCCACCTGGAAATATGCCTCCCGGTGGTAACCAAATGTTCCAACCAGGGGGGCCCTTTAACAGGTCCCAGGGTGGGCAGATGCCAATGATGCCGGGACTTAATCCTTACCAGGTACGAATATTTGTGCAACACTTCGTCAAACATAGCCAATCTCTCTCTCTGTAGTGATAAATTGATTCCCTACCATGTAATGTATTGCTGGAAACTGACTTGCATGGTTCTGCATAACCTGAGTTTCTTGATGTTTTCATGTGTTGTTTTTTCCTTCATGCTATATAAATGGAGTTGGGGTTGGGGTGAGGGCAAATTAGTTATAAACCCAGTATGCAATTCATAAACCTGGATAGTAGTAGACTCATTTAATTCATACGAGTGTGTATGCAATTGAATCGCTAACTATTTTATTTAAAGATGGAAGTGCCTGGGGCTGGAGAAAGCTGCTATTATGTGCTATTTACATTCTGACAAATGGCTTTGTTTTTCAATTCCAATGTTCCATTTTAGTTAAATATTTACTTCACTATTCTAATTACATCGATTGCATGGTTCTTCTATAACCTACAGTCTCCTGTTCCTTGAGAACTCTTTTCTTTTCTTTTTTGATGAATTTTATTGGAGGTTTATGTTGTGAGATATTATTAGCTCTAATGTTGAATCTAATTAATCACTATATTTTTTGCAGCAGTCTGGAAATCCAAATGCTCCTGGAATGCCTTCAAATTTCAATCTTCAATCTGGGATGCCTCCACCCCTACCTCCCGGCCCCCCTCCACACGGCCAAGCTCATCAGTAGATCGAATTTGTATATTTTCTTTTTGTCTAGACAAGGAAACAGTTGTTAGAACTCTTGTATTGTAAATTACAGACTCGACTAGATTTTCGTGACAATAGTGAGAAGCAGATCATGGTTATGCTGTTCTCTGGAACCCAATTCTTCTTCCTGCTGGTTTTTGCGGTTCATTGCATTTTCCCGCGAAGATCAATGATATGGAATGATACTTTCTCATTCTGCAGTTTACTGGCAATTTTGGATGCTGTTATATTTGCTAGGTGGTTTTGATATGCGAAAGTATGTGTATGTATACATATATCTGGATTTAGATTTTAATCACAAGACTGAACATGTATGCAAATGTGCCCCAAATCTAACACATTTCTAGTCCAAATGTAGACTTTACATATGATGATATATATCTATACATATAGCAGATCAAAATAGGTAGGACTATAGTGAATTACGCTGCTCATTAGTCCTGATCACAGTTCTTACCTTAGCATCATCGACGTTTTTGAGGTCGGCCTCGTCGTCTAAGGAATGGGCTTCCCAGCCACCATCCCTCCAGTAAGTGTAGTACACTTGAGGAATGTGTGCAACTCTCTGATAATCTCCACCATCCTTGCTTGAAAGCAGTTTGGCAATGAATTCATCAGGCATGTCGAAGAATTCAACAACTTGCATTTTGTCGAGTTTTTCGATTCCTATAGGAACTCTTTCAAGAAACGTGCATCTTTGTATGATCATCTTCTCGAGTTTAGGCATTGCCCCCACCTCAACCACCACCTCTCGCAGTGGCTCCAGTTTGTCGAGATCCAACAGCCTCAGCTTCTGAAACCTCCCCGCCTTGAAACGAAGCTCATCCCCAACGTATGCCACGAGGAACTCGAGGTGGACGAGGTTAGGCAAGTCTTGAAGATACTCGAGCGGATCATCCCTCAACCTGCTCCACCTGAAGTAGATTTTCACCAGGTTGTCGAGGGAGGAGATCCAATGTGGGACCTTCGCCAAACGCCCCGACATGTAGAGCCTCTGCATGAACACCGGAGGAGAAGACAGGCTCTGCAGATCAAGAACCTCATCTTCCTCTGTTGATGATATGTTCAGTGCTCGAAGATTGTGGAGCCCCTCGATGCACGAGCATGCCTCGTTTCCATCTTCCCTTCTCAGCTTCACGATGCAGAGCCTCCTCAGCTCCTTCATTTTGCCTATCTCTTTCAGTATGCCACTCTCTGGTGTTACCTCAATGAAAGAGAGCTGGTGCAAGGATGTCAGAGCTCCCATTCCTGTTGGAGGCCTAAAACCGAGTGTGAAATCAAACGTGAGGTATGAGTACTCCTTGCAGCGATAAACTATGAGGTGTCGGAGGCTTTGAAGCTTCAAGATTTCAATAGGCAGCTCTGTTACATAAGAGTGCTTGAGGTCTAATGTCTCTAGCTTCTGCAGATTCTTGATGGATCTTGGAATTTTCGTGATGTTTGTGCTCCTCATGCTTAGGTACCTCAAGTGGATTAGTTTGGTGATCGCCTCTGGAAACTCTTCCAGAGGCGAGCCGGATAGATCCAGCACTTTGAGCATCCTACATTTCTTCAACAGTTTGAGGATTGCAGAGAGGGATTTTGGATCAGTCACACCAAATGCAACCAAAGACTGAAGATGTGAGCAGCAGCAATCTTGCACTTGCAGTTTAGCAGCAAAGGTGGTGTGAATTGATAGGCGCCGCGCTTTACTGATCCACCCCGTTGTGTGTTCATTTGCAGCCATCAAGAAGCTCTGATCCCTTGATTTTGTGAGTATCATTTCTCTGAAGAAGTCATGAATGAGAATGGACTTAACACTTCCATCGTCGTTGGATCTCACCAACCGGAGCAAGTTCCTGTTGACAAGCTCATTGAGGTAGCCCTCAGCAACTTCTTCAACTGTTCTTCCCTTTTTAGGCTTGATGAAGCCTTCCATGATCCATATTCGGATCAAGGAGTTGCGTTGCATCACGTGATCTTCGGGGTATATGCTGAGGTACAAGAAGCATGATTTGAGATAGTAAGGCAAATCATTGAAACTAAGCAGCAAAATCAATCTCATGCTCTCCAATGTGTCATTCCCTTCCAGTTCTGCTCCAAGGCTGTTGCTCAGCATCAACCAGTTGTCGAGTCTCTTCGTGGCCAGAACTCCCCCGACTGCCACGATAGCAAGTGGGAGCCCCGCGCACCTCCTCAATATGGAGTGAGAAATCTCCACCATATGTGGGGGGCACGGGCCCCCCCGGAAGGCCTTTTGACAGAACAAGGTCCACGACTCCTGTTCTGTCAAGGGCTTCAAGTGATAGGCATGGCCGTCTGTTCCCATGGTGGCGTGCAGCCCCACATCAACAAGGCGCGTTGTGATGACAACACGACTCCCACAGCCCCCGTCGGGGAATGCATATTTGATCCCTTCCCATGCCTGAATGCTCCACACATCATCAAACACCAGCAGGTACCTTCTCTCCTTCAAGAACTGCTTGATCACTGACTTCAACTGATTCATGCTCATATTGCTCACCCCTTTTGGCACTGGCTGCTTCACTTCATCAAACAGCTGCTGAATTGTGTCTTTAACCACTTCCTCAAACTTGAATGACTGTGAAACAGTGATCCAAGCATGGCTTTGGAAGTGTTTCTTGACATGTGCATCGTCATAAACTCTCTTCACGAGCGTGGTCTTCCCCAAACCACCCATCCCTACAACAGAAACAACACCAAGCCTAGAACCACCCTCTAAAATCCACCCCACCACCTCCTCCTTTCGCCTTGTGATCCCGACAAGATCAGCTTCCTCAATCAAGAGTGCATCACCCCTTCTCTCATATGCCATGCTACTCTCCAAATTCGAGCTTTGCTCTGATGCACTGAGCTTGAACTGATACCTCCGGTGGCCCTCACTAATGCTGAGAACTCGAGACCTAATGCTTCTGATCTCAGAAGCAATCCTGCTGTTGAAGTTCCTGCTGCTGATCCATCCCAAGATGCTGCTGCATACAGAAGCAGCAGCAGCCTCGTGGCCTTGCTCGTGGTGATTGAACGTGTCAAGAAAATCCTCGAGATCATATGCAACATCACGGACTTGCTTCACCCAAACCTTGATCTCCATGTCAGTCTCCTCCATGGAGTCAGCCACTCTGAGGAACGCCGTCACTCTTTCGAGTTCATCTCTGATGCTCTCCACTGCTTCCTTCACTCCCTTCAGCTCACTCAGCTTCTCCTCCAATGTCATTGTCAGCCTGTCTAGCAGAAACATCACAGGGGACTCTGCCATTTCCACTAGTACTAGTTAAGATTAATTTGCTGTTTGTTTTTGAAGTTGGCTGTATGAATTTGTGGTGATTATTGTTGGAGTCTTTAACACTGTAGTTAGTTATTTACTTAGCAATGGTTGTGGTTGAGTCAACTTTCTTGACTAATGACGTAATGAATGTATACATCAGTTTCATCATCTAAATTGTTGTTCTTGTTTAAGTCTTTGTATATACAAAAGTAAAGTCCTTGTATATATCAAAGTAAATGCTGGATTTTGGTCCCCTCATATTTAGATGATCTTAGATTGATCTTTAATATATGATGGAAAAATCATGTCACTTTTATCCACATTAGAAGAAAAAAAAAATTAAGGGTCCATTATGATTGAGCATATCTATAAATATACGAGGTTAGGTTACACTTTGATACCTGCATTTTGGGTGTTTTTGTAAAAAATAGTCCACTTTTTCAAAATTAACGAGATTATACACATTTTTTTTTAAAAGTTTTACAAATCTAACATTTGATCAATTTTACGACCTGAAAATCATATATAATTAATTGTATTTTAAGATTTTTTAATTGAATAATTTTTACATTGCTGGAGAAATAAAAATATTTTAGTATAATCAATTAAATAGAATTTTCGGAGGGAAAATTTTGAAAATAAAAATCAAAATATAAGCATGTAAGTGTATTTTCCCGATATATGAGGTTCTTACTAATTTGTCTGGATCATGAAATTTGCTAAGCTGAGTCATTAAGTATATTATCATCATTTACCAATTTCCAGACTCCTGCAAAGAAAAACCAAAATAATAGATCATGAGTCATGCCGGCCATATTATTTTAATGAGATTTTTATGACTATTTGACCAATTTTGAATCATATTATAATTTTCAAAAAATTATAATTGAACACAATATTTTCATTTAATTTAATAGTTTGTTTCACGACCTAATTTCCGACAACCGGTCTTTGACGTGGCTCATTTGAAGAGGAAAAACTTTGTGAATAGGAGTATTCTTACATTTTTCTAAGTTATTTTTTATTCTTTTAAACAATTTCTTAGATAATTAATAAATGAATTTTCGTTTGAAATTAATATAAAAAATAATTAAAAACAAAACAAAAAAAAATAGAGAGTTTCTATTTGCACTACTAAAATTACTCTTTGCACTACAAAAGAAAAAAAAATTGAAGTTATTTAAATGCCCTTTACTTAAAAAGAAAAAAATCAAGTGTGGTTCGAAAATGAAATTCTGAACTCACCATGTTTGTTCAAATTTCATTTTCGAACTGACATGATTTTTAAAATAAGTCTTCTTCTAAAATGAATTTCCGAACACACCATATTTGTTCGAAAATGAATTTTCGAACAAACATGGTGTGTTCAAAAATCCATTTTCGAACGAACTCCGTGAATTGAATTTTCGAAAGAACTCCGTGAATTTTTTTTTAAATACCATTCGAACACACGACTTCGAACTTATCCATCCTGTTTGAACACAAGACTTGTAACATATTTAGAATGTTCGAACACACGACTTCGAACGGAACACGGATTTATTTATTTTTTTATTAGTAAGGGTTTTTAAGTTAATTTCTAATTAATAAAAGAAAATGAAAAAAATTATGGTGCAAAGAATAAAAGTGATGGTGCAAATAAAAATTCCTAATGAAATATCATGATTTTTGAGCTCCTAAATTAATATTTTACATCTATCACGTTTAGAATCGATAGTTTTTATTATCAAGTCCTTGGTACATTACCCATCTTCATATCTCGACAATTCTCCAATTGAAAATAAATGAAAATATTGGGTATTAAATTTTGATTTAAAAGAAAGTTTGGATAGAATTGAAAATTTGTTAACATACCCTAACAAAACCCAAAATCGGTTGACTCTTGATTTTCCATCTGCAGAGACTCTGTTCTGAACAGAGAGATTTAGTGTGAGAAATGGGGAGATCGTCGACGACGAAGGATGCTCAAGCTCTCTTTCAATCTCTTCGCTCTGCCTACATCGCTACACCTAATCATCTCAAGGTCTCTCTCTCTCTCTCTCTCTCTCTCTCTCTTCGCATTATGTGTATATGTTTGATTTTCCGAGCAATTGAAAGTAAAATGGTTGAATTGAATTGCAGATCATTGATCTCTACATCCTGTTCGCTGTCTTCACTGCTGTGATTCAGGTTTGATGAGGATTTATTTGACATATGGATCTGTGGTGCTTTCCTTATTTTAGCTGAATTCCGATAATTTTAACTTGTTAACCAATGGATTTGAGTCAATATAATTGAGAAATTAAACCAACATAGAACCAATGTGTGGTTAAAAAAACTACATATTTGCTAATTGAAAATGTTAGATAGTGATAGTGATTAATTGCAAAAAGGAAAAAAAATGTAGCAGTGGATGTGGAATTGTATAGACATGCATGTCGAGTTTTGTCTGCAAAGGCACCATGAGAGCTAGAAGCGTGTTTCTGGATAGTGCTAGACAGATAAACACAGAAGTGCATAGATAATCTCTCTCTCTCTCTCTCTCTCTCTCTCTCTCTCTCTCTCTCTCTCTCATTCTCTCTCGCTATTTGACCTCCATGATTTGCATTCTTACTATTTCGCACTCCAAAATTTACAATGCACATACGAGTGTACCTATGTTAGAATAAACAGTACTCCTAATTAGCATTCTCATAACATCTGGTAACAGAAAGGAATTCAGGTGCCTAGTATACAATTTTATATATAAAGAACAAGCATATGAGTATGAATCCATCTGTCTATATTATGTGTTTGTGTTTTGTAATATTTGCTAAGCTGTCTTCACTGCTGTGATTCAGGTTTGATAAATATTTAATTGACATATGGATCTGTGGCGCTTTACTTATTTTAACTGATTTCCAATAATTTTACTTTTTTGAGTTATGGAGATTTAGATCTGGACTGATTTATCCAGAAGTGGTGGAATTCGGATTTTCTAAGGTGAAGTAGAAGTGAAAAAAAGGTTTCTTTTAATGTGAGGTTGGGTTATTGTGTAGAGAATACCTTGGGATGTTTGTCTAGCTTATGATCTGGTAGGTGATTTGGGGCCAGATAGTAAATGTTGGCCTATGGAGTGGATACATGCTTCATTTTCTTTTATGAAATTTCTGTTAAGAGTGAGGTAAATGATTTGTTCCTGTTGTGAAGTGGGGTTGACATTTTCGCGATTGGAATTAGCTTAACTTGGATATGTTGGGGAATAAGATTTTAGAATTCTTATGGTTGGCAATTTATTGGTTGAATTCAAGATAGTTGGTCATGATTTTGAGATAAGTATGGAGGAGTTATAGATTCATATCCTGAGAAGCACCTCTACATGCTGGGAGCATTGCGGTAGTCTTTGTTCCGGCTTGTAGGATGTTTGAAATATCTATAGATTACGAACTTAGGTTTGAAAATGCACAAGTTGTGATAATATTGGAGTCTTGAGCTTCCACACCCTTACAACTATCCAAAGACAAGACGAGAGGATATCTCTTTGTTTGCTTGCTATATTTTGATACAATTACAAGTTGAAATACTTTATTAGTCATTTCTACGTGATGGGGTTGTATTTTTGGAAAAACAGATTGTTGTATCTTTTATATGATAATAAAATTGAAATATAGATGGAAAAACAGATTGTTGTATCTTTTATATGATAATAAAATTGAAATATAGATGACACCATTCCTATGGCGGATAATCCTCGCATTTGTTGTAGCAATTTATAGAGTTTTGTGGTTTTATGATTTCATAATGTTTTGTTTACTAATTTGCGTGGATTTTATTTGAAGTATAGATAATGAGGTTTTATTTGAAGTATAGATAATGAGTTTTTATTTATCAAGAAGAAAGAGCACTAATTGCTTAACAGGTTCTTCCATTTGTCCTATATCGATAGGCTGAAGTGCCTTATAGGTAGAAACAGAAATCAAGTTATTTCTCTTTTGAGAAAGTTGTAATGTCACCTGTATTAGTTGCTTTTGTAACCTTGTCATTTGCATAAGATGAAATAGAACTCCTATGAATCAAACCAGGCATATCATTTTGACAAGATGAGCACTGTGCTTTGATCTTGTAAATATATAAAAAGCTTCCAATCTTCACATACTATTCTTCAAACACCAGGTTTCTTTTCTAACATGGAAAGCTAATGCTTTGTTTCATATCAGGTTGGTTATATGGCTGTTGTTGGATCATTCCCATTCAACTCCTTTCTTTCTGGTGTACTTTCATGCGTGGGGACTGCCGTCCTTGCTGGTATGTAGATTGCACGATACGATCATATCCTTTGTGAAAAAATATTGATTAGATATTGGTTTTTAGAGTGTTAACTGGATATTGATTTCTTTGGTTACAGTAAGTCTCCGAATTCAAGTAAACAAAGACAACAAGGAATTCAAGGTAATGCATCTCTTAAAAGCAATCTTTTCTTGATGACTTTTATAAAGACTTGAGCTATTGAAATTTCTATCTGGTAGTTCTGCTTCTAACATCTAGTTCTTTGTTATCAAGTTAGCTTCTTGAAATGTTTTATAAGCATTAAACTGAAAACCCTGATTATCAGGATAATGAAGCAATTATTAAGTCCTGAACTCTCGTCTAACTGTTAAACGCTTGAAGCTTCTCAATTTTTTTGGAATGTGATCTTCTGGCTTTTTCTTACTTCCCAATCACTAAGTCGATCTTGTGTCCACTATTTGCAGGATTTAACCCCTGAACGAGCTTTCGCAGATTTTGTACTCTGCAATTTAGTGCTTCATTTGGTTATTATGAACTTCCTAGGTTAAATATGCTGTCATGGAAAAGAGACGAACTTGTTCGAATTTTGATAGTAAACTCCGATGGGATTGTCATCGTCGTAGAATTATTCAAGGTTTTACCTGTTACTGGATTATCTGATATGAGACTTAGTGTATTATTTTGAATGTAGACATCAAAAATTGTCTCTATGCTAACTGATCGAACCATCTCTTTTCTTGGGAGATATTGAAATGTTGATGTGGTCTGTGTTTGAAGTCTGTTATGGTGATGACTGTTATACAAGAGATTGAATGCTTTATTTTGACAACTTGCGCTATAAGATTGAATGCTTTAGAGCTTTGTGAACTCATCATCTACCTCACTTTGAAACAATATATTTAGGGAGTTTCTATTTGCACCACTAAATTTACTCTTTGCACTACATATACTCCATGCATTACTATTTTTACTCTTTGCACCACCAATATTGACAATAATGTCCTTTCATCTAAAAAGAAAAAAAAAAGCTGATCGATTGACTTCTTCGCACTTCTTCACTTTTCTCCTTCCGCTGGCCGCCGCTCAGAAGAAAAAAAAAATTCTGATCGATGACTTCTTCTTCACAAGTTCTTCATCTTCTCTTTTCTCCCAACGCCGCTGAGTCTATGCTGCTACCATCCTCTCCATCCCTCCACTCTCTCTGCAATCTTCTCGGCGCCTTAGCGAATTGGATTTTTCGAATCAATGGGCAATGTTCGAAAAATCATCTTTGAAGGTGACTCTAATTTTTGAAAAATAAATTTTGAACATAATTAAGGTTGTTGAAGAATTCTATTTTCGAACTTCAAATTCATTTTGTTCGAAAATTGATTTGTGAACATGGTCGGGGAGTTCGAAATTTCTTTTCTGATCGGTTAGTCAAAATTTGTTCGAAAAATGATTTTCGAAAACAGAGCCCAAGTTCGATTTTCATTTTTCGAATATATTCTTAGTGTTCAAAGAAACCAATTCGAACCAAAAGTTCGATAAATTCAATTCGATGGACAGCGGTTGAGTTGTTTTCGGAAAAGGTTGAAGATGCAGAGAGATGTTCGAACGAATAGTCCTCTCTCTTTTTTTGGTACTTTTTGTTTATGTGATTGGTGGTGGTTGACTGGTTGGGCTGCAAGTGATGGTGAGATGGGCGGCAATTTGATTTCTAGAAGAAGGAAGCCGCCGGCGGTTGTTTGGAGAAACAGAGGAAGAGAGCTTTTTTCGCTTTTTTTTTTAAAATTTATATTTTTATTTAATAAGGATAAATAAGTAATTTCATAATTAATTATTTTCAAATTAATGTATTTTGTGGTGCAAAAAGCAATTTTTGTGGTGTAAATAGCAACTCCCTATATTTATATTCAAATATTCATAGTCTCTCTTAATAATATTTTTTTTTTTTCTGAAAAAATAGTGTACTTACTCAAATCTATAGTCTTCTTATGACAAATAAGGTTAATCAGATAATTGTATATTTATAACTAATGAAGGTATAGTTAACTATTAATCATGGGTAAAAATACACATTACTTCCTCTGAGTTCTAACGAAAAAAAAAAATATATATACCATGTTTAATAAATAGTTTAAAATCCCTATTTGTTATGACAAATAAAAAACCTCTTCCAATCAAACGTAACTATGTGTGAATTACACTTGCCAAGAAAGAGAGTAAAATTATTGTTATTATTTATTTTTGAATCATTTTTGCTATATATAAAGACAATTCTAACCTATTTATTAAATATAAATATATTTTATATTATTTAACAATCATTGTATGTGGTCAAAACGCTACTTTTCTTTTTTGCTATTGTGATAACTTTATAAATTTTGTATAATTTTTTAAATACTTATTTCTTTAAACATGAAAATGGTATAATGTAAAGGTAAAAATTTGCATGCATCATGATGCAAATAACACTATATGAGATGGGTCAGTCAAACCCGCTTTTGACCTAGTCAATGCGGGTCAACCCGCGCTTTGACCCGGTCAACGCGGGTCAACCCATAAAAAAAATTGTCCAAAGTGAGTACCAACCTTTCTATTAAAAAGTATCACAAAACATTTGAAAAGTACCATCTGTATCATTAAAAAGTAAGAGGTCTGCTAGTTATTTTATACTAATTTATTTAGTTCAAATTCTGATTTTTTTTTCAGTTTTTATATTATATGTGTTGAGATTAATCTAAAACAATCATCATTCCAAGAATTTGCAAAGGAAAACACAACACGAGTTCGGTAAAATAAAAAGTACCATGTGGTAAGCAGAAAAGTATCAAGTACGATATAGACAGGTATCAACCTGAGATTAATACTATCATCATTCCAACTACAATAAAAAGTATCATGTGATAAGAAAAAATGTATCAAGTATAATAAAAACAGGTATAAAAAAAAAATTAAAAAATCGCAAAAAAAAGGATGGGCGCATGGGCCTCACGCGCCGCGCGTGGGCGCCACGTGGCACGCCCGCCTGAAATAGGCGGAAATAACCGCTGCTGCACGCAAATCCACCTCTAATGTAAAATATTTGTTTAAATTGATGTTGTTGAATTATTATTAAGAGTCAATGTGGAAGAGTAGCCACGTCAAATTTTATAAAATTTATTTTAGCCACAAAATTTTAAAATTAATTATTTTATCCAATTTTACTGAAATACCCATCAATTATTGAATTTTATATTATTTTGGATTTATTTTATTTTGAAAAACTTCATCTTCCTCCATTACTCAGAAGTTCTGCAAAAACAAATGAAAACCATCGCCGCCCTTTCTTCCCGTTTCTTACGCCGTCAACCATCTCCTCCGTGCTGCAGCAATTCCGGTTGCCACACATATATTCCTCCCAGCTGTTGCACCTCGTTCCTCTTTTTTCTCTCTCCTCTCCTTCCCATCTCTCTTTATTCTCTCCTGCCAACACAGAGCCGCGCCGGGCCACCATCAAGTCGTCGAAAAAAATGGCGTCGCCCCCTCTCTTTCCACTTTCTTTCCATGTCGCTCTCCTTCTCTCCCTCGTGGCTTCCTCTTTATTCTCAGACTCTCCCTATTATCTCGCCACCAAACACATCACCGAGACTGACTCGCCGGAAAAAATGGTGTTACTCAACCCCTGCGCGCAACCCCAACGCGCAATACGAGCGCGCAGCCCCCGACTCGCACCGCAGAACCAGCGCGCAGCCCAGATGCGCCCGACAGCACCAACGCGCAGCCGTGCGACGCGCACGGCAGCACCAGCGCGCACCTGCTCGTCGTCGTCTCTCTCACCTCCCTAGCTCCGCGCCATCGCCGTCGTTGACCTCCGACGAGTTCTCCACCATTCTCGAGATGACAATGTTGGAGACGAGTTGCTGTCCGTTCATTGTTTGTTGCTGACTTGCTGCGTTTATTATTTCTTGCTGTGCAGCAGACGAGAGGAAAGAAAGGGTGGGAGCTGGGGGAGTAGTTGGTCGGACATGGGTGGGTTGGGGAAGACGGGAAGAGGTGAAGGAAGAAGAGGAAACTGTTGACAGATCTTTAAATTTTTTATTTTCTAATTTTTCTCAACTTTTATAAGTTTTTTATTTTTATTTTTATTTTTTTAATCCAATGGCATTTTAGTCCAAAGTGGTTAAAATAATAATGTTTAAAAATAGATGGCTAAAATAAGTTTTTTAAAATTTTAAGTGGCTAAAAAAAAAGTTGGCTCTTATTATTAATTTCTCAATGAATCATCGTTAATTTCTCAAATCTAAATTATGTATATTTAAACAGTTGACGAGATGGTTAATTAATTCGATTTTATGTTTTAAATAGCACAAAAAGAACTAGAATATACTCACACAATAACATTAATTGAAGAATATTAAGGCGGTATATACTTGAAAATGAATAAATAAAAGAGATAAAAACTATTTTAACCACTTGAATTTTTAAAAGATTTATTTTAGCCACTAATTTTAAAACATACTTATTTTAGCCACTTTGGACGAAAATGCCCCTCTGCGCGCTGGCAATGCACTCAATACGCAGGGGCAAAATTGTCATTCTGGCTAAAATAAATATATTTAAAAGTTAGTGGCTAAAATAAATCTTTTAAAAGTTCAAGTGGCTGGATTTATATATTTCCACTAAATAAAATTCTATGTATATATATAGAGGCAATAACTATTTTAGCCACTTGAACTTTTAAAAGATTTATTTTAGCTACTAACTTTAAAACATATTTATTTTAGCCACTTTGGACGAAAATGCCCCTGTGCGCGCTAGGGTTGCACGCATGCGCGCTGGCAATGCACGCAACACGCGAGGGTAAAATCGTCATTCTGGCTAAAATAAATATGTTTAAAAGTTAGTGGCTAAAATAAATTCTTTTAAAGTTTGACCGGCTAGTTTTATATATTACCACATATATATATATTATTTTTTAAACCTATATTTTTTAGGTAATAAAAGATTCTATTAATAGAATGTTCCATTGACAGCCCTCAAGCCATTAAAAATGCCAAATTTAGACAAAAATATAAAATTTGTGACAAGTTGTTGCACTTATGTTGGGTTGGGGGGAAAGTGATGGGAAAGTAGTTGATCGATCTTGATTCCTCAAATCAATTAAAAACTATAGAGAAATCCCCACCTTATCAATTATTGAGATTTTGTTGAGATTTGCTTCACTTTATTTATAACATAAATCTCTAGTAGTTGCCACCTCTTCTTGACCATTTTCCCTTTGTCAATGTCAGAAGAAAATTAAATGAGGATTTTAATGTATAAATATTATTGGGTTAACAATATTGTTAAGTTGTTTAGGAGTTAAAAAGAAAAAAAAAAGTTGTTAATTTGGAATAGGTTTACAAAAATATTTATTTTGTTTTGGTCATTCTATTCTACTAAAAAAATTACCTCAATTTCAAAGGGCTTTCTTTAAATTGAAATGTAGCATTTCTAAGAATAATTAAAAAAGGCATACATTATATATACATGAAAAATGAACCTTGATTTCCCTTTTCAAAAAATATATATTTACACAGAATTAATCCAGTGATCTATATATATATATAGTTCTACGTACCAATTAAAAAATTCTAAACTACGATCAACATAACTAAAAAAATTAATGTTACTACATGAAAAAAAAAATAAAAAAATTATTGCAGCAATTCCAAATCATCATTGAATCTTGTTCTAATCCGATCAGGTGAAAGGCATTCTTCCACAGGCTTTCTCTTGTTAATATTCAGTTGATCCTGATTTTCTCTCTCATCATGAAATGTGGGGTTTGAGTTTTTCCCTCTCATCAAATGTGGCCTGAGCTTGTTCACATCAGATTGTTGAACTGGTTTGAGGAAGAACTCTTCTGCTCCATGCTCTAAGCAGCTGTTGATTCTTGATGGAACATTTTCTGATGACATTATCACTACTGGGATGTTTCTCAACGACGTCGATTTCTGAAGAAATTAAATTAAATCATCTGTTAATAATTAGATCGATGTATATATATATATATATAGATATAAATACAATACATGTGTTTTAATTTAATTTCTTGTTGAAAAAATGATGTGGGATTTGAGTAATTAATTAAGTACCTTGATTTTCCTAAGAAGATCGTAGCCGGTTATTGCTGGCATGCTGTAATCTGTTATGATCAAATTTACTTCAACTCTCTGCATATGAACAAGATCAAAAGTAAGAAATAATTTAAATATAATATACATACATATTAAGATATATATATATATATATATATATATTACATAAAACAATGTGAATTAATTAATTAAATTTCATACATGATGACTATCTGAGTTTGAATGTGTGTTTTCATCATCATCATCTTCATCATCAAGCAACCCCAAGAATTCAAGAGCCTTAACTCCAGAATCCACAACGGTAACTGCATTATGCATGATCATATTAAAATTAGTACAAACATAAAATAAATGAAAAAATAATAACAATAATCATTGGAAAAGAAGTAATTAATTTAATTAATTACCTTGATAAGAAGAAGTCTTGAGCAGCCTCTCTATCAACTTTCTATCAATGATGCTGTCATCAACTGCAAGCACATGAAACTGAGTTTCTGCAGCTCCAACTCCGTTCATCGTTCCGTTTATCGAAAACTACGTAGGCTCAAACGATAATGCAGTGTGAAAAAATCAAGAAATTAAGCACAATGAGAGAGAGAATATATGAGAATTGATGAACAAAAATATTGTAAGGTTGAGATGGAGAGGGAATGAAGTGGGATATATGAGAAGAGGTTTGAAGAGAGAGAGAGAGAGAGAGGAGAGAGAGAGATACTGGAAGATATGAACAGATTGGAGAGATCAGAAATCTCAACCAGATATGATTCAGAATCTTGATGATTTTTCTAAGTTGATTTTTGAATTGCAGGAGAAGCAATGAACCTTTCTTTAGTATTTTTTCTTACCTTTTATTGGATTTTATTTCATAAAATAATACATAGGATCTTGATTTAAAATAAAATATTTGATTCTTTGGCTCTTTGACAAGCCTAAGGCTACAATATTATTTGTCCCTTGACCTTTACATTATTATAGTAACATGCCCAATATTTCCCACCGTCGTGACATTCACATTAATTTTGACTTTTTATTTTTATTTTTAATTTATTTGGGTTAATTTAATTTAATTTGTTTCAAGGGGAGTTGTGTATTTTATTAGATTTTTTTTAAATGATTATTAATGTTACGACTTTAGTAATTAATATTTATATACTCTTCTTGGTTGTTTCTTGTTATGGGGTTAATTAATTAATGATCACGGGCACTTTGTCTTAAAATAGAATTTTATTGAGATTAATTAAGGAAAGCCACAGCTTAAGATATACTTAGATGTGAAATATTTTGACAAAGATAGAATATTGTGCAAATTTTCGATAAGGAAAAAATATGATTACATAGCAAGTGGCTGGAATTAAATGATATAGTTTGGATTTTCGAAATTTCAAAATCTTGGGTGCTTTTTTAGATGAATCATGAAATCATAGAATCAGATTTGTTTCTATTTTGGATGTTATCTATGTAGATATCAATATACTAACACATTGTATGAAGACATAAGTTTAAACAATTATTTGGTATTTGTATTAATGTTTAAACTTTTTTTTAGGAATAAAAAGAGTGGTACTAAATTTGGAATTTTAGGGTTTTCATTATTAAAGATATTATAACATAACGTAACGATTCGATTCTAAACCGTCTATTGCAAAGAAACTTTTTACAAGGACAGTTAATTTTATACATGAAAGCCACCCAAAAAATATATATATACAAAATAAAATGTGAAAATATATAAAACAAGCCGGTCAAACTTTAAAAAAAATTAATTTAGCCACTAACTTTTAAATATATATTTTTAGCCAGATTTACTATTTTGCCCCTGCTTGTAGCGCGCAACTAGCACGTACAGAGGTATTTTCGTCCAAAATGGTTAAAATAAGTATATTTAAAATTTACTGGCTAGAATAAGATTTTTAAAAGTTTACGTGGCGAAAATAAGTTTTGCCTCAAATAAAATTGCAGGGGTAAAATCATAATTAAAAATGTTAGTAAAAAAGTTTCGTTAAAAAATAAATTACATGATAACAAAAGAAGATAAATTACACTTTATAATCTCAGTGGGGATGGCCTAATAGTGGAGTGAAGTTACTTGAAGACTAAAGGTCACGGTTTGAATCTCCTCAATACCACAGGTCGGGTGTGTGAGTAAAAAAAAATAAAAAATTACACTTTATATTTTAGGGTTTTTTTTTTTGTAAAATAACGTACTTTTCAAAATTAATAAAATAGTACTCACTTTTTCAAAAAATAATAAATTTAGCATTTGTTCAAATTTCCGGCTTAGAAATCCTATGTAATTGATCGCTTGTAAATGTTTATATTTCCCCAGCGGCATACAAAAAATCTTCCAATCAAAAAATTTTAAAATACAATCAATTATGTACAATTTTTGAACCGCAAAATTAATGAAATGCTTGATTTGCATAAATTTGAAAAGCGTAATTTACCCATAAAAATAATTAGAAGTCAAGCTATATAGAACAAACATTTTCTTGATAACCCAGACCTATATTCTCCAATGTGTAGCCCTTTGACATAATAAAGATTTTAGTCCGTTAATTTTATCTTTTCTTAATTATTTTAAACTAATTGATAAATTTGTTTTTTTTGGCTAAGCATTTATAATAAATTAATTTAAGATTTTATGATAAGCTTATAATTAAGTCAACTTTGCAATCGTGTTAGTTAACTAGTTGATTACCCATATTAGTTTATTATTTTTTATTAGTCGTATTCAAAGTTCAATGTATAATTTTTATTTTTAGAGGTTAGAACCCAATACTTAATTATTTATTTTAATTAAATTTTAATGTTGTGGGAAGAGTAATTTTTTGTAGTATAAATAACAACCCCTAAACCAAATTATATATTTCACTTCTCTTAAATCGCTCCCCTGCTTCAATTTCATTCAGTTAGTATATACTATACGCTCGTTTACGTTATTCTTATTATTTTCATATATATTACATATATCTATACAATTTTTGTATAATTTTCATATTATATATTCTTATTATTTCATAGTATATATTTCTATATTATTCCATACTATTATATATACATATATATATAAGAATAAACGATATATTTAGGTTGTTTATTACACTAGTTAATTAATCACATGTTATTCGTTTATGATTACAGAATAAACGATACCAAGTAAACAATACGATTCATTTAGTTAAAATTGTAAACAACATATGCCGATCGTTTTGTACACAAGTTAAACGATATAGTTATTGTTCACCCGATATCGTTTAATTATAGTACAAAACGACATGTATGTCCTTTGGTTTGTCATGTAAATGAGTAACCCGTCATCATTTAGTTAGTGCACACGACTCATTTACATTATTCTTATTATTTTCACATTACATATATATACACTAATTTTATATAATCTTCATATTATTATATATTCTTATTATTTCATACTACATATTTCTATATTGTTACATACTATTATATATTCTTATATATCTATACAAGAATACACGATATATTTAATCACATATTATTCTATATAAGAATAAACAATTCAAAGGTTTGTCCTCAATAATATTTAGGTTGTTTATTACACTAGTTAATTAATCACATGCTATTCGTTTACGTTACAGAATAAACGAGTAACCCATCATCATTTAGTTAACAAAAGCATACAACAAAGCCACAGAGAGAGGGGGAAAGTAGAAGTCGAGAATTACAAAAGCCTACACCTTAGAGCAAAGTTACAAATGTAAAATTTCAAAATATTGTTTGAATCTAAGACTACATGGAAGGTTGCGTATTTAAGAAATGATGTAGGGGCTTCATTGGGTGTACCTATAAAATCAGTGAAACAAACTATCAAGTGAAAGAAGCAATATGAAAAAAAAAACCATAAAATCAGAAATTTAACTAAAAAAATTATAAATTTCATAAATTTAAAAAACAAAAATAAAAGAGCAGAACATTACCTTGCATACCAGCTCTCAAAGTCATCTTTCTGCACTACTGCTCGAAACCATTCAATTAGCCCCTCTTCTGCCAAGTCAAGTACTATAGGAATCACTGATGGATTTAGTGTTAACAATTCTACTACCCGATGCTTCATTGCACCCGACACTTTGTAGCTCGTAAGCATTTGCTGAATCTTTGCAAAACGGGACTCAAAAGTGGTGATCTTTGGGCAACTACCTTCATGGCCAACAAGCGTCATCATCCTTGGGCGCTTTCCTGAGAAGGTTTCGGACATCATAGAAGGCCCCGTATTCGGACAAACTGGTTGAGCTGCCATAATACCATTCGTTTTCTTCCCCTCTTCACATTCTGTTTCATCAGGAAATGCAGGAGGTCCCCTGACCCTAACAGCTTCACTAAATACACTCCCTACACAATCACAAGTATTCAATCTGTGGAACTCTTTAGTTGCTAATGCCATTTCCAATACACGATCACGAGTGACAGGATGTTCTCTTTTCGCATTATATAGTTCAGTGACATGATCCCAGAATTCTTTGCCCTCCAGCTTCTTCATATCACAGCCAACCAGTTCACGCGGGCTTCGGAATCTCTTTTCTATAAGAATCACACATAGGGCTTGATAATCTGCGTTAGCAGCAGCAGGACAATCCGGATTCACCGTGAAGAATGGGTAGGATGAGCTAAAGTCCATGACTAAAAAATATTAAAGGAAGAAGGCGAAGTCAGGAAATAAATAAAAACAAAAATTCCATTGTATCAATAGTAATTCTGACATACCTCTCTCTCTCTCTCTTTCCCTTCCCTTTGCTCTAGCAATTTTTCAAAAAGAAGAACATAAATACATGATACTCATAGAGAAAGTGCACAGTTGTAACATGAGTCATAGTTATCTATATGCATTAAACTTTAAAGAAAGTTGCACTCCAATTCAAAATATGGCTTGATAGTGAACATCTTGATTCTTCTGCCATTTCTTGTTTTCAAAGCTACAGTTTATTTATAGAAAAATACAAAACTAGAAGTGTTCACTGCAACTAATGGGTAATCATAATCATCATCAAAGTAGCTATAACAAATTATAAATATCAAAGATAATAATTAAAGAACATAAATACTCTGCTCCAGAAACATCTAAATACTTCAATTGCAGCTTTAATGATACTTTTTCTAAAATGTACAATTTAGTTAGCGCAGAATGCTCATCGATTTGCTGTGCTACTAATAAGAAAGAAAAGCCGAAAAAATACCTGGCTCGATGAATTACTCCCTATACTCTCGCATTCACTCTGAGACATAGCTTGAATCCAAGTTGAACTAAAAAATGACAATTGATTTACTGCAGAGCCAACAAACAAAATCAAATAACCCTAATCAGCGATCAAACCAACAAAAAGCGAAGAAAAAACCACATGTATTAAATAGAACCCAGAAAAATTAAACTCCAGAAAATGCGAAAACACAATAAATCTCACATTGTTGCCGTCATGCAGTCGCTTAACCATTCAACAAAAAAACACTAACAGAAGGGGAAACCCAAGAAAAAGGTTCTGCCATTTATTGTATGATGTACCTGTAGGTGGTTGCTTCTGCGGTACGCCAATAATGAATTCTTAAGGAAGCTTTGTATAAAATTATTTGGAAAATTTACACTTTTATACCTACAAACACTTTTTAAAAAAGGTTTAATTGCCAAAAAATGCACCACTTTTCAACGAATTTACAAATTAGACACCACTTTTTAAACGTTTCAATAAAAACACGACCTATCATTCGGTAGCAATATAGACACCCCCTTTCTTTTCCGGCCACCGGTAAAATGACGTGGCTTATTTATTTCCTACGTGGACTATGATTCCTACGTGTACTTGCCACGTCAATATTTATTTTTTAGTTAATTGCCAAAAAATACAACACCATTCAACGAATTTGTAAATTAGACACCACTTTTCAAAATGTTTCAATAATGACACAACCTTTCATTTTGTAGCAAAATAGACACCCCTAATTTTTCACGAGATGTGGCTGCAGTTGAGGGTATTGGCATGCTGATGTACAAAAAGCTAACAAATTAAATTCCATCAGGTCAAATTACAATAGATTTTACGCAAGATCGAATTAATTGGAGACATTCAGAATGTCTCCTTCTCTTCTAATTCAAGCAATTCTGAATGTCTCCAATTAATTCGATCTTGCGTAAAATCTATTATAATTTGACTTGATGGAATTTAATTTATCATGGGCTTTTTGTACATCAGCATGCCAATACCCTCAATTGCAGCCACGTCTCATGACAAATTAGGGATGTCTATTTTGTTACAAAATGAAAGGTTGTGTCATTATTGAAACGTTTGAAAAGTGGTGTCTAATTTGCAAATTCGTTGAAAAGTGGTGCATTTTTTGGCAATTAACCCTTTAAAAAATGACCTACTTTATTACTATTAGCAAAACTGTACTTACTTTTTCAAAAATTTTGCAAATCTGACCTCGATCAAATTTCTGACTATAATTTATGCCTAATAATTTTATTTTATTTTTAGTTCATAAATAATATGGAATATCCAGTTAATATTTTTTATTAGAGCAAAAAAGCCACGCGAGAATTCCGGTGTGCCACATAGATATTTTAGGCTGAAAATTTGATCGAGGTCAGATTTGCAAAAAAAAATGATAAAATGGGTATTATTTTGCTAATAATAATAAAGTGGGTTATTTTTGAAAAAGTATCCAAAATGTAGGTATCAAAGGTTAAATTCCTCAAATTATTTTCCTAAAAAAGGCCAAATATCAGTGAGAAAAAAATATATTATTATTATTATTATTATTAGTGGAAATATATAAAACTAGTCGGTCAAACTTTAAAAAAAATAATTTAACCACTAACTTTTAAATATATTTTTTAGCCAGAATGACTATTTTACCCCTGCGTGTTGCGCGCATTGCCAGCGCGCAACCCTAGCGCGCACAGGGATATTTTCGACCAAAGTGGTTAAAATAAGTATGTTTAAAACTTACTGACTAAAATAAATTTTTTAAAAGTTTAAGTGGTTAAAATAAGTTTTGCCTCTTATTATTATTATTATTATTATTATTATTATTATTATTATTATTATTATTATTATTATTATTATTATTATTATTATTTCCACAAAATTGAACAAACAAATACTAACATAACCAATTTAGGCTTCAATTTTCCTTTTTCTTTTTCTTTTTTAGTTCATTAATTTTTTAACTAAGGTATATTATTTATAATTAGCATTTTTATATAGTTCGAATATTTAACTTTTAAATAATAAATTTGAGTTAAAAATTTAATGAGCTAAAAAATAAAAAGAAAAATCAGAACCATTTTATTAAATAATGTTTGCTGACATTATCAATGCAATTCAATTTTTACTGCGAGAAAATGGTTTGATCTATATAACCTCTCTTTAGACCTAAAGGTTTGGTGGTTTGGGTTTGGGGATGACACTAGGAAGGGTATTATGGTACCTGTTTTTATACTCGCGTTTTAAAAAAATATCTGTATCCGTTTTTTTATTCACTGGGTATTAATTTTTATGATCGTCCTCATATTCTTTGAATATTTAATTACCCGTACCTGAACCTATTACCCACATTTTAACTAAGTAATATTTTCTTTATGTGATACACGAGAAATTTTTTATAATATTTAATAAATTTTAAAATATTTTTATAAGTTCAAATGATAAATTTGATGATATTTTTTATATAATCATTCAAACATGTTTATATTTGTATTTTCTGTCAAAAACATTTTTAAATATATATATATATAGTTATATTTTATGTTATATATAATTTTATATCGAAAGTAACTATATTTCATAATTTTATGATGGAGTAAAATAACTATTTATTTTTTAAAAAGAAATAAAAAAAAAAGACTAAACTCCCTAGACAATATATTGTGCATACATAATAAATAAATATTTTTTAGCGCACATATTTTTATGAATATCTTTTTAAGCATAGTGAACAGAAAATTAATAATATTTAACTTTTTCTGGTAAATTTAATGATATCTTTTATATAATCATCCAAACATACTTATATTTGAATTTTTTTTGTCAAAAATATTTTATATATATATATATATAATTATATTTTATGTTAGATATAATTTTATAAGAATTTATTTATCAAGTTTATAATATATATAAGAATAAATAACATAAATTATATATTAGTATTTCAAGTAGTCCAAATTTTATTTGTGTTCAATTAACATTTTGTTTCTAACAAAGGTCAATTTTTTCAAGAAAATATAAACAAACAAATTTCTTTATCATAAATTATTTATTAAATATTTAATTAAGTAATCATTATTTTTAGTAAATAATTCAAAATTATGATTAAATAATTTATAATTTTAAAATATTGATTAACACTAGATCATAATTCAATTAAATTATAATACAAAGACTCTTTGTGAAAATGCGACATTACATAAAAAAAACTACAAATAAAATAATGCTATCAAATCTTCAAAAAATAATATCATATCACAATACAAATCAATACATACAATGTAATAATAATAATAATAACAATAATAATAATAATAATAATAATAATAATAATAATAATAATAATAATAATAATAATAAGAAGAAGAAGAAGAAGAAGAAGAAGAAGAAGAATTATCAATTCAAGGCCCGAAAGATAATTTATCTATCAATATAGAGCTCAAAAGACATATTATATCAATTCAAGGTTTGAAAGATCTAAAACTATCAATTTAAGACTTATAAATTTTACGATGTTAAAAACTCCATCCTACAAACGGTGATATAACCATTAAATATTTACATCATTTCATATATGAAATTAAACAAAAAACACAAAGTTACATTAATTATTTTAAATAAATTGAACATGGAATTTTATTAAATTTAGTCAAATAAAAACCACAACATTCTATCATTTGGGTCTCATTATTTTTTAGTTTAAAATTAATCTTTGTTTGTTTGACTAATTAAATGTTATTATATTTATAATTAATTATTATTATTTCAATTCCATCATAAATTATTAAATGTAATTGAAATATTTAATAAATTAGTCAATGATAATTTTATTATTTCTCTTGATCTCTTTTTAAAATAACCATTTCCCCATCAGAATTGAAAATAAAATAAAAATAATTATATCAATGTATTATTATGATCGGAAAAAAAAAGTATTACACTTATATACTGAATTTAGTTAAACGTTGAATTTAATTTAAACTTTTAAGGATCTCTGATTGAATTTATAGAATATAATAAAGTCATCTATTTAATTTAATTAAGGTAAATTTATGTTTGTTTTTATTTAATTTAATTTAGGATAAAAATGATATTGATATTTAACGGTCACATCACCTTCTGTTGGATGGAGTTTTATCTTCAAACCTTAAATCAATAGTTTTATATTTTTTAAGTCTTGAATTGATAGAATCTATCTTTTAGGTTCTATATTGATAGATAAATTATATTTTGGACTCTGGATTGATAATTCTCCTAATTGGGTATATGAGTATGGGAAGGGTTAGTAACTAAAGTATCCGTACCCACACCCGTTCCTGTTAAAATTTATGAGTAATTACCAACAGTCGTGCCCGTACCCATTAAATGGACAATTAACCTATTCATCGTGAGTAATTTTTGCAAATACCCATAAGTCCATTACCCATTATCATCCCTATTTGGGTTCTAACCCATTGACATCCTTATTTGGGTTTGACTCCTGCAGCCCACAGTTTATTATTATTATTATTATTATTATTATTATTATTATCTATAACCCACGTTTCATTTGTAATTATTTTATTAAATTACATTTAATTGTATGTTTATTTTTAAATTTGATATATTTTTTGTCCCTTTTACTCGCGATGATTCATGTTCATATTTTTACTTACACAAATGATATAAAATTGACTGCACAGTACCTAAAGAAGTGTGGATGGTAATTGCTGGAGAGGAAACTGTCGCATCATAGCAGTGATTACATTTTAACATGAAATTACCAGAGAGCATTAATTAATACCTAACTAAGAAAGAATCAAAGCCATGGTGAAATTAAATTACTGAAAATGCCTTCAGAAATAAAGCCTCGAATCTAACAAGAGAAGAAGCTTTGATCTGATATTGGCTATATAATCAAAAAAATCAGCAGAAGAATTTAACTGCAAGCAGCTACCTACTCTTTCGATGACCTCCTCATACCACCCCCGTGGGCAGCATTGAGCCGTTCAACAATATCTGCAGACGAGAGGCGGTGGATGCTACGTAGGCCTGGGATTTGTTCGGATAAAGCTAAGGCGAGCCAGGTAATTGCTCTCAGCAAAATCGTGTAATGTTCTGCATGATCGTGCCCCATCAAGATCACAATCATTTGTGTCGAACTCTCCCTTCAAAAGCTGTCTGCATTCATCGCCATCCTAATCGAGTGCAGAATTTTAGTAGACATCATATGTCACAGGATCTATAATATATTTTCTTCACTATCATTTGAGAACAAATTTAAAATGATGACATCATATGAAAGCGAAACAAATAAAAAGCAAATAACTTGTTTTATTTCTGTACCTGTAAAAATTTCAACATTTGTTCTTCGATTGTGCCACTCATTGCCAATGTTTCCACATGGATAGGACGAGTTGCACCCATTCGATGAGCACGGCTAATAACCTGCTCCTCCATACTGATCAATTCCATAGAAACAAAATCCAGTCAATTTAACACAATGTCTGATAAACTAGGTCCTATGTTCTCAGAAACCATCATGAATATTAGTAGCTACATAATGAAAGAACCGAGAGCTAGGAACAGACATAATATGTACTGGTACAAGACTTGTAAATTCCACCGATTACCTTCTGTCCCATATAGGTTCCATTAAATAGACATGAGTCACGAAGCTTAAATCAAGACCTAACGCTGCACTTCCATCCATCAAGAGAGCCATGCAACTTGGATCATGCTGGAAAGTTGCAAGCGATTTCATCTGATGTATAAACAGAAAATAAGCAAGCAAAACCAGAAGTATGCAGTGATAGATTTGTAGAAATTAAAAGCAAAAGGGAATATACCTTGTTTCCAGAGGGCATTGGACTGTACATTCCAGCAAATTGGATTCCCGCAATGCTTAACTGGGGGAAAAAATGAGATAATAACTCATTAATTGAAAAAACCAAACAGTTAGAAAGATGCATATGTTTGATCAAAATTACCTGTTGCTCAAGGATATGAATATGCTCAAGAAACTGTGAAAAAACAATAACTTTCTCCACACCATTTTGGCACCTCCCATTTCTAGAGTAATGGCATGCCTGCTGATCTAGCGATATGTTGGAACAGCTACTCTTAGAGGAAAAACTAATGTCATTAGACATAATCTCTCTATTTTCAGTAGGGCATCCAATCAGCATATTACTTTCTTGCAATTGCTTCAACTGACCAACTAAATATGTAACTTTGCTGCTAGATGTCGACTGCCAATCAGGATTCCAGTCATCCTGCATTAAACCGAGGCTGCCTTCAGAAGATAACCAGGAGATTACAAACATAAACAGATACAGACACTACTATGATTAAGTTTGCCACCAATGGGTTCTTTAACAAGGGGGTTTTCTCTTTTTTTTAGAGGGGATACAGGACCAACCCCTCCCCCCCAAAACCAATCAACTTTTTTGAAAGGTTTTCTTAATCCAATCTGCATTTTACTACAGAAATTTTGATCTCTACTATTTAAATACTTAACTTTCAATTAATCCCCCACCCCCCAACAAGTCCAAAATCATTTGTCAGACTCCTCCACCCCTGCTCTTTCACTAAGAAGGATAGAAGTGCTTCAGCTTGGGGATCAATCGAAAAGGTTAAATAGAGAAGATTGCTTAAAGCTACCGAATTGAAGGTGAATTGCTTTGTGCCAGCAACATTGTGATCAGTAGCCTATTCCCCTATTCTTAGTCTGAGTTGTTGCAACTATACATTACAGTGGTGTTTCCTGCCAATGAACTGAAAAGGTAGGTTACTGGATAAATAAAAAATGCATAAATTAACCTGTTTATATGAAGGTTGCAACTCAATAAGATCCTTTGGCACTGGCCATTTAGGATTAGGATTCTCAGGACGAGCCAACTCCTCTGGAGTCTGCATCTCGTACAAGTAACCACATCCAGGAAGTGTACACCTTTCACTGTCCAAAGCAACACAATCAAGGCATAAAAGGTGTGTACAAGGTGCAATGACAGGTAAACGGCACCATTCTTTGCACCTGAGAAAATAAACACGAACAAAAGTATCAATATGTTTTCCAAATAGAGTGAAATCAACTAGACTTGAAAATTAAAAGGATAACCTTACCTCACACAATTTCCACCATATGAAAGGGAGTACTTTACTAAACCATACTCTTGTGACATAGGATCCAGGCCATTCTCCACTAGGATATCCATAGTTTCTTGAATATCTTGGCCAGCATCTGTTACTCTGACATGTCCAGCCACACAGCAGGATAACCTTACATTTTTTATAGTAGCAGCCCGAAATTTCCATTGTTTTGGGTTCAATAAACTCTCAATATGAGATGAATCATTCCAGTCCGCCATGAGAATATTACGCCTAACTGTTTCTACCAGTTCGTTATAACTTTTAGCGTGTTCTTCAGAAAAATCCACAAATGTCACTCTTTTTATACAAGGTGGTATTGCCTTCAAGTCTATTTTTCTTGCACTAATCATACATCTGTTAAGTAACTGCAGCAATCTTGACCGGCCTTCTTCCATCTCTGCCTCAAATGGCCTTATTATACCAGCTTCCCATAATTTTTGATTCCGCCCATAGGGGTCTTCCTTGAGGAACCTTAGCATGGGTTGAAGATAAGAAAGCTGACTGCTAGGAGTGTTGGGAGTTGGAGTACCTGTCAACAGCCAGCGGTTAGTCGCAACCAGCGACACTACCATTTGCAATTTGTTTGTCAGGCTGAGACTTGAGCCAAGAGTATGCCCCTCATCCAACATGACTCTGAGCCAGTGAACTTGCATTAAGACACTTCTCCTGCGGGGAGCCCACTCAGCACTCAAACGACTGAAGGTAGTTATTACAACATCATAGTCCCAAGCCAAGTTGTGAACAGAAGGTTTTTTCTTTTGATCACCCCATATATAGACTCTCAACTGGCCTGGCCTGACATGTCTTTCAATCTGAGTTTTCCAGTGTTCAACAAGATTCGATGGGACAACAACCAAAGTTGCACTTGACAGATAAAACCTAAGCGAGTCTAATGGTTCACAAAGAGCAGCCCTAAGGGCATCCAAATCAAAGGTCAAATTCAGAAGATGTCCTGGATAGTACCACTTCAACACATCCTTTTCCACTTTTTTTACAAGGCCAAACGCTTCAAATATTTTGTGATAATCACGGGCAACTCTAGTATCAAATAGTGAGGTTCCAACAGTAGGACTGACCAATCCCATCGTTTCCATCTCTATGAGCTTAAACGGTGGAAGTTTAGCTAGCCAAGTCAAGGCTTTTTTTGTCTCAGCATTGATCAATGTATAGTGTTCCTTCAGTACGCTAGTGAAAAACAAAATATTTTCCTCCTGTCCCCCAGAGGATTCTTTGGCATGAAACCCTGGTAGGCACATGATAGGTTCCCTATAATCCCAGGATTCTTCAAGAACATTACAACTCTGGTATGAGGGGTCACTGTTCATACTACAAAACCATGCTGTGGAAGTATTTGCCTCACGCTCATCTGCTACCTTCCGCCACTTGCCACAAGCATCACACTGGACCCAAGTTTCATTGTATTCAAGGTCATCTATCACCATCTCCTCATCCCTCCTCTTAATGCCCATTCTAATTCGGGAGAAACCAGCTTGGTTTGAAGAAATCCTTTTCTCGTGGACCTTGTTGGCATGCTTCCTATTTTTTGAGGATTTATTGGAATTAGAAAAGGGCTCCTCATACGCCTCCAGAAGATTTCTCTTCACGTTACTCCTGCTCCTGCTGCACCCTGTAATGCTAGTTGTGGGTAATGAGCAAGTGGGTGTGTACAACTTAACTCGTTTATTAGAACTCAAATCAGCGGGTTCCAGAATTGGTTCAGAGGACCTAAGACGCCTCAGAGGATTTGATGCATGGCCACTATAATTTTTCTTTGGTGTAAGTTCATCAAGAGATAATTTCCCCCTACGAGATTTTTGACCCACAATTTTGTTGATATCTGACACACATCCGTTATGTGCATTGTCTGCACTGACTTCATAATAGCCACACCTTTGACTGCCATTATGCAAACACCAGGTCAGTTGTGCGGCATCTGGGGCTTCTGCCAATGTTCCTTGTGTCTTTAGGAGAAGGGAAAGAGCAGTAATAGTCTTACCCAGTCCAGGTTCATCACAGAACATTCCCCCATGAAAATCCCTAATTGTAGGAACTGAACTGGTGACAATTTCACCAGAAACCATATTGATATTAAAATCAAAACCATCTTCAGTTTTGAAACTCATATATAAAGGGTGTTGTAAAACTTTAGAATCCCTCTCACGCTCTAACATCCACTCAACTGCAGCTTGCTGATGTGGATAAAGTTTGAGTTTCATACATGGCATGATAGATGCTGCCAAAAACCTTAAGTGATGGCATGTCAAAGAAATCTTAACAAGGTCACTTGAGCTTAATGCTGTTAAAATGATGATCAAAATATCATCCGATAGCGCCCAGATTCCAGATTCATTGAATGAGTCTGCTGGCATTACTCTTGAACTAGGACAGTGTACCTTTGTTGTCACACAGGGTAGACTCTTAAAAATTTCCTGGAGTTCAAAAGCCTTTTTCTTGTTAGGATTGTTGGGGGCAATACAATGTCGTTTGCAGCCAAGAACATGGCAGTCTGTTACATTCCAAATGTTACAATCAGCATCATGACTCAATCCGGTACACTTGAGCATGGTGCTTCTAGCTTCCCAATCGCAGCTGCCAGCAACATTCATAAAATACATTAGAAACCAAGCAAAACCCTTCTACTCCAAGAATTTCTTAGTATATGTATTGATTCGCAAAAAGTAAATGAAAAAGGCTAAATATCCAATATTCATTAAATAGAGCCCAGAACAAAATCAACCTCATCTATAACGACTTAAATTAAGTGATCATATCTAAAACCATTAATTTCCTTTCTGAACACCAACCCCTCATAACACAAAGCTACTGCAGCAGCAAAATAAAGAAAATAAAACTTAATCTACCGAACTAGAATGCAGATGCAGAAACCTCGAAAAGCAAACAGAGCGCCTAAATTATACAAACGAAAACGGAAGAAAAACAAATAAAACTTAATCTACCGAACTAGAATGCAGATGCAGAAAACTCGAAAAGCAAACAGAGCGCCTAAATTATACAGACGAAAACGGAAGAAACACACACACACACACACACCTCAAGTGTTTGAAAAGCGCAGCAGCGGTGGAGCTCGACCGCGGGAACTGCCATCCGGACCACAACGCCATCGGCAAATACACATCCACCAACACCACAGCCCTAATTTCCCTACCACTCCCCCCCTCGACTTCGCTCTCTCGCGACGAAACGTGCACGACTCGCGCCAATATCCTCAAGCACTTGTGTGCCGTGAGGGCGTGCAATTGGTGCACCACGCTGATTGATCCGTTCACCATCCCAATTCTGCTCCACCGCTTCTTCGCGGACGGCGTCGCTTTGGAATCGGCAGCTTCCGACTTTCCAATGGGGGTCAATCGGGCGCCGTCGTCAGCGGCGAAGTAAACGTCGGAGGTTTCCCCGGCGACGCGACAAAATGAGTTGAGGGAGACAGAGGCATCGGCGGGAACTGTGAGAACCCCACAGAGGTAACCGCAGAGCTTGTAGTCAGGCGGCGGCTGCGGCGGCGGCACGACGTCGTTTTCCATTTTTGCGGTGGAGTCTGAACGATGAATTGGAGAGGGGAAAAGATTTGAGCAATTTTTTCCAATTTTGATTGTTTTCTCCAAAAAAAAAAAAACAAAAAAACAAAAAAACAAAAAAAAAATACAATTTGCCCACTTATTACCGGTCTAACTGCCGTTAATAAATTAATTGCCTTATATAATAATATTATTTTCTAGATTTATGTTCATTGTTAAATATAAACTATAATATTCCCAAGCGTGTTTCTATTTGCCGCGCTGATTTTACTCTTTGCACTTCGCTTACTCAATACACTACAGATTTTATTCTTTGCACCATACACATTCAATACTTAAAAAAAATTTAGTTCATAAACTAGAGTTTGAACAACTCCCATTTGTTCGGAAACTAAAGTTCGAACAACCCTCATTTGTTCGGAAATTAAAGTTTCAACGACACTTAGAAAATTTCAGAATATAAAGGTGTTAGAAAATATTTTTCAAACGAGCTATGTTCAAAAATTAAAGTTCGAACCACTCTAATATGTTCGAAAACTTAAATTCGAACGCCATGAACTCCGTTTTTCTCCAAGTGTTGTTCGAAAAATGGAGTTCGAATCACTCCAAAATGTTCGAAATTTCCAGTTCGAACGAATCACGATCTGAACAAAAAAAAACCTCCACAACACGTTCTAAACTCAATTATTTTCAATCAATACACCCATACTAGCATCTAACACTTCTAATAAACTATTATAAGTTGATGAATAATTCGATTAATTTGTTTTCTTTTTTAATTTTTGTTTAATTTTGAATTTGTGGTGCATTGAGTAATTTTAGTGATATGAACAAGTAATAAATAGGTATTGAAGTAACTTCACAGTTATTTTATTTTTTCTTTATTTCTTTTGTAGTGTAAAGAGTAAAAGTAGCGGTGCAAATAGTCGTTGCCTAATGCCTATTCCGAAATTACTTTTCCTGCCTATAAAAAAAAATAAAGCGAAAAAAAAGAAGAAAATTTGTATCGCACCAGAATTTTTAAAAGATAGGAAAATTAATAAAATGGTAAATAAATAAAAAGAAAATTCTAATAAATTAACTTAGGGTCTTTCATAATATAGATCTTCCTAAAACGAAACGTAAGAAGATAAGTTATAATGGAGTTGTATCCGTTAAGGACTCAAAAGATAAGTTATATGTTAATTTAATGTTTGAATTATGAAAATTATCAATGAGAACTATTAATTTAGAACTCCAAATATTGTATATTTTTGTGTGTTTTTTTTATTTTTCTTTAATTATTTTATTATTAATTTCCAACAAATTTTTTTATTAAATTTAATAAATAATTATTTAAATAAAAATAAATCAAAATATATAATTTTTGAAATTATTAATTAATAAAATTTCATCTTTCAGTTCATATGAATTAATATTTTTCACATTATAATACGTTCCTCAGGCCCGGAATTAATTAATTGCGTTAATCCGGCACTTCATATTCATAGATAACTAATACTATCTACAATTTCATTTTATTGTATTTTGTTTAATTTTACAATTATTAGTTATGGTTCATTTATAAGTATTCAGTATTCAGTTTTATATTCAATAATTAATTACCAGCGTTGATTATTTCACAGTTAAGATTTAATTATTTCACAATTATCCATCTATTGTGTCATAAATATATTTTATTCGTACCATAATTTTAACAGTGAACCACAAAAACTCTAACACGAGACCCAAACCGCTATTATTTCTCATTCAGCATTATATATACATCACAAATCACAATTAATCACGATACAAGTCACAAAATGAAAGAAAGCACTTGATAATATATATTCCCTCAATCTCATAAAGATACCCATCAATTTCATAAAAATTGATGTTTTGTGTTTTATAACAAGAATTAAAAAATATGATAAATATACCTTTGTTCCTTATTAAGTTATATTTTCTTAATATATCCTATTAATTTATCTCTCATTGTTATTTATATTCCTCTATATCTTCCCTTCATTTTTCTCAAACATATTTATAGAAGAGATTTTATATATGGGTAAAATTGAGAAGAAAAATATTAAAAAATATAAAACATCGAATAATTTACAATAAAATTAAAAGATTAAAACATAAATCTTTCTCAAACTCTCTCAAATTGAAGGAGTTCTAATATATATATATTCCCCTACAACAATACAACATGCATGCATACATTCAACAAGATTCCATATTCTCCCATAATTATACAAACATATATATAGATACATGATTAATCATCAATCATTAAATTTAACCTAACCTCCATGTTGAATCCTCTTATACACAAACCTCTTAGCCACACAAACATAAACACACAAATTAAGAGCACTCAGCCCACACAAAACCCAATAGAAATTCCCAATTTTACCCCTATTAACATTATCACCAAGCCACTCCCCCCCACTAACCCCCTGCACCACCGATATCAACCCGCCGCTCAAAAAGCTCCCAACTCCGGTCACCGTGATATACGCCGCCGCCCCCACGCTCCTCATCGCCGCTGGCATCTGGTCGTAGAACAGCTCCTGCAGCCCCACGACAGCGAACACATCACACGCCCCGATCAACACGTACTGCGGCACCATCCACCACGCCGCCATCGGCACCACCGCCGCCGGACTGTCCAGCAGCCCGTGGCGGCCGGCGACTCGGACCCTCCTCGTCTCGACCAGCGCCGCCACCGCCATGGTCAGCGTCGACAGAAGCAGCCCGATCCCGATCCGCTGCAGCATTGTGATGCCGGAGTAGTGGCCGGTGAGGGCCCGCGCGAAGGGGACGAGGGCGCGCTCGTAGAGGAGGACGGAGGCGAGGATGGTGACGCCGGTGATCACTTGGAAGGAGGCGGCGGGGATGGTGAAGCTGGCCGTGATTGACCGGTTGAGGGTGGAGGTTTGCTTCGTGAAGAAGGTGCTGAGCTGGGCGATGACGACGGCGAACATGAGGCAGCTGAACCAGATCGGAATCAGTTGGAAAACCAGCTTCGTTTCCTCCACTTGGTTGACGGAGCTCAGCCGCCATGGATCTCGCTTCTCGCTCGCCGCGTCTCTCTCGTCGATCATCGTTGCTTTGTCTAGGAACCTACAAATTTCATTTCGATTGAGACCAAACACCTCCATACTCGACTTGTGTTCGTTTGTTGAAATTTTATTTGAACTCGATTCGATAATCACATCAAGAAAATTTGAACAAAATTTTATATTTGATAAAATTTAAAGTTCAGCTCAATAAATAAAAATAGAGCAAACATGTATACAAATATCAAACTACTCGAACTTGATTCGATAGGTAATCAAAATTAACAAAATAGTAACTACTTTTTCAAAAACAACAAAACAAGCTCGATATCATTAAAAACAAACTTGAACATATGTATGTTCAGATTCAACTCGACTCATTCACGACCCAGTTATAATCTCTCGTAAAGTTGACTAAGTTATTAGTTTATAAGTCATATATGAGATTATCTATTTCAATTCATTCAGAAAGTACTCGAGAAAATCAATATGTGAACCTGATTCGTCCACCAATTCAATATACTTTATCATAACCCTCTTAGGTTTACTTTGTAACCTAAAAATGTATTATTGAAATGACAGCCATATATATATCAACTTGTCAAAATTAAACCATGTTGGAATTTATAAGGTCAAAAACCTAATCATTATTCACAGATATATAGTCAATTGAGATAATTGTCAACATGCAACATATTTAATTTAGTTGCAATGGACTATACCTAAATAATATACCTCGGTGGAAATTATATTTGTACACACACAGCATTGCGGAATCATAAAATTTTCATTTGAGAGGGCAAATTGCTATTCACTAATAACCATATATATTATATTTTTTTTATTTTTGAAAAATTCACAAATAATTTTTTTATGGCCGGAGGCAAGGCTCCCACTAACTTCCCTAGTTCCGCATAACATACGTATATATTAGGGTAAATTACAGTTTAATATCTACATTTTCAGTCCTTTTTCAAATTAAATTAACGAAACAGTACCCGCTTTTTCAAAAAAATAGCAAAACTAATATTTGATCAATTTTTCAACTCAAAAATACTATTTAATTGATTGTATTTTAATATTTTTACTTCCCCAACTAAGTAAAAAAAATACTTAAATCAAGAAATCTTAAAATGCAATCAATTATGTACTATGGCCCTAAAATTAATAAAATATTCAAATGTTAGATTTACAAATTTTTAAAAAATATGAATACTGTTTTGTTAATTTTGAAAAAAAAATTAACTAATTTTTGAAAAGAATCGAAAATGTAAATATCGAAGTGTAATATGTCCTGTATACTACTAATAAATCATATATATCTCAAGACAATTGCTAATTTACTACTTATTTTTCAGATTAAATGCAAATTAGTATATATATATATATATATATAATTATTAATTATTATTACCTAAACTGGTTGCTACGAGCCAAAGTTTGAATCCCTCCACCACCACCACCCTCCATGGCATCACGACCTTCGTCATCTTCAACGCAGACGCCACGCCCGTCCGTATAAGACAACCGCCGCTTCCTGAAGGCGGCGACCACCACCTGCGCCACCCGCGTGAACGGGCTTCCCACCGGAGCCTGTTGGCGGTAACTCCTGCTCCCCAGCAAGAAGACGAGGAGCGCCGCCGCCACAGCCGCCGCCAGCATCCCGAACCCCAAGCTCCAGCCGACATAATCCTCCACGTAGATGACCACCAGCACCGCCGCGGTGGCGCCGCAGACAATCCCGACGTACCACCAGTTGAAGAAGGAGCTCTTCGCCGCCTTCTCTTCGGCGATGTTCTCGTCGAATTGGTCGGCGGCGAAGGTTTGCACGCACGGCTTGTGCCCGCCCTCGCCTACGGTGAGGATGTAGAGCGCAATGAAGAAAACTGTATGGCGAATGTGGGGAGGAACCGTAGAGACCGCTAACGTCAGCAGTATTAGTCCCTGTCAAATTAATTAAATCATTAATTATTTAAGTATATATTTATTAATTCATGATATATTTAACTATGTATTCTCATTTTTCAGTGGTGACAACAATATAATATTGTGGTATCATTTCAAATTTTCATTCATATATATAGGTGACAACATGATCGATCAATTGAACAAAATATGAAACAATTTGTTAGCCCAATACAATAATATGCATCAACATATACAATAGTGAAATGAGATGATATTCAAATAAAATTTGAATACTTTACAGAGTTGGTCAAATTTAAGTAATTATAAATATTAATTCCGTGCACGTAATTGATTATTGAGCTCGCAAACGAAGGTACAGCCGCCTTTGTTACTGTTCCATTGGTTTTCATTTGAAAATAAAATAAAATTATTAAAACGAAATTTTCATTAACACGAGCAAGAACTCTTCATGAATAAATTATTAAATGAGAATGGTTAAATATTCTTTAAAATCTTCTCCGGAAAAATAGGAGTACTAGAAATAAATGTGTGTGTGTGTGTGTGTGTGAGAGAGAGAGAGAGAGGGAGGTAGAGAGAGAGAGAGCTTACAAAGAGGTAAATAATGGAAGAGATGAGAATGGTCTTGAAACGGCCGACATAGGAGTCGGCGAGGAAGCCACCGACCACCGGGAAGAGGGCGGAGACGCCTTGCCACGTGTTCACATTCTTGGCGGCGGCGGCGGTGGGCTGGCCGAGCACCTTCGTTAGGTACATGAACAAGTTTCCGGCCACTCCATAGTAGGCAAATCTCTCCGCCACCTCCACAACTAGTAATTAATCAAGTTTCCATTCAACATTATCAATTTATAGTTAAACAAATGAAATAAATCAAAGGAATTAAGAATGCATTATATTTAATTTAATTATCAATCCAATATTATACACAATCACATAAATTTGAAACTATATAATATAAGGAATTGAAGAGATTTCGACATACATATGATGAAAATGGCTGATTTCCAACCGCCTCTCGAAGGGGAATTCACAGCCATATTTGGGGTTTTTCTGCAAATTATAATTTGTAGCGCACACACACACTATATATATATAAAGGTGGCAACTTTTATGTATATCTACTTTTTGTTGCACTAGTCACCCTAAATTTGACATTTAATTATATTCAGTATTAATTCAATTTGGTATTTTATCTTTATCGAGATTACACACACCTCCGTACCCTGAATCTGACATTTTATTTGATTTTATATTTTATCTTTATCGAGATAGATTATTTTTAATTAGTGCAGTGTATACAGTTAAGATATAAGGAATAGTCACGTCACGATTGGGAAATCGGAGGTAGCCCCACCTCACATGAGATAGGGGTGTTGGGAGGGTCACAAAGCACTTATTAAATGGTATAGTAGTGAGATTTGGTGAGAAAAACACTAGTATAGTTTGATTGGGGGTGAGTGTGAAATATAATTGTTTGAGATTTTGAAAATAAATGGGATATATTTTTCATTGATTTAACACCAATATAGGAGTGTAACAGCAAAAAGATATATGGTAGTTTGGACCCTTTTGGTGGATTGTCATGTCTATGTTCTTTGCATCAATATATACTTGGATGAATTAATAAATATTTATCACTTCTTTTTGCAACTACACATGGTAAAATTAAATTCTCTGTGTGTCTATATATGGTTGGTTAATGAATGGGTAAATTGCACTCTATGTCCTAAATTATTAAGATTTAATACAAATATTTTGAGTTGATCGAACTATTGATAAATTAATAAATTTGTCTGGCGACTGAAGCTGGAATATTCAGAACTCCAACTCTCATTATCAGCTCTAAATTCACATTTTTTAAGGTATTTTAGCTTAGTATATCATACTTCCTCGCGTAATTATTTGGTAGTGTAACATTGATTTTCAGTTACAGGAATATCGACTCTTTATTGGGCCAAATTTATTAATTGTTTGGAACGTCATACGATATACTCTCTCCGTTTCATAATGTTTGTTGGTTTAGAGTTTTATTTTTGTGTCAAAATGTTTGTTGTTTTAGATATTTTTACATCCTTTCTCTCAAGTTTAACCCTACAAATATATGGAGAAATAAAATTTTACTAACTTTTTAGGAAAATATAAGAGAATGGGATTTTATTTGATATAGAAGAAAGGGGTATATTAGTCTAAAAAATTAATTGTTAATTCTCGATTAAAATCCTAAAATAACAAACATTATGAAACGGAGGGGAGGGAGTAAGTTATAATTATATATTAATTCATGATATTTTTGTAAAAACAGCCTTATTAATTTCGGGCATGCTGTGTAATTTACCATAACAGTGAGTATTATTAAATCGCAGAAATCTTTCTATATATTTAATTTCACCATATAAAATTTTGTAAATTATGGCCTTTAAGTTTTTAGTGAATAATTATGACCTTATTATATATGTAATGATACAAAAATTGAAAATGGTGCAATAAAATTCACTTTTTCCCGACAATTTTAAGGATTGCAAATAGGAATAATTTCAATATATATGACCCACAATTTTTTTATAAGTGCATTTAGCATTTCTAATCAAACCATTCTTTGTATTTTATTGTCTACTTTATTATTTTGTACTCATTGTAGTTTGTTAATTTGCGTCTCAACAATAATTTATGTCGACATGTAACTTACGATAAGATGTAGTCAATAATTAATATATTATATTAATGCATAACTAGTCACTATATAAACAAATTTAATATTTTAGTCACAATATTCGTAGGAAAACAATGTTTTTAGTTAGAGAGGCAATTAATTTTTAGTTATATGATGCGAATTTACTACGTGTTTCTTTTATTTATATATACATATATATGTATCAATTAGAGTAGTGTATTACAATTGATCTATTTACACAATAACTAAAGTTTATAGATAATTAAGTAATGAGCGATCAAATCAATCTGAATGCAATCGTCGAAATTTGTTAATTTGAAATGATATCAAACCATAAAATTAAAATTGCATTAATTTGAACTTGCTTACGTATTCATCAACTTAAACATACCAGCTAAATATATTGAGTCGGGCTCAAGCATACTTAATTACTTTAATTTACCTATTTATGTTACTTATATGCAAAGCTCGAGTTCGAGCGAAACTAATTAGCTATACGTACGAGATTCAAATTAACAAATTAATTTCTAATGAAGAATTACGAGTCGAGCATTGAATTATTAATATTCTGCATAATTGAATTCTTACTGTCTTCCTAATTAATCTCAGACGCAGTCTTTATTTATTTATTTATTTTTCCATATTGTTTTCAATAATTTGTTGCATTCTCTTTTGGTCACATCTAAATCTTTTTCAATATGTTAATTAACATAGGAAAATTGTTTTCAAAGTAAATTATAACCACACGAAAAAAATATATATATTAATAGCGCAGTCAATTGTCAGTTGATAAGACTATCACTTTCGTATCCGAATATTTATTAAGATGTATTGATGTAATTTTATTGTCTTAAATAATATATTCCACCGTGCAACTAATTAATTGGAGATGAAGTAATCAACCCTACAAGTTAATTATTACTTACAAAATTTAAAAATATAATTACGATGCAATCAACCCTGGTATATAACTAAATACGAGATACTTTGATTTGTAACTATGTATATATGTATATGTATATATATAGACAATTAACATCATAGCCACGTGGATTAGCATGTAACAAATCTAACTACAAGATATATGTATTTGATTTAGACGACCAATATTGAAGTATAATTGACCAATTAGTGAGGTAAAGTGATTATCTGTCAAATTTTCAAATATTTAACAGTGGATATATTAGTCGGCAGCAATTGTCTTTCTTGATTAAATAATTAATTAATTACCATTATTAGTTACTACAAATATATTAGTTGATAGTTGACATTTGATAAGATGATTACAAAGCAATTTCACTCGGTGAAAAAGAGTAAGAAAATCCACTGACCGACGTGCATGCAAACACGGACGGACGAAAGAATTCTAATTTGGGAGACGAAAAACAGTGTATATATATACACACACGTAACTGTTTATTTCAATTAAAATAAAATTATAATTATTTAAAATACTGGCATCATAAGTTGTACTTGATGAATTTTCATAATTTTAAATTCATTCATCTATGATTGAGCCGGCATCAAAAGTCTGGATAATTTCTTTCTCAATCTACATTGGTGAATGTAAAACTCTAACTTAAACTTATTGCAAAATTCCAACAAAAATTGATAAAAAAAAAAAAAAAAAAAAACTTAAATGCACAATTTGAGCATAACGCCACACAATATTCGATCCGATTACGGTTTGGCCCAAGCGAAGAATACAAACCCGCAGTTAAGCGGTTAAACCAACGGTTTGTCCTTTTTTTTTCAACGGTCGAGATCACAATCTGCGTGATCTCGATCAACGACTATAAATGGTTGAGGGCGGATTGATGACGTGGAACCGGTGGTTAGGAAGCACAAACCACCGGTTGTGCCCAACAGCTGTTGAAGTTAAATTAGATATTTTTAAATATTTATAATCACTTTGCAAAGAATATGAGCAAAAATATAGAGATACTATATCTACTCAAACCCGTCGTTCTTCTACTTCTAATAGTAATTTTTCACTGTAAGTTTATAATTAAATACTTTACGAGGTAGTACTTTACAAGAATTTCAAAAAAAATTCCAAACCAGAGAAAGTTCCGACGCGTAGTTAAAATAAATTAGAAATATATTTGTAATTTTTAATTTTATAATGTCATATTATTTATCAAATAAACTTTTATTATTGTAATTTATAATTTTATAATGTCATCATATTATAATATCAAATAAACTTGTCATTGTCATCATTTATTGTTTAAAAATTATAAATTTATAATTTAGTTAAAGTATGCAAATTATAATGTAATAATATTTAAAAGTACATAGATTCACTTTTTTAAAAGGTCGGAAACCAACGGTTAATCGTGTAATCGCCTTTTAACAATACACAAACCGGCGGTTTGTTACAGTTAGCAAACCGTAACCGACAATCACTACGCGGCGGTACAGTTCTGATTTGTGCCATCCTGAACCGGTTAACCGTCGGTTTGTAACTCGAATCAACACAAACCGGAACCGTGGACATCACTACAACAAATCTCGTAACAAGAAAAAATAAAATTGGATTGAGACACCACATGCGTGGCGGGATTTAATCTCCAATAAAGTCCACCAACTCCATCATTAACATTAAATGATTCTACACTGATTAATATAATTACTAATTTATAAGTGGTTCACATGATTATAAATTTAATTTTATGCCGTTGTTCAACGTTTAATGATGATACTCGTAAATTACTAGCCCTCGATGTATCGAAGTGAGCGACCAAATAATTATTAGGAATAAATTGTACAAAAAAAAAAATCAGAACTCGATCTTGCACCAATTTGTAAATTCCATACAACTTTTAAATTTTATAAATACAACACCGTCTTTTAATTTTGGTGGAAATTAAACATGCTCAATTTTTTTTCCCGACGATCGAATTTTGACGTGATCGATTTTCTTTTCCACTTCAATATGTGTAGGGCTGTAAACGAATCGAATCGAGTCGAACACCATAGTGTTTGAGCTCGACTCGTTAAGAAATATTTAAGCTCGTGCTCGGTTCGAGTTTTTTTCTCTTGTTCAAGCTCGACTCTATAAATATTTAACATATTTGAATTCAGTTCAAGCTCGACTCGTGGAATGCTCGAAAATTTACTAAATGAGCATGAGCTCAAATGCTTGAAAAAAATGCTCGTTTAATTTACATATTCGAGCTTGAGCTTGAAAAAAATAGCTTATTTTATTTATCCGTTTGAAATATTTATAATATTCATGAACATGTTCGTGAACATATTCGATTAAGTTCGAGCTCGATTCAAGGCTCGAGCTTGGATCTTTTAGAAAACTAAGAAATTTTGAACGAGTTTTTTTTTAGTCGAACTTTGAATAGCTCGCGAGCCTCTCTGTTAATTTACGGTCCTAAATATACGTGCATAAGCAATAAAAAAAAGTGGCGTTGAATTTATGATAAAATTTAAAAGTCATGTGAAGTTTGCAATTTGGTTTAATGGGTGTGAGTTTTGGTGCAATTAAAACAATTATTTATTATATATAATTAAGGCGGTTCCTTTTAAACAAATGAAACTGTTCGATTATCAATTTTTTAATTATATAAGGTGTCTTCTCTTAAATAGATATATGTATATTCTAATTTCCTCTCGTGCGGTGATTTTATTTATTTATTTATTTTGATCGGAGGAAAGTGAGTAATTAGTCTCGAATTCGAAACATCTCTTAATTTTAAGAATAAACTATAATTTAATTCCCAACGTTTGAACGTTTTAATAAAAATAATCTAACATTTTAATAATAACAATTTAATTCCCAACATTTTGATATTCTAACCTAAATAACCAAACGTTTAATATTAACAATTTAATTCCCAACATTTGAAAATTTTAACAGAAATGACTCAATATTTTAAGCTAAAAAAAACTATTTCGGACGATTTCAATCGCATTTACTCTCAAATGAGCTAGAGACATATATAACGGACTAACATTTTTACCGAAAAAATGACCAAAATGATTTTTTTTCGCCTAAATTATTGGGTTATTTCTATTAAAATGTTCAAACGTTGAGAATTAAATTGTTAATAATAAACGTTGGGTATAATTCTGTTAGAACATCCAAACATTGAGAATTAAATTGTAATTATTAAAATGTTGAGTTATTTTTGTTAAAACCTTCAAACGTTGAGAATTAAATTGTAATTTGCCCTAATTTTAAAGCCCAATAGATTTTATCATTTGCGGCAAATACTTTCATCTTATGTGATCCATTTAAATAATTCCGTTGTAATTATTTTTTTAAAAGTGAAGATAATGTATGTACATGCAGGATTAAAAATCATTTGATTATTGAATAAGTCGAAATATGGTTAATCTAAAAGTGTGATAATTATTAGTAATTAAATGAATCCGGACGTATAATGAATTGATTATAGGCTTAGTTCACTTAATTTAATCTAGGGGCAGACCAACCTTTATTTATTTATTTATTATTTAAGGGAAGCCCACTGCAACTTAGTGCAACCCCAACATGATTTTAATTACTTTGATTTATAGTATAGTTAGTTTTATGGTTTTAATTTTAATTTCCGTTCAAATTATTGAAGTATTTTTTAGTTTAATTCATGTAATTTTAATTTTGATTTTAAACCCGAAACTCAAACTCAAAATTAATTATAAAAATCAAAATTATTAAAGGTAAAAATAAAATAAAATAAAACCCATAAAAAATACGCTCAAACAAATATTCTAATTTCCAATTTTTATCACCAAACATGCATTTTTGAGATGCAATTTAACATGGAAAGAACCTGAAAAGTTAGGAAATTGAGTTATGGGTATCTTGCAAAAAGAATTGAGTTAATCGGATAAGAAACCAAAAGAATGTAACAAAACAATCGAAAACACTAGTGTGTGTGTGTGGCATCAAATCAATATGTACATTATTTTAACCACAATTATCCTCCTCAAAAATACCTTAATTTTAAGATAAATATAAGAATGCCATAACTCATAATATTACCTAAAATATTTATCCTCCTATTGTTTATAAGGATCAAACTTAATTAATTATTAGCCACACCCTCAAAAAAAATAAAATATTATCTCCATTATTATATGTGCATATATATATATATATATATATATATATATAAGTGAATTGAACCATAGAGTGAGTGGAGTGGCAGTTTTAATTCTGTGTAAGAAATAAGAATTCATTTGCGATTTGACACTTTGATGTTGTAAGGAATGCATCTATATATATGGTTTGATTCTTTTAAAATCAAGACCAATTTTTTTATTATTATTTCATATAAAAAATGTGACCCTAGAAAACTAGACAAAAATAATATCATCAACTCTAGTGGCCTGGCCTCAACTTTTGCTACAACCTACACCATCACCATAAATTTCCATTATGGAAATTTTCTATTATCTTCTACAAGTAATAATTAAACCATAAAAAAGTATTCCCTAAAAAAAATAAAAAAAATAAAGAAGATAGACAATTATGTGTATACAATTAATATGTATCGGGAGACATGTTCAATCTTCAAACTCTTTACTCGAATGAGAATCTTTGATATTATGCTAATTCGTTTTCCCAATTGGGGAATCCAAAATGATTAATTAATGATATAAATATATATATTCATAAATTCTCATGTACATAAGATGCACATAATACAGTTAACGCGTTGATCGGGTCAACGTGCATCAAGCCGTCAATGTGTTAACTAAAAAAACCGTCAAAACAGGTGATACTTGTTAGGAATATGCAGGTGATGATACTTTTTTGATGAGTGATAGTTTTTAATATTAGAAATGATAATAACTTTGACAGTTTTATTTTATTTTATTTTTCTCTTTTAAGTTTACATGTGATATTTTTGGGCTTTTGAGTGATACTTTTTATTGTTACGATTGATATTGATTTTAATTAGGTCAACGTGTTGATTGTCTGATGTGCACATAGTGCACATAAGACATGTCCATATATATTATACACACATGCATACATGTAGCACTTGAGATCATCTAGTCTCAAATTGTGTGTGTCAACCGTGTACCAAATATCAAAATTATTATTTTTTCTTCAATTTTAATTTATTTTGAATGTGTATAATTTTACATTATTATTTAGGGTTTATTCTACCCAATTAATGTTTATAATTATTTATTAGTATTTAATATTCATTTTTTAATTAATATAATTGGTTTTTGAGGGTGAATATTATTCCAAACCTAGGGTACATAATTTTAAAAATTTAATTTTTAGCAATAAATATTAATTATGATTAGTTATAATATAATAAATTTTATCTTTATGAAAAATACTATTAACACTATATAATTTTGATGTTGCCACACGAACGTACACGTAACTTGAAACTAGAGAATTTCAACTAATACATGTAGGGCCTAAAATTTAAATTTCGAACTTTTTTGCCGGCTTAAATAAATATTTCACTAATTAAATAATAAATATAAAACGCACCTCAACTCTTTTGAAGGTGGACCAGACATCAATGAAGGTGATGATGATGATCAAGAATCGGAAGTTTTCATATCACAATGCACTATCATGCACATTAATATATACACACACCCACATAAAGGGTTTCTGGAACAATCTATGCTCATAAAGTTTAATATGAATTGATATATATGCATATATATGTATATGTATATATATGCACGCATGTAGAAAGTTGTATGGATTCTAAGAATCTTATATACATGCATGTATATGCCAACAGACAACATATATATATATATATATATATTATCTCCTCATTGATAACAGTATTCAAATGTCTGCCAATCTGCAGGCAGCTTATGATCAGATCATATAACCACCATATATATATGTATATATGTGTGTGTATATATAAGTGTGTGTGTGTGTGTGTATGCTCATGTAATATTCTCGTTCGAGGGTTCTAGTTGTTTGAAGATAAAAATCATGCATGTCCCCACTTAGTGAAGTAGTCGTACATAAAATCAAATATATATGTAAGTTAATAAATTAAATATATATATATATATATGGTGAATTTAAATTTATATATGTATTGTAGACAAAAAATATGTAAGACCGGGATCATTTTTTATATACAATTTTTTTAGGTTTTTTTCATAATATATATTATACCCAAAATTAAATTATTGAATCGCCGGCGATTCATGAACCGCACTCGTATTTTTTTTAATATATATAATAAAATGTAATTAGTAAACCATATGAAATCCCTGACTTCTGACGTGATGCACTCGTCCAGCGTTAACGCATGGACTCTTGCCTACGCTTATCATTACCTTTTTTTTTTTCGAAATAAATAAGTACTGTAAAATGAAGTTAATTAATGAACCATCAAATTGAAGTGAGTTAATTTAATTTTTTTGATACGGCGGTTCGTGCACTGCTCCTGATAATTATGTTTTTCGAATTAAATATAATTCATATTTGATATTAATAAACCATACTTTTTCATTAAACAATTGGTTTTTTAAATAAAAAACACAAAACATAAAACAAGAAAAAAAAGGAAAAAGCCATCTTACGGTCGTTTGATGCAAGTTTTTGCAATTTATGTATTATTAAGCCTGATTCGATCTTCAATTGTAGTTTTGAAATCGAACTATATGACAAAATTGTTAAATTTTTAAAAGGGAACGACTATTTGCACTACTAATTTTATTCTTTGCACTACAAAAGAAATAAAGAAAAATAAAATAATTGTGAAGTTACTTCAATACCCTTTTATTACATGTTCATGTCACTAAAATTACTCAATGCACCATAAATTCAAAATTAAAAAAAGAAATTAATCGAAGTATTCATCAACTTCTAATAGTTTTTAGAAGTATTAGATACTAGTATGTGTGTATTGATCGAAAATAATCGAGTTTAGAACGTATTGTGGAAGTTTTTTTTTTGTTCAAATCGTGATTCGTTCGAACTGAAAATTTCGAACATTTTGTAGTGGTTCGAACTCCATTTTTCGAACAACACTTGGAGAAAAAACGGAGTAGAGGGCGTTTGAATTTAAGTTTTCGAACATATTGGAGTGGTTCGAACTTTAATTTTCGAACATAATTTGTTCGGAAAATATTTTCTTAACACCTTGCACCCTGAAATTTTCTAAGTGTCGTTCAAACTTTAGTTTTCAAACCATTTTTTTTCTAAATATTGAAATCGTTCGAATTAATATTCTCGAACAAGGTGAACATGTTTGAAATCGTACTTCCGAACATATATTTTTTTTCAAGTAAAACAAATATTTTTGGAGTAAGGGATACTAGTGTAAATGTGTGTGATGCAAAAAGTAAAATTTGTAATGCATTAAGTAATCGAAGTGCAAAAAGTAAAAATAGATAGTGCAAATAAAAATTCCTTTTAAAAAAAACAGGCATTCGAATGTCATTATTATTATTGTTGTTGTATATTAATCCATCTTCAATTGTAGTTTAGAAATCAAACTACATGACAAAATTATTAAATTTTTAAAAAGTAGCTGTCAAGTTGTCATTATTATTATTGTTGTATATTAAGTATGTGAATAAATTTCTGTTTTACTTACCAGCCCAGTAAGGACACCACGGCCCAGATAAATTTCTGCTGTGTTTTTTTTAATATATATATGTAAAGTGAAGAATTATAACTAGCCAAAAAATCAATTAAATAATTTATTAAATTTACTATTTTAGTTAATTATGTAAAAATAAATAAATTTAACCATTGATTTAAGCAATTTATTGTTATTTAGGCTTATATGATAGTTTGATCGATAAAATTCAATGATGTTTTATAATTGAGCCTTTTTCTTAAATAATTATGTGAAGTATAGCTAGGAGTTAGTTCTTTGTAATTCGGTAAATTAGTTACTTTCGTAGTCTCAATTAGAAGTGATAAATTAGGCCCAACTCTGTCCGATTTCAAGTTAGATTGGGCCAAGAGTTTATTGGCCCAAAATGAATTCGAACCAGGACAACCCGTCTCGAAAAAGAGAATGACCCAAATGGTCCCGACCGACTAACCCAAAAATTGGAATACACTAAGGCTTGCGGGTGACCCGGTTTGCCTTTTGTAACGGACTGGGCATCCAAAATATCGACTGAACTTTTTCTAGCCTGGCTCGACCCTACTTGCTTTTTCACCATTGGTCCAATGGGCTAGGCCGGGCGGGGCGACTTAATTTACTACCCTAGTCCGAATTATACAATCCATATTTTGGGCTCTTCTTTGAATTAAAAATTATATTGAAAAATACATTATTTAATTAAACTTCCAGTGTTACTATGACTTGAAATAACTCAATATGACTTGTTAATTTCAAAGTTCACAAATCATATATTTGTAAATGACATTGAAAAATACCAATAATAATAATAATAAAAATAACAATAATAATAATAAATAACAATACTTATACGTAGTTGGAAGTTGGAACACTCCAAAATAAAATTGTATAATGAATGCGTATTATCAAAATTCAATTAAAGCGCTTGATTTGATATTACAAAATAGGGTAAAATTACAACAATTTGGCAAAAATAAAAATAAAAAATTAGGGGAGCTCTCTAGTATAAAAAAAGGCTAAAGACTAACTATAGCTGCGACTGTGGCATTTTCCTCTTGAAGATTGCTCCAGCTAATTCATGTGACGAATATTATAATTTAGAGAATTATAATATATTATTATGTAGCCATAATTATGAATTATAGTTGTTATTTTGAATTCATTAAAATAAGTTTAATATATTATTATGAAATGACATTTATTTTTTTATTGATAGATACCATATAGAACAGAATTGTATAGATTAATTATAAGCTTACCAGTTATAAAAAAATAAGATTAAATAAATCAAACCAATAATTAATATTATGAATAACATTTATATAAGTTGTCCAAAAAAACATTTTCATGTATTATGTGTAGGTATTGAAAATATAATCGTATGGATTTTACAGCGTTTAGAGTTTTAAATTTGAAAAAAAATATATAATTTAGTCTAGTTATAAGCTAGTTAATGAGTATCATAATTGACAAGTGAATGAGACGATCCATCTCGATTCCCATACCATTATTCAAGTGAATGAAATTATATATTTATATCTTAAAATACGCAGAAATGTGTATTTGATCGTAAGGATGAATGATAAAGATGCATTTAAACATTTTTTCGTTTTTCTAATCTCAATGCAATGAATGATTGAAACAAAGGTAAATTATATTCTAACGATCCAGTACTGCCCTCTCTTATGGATGAATGACAAGTGTCCCTTGAACATTATGAATATATGACACGTGTCCTCGTTTGAACATCTTTCTCGTTTTTCTAATCCCAATACAGTGAAGGATCGAAACAAAGTTAAATCATATAATAATGGCCCGACATTGCCCCCTCTAATGGTTGAACGACAAAGTGTCCCTTGAACATTATGAATGTTCGACGTGTGTCCTCATTTGAACATTTTGTTATTTTTCTAATCCCAATTCAACGAAGAATTGAAATAAAGGTAGATGATATTTTAACGACCTGACATTGTCCCCTCTTATGGATGCACGACAAAGTGTCCCTTGAACATTATGAATGTTCAACACTAGATATTTTATTGTTTATTTATTTAGCATATATTAATTATTAAATACATATAAATGCACATATGCAGAACGATTTTATCCCAGAGTTACGATATTTTTCTCACAACTAAATAAGATGATTTTATTATTATTATTATCCACTAATTCAATATTTTTAGGGTGTTGCTATTTGCACCACTATTTTTTAAATATACATCACCATTATTAAAAAAATCAATTTATTTTATATACACACCACATTTTTCTCATTTTTACCCTTTAATTTAATAATCAATTAAAAGATAAAAAGAAAATGAGGACCTGTGGACATTAGGTTGTCTTCCTCTTTTTTTTTTTTTTTTTGGGTACCATTTCTCTTCTTCTTCTTAGAGCAACAGAGACGCTATTCACTATTTTGGCGTGCGAAATTGCTCAAATGGAAACAACAAATGATTGCAAGGTAGGGGAGAGGAGAGAGGGACGGTATTTTTCCACGATATATATATTTTTTTAATTTTTTTATATTGTTTTTGTATTATCATTTTATTTTTCATTTTGTGTACATTGTTTGTAACTCATTTTGTATTTTAAATAATGTGTTGTAAATTAATATTAAAGTTTGTCATATATGATAAATTTTATTAAATCTAAATGTTCAAACATAAAATTAAATTAGATAAATTACACCAATAATAAAAACTAAATAAAAGTACTTACTTTTATCTATTTTAGTATATATACTAAAATAGATAAAATTACACCAATAATAAAACTGCATAAAAATACTAAAATAGATACATAAAATAAAAATATAAAAATATGCATAGAAAAAGAAAGATACAAATATACAATTTCTTTAGTTTTTTTCATAATATATATACCGCAAAATTAAATTATTGAATCGCCGGAAATTCATGCACCGAACTCGTAATTTTTTATAATAAATAAATATATATACATATATAATAAAATGTAATTAGTAAACCATAAAATGGAATCACCGACTTATGACGTGATGCACTCGCCCAGCGCAAATGCGTGGGCTCGTGCCTACGCTTATCATTACTTTGTTTCCAAAATGAATATGGACTGTAAAATGCATGAAGTTAGTGAATCATCAAATTGAAGTGACTTAATTTAATTTTTTTAATACGACGACTCGTGCATTGCCCTCGATAAATATTTTTTTCAAATTAAATATAATTCATATTTGATATTAATAAATCATACTTGAAATAATTAGTTTTTGAAATAAAAAACACAAAAAAAAAAGAAGAAAAAAGGACATCTTACGGTTGTTTGATGCAAGTTTTTGCCAATATTATTTACCCACGAGCTTACCAAATGTGTTTTCAATTTATGTATTGAGCATGATTCGATCTTTAATTGTAGTTTTGAAATCGAACTATATGACAAAATTATTAATTTTTTTAAAAGGAGCGACTATTTGCACTATTAATTTTATTTTTCGCACTACAAAAGAAATAAAGAAAATATGAAATAATTGTGAAGTTACTTCAATACCCTTTTATTACTTGTTTATGCCATTAAAATTAGGGTAAATTGCCTTAAAATACATCAACTTTGATGTATTTTTGGTTTTTCACACGTTTTAAAAAACATAGTTTTAATAACATGAACTCAACACTTGTTTGATTTTTCACATGATTTTCAAATTGCAGTTAATGGAAATGACTTCATTGTCGGAGATTTCCATATATACATCTATGTGGTCATCAAATTATCTTAAAACACACGAATTTTGATCGATTTTGATCGGATTAGAGTGTCTAAATTTGAAAATTATGTGAAAAGCCCAAACAAATGTTAAGTTCATGTGATTAAAACTATGTTTTTTAAAACATGTGAAAAACAAAAAAATACCTCAAAGTTTGTGTATTTTAAGGCAATTAACCCTTAAAATTACTTAATGCACCACAAATTTAAAACTAAAAAAAAAACAACTTAATTGAAGTATTCATCAACTTCTAATAGTTTTTTAGAAGTGTTAGATATTAGTATGGGTGTGTTGATCGAAAATAATCGAGTTTATAACGTATTGTGGAAGTTTTTTGTTCAGGTCGTGATTCGTTCGAATTGAAAATTTCAAACATTTTGGAATAGTTCGAACTCCATTCGAACAACACTTGGAGAAAAAACGGAGTTTAGGGCGTTCAAATTTAAGTTTTCGAACATATTAGAGTAGTTTGAACTTTAATTTTCGAACATAGTTTGTTCGAAAAATGTTTTCTAACACTCTTGCGCCCTGAAAATTTCTAAGTGTCGTTCAAACTTTAGTTTTCGAACCAACTTTTTTCTAAGTATTGGAGTCGTTCGAATTAATATTTTCGAACAAGGTGAACGTGTTCGAAATTGTGTTTCCGAACTTTTTTTTTCAAGTAACGCAAATATTTTTGGAGTGAAGGGTACAAATATAAATATCCGGTGCAAAGAGTAAAAAATGCAGTGTGTTGAATAACTGAAGTGCAAAAAGTGAAATCAGTAGTGCAAATATAAATTCATTTTTTAAAAAGTAGGTGTTAGGTTGCCATTATTATTATTGTTGTTGTATACTAATACATCTTCAATTGTACTCTGGAAATCAAACTACATGACAAAATTATTAAATCTTTAAAAAGTAGTTGTCAAGTTGTCATCATTATTATTGTTGTATATTAAGTATGTAAATAAATTTTTGTTTTACTTAATCTTGGAGGTTAAAGTCATAAGAAAAAGGAGTGCTAATAACTCACCAATAAAAAAATAAGACCCACCAGCCCAATAAGGACACCACGGCCCAGATAAATTTCTGCTCTTTGTGTGTTTTTTTAAATATGTACATATATATGTAAAGTGAAGAATTATAACTAGCCAAAAAATAATGGGAGCGACTAAATACACTATTAAAATTGTTCTTTGCATCATAAAAGAAAAAAAGTAAAAATAAAATAATTATGAATTGACTTAAATACCATTTATTTATTTTCTCATACCACCTAAATTACTCAATGCTCCACTAAAAAAACAAAAATAAATGAAAACAAAAAATAAAAATCGCAAAGGGAAGTCAAAGAACTGTTTGCACAAGAACTAGGTTAATTTGTCATACAACTGCAAAACTGAGCTAAAAAAAAACTAGGTTTGAATTTCGTGAGCTCAAAAAAATAATGTAAGTATTTTTCATGAGTTTGTACCGATTAAATTTGAATTTTCGTGTGTTATTTGAAGAATCTTTCGCGTTTTGTTCTGCAAGTACAGTTAGAACACACTTTTACGTGTTCTACTAAAGAACGTCGAACAAAGCTAATTTGTTCTAACTTTGAAGTTCGACCAATACTTAGACAATTTCAGACATCCGTTCTCACTCTGAAGTTAGAACATAATCATTTTGTTCTAACTTTAGAGTTAGAACAAAACTAACTAGGCCGATCTACATACATCGAACCAACACTTAAGATAATTTCAGACATCCGTTCTAACTCCGAAGTTAGAACATAATCATTTTGTTCTAACTTCAGAGTTCGATCTGATATGCTTGAAATTTATTTAAGTGTTGTTCTAACTCTGAAGTTAGAACATAGTGATTATGTTCTAACTTATATGTTCGAACATATTTTTTTTTACTAAAATAAATATTTTTAGTTAAAGGGGTACTAATGTAAATGTGTATGGTGCAAAGAGTAAAAATAGTGGTGCATTGAGTAATAGTAGTACAAAGAGTAATTTTAGTGGTGCAAATAGAAACTCCCAAAAATAAATTAAATAATTTATTAAATTTGCTATTTTAGTTAATTATGTAAAAAAATTCAATTTAACCTTGATTTAAACAAATTGTTGTTATTTAGGCTTATATGATAGTCTGATCGAGGGATAAGGTCCAATTTGGCCACTGAACTTATTTGGGGGGCTCAATTGGGTCACTACAACTTTTTTGGGCTCAATTGGGTCACTGCAGTGTTAAAATTGGCTCAATTGGGCCACCACGTGACGGAGCCCTAACTGCTTCCGTTAAGTGTTGCAAAAACGACGTCGTTTTGCACGGTTTTTTACCCGACCCAATTCTAACCCATACCCCGACCCATTCACAATCCAAAACCCGACCCAACACTCTAAAATCCACAGAATCGAAAATTTAGGGATTTCAAATCCCCAATTTTGAAGTTAGGGTTCTTAGGGAAATTCCCAAAATAAAAAATTCAACAAATCCCCCCACCATCCCAAATCACCAGCGTTGTAATCATAGTAACGAAGCCTATCCCATAAACGAGCAATTTCAGAATTCTTTAGCTCGATTTGTGCCTCCGTCTCCATCTCAACCTCAGCCTTTGCCATTCCCCTCCCGATTGAAGTAGAGACAAAACGGGCAAGATAGACTTGTTTGCATACGTCAACTACTGGATCAGCGGGTTCTTCACCCTCCCCAAAAGCAGTCGGATCAGCAGGAAGATTCAGCCCCACAAGAGATAAATTGTTCACGGATCCTCTGCCATTGACTTTGCAGATTATTTAGGTACTCTTCAGCTTGCTTTCTCTTTTCAATCTCCATCAACAAAGTCAATCTCATTTCTCGAAGTTCACTTTCAATATCAGGGTTCTCTAAGAACCCTAGCTTCAGAATTGGGGATTTGAAATCCCTAAATTTTTGATTATGTGGATTTTAGAGTGTTGGGTCGGGTTTTGGATTGTCAATGGGTCGGGGTATGGGTTAGTATTGGGTCGGGTAAAAAAACGTGCAAAACGACGTCGTTTTTGCAACACTTAACGGAGGCCGTTAGGGCTCCGTCACGCGGTGGCCCAATTGAGCCCAAAAAAGTTGTAGTGACCCAATTGAGCCCCCCAAATAAGTTCAGTGGCCAAATTGGACCTTATCCCATCTGATCGATAAAATTCAATGATGTTGTGTAATTGAGCCATTTGCTTAAATAATTATGTGTAAATAATTATGTGAAGTCCAGTTAGGAGTTAGTTCTTGGTAATTCGGTAAATTAGTTATTTATGCAGTCCTAATTAGAAGTGACAAATTAGGCCTGCCTCTGCCCGATTTCAAGTTAGAATGGGCCAAGAGTTTATTGGCCTGAAATGAATTCGGACCAGGACAACCTGTCCCCAAAAAGAGAATGACTCCAAATGGTCTTGACCGCCTAGCCCAAAAATTTGGGGAAAAATATACTAAGGCTTGCGGGTGACCCGGTTTGCCTTTTGGGACAGACTGGGCTTCCAAAATACCGGCTAAACTTTTTTAGGTCCGGCCCGACCCTGCTTGCTTTTTCACCATTGGTCCGATGGGCTAGGCTGGGGCGGGCGACCTGTTTTACCACCCTAGTCCGAATTATAAAATCCATGTTTTGGGCTCTTCCTTGAAATAAAAATTATATCGAAAAACACGTTATTTAATTAAACTTCCTATGTTACTATGACTCGAAATAACTCAATATGACTTGTTAATTTCAAAGATCACAAATCATATATTTGTAAATGACCTTGAAAAATACCAATAATAATAATAATAATAATAATAATAATAATAATAATAATAATAATAATAATAATAATAATAATAATAAATAACAATACTCATACATAGTTGGAAAACTCCAAAATAACATTGTATAATGAGTGAGTCCCGGTGGGGATGGCCTAGTGGTGGAGTGAGATTGTTTGAAGACCAAATGTTACGAGTTCGAATCTCCTCAATACCACAGGTTGGGTGTATGAGTAAAAATAAATAAAAAAAATTGTATAATGAGTGCGGGTTATCAAAATTCAATTAGAGCGCTTGATTTGATATTACGGAATATGGTAAAATTATACCAATTTGGCAAAAAAAAAAAATAGGGGAATTGTCTAGTATAAAAAAGGCTAAAGACTAACTATGACTGCGACTGTGACATTTCCTCTTGAAGATTGCTCCGACGAATGTTATAGTTTAGAAAATCATAATATATTATTATGTAGCAATAATTATGAATTATAGTTGTTATTTTGAATTCATTAAAATAAGTTTAATATATTATTATGAAATGTACAATTATTTTTATTGATAGATACCATATAAAACATAATTGTATAGATTAATTTTAAGCTTACCAATTATAAAAAATAAGATTAAATAAATCAAACCAATAATTAATATTATGAATTATTCATTTTTAGTGTAAATGGCTGGAAATGAAATGCATGTTATGTGGCATTTTAGTGCAAAGTCTCACTAAAATATTATAGACGACTGGAGATGCTATAATAACATTTAATAAGTTGTCCAAAAATATTTTCATGTATTGTGGGTAGGGATTGAGAACATAATGGTATGGATTTTATAGCGTTTTGGAGTTTTAAATTTGAAAAAAAAAATTTGTCTAGTTATAAGCTAGTTAATGAGTGTCATAATTGACAAGTGAATGAGATGATCCACCTCGATTCTCATACCATTATTCAAGCGAATGGAATTATCTATTTATACCTTAAAATACGCAGAAACGTGTATTTGATTGGAAGGATGAATGATAAAGATGCATTTAAACATTTTGTCGTTTTTCTAATCTCAATGTAATGAATGATTGAAACAAAGGTAAATTATATTCTAACGACCCAGTGTTGCCCTCTCTTATGGATGAATGACAATTGTCTCTTGAACATTATGAATATCTGACACGTGTCCTCATTTGAACATTTTTGTCGTTTTTCTAATCCCAATGTAGCTAAGGATCGAAACAAAGTTAAATTATATACTAACGACCCGACATTCCCCTCTATAATTGATGAATGACAAAGTGTCCCCTGAACATTATGAATGTTCGACACTGTGTCATCATTTGAACATTTTGTCATTTTTCTAGTCCCAATTCAATGAATGATTGAAATAAAGGTAGATTATATTTTAACGACCCGACATTGTCCCTTCTTATGGATGCACGACAAAGTGTCCCTTGAACATTATGAATGTTCAATATGTGTCCTCATTTGAACATTTTGTCATTTTTCTAATCCTAATACAACTAATGGTTGAAATAAAGGTAAATTATGTTTTAACAACTCGACATTATCCCCCCTTATGGATGAACGACAAAGTGTGTCCCTTGAACATTATGAATGTTCGACACCCATCTGAACATTTTGTCGTTTCTCTGATCACAATGCAGTGAATGATAGAAACAAAGGTAAATTATATTCTAATAACTTGACATTGTCCTTCTTATGGATGATGAATAACAAAGTGTCCCTTGAACATTATGAATGTTCAACACGTGTTCTCATTTGAACATTTTGTCGTTTCTCTAATCACAAATGTAATGACTGATTGAAATAAAGGTAAATTATATTCTAACCGACATTGCTCCTTTTATAGACAAACGACAAAGTGTTCATTGAACAATATGAATATTCGACACATGTCCTCATTTGAACATTTTGTCGTTTTTTTAACCCCGATGCAACAAATGATTGGAACAAAAGGTACATTATATTCTAACAACCCGACATTGCCCCCTCTCATGGATGAATAACAAAAGTGTCCATTGAACATTATGAATATTCGACACGTGTCTTCATTTGAACATTTTATCGTTTCTCCGATCACAATCCAACGAATGATTGAAACATAAGTAAAATAATTATACTATAACGATCCGATATCACGGCCTCTTATGGATAAACGACAAGTATTCTTCGAGCATTATGAATATTCAACACGTATCCTCATTTTAATTTTTTACTTCGGTCATAATTTTCGGGATATCGTTTTTGTTCGGAAAAGATGAAAAAGTTATATGCTCAAAACATTAATGCACGAATACATTTGCAATATTTTGTTAGGTATTTAAATACAATCTAATTTATCCATATATAACATGACATTATATCTTATAAGCTATAATTATTGATTTTAATATTTTTGACACAATATAATAATGGCATAATATATGATGAAATGTAATTACGTAACAATAGTTGGTGAATAAAATAATAATATAACAATGCATAGTGGATTCAAATAATATAATAATACCATTGACACGAATTTCCAAATAGGTGCAAAAAATTTGTCGTCTATTTCTTGATATAATTTGCTAATACTGTGTGTATATATATATGTATATCTAAAGTGAATAAATATTTTAAAAATAAAAAAAACTCTTCTAATGGCCAACTCTTCAGTGATCCCTCATTCATCATACCTACAGCATGACCGCAGTGATTTGTCGTTTCTACCCCCAATGAAATCCCTAAATCACGCCTTTTTCTTCAATCTCTCCAAACCTCAGGAGGGGCAATTAAGTGAAATCAACACCCAAAAACAACCGTCTGTGCTGACTGTACTACTCCCAAAATTTGAAGTGAGAGAAAATGAATTTCCTTTTTCTTTATGCTAAAAAAAAAATCAATTTCTTCTTGTGGGGCTTTAATTTTTCATTTTTTAGTATTTTTACTCCAATTCACGAGATGTATTGATTTTTGAAAAAAATATAATAACTTTACTATGATAAATGATTCAATGTTTATAGTTACATGTTTAAAAAATAAAATATGTTCAATTTAAATTTATGGTTGAAATTAAAAGATTATTTGCGCGGTTAGAATTAGTTGGTGAAATTTTAAAATAAAAATGAATAAAATAAACGTGTTTTTGTTGTTTTGCATATAAATTTTTTTACTTGAAAATATAAGCAAACAAATCCCTTAAATTCCTCGAAAAAATGAAAAAAAAGAGGAAATAAAAATAAAAATTCCATCTTCAATTCAAAGCCCTTTTTTTTTACTGCATGCAGAATGACTGCTGAGTGAGTTGAAGACCCTCTTCTCACTAAAACCCCTTTCACTCTCCCTCTCCATTTTCTCTCTCTAACGGTCTACACCCCCCAAAAAAGCTCTACTCGCAGACCGATTCCCGGAAAAGAGGTTCCATTTTACTGTACGTCTTGGCTATTTCTATGGCGTAGACTCTAAATTTGAAGCCGCATTTGAAAAAGGGGCTTTTCTTTCTCCGCTGTTTTTTTGTCACGCATTTCTGCGGTTTGGAAGATAGGTACGATTTCTACTTGTACTCGTGTTTATGCATGCGACTGTGGGTTTTTTGTGGTGTTTTTGTTGATGGGATTGTTGTTTTTGTTTAGTTGTTTGTTTTGTTGTGGATTTGTTGGGGGGTTTTTAGTCTTCATTTCGAGTTCTTGAATTTTGGTTTAGTTTTTCTTTTATTTCGGTATGCGTTTTTGTTTTTCGTGGAGGTTGAGGGTAGAGGTTTTTTCTTTCTTGGTGGCGGTGTTCTCGAAAATGCGAATGTGTTTTTGGGTGGTGTGGATGCTAAACTCAGTGAATTATACAAGGTGCAAGACCCACCGTCTGTCTGCTCATATATACATGTGTATGTGTGTGTGTGTAGCATCGGTAAAACCTGTGTTTTGTCTGTATGCATGTGGAGTTTTTGCTTTAAGCTGAACAATTTTGATGATCCCCTGCTCTGCAGAATGCGGTCAACTCTTGGGCCCACTTAATTTTGGCAAGAATGGGAGGGAAATTATGAAGCCATTGCATCTCTTAAAAAACTTGTTGTTGTTGTTGTTTTATGTGTGTCTTGTTGTTCGGGATATTGCTTCTGCGCCTAAATACGCCAGGGAGAGTGTGGGGGGAGAGGGAGTTAGGGTGTCTGAAAGGGTTGTTTGAGAAATAGAGCATTATTAGGTGGGTGGTGGAGGTTTAGATGTGAAAGGTAATGAATCTATATGGTACGTAGGGTTAGTTTCTAGATCAACATTTAGAAGTTCATGGAAATTCATAATCATATCTAGTGTCTATCCAGCTTTACTTCAATCAGTGGAGTTTCCTGTTGAAGGGGGTGATAGAGTGAGGTTTTGGGAAGATTGGTGGAGCTGTGGAGGGGTGGCGCCTCCTTTGCTCGAGTTATATTCATCATTGTATCATATTTATTTACTAGATCACCAATCCATTGCTTCTGTCCACTTTTCCACCTTAAATGGGCTATACTCGCTGTTCTGGGATTCACACTTTCTGCATAACATAAAAGAGTCTGATACATCATACAAGTACCGGCTTTAATTTTTTTGAATAGTTTCTGCATTTTGCATATGTAATTTCTAAGTATCAAGCATACCTTTACTTGGTCCATTATGCATGCTTGTTGCTTGGAAGATTTAAAGTACTTTTCTATGTCTTCATCTTCTATTTCTTTTTTAATGTATGTGTGTGTGTCTTGTTGTTGGTCTGTGTTAAAGTATAAAATGATGAGGAAATAAGTTGGGGTAAAAGTTGACTTGCTCACATAAAATTCAACATTTTGGATGAATGGCATCTGGGATCAAATAAAGGTTATCATGGTCCTATCAAAATTTTCCCTTCTCGTGGAAAACTTTTATGGTTCAGTGCTTGTATTTCATAGGTTTTAAATCTTATGGTGTGAACTAGCGATGAATTGGATCACTTATTCTATGAACAAAAGATCAGGTTGTTGCTTATTGTCACTCAGGCTTGCTAATATTTTAGTATTGTGGCTTCTAGGTTGAAACCTTGTTTTGAGAGTACTATGTGGAAGTCATAAATGTAGAACTCTTGCATATTATTGTATTCCTATATTGCAACTGATATCAAAACATAATTCTCTTGTGATCCAGGCACTAGCATAAATGGAAGACTCTTCACCACCCACAACATTTGAGGCAAAAATAAAAGGAATCGGATTTGCTCTGGCAACTCGTCAAGAGATTGTAAGCAAATAGTTCACTTTTAACTTTCAAATTGTTTGATTTATCATTTATGTCCACAACTTTCATGATGGGAAGGTGGGTTGCAGAACTTTGCCCCTGATTAACTTACATATAGGCACAGTTTTTACTTATTTGCCATTCTCGGGAAAAAACACTACAGACACAGGCACCAGCCTGGGATCATCTTTTGTTTTTTACTTGAGGTTGTAGAGATAGATTTCAACACCACCTCCTTTTCTATAGCCGACAATTGTTTATGATTAAATATGGGCATTCTGGAATCCATAAAGGAGAAAAAAGGAGAAATACTGAAGCTCAAAGTGATGTTGTAGTTTATTATAGATTATCATAATGGTTTATGCTCTGGTCTGAATTAGTTGGATGAACATTTGATTGTCTTCCTAACTCTTGAATAGTGTAAAGCATCAATTAGCGACTGCCCAATCAGCCATGCTAGTCAACTTTCCAATCCTTTTCTTGGTTTACCGCTCGACACTGGCAAATGTGAGTCCTGTGGTACGGGTGAGGCTGGACAATGTGAAGGTATGCTAATATATTTATCAACTTTTGACTTATAAGAATTAATGAGAAGGGGATTTTTCTACTATATCATATTCATAGCAGCTACCACACATTGTTGACTTTTCCTTCACGATGATGTTTCAGGTCATTTTGGGTACATTGAGTTACCAACTCCCATATACCACCCCGATCATGTTTCTGAGCTGAAACGGATGTTGAGCCTGCTGTGCTTGAAGTGCTTAAAGATTAAAAATAGGAAGGTATTATAAACCACACCATACTTCTATTCACCTTTATATTAAATTGTTTATTTGAAAGTTTGTTGGCTGACTAGATATGGTTTATTTCTTGAAGTAAATTTTATTGTCTTTTACCAATTTAATGCCAACCACTTATTTGTTAAATTCTTATTTCTTAAAGTTCTACCAAGTAAGTAATGCAATCTCCAATTTTATTTACGTTCAATATCCTGTAAGATATGTAGAGCCTCTTTCATTTACAATGAGTTGATGATTCAAATTGATCCGTTTTTAAGATTTTTTCTGTTGGACCAGAGACTAAGTTTATTAGTAACTTTTCTAATATTTATCACGAAAGCAACGAACAGTCCATAAAGAATTTAGTGTGATTGAACTTCTGGAAGTGTTTATATTTGTGTTCTATTTGGTCTATTAATACCACTGTCCACTAAGATATGATAATCATCTTGCTCATTATTCGGTTTCAGGTGAAGAATGTTGGTGCTATTGAAAGAATGATATCATCTTGCTGCGAGGTAATTATTTGTTTTTATTGTCCTGTGTTTTAACTCTTATACAAGACAACTATCATGCATATGAGCGTAACTCTCTGCATAGTTCTCACAGCAACCTTAATTTGTTTTACATAGTTCAGAAAGCTTGGATCTTCTTCATTATAAGTCTTAGTGTTTTATGGTGTTAAATAAAATGAAGGAACAGTGATATCAAATGCAACATGCTGCTTAAATAAAATATCGAGGGCAGGTAAATATCTGGGGCTTCATGACATTTTCTCACGTTACTTTTATAAAGAATAGAATGTAGGAAATAGCTTGATGAAGTCTTTTTATGTAATCTAAGACTTCACAACTGTAAAATTTCTATTTCTCTTAAAGTTAGATCAATGTATGATGACCGTATATTTCTTGCTAAAGTCAAACCCCTTGTGATTTTGGGCTTATTAAATTAATGTCAGAATCAAACTTGCAACTGCAGTTTGAATCACTTAGAACGAATGACTAAAACAATACTGAACTGTTGTCGTGCCTTAACTCAAGTTGTTCACTTGTCTGCAGGAGACCTCACAAATCTCTATCAATGAAGCCAAGACTACTGATGGGGCTTACTATTTGGAGTTGAAAATACCATCAAAATCAAATCCTCAACATGGATTCTGGAATTTCCTGGAAAAATATGGATTTCATTATGGATATATGCATTCTCGGCCGTTGCTTGCTTCTGAGGTTGTGCCTAACAAACTTTATTTGATAATTGTCACATACCTGAGTTCTTATTGTAAAACTCTTAAATGATGCTTCATTATATGTTTGTGCTTAGGTATAATAGCAGAAACTGCCAAGCAACTGGCATTTGAAGATGATTAGAAGCAGCTTTTGCAAAAAATGAGAAAATCTTTATCATGTATCTTACGAGTAATGCTCTAAGGCATCTAATACCAGAAGAACATAGCTGCTTGTTTTGATTGAAAATTTCATATATCACTCTTACATGAACTTGTCGGTTTTCTGGTTAAGAGAAATGTACAAACTAAACAAAAAGATCTAGTTTTAGGTTTTTTTTTTTTTTTTTTCAAATTAAAAACATAATCTGATGGTAGAACAAATAAATTTCAGGTGAACCTGAAACTTAGTTTGACTTATACGATTAGGATTGCATTTGCACTTTTTTTCTAGAGGGGAGGTTGCTCCTCTTATAATTTTCCTACCTTGGTCTTAGAATATTCTTAGTGTTCATTCATACTGAACAATGTTGTCTGTGGTTTCAGTCTTCCTTGTTTATATCAGAGTGAGCTCAAATTCCCCTTTCTCCTTCTGGCAGACTAGGACCAAAAAATGCAGAATAATAATTGCTGATCTTTTTCATTCTCTTTGATAATTTTTTTAAAACTCCAGACATTGAAATCTTAGATGTCGCTATTTGATATGCAAAGTTCTTCTGCAGTTGAGCTAATTTGTGTTGTTGCCTATTTTTGACATCTATAAGGTGATGGCGGTACTAAGAAAAATCCCCCAGGAGACCAGAAAGAAGCTCTCTGCCAGAGGTTACTTTCCTCAAGATGGATATATCCTCCAGCACTTACCAGTTCCTCCTAACTGTTTGTCTGTGCCTGATATATCTGATGGGATCAGTACAATGTCTACGGTTAGACATTTTCCTAAAATATAATCCGCTTTTTGGACCTTCTTATCTTATCTTATCTTATCAACATGTTGGCTGATTGTCATGATTCTGATGAATTATTAATTTCCAGGATTATTCTATAACATTGCTGAAAAAGGTGTTGAGACAAGTAGAGATCATAAAAAACTCAAGGTCTGGAATGCCAAATTTTGAGTCCCAGGAGATTGAAGCAAATGATTTGCAAGCTGCTGTGGTTCAATATTTTGAATATAGGGGCACAGGCAAGGTACTTATGATTTTCCTATGCTGTATTTTTTTCCAGAGATTGTTCCTTTTTAATTGCTATATAGGATGCATATGTGTTATTTTAGTGTCTCTTTATCTTTTTATAGAACCATTGGATCAGGCTAAATTTACTTGTTACTGCAATGCACACATTGTACTGATCCATTTCCTAGTGTTCAATTGGTAATATTGATTTTTTGTTTGGCACGCTTCCCCTCATATTAGCTTGTTTACATTGTGGGTTTTAGCATCATTACTGGTTTCTTTTGTCTTTTGAACCATATATACACGTGTGGAATTGTATCTTATGATAAGAGAGATTTTTGTAATGTTGGCGATGACCTGCTCCTTTGTACTGCTATTTGATGTTTATAAAATTTTCTGTTTCTTATTAAAATAAAAAAGTATGTACCATCTAATTCTGGCAAGAAAGACATGTGTTTACCTAATGTTCTGGTTCATGATTACTGGTGACCTTTTTGGATAAGTTAAAGGTCTATTACAGCTCTGATTTGCTTTATAGGCATCTCGTGATGTGGATGGTCGCTTTGGAGTAAATAGGGAAAACAATGCGTCATCTACCAAAGCATGGCTTGAGAAGATGAAAACTTTATTTATCAGGAAAGGGTCTGGTTTTTCTTCTAGAAGTGTGATAACTGGCGACCCCTTTAAAGGAGTTTCAGAGATTGGGTTGCCATTTGAAATAGCCCAAAAGATTACATTTGAGGAGCGGGTAAATCAGCACAACATGGTATTTTTACAGAAGCTGGTGGATGAAAAGCTGTGCTTAACATACAGGGATGGCCAGTCTACATATTCACTGAGGGAAGGCTCGAAAGGGCATACATTTCTGAGGCCTGGCCAGGTCGTGCATCGGAGAATCATGGACGGGGACATTGTCTTCATCAATAGACCACCAACCACGCACAAACACTCTCTACAAGCGTTGTCGGTCTACATTCATGAAGATCACACAGTCAAAATCAATCCCCTCATTTGTGGTCCGCTTAGTGCGGATTTTGATGGGGATTGCATCCATCTGTTCTATCCACAGTCCCTTGAAGCTAAAGCAGAGGTGGTGGAGCTCTTTGCAGTTGAGAAGCAGCTCCTTAGCTCCCACACTGGGAACTTTAACTTGCAGCTGGCAACTGACTCCCTCCTATCGCTCAAAATGCTTTTCAAAAAACAGTTCTTGGGACGAGCAGCAGCACAACAGTTGGCTATGTTTGTGCCCAATGAGCTATCTGGACCTGCAGTAATAAAGTCCAAAAATGGCCCTCTTTGGACTGCATCACAGATTTTGCAGACAACTTTTCCTCCTTCCTTTGATTGTTCTGGAGAGAGACATATGATATCCAAAAGTGAGATATCACATCTAGATTATAGTAGGGATGTGATGGCCTCCATCATCAACGACATGGTCACCTCTCTTTTCTTCTTAAAGGGCCCAAAGGAGGTTTTGAGATTCTTCAATTCTATACAGCCATTGTCAATGGAAAGTCTTCACACTGAGGGCTTCAGTGTTAGTCTGAAAGACTTTTTCCTAACCCGGGATGTTTTGGAGGACATCCAGAAAGAAATTCAGAAGATTTTCCCTTTGCTATGTGATTTGCGTGCTTCGCATAGCGAATCAGTTGCCTTGCAGTTGGAGAGTTACTTGCGCTCTGTGAAGATCCCTGTTACTAAGTTCATACGCGAGTCTTCTGCAGTTGGCCATCTGATAGATTCCAAAAGTGAATCTGCTCTGAACAAGGTGGTTCAGCAAGTTGGTTTCTTAGGAATCCAAATATCAGATAAGGGGAAATTCTATTCTGAGACACTGGTGAAGGACATGTCGTCTCTATTTCAAAAGAAGTATCCTTCTTACGATGATAGTCCTTATGAGGAATTCGGCTTGGTCGGGAGACCGCTCTTCAGAGGATTGGACCCGTATCAGGAAATGGTTCATTCAATTTCCAGCAGAGAAGTGATTGTCCGTTCAAGCCGAGGATTGACTGAACCTGGGACACTATTCAAGAACCTGATGGCCATCCTTAGAGATGTAGTGATATGCTATGATGGTACTGTGAGAAACATGTGCAGCAATTCAGTTGTTCAGTTTGAGTATGGAGTTAATAGTGCCAATATTGCAAGTGAGTTCTGTGCTGGTGACCCTGTTGGCGTCTTAGCTGCAACTGCCATGTCCAATCCTGCATACAAGGCTGTCCTGGATTCTTCTCCAAGTAGCAACTCCTCCTGGGATATGATGAAGGTAATAATGTTTTAAGGAGATCTAACATGTTCATTTGACAATTCTTTTATGATTTATTAGCCTTGTGGCAAAATGTTTTAATAAATATGTGTGTCAATTCAGGAGATACTGCTTTGTGGAGTTGGCTTCAAGAATGATATTGCTGACCGCCGAGTGATTCTTTACCTAAAGAATTGTGATTGTGGCAGAAAGCACTGCCAAGAAAGTGCCGCTCTCATTGTGAAGAATCACTTGAAGAAGGTCATTTTAAAGGACGCAGCAATTGAGTTCCTGATAGAGTATCTCTCTCTCTCTCTCTCTCTCTCTCTCTCATGCACACGCACAGGCATACACATTTTTCTGAAGAAATAATACATCTTAATAAATCAATCGGTCTTTGTTCTATAATAGGTTTATCATTTTTCTTGAGACTTCTCTTGATATTGATTAATTCTGCCTTTAGCCTCTTAATGAGGCCACTTCAATCTGCTACCTACTTATGACTCCTATCCTGTCTACTAAAGCTATGTAGCAGGGTTGAGTTATCTGGCTGTTGTGATGAAAATGTATGGTGCTCAGATTCGGTCAAAGTGATAGGAAAACTGGGCTTAAATAAATAAAGAAAAAGATAACGCCTATACACACTGAATGTAGGCATGAGCATGATTTAGAGATATAAACATTTCTACATCCCCCCAATCCCCCACCCACCAATGACCAGGAGAAAAGTGAGAATGACATTTGGGTTATTGAGAATGTATCCATCAGTAACCGTGATTCATATATAATTGATCGTATGTGTGATGCCTCTAGACTTGTAGACCACACGTGCCTGTGATCAAATAGTATTGTTTGGTATGTGGCAATGAATTTTTCTTGCCCTTTGCTTACAGGTATAGATCTCAATTGGAACGCGAGAGTTATGATGCCAATCCCGGCCTTGTTGGTCATATTCATTTGAACAAGGTTTTTTTTAGAATAGTAAAATATTTATTTATATTTTCACCATTTTTCTTTGAGACATTCTGTATAATGCTGGATCATTGTCAGAACTTTGTCGCTGATGTTTTGCATTTCATGACTGGTTGATGAACAGACCCAGTTGATGGAATCAAATATTAGCATGCATGATATCTTTGAAAAGTGTCAAGACACAATTGATCACAATCGGAAGAAGAAAAAAGTTGGAAATTTGTTTAAGAGAATTGACTTATTATCCAGGTTAGTTTTGGTTTCTGACCATGTTATCTTAGCCTCTTGGTTAAGTCATTGTTTAGTTCACATATTGTAATTTGACACTCTAACCAAAGGAGCCTCTCTAATAAAAATCGGTCTTGCCTCTTAGCACCATGATGCAGCATATGCCTTCTATACAATTTCAGAAATGGTTACAACTTTGCGTCTTTGCATCATTGTAAAATATTTGTTAATGTAATGTTGATTATATTTTCTTTTTTGTGGTAGCAATTATTGTCTTGTGCAAAGGACGATAAAGGTATAATGTTCATTAATTGGAGACTAAGATTTTGGATTTAATGTACTCAAAAGTTGAAAATATTCGATCATTTCTCATGTATTAAGAACAAATATTAACTCAGATCTTTTATGAGCATGTTATTTTGATTAGGATATGCATGTTATAATGCAAGCTTTTGCTGAATGAACATTTTTCCTTGGACCACCTTGTTAAATTGATTGAAACAGAATTATTTACATTCGGGTTCTATATACTTCTTTGCAGTGACTGTTGTTCCTTTTGTCAATCTTCTGAAAGCAAATGGACTAATGTTCCCTGCATCCAGTTTCTTTGGCAAGGGGCAAGTAATGATCTCCTAGAGAGGGCTTCGGAGGTCCTCGTTGATACAGTGTGCTCAGTGCTTTTACAGACAGTCATTAAAGGTGTTTCATATATTTGCTTGCTCGTATCTTAACTTGTTTTAGCTTTTCCTTTTCCTGATATTGTTGATGCCTTTTATTTTGATTTTTTAGAACTTTTCCTGTTGTTAGGATTTAGGAATGCAAATCTAAATAACACAAAACATGTATGTCGGGCGATCTAATTGTTTCCCAAGAATCTATATCGTTTGTATCATCTGTTTTGTCGCCACCCCTTGAGAATTTTATACGTCCCTTACCTTTTATGCTGTGATTGACTGCATAATGAATATCCTTGTGGTTGATGACTGTATGTAATCATTTGAACATAAATGTGGTAACGATTATACAGGTGATCCTAGGGTTTCAACTGCAAACTTAATATGGATAAGTCCCGACACTGCAACCTGGATTAGGAGCCCATGTAAGAGCCCAACGGGTGAATTGGCTGTAGATATAGCCCTTGAGAAGGAAGCTGTGAGAAAGAGTGGAGATGCATGGAGGGTTGTGATGGATTCTTGCCTTCCAATTTTCCATTTAATTGATGCTCAGCGTTCCATCCCATATGCAATAAAACAAGTAGAAGATCTGCTTGGTATTTCTTGTGCATTTGAACAGGCTGTACAGGTATCATCCACTGATAATTTGCCAGTCTCTAATCTTTACTGCTTTATGGTATTGATCTATTTGTTTAGGTTCCATGATCAAGTCTTCCTGCCCCCCATTTATCCGAAATACCAGCCACAAGAGGGGTTTTGTCGGGAATGTAAAATTAAATGTTAAAATGATATGCCCCTCTAATAGCTGAAGCTTTTGAATAACGTGGTCATTCAACATTACCTTCTAAATTGTTCTTTGAAAGGCATTGTCATCGAAGCGGGTGAGGGGCTTTCTATATGTTTTGGATAGACTACCTTGCATTCTTACATCTGAAATATTATTGATTTGGAATTCTCATCTCACTTACTGCTCATGTGCTGCTCCCATCCTAGAATAATAGCAGTCTAGCGCTCTCTGTCTTTTCCTTATTGGTGCACTTCTTGTATTATTTTGCTTCACTTCTCAGGATACTTTGGCATTCCAACATGCTGTTTGTTATATCTTAAATCTCTTTTAACAGAGTTCGTATTGACCTGCTGGGTCATGTCCTGGACATAGTTCTGAGATGCTCCACTGTGGCATATGACATATGCACTCATAACCTCTATGTTTCTGTAATGTGGTTGTGTCACTTATTATTGCAGATTGCCTTTTGTAGTCTATCCAAGTGGAGCTTCATACATTCCGAATCTTGCACTTGTCAAAATGATAGAACAAAGAGTTTATTAATCATATATGCATGTTACTTTACAGAACTTGATTTTTACTATTTCATGAGTTTATTAATCATAAACCCCTCGAAGACTAATTGTCAGTCTCCACCCTTATAGGCAAGACAGTCTTGCTTTGCGTTCATTCTATATTTTTTAAGGGGATGGCAATTCTTAGTGAAACTGCGTTCTATGTTGAATTTTCTTGTCTAGGAAGCCCATCTCCTGTTCCAGACATGTCGGAGAAAGTTGTATTTGCTTACTGAAAACATATTATAGCTAATATTGTCAGTTAGTTAATCAATCAATTATGATTTTATTTTTTAGAGAATTACTAACATTCTATAATGTTGTACAGCGTTTGTCTATGTCAGTGACAATGGTTACAAAAGGTGTGCTCAAGGATCATCTTCTTCTGTTGGGTAATAGCATGACATGTGCTGGAACTTTGATTGGTTTTAATACTGGTGGTATCAAATCTTTGTCTAAATCACTTGGTGTTCAAGTACCATTCATGAATGCAACGCTATTTGTAAGTAGTCTTGCTGGTTCTACTGTCCATTAATAAGTACTGTCTTTAACTTGTCTTTTGAGCTGTCTTTATATGTTTTCTTTTTTCTTATTTCTAGACCCCTAGAAAATGCTTTGAAAGGGCAGCTGAAAAATGCAATGTTGATAATTTGTCAAGCATAGTCGGTTCGTGTGCCTGGGGAAAACATGTATCCGTGGGAACTGGATCGCCTTTTGAGATTGTTTGGGGGACAAAAAATGTACGGGTAACAGCGTCTCTCCTTTTAACCAATTCTTGTGATGAAGATATCATGGGATTAATGTTTTGATTATTTCTCCTAGGCTGAGTTGAGGGCAGATGAGGAAATTGATACGTACAATTTCCTTCGCATGGTGAATAGCTCGAAGCTGGAAGATACGGGCACTAGTTGCCTTGGAGCAGAGGTTGAAGATCTGGACCTGGATGACTATGGGAATTTTGAACTGTCTCCAGTGCGAGAATCCGGTGTTGATAAACCCACTTTCGAGGATGGAATTGAGTTTGGGCTTAAGGAGGTAAAAGTTTATCCTAAAATTTGTTGTGGAATTTTAGAAAATTTTGAATTTCACTGTCTACATGGTCTCGTCTCGTGATTATTTTTTTCTGTGATTTTGATTGGAGGTGTCCTATCCCCTAAATGTAGAGTAGAGGTGATGGACGTAACTTTAAAATACTATGTCTTTTTGGCATGTATGCACATGACTGGGCAGCCAAACCTTGTCAATCACTTCAATTCTTCATTGTGAAATCTTAAAATTGACTTTTATGTACAGGATGATGGGGACTGGTTATCTTCAGGTAAAAAGGCTGACTCAGAGGTAAGCAGTTTTATGTACAATAATGATTGGGCAAAAAAACCTGAGGAAAGCACTTCAGGTAGGAAGGCGAATTCTGAAGAAAATGATTGGAGCACATTGACAGTGGCTGAAGAAGAGAAAAGTAATTCAGCCTGGGGGAGAAAAACAGATTCTGATGGAGGAGGTTGGGGGAAGAAAGATGACCAGAACAAGTGGGCTACCAGTTCCGAGCCTCGTGGTCAGTCAGATTGGGCTGCTGCATCTGGTGGAAAGGACTGGGGTAAAATGAATGAACAGAGCAGTAGTTGGGAAAATAACACACCTAAGACTGATACCCAGTCTACTTGGAGTAAAGCTGCCACTCAAAATGAAGACTCTGGAAAAGAGGAAAGTAATTCGGCCTGGGGGAGAAAAACAGATTCTGATGGAGGAGGTTGGGGGAAGAAAGATGACCAGAACAAGTGGGCTACCAGTTCCAAGCCTCGTGGTCAGTCAGACTGGGCTGCTGCATCTGGTGGCAGTAGTTGGGAAAATAACACACCTAAGACTGATACCCAGTCTACTTGGAGTAAAGATACCACTCAAAGAGAAGATGACTCAGGAAAATCTCAAGAAGAGAAAAGTAATTCAGCCTGGGGGGGAAAAACAGATTCTGATGGAGGAGGAGGTTGGGGGAAGAAAGATGACCAGAACAAGTGGGCTACCAGTTCCAAGCCTCGTGGTCAGTCAGACTGGGCTGCTGCATCTGGTGGCAGTAGTTGGGAAAATAACACACCTAAGACTGATACCCAGTCTACTTGGAGTAAAGATACCACTCAAAGAGAAGATGACTCAGGAAAATCTCAAGAAGAGAAAAGTAATTCAGCCTGGGGGGGAAAAACAGATTCTGATGGAGGAGGAGGTTGGGGGAAGAAAGATGACCAGAACAAGTGGGCTACCAGTTCCAAGCCTCTTGGTCAGTCAGACTGGGCGGCCGCATCTGGTGGAAAGGACTGGGGTAATAACACACCTAAGACTGATACCCAGTCTACTTGGAGTAAAGATACCACTCAAATGGAAGATGACTCTGGAAAAGCTCAAGAAGAGAAAAGTAATTCAGCCTGGGGGAGAAAAACAGATTCTGACGGAGGAGGTTGGGGGAAGAAAGATGACCAGAACAAGTGGGCTACCAGTTCCAAGCCTCTTGGTCAGTCAGACTGGGCGGCTCCATCTGGTGGAAAGGACTGGGGTAATAACACACCTAAGGCTGATACCCAGTCTACATGGGGTAAAAATACCCAGTCTACTTGGGGTAAAGATACCACTCAAAAGGAAGATGACTCTGGAAAAGCTCAGGAGGATGGCTTGTGGTCAGCACCTTCTGGAGCTCAGAGAGAGGCAACTCAGAATGAACCATCAACTGGTTGGGGTTCTCCAAATGTGGATTCTTCCAGTGAGAGAGATTTGAAGTCCCAGTGGGGGGGTCGGGGCCGGGGTCGTGGTAGGGGTTGGGTCCGGGGTGGGCGCTCCAGAGACGGTTCACAGGGTAGGGGCCCTTCAAGTGATGGAGACTGGAAGAACCAGAGACCTCGTCCAGTTAATGATCCCAATGCTCCAGCACTTCTCACTGCAACTAGGCAACGTTTGGATTTATTCACTGCAGAAGAACAAGATGTTCTTTTGGAGATTGAATCGGTTTTGAAGACCATCAGAAGAGTAATGCATCATTCAGGGTAAGTTCTTCTTTGTCTTCCCGTTCTTTTTTCTACCTTCAAGTGGGAATATCATTTAAAGATTTCAAGTCAGATGGAATAATAGAATGTGAAATATCTGGAATGAGAATCATGTGAAGAGCTAATTCTGTTTCTATTTCATTGCTGAGTTATGATTGTTGGATTTTTTTTTTCCATCTAGATATAGGTAGTGCTATTAACAGACTTACAGTATACTCATGGTATTTGAAAAGCTCTTATCATGCATCAGTTTTTGTTAATAAATCATAAATATTGCTGAAAGTAATTTTGGCTTTTATGATTAGAACAAATCTATTTGTATATGAAACTCTTACCCCACCAGACCTCATAGCTGAGAAAATTGGATTTTCTGATTTAGAAAATGTTTAAATACCATGAGTCTGAAGTTTCTGTTTTCATTGCCTTTGTAGGATATATGATAGTGAAAAAAGGCAAGCACTTTTTTATGCTGACCAAGAATATTACTTCAACTGTTTTACATTTTTGTGTAGGTACAATGATGGCGATCGGTTGACTGCGGACGATCAGACGTACATAGTTGATAATGTGTTCAACTATCACCCTGACAAAGCTGCAAAGATGGGAGCTGGACTAGATCATATCATGGTATGTTTTTTGTGTAAACATGCTTTCTGTAGATCACCTGTTAATAGTTTAAAGTTAAATACATTAGTTATTTCACCATTTGGAGTTTCATGTAAACATGGATCATTAAGTTCCTGTGGTTCTGTTCATTTAACCATCAATTTTTGTATTTGTCTAATTACTTTGAGACTCATCTCGCAGGTTCGCAGACACACTGAGTTCCAGGAAAGTAGATGCTTTTACGCCGTCTCCATTGATGGCGTGGAAGCAGATTTCTCCTACTTCAAGTGTCTCGACAACTTCATCCGAGGAAAGTATCCCGACAAGGCAGAGTCTTTCATCCCCAAGTACTTCAAGAAGCCACAACCCCGTGTGGGCTGGAACAGGGATCGTGGCCCTCCTCGAGGTGAAGCTGGAACTCCCCGCTGGAACAACGACTCGACACCTGCTTCAGATGAGGCTGGGACACCCCGTTGGAACAGCGCCTCGACCCCTGCTCCAGATGAAGCCGGGACACCCCGTTGGAACAGCGCCTCGACTCCTGCTCCAGATGAGGCTGGGACACCCCGTTGGAATAGCGCCTCGACTCCTGCTCCAGACGAAGCCGGGACACCCCGTTGGAACAGCGCCTCGACTCCTGCTCCAGATGAAGCCGGGACAGCTCGTTGGAACAGCGCTTCGACTCCTGCTCCAGATGAAGCCGGGACACCCCGTTGGAACAGTGCTTCGACTCCTGATGATGCCGGGACAGCAAGCTGAGCAGCGTATTCGGCCGTTCTTCGTTTTGATGGATTTAGTGGATGTACAGCTTTATCAGCTACTAACAAGTCACAATTCCAGAAATACTGATTTGCAGATGTGTTAGGTTTTGGCAGCAAGAAATTCACCTCACTTTTATTTATTCATCTTGATGCTGCAATTTTCAGTTTATCTATGAACTTATTGTTACCATTTCTACATTTTAGTCAAAAGGATTTTCTCTCTCTATCACCCCTCAAAACATGTAGCTATATATCTCTATTTATTTATGTAGAGAGTTGCTATTTTCTTTCTTTTTTCAAGTGCAGTTCATTTCTGTATATTATATCGATCTACTTATTTTATTATAGTAACAAACTTTCTATTAGAGTAAATTGTTCTTTGCTATCCGTACTATTTTATTTTATTTTGTCATTTGAACAATTTCATTTTTTGACTCGAGCAAAATTTGGATGGTTCATTTAGGTGGTAATTCATTATGAAAAAAAAGAAAAAAAAGGGTTTGTATGTTAAAAGTAAAAGACAATGTTATAGTTTGTACTATCCCAACCAATTTTGACTTTTCAATTCAATTAGTAAAGCTATAAAATCCTAACTCTAAATACTGATTTTCAAAGTAGATTGTGCAAGGACATACTAATTTTTGAAAATAGAAATAGCTACTTACACAAACAAAAAAAAAAATTGCATATAGCATTTAGCCTTCTTCTAAGCCAAAATGCATTTGTGAAGATGTTCCATTGCATTCCAACTCTATTTCCGACATTTTTTTAGGGGTCAAATTACACTCCGATACCTAAAAAAAAGCACTTTTTCAAAATTAATGAAACAACACCCATTTTTTCAAAAATGTTACGAATCTAACATTTGTTCAATTTTAATTGATTGTATGACTTTTTTTAATTGTATTTTAATATTTATTGATTGATTGTATTACACTCTAATTGGTTGTATTTTAATATTTCTTGATTGTATGACTTTTTTTACATTACTGGGAAAATAGACATATTAAAATACAATCAATTAGATGCTGGTTTTCGGACAGAAAAAATGATTAAATGTTAGATTTGTAATTTATTTTTGAAAAAGTGAGTACTGATTTGTTAATTTTGAAAAAGTGAATTATTGTTTTTTAAAGAGTCCAAAATATAGGTATTAAAATATATTTTTCATTTGTTTGTGCTATTTCCACTTTTTATCCACGACTTGCGGTAAAATTTTGGCATTTGGAAATTTTCATTATAAAAAAAAGTGTGTAATATTATGGATAATTATGCTGAAATTTCTAACCAAAGCTCAAAATTGTGATGTGGTTAAAGCAAGAACTAGAGTGTAAATAACCAAATATGATGGGCCTATGAACATTTATCGACGGTAAACGAGAGGGATGCAGTGGTCCCGGTGGGGATGATTTAGTGGTGGAGTGAGATTACTTAAAAATCGAAGGTAACGAGTTCGAATCTCTTTAATATAATAGGTCGAGTGTATGAGTAAAAAAAAATCGAGAGGAATGTAGTGAAACACCTCCACTACGGAATTTACTTTGAATTTAGAGTGAATGTAATACTCCCTCATCCTATAATTGTAATCCCATCTAATTTTTTACATAGATTAAAAAAATGTATTTAATTTACTTGAAAATATAAAATTACATAAAATATTCCTACTATATTCTCATTTATTGAATCAAAATAAAAGAAATATTAATTTCAAATAACATTAAATAATGGTATATTAAGAAAAATAAAATTTATATACATATAAAATATAAAAAGTAGATTATAATTTTTCGGACAGTGGGAATAAAGTTCATTTTTTTTCCCAATCTTTATTTACTTTTGCTCACTTTTACCCATTTGGACTAATGTTTAAGTCAAAATTGATTATTTCTAAAATGTATGTATCAATATTAGAAAACATTTACAACCACATTAATTGAATATTAGAATGGGAGTTGTTATTTGCACAATTATTTTTACTCTTTGCACCACAAATAAAGAAAAGAAAAAATAAAATAATTTAGAACTTAACTTAAATACCCTTTACTTAAAAGGAAAAAAGTATAGATTGATTAGAAAATCAAATTTCGAACTCATCATATTTATTTGAAATTCAATTTTCAAACATGTAGGTTTTTAAAATATAGTCTCGATCGAAAATGAATTTTCGAACAAATATAGTGTGTTTCAAAATTTCATTTTCAAACAAACATGATATTTTTCAAAATTGATTTTTGAATTAATTTTTATTTAAGTAACTTTCGAAATTATGATTTTGAACGTATCCAGAAAATAAGGGTTTTTAGAATTAAGATTACAACATTTAATTGAGTGGACGGTTACTCTCATCTCAAACTACAACGTTTCCCACGTGACAAATGTGCTCCAAATTCATAGAGACGCTTTGCGAGATAAAGACAAAATCAGAGGACCAATTCAGAATATCCTAAAAAATAGAGGGCTCGAAAAATAAACCAAAAATTGCGTCACTCCTTTAATTCAACCGTACGTGCAGCTCACTAACACTCCACTGATCCCACTGCCTTCTCCGCTTCAACAATCTTAGCTTCTACTCGGTACTCTCTCTCTCTCACACACACACACACACACACACACACACACACACACACACACACACGCTCGTTCGCCAATTGTATGAGTGTGTTGGTGCAGTTTTGGTGATTTTGGATGTCTAATGAAATTTCAAATATCCTGCTACGTTGTTCAGATATGTTGGAACGAAATAAAATATCTGATTCTCCTCATTGTTTGATTTTGATCTAATTTTTGGCTATTTTCTGCAAATGATTGCTACTCTGATTAATAATTTGACTGTTAGTGTTTCCTAATTATGTGTACCAACACTGGCAGGTTCCAGTTGAATTCGTTGTACTTGGGAAGTTGTTTGTGATGTTTAATCTTCTTACGATTATATAATAATAGTACTATTGCCATTAGTTAGTGTAACTGTTGATGAGTGTTCTGTTTCATGTTAGTCTCTGTATGTATTGGTTAGCTTTTTTCGCCATTGGCATGACTGGTATCATAGAAATGATGTGTAGTGTGTTGGTATGTTTTTCTGGTATTCTTTGAAACACATTATGTTTCTAAATTTTTGGTTGGCATCGGATGCTTGGACGATGGTATGAGACGTGTTTTGACAGTTTGCATTTACTATGTTCCGATAAAGAATATTGAATCTGGTGTTTTTTCACCTTTGAGATATTTTATGGGTGATAAAGCTAAGAAATCGCCCGTTTTATAGGTCCTTTTAACTGTCCTGAAATTTTACATTGAAAGAGTTGATCATGACATCTGGATTTTTAAGCAAATTAAGCTGATATATGGAGCCTTTTCAACTGAGAAAATCTGGCTTCTGGAATTTAATTACACTTAGTCCGACTGATGCAAATGACTTGGGAATCACATTTTGCAGCCCTTTCTTGATTGGGGTGCGTGTGTTTTTTCTCACTATAATGCCTTCGTGCATGATAGGAAGTTAATATTTCCCTGAATTTATGCATTGATGAAGGAAATGATTATTTCGAACTTATATGTTGATAGATGATATATCATTTTTCTTCATAAAGGCATACATTGCGGGGAATATAAATTTTGGTATCAGTGCATCTTAAAGTTAAGATGGTTATGGTGTCATCTTCAGTATAAAGCTACATGTTTCTTTTTTTATCACTGTCCCCTTTTTCGTTAATTTACTCACAGAACTAATGTATGCGGCTATAGGTTTTGATTCCTGTACATGGGTTCATTGATTGGTCAACTTGCTTTACTTCCAAATAATGGTCACAAGATTTGGGAAGATCCATCTTTCATCAAATGGAGGAAGAGAGATGCTCATGTTCCAATGCACTGCCATGAATCTATTGAAGGTTGGTTATATTCTTTGGGTTTTCCCATTTAACTTTGTAGCCTAAGGAAGAGGGCGTTTTGACGATTATTCTTCCTGCTATGATCTGACTCGGCTGCAGATTAGAGAGAATTTGTTGTGCATTTTTATGATTGACTGTAATACATAAATAAATACTCACTAACATGCTATATTTGCAAACTATTTTGATTATTTTGTTTGGGAGGGTGGTTGGGTTGTGCCTTTTCTCCTGAGATTTATGTGAGCCTCGTACTTGCCACATTTTGATGCTGTTACTGCTTAGGTTCTTTGAAGTACTGGTATGAGCGCAACAAAGTTAATATCTTGGTGTCAAAGGAAGCCGTTTGGGATGATGAGGCAGTTGCAAGAGCAATTGACTGTGCTGCATATTGGGTCAACAACCTGCCTTTTGTGAAGTCTTTGTCTGGAAATTGGAAATTTCATTTAGCCACCAGTCCTTGTGATGCCCCAACTGAATTTTATGACGGTTCATTTCAAGATTCTACATGGGATAGTATACCTGGTAATTTCTCTGCTTTATTTACAGTAATACACGTTACATATTCTGCTTGCAAACACTTAATTTCCGATGTTCTTTAGCCTCTCACAAGGAAACAATGCCACCCATTCTGCTTTAAGGAATTTAGTACAAGTGACAGTTTTAGTGCTTTCTAGACTAGAAAATAACAATTTACGCTGGTTGCAATTTACTTTTGGAGCTTGTAAATACATAATTCATGAAATACAAGGGTTGCACATAAAGTCATTTTCTCAAACTCAGATTCAACATACATAAGTCTAGGAAAATGTTCTAGTCGCCAATGCAATTCATTTGTATGAATTGAATTTTTAAGTACTCACCCTCAATGTTCTTCAACTAATTCTCCCTCTCAGGTCGCAAGATATGTTTTACATGGTTCAAACTCTGGAAGTTTATTCATCATTGACCAATGCAAAAGTTTTTTGTGAGAAATGATCTTATTCTATTTGTTAATCCTTCACGTGACATGAAATAACTGCTACAAAATCTTTTCCAAAATATGATCTTCAACTTGTGTGTGTGTTTTTAGTATTGAATTGGTTTTGATAGTTTCTGTTGTATCTTTGTACACTGAAATGATAGGACCAGCTTTATTTACTGTGTATTCTGATACTTTTGTCTTTTCCCATCAAACCAGTTCCCTCTAATTGGCAGATGCATGGATTTGACAGGCCAATCTACACAAATGTTGTATATCCATTTCCACTTACTCCACCTAAAGTTCCAGAAGATAATCCCACTGGATGCTACAGGACTTACTTTTCCCTTCCTAAAGAATGGGAAGGTGAGATTTTAGGGCTAGTCTTGAACTGTAGATAAATTATTCTAGTGCTTATGGTTACCCATACATACCGAGATTTTGTAATGCTATTTTCTTTGGTCGTCAACCATCTATAAAAATGGCATTGCAGGTCGGAGGATATTCTTGCATTTTGAAGCTGTTGATTCTGCCTTCTTTACATGGGTGAATGGACACCCAACTGGATATAGGTTTGTCACTTTATCAAGACTTTTGGGCATTTTGTGAATTCTTGAGATTGTGAGGCTTGAGGGGTGTAATCGAGCTAAGTCGAGTAGAGTATTGTCAAGCTCAAGCTTGACTTGTTGATTATCGAATCAAGCTCAAGCTTTATTTATCAAACTCTAGTTCATGAGCTTATTTGAACTCAATCAAGCCTGAACAAGCTTTCTAAGTATATATTTAAATTTAAATATTTATGATTTATCTTTTCCTTTAACAAATAAACTATTTTATTCTAAAAAATATGATATATGTAATTCCATTATTTTAATATTATGTTTTTTAACACTAGAAAAACTTTCCTTCTGTTGCCAGTCAAGATAGCAGACTACCAGCTGAATTTGAGATCACAGATTTCTGTTATCCATGCGGATCTGACCAGAAAAATTGTCTAGCTGTTCAAGTGATGAGATGGTCTGATGGTTCATACCTTGAAGATCAGGATCACTGGTGGTTATCTGGTATCCATCGTGATGTTCTAGTTCTTGCTAAACCGAAGGTTTGTCCTATAATATAGGGGGCACTTAGTGTTTTGGCTCCTTAATTAACTTTACTCAAAGAACATGATCGAGTGATTTCTAATTCTACACTAAATTTATGAATGAGATATGGTGTGTAGGAGGTGACATTATTACAAGTGAAAGAAAATTCTTGAAGTTGTGTAGTATTAAAATTTGAATGCAGTCCTTCAAGTCAATAAGCCAGCTTTGAGGAAGAGTTTTGATATGTATAAGTGATTTGATCCAACTTTGTAATGAATCTGCAGGTTTTTATTGCGGATTATTTCTTCAAATCAAACTTGGCAGAAGATTTTTCTTGTGCGGATATACAGGTAAAATAGACAAACTCTCTCTGTGTGTGTGTGTGTGTGTGTTCTCGAGCCTATTGGAAACTAACTAAAAATGCTCTCAAGTATCCCTCATTAGCATATCAGCCGTTGGGGCTAGCCAGATAGATTCTAAAATTGAAGTCACTACTTATTCAACTGCACTCTTATCTCATTTTGTGATGTATTGGTAACTCACATAATATTTTTTGGCTGGTGCTGAAAGCTGCTGCTGATAATGCAGTATTTTTATCTCTTATACTTTGAGAAATTTTGCATTGGAGCATGTAATTCTCTGAACATCTACCATATATTTATGACAAGATAAAAATAAAATGGTGTAGAAGCATTGGGATGTCTTTCTGCCACTTTATTTACTCAGTGAAAATTAAATATAGGAAAAGGAAGTATAAGAATTACATGCAACTTGAATTCATATGCAGCACTATGGAAGTGTTGAGCTCTTCATCTGCCTTTGCATAATTGAATAATCTGGTTCTGCGTGAGACAAAATACTTTAATTTGTGTTGCCAACACAATCCTCAATCTTTTTCTATAACTGTTGACACTTGTCTTATTTCTTTCTAATGTGAAAGAATGTAGGCAAATTTGGAGATCATTTGTGGAAAATGTCTGAGTTTGCCATTTATGCTTTACCAATTATCTTTCCAGGTTGAAGTGAAAATTGACCATTCAGAAATGAACATTGACAGCTCACCAGAAAGTGGAAATTTTTTCAAAATATCTGAAGACAAGTTTATAGCGAGCTTCACCATTGAGGCCGAAATTTTTGATTCAGGGAGTTGGAACACTGGCAATGAACATCCCAATCTGCTAAGTACGAGTGTGGCTCATCTACAATTAACTAATTCTGTTGATTATTATCTTGGTTTCATAGGATACCAACTTAAGGGGAAACTGCAGATGCCCAAGCTGTGGACTGCTGAGCATGTAAAAGTTTCTGAACTTAGAACTTATATTAGCTTTCTGCCTGCAGTTTGTAGCTAATTATCTCTCAACACGCAAGTATATAATTACACTGGACTCTGTTTTTGCAAACTGCTCGGGGCAAAAAAAAAAGGCCCTGGTTCTTGTGCATGTAGAGAATTCTAGAAACATAATTAATTTTTACTAATTGCTTCTTTGTTCCTTTAAATATGCTTATGCTACTGAATTCATGCTCGACAAAGTTCAGAGAGAGCACAACTTTCTTGAGAATATAACTTTGCTGCTTACTGTACCATCGTGGAGATGCTAGATCAGGAATCATGCATCCATTTGATACATTAATATCTTCATGAAGTCTTAAACATTAAATGGTCATCTGTCGAAAAACTCTTTCTGCCTTTGCTGGTCTGTGTTTTAGAAACTTCAGTTGATGCTCTAGTCCTGTGATTTTTTCAATTCATTTCAACGCATAGGGGTAGATTTAACACACACAAAAAAAATTGGTAAGAGGAAAATTGATTTCCCCATAAACAATTCCAGTAGATTACAGTAAATTGTGTCCTTTCATATCATCAACTACTCAGAAGACAAGGTTCATTTTATTATACATGCAAATTTGGTATGCTTTATGTTTCAACTTGTCTTTAATCTGTGTGTTTTAATGTAATATGTAACAATAAATGGAACATTTTCTGTGGATTGCAATTCATAACCTTAACATCTTCCCATTGATAAGATAGGTACATTCTACTTAAATCCATCAACAATTAGCCTGAGTATCTGCACACGCTGAACTGCATATCGTTGCTAATTTTGTTTCTCGAACCTCTTATCGGTTGTATATTATGACAGCCAAATCTTTACACTCTTGTTATCACCCTCAAAGATGCGTCTGGGCACGTTGTTGATTGTGAATCATGCCAAGTTGGTATAAGGCAAATGGCAAAAGCCCCAAAACAAATCCTTGTAAATGGACAACCTGTGATGATAAGAGGGGTGAACAGGCATGAACACCACCCTCGTCTTGGGAAAACAAACTTGGAGTCCTGCATGGTTCAGGTAATAGTTCATTTATTTCTGTGTTTATGCCTGCTTGCTTTTCATAGATCTGTTGTAATGCTCACTGACATGCTTACTTTTGTTATATTTGTGTAGGATTTGCTTTTGATGAAGCAAAACAATATCAATGCTGTCAGAAACAGCCATTACCCTCAACATCAAAGGTGGTACGAGTTGTGCGATCTGTTCGGCATGTACATGATTGACGAGGCTAATATTGAAACACACGGTTTTCATCTTTCCTCCAATGTAAAGCATCCTACAAACGAACCAATTTGGGCCGCTTCCATGCTGGATCGAGTTATAGGAATGGTCGATAGGGACAAAAACCACGCTTGCATCATTTCTTGGTCTTTAGGAAATGAGTCAAGCTATGGGCCTAACCATGCCGCACTTGCAGGTACCTTTCATTAATTTTAGAGTCTCTCTTGCTTAGTCTAGACCATTTTTAACCTGTATTGCAAAATTGCATGATTCTTCATTAGCACTTGTATCAGCTGGCTGTCTTCTTCCTCAATATGTTTTGATAAAGTGATGTCCCACGCCCGATGCTGAATGCTTAACAAACTTCATGTTTGAAATTGAGTAATTTTGAACTAGGTTCAGCTTCATGTAGATCTTTAACTGTATCATAATTAAATATACTACTGAAAATTATACTGTAATTGCTGTTTCATACTAGATAACTATTGGTGTGGTTTTTCAAATCAATCAGCTTCTGGTATTGTATTACCCTGAAAGACTCCTTCCAATGAGCAGAAGGGCCACAAAATACACCTCTATTTAGATTTTTGGAGTATATAAATACTTAAGAGAAATAATGTTAGTGATATCTAGGAAATTTGTGATCACATTTGTGAATCTTAGCAGAAACATTGTGAGTTATTGTATATGTAGTTTTCTTCAGTCATTCATTTATCTCTGAGGTTTCTGGTGCAAGAACACTCGTTATCCACTCACTCAAAATTTCTGGAGAGTTGATTTTTTCATATTGGAGAACATGCATGAGCCAGCTCTCTGGTCATTTGGTAACCTAGATTGAGGATCAGCTGACTTAGTACTATTCCGACTTTGACTTCATTCATTTTTAGGTTGGGTACGAGGAAAGGATTCAACTAGGCTCTTACACTATGAAGGTGGGGGGGCCAGAACATCTTCAACAGATATTGTGTGCCCAATGTACATGCGTGTTTGGGACATAGTTAAAATTGCTCAAGATCCAGATGAATTACGTCCTTTGATACTGTGCGAGTATGTAACTCTGTTTTTCTAATGCTCATGTATATAAATAGAATGAATCTCTCACCCAATCTCATACGTATACTGATTGCGGTGCTCAAAAACTGCCAGATATTCACATTCAATGGGAAACAGCACTGGGAATATTCAAGAATACTGGGAAGCAATTGATAACACATTTGGTCTTCAAGGAGGCTTTATCTGGGATTGGGTTGATCAGGTTCATCTCTTATTAAGCTTTACAAAACTTCTCTTTTATCTCAATAGTCAATTTGGTTTAAAAAGTTCAACTGAAAATTATAAATCAGAGAAAGTTAAGACAGTTCGTGCAAAAAGATGTATGTCATGAGCAAATACATTACCTTGACTATTTTTACAAAACCCAAAACCCTAAGCATTTAGTTTTCAAATAAAATCATTTGGGATTTCCTTAATATTTGCTTAAATAAATAATATGCCCTGCCTTGGTCCCTTAACTTAAACTCCCACCCCCACCCCCAACAAAGAAAAACCATTTATAAACTTGTTTTGTGAGTTATATGATTAATAATTTTTAGTTTTCAAATAACATCATTTGGGATTTTCTTAATATTTGCTTAAAATATTAATATGCCCTGGCTGTGGTCTCTTAACCCTTACCTTAAACCCCCACCCCACCCCCACCAAAGAAAAACCATTTACAAACTTGTTGTGTGAGTAACATGATTAATATTTTTGTGTTCTCTAAAGGCATTATTGAAGGAGGGTTCGGATGGTATCAAGCACTGGGCATATGGAGGCGATTTTGGAGATACCCCTAATGATCTGAACTTTTGCCTCAATGGCCTTGTATGGCCAGATAGAAGTCCACATCCAGCTATGCATGGTAATTAATTGATCAGCTTCCATCATGACTTTGTATTTTACGGTTAAAATGATCATTATTCAATTCTTTCTTTTTTTTTTTTTGTAATTTTCAGAGGTAAAATTTGTATACCAGCCCATCAAGATTTCACTCAAAGAAGGGACAGTTAAGGTGGTATCTTATGTAATCATGTTATTTTCCTAATTCCTTTATTAACAATACCCTACTTTTGTAACTGAAGTTTACCTTGTAGGTTACGAATACACACTTCTTCTCTACAGCACAAGAATTAGCATTTCATTGGGTGGTGCATGGTGATGGTGGTGAGCTAGGTTCAGGGATCCTGAGCCTACCAACAATAGATCCTCAGAAAAGTTTTGACATTAAATGGGATGCTAGCCCTTGGTATGACCCGTGGTGTACTTCAGATGCAACAGAAATATTTTTGACAATTACTGCAAAGCTATTGAGCTCCACTCGCTGGGCTGAAGCTGGCCATATAGTGTCATCCGCACAAGTCCAACTGCCAGTAAAACAAAACATTGTTCCTCATGTAGGTGTTCTTGCTGTAATTGGTGATGGCCTCTGGAAGTATTTTCTTTTTCTGTAGTATTACTAATTTTGATGAATATTATGCTTTTCAGATCATTGATGTTAACCAGCATGGATTGGTTACTGAAGTTCTTGATGATTCTATAGAAGTTAAGAATTCGAAGCTCTGGGGGATCAAGTTCAACAAACAAACTGGGCTTATTGAGAGCTGGACGGTAATTTGACATCAAGCCTCACTTCTGCACTATTTTCCTGCATAGCATTTTATGCATGCTTATATGCTAGATGAGCAAGTCCTATAATGTGGTGTTCGATTGGAAATGTCCGAGTATACATGTTCTTTACCTTGTGTATGAATCTAACTGTGGATGGGAATGATTGATAGGTGGATGGGTTCTTGGTCATGAGCAAAGGTATACAACCATGCTTTTGGAGAGCACCTACGGATAATGACAAGGGGGGTGAAGCAAAAAGTTATCTTTCAAAATGGAAACTTGCGAAATTGAATAACTTGACTTTCGTGACGGAGAGCTGCACGGTTGTTGATGTTTCAGATAATCTAGTGAAAATTGCCATAGTCTATCTCGGCATGCCTAATGATGCAGATAAAAACTTATCTCCACCACAAGCATGTCTATTTAAAGTTGATCTGGTTTACTCAATTTATGGTTCTGGAGATGTCATACTGGAATGCCACGTAAAACCAAATTCTGATCTACCACCTTTGCCTCGAGTGGGGATTGAGTTTCACTTGGATAAATCAATGGACCAGATCCAATGGTATGGAAGGGGACCTTTTGAGTGCTATCCTGATCGAAAAGCTGCTGCACATGTTGGCTTGTACGAGCAGGATGTTTCTAGCTTGCACGTGCCATACATCGTTCCTTATGAATGCTCAGGCAGGGCAGATGTTAGGTGGGTAACATTCCAAAACAAAAACGGCCGTGGAATTTATGCTTCCACCTACGGAGGGTCTCCACCGATGCAAATGAATGCTAGTTACTACGGCACTGCTGAGCTTGAGAGGGCAACACGTCTTGAGGAACTAGTTAAGGGAGAAGACATTGAGGTAATCATACTTCTCCTAAATCACTTCTTATCTTCATTAATTATTCGAGAAACATAATTTGGACGATTTTTGTTTTTAGACGGCCTTGGGATTCAAGGTCTCTGGACAATCACAACCACAATGCTAATGATTGTCTTGCCCAATGACCTTGAATCCTAGGATGTCATGACTCTGTATACGGGTATCTAATTGCTTCCCGTTGTTGCACAGGTGCATCTCGACCACAAGCACATGGGTATAGGCGGAGACGACAGCTGGTCTCCTTGTGTCCATGAGAAATATCTTGTGCCTGCTGTGCCTTACTCTTTCAGAATCAGGTTATCTCCTCTAATTCCACCCACTTCACCCCAATTCATTTACAGATCCCAGCTCCAGAAGAAGTAAACATATCTCCTTTCATTACTATGAATTTGCATATTTTCCTGCTTTGTTTTTGACTTTTCGTCTCACGTTTACTTCGATATTTTTCGTTTCTGTTGCTGTTCGAGTAGCCACTTCTGTAATAAGATGAGACGTGAACTGGTGTACATTATGTTTCATTTCAGAAGAAACTATGTTTAATTCCATTTCCCACTGTTCTTCAACGTTTGTTTTGCTATTACGTAGAGTAAAATGGTAACTTTGGGTGTAGCAAGTATTGCAGAAGATCATTTTCTTTAATGTCCTTCATGAACTTTTGATTTTGATGATTCCCCCCCCCCCCCCCCCAATTCGACATGCCAACGAATTTTCAGCTAGGGTTAGTTGTAGTTTAGTACCCAACGTTTTAGGTTGCCAACGTTTTTGTTCCAAAGTTCAAAAATTATATATTGATACCCCACGTTTGCATAATTTAGCAAATATACCATGGCAACAAATTTTTGGCATTTCAAATTTGACATGGCTTAGTGGAACCAAGGGGGTTGGTGAAAAATATACTAATCTTCTTGATTTTGACAAATCATATCAGAATAAGGATGACATAATTTTATTTTCGGGTTAGCTTTATTAGATTGTGTAATGTTGTATATTAATATGCAATTTTAGAAATTTTGGGATAAAAATTTTATCGATTTCAAATATTGAGAACTAAAGTATAAATTAGCGGTGCACATAAATGTGTTTAGGCCGATCAAACCGGCCAACCTAAATTGACATTAGACTGTATAACCCGTTATAATTACAAACTGCAGTTGTTTAGGCTCATACATCATGTAGGTCGATCGGGTTGACCCAAACAAATCCAAATCAACATGTTACCTTTTATTCAATTATATATATATATATATATATATATATATATATAATGCATATGAAATTATATATAATTTTGTATTTATGATCTTGTTCGATTGATATGCTTTTATTCCACTATCTTAATTCTCAAACACTCAAAAATTCTAAATATATAGGAACAAATTTTCACTTTCTTTTCATGTAGGGTAATCTAGATGCTTCCTTTTCTGCCACGGGTGACAGGTCGATATCGACAACCCTCATTATAGTTTACAATAAATTAATGAATTTATATTTGAGCTAACTGTTCACTTTCAACCTGATGAATCCAACCCAACCCGACCCTTATATTCTTGTGAGTAGTAGGATTGGGTTGTGCAATGAAAAAAAAGATTAATGACCTAGAGTTTTTTTAAACCATGGGTTGTGCAATGAAAAAAAAGATTAATGACCTAGAGTTTTTTTTTTTAAATCGTAGTTTATGGGTTGACCTATTTAAACACTTTCAACCCAGCCAACCCAACCCGTGTGCACCCCTTGTATAAACCATTAGCTTGATATATATTTGATTTTACTCACGATTTTTTTAAAGAAGAATAAGAGTTGAAAATCGTAACTATCAGCTGTCTAAACTTACTAGATTTCACGTCCAAATGTCGAATTCAAAATATATAGTTTTTAAAAGGGGAGTTGCTATTTGCACTAATCAAATTCCGAATGTCGAATTCAAAATCTATAGCTTTAAAATAGGAGCTGTTATTTGCACCACGATTTTTACTCTTAACATTGTATTTACTCTATGCACCACAAAATATGACTTATTTACCATTCAAAATCTATAGCTTTAAAATGGGAGCAGTTATTTGCACTACTATTTTTACTCTTTACATTGTATTTATTCTATGCACCACAAAATATGATTTATTTACCACTCATTTTAAAAAATCTTATTAACAGAAGCAAAGTTAGTTGTGTTCGAAAATTTAACACTCATTTGAAAAAGAGTTTCCGAACGAATGTTAATGTTTTCAAACACAACTGGTTTTACAAAAAAAAAATTAACATCCATTTGGAAGCTAGTTTTGGAACGTGTTCAGAAACCAGTTTGTGAACGAGCCTTAGATCTTTTAACACAATTGATTTTCGAAAATTTAAAAGGTAGTTATGTAACTTTATAATTATTCCATTTATACTTTTTTCTAATTTATGGAACGCCTTTAAATGTTCAATTTCGATTTTTATTTTTTTTTGGCAATTGGCATGGGTAAATTTCGTTAATTTCCAATAAATAAAATGTTAGTTGAAATTTGAATTTGACACCCTTGATTAATGCTATGGCACCACACTAGCTATAAAAACATTTAAATTGCTTAATACAAACTAAAACCACGTTTTTTTTTAATTATTGCAAACACTCATTAAAGTAGTAATAATGAAAACCCATTGACTAATTCCGTTGGTGGGGCCCACATCCTTCTCTCTTTTCCTCCTCGCAAAACGCCAAAATTACTATATTAAGATATTTCACGAAAAAAAACAACTCGGATATTTTTTTTTAAAAATAGTTCTGATGAATTTAATTCATAAAAATAATGATCATGTAAAAATTTCCATTCATTCACATGTAAACTTCAATTTGTATTTGTTCATCAATTCCTGGGGAAATCAAATAGCATTTGTTGATTCCAATTATGGCGTTTCCATGGATTTCATCGAAGAGCTTCACCATCTTCTCAAACTCAGCATCAACTTCATCATTAGCGAGCAATTTCCATCCATGGACATTGCCCAAATTCCATCTCCACCCTTCGATCCGGAGCGCGAATTGCAGCTGCAAATGTGGATTAGCAGCTGACGATGAGCTCAAATTCGTGCTTCACGACGCGCTTGATTTTTCCGGCATCGATACGGCTCACGCGAGGGTGAATTCCTCTTCTGATGCATGCCTGTCTTATATTCGCTTGTGATGTCTGTGATTTTAGTGAGAGAGAGAGAGAGTGTTTTCGATCTGGTGTGGTATGCGATTACGTTTGTTGAGATGAATGGAACAATTTGTGAGTTCAATCATCAACCTAGTTTGATGATTCTATGTTGGCTGTGATCAGTACTCGGTAGCTTTGTTATATTTTACAGCAAAAAATAACTAAAATCAAAATTTGCAATAAGGAACCTAAGTTTGATTGGCTTTGGTTGTATTATGCCTGCTTGCTACATATTCAGTCACTGGGGAGCATAAATTCAAACTAACATAAATATTCTTCAGAGTTTGTAGGAATTTTTCATTGATTAATGATGGCTTTATATAGTGCTCAAAATGGATTAAGTTTTATTGTCTGATGTTGATTCGGTATTATTTTTTCGTTTCGAATTGATATATGGCTCTGTCAACAGGCTGCAAGGGTAGGTTTTTGCTCGCAGATAAAAAAGTTCTCTGACATTGAGAGAGGAACTAGTATCACTATAAATAGAGGGGTTGATTTAGCCAGAACAGCTCTTCAGATTGCAGCTGAGGATGACTCCCTTATCTCGCACTCTTCTGTTCCGCTTCCGGTTGATGATTTCATTGAGAGATTGGATAGCCTTTCTATGGGCTATTGCACTCATTACAGCTCCTCAATTAGATCCTCACCAGAGAATTTTCTTGATTGTTTAGAAAAATTCCTGTACCTTAATAAAGTAAGTTAGGCTTCTCTTTTATGCACGGCATAATTACAGTTGATTCTATATTGTTGTTCTGTTTTCCGCCTGACACAAGTTGCAATTTGAAGTTTACTAGCTGATTATGTGCCCTAACATTAAGCTTTTCCTGTCATCTATGGAATCTTTTGGGAAGCTGTATAATAATTTATTCTTTCTGCCTTGGGATCAAGCTTCTTTCTTGATGGCGATACTCAGAATCTGTTTATTTGAGCTGCTATTAAGAGTGTCAACTGTAATGGCCATGTCCTTTTCAGGGTTTTCGAAGAGCAAGTACCAGAAACCATGTTGAGCAGCGTGCTCTGTATCTCAATACAGTATGTCTCTTCAACATCCATGATTACTTTGTTCTTGATTCTAATGCCTCGTTTATCACTCCTGAGAACTAATTCATTTTACAGGTCTTAACACATCGTTCTGGCTCTGTTTCCATGCTCTCCCTTATATACTCAGAGATTCTAAAGATGCTTCGCTTGTGGGGCGTCCTGAATTTTGATGTAGAAATCTTCTTCCCTCACGATTCTCATAGTTCTCCAAGAGGATATCTAAAACAAAAAAGCAAAGAATCTGACCATTCACATATTATGACATCACAATCTTTATTAGTGGAGGTAATAATTTTTTATTTATTATCTAGTGAAATTGTAGCATACCTGCATCTCCTTTCCAGAAGATATGGGCATCCTTCTGAATGATACCTGCATCATCTTGGTCTAAACTGTGTTTGGTGATTGTGTTTGGTTCACTTCTGTCTCTTGGTATTTGAAATTACATTAGGGAGTCTTCTAGTCAAGTCAAGTATCTCCTCCAGATTACAAGTTCCTGGAAAATTGATACTGCATTTGATCGAGTTATGGAGCTCTTTGCTCTTGTATGTCTTGAATTTAGCTATCTGTGCATGATTATAATTTAAAAATGCCTGGGACTGTTAATCTAAACATAGTCTGTTGTTATTTACTATCATGTGCAGATACTGACAGATTTAAAGAATGCTTTCTGGCCATTTCAACTTGATAATGCTAGGAGTTTATTCCTAAGGGCAGCAGAAGCTGCTCATTGCTTCACTGGTGACAACAATGCTAATGAAAGGTAGTATCGAGATCTTTTAGATAAATTTAAGAGTTTAGACATCATCTTACACAACAATTCTTTTCTTTTCCGTGAACTATCTTCGACTTCTTTGTTCAATACAGTGCCTTGGAGCTTGCATCTGCCAAGGCGGCCCGCCATCGGCTGCAACGAGGTGTTTGGACTAGTGTTCGCTTTGGAGATATGCGCCGTGCATTATCAGGTATCTTACCATATGGATTCCTTTTCCAGTCACTTTAATCGGCCATCACCCATTGAACATGGTGAATGCTATATTCTAACATAAATTTGGTAAAGGTTTCTAATGGATTGACAGATTTCAAATATAAGATACCAGAATTTGTTGGATTAATCTGCTTCAATTTAATATCATTGAATATCTAGTAACTCTAACCTAGCATGCGGATTATGCATCCTTCCAGATAGAGCACACTTGGTGTTCTTGAAATTACAGTGCTTTTCTGGAGAGCTGCTGCTTAAATAAATACACTACTGAATTCGTTTTTCCAAGATTATACTTGCTAGTCTTCATATTGCGTAGATCAATATCTTTCGAGGTGACCCTTGTTTCGTTTATCATTTTAACATATTATTATATGCCCCGTAACAGCTTGCGAACGCCTTATTTTACTCAAGCATGATCCTAAGGAGCTGAGGGATTATGGTGTTCTCCTCTACCATTGCGGATATTATGAGGAAGCACTGCATTTCCTTAAGCATTACCAGGAAACAAAGGTATGTATGTATGTCTTCTCAGTTACAAAAACATAAACTTCAATGTTTTTAGGAAAAAAGAAAAGGATCACTGATATACATGATGAGTGACTCGACGTTGTGTTGTGTTGTGTCGTGTCGTGTTCGATAATTCAGCAGCAATCTGGTTCGAACGACGACGACGTAGAGGAATATGCTGTAGAGAAGCTAATAGTCCGGTTGAACCTGATCTTGATGGAGGTTGGTTGGTCTAGACAGCCAGATAACAAAAATATTCTGTTCAACAATTCTGAGCCATGGTAATATTCAGATAAAATAATAATAATGAGAATTATATATACATATGTATGTTGTAATTTGTAAAGAAGTATATATAAATACTAGTATTTGTATAGCTGATGATGTGAAATCTATATATATTCTTGTAAATAGAATACTAAGCGTAGATTGAGTCTTATTATGATTATTATTTTCGTATCTCTATTTACAAATTTTCTTTCTTCATGATGAAAAGGTGAAAAAAAATGGAAATTGACGGAAATTTATTTTCTTCATTTTTTTATTTCCCTTAAATTTGTTCGTTTGTATTTTTTAGCATAATTTTCTGGAATTTTAACCCTAAAATCACATTTATGAGGAATTGAGAAAGAAAAAGAAATATGTAGCATCGTCGTTGGTACCTACTGGCTAGTCAAAAAAACAAAACAAAGGAAGTTTATACGTGAGATTGTATAAAAATAGGGAGTTGTTAAATGCATTATTAAAATTACTCTTTACACCACAAAAGAACAAAAAGAAAAATAAAATAATTATGAAGTTAATTAAATGTCCTTTACTTGAAAAGAAAAAAAGTCTAAGAGTGGCTCGAACATGAAATTTTGGAACTCACCATGTTTGTTGAAATTCAATTTTCGAACTAGCATGATTTTTAAAATAGTCTTGTTCGAACAACCATGGTGTGTTCAAAGTCCTATGTTCGAACAAACATGGTGTGTTCGAAAATTTATTTTCGAACGGTCTCCATGAATTTTTATTAAGTATCGTTCGAAAATAGGAGTTCGAACACATCATGTTTGTTCAAACACACCATATTTGTTCGAACATATAAGTTTGAACGGAATGCCTTGAATACCATATTTATTCACTCGAAAATTAATTTGGAATCACTCCCGTATCACGGAAATTCTACAACGTGTGCCCACATAGTGTGTCCCCCTCATATATAATAAAAAAAAAAGTGGACTCATTATTTAAAAAATATTATTTTTTATGAGAGAAGCACGCTACATGAGCACACGTCATATAATTTTTCCATCCGAACACACTTTTAGGGGATCAAGGAAATCTACTTATTCATCAATTGTTAACGTGATACAAAAATTATGAATCTATATCTATATATATATATTAAGGCAAAATCGTGTGATAGACAACAGTTCTGGTGTAAAACGTTGTCTATTACACATTTTGTCTTAGACAACAGTTTTTGAATAATAGACAACAGTTCTGATGTAAATCGTTGTTTATTACACATTTTGTCTTAGACAATAGTTTCTAATTAATAGACAACAGTATTAACATTTATTGTTGTAAATTTTCTTTATTATTATTATTATTTTTCATTTTCCACGACAATTTAGATTACAACCGTTGTATTTTAACAAATTTTTACAATTTTACTTATTATTATTTTTATTTGTAAATTTGAGATTTGTAGAATGTTAAATTTTATTTTTTTTATGCATAGATGGATGATTTGTAATACTCTACATTTGTCTCTTAAAAAATAGCTTTCATTTATATTGCATAATAATAATAATAATAATAATAGTTTGTTATTTTTTCTATTTCAATTTCATCATTTAAAATAATTAAATAATTAAATTTTTTATACATGTCATATATTTAAAGAAACCAAATGTTCTAATCGTGGACAATTATCCATTGTTATTTATAAAAATGTTACGTTGGAAATATTTCAATTCGATCTTTCTATCATGGATTTTCATTTAGTTTCTAAAATTTAATTTTCTTTTTGTTTGTTATAACTATACAAAATTGATTTTCTTGTCTAATTAATTAACGCATGTGCATATCATTTTATTAATTTTTAAAAATTAAACACACCATATAAAAATAAAAAATAATCATAATAATAAATCTAAAAAAATAATAATTATTTGTGCATCGCACGGGAGAAATACCAGTAAATATTTAAGTTAAAATGTGTGTCCAGTGACGAGTGAGAGGGTGCCGGTGGTGGCATTGCGTCCCCCTAAAAATTTGAAGAAATATTAGAGATATTTTCGTCATTTCACTGTGGTTAAGTAAAAGAATATTTCATTAGTTCATTTGAGCAGCACATACTCAAACGTTAGCCCATTTTCAATTTCCTCTTTTTTTTCATCAAACTTTTGGTAATATATTTTAATGTTAATTTTAGACTTTTTCACACTTAATTTGATGTTATTTTGTAAAATTTTAAATTTTTATTTTTCCTCTTGATTCAGCCTTGAATATCGGTTCTCTTTTTTTCACCTGTTTATAGATTTACGATTGATTCCAACTCTCAATAAACCAATGTTTATAAATTTATAAATTAGATGTATTTTAAACATCTATTTTAATTATATACTAAACATTGATTTTAATTAAAATGAGATTTAGTTATTTTCAAGTTATATATATATATATATATATCCAAAAAATAATAAAAATATGCATTAGCATAGTTGGTTAAGTGCATAATACAAAATTGTATATTTTTTGGAGATTGTGGGTTCAAATCCTCCTTATTCATGAAAGAATTAAATATGGCCCGGTTTGATCGGTTCGACCGGTTTCCACTGAGTTTAAGAGGTTCGACTGGTTTTTGACTGGTTCGTTGCCGGTCATTTTCAACCTCGGTTTCCACTGAGTTTAAGAGGTTCGACTGGTTTTTGACTGGTTCGTTGCCGGTCATTTTCAACCTGGAAATCACATATAACTGGATCAAACACATGGCCGGTTCACAGTTAAACGCATATAAAAATACTACAGTAAACAAAAAAAAAAATATTTGATTTTATTAAACTTTTAATCTTTAATGCTAAAATATAATTGTGTTAACATGTGCACGTCATTAAAGCTGTAACTAATTTATATTTTTGTCTTAAAAATAATATACAATATTTTTTTTTTATTTTTTTTGAGCAAAATATACAATATTTTTTATATTAAAGTTAGTTGGGGTTCTTGAACAAAAATCCTGCATCTGTCACTGTTTGTGTCAATATAATTTTTTTCAATTTCACATCCTTGTTTGTGCAATTGTGTCAAAATTTACTTGTTGTGCCGTTATCATGTTGATAATATGAAACACAATACAATTATACAAATTACCAGCTCTACCTACATTTGAGGGATGCTTTAGTTATAGATTTCCATGAATATACGTATGACGAAATTTGTGAAACCTTGACGAGAGAGAGAGAGAGAGTTTCACGCTAATTTATCCATTTCATTTTATTTAAAGCTTCATCTAATAAAATACACTTTCTTCCACACGTCCCAACAAAATGAAATATCAATCTGCAGAGAGGTTTCAAATTGGTATATTTCATTTTCTTGCATGCCCCTTTTTTTATTAATCTCTCTCTCTCTCTCTCTCAACTCAACTGATTTCCCCTGGGAACAAAAAAAATCACCAAACCAGTCTAATAGAAAAAAAAAGAGGTAAATAACTAAGAATTGCTCGAGATTGTAACAGCAAATATACATGCATGAAAACAAAATGTACAAAGGAGAGGCCATATATGCTTCCTGTCTAAAATCTGAATGTATGTATGTGTGTATACATCATACATATATATATGTATATTTCATTGCCGTAGCGGTTTTAAACCTTCTGTACAAGCTTATTCACTGCTGGTCTTGGACCAAAAGAATGAATGGAGGGGTACAAAAAACACGACGAGCCGCGCCACGAGCTTTCCACGCTCGTGTTTCCCTTTACACTTGCAGCAGCCAGCGTTGGACTGCTTCTGCTAATGCTACTGCTATATATATATAGCTCACTCACATTTCCTCTTCTGTAACTTCAAACAAAAATGTGCAACTTTTTCCTGTACCTTAACCTATAAATACAACAGCTGTTTTTCTACGTAGAAACTCATTCTGCCTTGCCTCATTTTCTTGTACATGCACTGAGATTAACCAGCAATCAATACTCATGCGTCTTCTGCGAAAACCTTGAATATGAAGTCACGGAAACGCCTTGAATACTGCTTGGGATCGACAGCTGAGATTGAGGTCGGGTCGTATTGGAATGACTTGTATGCATGCTCCAGCTTCTTGCTGATGTCGTAGTCCTGCAGAATGTCGATGATGCCAAACACGAGGATCACGTCGTAGTACTCCCCCGTCGGTTCCCCCACGAGCTGGGGTTCCCCGTTGTTCTTCCTCACTGTTAGCTCGGCTCGCGCAGGAATGTTGGAACCTAATTTTATTGATATTGACCTGCCAAAAAAAGTTGTTCACATTCCATTTTTAGTCATGAAGATGATGAAACTTCACATTTATAGTAGTGATTAAGCGTATGGCCGGCTTACCGGCTGAGATCTGCTGTGGATAATCGGGGAGCTGCGTTCCCTGTGAAATTTGTTGAGAAGTTTCTGATATAAGATAGCATTCGACACCAATAGAAAGAAACGGAGAGGTTAAGGCGTTACCAAGAGGGGTTCGAGCACCAGAGGCGTGAGCCTCGGTGATTATTGGCTCCCCAGAATTAGACATATCTCTGAAGTAAATGCCAACCAGAAGACTGTAATCCATAATCCTCTCTTGTTCAAGAAAGTCACTGTCTCGGTCCACTTGACTGCACATTCAAACTCCCGTCTTAAGGGAAACGTACGAGGTAATGCAACTTCTCAACCAACCTTTTTTCATTTCATCCTAGACTAGGCTGAAGATTAAGCATGCTAACTAATTTGTTGCAGATTATTTCATTTTACCAGAATGAGAGGTTAGTTTGGTTACCTGCAGAAATCTCTGAACCAAGACTTCTGCAAACGGAATATGAAATTCAAATCAAGATCCTTGAGGGTGGTGGTTGGTTCAATCTCAGATTCGGGTTTGTCGGTTAAGCGGCCATGGGAAGAGCCCTTCAAGTCGAAACGTCTGTGGATGGCATATTCGGTGCAAAATAAATTTCCCATAATGACAAATCTCACCTGATTATAGTGTGACAAAAGCAGATCCTTGAACATTGTGGAAATTGATGATTCAAATTTTGTAAAAATGAAGCATTCCTTCTTAATTGTTACCTTCTTCTGTGCAGGACCAGTCAACTTCACACAGTGAAGGCCGTAGAATTTGGTGACGAGGGTGTTCTCGAAGGCCCGAACGTGTTTATAATAAGCTGAAAGCATTCTGATAAGCACCTGCTAAAGAACCATGAACTTAGAGTGCTGTTATATATTATATCTTCAAGAATTGCAGAATTACTTATGGAGTGCCTGCCTCACATTTGAAAATGAAAAAAATTCAAGACATTGTGTTTGAGACTATGCTTCTTCAACTTGGCATCAAGAAATTATAAATACAGAGTGAGTTTCTATAATCTTAGAATGCCTAATTCCATAAGAACAATGAGCAAACATTCAATCTATATTTGAACTCACTTTTGCTTCTGACTTCTTCATGGTTTTGATCATGTATCTGTCATCGTTGGTCAAGTAAAAGAAGCTTCCACTTTTTCCAGGCGACGAGAGCTCCCGAAGGGCATCATTTCCACATATGGATATCATGTAATCTGCTGGATCCACCTTAAATAATTTTCTAAGTGCCCTGAAAGCAAATAACAAGTCTATCTGGTAACTGAGTTTCAGGCAAGAAACGAAGAAATGAAAGACCACGTGCTCAAGATTAACAGGTATAAAACACCATAAATACAAGAACACAAAACACAGAGACGCGTGCATGAAAAATTAAGGCCTAGTATAGAAAGAGCAAGATTTTTTATTTATTTTTTAATGTGCTGGAAGAATACGCGGAAGTAACATATTTTACATTCTTGCAACCCAATACGGCAGTACCTCACCTGAAAACCAAAGGGCAGTAATCCTTCCATCTAAAATCACACGATTGGTGAGGCGGAGTGTGTTTGGATCCAGAGGGGGGGAATTTTGTCCATACTTTCTCCCTTGGATCAAAAGCCGAAGATTTTAGATCAAGGGTCGTGGCTGGAGCAGGTCTTCCAACAGCGTGCCTGGAAAATGGTACGAATGAGCTACAAGAGGAGAATAGTAAACAAAAAAAAAGGCACAGCAAAATCAGTAAATAAGATAAACTGATTCAAATGGATGGTCTTTTCTTTCAAGGTTTGCAATTGATGTGCAGAAACTAGAAGGGGACTTGATCCAACTCATGTGTAAGACAGGCTATCAGATATAGTCAAGAAGAGTATCATCGAGCACAAGCAGTTCTTGTTAAACATGATGGGCTTGTTTGTAGATTATTTGCATAAAATGAAACCATTGTAAGAACATACTAGATGCTATACAGTAGTAATGCTATCTCTATCTAGCCAACATCATCTAATGCTCAAGATAAAAGCAAAAGCCATCAAAACATGTTTCAGCAAAGGTGAATGGGCTAGAACTATCTCAAGACCACTCATGTGAGTTCATCATTTTCCCATTTCTCCAGCTTAAAGCTTGAGAGACGTTGCATACGAAAAGCAAACTAGCTGATACAAAGCATGGTTTTACCTTATTCCTAGCTGCAAATTGAGCATGAGGTCATAATTCTTGTGGCCCTTTGATATAGTGTTTCCCTGCTTTTTGGTTGGCTTTATAACAATATGGGGTCTGGAAGCCCCCTTGGGGATATCCAACTCTTCGCTACCCAACCCCAACCCCGGGGAGCCTTGATCCAAATCTCGACTGGAGTCAAAACACGCGCTACTCCCATCAAAACTATAATCAGAACCAACATTGCTGAGCCCCCCATCCACTGATCCAGCCCTCAAATTCTTCCCTGCTGAAGAATTCTTGAGCAACTCCTCCCCATCACAAGGCCAGTTCATGATCTTCTGTGAAGGGTATTCAGAGATCTCATCACCTGTATGGATCCTACAATCACTCAAGTTCTCCAAGTAGACTTCCTGAGGATCCCATTCAAAACTACCCGACTGCTGCGAACTAGACGGGTAATAAGTCCCACTCTGCTCACTCTGATCCTTACTCCACACACCTACATAACAGCTCCCATCCACCCAACGGAACGTCCCATTCCCTCTAGGCAACCCGGCCTCCCAACTACCATCATACCGGTTCCCATTAGCCCACACCATCGTCCCGTTCCCATTCATCCTCCCTCTCCTCCAATGCCCTACATACTGATTCCCATTTATCCAGCTATACTTCCCCTTCCCATCAGGCAGGCCGCGGCGCCAATGCCCCTCGTACCTATCCCCATTTGCATACTCACACACACCCTTGCCATGCCTCAAGCTAGACTGCCAAGTCCCACTATACCTCTCATTGGATGACCCTACATAAACACCATCTCCCTCCATGTAACCATTCTTGAACTGCCCGTCGTAGCTCGCCCCCGACGCCCACGTGAACTTCCCCCTCCCCATCATCCACCCCCTATACCACTCCCCTGCATAGCTGCACCCATCTGCCCACGAGCACTTCCCCTGCCCGTGTGCCCAATTGTCTGCCCACTGCCCAGAATACGCATCGTTGTTGGGGAATTCCTTATCAACGTGAGGCAACTCCTCGTGCTCATGCTCATGCCCCTCTATATCATCGTCATCAACATGGGCCACTGACATTGCTGAAAATATGCTGTTCGCCCTCCTCTTCGCCGCGCCTCGTGATTTCTTCAATTTTGCTTCCCACACTTTAACAATGCCATTCAACCCGTTGCTCATTCTCCTTCAAAGATCCCACCTTCTCTCTCTCTCTCTCTCAATCTTCCCCCACCGCCGTCAAATCGCCATTTTCCGACCGGCCCTTTTCCTCGTCAGCCCAGATCATATTTTCTCTGCTTCAAGAATGTCAGCTCCAATGAATTATCGACACCCATTGATAGATAGATTCCAACACAATGCCAATCACGCCTCCCTCTATTTATCTCCCACTTCTGCCGCGCAGCGTTTGCTCAAAATGAACTCTTTTTCACCCAAAATTCAAGAACCACCACCATTAAAAAAAAAAAAAAAATCCTTTTTTTTTCCTTTTTCTTCCCTACTATATAATTGGATGAATATGATTGGCTCTGTCTCCCCTCTTGAGTTTCTTCTTTTCTGAAAATGGGTGTCAAAGATTTTTGGAAAAGAGGAGGTGTTTGATTGACAAGAAAAGCAAAAGACAAGAACAAATCACAAACAGACAGCCTTTTCTTTTTCTTTTCTCGGAGGGGATTTACTCTTTTTTTAATTGCGAAAATTTTGTGTTACATCGTTTCGTTTTTACTAAATAAAGCTTCGATTTTTTACAACTTCTTTGACACCAAAGATTTGAGCAAACACATTTGTTCTTGATTTCCGGATTTGGCTCCTAAATCTGCTTCCGCACCTAACAAATGGAAGGATGGTAATGACATTATCACACTGGTCGGTACGCCCCCTTTTCTTCATTTATTACTTTCTATTTTCATCTCAAAATCAATTTTTTTTTCTCTAAATAAAAAAAAATAGCTAATTACAATTTAATTCAGAACGTTCGAAAGTTTTAATAAAAATAACCCGATATTTTAATAATTACAATTTAGTTCTCAACATTTGGATTTTTTAACTGAAATAGCTTAATGTTTAATAATAATAATTTAATTCTCAACGTTTAAATATTTTAACAGAAACGATTCGATATTTTAGGTGAAGAAAACCATTTTAGTCATTTTTTCGGCAAAAATGTAAGTCCGTTATAAAAATCCTTAATTCACTTGAGAGTAAATGTGATCGATTTCGACTGAAATAGTTTTTCCATCGAAAATATTAGATTATTTCTGTAAAAATGTTCAAACGTTGTGAATTAAATTATTATTATTATTATTAAATATTGAGTTATTTATGTTAAAATATTTAAATGTTGGAAATTAAATTATAATTATTAAAATTAATTATTTTTATTGGAATTAAATTGTAATTAGCCTAATAAAAAATATTACTCATTTTTATCTCTATGATGTCAGAAATTATTCTTTAAGGACACGACAGGAATTTTACATGAAATGATTATGTAAGAATTTTAGGGCACAAGAAAAAAAAGGTGTTATTCAACCATGTGTAGAAATCTTTATATCGAAAGCGACTAACAAGCATCATATCTTGTATTTTACTAAAAATATATATTGAATTATTTTACTAAAAAGTTTTTTTTTCTTTGTTGGAGTGTGAGTATTAAAAATAAATATGTAGGTCAAACCTTCGTTTATATTCGAGACTCTTTTCATTTTCTCAAAATATATCCAAAATTAATATTTTTATCAATTAAATTTCTAAACTATTAAAAAAGTAATCAAATTTTATCTTCAGGTGCATTTTTTTGTCGAAATTGGATCTAATGAGAAGATAAGAAAATTAGAGTAAAAATATTATATTAGATGTATGATCAATTTGACCACGACACAGAGTAGAAGACTCAAGTATTTATCGAAGCATTAGATCAATTTTTGTCGAAAATAAATTTGTGATAGATTTGATTAATTTTTTTTAATACTCTAAGTATTTAATCAATAAAAATGCTAGTTTGGAATGAAAATGGGAATAGTTCGGGATATGATTGATGGTTTAGCCAAATTTTTAATATGTCCATGTTGGTGAATATTTCAAATCTATCATATTATATAAAGAAATAAATGTTCAAAAATAATAACCAGAGAGTAAAGGGTGATAAATCATACAAACAATTTATTTTTAAAACAAAAAAAAAGACAAATATTGTATTAGTGATAGTTATTGATTATCTGGAATTTCTATTTGCACCACTAATTTTACTCTCTGCACTTCGATTATTTAATGCACAAATGCTCTACAAATTTTACTCTTTGCACCACATACATTTAGATTAATGTCATTCACTCCAAAAATATTTATTTTACTTGAAAAAAAACAAAAAATTGTGTTCGAAAACACAATTTCGAACATGCTCACCTTGTTTAAGGATATTAATTCGAACGACTCAAATACTTAGAAAAAAAATTGGTTCGAAAACTAAAGTTTAAACAACCTTCATTTGTTCTAAAACTAAAGTTTGAACAACACTTAGAAAATTTCAGGGTGCAAGAGTATTAGAAAATATTTTTCGCACAAACTATGTTCGAAGATTGAAGTTCGAACCACTCCAATACATTCGAAAACTTAAATTCGAACTTTCTGAACTCCATTTTCTCCAAGTGTCATTCGAAAAATGGAGTTCGAATCACTCCAAAATGTTATAAATTTTCAATTCGAATGAGTCGCGATCTGGACAAAAAAACTCCACCACGACACATTCTAAACTCGATTATTTTTTATCAATACACTCATACTAGCATCTAATACTTCTAATAATTATTAGAAGTTGATGAATACTTCAATTAATTTATTTTATTTTTTAATTTTGAATTTATGGTGCATTGAGTAATTTTAGTGATATGAACGAGTAATAAAAAGGCATTGAAATAACTTCACAATTATTTTATTTTTCTCTTTATTTATTTTATGGTGAAAATAGTAATCAATAGTGCAACGCTTCATCAGAAATCATTGATAAGGGAGATTACCCCATATATATATTTGGCAAAGACCGAATCACTGATAAATATTTATTGTACCATGCCAATACCAAAATTTGGTAACTTTTTGAAGGGATAATTAGTGCTTTGAAATCAATTTATATTTATATTTATATATCTATATTATATCTAAAAGTAAGATAGTTGTCGTAAATAGAAATAATAAATTTTTCTGCCTAAATTAATTTTTTAATAATAGTCATATAATTATACATGCAAATAATTATGCAATTAAGTAATAAAAACTATAAAATTAATTAATCACATTGCAAGGCTACAATAATATACATATATTATCCTATTTAAATATGCTAATATATACTATTTCTATTTATATTATGGATGAATATATTGTATATCTACGTATAATATTCTTTGAGGATTGAGGCTTAGTATATATGCATAATAAATCATATATATATATTGAATGGTTAATATAAACCATATTTAATTATTTTTGGTGCTAAATTTGATTATATATATATATATGTATATATATATAATACCATACCTATTTATATTATGGATGAATCTATGAAATATTCTATGAGGATTGTATCAACGCATAATATTCTATGAAAATTAATATGCACATATAAATCATATATATTGAAACTAATCCAATTTGTATAAAAAAATACTACTCATGATATGTATAATATAATAGTATATATTTTGCGTGTACATATAAATCATATATAATTGAATGAATTTAAATAATCAAACATGTACAAAATCGTATGTTTGATTTACAAACTAACTTCTATTATTGATATGCATGATTTTTACTTATTATTTTGTATTCTACTAATGTTATAAATATAAGGTGTAGAAAATTTGGCTACATAATTATCCCATCATAAAAATTACAAAATTTATCTCACTATATATTTTTCTTTATTACATATCCTATAAGAAAAAATATTTACATGGCTTCGGTCTCCAACGATGATCCTCTTATTCAGATAGAAATAGTTGGATCCCAATTCCCAACAAAGATAAACAATTTGCATTGATCCTTTCGGGTGGACCTTTTTTTTTTGGTAGTTTGTGCATTATGAATTCACGTATAGAGCAAAAATAGACGATTAATTGAAATTGCTTCACCACTTTTTTTTTTCTTGTATAAGTAAAACTTACATTGATTTGTTTTTATATAAGTTATTGATTTTAATTACCTTATGCATTTTTGTAGAGATCTATCGTATATTTTATTTTTGTAGTGTAGTTTTCGAACCACGAAAATAAAAATATATCTCACTTTGTAGAATGAATATATATGACAAAAAACTACTGAAGAAGGTTCCGAAGAGAATACACACACACATATTTATTTTTTGGTGGTAGACACTAAAAAAGCGTTCAAATACTTTTTTTTTAAGTACAATGTGGTAGACACTAGAAGAGAAATAAATAATGTGGTATTGTGTCTAGAATATACCAATACTTTTTAAAAAAAAAATTATAATTTTGTTGGAATTTTTCTTTGTAATTTGTTATCAAAGATTCATGAATTTGGTCCAAAATAATCAATTTGGATCGACAAATTATTTTATTGAGGCTCCTAAAATTTAATTTTATTAATTAGTTAGTTCAAGTTTATTTCAACGGTAAATGTAAAAATGGTCGTAGTTTTAATTATTTTGATACAATATTATAATCCATTGCGTTTTTCCTAATGTTAAAATCAACTTGTATTTATGATTAGCAATATCAATTATCTAAAAATATGATGTTTAATGGTATGCATTCTTATGTATATTTATTTTATTAACTACTAATATTTAATATTTAAGAATTGGATATCTATGTGTATTTTTATTATGTTTTTATGTTTCTGTGATGTAGATAAATAGATCATACATTTTTGCACAATATTCCACCACAATTTGTATATATTTGATTTTATATCGTTAACTATAGAAATATATTTTATTATACACAATAGATTCGATTTCATTGCATAAATAATTTGTTAATGGAATTGATTTTTGATAATAAGTCTTTTAATGTAGTTTGTTAGGGAATATGTAGTGCAATAAATTTTTTAGCAAATAAATGAATTACACTGTTGTTTATATTTGTATTATAATCCTATATGTGTAGTAAAATTCACATGTCTACTTTTTACCAAAATATATCATTTTTGAGAATTAATAATACATTACCAAATTTTCATCGTTAAGTTCATGTTGCGTTTCTGAAAAATTGTTTAGTTAGTTTATCTAATTTTGTCTACATCTAACTAATTTATACAATTACAATATGCCACAACATTTATAAATAATCTACTAACTAATATTAAATTTAGTGGGTGGCTCACACAATGAAAAATAATATGTTTCTTTATTTCCAAAAGAAGTTGATGAAATATATCTAATTATTTTAGAAGAACATATCTCAAAATTTTCTTATAAAATAAAAAAAAAGTAAAAATACAATAAAACTTTGTTTTGTTACTTGGAAGAAAGGGGACAATAGGTTTTGAATACAAGACGTCTTTTTTTCACACATGGATTTCCATTTGAGACATATCTTGTCTCTATTCGAAATGTTTCCCTTTTACACATAGGATTCCATCACCTGCGTGGTTACCATGTCTCCACTTGAGTTTTTTTTTTTTTTTTACACTTGACTTGGGTGTCCATACAGCTTAGTTTAAATATTTTGTTATTTTTCTTTCATAATTATAATTTCCTATAAAATAATAATAATAATTGTACATATTTTATCCGCACATCGCACGGTGTGTCATGTTAGTTGTATTCATAATCTTATTCAAGTAAAATAAAATATATTAAAAATAAAATCCTCACCTCACGACTACATTTCTAATTCTAGTTGGGCCTAACTCCCTTAAGCCCATAAAATAGATTTTGGGCCAATAAATTAATTTTCAATAAAATTAATACAAATGGTCTATTAAAATATAATAAATAATCAGCTCAAAAAAGTATAATAAATAATTTATTAAAAAATATCGAACAGCATACTTTTCATATATTGCAAGTCCCCATTCACTAAGTATAGTAATAAACCATAAAAATAAATCGAAGGATAATAATAAACCATAATTAAGGTTGATATTTCAAAATTAAAGTTTATAATTATTTTACGAGTTTTTAGTTTATTATTGTTTGTTAATTATTTAATTATTAGAATTTATAAGTTTTTCAGTTATTGGTTTTTAGTTTATCATTTTTTATTGGGTTTGATTTTTTAATAATTATGATTTATTATTATCTTTACTTTTATTTTTCAATTAATTTATTATTTAGGGTTGATTATTTAACTAGGATTATGATTATATATTATTTTTAGTTAATTTCTTTAATTAAAGTTAAAAGAAAGGCAAAAAAGAGGAGAAAAAAAATATAAAGGAAAGTGTTGACAGCAGAGGATCCACATCAACGTTTATCACTCTAGGGTTTTGTAGCAGCTCCGCTATCCGCCGCCGCCGCCGCACTCCACCGGGCTTCGAACATCAGCCGCCACCATGGGTCGTATGCACAGCAGAGGGTACGCTTTCTCCATTGTATTTCTCTTCTTCTTCTTCTTCTTCTTCTTCTTCTTCTTCTTCTTCTTTTTATTATTGAAAGCGCATTTCATCGATTACTGCAGTAAGGGTATTTCAGCGTCAGCGCTTCCGTACAAAAGGACACCGCCGAGCTGGCTCAAAATCTCTTCCAGCGATGTACGTGGTTACGTTTTTCTCCTTTTTTTCAGATTTGCTCATTAGCAGTTCATACAGAATCGCTATTCAGATATGATTTTTATTTTAAAATGATTTGTTGAATAATGCGATCCTTTTTTTTGCTTTATGATTCTGTGATTCTGCTCTGTTATCCATCGGGTGATTTGAATTTTATGTTGCGAGGGGGATCTGTTATGCTTAATTATGCTAGACAATCTTAATTTTCAAATGACGGATGATGAGCAGTAGACATTCTAGGAACCTCGAGCTAACATTGGTTTCAATTTTAGGGCCTTTTGTTCACTTACATTTCAATCGTGTTTGTGGTGTTGCCGCATATTTTATGTTCTTGATTATTTTGTTCAACTACTCGGGATGAATGCTATTGTAATTAGTTTCCATACATTTATCATAACTGTGCAGCAGTTATGAAGACCACAGATTATATAGAGTGATTCTATTCAGATTTCTAATAATTATCTCGTAATTTAGGTTGATGATAATATTTGTAAGTTTGCCAAAAAGGGCTTGACGCCATCCCAGATTGGTGTCATTCTTCGTGATTCTCACGGCATTGCCCAGGTGAAGAGTGTCACTGGCAGCAAGATCTTGAGGATTCTCAAGGCCCATGGTATAGTTGTTCGCCATCCTATAATTTGTCCTCTTCATGACTGCAGCACATTTTTGTAACTGTAACATGTATCCAGGACTTGCTCCCGAGATTCCGGAGGACTTGTACCACCTCATCAAGAAAGCTGTTGCCATCCGTAAGCATCTGGAGAGGAACAGGAAGGACAAGGATTCCAAGTTCAGGCTAATTCTTGTTGAGAGCAGAATCCACAGACTTGCTCGCTACTATAAGAAGACTAAGAAGCTTCCCCCTGTTTGGAAGTAGTAAGTCCGTTACTTTTACATAATAGTAGTAATAGACTAATAGTTGCACGCAGTATTCATAGACCACCACTGCCACATTCGGACATTTAAACAAAGCCCCTGCGTTTGAGCTTCTGATAGTCTGCGTTTGTGCCTGTTGAGGGATGATAATGTGGTAATTTGTTCTGTTTGCTTTGCAGTGAATCTACCACCGCCAGCACTCTGGTGGCCTAGAAGAGTACGTGCTGGGAACGAGGAATTTGTCAGTCGAACCATATTTCAACATAGGAGAGAGAGAGTTCCCAGAGTTTCTATTATCCAAGACGTTTTTCCCTTAATTGTTGGCAAGGCATGTTTTGATATCTGGCTAGTTTAATGGATCTTTGACTTGCTCGTCGTGCAATTTATTTCTCAGTGAATGTTTGATTTATATATGCTTCCATCGCTTGAATATTTTTTCGTCTTACCATCACTACCATCTTGTTTACTGCATTTTTTTTAAGCTAGCAGGTGGTAACATGCATTCTCACCACAGATGAATTCTGATAGAATAGCAATTTCACATGAAAATCCTTAGACCTTCTGTTTTAGCTGCCTTCTGTCAGTTGTGAATTGTGATGAGAGAGAGAGAGAGAGAGAGAGAGACTTGGGAGTCATTACTCTCTTGTTTTATCTCTCTCCTTCGCCAACCATCTATATGTACCATGTTTCCTCAATAGCTTTTTGTATTTGGTTATGTAAACTATGATTCTGGACTTGGTGAAATATTTCCTAGATTAAATTTAGTTTATCAATCAATTCATTAAAGCAGGTTTAAATGATTTATAAACCAATCTAGTAAAAGAAACTTTATCCACCGAAACAAGCACAATTCTCAAAACTCTAAAAAATTATAATTCAACATCTTAGTTTTTAAATATATTAAATGAAACAGGCCACTTCTAATATTTATAATTAGTTCTAGTACGCTGCTCTAAGTGTTTAGTCTTGGGCATCTTTGATTTGATTTTGCTATGTATTTATTATTTCTTTATTTTACATCGAGTACTTAATATTTTTAGTGTTTTATTTTTCTTTACAATTACTTTCTTGGCATTTCATATCAACCAACTTAAACGCACATTTTAGTTAATGAATTATTAATTAAAAATTAAAAATCAAATGCTAAGAAATAGCCGAACATTTTAAAAAATATATATATACGAGTCATCATGACATAATCCACGTCATGAGTGAATAAATTACAATTCTATTCCAGACGTTTTGCACCTTTTAAAAGAAAAGGTTAGGAAAATTATAATTAAATACTTAATATTTCACCGTTCTAACAAAAATTTCATCCGATCAATGAGGATTGCCAAGGTTCGTCAGAGTCATTATTTATATATATATATACATATATATGTGTGTGTGTGTGTGTGTCAGTGTGTGTGTGTGAGCGCGATGACAGTCTTCTCTCACAAGGAGAGCCTTGTTTCCATGAAAAAGCTACATTAAGAATCTGCATCAAGAGGTTATAATCTACATTCTAAATAAAATATTGAGAAAAATTGAGATATCATTCATTTTCCTTGTCTAGTTCTACTATATTCGTCATCATCATCATCTTACCTTGCAATGTAAACTCAAACAAAGCTGTCACAACATCTTTCAGCTGCTGCACAGTCGAATCATCGATCAAGTTCCCGTTGGCATCGAATTTTGGAGGGCGTAGGTGCACGTTGAGGAAGAACTCCGGCTTATTGATGAAATGAAGATCGAGATAAACACCAATCTGCCGGAGATGGTACTGTGACCGTTGCCCACGAGAGCCTCCTGATGCACTCACCACTGCTGCAGATTTCTCAGCCCAAACATTCGGAGGCCTCGACCCCCAATCAATCACGTTCTTCAGAGGCCCTACACAAACACACATAAATCATGATCCTGTTACTACTGTATATATATGAGAGTGCAGTGAGACAACAATATTGATGCAAAATCTAGTGCAAACCACCAACAAAATCCTCAAGCAACAAACTTTGTTTATGGAGTATGAACTCTTCGAATTTTGATTGAGACGACACTCTTTAGCCTTAGAGGGCAGATACAGTCAGACAACTTTAGTTCTTACACTATTATCTTCAAAGTTCAAACCAACCAAATCAAACAACAATGTAATACACTTTATTTGTAAAACTAATTCACCGCTGCATGCACAAGATGATCTCTTCGAATTTTGAACAAGATGACACTCTTTAGCCTTAGAAGTCATACAGTCAGACAACTCTAGTTCTTACACCATCATCTTCAAAGTTGAAACCAACCAAATCAAACAACAATGTAATACACTTTATTTGTAACTAATTCACCGCTGCATGCACAAAATGAACTCTTCGAATTTTGAACGAGACAACACTCTATAGCCTTAGAAGTCACATACAGTCAGACAACTCTAGTTCTTAGACCATATCTTCAAAGTTGAAACCAACCAAATCAAACAACAATATAATACACTTTATTTGTAACTAATTCACCGCTGCATGCACAAAATGAACTCTTCGAATTTTGAATGAGACAATACTCTTTAGCCTTAGAAGGCACATACAGTCAGACAACTCTAGTTCTGACACCATATCTTCAAAGTTCAAACCAATCAAATCAAACAACAATGTAATACACTTAATTCGTAACTAATTATTCACTGATGCATGCACAAGATGAAGTTGTGGTGAACTTAATTAATAGCATGTATGCTACAAATGTATTAATTGATCAAATGAAGCACATATATATATAAATGATAAACAGCAATACAGAGCTTTTGGTTTTGTAAGTATACCGGTGACAGAGTAATTGTACTCAGGCGAAGCAAAGAGAAGAGCATCAGCAGCAAGAATTTTCAGCCTAAAAGCCTCCACAGCTGGGGGGTAGTTCCCATTCACCTCCAGATCTTCGTTCACAAATGGTAATGCTGATATCTCGACGTACTCCATCTCCAAACCTTCAATTGATCGCACTATCTCAGCCGCTAATGCCAAATTCAATCCATGGAATTAGGTAAAATGAAGTGAAAAGTGAAAACTACCACCATAAAAAACACCATATTCTTCAAACATTCAATTGATCGAGCAGTTAATGCTGAATCCAATCCATGGAATTAGGTAAAATGATACTACCATAACAAACCTATATATTCTTCAAGAAGAGGATACGTTTTAATCCATTCAGACATCATAAGCTATTATACATTTATGCATTTTATGCTAAGCAACACTTTCATTGTTTGCCAGATTTTGCTTCTGTCTTGTCAAAATGTAAATGCCTGAATATTTTGCTTTCAATTTTAGCTTTTCTGTAAAAGGTTTTGGAAATATGAACTTGTTTTGTTTAAGCTTTTATTTAATTTACATTCATATGTGTGTATATATATATCTAAGTTACATATATAGTAATTTTTCTTTTTCAGCTGTCCTTGTATTTGGTTTCTAGTTTCTACTGCCAACTGCACACAATTCCTATCCATTCCTCACAAAAATCTTATTAGGGTAAATTAGTTTCCAGAAAACAAGAACAACACAAATGAAGTCATTAAAGGTCATCACCATATCCTCATGCAAAATTAACGAGGTAAATTCAGATCAGATCCTCTATTCCCATCTGTGTTGCAGTTCGTGTTCCATATAGAAGTTTTTTTTTAATTTTTTTAATATAGCCTAATTGGGAAAGGATGAACCATAAATAGAAAATTTAAATTAAAATAAATTATAATAAATTAAAAATTAAAAAATATATATTTTTTAGAAAAAATAATTAAAGAGTTGGAATAGAAAATGCAACAGGATTTATAACAGGTGATCTCATTTCTGGTAAATTACACAGTAAGTCCCAAACTATTGACAAATTAATAAATTTATCCCTTAGAGTGAAATCCCGGCAACTGAAAACCGATGTGGTTATCTTAATTCCGTGAATAAGTGTGATTAAACCAAAATACCCAAATACCTTAAGAAGTCTTAATTTAGGGTTGAGAATGAGAGCATGTGAGGTTTTGATTCTCACTTCAGTAGCCGAAATTTGATTATTAATAGTTGGAGACACAAATTATAATTAATTATAGATAGTTCATAACGTATTTTTATTGACATATAACGCAATTTACCAAATTAACGTACAAATCACTTTCTAGGTTCAATTCATACCTAGCAAAAAATTGAAATGTTTCTCAGGAGAGCAAGAGTGGGGCACAATATATCAAGCACAAGGTACAAACAAAAGATGCAGTGTATATTATACAGAGGAGTTACCGGCGCGGAGGAGGCCACGATTGGAGGAGCCTTTGCGGAGAGAACCGCAGAGACCAACCACCTTGATAACTGGTGGCGCCGCTGCTACCTCCGCCATGCCTTGCCGCCAAAATAATAGATTGTATTTCCAAGTTAGTTAAGTTTACTATAATTCTACTTTTTCAATTTTTTGGATTTATATTTCAAACTTTAAATCCAATAATGTTGGAATTTTTTGGGACGTGTGGTTGTAATTGAATTTGACTTTCCAATTTTCATATTTTCTTTGATTTATTTTTGTAAAATAAATTATTGATATTTTTGAAAGAAAAAAAAATTGTTTCTTTGATAATTAATGTATTATTTTCATTTAAAGGACACAAATTGATCCAACTCAAAAACAAAATTTTATAGAATTTCAATGTAATTACGTGTCAGTTTCAATTTCACTGAAATTTTAACCGATGTTTAACTAAGCAATTGAAATCATCTATTCCACACTAAATCAGTGTGGTGTTTTTTTTTTCAACTTTTTTTTAAATTTCAATTTCTTATGTTTTAGTTTTATTTTACCTTATTATTTAGGATTCATCATACCTTATTAGAATGCATTAAAAAAATTTGTGTTTAATTTTCAATTTTTAATTATTAATTGATTATTTAAAAAATTGAGTGTGCAATAGGGAATACAACACTAAATGTGCAACGGACGATTTCGTATGTAAATTAAGTGTGTTTTTATGTACCAGTCCAAAGTTTATTATTGGAGCCATGAGCAATCCATGCTCTTGTGTGTGGAAGAACAAAGATCATCATGAGTTGTTAGAAACAAGAGATGGTTGTGGGGAGATGATTATGTGTGATTTGGCAACCAAAAAAGTAAGGATTGTTCAAGTTCGAACTCGATAAAATAAGCCTCATGGAGTGTATAAAGTCCTCACCTACAAGGAGAGAGAGCCTCGTTTCCATCGAAGAAATGTTCAATCATTTGTTGTTAGGTAGTGTTCGTGGACCTAGTTAGTGGAACGACGACTTTATTTATATATGTGTGTAGGTCTATAGGTGTTTATATTATTTTGTTGGAGTCTAAGTAGACCTCTTATTTCATGCATGTACTTGTTTTATGTTTTAAATTATTTTTTCTTTATTTTACACTGAGTAATTTAGTGTTTCATTATTCTTTATTAAAATTACTTTCTTGGTCTTTGTTATATTAACCAACTTTCCGATCATGATTTGATAAATTGATGATGAGTTAATTATTTAGGATATGTCTAATCCTAATGATGACATGTGCAATGTACATAACAAAAGAAAATGAGATAGTAGTATGTGAAAACACAACACACACACTCTCTAAACAAATGTTACTAAGCAAGAAAACTTGAGATTTCATCAAATACAGTTCTACACTGTTCAAATGACTTAAAAGCAAGTGACAATGCAAGTAGTCACGAAGCCCCTTTATGATGACTTAGTTGGTGGAGCGGTGACTTCATAACTAAAATATCGTGAATTCAGGTCTCACCCACACCTTTCGTGTCGAGAATTTTACATTCAAGATTGAGACATTCTTGAATTTCTTCCCTTGTGACATGTGACAGAGAGACACAGCTTACTTACCTTGGAGCCTCAATGTAAATGCATACAATACCCTCACAACCTGTTCCAACGTCTGCCTGATGGAATCGTCGATCAAGTTCCCGTCTCCATCGAATTTTGCAGGACGTAGGTGCGCGTTGAGGCAGATCTCTGGCTGGTTGATGAAGTGGAGATCAAGGTAAACACCAATCTGGCAGAGATGATACCGTGCTCGTTGCCCCTGAGTGCCTCCGGACGAACTCACCACCGCAGCAGATTTGTCTGCCCAGACATTCGGAGGCCTCGACGCCCAATCTATCGCGTTTTTCAGAGGCCCTAACTTGTGCAACACAAACCATATATATCACTACTTCAAATCCTTCACATCCCAATATCCCATAGTATTAGACTATTAGTATATATATGTATAACACAAAAAAAAATAAAAAATTGATGCAATCTAATGCATCCACCAAGAAAATCATCAAGTCTTGCTAAGATTCTTACAAAGATTTTATCAACTCATGGCAATAAACTTTGTAACTTCAACTTATGCATGTATCATTTGATTTCTAGTCTTGTCTCCTTTTCCAACATTATTTGAATGAGTTACAAACTATCAATGTATCTTTTTCAACAGATAAATCTATGTATATGATATCAAATTTCTCCTCCTATTCCTAAGAACTCATAACAAAGCATGCACTACAAGATGGATCTGAAGTGGACTCGATGCAAATGTACTAATTCAAATGAAGCACACATAAATCAACAGCAATACGAGCTTCAATGAGACGATAAAAGTAATGGTTTTAGTACCACTGAGAGAGTAATTGTACTCCGGTGAAGCAAAGAGAACACCATGAGCAGCACGGACTTTCATCCGAAAAGCCTCCACAATGGGGGGGTATGCCCCGTTGGCCTCGAGATCTGCATTGACGAATGGTAATGCGGATATGTCGACGTACTCTACCTCCAAACCTTCAATTGATCGCGCTATCTCTGCAGCTAATGCCAATCCCAATCCACACAATTGGCTCAGATCAAGTGAAGAGTCAATTAACCACCACCATGAGTTAACAAGTAAACATGATCAGCTCAGCAATGGTTGTTTATATAAATCAATCTCTTCAAGAAGGGGAAAGCGTTGTGATTAATATACGAGAGTTGCTAAATGCACCACCATTTTGACTATTTGCACCACAAATTATTTTTCATTTTTTCTTTCATTAGTTATAAATTTACCTAAAAACCCTTGCTAATAAGAAAAAAATCGTGTTCCGTTCGAAGTCATGTGCTCGAACAGTCTTGATATGTTTGAAGTCGCGTGTTCGAACGGTACTTAAATAAAAATTCATGGAATCCGTTCGAAAATCCATTTTCAAACGAGACTTATTTTAAAAATCATTGCATGTTTGAAAATTGAATTTCGAACAAACATGGTGAGTTCGAAATTTCATTTTCAAACCACACTTGATTATTTTTTCTTTTTAAGTAAAGGGCATTTAAATAACTTCATTTTTTTGTGGTGCAAAGAGTAAAATCAGTGGTGCAAATAGTCACTCATAAACATGATCCGAAGCAGCATATCAACACTTTCCTCAGTACGTGGTACCACATGCTGCAAGAATTGTACCTTCCTCACGTAAGAACTAATATAATCCATCCATTTCACAATAACTGTCAATTTAGCGCTTAATTTTGTTTCACAAAAAGCGTCATTCTACATAGTCGAGGTAAAAGTTTCACATTTTTCTCATATTTGCATTCATTTAATGTATTCAAACAACCATATTTAACTCATTTAATGAATTCACGTAAGGTCCTACTCATTCCCCAATAAATTATTACTTATTAGGGTAAATTAAGCTAGTCTCCAGAAAACACAAATGAAGGTACAACATATGAGGCACTGGGTACAAACAAAAGATGCAGTGTATATAAACATGCAGAGGTGTTACCGGCGCGGAGGAGGCCGCGATTGGAGGAACCTTTGCGGAGAGAACCACAGAGACCAACCACCTTGATGACTGGTGGCGCCGCCGCTACCTCCGCCATGCCTATTGCCGCCAAAATTCAAGAAAGTGGCCGGCGCGATAATCTGTTGAATTTCCAAGTTAGTTAAATTGACTAAAATTCTTCAATTCTTCTTACTCCAGTATTGAATAATAACAAAGTAAAATTCATAATGAAATTTGTATCATATATATTTGAAAATGAGCCAAATGATTACAATATTTAATCTTATTTATTGAAGTGTGACAAACAGAGACACACCATCATCAGGTTGGCCGGCTACAATGTATTAATAAATATAATATAAAAATATAAATACATTATGATTTATAATATACTAGTAAAGCCCCATGCAATTCACCGACAACATCTTATACTATATTAATTTTTAAAAAAATTATATTGAGAATTTATAATTTTTAGATATAGGGACACACCATTTTTAGCAATATTATATATGAATACAAGAGTTAAATAATTGTTATACATCATATAATATGTAGTTTTTGAATTCCCATATTTAACCATAAAATTTAAGAATTATTTACGGGAATTGCTATTTACAGTACGATTTTGTACTTCACCTACTTTTTGCATTTCACATTTTACTATATACACTATACTATATGACTTATTTACTCTTCACTCTAAAAAATCTTATAATACAAGTAATTTCTAACACTCGTTTGGAAACTAATTTGCGAGTCACCTTCAACATGTTTGAATTAAAATGAGTTTCCGAATGAGTGTCAAGGTTTTCGAACACAATTAATTTTTAAAAATCTAACACTCGTTCGGAAACTAGTTTACGAACCAACATCAACCCGTTTAGAACTAGTTTTTGAACAAGTGTTATATTTTTTAACACAATTGATTTTCGAAAACTTAAATGATATTTAAGTCACTTTAAAATTTTATTATTTATGGTTTTTTCTAATTTGTGGTGCAAAAAGTAAATTTTGTAGTGCAAATTGCAACCTTCATTATTTATTTGTTGAATATCTTAAAATTGATAAATAGCATTTACACATTTTTGAAGCAATTTTTTAACTCATCATTTTAGTGATAAATATGTAGGTGATAATTTATTTATTTTCTAAGAAAATATACGTAGAAATAATAACTATTGCTAACCAATTTGTACTTTCGACTCAGGATAATCCATAATTTGTTTTTCTCAACCAATTTGTACTATTGTGAACAAAATCATTTTCTTGAAATAAAGTCATATATCTAAAACAACGGTGGTCAATTAGAGGTAAAACTGAAAATCAAACTAAATAATCGATACTTGAACTCGTGTTTGTTTGAAAAAATTGTTTGCGTTCGATTCTAAGCAAGTTTGAATATACATTTGTGTTTGATAAGATTTAAAGCGTAGTTTGAACTCAAGTTTGATAAGTAAAAGTATGTATAAAAATATTAAGCTACGTGAGATCAACTCGTGTTCGCTCCAATGAAAGTATGTTTGAGCTTGATTCGATAAGTAATCGACTAAACTCACTACCAAAATTATATGAAAATTAAAATTTAATTATTCTAAAAAACAATAGTACTGTCACTGGTAATCAAAGGGGGTGGGGCAGGGGAAATTGCGGAGGCTGGCCAAATTTGGCAAACATCTGGGCCCACTGAGCCTGCATCCTGGCCTGCATCTGTTGCATCTCGGTCCTGACCTCGGTCTTGACCTCCTCCCGCAGCTCGATCTTGACCTCGTCTCGAATCTGGGCCCTCATCTCATCTACACGTTGAGTGAATGCCTCCTCTGTAAATGCGGGCTGTGAGGTGGCGCCTGAAAGGACACTGGTGCTGCTGCTGTCATCGCCACTGTAGAAGTGCAACCGAAATCCAGTGCCGAAGACGCGCTTCTTCTTGCTCATCCCTCCGAGCGCCTCTAGATAGAGGGCGGTCATATCCACCTGAGGGATCTCATAAGAGCCTGGAACTGGCTAGCTCAACTCCTCCGCCCGTGCGAGGACCTCCGCCTAATAGCAACAAGCCGTTAGCACACTTATATATATATATATATATATATTAATTATTTTTAAATTAAATACTTACAATAAGTCGCTCGCTCTTTTGATTAGTGAAGCGTCCATCTTTATCACGATGGAGTCTCAAAAATAGCTCCCACCCAACCTGCTCGTCTGGGATCCCCTGTGTCTACGACTAATCAAACAACGTAAATAAAAATGGTTAAACACATTTAAATAACTTGCATAAATTTAAATAACTGGATATAAAAAAATAGGAACTACCAGATCATCTCCACGCTCCACAACACATCTGGACCCTCCTTTGTGTGTGATCATGCACATCCCCGATCCATTAGGCTCAGACCTCCTGTTCTGAGAGGCAATACGAGCCCTCTTCTGCGTCTTCTCTGGCTCCCAATAGACGAGCCAAGAAGGCCACACCTCTAGAGGAATCCATATCGGCCTCTTCCTGTTTTTGTTCTTATTGACGGTGCAGATTAAAATTATAAATTCATTACTTACCTTTGTCTATATGAGAATATATATATGAATTAATTACTTACCTTTGTCTATGTGAGAGTATATATATGAATTAGCTTGCCAAATTTCTCAATTTGATGTTTGAACCTCAATATAGCTCTTCTAACTACAACATAATTACAAGAAAAATTAAAAAAAAAATCAAATTCAGTAATACACACACACATATACACTAACACACACATAATCAAACACAAACATAAATTAAACTAACACATAATTAATCCAAATAATCATATAAAAACCTAATCTAACCTAAACTAACAATTAACACATAACTTAACATAATCTAATTTAAACTAAACTAACACCTAATCTAACCTAAACTAACAAATAACATATAGTCTAACATAATCTAACCTAAACTACAAAGTATCAAAATTTAAAACATAATATAAAAATAATAATAAGCATAAAAAAAAAATTAAAACACACACACACATAGTAGCAACAACGAGAGAGGGGGAGGGGAGAGAGACCGAGAGAGAGGGAGGGGCAGAGAGTTTGGAAGGGGAAGAGGGGCGGAGCCGCCGCCGCCGTTTTCCGCTCGTCTGAGGGGGGAGGGGAGAGACAAAGAGAGACGAGAGAGAGAGAGATGCAGAGAGGGAGAGAGAGCGAGAGAAAGACGAGAGGGAGAGAGAGTGCAGAGAGAGAGAGGGAGAGGGATACCTTTCACAACGAGCCGTTCGCCGCCGCCGTCGTGACGTCCTTCGTCGTTCAACGCGCCGCCGAGTAGAGAGGGGTTGGGGGGATTTGGGAGATTAGGGCAGAAGAAGAATGAAATTTCCGCGCCTGGTTCTGATCTGTATAATTATTTTTTACCAATGGACTACCGACGGACTGCGTCCATTGTTACTCTTTAAAAAATAAAAAAATAATAAATTAAATACCTAATTAACACTAAAAATAAATTCGAAATAATTAAAAAAAGCTAACGACGGACTCAGTCCATCGTTAAATATAAAAATTAAATCAGATATATTATTAAAAAACTAACAACAGACCAAATCCGTCGTTAGGTTTATTACTTAATTAAAAAAAAAAAAAAACTAACGACGAATTATGTCCGTCGCTAGACTTGCAGACAACATATCCGTCGTAATTCCATCGTAACTTTTAACCGTGAATTGGTCCCGTCAAATTTTTCCGGCTTAGAAGTTAATGACGAACTAGCCGTCGTTAGGCCGTCGCTAATACCAACAAATACGAATCCGTCGCTAGTGTCCGTCGATAAACCCCGCGTTTTTTGTAGTGACTCAAACATATATTTTTTTTAGGTTTGAACAAATCTTTGCTCAATCTTGACTCGCCTACAACCTTAATTAGAGCCTAGTGATGAGTAAAATTAAACCGTAACTGAAAAATCGAACCATTCGATTTGCACAGATTCGATATACATAATACATATATTATTTTACAACCATTTGCTCACCCCACGGCCGTAAATTAGGTAAGTAGAGTCACCTCGACTCATCTGGTAGTTGGGCCAAACCAAAATCAATAAATTCAACCTTCTTAAAGAAAAAATCGACAGAGAAAGTAGAGAATTTAATGAGAGTGTTGAATCCTAGCCTTTTTTTTCCCCAGAAATTAGAATCGTTTAAATTTGGTTGCTGGGAATTTGATTTGATGGTGAATTCGATGCTACATCCGGTCACAGTGCATACTGCCGCTAGATGAACGCCATGTGGAAATTATTTATTAATTTGTCTTTTTTATAAAAATGCTTTACCATGGTTAGTTTTACACTATTCGGCACTATTTATGCTTATTTAGTCAAAAAAGTGCAATTATGACCCTATTAACCTATTCATCTATAAAAGTAAACCTATGTTACATCGGCCAAGTATATCGGCGCGTTTTTTTATTTTTTCAAACTCCAAAATCAGTGAATTTTGAAGCATTGGCGATTACTCGTTTACATTTTCAATACCCATATTTTCAGATACCCTCATCGGCTGCCTTGTTTATAATCCATAAGAATAATAATCGAACCATTTTTTTATGAATGAAAAGGAAAGAAAAAGGAAAAAAGGGCAAAAAAGAAAACAGAACCAAACATCTTCTTCTACCCCCAGACCATCACTTTCTTTTCTGGGGACTCTGGCGAATTCCCACACCGCCGGTGACAACAAGTGCACCCAAACCCAACAAAGACGATTCCCAACTCAACGATGTTCGCGATTTGAGTCCAAATTCTTAAACCCTATGGACAACCTGTGGCGGGTGGTGGCTGTTAGCAGAAATAGAGTCGGGAGAAACTAGAAGAAGATGGAGAAGTGGTGGTTGTTGGCCGAAAGAGAGGAGGAGAAGATGAAGAAGCGGTGGATATAGTTAGAGAAGGGGAGGAGCTGTGATTACATGTATTTTTCATACATTTTTTTCAATAAATTTCATTCACTCTTCATTCTCTCTCTGCTCTGTTTTTTTTTTTTTTTTAATTTTGTTGATGCTGGGTTTTGATAAATATTGGAGAATGGAGAATGGAGAATGGAGACGACTCTCTCTCTTCTCTATCAATTGTATTTCTCTCTCTATAAGGGAGGGAGGGAGGGAGGGTGATGACACGCAACACAAGAGAGAGAGAGAGAAGAAATGTGTGTGAAGATGGGTGAATTCAAACCGTGACTTAGCCTAATTGAAGAGAGAGAGAGAGGAAAAAAAGTTAATTATGTTTAATTGTATTATATTCAATCAATTCCTTAGAAAGAAAATTATTTAATTAATTTGTTTAATTCTATTTTTTTTCTTATTTTTTAGAATGAAATTCTAGATTGATTTTGATGTTTCATATGTATTTGTATGTATGTATGAGTAGTTTGAATGTTATAATTTATGAACTTATAAATTATGTCATGAAAATTTCTTGGTGAAAAAAAAAAAAATATATATATATATATATAATGTTACAAGTTTGGTTTGCTTAAAAAATAAAATTTATTTGACTTAGTAATGACCCAATATATAAAATGAAAAAATAGTTATTTTCTTAAATACTCAAGTATGAAATCATAATTTAATTCAATACATAGTATTATTGTGTTACAACTTAATATTGTAAATTAGTATTTATATTATAGTGTATAGCCATAACTTAATATTATAATATATTATTACTTAATATTACATTATTATGGACTTTTATGTGGTTGCCTCAATTTATTAATTGTGTATCAGACAATAGAGTAATTAAAAAGCGAAATTACATTATATGCGTTCATTTCATTTGCAACTATAATATATTATATCATATAAATTAATTTCATTTGAAATTATCAGATATTATATTGTAATATTTGAAACGAAATGAACTTATATAATGTAGTTTTTTTCTATTTGGAATAAAATGCAATAATATATTCTAATTTATTGAAACTCTTGATTACATGTATTTTTCATACATTTTTTTCAATAAATATCATTCACAAAAGTACACACTCAATTATGATAAAATAATATTAATTTTTTATGCACATGTGTGTGTGTGTGTGTGTGATTGTAGGTCTATAATTAAAGGGAAATTATATTTTCTTAAAAGGAAAATTGTACAAAAAATAAATAATTTAATTTGTTAGATATGAAAAATGGAAAAATAAAAAATAGTAATAAAATGTTATTTTTCCACCCAAAAAATAATTTTGGGGGAGGGAATAGGGGATTTGCACCTACTAATAAATGTTAGGGTATTATTTGCTCTAAAGAAAATGTTAAATGGAGATTCGATCTTCATGGTAACCGTTATGGGTGTATTTGCACATTTTCCCAATTTCTTTTAATGAACTAAAAATTACATTATATTGTTCATTTGATTTCAAAATATAATAAATTATATTACATAGGTTCATTTGATTTGAAATTATAAAAATATTAGTTCATTTGAAATTATATTATATAAGTTCATTTCAACTAAATTATAACATTTGAAACGAAATTAATTTATATAAAGAAATTTCTTGTGATTTATAATGAAATGCAACAATATATTATTGTCTTATACCATTTGAAACGAAATGAACTTATATAAAGTAATTTGTTGTGATTTGTAATGAAATGAAACAATATATTTTAATTCGCTTATAATGAACTAATAACTTACATTATATTGTTCATTTCATTTCAAAATATAATAAATTATACTATATAAGTTCACTTGAAATTAGATTATATAATTTAATTTTGGTTGAAATTATAAGAAATTACAATATATTAGTTCATCTAATTTCAAATAACAATAAATCTCATTATATAACTTTATTTCATCTAAATATCAATAATAATTTACAATATGTTCATTGTTGATGATCTATGTACTAGTAGAATGGTGTAATTTTGAATATTTCGAATCTCACCAGCATCGCTAAGTGTGAGTTTGTTTAAATTAGATCAATGTATGTGATGTAATATCTGATAATTTCAAATGAAATGAACTTATATAATGTAATTTCATTTACTTTGAGATGAAATGCACAAATAAAATGTTATTACTTATAGTTTCAGATGAAATAAAATTATATTATGTAATTTCTTGATATTTGAAATAAAAATGAACTAATATTAATATTGTAATTTCTTATAGTTTCGAATGAAATGAATTGACAAAATCTAATTTCAAATGAACTAATATTCTTATAATTTCAAATTAAATGAACTTTTATGATATAATTTATTATAATTTTAACTTAAATGAAGTAATATGATGTAATTTATTGTTATTTGAAATGAAATGAACTAATATATTGTAATTTCTTGTAGTTTCAAATTAAATGAACTTACATAATCTAATTTTAAATGAACTAATTTCTTATAATTTCAAATTAAATGAACTTATATAATGTAAATTTCTTATAATTTGAAATGAAATAAACTAATATGATGTGATTCTTACAATCTCAAATGAATTTAGCTTATATAATGTTATTTCTTATAATTTAGAATGAAATGAACTAATATAATGATTTCATGTAATTTGAATTGAAATGAACAAATATAATGTAATTTCTTATAGTTTCAGATGAAATAAAATTATATCACATAATTTATTGTTATTTAAAATAAATTGAACTTATATAATCTGATTTCAAATGAACTAATATTCTCATAATTTCAAATCAAATAAACTTATATAATGTGATTTATTATAAGTTGGAATAAAATGAACTAATATAATGTAATTTGTTAACGTATGACTATACACATCATTCAATACTATTAAGTTTTGTCACACATCATTCAATACTAATTTATAATATTAAGTTTTGACACGATCATACTCTATATTAAATTAGGATTTCATATTTTGAAGTTTCATCTTACACACATCATGTTATATGAAATGAAATAAGCAAATATACGGTTATTTCTTATAGTTTCAGATGAAATAAAGTTGTATAATGTAATTTCTTGATATTTAAAATAAGGTTAATTATAATTTAATTTCCAATGTTTGAAAGTTTTAATTCTACAATAAATTATATTATATGAAATGAAATAAAAATTATATAATGTGTTTTCTTATAATTTCAAATGAATTAGCTTATATAATATAATTTTTTATAATTTGAAATAAAATTAACTAATATAATGTAATTTGTTAATTTCTTCAAAGAAATTACAATATGTTATTTCACTTCATTCAAAATAACAATAAATTACTTTATATAAGTTCAGTTCGTTCCAAATATTATAATGTAATATTTTATAATTTGAAATGAAATGAACTAATATAATGCAATTCCTTATAATTTGAAATGAATTTAACTAATATAATGCATTTTCTTATAATTTCAAATTAAATAAACTTATACAATGTATTTTCTTGTAATTTAAATTAGAATGATCTAATATGATATACTTTTTTTATAAATTCAAAAAATTACTGAATAAATAAAAAAAATTAAATTATTACTAACTTGAATTCAAATTTTACAAAAGAAATGAGCATATTTATTTTAAAATTTATATTAACACTACTTATTAATTTAGATTGTTAGATCAAAAAATAAAAAATATCTAATTTAATCCCTTTATTATGTCGTGTATGATAATATAAGATTTAAGAAAAATAACTTTATTAATTACTAAAATCAATGAAAAATTAACTTATTTCCTCTCTCTTCCTTTCTTCTCTCCCCTGCCATTCTTCTTCTTCTTCTTCAAGACTTCATCTCCAACACAAATTAGATACTAGTCTTCACAGCAAGAATAGTTGTTACCTCCGGTCTCTCCCCATTTTTTCTCCGTCGTCGGCACCGGGGCGTGACTGTCGATCACAATGAGTACCTTCCCTCATCTTTCCCAAAAGTTCTCTGCCCGGCTGCCCCTCTGTCTCTCTCTCTCTTGCACATTCTAAATTTAGGAGTTCATTTATGTGGTTTAGTGAAGTGGAGAATATTGTGAGCTAAGACTTTTTGAGGAGCTTGGTGGATATGGATTATTCTCCACATTTTCGTAATGAGATTTGATGTGTTCTTGCCAGTCCATTTGTGTCAAAATTCAGTCCTTAATTTAAATTCTTTTTTCTTGATATCAGAGAATTTTGTTGGTTGAGACTATAACTTATTGAAATTTTTCTTCATTTAATTACTTTGTGTTCCGGATTCATGGAAAACCCACCTTAAAGACCGATCTATTTTAGATTTATACCAGTTTGGCGGCGGTGAGCCGACGAAACCGCCGGTGGCCGTGGTAGTGTTTGTTAATCTGAAGAAGAAGATGAAAAAGTTGAAGAAATGGGGATGCCAGCTTTTTGATTGGATGTCTGCATAGGAATTCAAAAAATTAACTGAACCATAGTTAATTATTATATTAAAATATAATAAAAAAATGAATTTTCAATTAAAATAAATTTTTACTATTGAGTCGCCACATGTCGCTTATCCATCGACTGGTATGCAATGCAGTTGGATGCAGCATCGAGTGAACCGAATTTGATGCGTTGGTGTGGATATGCAGTACAGTAGTACTAGGTAGTGTGGACGCTGACACAATTTTCTTTTTTTTTCTTAACAAATAAAGACAAAATATTTAGGCCCTTTTGTAGATTCTTCTTCTTCTCTTCTTCCTTCTTTTTGTGTCACCTTTCACTTACTCTTCTTCGTCTTCAAGCCAGTCTCTCTCTTTCTCTCTCTCTCTCTCTCTCTCTCTCTCTCTCTTGCCGTCATTCTTTATCACAGGTTCCACAATTTTCCTTTTTTTTTTTGCGTTATACTGTTCTTCTTAGATGAAAACATCTCTCTCTCTCTCTCTCTGTATATGCTTGTGTGAGTGACTGTGTGTCTATATGTTGTTTCATTTTATTGGTTCGCCCGGAATTATTATTATTGTTTTTTTTTTTTTTTTGCTATATTTGCAGAAAGTTGGATTATGACGAGTGTTAAGTTTAGATTATTTTTTTCTTGGTTTTTTTTTTGAATTTCTATTGTTCTAGGCAATGCTCTGCTTTTCTTGAAGTTTATTGACTTTAAATAATACTATTTTGGCTATTCTGGTGTGTTCTGTATTCATTTGACTGTTCTCTCTCTCTCTCTCTCTAATTGCATGGTGTTTTGTTGTGGTGAGTAAATTACACTACAAAAGTTGTGGCTCTTTGAATTTATTGAATTTGTCTAGTGGGATAGATCGATTATGTGGGTGTTATGAATTTGTGATGTTCAAGTAACATGGAAATAAAACTTTGTGAATCTAGCATTTGAGTTTGTAAACCTAGTCTTGCTAATGAACTTTCCTAGAGGGTGCTAGTTGTACCTTAAACATTGTTGGTTGTATCTAAATCTGTTGTCACAGCATTGAATGATTGAAATGGCTTTGTTTCTTGAATGTAGAGAATCAAAACCTATTATGCATTGCCAAATTTGGTCTGATTTTCTTTTCTTTATCGGTCATTAAGGTTTGGTTGATCCAATACTCTGTATTTGGTGCATTGATGAGTAACATAAAGCAATTCTTGCATCATCTTCATGTGGGATGCATTGGCTTTGTATTCGTTACAAGAATCATAGAAGTCATATATGTATATGTAGTCCATACCGAGTGTCGGGATGTGATGTTATTTTCATTTCTGGGAACAGAAGTTTACGAATTAAGCTTTGCTTTTGTTATGTTGTGAAGCTATATCAAAGAGAGCAGCCACTTGATTCACAGTTTCACTAGATCATAGTCTGGTTCGTGATATCTTCAATAACGGGATATGAGGCAAGCAGTAGCCTTCTTCATGGTACTCTTGTCTACTGGGGTTTTCCTCTTGACATATAATTTCGTGACTATGATCATACGTTACCAGAAAACCGGTCCTAGAAAGTGGGCATTGTTTGAGAACAAGAATCACCAACTTCTCATCGATCCTTTGGTTGAGATGCCAGAGTATACGAAAAGATCAAGGAACCAAAACCGGCCTTTTCATGTTGCCCTCACGGCCACCTCCGGGCCTTACAGCAAATGGCAGTGCCGTATAATGTACTATTGGTACAAGAAGAAGAAGGATTTGCCCGGATCAAACATGGGAAAGTTCACTAGAATTCTTCATTCAGGAAGTCCGGACAACCTCATGGATGAGATTCCGACGTTTGTGGTTGATCCTCTTCCCCCGGGTATGGACCGGGTGAGATCCTACTTCCATTAAGTTTGCCCCTTTACTTTAGGCATTCAAAAGAGATCATCAATGAAAATTAAACTGTAATAATATGCCTTTAAATTTGTGGATTCTGTTATACTGGATTTGATCATCTAAAGATGCAGGGTTATGTTGTGTTGAATAGACCTTGGGCTTTTGTGCAATGGCTGGAGAAGTCGAGGATTGAAGAAGAGTGAGTTTGCTCTCTCTGGATGGTACTATACTACTAGCTTCCATGTCTCCCAAGCTTGAAAATCCTCATTATATTTTCTCTTGCTGCTGCAGGTTTATATTGATGGCAGAGCCTGATCACATATTTCTAAAACCACTGCCTAATTTGGCGTATGAAGAATATCCTGTGGCATTCCCCTTTTTCTATATCAAACCTGCGGAAAACGAGAGAATCATACGGAAGTTTTTCCCGGAGAAGATGGGTCCAGTAACAAATATCGATCCCATTGGAAATTCTCCAGTTATAATAAAAAAGGTGAATACAACTAGTTTCTTTTATTTGAAGAAATGTGCTTTGTTTTTGTGGATTAAATAAGGATGTTATGTGGATTTTCAATATCTTGTTTTTTGAATATAATATCTGGATTGACTTACCCAGGATTTGCTGGAGAAAATTGCACCTACATGGATGAATGTGTCTTTGAAAATGAAAAATGATCCGGAGACAGATAATACGTTTGGATGGGTGTTGGAAATGTGAGATCTTCTCAGAAGCACTGACTCTGTAGTTTGAGTCGAAACTCATTACCTCAGATTTAGCCGTCTTTTCTAACCTTGCTGTTGTTCACTGCCCAAACAAAAGGTACGCGTATGCTGTGGCCTCTGCTCGTCACGGGGTGCAGCATATTCTTCGGAAAGACTTCATGTTGCAGGTTTTCCTTCTGAACTAACCATAGTCATATATGTATCATTCTCATTTATTTTTTTCCCTTTTTCTAGTTATAAATCCGAGCTTATTTTTATCGTATTGCATTCTTAATTTCAGCCCCCTTGGGACTTGGAAACGGAAAACAAGTATATTCTTCATTACACTTATGGGTGTGACTACAACTTGAAGGTAAATTACCTTAGTTTCGATTTTTCTAATGCATAGCATCAATTTCAAATGAAAATAAGTGTTTATAGATGCAAAATACTAAGTGAACGGCCTGTGAACACGACGAGGAAATTGTGAACGTTTCCTGTTCTTGATTATGGTCGAGTCTTGTAGCATGCATACTTCCATTTGCAGTATTAGAAAGGCCATTGTTCTTCATTTCTTGGTAGGCGATAGTTTTCTCATGATATCGTCAATTTAGGGAGAGCTGACTTATGGAAAGATTGGAGAGTGGCGATTTGATAAGCGATCCTTCCTTCGTGCACCCCCGCCTCGAAATCTGTCAATGCCTCCTCCCGGTGTCCCCAAAAGCGTGGTATGCTAGCAGAAATGTCTCGTTCTAAATAGTGCATCACAATATTTTACTCTTATCTATTCATGCATCAGTCATTTATTTTGCTACAAATTATCTTTTTCTCAAGAAAACTTCATTTTCCCTTGTAGCATATGTCCCAATTTAGATTCTTTTTCTTGCTGACATTTTCAGAAGTGTTTTATTTGTTGCTTGCCTGTCACTACTCTGATGCTCATATTTATAACTATTCACGCGTTTCTCGTTTATTTTGGAGCGAATGCATTCAGGACATCAACATATTCGAGTATATGATCAGAAAAACAATAGAAGTAAAAAAAAACAGAAAATTATAGCCAATGTGTTTTTCTAGACTTTTTAATCTATAGATAGCATTAATCAACTTGAAACTTTAGATTCGTGGACTTCATTTTCTCTTTTCTTCTTTCATCATGAATTCACACAGACACGCGATGATTCTGAATGAGTTGCTTAGTTTCTCTGCTTTTCTGAATAATGTGGTATGGCTAGTTAACGTCGTTATAGTTCTATAGCCCTCGTGTATTTCGTCTCTGGTCACGCGAAATCTTGATCAGATCACCATCAAGAAAATGAAAACCTAGGGATATGATCAAGGGAATGCAAACTGATACCTGATAACCATTATCATGCAAATTTTCCTTTGTTTGTAGGCTGATGATGATAATGTTCTTGTTACAATGCCAATTTTCTATTGCTTCGTGATTTGTTGAATTGAATCGCGTCACCTTGTTTACTTGCAGGCGACTCTCGTACGGTTGGTGAACGAAGCTACCGCTAACCTTCCAAACTGGGGAACTGCAGAACAAGTTTAGAGTGAAAGACCTCTCTGTTCATAGCTATATCATTAGTTAGCAATGATAAAAAAATATTTATTTACCAGGGGTTTTTTGCAGAATTTTTACAGTAACTAAAGGGGTTTTTAGACTATTTACTTACAGAGTTTTTCTTTCTTTTTTTTTTGTGGAAAATATTGGGGGGTATATGTATTTTTCATTCTATCTGAAATGCAATAATATAGTAACATTTATCATGCAATTACTTGTGTCTAACCTAACTGAATGTGAGCAAAAAACTTCCCCAAAACACACACTCATACAATTGGTAAGCACATTTCAATATTTCATAGCTACAAATACCCATAAAATGAAAAGATTAATTCTCCCTAGCTAATTCATCAAGAGAAAAAAAAAATGAAGTACTACTACTACTACACTCTTCTCTCTCTAGCCACTCTGTTTCTCTCACTAGCCCAAAGCCTTCTCACTCCAAACTGTAACATCTCACAAGATGATGGCTCAACCCTAGAAATCATGCATGTAGACCATCCATGCTCCCCATACAAGTCCAAATCACCTCACACTATGCTCCAAATGCACTCCAACGACAAGACAAGGCACCAATTCTTGTCAAGCCTCGCTGTGCCCTTAGCCGCCGGCACGTCGTTCGTTCAGAGGCCGGTCTACATTGTCCGGGCCAGGATCGGAACCCCTGAGAAGTCATTGCTCATGGCGATGGACACCAGCAACGACGCAGCCTGGGTCCCATGTGAGGGCTGCGTCGGATGCACGTCCACCGCCAGTTTCAACCCCACCGCCTCCTCCACCTTCGATGCAGTGCGCTGCGGGGCCCCACAGTGCAACCAGGTAAACATTAAATCAGAATGAGCGGTTTTGTTCATTTACCGCTCTAAAATTAAAACTTTTTTTTTTTGGACCCTCAAGGTACCCAACCCAAGGTGTGGAGGCCCAATCGCGTGCGCGTTTAACATGTCCTACGGCGGCACCACCTTCGCCGCCACCCTAGTGCGAGACACGCTGGCCCTCGGCACCGACACGATCCCCGGATACTTCTTCGGATGCGTGCTGACGGCCTCCGGCGGCGGCGGCCTGCCGCCGCAGGGGTTGTTGGGCTTGGGCCGAGGCCCGTTATCTTTGTTGTCTCAAACTCCTAACCTATACCAATCAACATTTTCGTATTGCCTCCCAAATTTTAAGTCACTCAATTTCAGTGGATCATTGAGATTGGGGGCTAAAAATCAGCCCAATAACGTTAAATGCACCCAATTAATCAAGAATCCAAGAAGATCATCACTTTATTATGTTAATCTCATGGCAATTAGGGTTGGATCTCGTTTGCTTGATATTCCTTCTACCGCTTTTGCTTTCGATCCCAACACCGGCGCCGGCACTATCATTGATTCTGGTCTCTCTCTCTCTCTCTCTCTAAATTTCATTGCATGAAAAGTAATAAATAAGAGTTGGTTAATTAATTATATTTTGTTTAATTTTGCATGCAGGGACTACGTTCACGAGATTGGTGTGGCCGGCGTACAGGGCGGTGAGAGACGAGGTGCGGAGGCAGATGGGCGGCGCCGCCGTGACTTCTGTTGGGGGGTTCGACACGTGCTACAGGGCGGAGGTGGTGGTGAGGAGCATAACGTTGATGTTCGACGGGATGAGCATGACGCTGCCGCAGGAGAACTTCCTGATCCGCAGCGGCTCCGGCGCCACCTGCCTGGCCATGGCGGCGTCGCCGGGAAACGTGAACTCGGTGCTGAACATCATCGCCGCCTTCCAGCAGCAGAACCACCGCATTGTTATCGACCGTCCCAACTCCAGCCTCTGCGTCTCCCCTCAATCATGCACCTAGATTTGCAGTGTTGTTAATTTCATTTCATTTTATAGTTTGAGTTGGAGTTTCATCGATCTTTGATGATGAGTTTCGATCTCTTAATATGAAATATTGGTGTCAATAATCTTGATAAATTTCACACTAAATATTCTCTCACATCTGCATCTCCTGTTCCAAGTTTTTTTTTTTAATTTTTAATTTATTATGATTTTATTTAATTAAATTTTTTTATTTAGAGTTCATCCATCTCAATTAAGGTATATTAATTTTTTTATTATGAAATATCAAGTGGAATAGAAATGATAATAGACGATCTGATGATCCAAATATACTTGCTTTGCGTACCCACAACAAAAGTTACGTGCAAAAAACATCGGCATAATTTATTCATAATATTTTACGCATCGTAATTTTTTTACTATTGGCTAAAAGTGGAAATACCACAAAAAAAAAATATATTGTAAATAGAGTGGGGCTTGAATGTAATTTAATACTTGAATTATGGAGCGTAGTTTAATGATATTCATCACTCAAATAAGAGTTAAGAGTGGTTCGATCTAAAAATTCTCCTACCTCCCAATTAATGCGTCACAATAGCGTGGAGATAAATAACACGGATTATAAAGATAAATGAAATGGTATATTATTATTATTATTATTATTATTATTATTATTATTATTATTATTATTTACGACCATGATATTAGGGAAGCAAGAATTATTATTATATTTGAATTTTGATAAATTAGTCATCTTTCAGGTCCTGAATTGATAATTCTCCTTTATTTTATTATGCGGGTGTTAAGAAATTCAAATATAATAATAATGGGGTGGTCTCCTGTGAGACGGTTTAATGGGTCATTTTTATTAGACGGGTCATAACTCGACCCGTTTTCCTAACTTCATACCTGGTAACACTTCAGTTCATAGTATGTGACACTTCAGTTTATGATTGGTGATACTTAGCTTCATCTCTCGTGACACTGGGCTTCACACAATAGTTAAATATATTACTAAAAAATATTTCATATCTGGTGACACTTTCAGTTCATAATATATGACACTTCAGTTCATGATTGGTGATACCTAGCTTCATATTCGGTGACACTTCATTGTTATTTGCTTTAATAATTCAACGTGATAGTTCGTTGTACATGCTTGTTATGTTAGTGATACTTCATGTTACAATTTATAAGACTTCACATAATAGTTAAAGATATTACTAAAAAAATATTAAAATTTATTAAGACTTATGCTGCTTCATATCCGGTGACACTTCAGTTCATAGTATGTGACACTTCCGTTTATGATTGATGACACTTAGCTTCATATCTGGTGACACTTCATTGTGACCCGGATCCGGGTCGGATCTTAATATCCGTCTAACAGTTTATGACCCGTTAGACGGTCTAACACAAGTCTTTGTCAATAATAATTCCTGCTTCGGAGAATTATCAATTCAGGACTTGAAAGATGACTAATTTATTGATTCATGACCCGAAAGATGAAAACTATCAATCTAGGACTCGAAAGATAAAAATTTTCAATCCAGGACCTCAAAAATCACGTTTTTTATTTTTTTTTTAAAATTTTTTAATTAATCTTATATTATTTTTCAATGAAAATTCCTTCATTAATTATCTATTAAATCTAATAAATAAATTTTTTAAATTAATTAAAAAATAAAAAGAAATCAAAATTCGTGATTTTTGAGGCCCTGGATTGATAGTTTTCATCTTTTGGGTCCTGAATTGAGAGTTTTTATCTTTCAGATTCTGAATTGATAGATTACTCATCTTTCAGGTCCTGAATCGATAATTCTCCTAAAATGGAGCATATATACAAAATAAACGAGAATGTAAACTAATATATATAGAACTTAATAATGCACATTAGATATGTGAAAGGACGAAATTACCCTCAATAAAATATCTCTTTTGTGGGTAGATTAAATATATTGGAGGTCGGTGATGTGGAAATGATGGTGTTGTTTGCTAGTGCGTGTGTATGTGTTACTTCGATTATAGGGCACTAATTTTGTGTGCATGTTGATGAAGATCATCTTGGGAGGGGGGATTCATGGACAAATCGCCCATGCTGTTGGATCATCTCGACCAGAGGTGTCAAAAGTGGTCTCGTCATCTGACTCAATTTCGAGTTGAGTAGGACTACTATATAATTGAGAAATTCTATGACACGTGAGATCGTAATGTGTCATGTTCCATAATAGATATAATGTGACATTTTAGAAGTGTTACATTAGATCTATTGTGGCACATGAGTGATGCGGCATAGAATTTCTCCTATATAACTAGGCTTGAAAATTTTTGGTACAGGAAAGACCAGGTCATAACAGTGCATTGGCCTAATGGGATTGAGCCGGGTAGGAGTGGCCCGTAAAATGAAAGCATGAGTCCCGGGAGACCCGAAATAGCCCGTTGTCTGGACGAGCCTATGCCCCTAAAAAATTAGCTGAAAATTTCCGGATTTTTGACGGCTTTAATCATGGATAAAGAGGGTCGAATGCTAGATACATTTGTGGGTACAGATGTCATATTTAGTTGAAATTCGAGCACAAATGTGTAGACCAATACGGATAGTATGAATATATATATAACGAGAGTTTCTATTTGCACTATCATTTTTACTCTTTGCATCACGTACAAATTATTTCTCATTTTTTTATTAACTAGTTATAAATTTATCTAAAACCCTTACTAATAAAAAAAGAATTCGCATTCCATTCGAAATCGTGTGTTCAAACATTTTGGATATGTTCGAAGATGATGGACATGTTCAAAGTCGTGCGTTCGAACAGTACTTAAAAAAAATTCACGGAGTTCGTTCGAAAATGAATTTTCGAACGAGACTTATTTTAAAAATCATGCATATTCGAGAATGGAATTTCGAACATACATGATGAGTTCGAAATTTCATTTTCGAACCACACTTGATTTTTTTTTCTTTTTAAGTAATGGGCATTTAGGTAACTTCAAAATTATTTTATTTCTTCGTTTGTGGTGCAAATAGAAACATCCATATATAATATACGTATAAAATTAGGTAACTGCAAAGTGTCTTTACAAATTTATGTTTAATTGGATACCTTTACCTACGCAACAATTGTGAGCACTACCCACAAGAAGCATCATATTTTCTAATCGCCACCACCTTAATCTAAGATATAATTAGATGGGTACGAGGGTGTTAGAATTGAAATTTAGTATTACATATGTTGTGATATATATATGTATATATGCATGTATAGTTTTTTTTCTATTAAAAAATTATTGATGATCATATATTCAATATATTTGCGAATACGAATAATTGCACCACCCTCAAATAGTACGAACAAGACACAAGAACGTGAATAACCACACCTAGCTAGTTTTCATACTGCTTTCCAGCTTTATTATTGTATTAAAATGTCACGCATGCATATCCAAATACGTGTCAAATTTAATTGAAACTTAATAATTTATGTTAAATCAGATCGAATTCCACCAAAATTAAATTGTTAGTAGTGTAATTGACCAAAATTCGAGAGATTTCATGAGAAAATATTGACGAATTTTAACCTCCTTCAAATCCACAGGATAAAGTCATCTACTCCACTTTTCATGTCCCACTATGGAGTCCCACTATAAAATTTAATATTTTAAAAATGTTTATTAAAAAAATAAATTTTATTATAGTATTACAAATCATAATCAGCATTTCTCGCTATAAATTAAAATTTTTAAAAATCATATACCCTACTTTTAGAATAATCAACCATATTAATCAAGTATATTTACTAAAAAATAAGAAATAAATGTTAAAAAATAAATATAAACCCTAATTGGATGGAATAAACCCTAAATAATAATCATAAAATTAAATTAAGCCATAATAAATTGAAATTGAAGAAAAAAATTGATGAAAATCGAATAAAAATTAAAGTGGGACATCAAGTGGGATCAAGGATGAAAATATCGCTATCGCAACATATGTCGCAACTTCAATTTTATGGATATATCGACGGATATATCGATATCGCATATCGATATCGCATAAAATTGAAAAAAATGACGGAAATCATATTAAAATCTTGGAAATTTAGCATGAAATTTTAGGAACTATTATGACATATTATTATGCACATATTCCACTAATTTTTTTGATAGAATTGTATTTTGAAAGCAAATATATAAATAATACATTATATAAATACCGTCTGAGATAATACATTTGACAAAATAATACATAATACAATATAAAATGACTAAATAAACATTATAAAGTACAATTAATACCAAAATGAGGATTTATGAGATTTAAATAGTAGATGGAATGTCATCTTATTCTAAACCATATTGGTACCAACTTATCACGTTCGAGTAATTATGGATATAATTATGCAGATGCACTTGATATGTTTCTTAATTTCTTCCAACAACTTCACCATGAATTGGATAATGTCCACTGACCCAATTATTTTGTTGATACATATTTTGAGTAGTCCAACCAATTTGTGAACTCCTATGAATCTTGGGACATATCACTATGATCAGTGTCACCCATATTCATAGAATCAAGATTTGGCAAATAATTTATATTCAATCTTAGATTTCAATTTCATGTGATATATGGGGAGAAAATTTTTAGTGATTTGTCCATCATGTCCTCTAACTGAAAAAATGAAAAAATAAAGTCCGTGTACGTGCATCTTACTTTTCTTTCTAAGACATCCAGTGATTTCCCGGTCTTATTTCTCTTATATTTTTTTGCAAAGTAAATGTCTTTAAAAAGCAAAGAATATTGCAACTCAAATAATTACATTGAAGACCTGAAAAAGATCACAAAAATATATAGTATTAAATAAAAATCAAAATATATTATAGAAATATTTAAAAAATCGCGATATATTGCGATATCTTGCGATATTTTGCGATATCTTGCGATATATTGCGATATATTGCGATTTCTCGTCGATACTCGGGAAAAAAGATATTCCCCCCAATATCCGTATCGCAATGTCAATATCCGCGATATATCCGCGATATATCCGCGATATTTCGCGATATTTTCATCCTTGGAATAGAGGATTTCATTTGAATCCACGGTGGGTTGCATTTTCTTTTGAAAAAATAAAAATAGGGCTGACTTTACCTAAAATTTAAATGATGTTTTATTTGGTTATCGAGTAATTAATTATATACTATATGTTTGACCTACGTTATACGCGGTTTATTATTAAATATGGTTTACTTCTCTTGTATGATTTGCAGGTTATTACAGAGCGAGATTTATCCAGTGCGTATTTTGATAGCGGTGACAAGCTACCATCGACATAAAAAATAAATAAAATAAATAAAGTGTTTTTTTTAATAATATGAAGTTAATTTGTGGTGAGTCAGAAATTAATATCTCTCCTCATTGTTGTCGTCGTTCACGGACGACCTCTGCCTTCCATTGTTTGCATTTTTCGTAATGGCCACCTTTCCCTTGACTACTATTGTAGGGCCCTTCTGTTCATGAGAGATAAACCAGGTAAGAAAATTTACATGTGACATACTCGATTTATAAGGGATTAGGTTAAATTCGAACATGTCGGACTTCTCTTTTTTGGGTAAATAAATAATTACATAAAAACTCGTCTACAAAGTTCAAAATACACTGAACAAACTGATGTTGCTAGTCTCTTTTTTTTTTTGAAGAAGTAATCTACAGCTTCTACAGCCCGCAGACTACGTAGAAGAAGCAAATCACACTTAAGAAATGTTGGAAAATAGGATTTAATAAAGTGAGTTTGACTCATTTTATCCGATTTTTCGTGACCGGGATATTTAATTTTGGAGGAATTAAATATCGTACGATTGTTCTATGTCGTGAGTAGATAATCGTAGTATTTTTATTTGCTCAAATCCGATTTTCGGTGAGTGAGAAATAAATGGTTGAAGTTGGTCACACGATTGGGCATTTATGGTGTGTGGGACAATGTGTTTAAGACACATTAAATAATCCCACATTGATTTCTTAATCAAATTAAGAAGTGTATTAACACTTAAGTGAAGTAATTAAGTGCACAAGGATGTGGGCCATGAGCCCACATGCGCACACACGCGTGCCCGTCCTCGGACTTGGATCTTGGCAATTGGACTTTGGGCGTACGTGGGCTTCCGGGGCTTAGCCGTATCAGTTTTACGGTACAGAAATGGTCGGGTCGTGGAGCGGGTCGGCGGATCGGCTATCCGGGTCCGGAACCTTGCCGGATTTGTGGTGCTACTGACTTGGATCTTGGCAATTGGACTTTGGGCGTACGTGGGCTTCTGGAGCTTAGCCGTATCAGTTTTACGGTACAGAAACGGTCGGGTCGTGGAGCGGGTCGGCGGATCGGCTATCCGGGTCCGGAACCTTGCCGGATTTGTGGTGCTACTGCCGGAAGGACGAAGCCGTTTCATCTTTGAAAGACAACCGCCAAACCGTGAGCACTAGCCGAGGCGTATTTGTCTTGCGGAGAAAGGTCCCCTCGACTCGGCTTGCCGGAATCTGCACTTCGGTTCCAGTCTATTTGCTTTGTTTTTGAACTTGAGACTTTGATCACAAACTTTATCACTCCGTCATTAGGTCATCTCAAAGGAATATTGTTGGCCTTTTTTTCTTACGAGGAAGGCAACACGCCTACGCTACTTGAGAGTGCACACTGCGTAAACTCAGATCATGTGCAGCGGGGTCAGCCCTACGGGTAGGCCATGTCGGCCACCGCCCAGGGCCCACGTTTTAGAGGGGCCCACAAATTGGAAAAAAATAATATATATATATATATATACACACACACACATATAATGAAATGGTAATCTCCCTTAAAGAAATTAGATAATTCTTAATACACACACACAAAGTTGAAATGGCCGTCTATTTGTGAAAAATATATCGTCTGAACTCTTGTACAAACATCCTTTAAGATAAAATCCATTTTAGTGAGTAGTTTCGAAGTTTTGTTGCTTATATATATATATAATACATATATATATATATTTATATATATTCTATGTTTAAGTTTAATTTGAAAATTTATTGAGATTTTATGTTGTATTAATCTCATTTTTAAAATTGAACTATTAATCAACTATTCATGTTCTAAACAAAGTTCGAGTACGAGAAATGTACAATTTAAAACTCAATTTTTTGAAATTTTATTGAGATGTTGTATTTAGAGCTCGTATTTCCTAATTTTGAGTTCACCGAAATCCAAACATAAAATGATAATATCATTAATATCTTTCTATCACAATTATTTTATTAATAAAAGTGTTAGTTACATACAAAATTCACTGATTGAATTTTTAGAGTGGTGTTTGCACTTTTTCAAGATTTAAGATAACTAAGATAAAGTGGAAGAAACTTCAAGATGCATGTGAAAAAAAAATCTTATGGCCCATTTTTCTGACTTGGCCATGGGCCTCCAAAATGTTAGGATCGGCCTTGATGTACAATAACTTACAGACTCGCGTGCTATTTAAAAATTACATGTGACAGATTCACATTATATTGATGAAATTTGAATTTGTGATACATTATTTGGTCTCAAACTATACCACCGTAGAACCCCAAAAAAAAAATGTATAAGATGCATTTTCCAAATTCCAAACTCCTATGAAGTATAGAGCAACTCTCCTTTCACTCTTTTGTCATTAAATTTGTGTTACCACTTGTAGGAAAAGCACATTGCATTGATTTTATTCCCTCACATGATATTATGAATCTATAGTACAAGATAAAAAGTTTCTATAATTATGCCATTTTACCAAACATCTCCCATATGCATTCCTATATATATATAATTATAAATAAGAACAAAATTAAACTACTATTATAAATTTGTTTTTTATAACATGGAACTACTCACTAATGCCAGATCAACATTCTCGGTTTCAGACATACACAAGCAAAGTAAAGACAATATGACAACGCACATTCATATTCATTCTTCATTTTAGTTTTGCACATTAACTAAAACACAAATATATACATACACACACATATATATAGGGTATCCTCACTAAGTTCTGACATAATAAATAAATAAATAAATAAAAGAGTTGGTGTTCAACTTCTAATAAAATCAAGTTAAATGGTTGAAATCCTTGAAATGAACTTCTCTTCTGTGAAAGAGTGAAATCTCAATTCAATTTCAAATGTTCTTTTTTACTCGTTTCAAAAAAGAAAAACTAAATATTTGGGTAAATTACATTTTAATACTTATATTTTGGGTTCTTTTTAAAAATAGTTATATTTTTAAAAATTAATAAAATAGGACCCCCTTTTAAAAAAATCAAATCTAACATCTGATAAATTTCCCGGACTGACAATCCCGTGTAATTAATTGTATTTTAATATTTCTATTTCCACAACCGTGTAAAAAAACTCATCCAATCTAGAAATCTTTAAATACAGTTTTAATACTTATATTTTGGGTTCTTTTTAAAAATTGGTTAATTTCTTTTATTTAAATTAATAAAATAAGACCCACTTTTTTAAAGAAAAATTCAAATCTAATAACATTTGATAAATTTTCCGAACTGAAAACCCCGTGTAATTAATTGTATTTTAATATTTCTATTTCTACAGAGTGTAAAAAAACTGATCCAATCTAGAAATCTTTAAACACAATCAGTTGCGCATGATTTTTGTGCCGTAAAATTAATCAAATGTTAGATTTGTAAATTTTGTGAAAAAGTGAGCATTGTTTTGAATTTTGATAATTTGAAAAAATGGAACCCAAGATATAGGTATCAAATTATAATTTTCACAATTTTTTTTTTTTTTTTTGTATAATGTGGTTTAATTTCTGACCGGTGACTGGATCATGGCATGAGGGGTGCTTGCCACAAACCAAATAAATTTCATGTCACACGCAAAGTCTTATTTTAATAAATATAGTGGAAAATTAGGAGTGTAGTGTCAAACAAAATGATAAATTATTTTCAGCTCCACTGAAATACTGAATCTTGTCGTGGCTAGATTTATCATTTAAGAATTAAGATATTTGTACAATTTAGAGGGTCCAAATAGGTAATAAAAGATTAAATAGTTCTTTAATTAATTATTAACCTAACCCTAACTCCAAGTGATTTGAAATATTAGAGAAAAAAAACTATAATATTAGACCGTTAGAAGGAAAATCGAAAACATACAAACAAAAAACATCTAGGAATGCTTAAATCAGCTAGTTCCTAACGATATTTGCAATCACAATAGATGAATATGTGTTTCGATCTAGATGGTTCAATCATCCCACCTCGTTCCTATTTTTAGATGTATGTTGTTATAACGAATAAGTGCACGCAAGATATTCCGATCTAAAAAGTCTTCAGTAGATTTAAACGTACGACTTCTGATCACAGCAACGGGGCCACAAAAAGAATACAACCTAAAAGCTACATAACTTTTTTAGTAGTAATAACATGTAAAAAAGGCCATTTACTCATCATTTGTACTATAAAAAAGAATTTAATAAAACATTATTCAAATAATTACTAATCTATACTCTACTACGTGCCCAAGAACACACACACACACTTCACACACTTCAACAGCTATAAATACCCACTCACCCACTCTCCCCAAACCCATCCCAACCAACCATGGCACTCCTTCTTCTCTCACTAGCCACACTCCTCCTCTCACTAGCCCACCACCCCACCGCCACCGCCACCACCGCCGCCTCCTGCGACGTCGCCGACCACGACTCCACCCTCAAAATCTTCCACGTGAACAGCCGCTGCTCCCCATTCCGGCCCAAAGCAGCCCTCTCATGGGCCGACACCGTGCTCCAAATGCAGGCCAGCGACAAAACTAGGCTGCAATTCCTCTCCAGCCTCGTCGCCGGCCGCTCCGTCGTGCCGATCGCCTCCGGCAGGGCGGTGACGCAGAACCCCACCTACATTGTCACCGTCAAGATCGGCACCCCCGCGCAGCGGCTGCTCGTCGCCCTCGACACCAGCAACGACGCCGCTTGGTTCCCCTGCGCCGGCTGCGTCGGCTGCGCCGGCGCCACCTACAACCCCGCCTCGTCCGCCACCTACAAGCCCCTCCCCTGCGCCGCCGCGCAGTGCAAACAGGTAAACACCCTCTCCCTTTTCCGGTGACACGCGCTCACGCGCCACCGGTTTTCTTGATTTTTTTTTTGTCTTGTTATGTAGCAAGGTATGTGGCCCGTGAGCATGATTATGTAAAGTTGAATGTTTGTAATAATTAATTTGTGCACTAAAAATTAAAATAAGAGATTTTCCTAAAGTGTGCGTGACACTATTTTTCAATTTAATCTTTGCTACTTTTATTGAAGACACAAAATGATGTGATTGCGCCGCTGCATAATCTTTTAAACCATGTGACCCAACTTTATTTCCCGGGCCCATATACTTATATCAACTCATTCATGAAATAAAACACGAGACTATTATTTAAGTACCTGCGTACGAATTTGCATTCAGGTACCTAACCAAAGTTGCGCGGGCAAGTCGTGCGGGTTCAACGTGACATACGGCAGCTCCTCCATCGCGGCGAGCCTGGTGCAGGACAACATCACCCTCGCCACCGACTCCGTTCCCGGCTACACCTTCGGGTGTGTCGGGAAAACGACAGGGTCCTCGTTCCCGGCCCAGGGTTTGCTGGGCCTGGGGCGAGGCCCTTTGTCTCTATTGAGCCAAAGCACTAGCCTCTACCAATCCACATTCTCCTATTGCTTGCCTAGCTATAAGTCTCTTAATTTTGGAGGATCATTGAGATTAGGCCCCAAAAGCCAACCAATTAGAATCAAAACCACCCAACTCTTAAAAAACCCTAGGAGATCATCTCTCTACTATGTGAGTTTGTTGGCCATTAGGGTCGGCCGACGGGTCGTCACGATCCCTCCCAGTGCTTTCACTTTTGACCCGAGCACTGGGGCCGGCACGGTCTTCGACTCAGGTAAAATTCAATTTTTAGATGATGTGACCATTCAATACGGCTACGTTTGAATTATTATTTTTTAATATTATAATTGAGCCGGAGGTAACCCTCAGCTGCTATCTTTTTTTTTTTTTTGTTTTCGAGCAGGCACGGTGTTCACGATCCTGGTGAAGCCGGCGTACGTGGCGGTGAGGGACGAGGTGCGGCGGAGGATGCGGAACGCCACCGTGTCGTCCCTGGGCGGGTTCGACACGTGCTACGGCGTGCCCATCAGCGTGCCGACGATCACGTTCATGTTCTCGGGCATGAACGTGACGCTGCCGCAGGAGAACTTCGTGATCCGCAGCAGCGCCGGCGCCACCTCGTGCCTGGCGATGGCGGCGGCGCCGGACGGCGGCGTGAACTCGGTGCTGAACGTGATCGCCAGCTTCCAGCAGCAGAACCACCGCATCCTGATCGACGTGCCCAACTCGAAGCTGGGGGTGGCGCGTGAGGCATGCAGCTAGCTAGATGGTTTTTTTACTATTTTAAGCAATAATTAGTTATTTTTATTTAGTTTAATAATGAGGTGAAATTTGTTTGGATTTGGGTGCCGACAGTCAAGAAAAGAGGAAAGTGTAAGAAGGGGCTGTTGCTAAAATGGGAAAAGTTAGGGGAATTTGGTCAGTGAGTTTTTTGTAGTTTTTCTAGTGTGAAAATTTGGTCACGGGTTTGGCCTTGGTTTTGGGTATTGTGATTTGTACAATACTACATGGATTGATTGTCACGGGTGTTTACCAATTTGGCATAGGATGCTTTCTTTTGCAATAATAAATTTAAAACTTATTTTTCTAGATGTTTCTTTGGTTAATGTATATTTTTCCTGCTACTAATAATTTATATGTTTTAAGTATTTTATTTTGAATTCATCGTATGTTATGTTGGGTGAAATGGTGTATTGATATTGTGGAAATAGGAGATGGAAATGCAGTTTAGAACCCAAGGTAAAATGCATCTTTATTGAAGTGTTATTTACACGAAACCTACTTGTGTTATTTAAAATTGGACCAAATTTTCTAGTTATTATTATAAAAAAAAGTACATTTTTCATTTTTAAAATCTAGACCAAAATAGCCTTATTTACTCGGTCTCGAACCCTTCAAATTTTGATAGGGAATAAAGGTGTTTTTTGGCTAAAATTTTAAAATTTAAAAACTCCAAAAAGAAAAAAAAAAGAACAATGTTAAAAATTTATGATTTTGCCATTTTCTAAAAAAGTTTATCGATTGTGTATGGGCTGATGAAATAGCCCACTAGGTCAAGTCTAATAGAGAGAGAGAGAGAGAGAGAGAGAGAGAGAGAGAGAGAGAGAGAGAGAGAGAGAGAGAGAGAGAGAGAGAGAGTTGGGCCTTGCTCATTGCAAGAGGCCCTTCAAGATGCTCCTGACTTTTTTTTTTCTTTTATACAAAGTTTGGAAAGCTTGAAAGTTCAGATATTTACGTTCTTTTCTTTTGACAACTACAATTTCATTACTGAAATCTTCAATCCATATTTTTGAACTGAATGGTTATTAATATATCGGTGGGAATGATCTAGTGGTGGAGTAAGATTGCTTGAAAACTAAAGGTCACGAGTTTAAATCTCCTTAATACCACATGTCGGATGTGTGAGTACAAAAAAAAAAACTGAATGGTTATTGATTAGGAAAAAGAAGTATTTGGCAAGGGATTATGTTTTTTTTTTTTTGACAACCAATTACTCATATTTTATTAAGAAACACAAGAGCATGAACTATTGAGAAGGCCTACCACAAAAGATGGAGGCTCAACCCAACAATAAGGGCTTGAAAAATCACGAGCAGCCCTAGCTAAACCATGTGCCACACAATTAGCACTTCGACGAACCAAACTAAGAGAAAAGTTATTTGAATCCGTAAAAAATTCCCGACAATTAGAAATAATCGAACCAAATTCAGAGATGGTCGTTGTGGAAGATTTTACAGCCTCAAACACTACCTTGTAATCAACTTCAAAAATAACACGTTGGATACCGAGAGACTTAATCCACGAAAGAGCCTCATGCAAACCCAGTGCTTCACCCTCATCAACCCGCAGACATCCCATAAAACGGTTAGTCCTAGCCACAACAAAACCACCCTCATCATCACGAACTACTGCTCCACAACTAGTCTCATTGGTATCCGTAAAGAAACCAGCATCAACATTAACTTTATAAAAATTACACGGCGGATTGTGCCAGCTACCGCAACGAGCAATTGAACCATTACTACCACCAACGTTATCCCTAGAGGCCCTAGCTGCACGTCATTCCATCAAACAATCAGCAAGGGATTATGTTTAAACGTATCAATATTCATCACTACATATTTTGAACATATATCAACAAAAATAGTTTATACATTGCAAAAATAAGATTTCATTTCACGTTTTATTTGCATATGGGCTTGCTACATATGGACTAACAAACATGAGAGGAAGGGAATTTTCTCAAATGATGTAAAATGGCCGCTATAATTGTAATCGTAATACAATTCACGCCCTCATTTTTCTATTTACAGTCCCCAATATTAATTGAAATATTATTATAATTTTACCAGTCATTTTTCCCCTATATCTCCATCAATTAATTAAATTCCTAGCAAAAATAAAATAAAGCCCCAACCCTCTTTCATAAAAAATGATTTCTACAGCAGTACTTCTCGATTTCTCTCTACCATTATTTTTTCTCTCAATTAAAAAATAAAAAATTATACAAATCTCGACACCTTCTTTATCATGAATGGGAGAGTAACTGACAACTATGTTGGGAAAGTAGAAAACGTTTCTTCGTAAAGCGATTTCATTATTATGAGTGGGGGTTAATAACGTTTATTTTATTTTGTTAGGAATATTTAAAAAGTGGGGCTATAATGCACAAAAAAAAAAAAGTCTAATTAATTAATATTTATATTTTATTAAAAAAAGTGGGACTCTGAATATGTTAATAGAATTACTACCCTAATTGTATCTACATAACACATGCCACATCTTGAAATTAGAGTACGATTTTTTTACTCATTTGAATCATTGAAATATGTTTTGTATTTATCATTTCGAAAGAGATGTTTTCTATATATTTCATTTATAACTTTTTGCCCTTATCATTTCAATTTTTTTCATTGTCGGTGACTCCAATATATGACTCATCGAGTCATCATGATTTCAAAACCAAGTCACATATTGTATTTAAGTCAGCATCACTCGATATCGAATAATCAGGCGATTTTTTCTCCAGCAACTTCGGTACAATTTTTTTGGTTTTATTTTATTTTTTTATGTTGTTTTTGTAAGCATTCTGTTTTCTCATTTTGTTCATTGTGTGTAATTTATTTTGTATTTTAAATAATGTTTCGTAAATTAATATTAAAGTTTATTATATATGATAAATTTAGTTAAATACAAATATTGAAACACAAAATTTAATTAGAAAAAAATACCCCACTAATTTAATTATTATGAAATGCTAAATTTAATTTTAGATTGATAAATATCCATTAAGCGAAATTGCATATATTATTATATCTAGCAATTATAAAACAATAATTATAAAGGGAATATTATGGAATCTTCTCTTTTGGTATGGAATTACAGTGTAAACTGCTGACGGGAATACAAATTCTGCTGTATTTTAGTGATAGAGATGAAGTATTATAGTGCAAACTGCTTGAGATGACATAATGCATACAAACTCAGAGGAATTAAATAATTAGGCAGGCACAAAACATATTTTCACAAACTAAATGGGTGAAAATGGACCATTCACTTTCAAATTAGCCCCAACACATAAATATAGATAAAACAAGAAAGAAAGACCTCCCCCATCACAAAAGTAACACTTCATTCATGTTTCATTTAATCTAATAACACTCACTATACCTTCATCAATAAAGTAAAACACTAAATGAAGATTAATTTTACTATAAACAAAAACAAAAATGTATCTACACGATCATGCATGTCATGCCACTTTACATCTTTTGCCAAAAACATACACAAACCAAGAAATAGAAAGGAAGAATTCCTAATTGGAGGCCCTTACACAAAAGTGACTTTTCACTGGAAAAAATATCCTAGGCCCTAATCCCCCACCTAGATGAAAGGTCACCCCCAAAAAAAAAAGTTGCAAAAAAAGGCATGAAAAAGGGTTTGTAGCTAAATAATAAGTTGGGATGATGGGCAAATTTTCCCAAATATGATTTGGGTTAAAAAAGGGAATTAATGGTGGAGGTGGTGGAGGGTGGGGGTGGGTGACAGCCCCACGTGAATGGGCGCCACCACCACCGATGATGGGTGGATGTCATGGTTGGCTTGATATCAACGCTAACAGCCAAAATGCCCAAACTCAAATCTCCCAAATTTTTACACTAAACCAACACATATACACACAAAAAGAGATGACAATTAAAACACACAATAAAAGAAAGAGTGGGAGCAAAAGTTAGATTAGTATCATTACCTCATTTGACTACTTCACCTAATCTTCATCTCCTATTGGCCACCACCTCTTATCCTTTGCCAACACCCCATTCCTTTTTGACCATCTAGTAAGAATTTTTCTTTTCTTTTTATCATGAATTTATAAAATTCATCAGTGTGGGAAGAATCAAATCTACCACTTATAACTTTTCGTGCTCATATATTTTTGTTGTATTAAACATTAGTGTAATTTCAAGTCGGACCATTTCAAATTCTAGGCATGATATTTTGTATTTCCATCCCCCATTCTCCTTTGAGGAACTATTTGATAGAGAATCCAATACTTATTCATCGTAAATGATTACTATTTTTTATTGCAATTTGGGATACATAGAGGCAACTTGATTTAATATTGTGTTGTTCCAACTCAACAAGTAGAAGTACCCTTTTCCCTCTTTTATATAATGGGCTTGTTAAAGTTAATTTTGCTTAGTGTTATATATAATTGAGTCTATCAAGTTTTGTTTAGTTCAATTGAGTTTTTACATTTTACATTTGGTTCTAACTTCTAATTGAATCTAATTGTAGTTAGACACTCAATAATAATAATAATAATAATAATAATAATAATAATAATCCAATTGAATGACTCAATAGGAAACCAAATTATACAAAAAAAATATATTTATATATTATTCCTAAAACTAGAAAGTCAAATTTGAATGCACGTAATACCATTGGCACATTAGCATGGCATAGCCCTCCTTCTCAAGTCACATACAATTCCAACCATATTCATAAACAATTTTTATTTTTCATAATCCTTAAAGATAATCTAGTGATGAAATAAGATAATTTAAGACCCAAAATTTAGAATTCAAATCCTAAAAGCACTATTAGATGTAAACCTATAACTTTCATGTAAGATTTCAATAATAAGAGAGTTTGAAGCATTTTAAATTGATACCATAAAAGGAGAGCAATTTATCATAAAAAAAATATTGAGTTCGAATTTCACCAAATGACCGGTCATGGGATGGGTGTCCAAATGAAAAGCCTTTCCTCATCATAGTATATCTAGAAAATTAAGATGCAAAAAAAAAAACCTATATAAAATGAGTATCTAGTCATTTTTTTCATAAACCTACGGTGTCACGCCACTTTATTGCTTTATTAAATTCATCATTTATTTGTATTATTAATTTTTTTTTCCTCCAATAGTTATGTAAAAGGTTGTATTATTATCTCTCAAATGCTAGTGGCTACATTTCCCTTCTTTCTCTTACTCTAATAATCCACTGACATCTTTTTCTCACTCTAACTTAGCCACAAAATGCCAGTGCCTCTGTTTACCACTATGTTTTAACCTCTCTTGAAACCCTCAAATTTTCCATGTTAATAGCAGCAAAACATCAAACACTTTATCTGCAAAAGCTAATTATGAGAAGGGGAGATGGAGAGAGATCAACCGCCTAAGCAGCAAGAAAACCCCTCATCTCTCCCCTCTCATCAAAACCCTAAGGAGATCGCGTTCACGGACTCACCGAGAAATGTCGCGGCGGCGGCGGCGGCGGCGAACGATCGCCTGAAGAGAGACGAGTGGAGCGAAGGCGCCGTCTCGTGCCTGCTCGAAGCGTACGAGGCGAAGTGGACGCTCCGGAACCGGGCGAAGCTCAAGGGGCAGGATTGGGAAGACGTGGCCAAGCACGTCTCCGCGCGCGCCGGCGCCTCCAAATCGGCGAAGACTCAGACGCAGTGTAAGAACAAGATCGAGTCTATGAAAAAGAGGTACCGATCGGAATCGGCGGCGGCGGCCGACGCTTCGTCGTGGCCGCTTTATCCCCGCCTCGATCTCCTTCTTCGCGGTAATGGAGGTGCTGCTCCTCCTCCTCCTGCTGCTGTTGTTACTTCCACTCCTCCTCCTGTGGTGGTGGAGTTGCCGTCGCCGCAGCCCGTTCCGCCGCCTCCGGCGGCCGCGGTTTTGCAGGCGGGAAGTGGCGCGCAAAATTCACACGGTTCGAATGATGGTGATCGGTTGGCTAAGGTGAGTATAATAAGCGCCAATTGCATTTCAAGGACACAATTGTAATTTTACATAAGAAAGGTTGATTTTGAACTTCAATCTTTGGCCGTAATAATAAAAAAGAGTAATTCACAGATGGCACAAAATAACTAATATTGTAAAAAAAATGTTTTTTTATTTTTTATTTTTAATTTCACATGGACTTTTGTAAGTGATAATTCAAGAGTGATGCTTATTTTGATTTGTGTATATACATATACTTATTTTTTTTTTTTTTATTAATAAACATGAATCACTTTATACGAGCAAACAAACACAAAATTTTAACATCTATATGTAAACCGATGTGGGAAAACTACTACAAAACCGATAAGTAAGAAATGTCTATAATAATTAATATTAATCTCTTATTTAGGAAGTAATATTCATTGTGATGATGTGGGATTCATTTAATTGGATCGAATTCGAAGTATGAATGCAATTTAGTGTACATGAATGATGATGAGTTTGATGCAGGAGGAAGGAGACGGGACTAACAACAATAACAATAACAACAATAACGGGGCCAAAGTTGGAAATCAAGAATCGGAGAAGAATCCAATACCCGAAGAGACGGATAGTAGCACGCTACCAATCGATTTCCGCAAGGAAATTCCACATTTGAAGAGAAATAGTAAGGGGGAGAGGAAGGGTAAGTCGAGGAAGCGCGAGAGGGAGGAATATTGGGAGATCGGGGAGAGCATACGATGGCTGGCGGAGGTGGTGGTACGATCAGAACAAGCACGAATGGAGACGATACGAGAGATCGAGCGAATGAGGGCGGAGGCCGAGGCGAAGAGAGGGGAAATGGACCTCAAACGCACCGAGATCATTGCTAATACTCAGCTCCAAATTGCTAAGCTTTTTGCTAGAGGATCCATTGAAGAATGGAAGAAGCCTACTTAGTAGTTTCATTTCATCATTGCTTATGTATGAATTATGCAATGGGAGATGGGGGGAAAAAATAATCTTATTATCAATCGATTTAATAGGATATATATTGGTATAGTTTAAGCATTTCAACTAGAAATATGCTTACTTCGGTGAATTTATTTATATGGTTACCACTCCTTTTTTCTGTGGTGTATGTCAAAATAACAATATGATAACTTATTTCTAATTAATCGTGTGCGAATTATGAGGTGAATTTATTTCTATATTTAGCTCCATTATTTTGGATGAATTACACTTTGATACTTGTATATTTTGGATATTTTTTCAAAAAAAATTAGAAATTTAACATTTAATCAATTTTGCGGCCCGAAAATCGTACATAATTAATTGGATTTTAAAATATTCTCATTTCCCCAGTCACATGTAGACCATCCTTCCAGTAAATATATATTAAAATATAATCAATTACGAATGATTTCCTGGGCCGTACGATTAATTAAATGTTAGATTTGTAAATTTTTTGAAAAAGTGGTACCGTTTTGTTAATTTTGAAAAATGAGTCATTTTTTTAAAAATGTTTAAAATGTAGATATCTTAGCATAATTTGCCCCATTAGTTTTTATTTAAACTTTTGGAATTATTATATAGAGAATTTTCAGTGGACAAAAACTTCGGCCCCTATGAGATGAACTTAAGTAAGTCCCCGGACTTATATGGGGGGATTTATTATATACTCCCTCCGTTTTATTTTATTTTATGTCAAAATATTTATTGTTTTATATATTTTTTCACACACACTCTCTCTTTAATTTAACCATATCATAAACCCTATTTTGAAAAAATATAATCGAATAAGATTTTATGGCATGTATGAGGGATGAGTATATTTGTTCACAAAATTAATTATTAATTATAGATAAAAAATCTAAAATAACAAATAAAACGAATCGGGGGAGTAATATATATACTCCCACTTTTGTAAATTTATGTAGCTATTAATTGATATTTAAATAGATTCAAGATCTAATTAAGTCTTTGTTTTAATACCTTGTCTTAATGCATACCTAATCCACGCTTCTCGGTCATAAGCCAACACACAACTTGAAATTTGAAAATTTAAGGTTTGAGATTGACATATGTGGTTTCCTCCATAAAAAATGAAAATAAAAAAAATAAAAAAAAATTAAAGAAAAAGATTGACTTGTTAGGGATTTCTCAACTGATTTTAATTCTTAAGCTTTTTTTTTCATCTTGTAGTTATCCACCCCAGTACTCCTTCCTGCAATCCTGCCTAATTTATTCATAGCTGTAAATTATAATATTCAAAACCTAATGGGGTAATTAAAGTTATTCTAGTTCTAGCAATTAAAACAAAGTAATTATTACACTCCACCAAACTAAATAAACCAAAACAATTTAGTAATTCAAAGGGAAATACATTTCCTCAAAAAAAGAAGAAAAATGAAATACAAGCGTTTATCTTGAATGATGAATTAGATAGATTAGATTAACTATGTATGTGATTGATTATTTGAAGATTTCACATTTTAAACTTGTTCAATCCATCAAAATGAGCAGTAGATTAAGTTATATTATTTTTATCAATTTTATCTATCTAATTTATCACTTAAAGTAAACGTCTCCACGAGTGCTCATTTACATATCTTCACTCCAATCTTTTCAATATTTTTTTGTTGTTGAAGATTTATCCAATAGATCTTTGGGTAAAAATAGTAAAATGTCATTTGAGGAATTGATATAACCACGTGACTAATATAAGAGTAGAGATCCTCTAATCCTAATTTTATGTGTCAATCATGTGCCAACATTAAAATTATATATTGTTAATAATGTTTTTTATAAAAATAAAATTTATTATATTATCATTAATCACAATTAATATTTATTGTTAAAAAATTAAATTAAAAAAAAATTATATACCTGAGTTTGGAATAATCAATCCCAAAAATCAATTAACTAAAAAATAAAAAATAAAAAAATAATTATAAACACTAATTGAATAGAATAAACCATAAGTAATAATGTAAAATTATACTAAATAAAAAAATTAAATAAAAAATGAAAGAAAATATAATAATTTTGAAGTTTGACAAACGGATAACACCATAAGTTGAGACTACAACATCTCAAGTGCTAATATAGGCCTTGTTTAGTGTCGTTTCCAAAACAAGGATTACCACACTTTTACTATACGTTCGAGGAGCGAAATTCAGCAGACAAATCTTTTCCACCCTTTCATTCTTCGAGCCTAATCCATATTTCTAAAGTTACTCACATCAGCAAACAACCTTATTCAAATAGAAGCACTAGAAATTGGAAAATTAAAATTGAAAATAAAACAAAATATCTCCATAATTTCTCACTTGATAGAATGTCTGACCTGTCAGGTAATTCGTCACAAGTGTACCGTCACAAGTATTTGTGTTACTACGTAACCACGAGCACTCTCATTCTTGATCAAACAATCCCCTAAGCACTCAAATCCAAACACAAAATTCAATTTTGAATAATTACAAAAATATGTATATTCGAGTTTTAGGATCCGAGTGTGAAGATGAACACTTGAAGTGAGGTCCAACACAAAATTTATATGATAAGGATGTGTAGGAACCATTCTAGTATGCTTAGTTGAAATGGTTCAATGTTGAATTCACACACACACCAACTTGGACCAAACCCACACCAATTCATCAAGAAAACAACTCAAAATTCAACGACTTTTACTAAAAGTCAGCTTATATACACCCCAACTAACCCAAATCAATCAATCTCAAAACAACAAAAAATTCCCCCAAATTCATCACATGAAGCTCTGAATCACCGGCAGCCATGGATGCCGTGAAGCGGAGAACCATCAAAACACTAGTCTCGAAGCTCACCTCCGTCTCGGAGCAAACCCGCACCGAATCCATCTGCGAGCTCCGCCTCCTCTCCAAGAACGACGCCGACAGCCGCCCGCTCATCGCGGAGGCCAACGCCGTGCCGCTAATCGCCGAGTCCCTCTACTCCCCCGCCGCGATCCTCCAGGAGAACGCCGCCGCGGCGCTGCTCAACCTCTCGATCTCGTCCAAGGACCACCTCATGTCGTCGCACGGCGTGCTCGACGCGCTCTCCCACGCGCTCCGCCACCCGGCGGCGCCGTCGGTGGCGCAGTGCGCCGCGGCGACGATCTTCAGCCTGCTGAGCGTGGAGTCGTTCCGGCCGATCATCGGGCACAAGCGCGACATCATCTTCGGGCTGGTGGAGATCGTGCGGGGGCCCGGGTCGGCGGCGCGGTCGATCAAGGACGCGCTGCGGGCGCTGTTCGGGGTGGCGCTGTACCCGCTGAACCGGGCGCAGATGGTGGAGCTCGGAGCGGTGCAGGCGCTGCTGTCGCTGGTGGTGAAGGACGGCAGGGTGGGGCTGGTCGAGGACGCCACGGCGGTGATCGCGCAGGTGGCCGGCTGCGAGGAGAGCTGGGAGGTTTTCAGCAAGGCGTTGGGGGTCGAGATGTTGATGGACTTGCTGGACAATGCGACGGGATCGAGCTACCGGACGAAGGAGAACGCGGTGGCGGCGCTGCTGAATTTGGTGCAGTGCGGCGGGGAGGCGGTGGCTGGCGATGTGAGAGAGAGATTGGAGGTGAGGGTGGTGGATGGGATTGTTGACATTGTGCAGAACGGGAGTGAGAAGGGGAAGAGCAAGGCGGTGGCGCTGTTGAAGGTTCTCGATGCTCGGGATTCGCGGTTGGAGGCGTTTTCCGGCGGCCATTCTTCTTGAGAATGTGAGCTTTCGTCGTCTTCTTCTTCTTTTTCATACATTTGATTGTGTTGTGTAGATATATATATTTTTGAGTTGGTTTTTGATGTTTGTACATTGTAATCTAGGTTATTTTAATTGCAGTCACACATTTGCCATTGAAATAATAATACTGTGAATTGTGATTGATGATATTTGGAAGATGGGAAAAGAAATGGTTCTATTTTGCTCGAAAATATACTTCGTGCTTGTTTGAAATGATATCGGACTATAAAAATTATGTTTGAGTTCTTTTTAATGAGCTTTAGTCGAGCTGAACATCAATAATTTGATATTTTTTTACCTGTTTGAATCTTTTCAAAGACAAATTATGCTCAACTTTATTTGATATGCTGTCGAATTGAGCTCAAATGAATTTTTTCACAGATAATGAATTGCAACATTGAATTAAAGTGGGGTTTTGAACTTTTGTTTTTTATGTTGTGTCTAAAGTCTAAACACCTTCGTCTCTTATTTCAGGTGATGGTGATCAAGATATTAGATCTTGATATCATATTTATATTGTATTTTAAATTTTATTTATTTAGATCATCTTATTATATTTTATCATCTATTTAGATTAAGTTATCAATTAAGAATGTTATCTAATTTAGGTTTTATATTTGTTATCTTCCAATTTCTCGTATATTATAAATAAATAAGTCTAAATTGTTATTAGGAGAGTTAAAATTTAAGTTTCTTGTATATAATAAATAGATAGGTGTAGAGTTAAATTTAATATAAGATATTTACATACAACTCGGTATTTTTGTGAAAATCCATGTTCTCAAAGAACGATTATATGCGTTTCTACTCTTAACCCAATTCCCGAATTTCAGTTCAATCTTCTGCAACTGGTATTCGCAAAAAGGGATAATTGTCGAAAATAGCATGAACTCAAACTTGACTTTTACTTATATATATATTAAGTCTCTGAACGATATTACATTATCACTAGATAAATAACAATGACCAAGACTCGTTACTTAACAATCAATTCGACGTCAATTGCCTAGAATCATGAAGCAGTTTCAACACAGGTTTCATATCACTTTGAAGGGGCAATTCTCCACAAATTTCACCTCAGCAATTTTAAGGTCATTAGGCATCAGCAGAAGCATCATCTTATTTCTGGGTTTTGCTCGACTTTTGACTTTTTCCACACCGGATACCTCCAGAGCCATGGAAATGCTGCAAGTTTTGCTTTGGCTTAACAGCTTCGTCTTGTGAATCCATGTCTTGAGGTCATTTCCACGCTTTTTGCCTCAAAAAGAAAGCCAGTAGATACGATAAGGCTGAATCGACTGAGGACAGTGCAACAATGAGTAGAGCAACAAGAACAAGAGTCAGCATGGCTGTCTTCAACTGCAACCAAATAGAAAGAACTGTCTATGATTAGTCGTGCTAAATGTCTTCTTCCAATGGAAATTATTAGGCACTGCATTTTATATTCTAATATCAACTGTTTTATCTCAATAAACTTAGGTTTCATCTGATCAACTGTAACATGAAACTGAAGAGGAGCAGTAGCACGACTATCACTCGTTGAGATGTTCAACTGGTGATATATTTTCATCAGAAACTAACTTGAAACTGGCTCTAGCGACATATTATTATAAAGACAACTGCAATAGAAGGAATAAAAGAGCAACCCGAGCTCTGCTTTCCGACTTTAAATGAGACCAAACCAACACAAATGCCAAGTTAAATTTGCACATAGAGCAGATTGCCTATACGAATAAACATGTTATTGCATCTACCACCCGCACCATGTTATAGATCACATAAGTCTTTATTCATTTGATATGCATTCAACATGAAAAAAAAGAAGAAACTGGCATTAGTGAACATTAATTTAAAAGTTTTCGACTAATTTCCGCATGTTCAGAAGTTCATTAGTAAAATGCATGACATAAACTCTTATTGCACATAAAAAAAATGATAGAATGGCTTCTGGAAGATTAAAATAGTGATTATGTGAGAAACTTATTCCGTTGCCAATATCATTTTATTTGCTTAACTTGAATCCATAATCCTTAGCTGGAAATATTATTTTTGCTGGACAATGCAATTGCCTTACCTCTGCCAAAGGCATAAGGAAATCCAACCTGAAGGGTAACTTTCCTTCACATTGTCTAACCAAAAGCAATCTGGTTGATTCAATAACTATCGTGCAACAGGGAGTAAAACGAGGCCAAACTAGGTTTCATCATGTGCAGCACAAGGAGAAGACTACACGGCCCAAGATATATGAGAAAATAACAACCTCTCTTCTTTTACGGGGGAGGGGGTGTAGCCGTGTAGGGTGCCAATGCTAATGTTAAAAGACTAACCGTGCTCTGAAAGCTTGGCCATTCAATATATCTAAGCTGGCTCGGCTGTTCAGCTAAAAACTGAAACAAGCTCCGAACGGCCCTACGGAACAGAAAATCGTCAAGTTAGCATATAGCAATGTGCATTTCATACTAAATCCCATGTGAGTTCACAAGTTCTCCTAGTTCATTGATTTTGCTACTTCTATTGCTTTGTTGTTCAATTGTATTTTCCCCGTGATAATATAATATATTACCAGATGACTGTTTGAATCTTGCTTAACCAGAAAGGCTCAGTATGATAGTCATCATTGTGGTCCAGCTCGTAGTGCCTTCCTGCACGTAAAATAGTTGCTGTGGCATAACGACCATGAAAAGACAGCTTCTGAAGATTTTGAATCTGAACGTAAATTAGAGACAAACTATAACATCGAAACACATCATATTTGAAAAACCTAGAAATGATATCCTCAGCTCACCCTTCTTAATGCTAATGCAGTCCCATGGTGAATTTTACTAAATCTGTTTGTATCGGGCTTATGAATCTGAAGCGGCATCTTAGGGTAGTCAGCACCATTTGTCAGGCTATTGATACCTAGATAGTATAGAACCAAATGCACAATTTTAATGAGCTGATATTGCAGAAAATATCAAGGATACACCAAAAATGTGTTTTTTGCAACAAGAAGAGTGAAGGTAGAACCTGAGAAATTCAGAAATGGCCCAGAAAAGGTTGCCATGTATACGCAAAGCTAACTGCAGATCAGTTGAGGAAAAGGTATTGTTAAAGAGTAAAGCATTTGCAGGTAAAAATACGACCATACAACTGTAAGCAGGGCTAAAAATCAAACCTAATTGCTCGATGCTCGGACTCTCCGATTTGGGCGCCACACCAGATCCGGCCAAAAAAATTCCGACACGGCAGGTTCTCGTCGGAGCGTCGCAGTTGCGATTTTTAAGCTTTTTCAAGTGCGAACTTCGAAATTTGAGTGGCGACTGTAAACTCCGTGAAGATGAGAAGTCGAAAAGTGGAAAAATCGTCACTCAAACAAAAAAAAATGTAGAAAAATTGAAGATCTAGATGAAGGAGAGAGAAGAAGGATTCGTTCTTGCGCAGGAGAGAGAGTGGGCCGGGCTAGTTATATTCATTGTAACGGGCCATATATTTAATTTAGGGTTATAAATTTTCATTAAAAATTAATTAAAAATAAAAAATAAATAAAATTCTTGAGTTTCAAGGTCAGAAATTGTCAATTTTTATCTTTTAAATTCTGGATGGGATATTATCATATTTTAGTGAAATATTTCAAATAAATAATAATTTAATATCTGAACTTTTAAATATACAACAAATCTATCTTGAAATTAATTTTTGAACTTTTAGTTGTCGATGTGTATTTTTTTGTCCGAATTTTTTAATAACGTGGAAAATACTTGCGTCACGTCAATTGATCAAATAAAATTAAAATAAAATTATATTTCACTACACGCCGTATGTAAAAAGATACGCGTCGACAACTAAAAGCCCGAAAATTAATTTCAAACTAGATTTGTTGTGTATTCAAAAGGTCAGATATTAAAGTAAATTATTATTTATGAAAGATCAGAATATTTTTGTGAATTACTCTAAATATTGGATTAAAATCTGATAATACCCGATTCAGAATTGACAGAATGTCCATCTTTTATCCTATGAATTGAAAATAATAAAAAAATAAAACAAAACTGATGAACTAAGTAGCCAAACGCGTCCTATCCCTCGAAGCATTTCTTTGTTGAGTTTCACTGTAACATCCTTCAAATTATTTATCTATTACATATCTGATTTATCTCCTTTCAAAAATAATATCTTCATAAAACCTCTGTTGAATCTCTCTCTCTCTCTCTCCTGCGTACACACAGTCAAACCATAATGCAAACTTCAATCTTTTCATTCAGTGCTCCACCTCCACTTCAGCAGCCGAATTCCTCACCGTGTTCGCTGAAAACCCGGCAACCCAACACTCTATTTTTCACCTCCACCATTAACAACAGACCTTCTATCCTATCAACCTCAAGAAACCTCATTTGCAAGCCTCCTGCAGGAAAATATCTCAGCGACGATTATCTTGTGGTATTTATCTACTCTTTTTATCACCTGTTCAATTAGAATGTGTACAGATAAAAGCTATTTGAGTTGTTCTTGCCCCTGCCCTATGTAAAAGATTCGTTTTTTATAATATTTTCTTTCCTTTGGCTGTGGGATTATGTTAATTTTTTGAATTAAGAGTGATGGGCTGCTAGAAAAAATTTGAACACTTTGTTTTCTTGTACTGTAAAAATTTAAGTGCAATATAGATAGTAGTATTAGGTAGTGGGAGTTCAAGGTGCTTAGTTTTGGGTTTTTCTATTTGTTGATCCTTGACCTCATAATTTGGTATTCAATTATGAGCTATAAATCAAAGAAAAGTAAAGAAAAGTAAAGGGAGGTTCTTGCTGTTAATCCTTGTTATGTGTTGTTTTTGTTTGTTGTGATTTTGTGTTGTTCTTTTTTATTTGGTTGTAGAAAAAACTATCTGCAAAAGAAATCCAGGAGTTGGTGAAGGGAGAGAGAAATGTGCCACTGATCATTGATTTCTATGCCACATGGTGTGGACCTTGTGTCTTGATGGCACAAGAACTCGAAATGGTATGGTTTGCATTTTACATTCGATATCATCACGTTTTATTTGAAGAACTTGCTGTGTTGAGTGATAGCGCCTATAATGAGTTACATTACGTTTGGATTCTTAAGTTTGGAATGTTGGTGATTCCTTTTGTAATGTGGAATGGATAACGGTGGTGGATTATTTAAGGCATACCAAGATTCTTGTTTGTTGTTGATATAATAATTCTATGGCACGTATTGTCGGGAATTGGGTGGACCGTGCAGATGTTTATTTATAGAGTTTCCTTTAAGGGCTTAACAAAACAGAGTTCCTTGCACAAGTTTAAAAGGGTTGTGAAATCGGATGAGTAATTATGGTCAAGGGCTTCGGCTTCCTGAAGATTTTAACATGTTACTGCATTTTGTAACTAGGGTTCTTTTTTTCCTGATTAAGCCATTCATAGGTTATGGTTAATTGCTTTATTTCCATCTTATCTGTGAAGATGGTTTTGATGTTGTACTTGTATCACTAACACCCGTTCCTCATCACACATTTTTTGCTATACTGTCTACTTATGAACTAAAAGTTCGGGATCATTAGAATCCCTAAGATCCGTAGGAGTTTTGGACATCATCTCTTATCAAGAAACTAGTTATGGTAATGCCATACTAGCTGCATTTGCCTTTTTGTTTCCCTCCCTATGTTTGGCACTTCAGTAGCAACACAGCCTCGACAACATTCTGTTCACTTTGACTGTCAATTGGCCGGATGCTATATTTCTATACAACTAGCAGCCAATAGGGACACTACTAGGTCGATGGCTTATGCGTGTATTATCAAGTACACAGGGAACATATAAAATTGAACTTTTTGGTCAGACATTGGCAGGGGAGAGTTGAAATTGTGGCTTTAATTCGTGTAACTCGGGTGACTCTTGTAGAGCTGGTGACTGGATTGGGGAAAGGCATAGTGGTGTGGTCTGATTCTGCACGTAGAATCTTTTCTGGACTTGGCGTAAGAATTCTTTATATCTTTACTTGACTTTGAGATCTACTTATGCTACAGCTTGCTGTTGAGTACGAGAACAATGCAATGATCGTGAAGGTTGACACAGACGATGAATATGAATTTTCACGTGATATGCAGGTGATATATATTCTCTTCCAGTCATTTTAGATGATTCTGTGTTGTTATCTACCCAGAACAAAAGCTTCATCTTTGATTGATATCTGAAACTGCAAATGGTTCTGAATTCTGATCTTTCATATAGCATCTACGAAATGAGTTCTTGAAACTACCATTGATCATATATGTTAGTGTGACACTGACTTGTGTTTCTCTCAAAAGACCTCTAACGATTCTGTTTCTCCTAGACTGGGTAACAAGCTACTACTCGACAGTGACAAACGGATTCTTGTTGCAGGTTCGGGGGTTGCCAACGCTGTATTTCATCAGTCCCGACTCGAATAAAGATGCTATTAGGACAGAAGGACTCATCCCCATACAAATGATGCGTGATATACTCGATAATGAAATGTGAAGCAATGCAAGTATACATATGCATGTATGCCTACATCTTCATCAAAACTAGGCATTCCCTGCTCCTTGCAGCGTTCTGCAATGCCTCGAAGAAAGATTTCGAGTCGAGAAGAGTCTTCAAAAAACTGTTGCAGCTGAAGAGGTCTCTGCTCACTTGTGAAAATTAGGGCTAGAATTCCATTTAGGTGTAGATTTGCAATTTTTTTTGGTTTTTTTGTCTGCTTTAGATGAGTGACTGTTGACAACTAAGATTAGCCCTAGTTTCGGATGGAGGGTCTATCAATTATCAATTACTATCATCTACCAAGTATCATTAGTTTGTAGCTGTCGATGATGTCACATTACTTCATCGTATTTAATTTAATACGAATTTCACGCCGTCTATTGCACATTTGGTATTGCATTTTTTTTGCACACTCGATTCTTTAATTTTTTTTTTCAATTTTTGTCTTTGATTTCAATTTATTATGTTTTAGTTTAATTTACATTTTTTTTTTATGATTCATCATATCCAATCAAGGTTTAATATAATTTTTTAGTATTGAATTTTTTAAATAATTAAATACTAAAAAAATATAATGCATTCTAATTAAGTAGAGTGAATACTAAATTATAAGTGTATAATGAAACTAAAACATAAGAAATCGAAATCGAATAAAAAATTTAGAAAAAAATAACTAAAAAATCGAGTGTGCAATCGGGTGTGTCAATTTGCTTCCTTAATGAAAGAAAATGATACAAAAAGGAAATCTAACACGATATTGTACCAAAACAAGATCAATCCTTACCATACACAAAAATAATTAAAATGCAAACTTTTCCAAGAAAGCAAATTCCCAAATCAAAATGCAAACATTTAGGTATAAAAGGCTAACAAATTCAAGAAAATAAAAAATCATTCATATTAAAACATGGACTTCAACGTGATACGTCGTCCAAAGCCGCCGCCTCCCAAGAAACCAGACCCTCCGCCGCCCAAACCGCCGTCGCCACCGCAAGCACCGCCACCTCCGCCTCCGACTCCGCCGCAGCCGCCGCATCACCCGTTCGGGCCTTTCGCGCCGTTCGCGGAGGAACTGAGCCGCATGGAACGTGTGAAAAGTGTGGAGTTTGCAAACTCAAGAACGTGGAAAGTGAACATCGATGAGTATCCGAATCATACATTTGGCAGTTACGAGTACAGTCACATACCCGTCGGCGGCTTCGGCGGCGGCGGAGCTCATTATAATAATGATCACCACCGCCAACGGCCGCCGCCGCGCATGGCTCATCATGACCACCACGCTGTTCAAGGGCCTCCGCTCGGCCCGCCGATGGGTGGAAACTATGGACCGCCGCCGCCGCCGCAGCAGCTCGGCCTTCCGGCGCCGGGTTACCATTATGGGCCGCCGCCGCCGCCGCAAAATATGCAGCCTTATTACCACATGTTCAGTGATGAAAATCCCAACGGCTGCATGATTATGTGAGATGGAGGAGTTCGATCATTTTAAATATTTTGGTTTAGACAATATTAATTAGTATGTCGATGTGATTTTTTTATTTTTTTTTTGTCGGATTACCATTTTTTTGCAGTTGAAATATTATTTATTTTGTCTTTTAATTTCTTTAACCCCTCAAATTATATATTCATGCCAGCATGTATGATGATTTGGTGCAGAAATATTATAGTTATGAATTATGATGAATGAAGATACAATTAATTTATGTGTAATTTTATTGTGATTGTATTATCAAATCTGTTGTTATTTATTTACAGCTGGCTAACAACACGATTTGAGTACTTATAAATTACAATTTATTACAAACAAAAAATAAATTGTTTTTGTGTAAATATACAAGCAAATATATACACCATTCTGCAACCGAAATTCTACATTACTAAATTAACTACATATTGTTGCACTCTGTATTCTTTGTCATTATTAGTAAAAAAAACTTAGGAGAATTGTAAATTTAGAAAAAAAAACTCTCAATTTAGGACATCTAAGATGAAAATTATCAATCTGGAACCTCAAAAATCATGTATTTTGATTTGATTTTATTTTATTATTGTTATTAATTTTCAACAAAAATTCCTTTATTAAATATCTATTAAATCTAATAAAGAAATTAAAAAAAATAATAAGAAATCGAAAAACATGTTTTTTGAGATTTTAGATTGATATTTTTTGTATTTCAGATCCTGAAATTGATAGTTTTTTCAGGTATTTAATTGATTGATTACCACCAATCTTTCAGGTCCTCAATTGACATTTCTCCCAAAACTCAGCGATGAGTTAATCATAAACAAAGAGAAGAAAATCAAAGTTGATTAATTAAGTATTAATTTATGGGCTCATTTTGAAATTATATCACCTCAAATATCTATATATATACATAATAAAAAGCATATCGCATGATAATTAATCTCTCTCAACCTTCCCTACAAATATTTATCCATATAATTAAGTATTTCAATTCTAAAACTACCCCTTTATTAAATAAATAAATAATTAGCTTGGCGAGAAGGCCAAAGCCATGAGAAGGGCCATTATCCCCACCGGAAACAGCATCAGCGGCATCGGAGGTGGCGGCAGCGGCGGCAACATTGGTGGCAAAACCAGCAGCGACACTGCCAGCAAGGCCAGCACCACCACCAACCACCCGTTCGAACGCCGCCTATCCGTTTTCGAAGCAAACCTTTTCTCCGCTCGCCACCTCGTTTCTTCCGACGTCTTCGTCTCTATTTCGTACATTGCAGCCGGTCGTATTTTTTTTAGTAGAAACACACACACCGAATTAAACCTAACTATATTTTTGCTTTTGGTTTGTTACGAAAGTATGGATGATGAGGCTATGATAAATTATTTGAGTGAGTGCATGCATTATTATATATAGTGAAGGGGGAAATGGGATAATTATATATAATATAGAATTTAGTAAAATTATATATATATATATATATATATATATATATATATATATATATATATATTGGACAAGGAAATCTTGTCGAAATATGATTTAGGTGAGGGGATCTGACAGAATCAAGATTTCCCAAATCCCAAAAGTTCATAATTAATTGGACTAATGTATGTAAACAAGTTGGCATTTTTCAATTGGTTGGTAACAATTTTTTATTTAGTTTGATCAATTAGCAATTTAGCACATCGAGAAAAGAAACGCTTTGACATTAAGCATGTGAAAAGAAAATAGATATATAGCAAGATAAAATTGTGACTGGTGTTATGCATATGGGCGCTGTCTTTTATTTTCTTGTTACGTTTTAGTGCCATATATATTATATTATTATAGTTCATGGGCTAATTAATTTAATTAATGTTTATAAAATTAAATTTCAAATGAGAGGAGGACATGCGTGGGGGGCTTAAATGAGTCGAATCGGGTCTGAATATACGTATGTTCAAACTTGTTTGAAATGATATTGAGCTTTAAAATTTATGCATGTTTGATTATCTATTGAGTCGAGCTCGAATACTTTGATATTTTTACACATGTTTGCTCATTTTTTACTTATCGAACTTGAGTTCGAACCGAGATTTAAATTTTATCGAACATAAAATTATGTTCAAGCTTGTATGATGTGCATATTGAATCGAGCTCGAATGAGCTTTTAACGAATGAACACGAGCCGAGTATCGGACTATTTAGTTTGATTTTCAGCCCTAGACATGTGTTTAATGGGAAATCAAGTTGCATGTATGTGAAGGGAGATTATGAATGAAAATAGCAAGGTTAGGCTTTGGTTAAGAAGGTGTTAAGTCTAAGTTTGGTCGACTTAGGTTGAGTCTAAACATTTTATTAGTGTTTAAAATTTAGTGTTAGATGCATTTTAATATGTATACATATTAATTAAGTTAAATTAAATCAAATTAAATGAAATGATGCAGTTCACTTTCTCTATAACACTTTGTGTCTAATGAATTTTGTGAATTTTCTTTCATTTTTTTATTCAATATCATTTTCTTTTGGTTTAGTTTAGTTTATACTTATTATTTAGGGTTTGTGATTATTTTAAATATTTAATTCTTATTTTTCTATTATAATTGTTTATTATGGGTAATTATTCCATAAATAAAATATGTAACTTTTTAATATTTCATTCTTACAAATAAATGTTAATTATGATGGGTTATACAAAATATATTTTATTTTTATAATAAATTTGATAGTAGAACACAATAATATGATAGATAAAATGGAAAGCTAAAAATATGAAAAAGTTTAAAACACTATGAAAATATCCTCTCACTAATGATGAATTAATCACAAAAATGTGATCTTTATAAGTGATGCACTAATCCCAACAAAATACAATACTAATACAACCATACAGTTGATGATAAATAAGAAAAAAAATATTATCATTTATTATTATTTTTTTGGAAAAGAACATAAGAATGGATCTACATTGTGAACTAATGTATTATTTCTAAAATGATATATTTTCCTACTAAATACACGATTTCATTTTTTATGAAAAAAGAAATAATATAATATTATGTATGTTAGTAGAAGTTATAAAATTGTCATCATTAAATAAATTATTGTATTTCAATATTTATTTCTCTTAAATAAAAACAAATTATTATAATGTCAAATAAAAGACGAAAGAATCCACCAAATAAATTAATGAATCGGCGCTAAAAGTAAATAATTACTTCAAATAATATTTTATAATAAATATAAATAAAACTGTGCATTTTATCTGATTGTGAACAACCAATTAAATAATATTATATGTATATATATATATTATAGTAGTACGAAAATGGTGGTGATAGTGTTATATTTATTGGGAAAAAAAAAATTGAATTCATCAAACAAAAATTAAGCAAACACACTTGGGTGTTTGATCATAATTTAGTTCCAATATTTGGATAACACCAGTTGCAATTAAAATATGTATGCATGTTTGTTTCTTTAATATATCATGTAATTAATGGATTTCATTTTTTTAATTGAGTTTATAATCAATACATTTTGGTATTAAAGAAACATACACTTAGATATTTATGTATATATATATATATATATATTAATACATACATAATTAAATACATATATAATGGTATGGATATAACATGATAGAACTGTATTAATTTTGTTAATAATTTCAACCTTTTTGGATTTAAATTAGAAATCAAGACGAATGATATGCAAATTAATTATACTAGTATTTCCCATGTGTGATGCACATATTTTAATTTATTAAAAATGTGTTTATATAGTGAACATGAAAAAAAAATATTGTATTGTATTTTTTAAACCGTAGTATTTTATTTAATTTTTTAGGCCGACACAAATTAAATATTACTGAATAAAAAGTCACAAAATTATTAAACACGTCTAATTGTTTTCATTTATAAAAAATGTTATAATACGCAAATTAAACAATATAAATTGAGCTACAACAATCAATTACATACTAATCAAGCAAAAAACCTCCCCATCATTATACAATATAAAGTAATTAAAACATTAAAAACAAAAAATATATATAATTGAAAGTTAAAATCTAATCTTCAAGCTTCTTTCATACTATTCATTTCTATTCGTCCTCGCATAATACTTAAAACTTCTTCAAAATCTCTGCCCAAAAAAAAATTATGTGTTATATGTTTGTTAATGTTGCAACCTTCGATCACTTGAAATATTTTTTCATAAGATTTTGAAGCATGACATATGTGCAGCTCTCTATTAAGTAATTTTATGATTTATATATATGAAAACAAAATATAATTATAAATATTTTATATAGAAAACTCACATAATTCTTTCTTTTGTTTTCTGGTTTCTCCTATTTGAAAAGGACAATGGCAATATATATTTTTGTCCAAGCCTTTTCACTTTAGTATTCTGTTTTTATATCCCCTTGCCGCTATTTAGTCCATTCTTCATTTTGTAGCATTGTTCGTCCTCCTCTTTAAACCAATTGGATCTTTAGCTTTGGACCTAGTTTTTAATCTTCAAAATGTAAAAATGTTATAATACCTCATCAATCCAGCACAGCTGCAAAGCTTGATAAGTCTTAACGACATCCGTGCTTAATATATTTGCAAGGAAGAAATACAACCATCAAAGCTCACAAATCTGCAAAATTAAAAGAAAAAGGATTACGTACTATACAAATTTGATGTTTAGAATATACAATATTCAAAAGGAGAATACATATATGCATTTCTCTCAAATAAGTACATGCATATTGACTATTGAACACAATCTGTCGAAATCGCAGTTCAAGAATCAATAATTTTTTAATTCAAAATTTTCAGAGCTAGTGTAAATTCCAAAAATTTCATTCTTATAAATAGTAGAAAAGATAATGGCAAAATTTAGTAATTAAAAAATTAGTACCACCCAAATTCTGAAAATTTCATTCTTATAAATAGTAGAAAAGATAATGGCAGAATTTAGTAATTAAAAAATTAGTACCACCCAAATTAATTGATAGATGAAATTAAGAAGCAAAATTGATTCTAAATATATAGGCATATTTATTCCATTGAAATGAATTTGACTACATCAACATGATCCGGAAAATGAAAGAAGAAAATTTATTCTAAATATAACGGCATACTTATTTCATAAAATGAATTTGACTGTATGATTTCAAAATCATACTTATTTAGCTGTATATTACCTAAAATAAATTGAACTTGCCCAAAAATAGTTGCTATGTTATTATCATAATGACGTATATATTATAGACAACATATTCAGAATACAAAGCAGCTTAGAATTTCAAGCAATTGGCTAAATTTATGGATGTGGTTTAGGAGTATAATTTGATTAATAGTAATTAGCTAAAAATTTACTAATTAATTTTCACATATATAATACAGTTGCATTTCTATGATAATACATATAATTTCATTCTCGAAAGACAACTAATGATTTTTATAAATTATTGTATTATTAATTTATTAAATTGATTATTATCAAATTACATGTATAATTAAATTTAGAAATTTTATATATTTAATCAATTAATAAATAATATTTTATATCAAATGTATAGAATAGTATTAAATATATGAATGTATGAGTTATATAATCAAATTATTGTATTATTAATTTTAGAAAGCTTTTATATATAATTAATTAAAAATATATAAGATGTAACATGCAATATATATTATATAGAATAATATTAAATATGAGTTATATATAATATAATCAACTTACTAAAACTGGAAGGTGCATTTAGGCGGGAAAATGAATATATTTCTATTAATGGGACCATTCTGCTTTTATATATATAAAGATATCAAGGGAAATGAAATATGCCACTATATTACAATTTATATATTTATATATATACACATGTTTTTTAAAGCAAAATGTTTTCAATAAGGCATAAATAGGAAATTTCATAATATGATTCCATATTTGATGACCAAACTAAAAAAATCTCATATTTATAGTGATGGAATATTTGTTGACCAAACTAAAAAATAAGAATTGTAGCAGACAAAATATCATTATAATCTTACGATATCTTCTTCTCTCCCCGATATAATTGATGAACTTGTTAAGTTCCTCAAACAGATTCATGAATAATGAAATTAAAATTAATTAACAATTTCATTTCCTTCATTCCGATATGCAAGAACATCATGCGCAGCGACTAAAGTACCTTCATCATCAATTCAAGAAATATATATGTTTCATTTTTTTCTGTCAATAAGAAAATAAAAAAATATTAGTGAATACAAATACACCATAGCACACAAATCATATTACAAAAATAAAACCAAAAAAATACTCAAATTGAAATAGGGAACAAATACATATTTGCAAGCTCAATGATATATATATACACACACACTCACACGGTTGTGCAACAAAAACGAAACAATACGTAAAATTGTTATTTTGCATTTGTCATATAAATTTGGATATATGACAATAAACACCAAGTTAAATGAGATGATTGTATATTAATGATTAAAAAATATTGCAAATATTTGAATTGCAAGGCGCAATAACATACACGTCGACAAATCATAAGAATAAAATGAGATATATTTTAAAATTGACACTTCAAAAACAAATAAATAAATATGTACTACTTATAAAAGCACGAATCTCATTGCTATATAAAACATGTTGAAAGCTAAATAGATCTCTCAAGTTCCCATATGGCCATCTACAGCACAATGAAAGCTTTTTGGGCAACTTATAGAAGCACTTTGTGTAATCAATCTCGAAAATGGAGATTTTATTTTTTGATTATTCTTGTAATACATATTGCATAAAATAAAATAAAATCAGTTATCAACATGGAACATAAACACTTGACTTACTGGTTTTAAAAAATGATAAATAAGAAGAATGAATAGAAATTGAAATTGAGGGACATAATAATTAGTAGATATAATATACAAAATAATTAATACATACAATCATTCAACACAACTCATACGAAAAAAAAAAAGTAGCAAAAATATTCAAATTAAACATTCTCCTGAGTTATGAGCTAGTTATACTATCTGTGTTGCTACTGGTATTTTCAAAATATTCAGAATCTTATATATATGATATATGGAGAAATATATCGCATATATAGCATAATATAATTATATATCTTTTGTCCGTAATTAATGGGAGTTATAATTAAGTTACAAAATTAAATATAATTGAATTGATTTATAATACACGTTACTAAGTTTTTAATTTAGGTAAGTTTTTTATGTGTGTGCATAACATAATTAATGTTGATACATATACTATAAATATCACATCAAAATCTGCAATAGTATACAATATTATAATTAAATTAATAATTTAAATAAAGAATTGCTGTTGATTTGATAGGGTATTATAAGTGCATTGATAACTAATAAAGGTAAATGTTGAAAATAATTAAGAAATAAGTATAGTAGTAAGATAAATGTTGAAAATAATTAAATGGGATTGGTAGATTGATATATAATATGTTAAATTATAATATTAATGCACCTAATTAAGGTTAATTAGCCTGCAATCCGCCAGCTGCCTATTTATTTAGTAACCTTAATATATCCATAAAAAAATCTTAATATATGCATATGGTAAATTAATACTGCCCAAGCAAATCCATTCGTTTAATATATTATGGTATTGATTAAAGGTAAATGCAATAAAAAGATTGAATTAAAAATTAAATAATAAAAGATAACAATTATTTTTTGAGACTACAATATAATTATGATAATATATTGATCACATTATTTTATATATATTAATATTATATTACATTATATATTATGTGTACACTACATTATATTATTTTATTTTTTATTTGTATTTGAGATTAGATACACACACACACGTATACTGATATAAATGTATAAATTATTAAATCATATTATATATATAAACTATATATATTACATTGTATTTAGTCATCTTACTATTTTGAGACAGTTTTAGGCGGGAAAACTAAAGTTACTATAAACGGCATACTTATTTGCTTTTATATATATTAAAATTAAAATTAAGATTTAATTCCCAACGTTTGAACATTTTAACAGAAATGGCTTGATAATTTAGGTGAAAAAAAACCATTTTGGTCAATTTTTCGACAAAAATGTCAGTCCATTATATGAGTTTCTACCTCATTTGAGAATAAATGTAATTGAAATCGACCAAAATAATTTTTTTAGCCTAAACTATTGAGTCATTTCTTTTAAAATTTTTAAATATCAAGAATTAAATTGTTAATATTAAATATTGAGTTATTTCTATTAGAATATTCAAACACTGAAAATTAAATTATTATTATTTAAACGTTGTATTATTTTTGTTAAAATGTGAATTAAATTGTAATTTTTCCGTAAATAAATAACCACCAGTCCACCAGCCAAGGTAAGCATAACTAAACAAGTTTCCCTCCCAAAATATGGCGCGGAAATCACTACACTCGGACTCACTAAATTAGGGCTTCCAATCAAACTACCAAGAAATCTAATCTATCGGAAATGGCGGATTTCAGAGCGCAGATTGACGAAATCAAAGCCCTTTTCTCATCAGTTAACAAAGCTCTGGCATACTCCAAACTACTGCAATTGCAGGAAATTTCGGCCGTCGATTCTTCCGCCGTGGAGACACTCGCCGGCTCATCCAGCACCATCCTGTCCTCCGTCGTCGCGGACATCTCTTGTAATGACGAAGAAATGTGTGGTTTCATTCTCTCTTCTTCTACTTCCTCTCTCTCCTCTCCCTCCGGTTGATTTACTATTATATTGGGTTATCAGAGCAGCGCAGGCGTTGAAGTGCTTGGGTTTCATGATTTACCACCCTGCTGTTGTGGCTTTAATTGGAGGTAGTCGTTCTTCATTTTGCGCTTTGTTATCACTGTGCGTCAATATTTTATTTTATTTTTATGTTTTAAGAGTAATGTTGAAATTTGAAAGATTAAAAATTTACTGCATTGCTTTAACTATCAGTAGCTACTACTTCAAAATTTAATGGCAAGAGAAGAACATCAACGCATTTGTCTGAGGCATCATAGTCCATAGACATGGGGGAGTATAGAAAAATGTTATATTTATTTGAGCTAATTACAGGTGATACTAAGTTGAGAATCTGAAAATTGATATTCTAGATTCGATAAATAAAACATAAGAATTTCTTCCATTTTCTTCACATAAAATTAAATATTTGGAGTCTCCGACAAAGGAATAGTTGAAAATGCATTAATTGTTATAAAAAGAAACACCATATGGCTGCTTAATTCAGGATACCTATAGTAGGACTAGACCTGAAATCAGAATAAAAACATTGCTGCATTCTAAGTAAAGGAACAAGAAACTTTTTGAACCAGAAATTGAACAGATCAACAATTTAACCTTTCAAAATATGCGTCGAAACGAAATTGATAGCGCCAACAAATTGAACCGGTCCATAATCAACTGTTCGATTCGTTTTTTTGGTTTCAGTTTGATTTTGTTTATCCTTAGTACAAAGAATACGATTACTATTAGATAATATATCAAGGCAAATATTGGTGAGGTAAATGTTCTCTTTCTATATGCTATACAGGTTATGATGCTGATTTACTAGTTGAATCACTGGTGAAGGTCATCACAACAACTAAAATTAAGGTATGCTTAATATTTTACAATATATTAGGCCCATGCTAATTTGTTATCATGGTGATTGACAAACTTCTGCATTGTTGATTGCAGTCTGTATGTAATTTAGGTGTATGGTGTATATCAATCCAACAACTGAGTTCGTCCATGTTGGATCGACACTTTCATTCTTTGCTGAGGGCAGTTACCCATGCCCTTGACAACCCAATTGGTTCTCTTTCAATAACATTTGAGGCAATGCAGGTGCTTGTGTATTTTCACTTGATAGTATCAACTTGTTTATCTTAAATGAAATGGATAATTTTGCATAAAGCTTGCTTGGACATGCTTAGCGTCAAGTAATCCCATGTTGATTTGTTGGATATCCATGGAGGCATACTGAAAAGACTATCTTCTAAAGTTAGATATGGCATTTTGTTGCTTCAACACTTCCTGGATCAAAATGCACATATTTGGTAGGTAGACATTTGTTTGTTGAATGCTAAGGTATAATCCAGGCACATGGATATCACAAGCGTAAAGTTATTCCAACAATTGCTGAAGTATTAGTGCTTCTAATTGCAGAACTGTGCTGGCTTAGATATTCATTATTAACCTTTGTTTAAATTATACCTATCACTCACCATGGCTGGCATGACCATATATATCTTAGCAATTCTCTCTCCTTTTCTATTATAGGCTGTGGTGAAGTTGGTGTCTTCATTAACTGTACGGATGAGAGACACGTCAAGTTTGTGGATTCCACCAATTTATAGAAGGCTTGTCAGTCTTGATAAAAGGGACAGAGATATGTCTGAGAGATGTTTGCTGAAGATTATGCCCTTAATATTTCCCCCACCAGTTACTCTCTCTAAGGTGCCATATGATGCCTTTATTTTTGTTATCCATCGATTTGATTTCCTTTCTTACTTTTTTAGAATTTCAAAGTCAAAGTCACACTTTTTAGCCATACGTCACGCCAATGAACATACATAGATTTCCTCACCATGTTTCCTTAATATTATAGCTCTTTTGTTAAGCGAGCTATCCTTTCAATTCAAACACTATCTTCCGTTGTGTCTTTCCTTTTAACTTGACCTTCTCCTTTATCTATAAATACTTTCATTTGATTCTTTTATTTTATTTTATTTTTGTTTTTATTTTTTGTAAAGTTCATATCTTGAGGTGGAAGATTATACCCATGTCGATTTTGATTCTCATTGATATAAAATTTGCCATATGTGTTGCTTCTGAAGCAGACACTTGCTATGGATATGAAGAAGAAATTACTGAGCGCAATGAATGAGATGTTGGGACAAGGGATGAAAATTCATTGTCTGCAAGCATGGAGATGGTTTATTCGTTTGCTCGGGCCATATGCTTTGAAGAATAAACATTTGGTTAATGAGATGCTGAAAATACTGAAGCTCACTTTCTCAGATTTTGACTCACAAGTTCAGATTGCATCCCTGGTCAGTCAAAAACAGCTAGTAATTTCTTTAGGCTTAGGATTGTATTTTCAATTTGATATGAGAGTATTACCTCATCTGTTTTGTACTCTTCAGATTTCTTTAGATAATATAGTTTGCCATTTCATTCATTTCATCATAAATATGTAATCTTTAAGTGAATATTTAAAATGATGTAAGCTATAGTTTATACACATATTATGTCTTCTTAACTGCTTTTTAAAAGATAGTGTAAATATGTTGAGATTTAAATGCTTATGATTAACATAATTCACCTTTATTAACATTTCTAACCTTCCTTTTCTCAGTAATTTTATTTATTTCTCTAGATTATCTTTAAAAACCCCATTTGGGTGGAGCACTTTCATGAGTATATAAGGTTTAATGAACTCTATAAACACTACTTATACAGTATTTTCTTTCTTGTAAAACAATATATCTTCTTTGTAGCCGTTGGAATTATCTTTTGCAAGAGAAAAGGGAAGATTAGCTTCTGTTGCTGGAGTTGGATGGCGTAGCTAGAATTTTTAAAGGTAACTATTGTGTTTCTTGTTCTTTGCAGGTCACCTGGGAAGGCCTCGTTGATGCTTTAATTGAGCCCGGAGTTCAAGCATTGAGATCTTCTGAATATAACAACATTGAGGGCGAAGCTGAAGCAGAGAGGCATTTAAAAAGAGTAAAGCTTATAATGGCACCCCTTATAGGAATAATGTCAAGTAAATGTGATGCATCTGTCCATGCTTCCTGCTTGAGCACGTGGTCTTATCTACTACAGAAACTCGAAGATTCTGTTAACTGTCAGACACTGATCAGAACAGTCTGGGAGCCCATTATAGAAGTGGTCTTCCAAGCTGGACCAGATAATAAGAACGTCTGGTTATGGAATTTCTGTCTGGATCACCTTGATTCTCTTGTGTTTGGAATAAATCAAGGAACATCTGGCAACCTACATAACAAGGAACCACTGCAATTACCACATAAAAGTTCCATAAACGGTCAGATGAGTGTTGAGAATTGCCAATTGAGACATTATCCAATAAAATGTTCTCCCTGGAAACTATCTCAACTAGAGTTCTTCATTAAAATAATATCCATCATTGTAGATCGAGAATCAAATGCTAGTGTTGCACCTGAATTTAGGATACTTGCTAGTAATGCGGCGCAAAGGTTATTTGGATCTCTTCTGGAAGCAGTTCAAAGAGCTTTTAGATGTGTGTCCATTACATATGATGACATTATGCAATCTATTAATACGATATTCAGATTCCTGGAGAAAATGTGTGATAACGTGACTTCAGAAGATGATAGCAACTATTATGGTCCTCCCACATGCCTTAAATTTATAAAGATGGTGACAGAGAGATTAGAACCCTCCATTCTTGAGTCTCCTCTCTACAAAGTTGCCTTAGAGATTAAGTGCATAACCAAGTTGGAACTTGCTACTGAGATTAGATGCGGGTCAGTGGCAGATATCTGCTTTAGGGATCTCGAGAACAGGGTTCTTCCAGTTGTTTGTTTGAGTATCAACTATTTCTCTGTAGTTGTAAATACACCGTCAAAGGCTCCTGGATATGAATCTGTATTTAAGCATATGCAAGGATATCTGAGGTTTTTGTTATCTTCATATAAGCCTCAGGACGTTCTTCATGCACTTGTTTGTTTACTTTATAAAAACATCATGCTTAACAGCTTACAGATCTGGGTAGTTCTAGCTAGCTGTCTTAAAGATTTCATAGATGGAAAAAATGATCTATCACTGTTGAAAATGGAGATGGACAACATTGGTTACTCTATATTATTGCGTCTCCTATCATATCCATTGACTGCATTGTCACTGTCTGATGTAAATTTTGAGCTTCAGAATGTCATTGAAGCGTGGGAGTTGCTCTATGTAGCTGTTGACAAAGCTTCACAATGTCTCCATTCCCCTGCCAAGAGCTTCTCTGTGGATCTTTGTACAATACTGAATGGATGCATTGATCAAATTGCATCAGTTGACAATAGAAATAAGCTGAAAGAAAATAAATGCAGTGCTGAATTTGTTCTACTCTATGGAAATATTATGATATGTGTCATGAAGCAACTGGCTTGGAGTATAAGCTCCAAAGGGAGACATTATATGGATTCTGAAGGCAGAAAATTCAGCTTCATGAGCTGGATGTTATTAGCAGCTCGGTAAGCGAGAATTCCGTTAAAGCTTTATATTAATGAAATTGCATCCATGTTATTACTTGGTCTCATACCCCTCAAGAACATTCAATATGTGTTTGTAAAACATGGAAATGCTACTATATGCTTTTATTAATACCTATTAAAAAATGATAATGACTTGTTGAACTACTTCTTCCTAAACCTCATTTGCTCTTGGAAAATAAAAGTTCCATAGAGATTTTACCATCCATCAGATATATTGTAATTATCCGGGCTTTATAGCTGTTTGTGCTGATTTTTGAAAGCTTGCGGTTCCTGCAGGTTTATGAAGCTGTTCTGGATGAATAAACAGAAAACTGGCCCATCCCTTGTATCTGTGGCTTCAAGGTAGTCTGCAGTCCTAAACTATTGTCAACCCTTGTGAGAAGTGAGCCTTAATATTATGACTTAACTTTTCAGATTTTTGGAGGAATTAGTCAAATTTGTTGGATGCATTCACCAGAAGGAAGATGTTCTTATATTCGTTGAGGTAAGCTTTTGATCTTTGCAATTTACTATTATGTTTTATAACGGAGAAGACTAATTAATAATACCATGATCCTGAAAAATAATTCTCTATATCACACACTGTCACCCATCAATCCTCGAGGACGAGATACCATATTCTACAGTTTGCTTTTAGCTTCTGCTGAAGTTCATTTTCCCGTTCTTCATTCCAATTGTGTTTTCTAAATTGATGTAGTTTGTCGAATAAGTTGCTAGGAATGGTTATGCTGCTGCTAGGATTATTACTATTTACTTCCATGCACAGTGTTGAATCTTTCCTGTTTCGTCCCTCAGACCATATCAAGTCCATTGCTCGAGTGGCTATCAGAAATGCATCTTCTCGACGAGAGTTCAAATTATCAGCTTCAAGTTTTATGGTCTCAAATGGTTAAAGGTTTGCAGCAGAGTCAACCATCAATCCAGTTCGATTCTTCATTCCTCAATTTCCAACAGCCGCTCCTTGAAAGAGCTCTCGATCACCCTAATCCAGCCATCTCGGAGGCTACAATTGTCTTCTGGAATTCAACTTATGGCATTCAAAGCAAGTTAGACTTTCCTAAAAGCCTGGTTCCTGTATTGGACAAGCTGTCCAGAAATGGAAAAATAAAAATCTGCGGCAGAAATCAGTATACAGAAGATTGCATCAGCAGCCTGGACAGATATAAGGTAACAAACACTCTAAAGAAATGCTCAAAGAGAGTCAAAATTCTGGGCAATCCCGTACAAGGACCAAAGGATTTGGATAACATTCATTTGGGAGCAAAAAGAAAACGACCTGAACTGACAGAACACCAGAAGGAAGTGAGACGAGCACAACAAGGGCGAGCAAAGGATTCCAACGGGCATGGCCCTGGAATCCGGACCTATACTACTGTTGGTTTCTCTCAAGGAAATGAAGAGTCTCAAGATAGCCAGAGATGGTAGGAAAAGTTTCGTTGCTGGGAAATGAAGAATCACAAGATAGTAGAGATGACAGCAGAGGTTGTCTGATGGAACCTAAAGGAGGCCCTTGTATATATTCATAAAATCAATATTCTTTTTTCTCTTTCTGAGTGACGGGGGAAATCCGGAGCTGCTCGCTACCCTCCTTTTAAAGTGCGTTGTGGGTAAATTTCGCTCTTCAAACCTATGTTGACCATCTCACTACTTGTGTAACTATTGTGTAGCTACAAGTTACCATTATGTAGTGTAGATTATCTTTCATTCAAACCTCCATGTAACAGTTGAGTTATTTTATAGTATCATATTTTAACCACAAAGTTCCAAATATTAGATTAAACTAGTTTGTAAGGTGGTGTCCATGGTTATGTTTATTAATGTTTTTATCTTTTTTTGAGGCAATGCTGAACTCTATTTTGAATATTATTATAGGTAAAATTTATTTTATTTTATTATACACATGTAGAGACCACCTGCCTGATTCGGTGATTCCCATCTAAATAAACAAGGGCGCATATAATTTAACATCAATTTAAAAAAATGTCCCAAATAAAAAAGAGCAAATATAAAATTCAAGATGGAACAAATTTTTTTTATTTTTTTATTTTTTTGTAACTATTTTATCATTGATATTAGGGTACACGTTGCACAATTTTTAAACCTAAACTAATGAACTTAATATAAAATATATTAGTATAAAATTAATCAGTGGCAAGTCTGTTAATTTTTTTCTTTTGGTTTTAAACAATTAGTTTTTACTTTTGGGCGAGGACTTGCTTACAACTATTGTACATAAATTCTTATAAACAGAAATTTATGAATTGTTAGAAGTGATATATATTTTTTTCAATAAAAAAATTATAGTAATAATTACAAAAATGTGATCGTCTTTTTTTAAAAGGAAAGATCATAGCCCATTCCAATAAATATAAGTGTGATACTTTACGATATTAGAAGTTATATTTTTTTAGCTGATATAAATCCTTATATACAACCGGTGTACCCAAGACCAGCCCATAATTTTGATATATAAGTTGATTAGCAAATAATTTAAACGTTTTTTTTTTATGTCAACCATTTGTAGGGGCGTGCAAATGGATGGTTTGGTATAAAACCGAGTCAAACTAACAAAACCAAATAAAAAATTTCTTAAAAAAATTCAAACCTATCCAACCAAACCATAATTCTTTTGTTAGTTTGATTTAGTTTTCAGTTTAACCGAACTTTCAATTATTATTTTGGTTTTTCAGAAACAATTACACCTAAAGAAAATAATATGAACTCAATAGACAACAAACGATATATTAAATAAGTAAATATTTATAAAATTCTAAATCTAGAAAATTGAAACTAAATATTCGAATTACTAATATTATTTAGGTATATAATTACCTTTTAAATTTATTAATTTATGTATAATTAATATTAGAATTATAAATCATAAACTATAAATAAAGTATATATAGTTTGGTTAGTTCAGTTTTAACCAGAATATTTTTTACTTACACCGAAACTGAACCTAATTATATTTTGATTTTAATATTTAAAATAAAATAAAAAAAAGACCAAATCAACCGAACCAAATAGTTCAATTTGATTCGATTTTTTTATTTTGATTCGGTTTCACACACCCCAAATCATTTCTATACTACTAATTGCTTTCAATATTTATTTAGTTAGTTATTTCTTCTTTCAAGCTTTTAATTGCGGTTTGTGACAAGACTATACGTCTATGCACCAAATAAAATATTATTTAGTTGATTATAATTCCAAATATGTTTCTATACCTTTTAATCCTTATGATACACATAACACGACTTTTATTATTTTGTTTTGAAAAAATAGATTAGATTAAAAAACATGAACAATAGAGTCGAGGAGACCATCGACAAAAGCTCAAGGTTCATGTAACACGAATTTTTGTATTTAATTTGGTAAAACACAAAATAGTGTACAATAAAATGATTTCGGATCAAAAATATAAATTTCTGAATCCAATCTCTATTTTCCCCTTATTCTTCTCTTCAAAAACTTGATTTTCAAAAGGTCTTTGAAATCTTCAGAGTAAATTTATCACATTGATTTTCTCGGACTTATTGTTTGAACTTGGTCTTTGAAGTTTTCGGGGAAGATTTTATCTTCGATCTTCTTTGACTTGATCTTTAGTCTTGATAACGTTAACTCGGAGGGCCGACGCCTTGTTTCCGGATCAAATGTTAATTTCGGAATGAATTTGATGAAGAACTCCTTTGACTGTCTTGCTTATGGATCAAACGTCGTCTTCGGGATGAATTTGGTGAAGAACTCCTTTGAATATCTTTGAGAATTTCACTTATGGAAATTCTCAAATTCTTGAACTCTTCAAATGGTCTTGCTTGTGGATCAAACGCCGTCTTCAGGATGAATTTGGTGAAGAACGCCTTGAATATATTTGAGAACATGATGAATTTGCTTGTGGATCAAACGCCGTCTTCAGGATGAATTTGGTGAAGAACGCCTTGAATATATTTGAGAACATGATGAATTTGGTGAATAACGCCTTGAATATATTTGAGAATTTCACTTATGGAAGTTCTCAAATTCTTGAACTCTTCAAATGACTTCTGGTGTGTTTTTCAACTGATATGAAGGCCCCTATTTATAGTTGTGGGAAGAGAGATCTAGAGCTGATGTAACACTATCTCATTGGCTATTGGAAATTGATACATATCTTGAAAGATATTTACTTGTTTTCAAAGAACTTGATGTTTATCGTATAATAATATTTTCATTATTTAAATATTTTATCTAATTTTGGATTTGATATGATTCCAAAACTAAATAAATATATTAAAATCAGTAAAAATATTATTTATAATATTGTAAAATTTCACCACCTACAGTTCAATATAAACAACAAGTCCCGATATGAATAGTCTAGTGATGAAATGAGATCGTGTAGTGAACCTACGAATTTCTCAATTTTTTGTGATTTTTTTTTTCCTGAAAATTTGATAGAAGAACCGAAGTTATAAGAAATGGGAGAAGAATTTGAGAGAAATATAATCAGAGAGAGATTGAGAGAAAACAAAGATAGAGAGATGAACGAGAAGGGAGAAAATTTCATATATCACCATAATCTATTTTCAAAACAGAGATCCTATCTAACCTAATACAATGTGTACGACCACAGCATTTAATTGAAAGCATAGAATAAAAATAACGCAAAGTAAAGAACTTATCCAACTAAATATCGAGAAGCCCATTTAAGAAAACCAGCCCAAATCATCATCAGCAGACGGGACCCCAAAAATGAATTCTTTCACAGCTCAAATTCCATCACATCTTCTTCATAAATCTCATTCTCCATAATCCCTTCTTCTTCACCCTCCATTCTCTTTAGCATGTTCACGACATGTCACATGTTGTTTGGAGACCAAAGATCACATGTTCGAATATCCTTAATACCACCAAGTCGGGTGTGTGAAAAAAACTAAGTATTAACAATTGTTAGGTTTTGCCAATTTTGCCTTTTTTGTTGAGTTGGAAAAGGTGAATACTATATCTCAAATTATAGACTTCAACGTTTTATATAGAGATCTTTAGATTTCCATCGTTTGAATGTCCTCGAGGGAGGGAACACAAACTCTTTATCTATTATTAAACCAATAAAGTCAAATTTTAATCATTTTAATGTTAAACCACGTTATGTCACACCATAAATCTCGAAACCAAGTTACTTGGATTTTATGCTAAAAATAAATAAAAATAAAAATTACTTAGATTTGATTTGGATAGTCGATTTATTGATCTATCGTTTTAAGAACTAAATATATGGATGGATTGAAAAGTTAATAAATTACAAATTTGACGGGCCTTTACTTGAAAAAAAATATATCAATATTATGAAAAAACTGTTCCAAAATCCAACCCAATTAGGTTAGTAGCAATTAAATTAATAGTGATATAAAACTCATCAAAATATAGAAACTCAACCTATACTTTAACTTCTGGAATATTTAGAGAATAAATTTTAGAATATTGCTTCAATTCGAGTTTATCTGATTCTTTTAATTTTTACTAGCAAACTAAAATTTAGTATAATAAATTTTAAACCATAACCATATATAATATAAACACATTCATATCTAGAATATGAATTTGGGTTTGGATTGAATTGAAGTGAATGCGATTTTTTTTTTTGGAAATTTTAAACACATCCCCATTTTATTCTTTATAACTCCAAGGTATATTATAATTAAAAAATAATTAAAGTTTATATTTTACTTTTAAAATAATTCATCATCATCGTCATCATCATCATCATTGGCATCATCATATTCTTCTTCAAAGACGGTATTTTTTTATCTTTATTTTCTAGAATTTTAAAAATTAAAATAATTTGCTACAATTAAATAAAAGGCTAGAGGAAAAAAAACATTAAAATTAATTTATTTTTAAATTATTAGGATGATAAAGAGTAAATCGAGAGTTGTGAATATAATTTTATTTTGAAATTAATGCTTTTAATTGTAGCCCTAGGCACAAAACGGAGTAACTAAGTGGATTTAACCCTTTTATCATTTTAAATTTAACGTTTTATGTAGAAAAATTAAAATGATTTACTAACATATTATACTAGAAAATACATTGTAAAATAATTTGATTTATATTTCTATCTCATATAAAGTGATTTTTAACATTTGAATATATAAATATGAACTGTGTATTTGTTTTCACAAGTTTCTATTGTAGTTTGGGAATGTCATAGGAGTTTTTTTTGATGTAATCAAACAAAGATTAAAATTAAATAAACTCATATATAAATAAAAAAGAAAAGGAAAACATTTAAAAAAAATTAATTTTATATTGGTGAAAATTAAAAATTGGACAAACTAGTCACATCGAATTAAAAATATTAATACATAAAGAAAATAGGTAAAATTGGGTCTAATAAATCAACGTGTCAGATTCATCCGATCCCATGCACCCTCATACCACCTGATATTTCCCGCAAGGCCAGTTCGCTCACCTCTATCACTCTCACTCTCCCTCTAAACACTTTCTCTCTCTATCCTCTATTTCTCCCCCATTCTCGACTCTCCCTCCCTCCCTCCCTCTCTCTCTCTCTCTAAATCGACGCATCACAGTAGAAGCGCATTTACACAGACATACATGTGTGTTTGTGTGTGTGTACGAATTGCTGTTAGCTTCTACGACCTCCTCTGCCTGTATTTGAATCGCTAGGGTTTAGAATTCATAACTCCAACGCACATTTGGGAGCGAGTTGAATGCCACTTCAGATTTAAAACTGAAATTGAAGTAAACAGTGAGTTGAGGATTTCACCAAGCTACGGTTTTCGCCCCCCATTCGTCGATCTGCTCCAATGGATTCTGTATCTTCGTCATTGCCACTTGCCGCGAGAGATGGGTCGCCGGAAGCGGCGGCGACGGTGGAGGAAGATAGCACGCTCTCGGTTGTGGCGGGGTTGGCTAAGGAGGCCGCTTTGCTCTTTCAAACTGGCAAGTTTCTTGACTGTTTGAGAGTCTTGAATCAGTTGTTGCAGAAGAAAGCGGACGATCCCAAGGTAGTTCTGGTTAATGGGTTTTTTTTTTTTTTTTTTTTTTTTTTTTTTTTTTTTTGAAGTTTAGGAATTCGGATTGCTGGTATTCTTCATTTGACTGCCTGGGTTTTGAGGTGGAATGCTATATCTTTAACTTGTGTTCATGGGAGTCAAGTTCATTTTGTTTAAATTATGCATAATTGGACATGCTGGTAAACTTGTAGTTGATTGAGTTGGTGATACGAAAAGGCGTTGTTTGTTAACTTTGTCTTTGCTGCTCTCGGGTTTGAATGGTTTTTGTGGGATGGGTGTGACAGGGTTGAGTTTTTATTTTACTCGGGGTACAAATTAGAAGATGTGTTTTTGTTGTCTATCATTTATGGGCAACTAAAGGGAGAGACAATTGGTGCCTTGTTGTAATCAAATAATAACCGCGTGATGTGAACATGCATTTTTGTCTCATTTAATGGTGAAATCGATACGCACTGCATCAGCAGGTTTCTTTTCTTACTACTGAAAAATAAAAAGTGAACACCTTCATGCCCAAAGTGAGATGAGTGGAAATATGGAATACAGCACTGCAAGCAGACATGACAAAATTCGCTTGATTGTCTAGTCTAACTTGACCCAACGAAGTTGTTAAAAGACTAGGATGGTATAAGAGGTTTTGCTTGAAACCCTGTTGATGCTTATTGATTTTTGTTCTTTCCAAATGTCTGATCCTAAGTTTAAATTAGAATAGAGAAGCTGAATGAATTTCATATTTATACACAAGCTGCAAGAGAGAAGCTATAACATATATTTGAGTTCGGCGCATTACAAATTAAGTTACTGATGCATCCTTCTCTCTTTTCTTTTATCATCTTTTTTTTTCTTTTTTCTTTTTTCATTTTAGGTTCGTCATAATATAGCTATTGCTGAGAGTTTTCAAGATGGGTTTTCAGATCCTAACAAGCTTATTGAAACACTTCAAGAAATCCAGGTTTGTTTTTAATCATTTACAGTACTCCCTTGAGTTTGTGTCTCCATGTCCCTCTCTCTCTCTCTCTCACACACACACACACATACATAATCGATGACGCTGTTTGTTCCTCCAGTACCATTTATATGTCTCTGGCATGTACAGGAATGTTCTCCAAATGTTTTGATAACATATAATTAATAATGAGTAGTATTTTTAGTTTTGTCCTTATCTGAAGCTGATTATTGAAATTGATAAACTTCAGTTAGATGAAATGACAATTACACTAAGTTCTGTTTGTCCATTTTGTTAGCAACCAGTAGATAAGGAAAATTAAGATCGTATGATAGTTGATACCCATGCCGTACCATTTCTTTACGGAAATAAATGCCCCATTGATAGCATTAAGATTGGTTAGGAAAAGTGCAAGTGATCCCTACTCATTCCATTTCATTATGCGTACTAATTTGTAAATCCTCTTTGTGACTTTCAATGCTTCCATAATCCATACTGATGATACATGAACTCTTCCCTTATCAAGCTGTATTACGTGCATCCTCCTTTGAGAAGTGTGAGATACCTCATGTCTGGTATTGCCAAATTGCTAAATACTCTACATTCCGAGATCGAGATTTTAACTATAAATAAATAAAAAGAATAACCATGTTAGAAAATAACCTAAACCTATAAAATCAAACATCAAAATGAAACATCAGTTCCGTCAAACTAAAGGCATATGTGATGACACTGAACTTGTAAATATAATTGTGGTACATCTTTTGACTAACAAATCTATATTAATTAACTTATGCTCTTCTATAGCATGTTACAAATATTTTTTAAATTTTTTTTTAATTTATTTAATTTTTCACCAGGTGTATGTAATTTCATATATGCTCACACAAATAAGCAAATTGATTTATCTATGTAATTATGCATGTGTGCCTATCCATTTGTAGGCACTCACATCCACATGCACCCCTGTTTATAGATAAATGAATGTTAAGATTATCAATTTCATATGCAGATGTGTGAGAATGTGTTTGGGTGGGGGATGTTCTATTATTTAGCCTGCTGCTTGTTTTAACTTTTGACCTCCTCTGCACACTTCCACAAATATTTGCCAGTTGCCACTCTCAGGCAACAATGTAAAAGGCCACAAGATCCAGGGTTGGTGGCAAAATGCCTTTAGTATTGCATGGAACGGTTCAGCTCAGGACTATCTTTTCCCTTGATGTGTTGTTGTAATAAAACTTTTCTGTATTCGGGCATGACCATTTTGTTGTATTAAATGTTTCATCGGTTTGCTATGCTCAATTTAGAAACTCAGTGAACGGCTTTCTCATGCATCTGGAGAACACTTAGAGCTCATTAGCAATGATGGAAGGACTCCTACCGCTGGCCTGAAGGGCACTAATCATGCTGCAAATCAATTTTCAAGTCCATCAGTTGTCTACAACGACGAGTTTGACGGCTCAGCGGCAATGTTTAATATAGTATGTTTTTGCTTCATGGGATATTTCTGGTTCCTCAATTAGGTTGATAATCTTTTTGTCTATATTCTTATTTCCCATGCATGAATCTGATTGCAGGCTGTTATCTGGTTTCATCTTCATGAATATGCAAAATCATTCTCGTATCTGGATGCCCTGTATCAGAATGTTGAACCCATTGATGAGGTAACAATCACACATAAATCAATAATCGATACTTGTTATGTGGTCTATTTGTTGACCTTTGCAAGGTAACTTGCAGGGAACGGCCCTTCGTATATGCCTTTTGTTGTTGGATGTTGCGTTGCTTTCTCATCATGCATCAAGAGCTGCTGTAAGGCCGCCCCCTTCTTCCTGCTTCAAATTTGATTATTTTCATTGATGCAATTATGAGTTGTTATTTGATTACCATGTTAAACAGACCCATTAACATTTTGGGGGAAATTCATTCTTTTATGAGTTTGTTAGTTACATTTTTTTTGGCATCATATGATATCAATCGAGTTATAGGTGAAATTCTGATTTGGAATGGAAAGTCATACTTTGTCTTGTGTTCTTCGGTATGTACAGAAAACATGCATTCGATCATGCTGGTTACTAAATACCTTGATAACTGAATCACACCTGGAGGTTCTGCATGTTACATAGAATGACTAAAATAGTTATCTAAGAGACTAAGACCCAAACAGCACATATTCATATCTTTTGGATATAAACTTATAAATTAAAAACACAATTTTGTTTTGAGCTTATCTATGATGTTTATATTGTGCCCTGAAATCTGAAAGTATACAGCAGAATGGTGCTAGACCTAGGGATGGTCATGGTTCAAAATGAACTGCGAACCGGCCCCTTGGCAGCCTTTGGTCAACAAACCAGTTAGCCATTGACCTGGTTCGCAGGTTCAATGGCCCTACAAACTGGTGGTTTGACAGGCTGGTTAAGGTTCAAGCCTGTTTTTTTTTTTACTTGAACTGCCGGTTCTTAATCACAGCTAACAGCTGGCATTTCAAACCTATGGTTAACGAGTCATTTTTTATTTCTTTTTGTATATTTTTTAACTTCCTGTTTTGTTAATTTTTTCGTTCATTTTAAGATATTTTGTTTCCTATCAAAAAGCTTTGACCATTTTTCTGGTATTGATGATGTAGATTTGGTCTCTAGATTTTAGGAGAGTTTGAGCATTATTGTATGCTGTAGATGAAGCTCTTGTTTCGATGAATAAGGTCATTGTCTGAATATGAATTTTAATATTTTGGACAGTACGCTAATTATGCTGTCTCGTTTCTGCTTAGTGTCTGCTTTCAAGTGTTGATATTGCTTGTCATGTACTAATATCACTTGAACAGTTCAGCTGTAGCTTTTTAAAGACTTTATTCTACTCTTTTTAAAATGTTGTTTGGATGTGATTATATTGAAATTAATTGTTCAGGATGTAATAAGCTACATGGAGAAGGTTTTTTGTGTCAATAGCTTGACCAATCAAGCAGAGAATGGAACCACAGCGCATCAGCAATCTTCGTTAGCATCAAAGTCTTCTTCACTTCCTTCGAATTCAACCACTCCTGATTCTTCTCACCCTGATTCAGTTGTTAATGCAAATACACTGGAAAATTCTCTAGCAATAACTTTATCTGAAGAAGCACTTGAAGATGAGTCATTGCAGTTACTATCTTCCCTGGACATAAGTGGACAAAACCTTCAAAGACTTTCTGGTATTGCATCTTCTAATGATCCTTCGAGGAGCCAAGCAGAGGACTCCCTTTCAGTTGTTGATTTAAGGCTTAAGCTGCATCTTTGCAAGGTTCGTCTTTTTCTTCTCACAAGGAACCTTAAAGCAGCCAAGCGTGAAGTTAAGATGGCCATGAACTTAGCCCGCGGAAAAGATTATCCCATGGCTCTTTATTTGAAGTCGCAGCTTGAATACGCCCGCCGAAATCCTCGCAAGGCAATCAAGCTTTTAATGGCATCAAGCAACCGGACAGAGATAGGAATATCAAGCATGTATTACAACAATCTTGGGTGCATCTATTACCAATTAGGGAAGCATCAGACATCAGGTGTATTTTTCTCCAAAGCCCTAAAGAACAGCTCACTTGTACGGAAGGAAAAACCTATAAAACTCCTAAATTTGTCACAGGATAAATCCCATCTGATATCATACAACTGTGGCATGCATTCCTTGGCCTGTGGTAGACCTTTCCATGCTGCTCGCTGTTTCCAAAAGGCCAGCATAATCTTTTACAATAGGCCTCTTCTGTGGCTACGAATTGCTGAGTGCTGTCTGATGGCCCTAGAGAAGGGACTGATAACGTCTAATTTATCTGCTGTTGGCAGATCTGATATCAAAGTTAGTGTTATTGGAAAGGGTAAATGGAGACATCTTGCTTTGAGGTATGGGGTTCCGCTGAATGGGCAGTGCGATAATGGAAAGGTTGATTTGTGTCCAGGTGATGTTAAACAACCTGATCTTTCTCTCTCTCTTGCCTGGCAGTGTCTTATAAATGCGTTGTATTTGTTGGACTCTCCTGATGCAAAACATTCTAGATCTAGCTCTGACCCTAGTACCGAGCAAAATGAGTCAAGAGAATTGTTTTCTCAGAGTAACCACAAGAATGTCAGTGGTGGTGATCAAAAGGAATCTAATGTACCATCTGGTTCAAGTCAAGTTACTTTAAATGGTGAAGTAAAAGAACAAAAGGGCGGAAACAATCAGAGTTCATCAATACACAATTCTATTGCTGACTATGAGTATATCCTCACGAAAGAGAACCAGATGATGAAGCAGGCCATACTTGCTGATTTGGCTTATGTGGAGCTGGCACTTGGAAATCCCCTGAAAGCTCTATCTACAGCAAAGTCTCTTTTGAAACTTCCCGAGTGTTCAAGGATGTACATCTTTTTGGGGACCATGTATGCAGCTGAAGCTCTATGCCTGCTTAATCGGCCACAAGAAGCTGCTGATCATCTGATGACGAATGTTTCAGGTGGGAACAACATCGAGCTTCCATATAGCCGAGAGGACTGTGAAAAGTGGACAGCAGAAAAAGTGATCGATAGTGAGGATTCAAATGGCGGGGTGATAGCTTCTAATGGTGTCTCCACCCCTGATGACTCCCAGGTGTCTCTGTTTTCCAGTCCCGAAGAGGCACGTGGAATTTTTGCTGCAAATTTTGCTGCAAATGTTGCTTTGTTGGGAAATTTTGACCAGGCATACCAGTTTGTAATGAAGGCGTTATCTGATATACCGAATAGTCCCCAGGCTATTCTTACTTCAATTTATCTGGATCTAAAGCGCGGCAAGACACAAGATGCTCTTGCCAAGTTGAAACATCACAGTGCCATTAGGTTTCTCCCCAGCAATTTTACATTAAATGGCTCATCTTGATGGTAACATTTGATCCTTCCAGCCCACACCTGACTCTGAGTTAGCAGGTAGCTAGACAATCCTTTGAAAAAAAGGATGTGTATAATATATATAGTGCGATTCAGGGAATAAGTTTTTGGTTCAATTCTTTTGCTGCTGATTTCTTTTTTGAATTTTTTTGCCCTTGGATTTTAGCGATTATTGGTGTTGTGGCTTAATTTTGGTGATTGTGATTATTCCTCTAGAATTCGAGATGTAGGTTTTGATTCATAGTGGCGTTCTTAGAGGTAGAGTCGGTTCGAATTCAATGTCACACAGAGGGCACTCGCTCTCTGGAAGCAGCAAGAAAGCGGATTGATTATTCTCAATTTTCTTGTAGAGGTAATATTCAGGCATTTAAATTTATTTGCTAGACTTCTTCTATGCGCGCATATTTACTTGTTATTGTGGGTTCGAGCAGTTAGATTTTGGTCCTTTTGAAGGGCTTAAAAGGTCTCATATTACCTTGGATTGTTGTTGAAAGATACTTAATGCACCATGTTCATTTTCATGTACAGTTTAGTTGGGACAGTTTCAATTTCATGTATTACATAAATCATTGTATTCCTTTCTAGGAAACACTCTGAAAGTGACACTGACAGCCACATTTGGTCTAGATGTTGCATATTTAGTGCAACTGTTGTTTTCAGAAAAAGAAAAAATTAAATAAAAAAGAAAATCTTATGATGTTTTGTATTGGACAATGTGGATTTTAGGACAATTTCACGTAAATGTATTTGGTTAATCTTTCAGATGGTGTTTACTAAAATTGGCGCATTTTCATGTGAGATTTGTTTGGATATGTTGGCCATTGTAGACTTTGTATACCTTACTTTTTCTTAAAATGTATATATTGAAGTTTTTTATTGACTTTTGATGCCTACCCTAGAAACCCAAGTTTAATGAGGATGAAAGTACATAAAATTCATTTTTACTAATAAATATTAAATATTTAAGTATGGAAAATCAAGTATCGGTTTCTCGAAAACATTCAAGGAGAAACGAATTGATTTTGAGGAAAAAGAAAATGTTAAATCTCACAAGTAGTAGTAATAAATATGATATTTAACATGCAGTTGAAAATGGTTTTTCAATAATTATAAATGCTATGCATGGGAAATCACAACTTTTGTCTATGTATCTATTAATAAAACCTACATTGCATAAAATCCTAAACTACCCTTTAGGCCTCCGGAGCCACTAAAATTCTACAAACAAATTTGTTTGAGGTTGCGTTACGGGTCAAAATTTAAAATTCATATTTCACGACACATTTGTAATTTTATTGTTGTTTGATTGTATTTGAATTTAAATATATTGAGTCGGTATATAATTTTTTTTTGGCCCGTAAAACATTCCCGAAAGACTCACAATCCCACACTCCTAACACTAAATTTCGACAACCACTTTTTCGGGTATATAATTGGCAAAATAAACAAATCGTATCCCAAGGAAAAAAGGAACTCAACTTGGACATTTAATTTAATTATTTTGCAGACACTTTCAACTGTTTATATTTTTCAAAACATTTAATAACTCTTATCATAATGGAGAAACAATCCACCAATATTTTGAACAAGCTGCCAACTAACACTTAAAATGAGGGGGGAAACCTAGATGCCAAATTCAAGAAATATGGGGTTATATGTTTAATTTAAACTAACACAAGTCAAAACTATTTTGTTGGTGATGGTAATGCAAATTTACTCACAATGTGATTACAAATTGCATCGTTCAACTACAAAAAAAAAAGAACAAGGAAAAAAAAATTAAAATTGTACTATTTTAATGTACACACGTGTATATTAATTAAAATTATAATAAAATGTCATTTTAGAGAATTACAATTTCATGAATGAATAATATCATTACACCTAAGCAATCAATAGATTAAACATGTAAATAAATGAATGTATATCCATGAAATTATAATTATAATAATATATTTAAAATAAATGAGAAAACCATCATAATAAACATTTATGTCGTTTTATGTTTAGCAGAAACTAATGTAATTTATGTCTGCAAATAATACATTAATCCCACTTTTTTCAGCGGTAAAAAGTAAAACAACATCATTTTAGCAAGTGATTATAAATTAGAACATTTTGGTATTTTGGGAAAAAAAATTGTAATAATCTGAGAAAACGTGATACGCACGTGGGATCGACTTCGTTTTCAAGAACAAGAAAAAAGACTCTCCTTTTCTTCTTCTTTAGGGAATGCTAAACAGTTTCCAAACTCCTCCATTTTCAATTTCTCATCATTTGTGTTTTCACTGAAAAAGGGAATCCCACTCTCTATCTTGAACGCATCCCTCATTCGCACGCCCCGTTTTCAGCGCTGCGGATCAAAGGTTGGATGAAAATACTACAATTTTGCCGTTTTGAGGGTTTACTCCTATTTGTGTGTAAATAATCGATCTACCCTTTTCGTGTTGGAGTTTCTATTAATGTGGGGGGTTTTGCCTTGCATGTTTGCGGATAACTAATATTTTTTTTATGGAAGAAAAGTGATGTCGTTGGGTTTGGTATGTTGGATTCGTTAAATGCGTTTAATTTATATGTTTGATTGATCTGGGATACTTGGGACTGTTTGATGTGCTTGAATTCGGCAGATTATGAGGTTCGTCTTTTTGTGCTTGTTTTCCTGCATTTTGTGCTGTGATGATTCCCGATTTTGTTGTTATTTCCTTCTTTCTGATCATTATATGTATTCGTACCTTTTTTTTTTTATTGCAGTTTGCAGCTCTGAATTAATTTATTTCCGTTTTTTTCTATCTGTATATTTATTTTGTGTTGTTGCCTTCCACCATAACTTGAGTTTCTTTATGTAATTGAATATGAGGGGTTTTCTGAACTTGATAAATATTTTGGCTCAGAAGCTGTTGTATCTGCTTTGGAAGTTGGAGACTTGTGCATTGTGGCAGGGTTTCAAGGGTGCCAGTTTGTTGTCTGCTTCCTATTGTTTCGGTGCTGGGTAACTTTATTTGATGAACTTAGGTAGGGGTTTCTCCTTGGTACAACTGTTGATCCCTCTAGATATACTCCTTGAGGAGAGCAAGTTGCACGTTCTGAAGAGAAAAATGAAACAGAGTTTTTTGTCATCTGGTGACCATGATATGTAGATAAATTTGCTTATCATAATAATGTCAATTGGATCAAAAAAGCTGTTGAATTTTCATAATCGCCCTCAATTCAACGTGGATGGTTTTGTATGTCAAAATAATATCCAGCTGTCTATCAGTGTATTATTGATCTTGGCGTTGATTCTTTTGCTGTTTTTTTTCTTCTGTGATACTTCCTAAGATTGTTAATTCCATTTTTGATTAGATCTGCTGACTGCTTATGCTATTAAATGTGGAAAGTAATGTTTCTTATTGAAAAAATAAATAAAAATATATTAAGTGATGTGTGTTTCATGTTTTGTCTTCTATTTTGTCTTGCTGCTGCGGAATGTGCTTGGGAGATGATTGGCTAATTGGCTGCTTGAACTTATTGAGGCTAGCCCTAGATGCCGAACAACTTATGCTTGATACGTTGTTTGAAAAAATCTTGAGCTGCTGCTCTGAGATATTACTAGTATCATGCAGTTTCTTTATACTTCCTGTTTATGAGATAAAACAAACATTATGCTGGTGGTGACTGGTTGAAGATGCAATTTCTTTTCATTTTTTTGGCTATTGTAATTTCTCAATTCATTTCCACACCTTGTTGCATGTAATAACCCTTTTCTTGGTTTTGACTAGAAATAGCAAATTGATTACTATTTGTCCATTTTTATTTTTATTTTCCTTCTTTTTTCTGAGTAATGGGAACATGGGTTTTTTGGAATGGAGGACTCAAAAGATATAATGCTTTTGGTATAATCATAATGAGAAAACTTGAAATAATTCCCTTGTTAATTTGACTTGCATGTAAGAAACAGACTAACTTGGCATGTAATATGTAGAAGATGGCTGGAGAATCCAAGAATGAGAAAGAGGAGTCTGTGACATCTACAGATACCGAGATTAAGAAGACCAAGAAAAAGAAAGGAGTCATATCAAGATTATGGGGAGCAATATTTAGAGTACGTGGTGATGATTTTGAAAAGAGATTGCAACACATATCGAAGGAAGAGGCTTCTGTTCTTGCCCGAATTACAAGGCGTTCTCATAGTTGGCGGAGAACGACAAGGCAATTTATTGTGCTTTCTGTTGTTTCAGAGGTAAACCATACCTTTTTCTGACTGATTTAAGGGAAAACAATTTTGCATCTTAATTACCAGATATCAGTACTTAAGCAAACTATTTTAGATTGTTATTACATTCCTAAAATTGGTTGATGTTCAAAGTAAGGATGTAGGGTTTACTTATGGTATGGTGGTTACTTTGTAATATATAGCAAGTAACGTGTCTGTTTGATATTTTGCTAATGTTTGGAAATGGTACTCTATGTTTTTAAGTACCACTCTCACTACCCATAAGATCTATCCTGCCATATAGTTTCTTTCTGTCTTCTCACCACTTATAAAACCTTATAGTTTGGTTTCTGTTTAGTTTACTTAGCCCATTTTATATCATTGTTTTCCCCACACTTAAATGGCCTGCATGGCATCTTCACTGAATAGATTGGAAATACTATGATGATGCCCTGGCTTATGCAAATCAGATTGTTAGTGCCCCAGTCTAGATGATTGTCTTGCAAAATGGGTTGGGAGCAATTGCATCACCGTGCAAAAATATGATCCACTTTATCATCTTTAGAGTGTCCACTATATCATACTCAAGTTTTTCTTAACATGATATAACAAATGTCAACTATTGTTAATAGCCACTATTCGCACCTTAATTGCAGGCAATTGCAGTGGGTTGTGCTATCATGACCACAAGATCGTTAGACTTGAATTGGCATATGAGGGCATTACGGGTCTTACCTATGTTTCTGCTGCCAGTATTATGTTTCATTACTTACTCAGCACTTAGTAGCTTCACAAAGATGCGTAAGTATTTTTGTGTTCTTCACTTCTTTGTAATGGCTCTCATGGCAAGGTTATAGTACCTATCAAAATATGGAAGTTGTTGATAGAACACCAAACTTGCAATATATATATTGGTAAATGGTAATAGATTATGAATATGTATTGAGTTTCAGCGTAGGATATGTTATTTGCTTGTTTTTCTTTGATAGAAAATACCTTCTTGTATTTGAGAGAAGATACAAACAGATGCCTTTTTAGTGGTGAGCTTTCTTCTGACAAGGAGGCCATAAGTTTGAGTTATGGAAACAATCTTGTGGTGCCTATATTTGTTGAAAAACTCCTGATACGATTAACGGAATGATAGAGTTGGTCTTCTTTTAAGGACATTGGTATGGCTGCATTAAATTCTCAAAGGAATCACAACTATGTTTTCTGCATTCCGCTGTAAAACATTGATCCAGTTCCTTGTTTTCAAAACTTTCCATATTGATAGACTTGAGATATTTTAGCAAAAAAAATTGTATTGGGCGAAGTTGTTAGCAAATCAAATAGGCTAATGGAAACTATATTTAAAAATAATCGATCTGGAATAGATTTTCATGCCCCAATTGATCACAGTACTAACATCCTAATCTGGCTCAACCCATTACCCACTCTTTTTTCTTTTTTTTTGTAATGTGTTGTTTTGGAAAGATATGGTGGAGGCGTGGAGCCATTGGTATTTCATAGATAAAATCTGAATGTGGCCTTTGATGGGAGGTACCCTGCTATTGGCAATATTAAATTTCTGGCAATCTTATTTACAGGTGACAGCAAGGACCACAAAACTTTGGAGAACCTCAGGGCTGAGAGACAAGCAAAAATCAATGAACTTAAAGAAAAAACAAATTACTACACAACTCAACAGCTAATAGAGGTAAGGAGTGAAAGCTAGCTCTCTCTCTCTCTTTTAGATTGATGATTCATACCTTGTTTGATAGATCTCATGGGGATTACTGTAAGTTAGAAATAATTGATCTTTATTGATGTTAGTGTGATAGCTCTCATCGGGCACGCTTTATGTGATATTTTTGATAAGTTGAAAAGACATCATGGGCATAGGTTAGCAAGTAATCACTCTTACAAAATAACACTGCAAAAGCCATAACAGATAACTAGAGTTATTTGTAAAATGACAAAAGCTCATGGGAGGAAGAGGGATGTCTACTTTTATTTAGACCAAACCTCAGGTAGGTTTATGTACCAAGGTTTTGTGGTTTACTAACACTCGTCGAACTTCTGAATCACTCAAAATGAGGGGGAAGTTGCATTTTAAGAATTTGTCAAATGCCATCGTTGTGTTAAAAGTTCCCCGGTAGTTGAATTTATTATTTGTTAGACAGCAACAAACAACAGGGGTGCTTAGATGTAATCTTCCAACACTAAAAGGGTGCATTGTAATTGTATTACTCTAAAAATCAAGGGAGGTCCTTGTAATTATAAAAAAAGAGACCTATTAGATTCTTACATGGAGTCTTCAGTGCAGAGGTATGACCCTGACCCAGCAGCCAAGGCAGCGGCTGCCACTGTGCTGGCATCCAAGTTGGGTGCAGATTCCGGCCTGAAAGTATACGTGGGAGATGATTCCAACCCCAACGCCCCTACTGGAAAGAGTAATGACGTGGAATTTGCAACTACTACTGGACTACGGAATAGAAAGCAGTACCAATCAAAAAACAGCAGCATGGAAAGTGGATTTACGGATCTTTCTGAAGAAGGGATGCGTGGCCCGACCGGGGTTGAGGGTGTGGACGTGTCTCAGCAACATCCAATGGTTGTTGAGCATCATTCTCATGCAGGCCCGAACTCGCATGATGGAGGATGGATTGCTCGACTTGCTGCATTGCTCGTGGGAGAGGATCCAACCCAATCTTATGCTCTGATATGTGGAAACTGCCATATGCACAACGGTAAATAGAAGTATTTGTGCAGTTATATAAATGAATTGAATATGTGGGGTGATACAGTGGTGAATGTGCTATATATATGGTTGCATTTGCAGGGCTCGCGAGGAAAGAGGACTTTCCATACATCACTTACTACTGCCCACACTGCAATGCATTGAATAGGCCAAAGCAGGTCGAAGATCATCTTTCTGGTTCCACTTCCCCTACTCTAATCTCTAGGGCAGAAGTTGTACCTAGTGAAGGAGGTTCGACGGTGGATAACGCCTCGTCGACCAGTAGTCCTGTAGCTACTGATGCTGCAGAAATTTCTGAGAGTTGAAGTTTGAAGCTATATATTCATTTGGCAGAGTGGTGTGTGTGTGTGTGCGTGTGTGTGTGTGTATCAGAAAATGAATGCAAGAGAAGCTTGAGGTTCACTTTTTCTCCCTTGATGCGAAAATTGTCATACACTACTATTACTTCCAACGATAACATATATGAGTTTATAATCCTAATATATATATATATATATGTATGTATGTATGTATGTATGTATGTTTTTATTTCGGTTTGTCAATTAGTATTTTTTTAATGGAAGGTTTCACTATTAGTTTGAAATTTATTAAAATTAGGTACATTCTCACCACAACCTCATCTATACTGTCTAAACCTATTTCCCATAATTTAAAATAAAAAATAAATCAAAAGTTCAAAGCTTGGTGATGAGAAGTCTGAAAAATTGAACAGAAAATTATCATAAAAGTTAGTAGTGTTTAGTAAAATAGATTTTTTCGTCAATGAACAGTGCACTTCAATTTATTTTTGTTAATTTGAATTGAAGTGTATTCACTCCGTTCCATAATTGTAGTTCATAATTCTTTTTGGGATATTCCAAAATTATAATCTTATTTCTTAATTGAAATTATATTAAAATATTGATTTACTGATATAATCCTATTTAATATTTTTTTGAAATATACCATTTACATTTTTCATCTTTCATTAATAATATAGTCAATATAGATCTATGTGAGATGAATCATGCATGATTAACCTTTCCTTTTTGCCCACACACGTACACACAAACAATAGTGCTATAACGTCCACAACTAGGGGTGGCAATTTGTGTTGTGCATTGATACCAATAATAACGAACATCATGATAATTGTAGTGATGCAGATTTTTTTAAACGTCTGCACTATTTTTTTTCTAAGAAAATAATATTAATATTTAAAGTGTCTTATTTAATTATTATGATTTCTAGAAACCCGCGTCTTAATTATTGCTTGTGTATTTAAATGATTATTCATTTCATGAATAGCTATGTATTTAAGTAATCTATTTTTAAAGCTCAATTAAAACAATTCGATTATCTTCTTGCTTGTTTAATGATTGAGGCCAAACTAGTTATATAGATTAAGCTCAAATATTAGTTCCCAAAGGATATTTCAAAATAAAGACTGGGAAATAAATTTAAATAACCAAAAGCAAATAGAAAAAAATATTCTAATAAGAGTTCATTATTCCACTTATTCTAATTAAAGAATGTAGTAAAAGTCTTCATTATCCTTATTAAAGTCAAAAGGGGTCTTCAACTCATTTTTAAATTAATAGGACCCATGAATTTAACATTTTTATAAAAAAAAAAAGGTAGTTGATTTATCAATTTTCACATTTATGACAGATTTAACATCCAATTGAAATACACTTCTCTTCGAAACAAATCTTATTTCTTCGAAGATTTTGGGAGCAAAATTAGTGATAAAGTCATTCTTTTTAACATATGTTTCTTTTTTTTTGTGCATTTTATCGTTCAAATTGTTTGATTTTAATGATAATAGGTTTATATAAGCATAGGCTACATAAACTTTCATAAATTAACCGAACAGTAAAAATAAAATGAATTTCCAGGGTTTTCGGATCTATATTAACATGAATATAAGTTATCGGGTCAATATAGACCTTCGTGTTAATATAGATCCGATTATCTGATAATTTTGATTTGCAAATGGCTGGCAACATGTGGTTGTATGACACGGTGGTAGATGGGAGAGAAACGATTATGTAGATAAACACGATTAACTTGTGATGCTTTTATTGGATCTATTTTCTCATGATAACTTGATAAACGAGATTTATAAGTTTATGGAAACATCTCCAACCGAAGTTGGGTACACATTGAGCTATTTGACGAGGGTAGCCAATGGGAGGATACTGAAGGACCTCTTAAAAAGTGATATTGATTTAGTTCGATTGGTGCAAGAGCATGATGAGCCCACCATATATATGACAGAAAATTATCCAAGAAACCCAAACATCACGGGTATCAAATGATGGTGATGAGGATCCAGTTGATGATACAACTGATTTGCATCTTGATCTCAATGAGCTATCCAATGAAAATGACAAAGACGAAGATGAGAACTATGAGAGTGAGATGCGACGCAACCAAATGGAAGAATTTTGTGAATGGCTTCGCGAGTCGGGACATTTTGATGACTTTTTGACTGTTCTCAAGAGAGGTGGTTCTCATAACTTGTCATCAGAGCGTGATGCACCTGATGTTGAAGCTCCAAATGTAGAGGGTCTTAGCCCCAACCATTGGATGATTCAAGTTCCCCATGTTGATGATGCTAGTACAATGGTACAAGACGAGCCATTATTGTTGGGTACTAATACACTGGCAAATGAAATGATATTTTTGAAGAAGGAAGACCTGATTATTGTTGTGGGGAGGTGGAATATGCACCATCAACTGGAATATTGTGTATCTTGTTCGACCAAGAGTCGATTTGAAGTTGTTTGCAAGCAGAAAGAAGAATGCCCTTTTAAGTTGTCAGCATTTTCAAAAGAAGAGTTGTGGAAAGTGCATTTATTCGAAGATAATCATACTTGTCAGTTGGACCTAACACGTATGCTCTACGAAAGTTGTCCTCCAAGGTTATTGCAGACTTCTTTTCGAGGAGATTACTGCACGAGGGTGTTATCTTAAATCCTAGAGCAATGATTTCAGAGTTATTGAGAGATCATGGTAGTGAGATAGAGTACAATGTTGCTTTGAAGGCTAGAAATATAGCTATACAGATGGTTTATGATGATCATAGTGAGTCTTTTCAGAGCTTTCCTACACATTGATATATGTTGAAGACAACCAACCCTCGAATAACATATTATTTGGAGACTACTAGTGATGATCTTTTCAAGTTCATGTTTGTTCCGAAAAATAACATCTCGTGTCAATATATTCCCAAAATCATATATTCCGGGTCTATATAGACCTGAAAATTCTGAATAAATTACTGCAGTGTAAAATCTTGATTCCATATTCCAATCACGAATTATATATGTAAATCACCGAATTCATACATTTTAAGATATGCCCATAATTTAATTTACCAAACACTACAAAAATGCGGCTTTTAATAATAGAATATTCCGTCGCTAAACAGTGAATTTCCATCACTAGAAGAGCTTAGCGACAGATTAACGACAAACATTATCCGTTGCGGAATCTCTCGCCGTTACAGTTGTCTAACGACGGATTAATAATCCATCGTTAATATAGCGATGGAGTGTTTCGTCACCACCGTGTCATCGTCGGCTCAATTGGCCGACCGACAGACGATGGACTAACATCGGACTAGCAACAGAACAGAATATTCCGTCGCTACTAACGATGGATCTCAATCCGTCATTAAGAAATAGAATTTAATCAGAATAATTAAAAAAAAAACTAACGATGAAAATTGTCCCCCGTTAATATTAAAAATAAATACAAAATTAATTAATAAATTATTAACGACGGACATTATCCGTCGTTAGATAATAAAAATAATTAAAAATTAAAATTAAATTATTTAACGATGGAGTGAGTCTGTCGTTAATTGTAGCGACAACCATTCTGTCGACTGTCGGCAATCAATTGTAGTTTTTAAGAGCAAAACATTCCCGCCAAAGTGTGTGCCTGAAATCATTAACGATGGAGAAGCTGTCGTTAGTAGCGATGGACAAGTATCTGTCGTTATGGTCCGTCATTAAACCGTCATTAGTAGCGACTAAACCGTTGATAATTTTCCAAAGTTTTGAAATTTTCCATGATGTGTCGAGTTTTCATGTACAAAGTTGTCTCGGGCAAAAGATTGAGAGAATCCATCATTGCAAGACCATTTTTGGGCAAAACTCTATCAGGTAAAACAAATAGATCTCTTCGGGTTTATTTTTTACGACTGTGAAGAAAGGAGAATTTTCGGGTTTATTTTTTTTTGTGAGAAGAACGTGTTTGTGATGCTCTGCTCGGGTCGAATTTTTTACCTTTTTGCTTTAGGGTGAATTTAGTCAAACTTTTCTAAAGCGGCCACTATTTTTAAGTAAGGGTATATATGAGATAATAAAAAAGTTCGGTTAAAAAAGATGGGATAATCTATCTTGATTAGAAAAGATTTTTCTATTCTCATTTGATCACAAAAATACATTTACACATAAAGATTTGAGCCTTGATTTTTGGCCCACGTTTTCGAAACAACTAAGTGAGTAATTATTTTCCTCAATATTTACCAAAAATATAAAGTTTTCTACTCTAAGATGTAATGATTTTTGGAAGGAAAGATCATGACATTAATTTTCTACAATATTTAAAATCTGAAATTTTAGTATAAATAGAGGGTTAATACTCACTATTTTTTCACACCAAAAGCAAAAGCATTTTATTGCAAGCCTCAATTTTCGAAAGGCGGCGCGTATGGATATATTTAATAGTACGTTTCAAATTCACATTAAGGTGGAGTTTATGTTAAAATAATATATTATTATCCTCCCTATATGTTCGTCTAGGAGTTCTGCGAAATGTCAGTACATAGTCTTTTAAATTATAAGTATAGAGTCTTCAGACTATAAAGTATTGAACCTAAGGGTTGATTCAAAAGTACCGATTACATGAATTAATTTTCACCCCCCCATTGAGTTTAAAGAAACTCAATCTAATCTTTTATTTTCTTTCAGGTAAATGCTCGGACGATGTGTGAGCGGACAAAGTGTGATGACGATGATCTTTTAGTCTAATAAATGAAGAAGAATAAACATTTGAGAACTATAAATTTTCGTCATTAATTATTCTAGACTCTGAAGTTTTCATTTATTGTAATGTTTTATTAAAGACCCCAATTTATGAGATTATCAAATGAATCGGTACGGTTAATGTTTCATTTTATGAATATTATAAAATTGGGGCCTTACAAAGATAAACGCAAATACGACTATACATGGTAAGAATTATATTTGTATAAACACGAATATAATTATTTTATTACATTGTAACCCGAGATGGCATAACAACAATATGATAAAAAGTTAAAATCAAATTGAATGCCGAACTTTGGAACACGTGATGGCATAACAACAATATGATAAAACGTGAAAATCAAATTGAATGCATAATCAATATCTATACATATATTAAAGCAAAATCATCCATTTAATCAACGACGGATCCAGAGAGGGGGCTGGTGGGGACAGCCGCCCCCCTCAAATTTTGCAAAAAAAATTAATATATATATGTTATATAATTATTATATAAGTATAATTAATATTTTTGTCCCTCAAGTATTAACATTGGATTTATTAATATCTAAGTATGGTTCATATGGATTTTAAATTGATGTAGTGAGAGGCCCAAAATGGTATAATACTAAATAAATAATTTTATTGAAAATTTAAAAGTATTTCCATCTTGTTTATATTGTTGTTTTACTACTTGTGTAAGTTCATTTTATTGTTATATTTTCCCTTATTTATTCTTATTAATATTTAAATTTATTTCATTATAATTTAGATATTTTTTTTTTATATTTATGGATTTGAGAATTAATGCTTCAAGACTTTAATGTTATGATTTTATTTATACTTTATGATTTCACAATTTACCTATAATAGAATAATGTGTCATTATGCTCAATTTGTGCATTTAAATTATTTTTTTTTTACTAATTTTTGTTTAAGTTTTGCAATAAGTTTAAGTTAGGATTTTACATCCCCCAATGTACATTGAGAAAGAAATTGTCGAGATTTTTAATGCCGAGTCAATCATAGATAAATTTAAAATTATAAAAAAATGTCAAATACAACTTATGATACCAAAATTTTTAATAAATATAGTTTTATTTTAATTAAGTTAAGTAGTTGCGTGTATGTGTGTGTGTGTGGGCGCATGCGCGCACGAGCGTGTCACGTTATAACTGTTTTTCGCCCCCTCAAATCTGAATTTCTACGTCCGTCCCTGCATTTAATAGACAACAATTGAAATATGTTGTGTATAAATGGTTGTCAAATTGTGTATAAATAGTTGTCAAAAATATTAAATTGTTTGTTTGATAGACAACGATTTGAATCCGTTGTCATAAATTGTCAGTCATATCGACAACAACAGATACAGTTGTTTATAAATGTTGTATCTATTAGACATTAGTGAAACTGTTGTAAAAATAACTGTCTATTTTCTTTTTTTTTTCTTTTTTAAAATGATATTTAAAGCTAATACTAAAAAGACTTTTTTTATTTCCTTTTTCAAAATTGTTATTACATATATTTTTTTTTTCTTACTTTTTAAAATGCTTATTATATATATATATATATATATATATGCAAGTCCAAACTACACATACTTATTTAACTGTATTTCTTATTGTATGTCCGTTAAATCAAATATGCATACTCATATTCAATATTGTTATTAATTAATAATTATTTTAATATTTGTTAGATTATTATTGTAACGCCCCAGTCCCAGGAGAATATGAATTAAGGGATCGGTGCGTTACTGGGAAAGAGGTTGTTATATTAAACTCGTGGAACTTGGGGTTTCTTAATTATATATGTAAGAAGAATAGGTAATGCCTTCCAGAAATTTAGGCAACACAACCTCTGTAACTGGAGCAAATCAGATCCACATTTTTACATGCATTATAAGAGGTGATTTGGCTCAGAATACAATCACGAAGACAAATAAGATTCAGACATATAACAAGATCAGTATATCGGATCACAAACAAGTATTTTATTAAGATATAGACAATAAGGCTTCATCCCTGGCAAAAGATGCGGAATATTGATTAAACCCCAACAAAAATCATAACATGGTACATGCTATGGGGCTAAATATTCAGACAAAAATCTGTCTAGACAAAAATGGGATAGGTAGATACGTAGAGAATCCATCATAGGACAACAATGCAGAAGGAATATTTTTGATCGGGTGGCCCGAAGAGGCCACCGTCTAGGGTGGCGCACAGCGACGGCGGCAGAATCCGTCCATCGATTTTTGTCAAGCCCTTAGGGTACTGAGTTTTACGCAATTACATCTACAACATGCTCGAAAATGAAAGAAATCGTAAAATGATTCACCCTAGAGAGGCAGTGGCGGTAGCGGCGGCGGTCCGGCGGCCCTCCGGCCTCGGCTGCTGCAGCTCTTTCCTTCCTCGCACCCCGACTCGTCTCGACTCTTACCTGTTTGGTTTTCTCATTTTGAAAATACAATGAAAATGAAATTCTGAAGCCTGCTATTTATAGTTTTTCAAAGTTTGGAGCGGATACAAAATATCGGACATTTTTATCTAAGAAAAATATTTTGCACCCCATTAATTCTTTTCAAAGTGCACTTTTCAACCCACTGAATTCGTTAAAACTCCAACACGAAATCCGAAAATACCGAAATGATCCATGAAATATATGGAAATCAAATTACTGACCGAACAATGCCTTTGAAAGATGCTAATATGCAAAAAGAATTTAAATGCACAAATAAATTGATTAAAGTTGTGCCTTACATTTATTTTAATTCCTATGAATCCCTAACATCTTCCATTAAGCTCCTAATGACAATTAGGCTCTAAGAAAAACACTACAGAGAAACGGGGCGTTAGAATTGTCATGATTAAATATTGCTATTTTATTTATCTAGGTGTCAACCATAACTATATATTATGATTTATTTTCATTATTTTGTATTGATAACTTAATTTAAATGCATTATTCGTTATGAAATTATAATTAACAAATTAATAAATTATTTTTACAATGAGATCATGTACAACTTAAATTAATATTACGGTTTAAAAAATTAAATTAAATTTATATATCGCACGGGAGAAATACCAGTTTGTCTTTTAGTACATCAAATTACATGTATTTAAATCCTTAATGATTGAAACTATTGGTCTTAGGCCTCTTAAATCATGTGTTTTTATTCTTGTTTATTTTTTAATTAATTTTAAATCAATTTTCATTTAAAAAAATTGCACAAATTATCTATTAAATTTAATTAAAAATATTACATATAATATAAAAATAATATATGGATCAAAATAAATTATTTTTTAGGCCTTACATTGATAGGAATGTGATTTTGAGAAAAATATGATTTCTAAGAATGTGATTCTGAGAAAATAAATGCTAAATACTCCCTCCGTTTAGTTTTGTTTGTTGTTTTAGATTTTTTTCTTTTGTGTCAAAATGTTTGTTATTTTATATATTTTGACACCCTCTCTCTCAAATTTAACCTTACAAATATATGGAGAAAGAAATTTTTTCAACTTTTTAGGAAAATATAAGTGAATATGATTTTATGTAATATAAAAGGGGGATATATTAGTCCAAAAAATAAATTGTTAATTCTAGATTAAAATTCTAAAACAACAACCAAAACAAAACGGAGGGATTATTATTTATCCCGTGTTTGAAACATAATGAGGAAATTATGAAGATTCTGATTTTAAGAAATAATATTCCATGAATCCTAAAGGACTTTCCTTCAATTGTTATATATTACCCTTATTTACTACTCAATGATTTTCCTTCATACTTAATGAGTCAAACTTTTTTGAATTAATTTTTAATTTGAAATCAATAGCTTCATTTTCTGCATTATGCATTTGTTTGAAACACAATACTTAATTTGGAAACTTCAATATATGTATATATATATATATATACACAATATTCTAATTCAAGGAAGAAAAAAAAAGAAAGAAATGTGTATATATATATACTTTCTCCATTTCGTTTTGATTGTTATTTTATATTTTTTTTATCTAGAATTAATAATTAATTTTATGGATATGCACATCCTTTATATATAACATAAAATTTTATTTACTTATATTTCTCTAAAAATAAGACAACATTTTCTCTCTCCGTATATTTTTAGGATTTGGAATATAGTTAAAATTGAAGGAGAGAGTGTGAAAATATATAAAATAACAAACATTTTGACAAAAAAAAAAAACTAAAATAACAATCAAAACAAAAGAAGAGAGTATATATATATATCATATTTCCTTTTTTGTGATAGACATATCATCTTTTGATAACCCTGTTTTTGTTCCTTTTCTTTTTTCTCTGTTGATTATTATGAAAATGGGCCATATATATATATATATATGAAGGGTACGTTCACGCGTCGCATATATATATATATACATATATATATATATATAAAGTCACACATTCAAAATCCACCGAATCAAATTTAGCTTTTGATAAAGTGACATTTTGATAATACATTGATGTTAAAGTTTTCTTGTGACCTGATCGTGACAAATCGCCATTCAGAATTCATGAATGATGATTGGTGAATTTATTAATTAAATACTTAATTTGTTTTCATATATATAAAGTCAAGTTTATATATTTTTCAAGTAAAAGACAAGTTTTTCGTGGCACTCAAATCGAAATGAATTATTTATAACCTTCCAGCAATGGGATTAATTTTGACTGAAAAAAAAAAAACACTGAGATTAATTATTAATTAGCCATAATATTAGTAAAATTTGAATACGATGTGCATCCCAAGCAATTATATAATCTAAATTAAGCTTAAACGCCAATAATAAAACCAAACAGCTAGTACATTATATGAAATAATTTCATACAATGAAATGGTGTTGAATACTGGAAAAAAATTAAAATTAAAGACAGCAAAATCAACAAATTAAAACTAATTAAGAACTCGACATCGATCCCTCATGTTGCGCGATCCGAATTTTTTTGATCGATATGATCTGGCTAGAAATCTGCAGAATGGAAGAGTATAATTAAACTATTAGTCACTCAATACCAAATAAAAAATAAAAAATTACTAATATATATATATGTGTGTGTGTGGGTGTGTCTGTATATATATAACAAAAACAAAAAAGAAAGAATGATTATGTCCTGCCCCCTGAAATTATATCTTAATGGTAACTAATTAACTCAAGTAACCTAAAAAATGAATAACCTCAAAATAACGGGATAAAATCTTCTAGTCCACTTTTCATTGTCTCATTATAAAATTTAATATTTAAAAATTTTAATTCCAAAAATAAATTTTATCATAGTATTACAAATCATAATCAACATTTATTGCTAAAAATTAAAATTTTAAAAATTATATACCCTATTTTTAGAATAATCAACCATATTAATCAATTATATTAACTAAAAATAAGAAATAAATATTAAAAAATAAATATAAACCCTAATTGGGTGGAATGGACTCTAAATAATAGTTATAAAATTAAACTAAGCCATAATAAATTGAAATTGAAGAAAAATGATAAAAATAGAATAAAAATCAAAATGGGATAGAGGATTTCATTTGCACAACAACGGCTCCTTAATTCTATATCAATTACACAAGTATGTATGTTAATATAAGATTCGTATCCTTGATAATTCAAACCACGCATGAGGTTCTTCACTCGATCTACTAATTAACTACCTGATTAATTACCTAGCTACAAGACATATATATATACACACACACACAAAATAAAATTAGAGAGAAAACACACACAAAAGACGAGTTTCTCAAAATAAATTACACATTAGATGCGGTCCACATTTCATTCTATATTTATATTTAATTTCAACAATGTCACGTTAAAATAGTCACAGCATCATTTCGTACGTACTCGAAATGCGATATGACGAAAGAAAAAAAAGACAAGATATATATGCAAATATATACACTGTACGTGGTACTTTACCGACAATAATTCTAGTTAGCTACTCATACAAACAATCATCACTTTAGTATTACAAAATTAACCAACTTAGATAATAATAACAATATAGTAGTCAAGATTATAACTAATTAACTAAGATATATTTAATTAATTCTTGTAAGTGCATGTAACACAATATATATACATACACACACACACACACATATATATATATATGGCATGGCATGCAGAAGGATAAAATGAACTAGATTAATTACCGGCGGCGGGAAGAATGAATTCAGAGAGAGCAAGTGTAGCCGGGCGGCGGCGTCTTGCCGCAGGTGACGAGGAGCTGCAGAGCGAGAGGGATATAAATGTTGAGATTGAGAGCCTTGATTTTAAGCGTGGTGCACAAACACACCGCTGCTTCCAGCTCAACCAGACCCGAGATCAACGGGCAGCACTCGTTGGCGGCCGGGTCACCCAGCCCTATGTGGATCAGACCCCCCAGAAGGTCCACGCATGCACCCAGCTTCAGTGTGTCGATGGGGCAGCTCACCGGAGGGGGAGGGCACCCGGGCTCGGTAACCGGCGGCACGGGCACCTTCGGCACGGTGACCGGTGGGACCGGTACTTTAGGGACTGTGATTGGAGGCCTCACGATGGGGGGTAGGGTTATGGGAGGCCTAACAATGGGGGGTTTCACGGTGGGGGGCTTGGGATGGGGGTGGGGGTGGGGGTGGGGGTGGGGTTGGTTGCAGTAGCCGCATTGGGGGTCAAGAATGGGGGTGGCGGAGGAGAGGGAGAGGAGAGAGAGGAGGAGGAGGGCAGAAATCTTGGAAGAATCCATGATGTATGTTAACTAGGTTGTAATAAAATGGAGGGGTTATAATGTTTGTTATATAGAGGGAGTGATGGGGGGTGGAAGAATACAAAAAACCCTAGAAACCTAAGCACGTGAACAAAGTGGGGGGAAATGCCAAAACTTGCTAGTTGTCAAACCACCATGCAAATTATCAATTTTAATTTTTTTTTAATTTCATTTTATCATTAGTTAGTTTAATTTTCATGTATACATACATGTATGTTCACTTCTCTAGCTAGCTATTATATTTTACCAATATATACATATATAAATGAAAATTTCATACTACATTCCTATGTATTTTTTTCTTGAAGCATGCATGGGTGTTGCATGTGATGTATTAAAGAATGGGAGCACGAATAATTAATTGAGTTTGTATTTGAGCAATTAATATATTGTAAAGTACGTATATTATTGAAGCTTATAAAGAAGCTCGAGCCGAAATTGCTCCTAATTTCCATATATATATACTCCACAAGGGTTGCCCTATCGAAATAAACCAAATACCAAAAATGGAAATTTTCAATCTTGCCCTTGGGTTACTATCTCCAAGGGTCGACATAGGCGATTGAGTTGTGGGTAGTTTCCGAACACATGGATATGATATTCGTGTATATGTAGTAGGGTAGTAAGTGTATATATATAAAATTAGGCGTCTATACATTGCTTATATATATACTTTTTCATGCTTAATTGAAATACGTACATTATTAGTGTAGGCAGTTTGGAGGTGTTTCAAGTAGAAAAATGTGTACGCGCGCAGGGTATAGAATCCTAATTTTATGCATATAATATAAGAAAAATTACGCTTTATGTCATAAACTATAAAGATTCTAACAAAAATGTCTTCAACTACAGCTAATTACAACATATGTCACAAACTACTAAGGTTTTCACAAAAATGTAGGTCCTTAATTAACGTGACTAATTACATCATATGTCCCGAATTAATGATAAATTAACAAATTTATTATGAGCCATATCAATTTTCATAGATTTTTTGTTGTTGGAATTTCACCTATCGGGATAAATTTATTAATTTATCAATATCTCAAGACGTGTATATATATATATAGAGGATGTAATCAGTTATATATGCTTCAAAACATTTTTGTGAAAATCTTCATAGTTTGGGATATATGATGTAATTATTAGATATAGTTTAAGACATTTTTGTTACAACGTTAATACATAATTTGTGACATAAGGGATAATTTTCCCTCTAATATATACTCGTATATATTTATTTCACAAATTCTCCTGCAAATAAGGTGTGCATTAAACGGTCAACGCGTTGACTAAAATAGGTGATACTTTTTAAGGATACAAGTGATACTTTTTGAATTTTGAGTGATACTTTTTAATATTACGGTTGATACTGATTTTGACATTTTTTTCTTTATTATTATTTTGTAGCCGATAGTTTTTAATGATGCAAGTGATATTTTCGAACTTTTAATGATATTTTTTAGTGTTACGATTGATAATGATTTTGACGGGTTTTTTAGTCAACGCGCGTTGACCATTGACATGGACCATCTGATGTACAAGGCCAATAGTAACCTAGATTTGCAGCTATTTTTTGTGAGAAACCCTTTTCAATTGGAAAGATTCAAAAGTGAATTGAACTGGTTAGATTTAATTTTTGGATTTGTTTATTGTACAATTAAAGTGATTATGTGTCATCTCCTCCACACAAACACACCAGATAAAATCATCTATTCCAGTTTTGGTATTCCAATCCATATTCCACAACCGAATTTACAAGTTTAATAATAGATATTACAAAAAGAAAAATTAATTATAACATATTCGATCTAGTCACATCTATCAATAAAAAATTAAAATTTTAAAAATTATAAATTATATTTTTAAAATAATCAACCATAATAATCATTTCTTTGAAAATTAAATAATAAAAAATGATTATAAACTCTAATTGGATGAGTGAATTTTAAAAATAATCATAAAATTAAATTAAAATATAATAAATTAAAATTGATGAAAAAAATGAACGAAAACTTCGTAAATTTTCAACTGGGCTTTTGATTCTCTGTTCATTGCCTTGATTAATGAACTTTTTCCCGTCTACCTATTATTTATAATATTATCCATTTTCACGAATTTTAAATAACAATATATGTTTTCTAGAAGAGATAACAATAACACACACACGCACTAGTATTTATAAATATAGTTGCATTTTACGTCCTTTCATACAACAAAACATATATTTTGAATTTTGTGATAATATATTAATTAATTACGTTTTCTAAGAAGTTATTATAACATTCTCATCTCTCATGATCGACAATATAATTTAGTGAAAAACTAACACTGTTGTCTGTTTCCATCGGCACGACGAAATAGTAAAACATTTCACGAATAAAATAATTAAAAAGATCGAAGTTCGAGCCCATATGTGTGATAAGATATACCTCAAAAAAATAAATGTTAATATTGAAAAGTAACCATTATTACTTAATGAATTATGTAAATACCCACTTTAAAAAAAATGTTGGTAATCAATCACTTCGGAGACAAATGTATAATAATATCCTCATTATAATTATTTACCATAATTTAAAAAATAAATCTCTCTCTCTCTCTCTAGTCACACACACAAACAACCGCTAGGGCAAGTCCCCCTTCCCCCTCATCGGGGGATAAAATCTTGTAGTCCGTATTTCATGTATCACGTTAGGGGTGGCAATTTGTGTGTGTTGGGTCGTTAACGGGTCGACACGATAAGCCCAAACACGAACACGACCCGTTAAGAATCTACTCAACACGAACACGAACACGATCTGTTATGTACAAACACGGGCACGACACAAACACGAAAAACACGATTTATTATCGTGTTGACACGGCACGATAGAGACACGATAAGAATACGAACACGACAACGACACGGTATAAAATAACTATTAGTACATATTAAATTAAAATTTAAATAAATAAATTTTAATTTAAATATTTAAATTTTAAATTAAATAATTGAATTTTAACTAAAATTTTAGATTAAATAAATATGTGAAATTATTATATATAATTAATATATTTATTTATGTATTTACATTCAGTATTTGAAAAATACATTATTGCTACATGAGTACATGAATGGACTTACTCGTGTAGTAGCTTATTTTTAAATTGCTACACGAGTGAACAATAATGTGCATGTACGTACCAATTGATCATATTTCGAGCACCTTTAGATATATTTTCTAATAAGAAAAATAAAACTAAGGGTATTGTGGTACTTTTATCATGAAAATGACTAGAAACATTATTTATTATATTAATAGCTAAAAATAAATTTTACTAAGTTAGAATGAGTATTTAAAAATTTGCATCGAAAAATAATGGGTTATTATAGAGGCAATTTTACGTGATAACTTATAACTAGCACAACAATTACAAACAAAATAAGGGTAAAAAAGATACTACAAATTGAACGTAGATATATTCTTGAACACGTGAAACTTGAATATTAATATTCTTATGTACTTTTATAAGGGAGTTTTTTGAAAACTACAAATCTGAATAACATGATTACTGTCATTCAGTCAAAGAATTCCATCACAAAAGAATTGCCAATTGTTAATTAGTTAAGTATATATTAATGATCATTATTGTTTTCTAAGCAAGAGTAAAACAAAAAAGAAATATATTCCACACACACACACACACACACACACACACACATATATATATATATATATATATATACGTGGCATGAGATCGATTACTGCAAAATTTGGACATAGTCACTGCATTCTGCATGTCTCAAATTAATTAAATCACAATTAGTAATTATCTCAACACAAGTAAGATAACATTAATTAATGAATTGAAGTGCAATGTTATTATTTCCAATCCATTAATTAATAATGTACCATTTCCTCATCCCACCAAATATAACGTTGGTTATATATAATTATTTGGATTTTATTCAATTTAACTGCATTAATTATATTTGGTATTCTCTCAATACACACGATGCATCTTCATATCTTCCTGTGTTACACCACAAATTTTGTTTTATTTATTATTTATTGATTCAATCAATGGAATGATGGGCATTGGCCAGTCTTGAACGTGGTCTCGTATTTTTCACCAGTGAAACTATATATAAATATATAATTAATAATTTATGGTTATATATATATATATATATATAAGTTGCTTGCATATTTGTTCTCTTGATACAAATTGATTTATCTATCATTAATTGACTAGAATGACCCTTCGTGCGATGCATGAATAATATATTTACAATTATTATTATTTTATTAGAAATTGTAAATATGAAATTAATATTATACAAAATATTTAAACTAAAATTTATATAATAACTTTCAAAGAACTGCGAATCTCAAAGATATGCGAGCTTTGGTCGGTCTCGACTCTTCACGAAGACCCAAACAGTAGAAATCATGTATAAAAATGAGACATCTCGAATCAAAATCTACCGGTTCTCCATTACCCCAATTCGAAAACAAAAAGGAAATGATTAGTTTTATTGTATGTTTAGTTTTTCATTATAATTTTATAAAAAATATAAGATATTTTGTCATGTTGATTTTAAATTTTTTAGTTTTTTAATTTTATGTAAATTTAAATATCTTAAATTTATATTTTTTTTCAACATAATGAATGGGTATGTTGTTGTAATTATTTTTAGATTAATAAGAAAATATTTTCAATTCATCAATTTTAAGTTTCATTTTATTGTATATGGAATTTGTTATTTTTGCATTGGTACATAATTTAATTTGCAATTTGTGACATTATTATTTATTAAAAGAAAAAATGAGTCGTGTTTGATTAAATAAAAAAATATATATACATCAAAATTATATTGAAAGATGACCAAAAAATATAAATTTAAACTTTTTGAAGAAATCTAAACTAACTAATAATGTGATGAGATTAAATAAATATTCAAGAAACAATATGAAAAAGAAAAAGGAAAGCATAATTAGACCAAATAAAAATGATTTAAGAGATGAGACGTTGCTTCAGAAAAATATGTTTGCTCCGTCAAAAATTGGGATAATAAGTAGATTAATACAATCATTTATTTATGTACATACATCATATGTGTATATGGAAAGTATCAAAAGTAAATGAAATTAAATGTGATGATGCATAATTCTATATATTACTATAGTGCCCATATAATGTTAAATAAAATGTCTATAATGTCCTTTTGTAAATGGGGGGGAAAACAAAAGTGTGTTATAATATATATATATATATATATATATATATATATATATATATATATATATATAGATTTGAAGGCAATCAAGTGTCACCGTGCGCTTTGCTTAATAATTAAGCTCATATTAGTTAAAAGTAGTCACTTAGGATAACACGTAAAAAAAACTAACTAATTCATAAAATATTCACAACATAGAGTTAAGTTTGAGTCATGTACTAGACGAAATTATCATTCGAAAGTGACATTGATGGTTGAGTCGTCACATGTGAGAATCTCCAACACATTGTTAAAAGTGGTGTACAAACTTATTATACTTCGCATTGGAAAATTGATCGAGGACAAATTGTGGGGTGGAAGGACATGATTAGACAACAATTACAATTCCGATCCCCAACATTTTAACAGGGACACACATTTGAAAAAAAAAAAGTATTTCGAATTTATTTATGAAAGTGCTTAATTACTAAAAAAAATTCAACTTATAATACCAAGTTATATTCAACATGACAAATAAAAGGGTTAATTACTATAAAATACACAAACTTTGACAAGATTTGCAAATTAGACACAAACTTTAAAATTTTGCAATTAAAACACAAACTTACATTTTTTTGCAAAATAGACAAACTCAAAGCAAAATTTTAAAATCAATTGAATTTGAAAACCGCAAAGCCATAAAAATTGTTCACCTTTCGATTTAGATGGCATTGCATTGGTTTTAATAAGTGAAAATGAATTATATGTCACAAATTCTCATTTTTCCGTTAGTCCGAAAAATTTGAGTTTGTCTATTTTGCAAAAAAATGTGTTTTAATTACAAAATTTTAAAGTTTGTGTCTAATTTGCAAATCTTGTCAAAGTTTGTGTATTTTATAGTCACATATTTTATAGGATATTAAAATAGAGTGCAAGGTCCATCTACAGTAGTCACATATTAAGCACTATTTTCAAAAGTGTTATCTGCTCACTTTTTGAATTCTCAGTCTAGCTCCCAAAAATAAATATCTAGATTCAATAGTTCTAATTAATACCGTCATGCAATAAAAATATGTAAGTTGAAATCTTAACCATGTGCTTTTTTCTCATGTGCAGAATATATATACATGGAAGAGATCAAATGTAACTAAACACCACCCTAGTTTAATATATATGATTTGAATTTTAGTAACGTATTTTCTAATACATATTATAAAGTCATTTTTTTAATTTTCAAAATTAAATAGGATCTTGAATGTTGATTTGATCATCTACATATTGCATTTTTCAAAACAATTTATGAAATTGTCATCTCTTTTTTAATTCATTACATCATCTCATTGGATTAGGGTTGAAATTTATATCTAATTCAAACATATATATATATATATATATATATATATATATATATTGTGCCTGAGAGGGGGGTAGGGACCTGATATATATAAATGAAGGGCCTGTCCATGCAACTTTAATAAGCTAGTTGTTTCTATTATTCATTTAATGATCTGTTGCATGTAGCTTTGGGGCCACTGACCACGAAAAAAAGACATTTCATTTACCAGTTTCGGCATTCTATAGCACATAGTATTGCATTTCTCAATCAATTTTTATTTTGCTTTAAAACAATCAAAATCTAAATCAAAATCAGTGAATTAATTAAAAAGAAAAGGAAAATTACCTTGCTTATTTTCCTTTTTATCCTTCAACATTAACTAATTAATATTCGAAAGTGTGCATTTGATTACTATAAATGTATTGCCTCATGTGCTACTGTCCATGCATCTTTATTTTATGCCAATTATTGAGCATGTGGACTTATAATACATACACATGCATAACATTTTTATGTACGTCATCTTAATTATTTTTAAACCAAATTTTACTTTAAATAAACTCTCTACGTCCCACTTTAGTAGACTTGTTTTCCTTCTTGGTTTGTCCCGATATATAGGTATGTTTCTATATATATTTAGCTAATTTACTAATATATACTCCTATTTAATATGTTCACATTAGGTATTAATCCAATATCAAAAAAATAAATAGGGCATATTAGGAAGTTTCTTGATTAATTATCGTTCACAATTCTTTTCTTAATCTCCGTGAAAGCTCTAATCAGCTTATCAAAATGGGACGGGAGGAGTATGCTAAATCAAATATCGAGACAATCTATAATGAATTAAGTATTTTATTTATTTCTAATGACTTTTGATTATTTAATTTCATTAGTTTAACTAAAAATGGAGATGTTTCGAATTCATTCCAAACTCATCGCTCCCTCCTAGAATCTGTATGTTAAACTTTTTTTTTTACTTACACACCCGACATGTAATATTAAGGAGATTCGAACATGTGACTTTTGGTCTCCAAGCAACCTCACTCCACCACTAGACCATTCTCATTGGGGTTCTACATGTCAATCATTGGCATATTAATTATTCGTATAATTTATACTGATAAACAGTCCAGATTCAGCAAAATTTTGAATTGAAATATTTTATTTTAATATATATACACACACAGAATCCAGTTGTCGACAATTAGAGGGGGGAGTTTCGTGATTTGATTTTCCCCGTACACTTTTGTCCTTGCTGCAACTCATAATAATAGACTAACACTAATTAATATTTTATCAATTTCACTATTATATGTTTCTGAGTTTCTTAAATAATACTGTAAACGATTATTTCGAGAAATTCAGGATTTTACCTAATTACTCGCCCCGTTTTCATTTAAATATTATTTTGAATGACTGCACATAAATTAATAAATTATTTAATACACCCTTGTATGGATATATTAAATGAGTTAAATGTAGATATTTGAATGTTTTAAATGAAGGTAAATATGTGAAAAGTGTGAATTTTATGTCTCGAATTTTTAAAATGATATATTTTTTTTAAACAAAATTAAAAGACTAGAATTACATTTATATAGAAAACGGGGGAGTATTAAAATCTTATTTGGTGAGATTATAAAGTATTTTAGACAGCTATTAATTAGCTACACACTTCTTGATCAAATGTACATGGGAAATGGTTAAATTTTTTTTAAAATGGTGAAATATTTTTTATCTATAAATTAGAAAATATAACCTTTTTACTCTGTGTAAACGGCCGGATACAATGCATCAGCTCTAAAAATACTGATAATAAGAAATTGTTTCATTTTCTATCTAAAAAGACAGTTAGATGTAGCTTAGCAAAAGAAGAAAAATTCCTTAATCTAGCATATTTAATTATAACCCCAGAGTTTTAGCATAGTAACGCATAAGTTAAGGCAACTCTCGAATTTTCAAGCCTTTATAATTGAATTGAACCTTCAAACATTCACTTTTTTTCAATATATTTCTCATTTTCTTGGTTTCCTAAAAGAAAATAACACCCGAGAATCGAGATTGTGTGCTATTTATCCTGATATAAATCATATATAGATGTTTTAATTAACAATTGTCATGTACTTATATTTTTTTTGTTTTATTTAACTTAAAATATATATTTTTTCGTAGTAAAATAGGGCACATTGGATCAAGGATATATATATATATATACACACACACACACACACAAAAATTTTCATGTACTAGATGTATATAAACTTATATCAGACAGTCAATGCATTTGATCGGGTCAAATACGGGTCAGCGAACTTTGATCCGACCAAACCGCAAAAAAATTGTAAAATAGATGGTACTTTTTGAAATTTGAGTTATATTTTTTAGTATTATGGTTGATACTGATTTTGAGGATTTTTTTTATTTATTTATTTTGACCGATACTTTTTAAGGATATAAGTGATACTTTTGGGCTTTCGAGTGATACTTTTAAGCGTTACAATTAATACCGATTTTGAAGCATTTTTTTTTGAGTTGACTGGGTCAACGTGCATTTTAGAACGCCCCGGTCAATGCGTCTGATAGTACTTCTAGTGTACAAAACTAAAAAGTAAAAATCAACGGTTGTAATTGGCCAGGCTGATAAAATCGCAGGTAGATTGAGAAAGTAAACTTAAAGTTGTGGTGGGTGTATGTTTGGCCAAATCCATTTACTTTACAAGTAAGAGATTTTACCAAAGTACAATGTACAGTATATATTCGCATGCCTCTTCACCATTTATGTACGGGTTTTCAAAAAAAAAATCATCTACATATCTATATAATATATAATAACGACTCCGTGACCGCAAATAGAAAAGACTAATTTTCCCGCCTAAATGACATTTTCGAATCTAGAAATAAATTTATATTTTTACAAATATTTAATTACTTATTTTAATATAACTATATTTAATATATATATATATATATCCCCATAAAATCCGCCTAATAAGAATAATGTATCAACTAAATTAGTTTATAATTTGGTATTTTCCTTAACTAATGAGAGACGTAATAGGATATGATATATTGTATCTTAATTATTATTGCATTAAATCCAATATATAATCTAGCTTTAAATTAGGAATATATATACATATATATATATATATATATAAACACACTTCAAATTGATATGTATAAACGGTATATCCATATTTATATATATGCTATTTAATTGGATGCAATTTCAAATCCATGGTATTGTATCTTAATTATTATTGCATTAAATCCAATATATAATCTAACTTTAAATTCGGAATATATATATACACTTTAAATTGATATGTATAAATGTTATATCCATGTTTATAGATATGATATATATATAATTTAGAGCACACGTGATTTTCCCGTATATACTAATACACACACACACACACACACATATATAATATGAAAAGATTTGCAATTGATTAATGTAATGACTATATATGGATCATATTTAGAGCACACGTGATTTAGGTGTAACGATTTAGTTTGATATTTTTTAATTAATCAATTTTCTTTTTTCCATAATTAACAGTATTTCTTCTAATCCTAATATATTACATCTATATATTTATATTATTATGTAGAGGTGAAACATAAATCACACCGTAATTTTTTTATCTATCAATGTTCAAATATACTGAAATTGCGAACTATTTTATTCTCTCTGTTTTTTTTCATGGCTCCCATTTACAGTTTGATTAATCGCATTGAAAAGACGGGGCATTCCAGAGGAGATTTGATTTTGAAGCTGCGGGTTGTTCGTATATATGAACAACACGGCTATGGAAAATTCAAGAATAATTCAGCGTATGAATTGGTTTTTCATGATTGCCAAGGTGATCGGATCCACGGGAGCATTCGCCGAGAAGACCTTCCACACATAAAGACGGACTTCAAAGAAGATGAATTGTATGCGTTTTTGTATTTTGACGTGCAAATTAATACGATGCGCTACAAAATAACACCTTGTGCGTTTAAATTCTCTTCTTCACTCGATACGCGAGTAGTCCATCTTACTGATGATCCAAATTTTCCATCCTATATATTTGATTTTCGTTCTTTCTCCGCACTAATGAACCCCACACAAGTAGATGAAATCATGTTATTTGGTAAATATTTTTTTAATTATGCAATTTTATTTTATTATATTTCACTGTCGATGTTCATTAACATATTTTATTTTATTTTAACAAATATTATATGCAAGGTCGAAAGAATTTTTGATGAGCGAGAATTGATGTTAAGCACCCATGCATGAATCCTTTTACACAAATAAGTATATTTTTATCTATAATTTCATGTGCTTGTGCGCGCACGGGTTTTTTTTCATGTGAGTAAAGTATCTAATGAATCAATTTTCAAATTACAAATATATTGTATGTATTTCTCTATTATATTTATTTTTTCTATATATTTAAATATAAATATATATCCCAAAATCAATCATTTATTCCAAATCCACTACGTGAAGTTTTAAAAATAATTAAAATAAAAAAAAGAACAAACCCAAGTAAAATATAATTGAAAAATTCAAGTACTTTTAATATAAAAAATCAATTTTTGGCTTATCAATGTTTGAACTTTTTTAGGTTCAAAATTTTGAAAAAAAAAGAAAAAATTACGGTCAAAATGGTTATTTAAAATGAAGAAAATTTTATATAATAAAATGACAAATATAGAGTTCGAAGTTGATTCATTGGTTTTGAAAAAATGGGACTAAGTTGTTATCCTTGGTCTCACCAGTTAAAATGCAACTAATAAATTAAGATAAATAAAATTACTAAAAAAAGTGTTCAAAATTTGAATATTTAGTTTTAGAATAATAATTTAAAATGACTTCTACATTTTTATTAAAAAAATGAGAAGAAATTGGAAAACATGGTCAAAAAAATTAAACTAAATATAATTTTTTTTTGGGCACAAACCTATTTTGTAGTGGTACTGAAAAACAAAGAGGAATTAATTGATCCTAGAAAACTACAACATTATTTGTTTATTGATAATATATCTAACAAATAGGTTTTGGGTAATTATATAAATGTTATATATTAATTATTATTTTGATAATTGTTACTCTGATAATCTTAACACACAGTCTGAAATAAAAGAAGTAATACGAAATAATTAATAAGATTTTACAACTATCTATGGAAGAAGGTGAGCGATTGACAACTCCATTTTAATTCGTTCATTTATATGAATTCTTTGGAATAATTAAATGCTTACAAAAGACTCTAATATAAATTGTTTGAGGTGTTCGGGTGTATACAAGATGTGCATACACTCAGTTCATAAATAATTTGAGGTGTTCGGGTGTGTCAAATCATGAAATCAGTTTTGAAAGTGGGAACTCCATCGATGTTACCGATCAACATGGATCATGCAAATTGTTTATGTAATAACATAATATTGATTATTACAAGGCTTGACAATAATGTTTTGGAAACAAAAGTTGTCACGAAGCATAATGCAAGTCATAAAGTTTTGATAGTAAGGAGGTCATTGACACTATTCAAGGACAACAAATTTCCTCTGATTGCCTCTTATGCAATGATTATTAACAAAACTAATGATTAATTTCTTTCTCATGTTGGAGTGTTTTTTAAAAATAAGTTTTAGTCATGGTCAACTTAATTTATATTGCTATTTCAAGATTTAGAAATCAAGTTGGATTAAAAATCTTAATTTGTAAGGATGATGATGTCGATGACAATTTTACTATAGAATTTTTATTTAGTTTATTCCAAAATTTATGATGAAATTACATGTATTTTATAATCTTCAGATATATTATTTTGTCATAAATTTAATAATATATATATATATATATATATTGACTCATTGCACAAACACAAAACTCATTAAATTACTCAATATTAAAAAATAAAAAAATATGATACTCCGTGCATTGCACGGGCGGAATACTAGTATATATATATATAGAACAAGTATAGTTATTTATATGTAAGATTATATTTTATCATACTTACATTATCTCTACACTGATGAGTTTTTTTTTTTTTTTTTAAATTTGTGTGTATGAAACCCAACCCGTGTATGGTGAAAGAATCAAAATGAGATCACCTGTTGCAAATGCGGTTGCATTCTCTATTGCAATTCTTCAATATTTTTTTAAAAAATTGATTTTTTTTATTTTTTAATTTATTATGATTTATTTTAGTTTAAATTTTATATTTAGGGTTCATCCATCCCCAATTAGGGTATATTAAAAAAAATAAAAAATAAAAATTTAGTTATGCAACACCAAATGTAACAGAGGATCTGCTCCGGAAAGAATCATGTTGATATTCTGTCTGTCTTATTTACCTTTTAAAAAATTTAAAATATTAAAAAAGATCAATTTCAATGTGATTTTAATTCACTTCTAAAATTGATCGAATAAATCTAAAAAAAATAATCATCCTCAATAAGATTTTGGAAAGAAAGAATTACAATATTATATACATATATATATATATGACATAACTTGGAATTAATTTACATGCTAATTTTTTTTAATATGGATTGGAATATAAAAATATAAGAAATAAAATTTAAACGCACATCATTAGATTTTTAAAGGTTTAAATAATTAGATATCAAATCCTTTACCATGTTGGAAATCAGATCAATTATATGGGCTGAATTTGGTATTGGGCTTGGTTTTACTGGGCAAGTTTATGGAAAAGTTACAAAACCAATTATAAATTGCAATTGGATTAGAGTTTTTTTTTTCTTTTTTTTTTTCTCAGATGAATGCTTAAATAAGTCAATTTTTTTTAATTGGGGTTACTCAAATTTTTGTTTGTTTAAATTGAATTTTCTATTATTTTTAGAGTTGATGCACGTTGGAACGAACTTGCAATTTAAATATAACTTTTAAAATGTTGTAATAATAACACAACGTTTTGATGTGCATCAAAATAGACATTCCAAAAAACTTTTACGATTGAAAACTGATGTTGCACAGTAAAACCCCCCATATTCGATACCCCCAAAACTGAGTTAATTTGTAAACAAGGAAAAAATATTGACATGTCATAATTTTGATCGTCGGAAAAACAAAATTGTGTGTTGATTTTGCTACAAATCAAAAGGTTGCATTATCATCGCAACGTTTAAAAAATCGTGTTTAAATTTCAAATTCGTTCAAAAGTGGTTCAATTGTTTTTTATAGTTACACTATTATTGGATCATAAAACTTTATGTGGTTCAATTGGACATTAACAAGAGTGGTCACAATCTCGAATATTGCTCTCTGTGTACTTTATTTTATAATTCACTTTGTATATAATAAAGTTTCGCCATCAGAGCTATAGAGACTTCGTTAGCTCACACAAATTGTAATTTTTACCTACTCATGATTTTCTATATTCCTTATTTTTTACTTTGTATGACTTATATGAATAGGAAGAATATATAATTTAATTCCTAAAGAAAAATGAAACAGTATCTTTTGTTTTGCTATGCAAATGGACTAACAAATATAGTGGGAGCAAATGATATAACTCCTTTCCAACAAGGCATTAATCAAGTTGTGGTATCCAGTAATATAATTACTAAATATTAATTGTTTTTTATGAATAAATATATACATATAGGCAAACACTTTCATGCACTTGTTGCAAATAGCACTATATGAGATGGGTCGGGTCAAACCCGCTCTTTGATCCGATCAACATGGGTCAACCCGCAAAAAAGTAAAAAAAACCGGTAAAATCAGTATCAACAATTTCACTAAAAAGTATCACCAAAAATTTGAAAAGTATCATCTGTATCATTAAAAAGTAAAAGGTCTGCTAGTTATTTCATACTAGTTTATTTAGTTCAAATTGTGATTTTATACTAGTTTATTAGGGGTTTTTTTTAGGGTTCATGATTTTTTTGGGGTTTTTTTAGTTTTTTGGGGGGTGTTTTTAGGGTATATTTTGTGTTTGTTAGAGTTTTAGGGGGTGTTTTTAGGGATTTATTTTGTGTTTTTTAGGGGTTTTTTTGGGGAGTGTTTTTCGGGGTTTATTTTGTATTTTTAAGGGTTTTCTGGGGGTGTTTTTAGGGGTTTATTTTGTGCGTTTTTAGTGTTTTTTTGGGAGTGTTTTTAGGGGTTTATTTTGTGTTTTTTAGGGTTTATTAATTCTATTTCATACTAATTTCAAACAAATTAAATCAATTTATTTTAATTTTAGGGTTCACTAATGTTATTTTAGAGTATATATTTTTGGGGAACAAAGAAAATTGAAAAAAAAAGACAAAAAAACGTAAAAAAAAATGCCAGAAAAATGGAAAAAAAAAAGGGAAAAACTGCCAGAAAAAACCAAAAAAATAATAATAAAAGACGGGCGTGTGGGGCCACGCGCCGTCTCATTTAGTCGCATATAAGGGGTGCTGCAGCCAAAACCTTCTCATACATATATAAGTAAATTATATTAAATAATTAGGTGAGAATTTGATACACCAGATCACCCGTAATATTCCTTGTGGCATCTCCAATGCCAAACTTTTATTTTTTTTTAATTAATTAATTTTTAATTTATTATGATTTAATTTAATTTTTTTTTATTTAGAATCCATCATTATCCAATTAAAGTATATTAAAAAAATAAAAAAATAATTATTTGGAGATCAAAGATCACGAGTTCGAATTTGCTCAATATCAGAAATTGGGTGTGTGAGTAAAAAAAAATTGTCAAGATTTGAGTCAAATTGAGTCGACTTAACAAGAAACAGCATCATTGGGTTTAATTAAAAAAAAAGGGAAAATTGTACAAGTTTGATAGTCAAAATTTTCACACTAACAACTTCGGTGCTCTTTGATAGCGTCGCCTTCATTGCACCTCTCTCTCTCTCACTTGCAGCTTCGGTGCTCTTTGATAACGTCGCCTTCATTGCACCAAATCCTTCACCCCCAGTGGCCCGGTATCCTCTCTCTCTCTCCAGATGCATATATTGTGTGTATTTTGTTTCGCACAATCTTGCAAAGTGATATTCGGTTTGGTTATGATCTAGTTGTCATTGATCGGTATTAAAGCTGTTTCCTGGTTTGATTCAGCCTAAGTAATCCGTGTACATCTTTTTTTATTATTAATCTGGTAATGGTGGCTAATTCTTGAATTCATCGGCTGTATAATTCTTTGGACTGCTGAGAAAGTATGTATGGGAATAAGTAAGCTTGAGTCAATTTCTTTCTATTGGCTTTCCAATTAACGGACGGAGATAGTGTTCAGTTTAATTGGACTCAGCGTTGAGCTACTTTTGGACATCATTCGAGGAGGAAATTGTTGGTTACATTCGAATGAGGTGGATATTTGTGTTTAGGAAGAAAATATCTGTAGTCTTGGGTGACAAATTGAGTGTCCCTCCTCAGTTGTGAAAAAAGAACCCTCCTTTTTTTTAATCTGCTTTGATGAATAATGTTTTTTCTTAGTGAATTCAGTTGTTGCTCTGCTCAGGTATACAACAAGGTTCCAAGATCGATCAGAGTGGTAATTTCTGAAAAAAAATGGCAGTGTGAGTCATCTTCTTCTGTTTTTTGTTAGTATTTTAGTACGAGAAACATAATGTTCCCCTCATTACATTGCGTATTAATATATATGAGTGTATTGGTTATGACTTGATTGATTCTTCGTAGGGTTGCTTCTGCTCCTGGGAAGGTTTTAATGACCGGGGGTTACCTTGTTTTAGAGAGGCCTAACGCCGGGATAGTACTGAGTACAAACGCTCGCTTTTATGCAATTGTAAAGCCCCTTTATGAGCAAACTAAACCCGACAGTTGGGCATGGGTATGCAATGCTTTCTGTAGATTGATCTTCTTGTTTAAGATGAATTCTGAGTTTTTTCGTTATTGTCTGAAAGCTATGGCGAATCTTCATAGCTTGCAGAATTTCTTTCTGATACAAAGCTGAAGAGCTGGTCAGTTTTTTGAGAGCCTGCGTAGGAAAACAAAACAGTAATTTTGTTATGCAATACTGTTAGAACAATTCCCAGGCTTGACAGGATAACTAGTTTTAATTTTGGACTGAGTTTGTTCGGGAATATCTCATTTAAAACTCATTTTTTCAGATATTTTGTCCCTCTTTCTTCTAGTTTTTGACTAAGTAGGGATATGTATTCAATAATATTGATATTATATGCTTATTCTGTAAGTGCAAGAAGATCACACTCAAACTCATTTTAGATTTGCTAGATGTTGCAAAGTTTCATTGTTTGCCATTGTCTGGGGGCTTTGGCAGATGCCATCAGTTTTTCCCATGTTCTCTCACATAGATAAGAAATGTGCATCTAGTAGTACTCTATGGTTGTGAAACTTAGGGGTGAGTCATGATACTCTGAGTGCTGTCCTTGACTGGTAGCCATTAATCTTGAAGTTTGCACGCATTCCATTTTATTGTTTTCTACAGTGTAACTCAAGCTTTCAAGGATTGAAGTCTCTGATATCCTTTTCTTTTCTTTTCTTTTTTTATGTCAAAAAGTTACGGAATTCTTTATTGCATTTCAGTCATGGACAGATGTGAAACTGACTTCTCCTCAGATGGGAAGAGAAATTATGTACAAATTGTCACTCAAGAATCTCCAGCTACAGTGTGTGTCTTCTAGGTGAAATGCCGTATTCATCTTTTTTTTTTCTTCACATTACTTTGTAAATCATGGATACACTTATAACTGAAACCTATATTAGGCTTCCTACCAATTATCATCAAATACAAATAAAATAAATAACATAGCTGATGAAAGTTTCTGCCTTTGCCAACTTCAGTGATACCAGGAACCCATTTGTTGAATATGTATTGCAATATGTTGTAGCAGCAGCACGTGCCATATTTGACGAACCTAAGAAGGAGGAGTTGCAAAAACTTCTGTTGCTAGGTAAAGTCTGATTCAGAGTATTGGATCTTGCTTCAATGGTCAATTGGCCTCCGAAGTTCTAATGTCTGTTCTGGATTAGTCATGCAGGTCTGGACATTACTATATTAGGTTGCAACGAGTTCTATTCATATAGGAATCAGGTAATTTATTTCTGCAGTATTCTTTTGTTCTTCTGGATTGTTTCATCGGTAGTCTCTTACTAGTTTGCTCTTCAATTTGACACCTAATATAGTTGAGTTTTCATTTCTGAAGAGCTAGGAGTTAGACTGAGAAGTATTAATTGTCAGATCTTGGTTACATATACTGATGTTTATGATTAAAAATTTAAATGCTAAGTTTTTTCACATAGCTGCAACACTGCAAGATTTATAAAATTGGGCATGTGCATCTATCTGTTAACTAGCTTATTCCTTAAATAACTCCTTTATTTTGGTGGAGCAGTACCTTGGCGAGCTCATTTCTGCTTATGTTAGCTGTGGTAAATTGGTAATGTCAGCTGTGTTGTCCCCTGTGCAGATTGAAGCACGTGGCCTGCCATTGACCCCAGAATCATTGGCTTCACTTCCTCCTTTTACTTCAATTGCATTCAACGAGGAAGAATCAAGTGGACAAAAGAGCAAGCCTGAAGTTGCCAAAACTGGGTTGGGCTCATCAGCAGCTATGACAACTGCTGTTGTTGCCGCTTTACTTCATTACCTTGGAGTTGTTAATCTTCCCTCGGAGTTCAGTGGTCCTCTTGAAGGGGATAAAGTTTCTGCAGACCTGGATATTGTGCATATTATCGCTCAAACTGCTCACTGTATAGCACAGGGTAAAATTGGTAGTGGTTTTGACGTGAGCTCTGCTGTTTATGGTAGCCATCGGTATGTCAGATTTTCACCAGAAGTACTTTCTTCTGCTCAGGTATTCATCTTTCGGTTACTGCCAAATAATTCCGTTCTAGGTTTTGATTTTGGAATGATGTGTAAATGCATTTTGTATCACCTTGGATGCTGCCTGTTCTATGTGTTAGTGACACCTGCCAGAGTAAATATCAATGGACTTATCAACACCCGTGTAGTAATATTATCAGTTAAGCCTGGACTATTTGTAATATTGAGAAACTAGAATATATTCTAATTTTTTTTAATTGAAGGCGTTGAGATTGCCTCCATTGAAGTTCTTGTTAATTATATCATATATGAGTCAATTTAGATTTCCTTTTTTTTTCTTTGAAAAACAGAAACATTTGTAGTTTGTCCAAACTGTTTCATGTCTCAACTATTAGGAAAAATGTTGAGACCCTTTTGGGCAACTCACATCCTTGCAATCTCATCATAACAAGTATGGAAATCGGTGCTCTTCCTCTGAGATATGCCACCTGGATAGATTTTATTGTGTGCATTATACCCACTGATATGGTCCTCCACGAGGGCATTGGAGGACTAATATTGACACGATACCTTCTGTTTCTTATTAAAGCATCTGATTTGCTACTGGTTGATAGGTTTGTGAAATAGTTCTTGTATGTTTCTGTAAGAAAGTGATAATTTATATTCTTTCGGATCAAGCTTAAATGAATGCCAAAATAGTGTTTTTTGGGTAATTAATTCACTACTGGAAATGGAATGCAGGATGCTGGTCAAGAAATAGAAGAGGCCATGGGCAATGTGCTAAAAGCCAATTGGGATCATGAGAGGACTAAATTTTCATTGCCCCCAATGATAACTTTAGTAAGTTCCATAAATTGTACGCAAATGATGATAATGCTAATTTAAGTGCTTATATTCTGCTTGTGTCAGAAATTTTCATTTATAGGAGCTGATATTCCCTACTTTCCTGCTAAATGGTTGTGTTGCTTTGAGCTAACTTATTATAAAAACCAATCTTTTCGTCATCTTCAGGTTGAAACTATTTAACAATAGGGAGTCTAGGCGTGTCTCTGTTCGTACATTAATTGGCAGTTGGCACTTGGCACACATCATTCTGTGCATCTTCCCATAAATAAGATCTTGCTTCTTTTCATCTTAAATATCAACACTTCCATAATATCTCCTGCAGTGTCTGACACTTCCATTGTAGAAATGTTAGAAGATTGGCTAATAACAGCTGTGCCACTGTGCCCAACAATCATCAACAGTCAAAGCTTTCTAAACTTTCTCCTCAAATATATCTCGTCTGCGACTTTTCTCATTTCTAAGTTTCCTGTGGAACATCCTGGCCAGTTGGTCATTGTTATTAAGCCTGTTACACCTCGAGCTTGTAAATCTTGGGTCTCTAATTATCCCAAATGAACTTTCAGATTCAATTTTCCAGTCTGTTTTTATGACTTTATACTATACAGATGTCCTCAGCCCGACAACTTTCAAAAAATAGTAAAGAGGCCCCAAAATTTCAAGAGAAAAATATTCCATCTCTTTTTCAAACTTCTGCGCATACACTTGAATCAGGGAAGGCAGCTTGTTGCTTTTATTTTGTAATGTAATTATGTTCTTTTTCTTAGTTGCACTCGGTAATTATTATGCTCTTTCAGTTACTTGGAGAACCAGGAACTGGTGGATCATCAACGCCATCACTGGTTGGCGCTGTAAAGAAGTGGCAAAAGTCTGACCCTCAAAACTCCCTTGAAACATGGAAGAAGTTGTCAGAAGCAAATTCTGCACTCGAAATGCACCTGAAAACCTTAAGCAAATTGGCAGAAGTAAACTTTGATGGTTATCAATCTGCCATTATTAAATGCAGCATGCTTACATCCGAAAAGGTACATATTATGCCAATTTTGTTCATTCCATCTGATGGAAGTAAAAGAACATTGTAATTTGCTCTTTGCAAATTTAAGTTTTGACTAAATACTACCTCGTTAAGAAGATTATAATAATTGTATTCTCTCTGCATCTGATAAAAGTATTACATAATTAGCCACGGAGCTGGATCCATTGGTGTTATAACCAGTTACAGCATAGTTTTGACAGTGTGAACACGACTGCATTCAACTTTAATAATTATGTCATAGAGATGTTCTTTTCATAAGTACCCGAAATGATGTTCCTGGCTACTCTTTTAACAGTGGAGAGACGGAGCAGTTGAACCAAATCAAATAGAAGTAGTTCATGCATTACTAGGAGCTAGAGATGCCATGCTTGCAATCAGGTGTAACATGCGCAAGATGGGCGAAGCTTCCGGAGTTCCTGTAGGTTCTTTTCATTTATGTTGTGTGTTCCTACAAATCTGTTGTCTACATGAATCTGATAGATTTATAGTATACGTTTTCATAATGAGTACACATTTTGCAGATTGAACCCGAGTCACAAACTCAACTGCTAGATGCTACGATGAATATGGAAGGAGTTTTGTTGGCTGGTGTTCCTGGTGCAGGTGGCTTTGATGCAGTCTTTGCAGTGACCTTGGGGGAGTCGAGCAGCAGTGTGGTCAGAGTTTGGAGTTCTCTCAATGTACTCGCATTGCTAGTAAGAGAGGATCCTCGCGGTGTTTCCTTAGAAAGCAACGATCCACGAGCAGCAGAAATTACTGGTGCTGTTTCTTCCATTCATATTGAGTGAAGTTCGATCTTAATATTTCTTGAATTATCAATTGAAACTCTAAGTTAGCAGAGTGATTTCAGTGAGTTTGACACAAGTTTTAAGCTATTCCCACTGTTGAGAAAAGCAAAAAAAATAATTATGTTTGTTGCAATAAAATAAGGAAACATCAAACATAACACATCTGTTGTATTTCTTTCAAATATTGTATTTTATTACGCTAAGTTTTAGCCGCAAATGAAAAGTTTATTCAGCACAATATTTTGTGGTTTGAGATTGAGTTATGAATTATGTATAATAACACATTATTTGATCTTCCGTGGTTTTATTTCTAAATGAAATCCTACCTTTTAATTTCTCACGACGATTGTGATATATAAAATATTTTATCCTACATATGCACGTGGAAGAATATTACACTGCACGTATATAAATATAAGGGTGAAAAATTAAAGTAGTCAAATTCAAGATAGCAAATGTTTTTTTAGTCAAGTATTTTAAGTCATGCTTTCTTGGTCAAAAAGTGGTGCAAAAGTCTCATGTGCCATTTTTGTCTTATTTGAAAAGTGATTTACCTTATTTCTTTTACTTCTTCATGGCACATGTGCACGTTTCATATCATTAAAAAAAAAATCTGAAACATTCAATTCACATGCAAAGTGGATTTTTAGTAGTTGGGGTACAGTTGCTTGCATTAAAACTGGAACCCATGTTAAAGCAAAAAAAAGAAAAAAACGTCAACATTTTTTAGAACAATTTGAAGAGAAGAAAATATTGGGAGTTTGCAATTTTGTTGGAGAAACAACACATTCCCAAGAATTTCAAGGTGAGTTTTTTTATTTTTCTAACCGTTAAGATGTTTGAATTAGTTGGGTTTAAGGTCCTTTTAAAATTTTAAGCATTTTATCCATAATTTATGCTAATTTCCTAATATTTGTGTTTAATAGTTATTGAAGTTATAAGATCATTATTTTTGTAATTTTTGAAGATCGTATATTCATATATTATTGTAGATTTGGATATTTTGTGCTAGATTAACGTGAAGTCATAGATTTGGTAGTTTTGTAAAGATTAGCATCGTCAATTAATTTTTCGGATATTCAGCATTTTCGTGACAATATTGTCACAATTCAGATGATTTCGTGACAATATTATCACGAAATACATGAATTCGTGACAATATTCCCACGAATACAATATCTCGTGACTATAAATAATCTCGAGAATATTGTCACGAGAACATAGATCTCGTGACAATATTGTCACGAGTTCTCTTGAACTGTGATAATATTGTCACGAATTCTGAGATCCCGTGACAATATTTTCACGATATTTTTTTTAAATTGCTTTAATCACTCTTTATTGTTGATTTGCATATGTCTTGGCAATGTATTTTTGTCCGACATAGTGGTAAATGAGAGATATATGAGTATGTGGATGGTGAAGATCAGCTCGTGCACCTTCCATTTGACAATTTATCTCGTGATAAATTGATAGACGAGATTCATGATTTTATGGAAACATCTCCAACAAGTGCAAGTTATACACTGAGTTATTTGACGAGATCATTGACAGGGAGGCCACTGAAAGGACTCTTGAAAACGGATGATGATTTAGCTCGTTTAGTATAAGAGCAAAATGAGCCTGTTGTATACATCATCAAGAAATCAATTCAGCAAACTCCAATAGTAACACCGTCAAATGATGATAATGACGATCTAAATGGAGATGATAGTCTTGATGATATGTCTTACGATGATGATGATGATGATGATGATGAGAACTACGAGAGTGAAGTTCGACGTAAACAAATTGCCGAATTTTGTGAATGGATCCGCGAGCCAGGGCGTCTCAATGAGTTTGTGAATATTCTACAGCACGGTGGACCTCATAACTTCTCATTTGAGAACATTACTCCTGATGTTGAAGCTCTGAATGTAGAGTTTCCTCCCCTGGGACACTGGTCGATTCATGTGGCCCATGTTGACGATGCACTAGCAGTGGTACAAGGTGATCCATTCCCGTCAGATATTGATACAATAGCAGTGGGAAAGACTTTCCTGGAGAAGAAAGATTTGGTAATTGCTGTGGGAAAGTGACATATGCAGCGTTAAGTGGAATATTCGGTGTCACGATCCAACAAGCATCGACTAATAGTTGTTTGCAAACAGAAGGAGACATGCCCATTTAAATTAGTGGCAAGTGCTAAAGGTGGCTTGTGGATGGTGACTAAATTAGAGGATAATCATACATGTCGGTTGGACCTGACACGTAATGCGCCGCAGAAGTTATCCTCTCGAGTAATTATTGATTTATTTAAGAAGAGAATCCTAAATGAGGGTTCTATCCTCAAGCCGAGAGCAATGATAGCTGAGATATTAAGGGAGTATGACATTGAGGTTGGATACAGTGTTGCATTGCGGGCTAGGAATCTCGTAATAGAGATGATTTACGGTTCTCATGATCAGTCTTTCGCGGTATTGCCTGCATATTTGGAGATGTTGAAGAGGTCCAATCCCGATACGGTTTATGATTTGGAGACTGATGGTGATGATCGTTTCATGTACATGTTTGTTGCTCTAGGAGTTTGTAGAGCGGCATTCAGAGTGTGTATGCGTCCAGTTATCACCATTGACGACACTCATTTGAAGGAGAAGACCAAGTGTATTCTTTTCGTCGCTGTGACGAAAGACGGTAATGAGCAGTGTTTCTCTCTTGCCATTGGTGTGGGTCTTATTGAGAATGATGCAACCTGGACATGGTTCATGGAGCGGTTTAAGAGGGCCTTTTGAGATCATGATGATTTGGTGATAGTCTCGGACCAACATGTGAGCATCAAGAATGCTGTTAAGGCAGTGTATCATACAGCGGTCCACGGATTGTGCTATTACCACATCGCGAAGAATCTAATTCGAGCAGGTCGTCATGTGATTTCGATGTTTAAAAGTGCTGCATTTTTATATAGAGAGGAAAAGTTTCTGAAATATCTATCGATGATCTCCTCAAGCCGAGTAGAAGTTTACAATACATTGCTGAGTATAAGGGTACATCGTTGGGCACGGTCACAATGCCCTTCACGTCGTTACAGCTTCATGACATCAAATGCCGTTGAATGTTTCAATGCTTGTTTGTTGTGGGCTAGAAGATTGCCCACATGTTCTCTCATTGAGGTTGTCAGGGATGTGATAGAGAAGTGGTTCGACGAGAAACATGCGAAGACAATGTCGAGAGATCACATACTTATAGAATTTACTTACACAAAATTGAGCTATCAAGTGGAGATAAGCCTGCAGTATGTTGTTAGAGGCCATAATGCACATTTGTACAAAGTACAAAAGAACGATAAGAGCTTCCTAGTTGACCTTCAAATGAAAACATGTGAATGTGGTGCATTTCAGCTCAATCAAATCTCTTATTCTAATGCAGCGGCTGCTATTAGGTATCGTACTTTTATAAATATGCCTTTTATAAACTTCAACTATTATGTTTTTTTAGTAATACATTAGAACTATTGTAACATGAATGCAGGACATGACATATATGATTATGTGAACTTGTATTTCAAGCATGTTACACTTTGTCTTGCATACCATGATCGTGTATGTTCAGTGCCAAGTCAGGATGAATGGACAGTCTCGTCTTCATTCAAAGTTTGCCCTCTTAAATCAGTTCCTCGAGCAGGTCATCCTAAGGAAAGAAGATATCGTTCAGGAGGTGAAGGCTCAAGTACGAGTAGTAGAAGACAACAAGTATGCTCGAGGTGTGGAAGCGCTGGCCATAATAGGAAGAAGTGTACAGCCCCATAACAGATTGAGCATTTACAATCAGAAGCACTTGGCGAAGGGCAATGTCGGCCTAAGAGATGTAGTATTTGTCATGTAATACTCCAACGGTCTGCAGATTTCAGCACACCCGGATCTCTCCCAATACCTGCAATGCCACAGTAGTCCTGAAATCAAGTGCATCAAGGGCCAGAGCTGGTGCTCATGCATTGAATACGTGGGCTCATCACTCGGATCCATCATGTTGTACAACAACGAATCGTACAACTCAACTCGCCATGCGTCTAGACGAATCCGAACGGTTACCCAATGTCCATCAACATGGCAAGCGGTGATGATCTGCAAACATAAATAGATATAAAACAGTCATAAAAGATACATGTATCGTAATTGGAATTTAATGATGTTTACTTACATTCTTCACCTGCCACCAAGGACCCGACAATAATTGCTCCCCTCTGACGATGTGGACCAACTCATCATCCCATCCCCACCATGCGTAATCAAAATGGGGGTATGTCTGCGTGAATTCATCATCGTCTGGATGAATGAGATGATACTCTTGCACCAACTTATACTGTAACAAATAAATATTAACGTAATTATAAAATCAATTGACTTGTTAGATTAAAATAACCATTGAAAACTTACGAAGAATGATGACTGCAAGATGATTGTGCTCCATGAATTCACCCCTGACTTCAACCCACGACCCTTGGCCAGTCTGATCTGAAGGCAATACAAGATTAGATACATACATTGTGAGGACATAACTCTGTTGGTGTTGAGCAATTCATCAAAAAAGGCCTGTTTCAGGTCAAGGTCGATCAAATTCACTCTTAAGCGCGCGTGCGGTCCACAACATCGAAAATCAACAAATTTATTAATCGAGCTCGACACACCAGCTAAGCTCGGCCTAGCCGAGCTACGTCTAGCCGAGCTAGGCCTAACTGGACTGGAATGTGATCCAACATCCCAATCGTCACCTGTGGCCCCTACATCCTCAACATGTACATCCTAAAGATGCGGGCCCTTAACCTGAATTGAAATTAGTTAGTATATTTAAAAGTATATATATAAGACAATTTCATACCAAACACTACTTACATCGTAATCATGTACCGGACAAGGTGCTGATCGCTGATGACTATTTTCCCGTGCATGTTCTTCATGTATACCCTGAGAGCGACTCCTACTACAGGACCGATCTCGAGACTGGGACTGGGATCTGGGGATAAAACTTTTTGAACATGTCCTTAACAAAATCCTTCAGTCTATGAAACATGTCATCATTTTCCTACATGCGTGCCCTCTCACGCTCCTCCTTGTACTGTCTGCGTGCCCTCTCACGCTCCTCATCATGCTCCTACATAATACGGAGCATCTCTTCGCCTATTTGATGTGCCACTTCTCGTACCTGCCCGACATGCTTGTAGCACTAGTGATCCTCACCGGTACTAGACGTGAGAGTGGCCAGTCTAGAACACTTCTCTGTAGGGCGAGCCTGTCGTCTCCTGGATGACTCAACTGCACCCGTATCTGCACACGTGCGAGGAATGCAACTCCCAGATCGCCTGGAGTGAGAGGAAGCTCCGGGAGGAGACGGAGCTCTCGGGGGAGAGGGAGCTCTCTGCTGACGGGCTCTAGCCAGCTCGTCATAAGTGGGCTTCATCCTCTTATTGCGCTGCGCCTCATACGTCACGCCCATACAATCACCAAGCAAGACACTTCTGTAATATGACATGGCCGCCTCATGCTCACTCGGCTCTAAGTATATGAAACATGGTTGCTGCAAACTGTAAGGATTGATTAGAAACACTTCTGATAATCAATAAAACAAACATTTTTTAAAACAAATTCTTACCTCATCAGAAAATAATGTGCCCAAACGTGCAGTCTTCGTCTTAAAGGTCCACTTCAACCACCTGGGCAATGCAGCTGGTGATGAAACTTGTGCACAATGTACACCAAGTCGAGGTATCGCCTCATATGCCCATACCTGTAAAATAAAATATTGATCAAATTATATTCGATAAAATAAGATTGTAGTTATAATCATAATAAAATTGAAATCATACCAGTAAAGCCCACACTAGTCTATAGAAACGATAAGACATTCTTTGCTTTTGTTCTGTCTTCTTGAATTTCCTTGTCAGTTCAACCTCTGTAAACGGTATCAAACTCATATAATGCTGCAACAGACTAAATGCATAAGCGTCCCATGGAAATGAGTTCAATCTATGTCGATCCCCCAACTAAGACCCATACTCAATCATCTATCATGTGCGTCTAGTCATAACCAAATATGATGCTGTGCAGGAACAACATATTGGCGACTTTCACATAATCCAAAATGTCATCTCCTAAGCAATAGGTCTTAAACATCTCAAGTAGGTACTTCACTCTCAGAGGTGTCTTCGACAATACACGATAATAAAATGATGTCTTAGGAATCTCGTATGATGAAGATGGGTCAAAATAGGATCCCCCGAACTGCAATCCAGTCACTAATGCAAACTCCCTAGGGGAAAACCTAATGTTGGTTTGTCCAATGCGAAACCAACTATCGTGCTCCTGTACACCATCAATTATCACCTCTCTGCTCAACGATGCGTGTAGAGCATTGTTACAACTGTTTCCACCCACAAAATCCACCAAATGGCCAAAACACCAATCTCACCTAAAATCTTCTACTAATTCGGGCCCGTTATTGATCACCTCTAGTACTTCTTTAATCACTCTCCAATTGTCCTTCCAATATAAATTGATCCCGCACGTGATGTTCTGTAGAGCCTCTCTTCTCCACACCCAATAACGCTATTTTTTAAAATCAATATAAAAAATATTAATAAATAATGAAAATATAAAACAAATATGAACAAAAACATTATATTCACGACAACTGAATTCATGACAATAAATATACACGATTTCAGGACGTTAATGAAAATTAGTTAGGAACTAACGAAGGGATTAACGTGCTTTTAAAAAGTTGAGGAATTGATTTGGACCGAAATTTTATTTTGGGACCAAGTTTCGGATATTGTAGTGGGACCAAATCGAACCTTTTCCCAAACTAATATCCAACATGACAAACTCAAAAGATTTGTATAACAAATTATTCTCTTTTAATATCAAACTTCTTAATTAGACGACAAACTATAAGTGGAATTGAAAAATCAATTACCTTTGTATATTTTTTGTAGCAAAAGAAATCGGAACTTCTTTACCATTTGTTTTATATTTTGTTTTGCTTATATTTTCATAAATTTATCTTATTATAAATGTGCGTATAGAAGTATTTGAAAATTTATAATTATACATTATTTGATGTTTTTGGTTCAAATCGTTACTATATTTAACAAAATAAATTGAATAGCAAATGAATTTATTTTATGGTTATTTCTAAGGTTAATTACACTTTACTACCCATCATTTGCCTACTTTTCACCTTTGTCCCAAAATTCAAAAGTTACACTTCAATACCCAACATTTGACAAATAAAATCATCAATGCAATTTCTCGTTGTCCTAAATATTGTTGTGGAATTTCAAAAATCTTAAGCGGAGGTGGGGAGACATTTGAAGGTGAGAGCGACATTCTACATCAATATTTGAATCACTGAAAAATTACATTAATGCTATTGAAGTGTAACTTATAAAATTTCAGGACAAAAGTGAAAAATTGGCAAACTTTTGGTACTCAAGTGTGATCTTTATTTCTATGAATTTTAATTAAATTATCACCATAACATAATATACGTACATTTATAAATTTTATCCGTGCATTGCACGGTGGCTAATACTATGCCATATGTACTTTTTGAAGAAGACCCAAATTCAAGCATTATTTATTTATTGGATATCTTAAAATTAATAACATTTTGCAGTTTATTACTAATATATGTGTAGATAAGAATTAATACTTATCATATTGCTAACCTAATTTGTATGTTTTGTATACAAAATCATTTCACTCGTCTTAATATAATCTAAATAATTAGTTTTTTCAACTAGTGTGTACTTTTGATGAAAATAGATTTAACTAATAAAAAATAGATCTATTAACATATATGTTTTAGTGCACAAAGAGAATTTATTCAAATGATATTGTATATAATTCATAAATCTTCTAAGTTGTATCACAAATTTGTTATTTTGCATCCACATAATTTTTACCGAGATTATGTAGGAGTGGTAAATGTATAAAATTTCATATCACCGGAATTGAATATTTTAATTAAATAAATAATATATTGTAATTTATTTGAACACTTTTTTATTTTTTAAGCACATTGTCTTAGTAATATTCATGTAACAAAGAAATAACTAACATCCAAATTGTGGAGCAAAAAACAATAATGATTAATATGTTGTAAATATATCTAATAGATATATATATAATATGAGTGATGACCAAGTTACAAACTCTAAAATCCTAGCTCTTGTACTATTATAAATAGGGGATGTGATCCTCTATTCCAGATTTGGTGCTCCAACCCGTATTCCACAATTGATTTAATAAGTTTAATAATAGATCTTATAAAAATAAAAATTAATTATAACATAATCGACCTAGTCACATCTATCAACAAAAAATTGAAATTTTAAAAATTATAAATCATATTTTTAAAATAATCAACCATAATAATCATTTTTTTGAAAATTAAATACTAAAAAATGATTATAAACCCTAATTGAGTGGGGTGAACCCTAAAAATAATCATAAAATTAAACTAAAACACAATAAAATAAAATTGATGAAAAAAATGGAAGAAAACCTCATAAATTTGATCGTGGAATACGAAATAGAACATCAAATCTGGAATAGAGGATCTCATCCGTATAAATAAAGACATCTGCTCCTCATATTAAATACACACAATTCATATTCTCTCTCGTTTACAACATAATATTAATTATAAATTTATTATAACCAAGAGCTGAATAGCGGTGGGCCCATATTAAAAACAAGGCATGAACTTCTTTTATTAAAATGTATAAATATATATATAAAATAAAATTTATAGGGTTGGAGTGTTCTACTCTTTGTTTCTGTGGGGCTACCACCATTGTATTTCTCCATCAATTCCATTAAGCTCTTGCTCAATCTTGAAGAATTTTTTGTTGCCGCTGTGAATCTTCATCTTTTCCAATCCGAAGCAACAAAAATTTGTGGGCATACCCTGATCTACTATAGGTTAGTTACCTCTTGCAATATTCTATATTTATGGTTTACTATTTTAAAAAGATAATTTCATCCATGTCAAGATTAGTATTACCTTCTAGAACAAGATCATAAGTTTTTTACATGTTTTATTTACCACCAATTTTTTATGAATATAATTTAATTTGTTTTCTCATATTTCAATTCTTTTCATTTTCACACACTACTCACTGAATTGAGCTGAGCTGGGAGAGATGAAAGCTTTTCCAGTATTGAGGGGAAAGATTAAAATGCCTGGATTGAGGTGTCTTTCTGACTCACTGAATTGAGCTGAGCAGGGAGAGACACGAAAAATTTTCGAGTATTGAGGGGAAAAATTAATTCCAAGGTCTAACTCCATTTTTTTGTTGATTTATTTGTTCAGTTGTGTTTGCCGGAGTTCCAGTTTTGAGGGGAAAAATTAAAATGCCTGGATTGAGGGGGCTTTCTGATTACTCGCAGGAACCTTCCCGCCACCCTTCTCTCACAATTAATTCCAAGGTGTAACTTCATTTTTTTTGTTGATTTATTCGTTCAGTTGTGTTTGCCGAGTTCCAGCTTTTCTTTTTTTGATTTAAGAGAATGTATTCATTTGGAGATTTTGATGTTTCCGATGCATTTTTTCTTACTGATGGATTGATCAAGTAGCTGAAATCCAATATTATTTGTTTGTGTATGTACGTGTGCAGTATGATATCATCAACGTGTAAAAATAAATAAATAGAAATATGATTCGATCAAGACAACTTGAAGTTTGCATCGATGAAATGAAATACGAGATTGAAGTGGCGTGTGGAACAGAATATCTTGTCCGGTAATTCAGTTAGTGAGTTTTGATGGACATCTCATTTAAAAGAGTTAGTTGTTTCAATTTATCTTTCATATAGATTTTGTAGGGAAGTCAATGCCATATAAGTTGAAAGACAGAATTTATGAAGTATGGGACACAATCTATTGAAAATGATCGTTTAGCCCATTAAATGATTTGCTCATCTCTTATCCAAATGTAGTTTGTTTGAGCCATGTTATACATATCTCGATATTAATCAAGAAGAGGAACTAAATATTCCATAATCCTTGTTTTTTCTCCCTAGGAACCTTTCAATGCTGAGCCACGGCGAAAAGATTTGGTTTCATCTTATGTTACACCTGTGGAATTCTTCTATAAGAGGAATCATGGACCAATTCCAGTCGTGGATGACTTAGACAAGTATCTCTGCCATTTCATTACTACTTATGCTCTATATTATAATGTGAATTTTAGCTTACTTATCTGTTTGGTCGGCCAGATATAGTGTTTCTGTCATTGGTCTAAGAGGAATTCCCATAGAGCTATTCATGAAAGATATTTGGTGAGTGATCATCTCTTGGACTTGATGCAAACCTCGCCACTTTATTTGAGATGCTAATTTAATTTTGTCTTATAAACATCAGGAAGCTTCCAAAATACACTGTGACTGCAACTTTGCAGGTTTGTTTATTTATTCACTGATTAGTTTAGTGCATCTGGGTTTCTATGCCCATAGAGGGTTAGATGATGGCAACTAGAGGCTGTAATGTCTATTTCTTATGCCCAGGATTTGAAAGGATTTGAAAGTTGAACACCTAATTACATTAAGAGTGCTATTTTTTCATACTAATATTTGATGCATAAATCTTAAGCAAAACAAACGTATTATACTCTTAGTTTTGGCATGATGTCAATTGTCAGGGAAATTAGTTCGTGGTATTTGGTCTGTTGTCTTCCCTATCACTATGGAATTGTCTTGTTATGATGTATTGTAGATAAGTAAGCAGATTCCCTTGATACCACCTGCCTCCACCTATGAACATAGTTCTTTTTAAATGATCGTTTAATCCAGTTGTGTGATTCACAGTGTGCTGGCAATAGGAGGACTGCCATGAGCAAAACTCGGCCTGTGAAAGGAGTTGGATGGGATGTTGCTGCGATAGGAAATGGTAAGTCCATGCAAAGATTATTTTAAAGGCATTGTTTCTTGGATTTGCCACCCCAGTATTTAATAGATGAACATAAGTATAATCTGTTAAGGGAAATAACTCGTTTCTAATAATTCTACAATTGAGGGTTTTGCATCTTTGGGGCATTCTGAGTTCCATATATCGGGTGGGTTCAATTAGTGGAAACTTGCTTACAGGGGATTTATGATCAAAGCACGTATGACGAATAATATACCATCTTTATGCTTAAGTTTTGATTTGACTTCATGCATGTCACTACAGCTGTTTGGGGTGGGGCCAAATTAGCAGATGTTCTTGAACTTGTTGGAATTCCTAAGTGCTCACGTGTAACACCATCTGGACAAAAACATGTCGAATTTGTAAGCATTGATAAGTGTAAGGTAATTACGTGTCCCTTTTGCTTCTTAATCTCATCATTTTATTCTTTTCTGTATTTAAAAAGCAAGAATCATCACCCATTATAATCATAGGAAGAAAATGGAGGCCCTTACAAAGCATCAATTCCACTAATTCAAGCCACAAACCCTGAGGCTGATGTTTTACTAGCTTATGAGATGAATGGAGAGGTGCGTTCTCGCTCTCTCAATTTCTGAATTCCGACCATAATGGCATTTTGAATTGTTGCCATGTCAATATGCATTCAGACCTTAGCTATATTTACACAGTTGTTTTGTCTGTGCAAAGACTCTTAACAGGGATCATGGATATCCGTTGCGTGTGATTGTCCCTGGTGTTATTGGTGCTCGCTCTGTCAAATGGCTTGATTCAATCAACATCATTGTAGAGGAATGTCAGGTAGAAATTACCTTACTAGTGATCTCGAGCAGTCGCTTCATGACTCCATGAAGTTTATATCTGTCTTCTGTAGGGATTCTTTATGCAAAGGGATTATAAAATGTTTCCACCTTCAGTCAATTGGAATAATATCAGTTGGCCTACAAGGCGGCCACAAATGGATTTTCCTGTTCAGGTATTATTACTTGATGTGGTTTTTGTGACGAGTCTATTCGTGGAATGAGGAATGATGAGGAGAAACTGTGCTCCTAGTTATTGCATCTTTCGCAATTTTAGTTATGCTTACAGGGTTAGATTTTGGACTTTTTTGTACATAAAAATACACTATGTCAGCTTCAAATGGCCAGAAGTGTCTTAGTTTGTTGATGAACAGTCATAGGACTAATGTAATAACTGAATATGAACAAAACCTGCCATTAGCTTATGTGTGTGGGATATTTTTATAGGACTGCTCGAAGATATAATGTTGACCGCCTGGTTGAATTTTATTGCAGAGCGCAATATGTTCTCTGGATGATGTAAACTTGGTCAAACCTGAAAAGGTAGTCCTTTACATCTCTCATGCATTTCTTGTACACTAATTAAAATTATTCGTATGCTGCATTTCTGTTTCACGAGCAAGAATCCAAAAATCCATGGTCTTGTTCGTAAAGCCATTTGAGATTTTCGGCCATTAGGTACTTGGTTCTGTTAAATTTAACTTTTGACAGCAAAACCAAGTCCTTAGTTATGCAGAAAGACAACTATCCAGCTGCTCTAGTCTTCCGTTTCAAAAGTGTCTCGACACATTTAACGTATCTCATTATAATTGCAACTGCCAATTCCCAAACTTGGGATCTGGAATTCTGGACGTGAAAGAAGAAATGTGACAATTATAGTGCTTCATGTGCCTGAACATGGGTGTAACAGTGTGGACCCTTATTTATTCTCTCTTTCATATCTTATTTGCTTCGTAATAATACCCTGTCATATGCATTAAATCACAGTAAAGTTTTTGTCCATTTTCAGATAACTGTCAAGGGTTATGCAGCATCAGGAGGTGGGCGAGGCATAGAAAGAGTCGACATATCTGTAGATGGTGGCAAAACATGGGTGGAAGCCTCCAAATCACAGAAAGCTGGTGTTCCGTACATTTCTGACGATGAAAGTAATGATAAATGGGCATGGGTGCTTTTTGAGGCCGAAGCTAACATACCTCAAAGCACTGAGATAGTAGCCAAAGCAGTACATTACTTACTCTTTTTACACTATTATCATGGTGTTTGAGCTAGTACATAATTTTAATGTCCTATCATGACCCAAGAATAGAACAAAACAATTATGACACCTTGATTGTTCTCTAGGCTTCCATAATAATGTGGGTATTTTGAGTTGTTGCGGCATGTTGCTGATTGTTCTCCGCTAACATGGTGCTTACCCGATCTTTCAGGTGGATGTGGCTGGAAATGTCCAACCTGCAAATGTAGATGACATTTGGAACTTGAGAGGAATATTAAACACTTCATGGCATCGGGTCCAAGTTCGAATCGGTCACTCAAACCTATAGGTGAACTTCCTAATTCTTATGCACCATTACAGTTTGCAAATGCCTCAATTTTTTTTTTCTCTTCATGCTTCTCCTATCAGGACTAATGTGCCTTCTGGTCTAACTAAGACAATGCCAAGAACAACAGCCTAATAAGATGGGGAAGGCTTTACTTCTCGATGTTTCTTGTGTTTGTTTTTCTGTTTTATCGCTGTTGAACCCTACAGTCAATGAAATATATGAAGCTTGAGAAACTACTTTTTCTTTGGCATCAAATGGAAAGCTTTCTCATTGCATCATGAACAAGATTTTCAAGCAAGCATCATGTGATACTTTACAAAGCAAAGCTCCAAAAAGTCTAAAATCTTCCAATCAAATCACTCACCAACTCCCATCTCCGCACATATCCCCTCCTGGGCTTTTCTACCCTACCCATGAGGGTAGTACCCGAAGTGTCCCGATAGACTTATTGGGACACTTCAAAGTGTCGTAGGGTAGAATTTCCCCTCCTCTTGAATTGTAGTAGTTACAGCTACAGGTTCCTGTATGCATTTTAATTCAATCGCCAACCATGATAGAAGATAAAGAATTCATGTTGATGGGATAAATTATCATAACTTGCTAACTTTCTGCATATGAGCACCATAATGCCAAGAAAAACACAAAATTAAAGAGGACTAAAACGCAGAAAACTAAAATTTTCCAGAGTCATCAATCAAGCACAAACTATTTCAAAAGAAACTTGAGAAACAAACAGTGTTTGCTTATAATAGTATGATTAGGGTTATAAATGAATAGAGCCGCTGACGAGTTATTCATGATTCGGCTCGAAAAAAATTCATTCGAAGTTCGTTCATTTTTAACACAAACCGAGCTCGAGCCTCAAATCGAGCTCAATAAAATTATCAAGTTGAGCTCGAGCAAAGTAGTATTCGGCACGGCCAACTCGTGAATATGTTCGAGCTTGAACTTCATCGAACATGTTCACAAACATGTTCGTGAATATTATAAATATTTCAAAGGGGTAAATTAAATAAACTCTTTTTTCGAGCTACAGTTCGAATATGTAAATTCAACAAGCCATTTTTCGAGTATTCAAGCTTAGACTCAATTAGCAAATTTTCTAGTATTTCATGAGTCAAGCTTGAGCCGAATTTTAACTTAACAAATATTTGTCAAGCCGAGTTTGAAAGAGGAAAAAGCTTGAATCAAGCTCGAGCCTGAATATTCCTTAACGAATCGAGCTCGAATATCACGGTGTTCAAATCGATTCGATTCATTTACAACCCTAAGTATGATTATATATTTATATTAACATGTATATATTTTCACAGTAGCATGTATATATGTTCATGATATCATTATTTTATTGTTAATAATTGACTTATTTTATATTAGCGACATAAGTACATGATATTAGCATATCAGTGATGTTTGACAGTTATAAAATTAAAATTTGTGCATAAAAAGAATTTTTTTGTATTTTTCTTATCTATTTTTGTTTAAATAAATATATGCAATATGGATCTCAAAAGAAAGAGCATGGAAAATGCTTTAATTTCATATATTATTTGCCGCAAACTGAATTAAAAACATGCAAACCGTGAGTGTTTAAAGGTTTTTTTTTTTTTTAAATTTGGAATACCCCTTTTTTGGAAATTCTCATATTTTCAATAATAATTTATCACGATCTAGATTAGGATAAAAAAAAATGAATAAAATTATAAAATGCAATTATATATCTATAGGTACCATCTGACATGCATTAACTAGTCAAGCGGTTTGACACCCATTTTTATGATAAAACTATGAGTTATTCGCCAAATAAATCAACATGTTTCCTCTTTTTGTAAATTGAATACAATACTTAAATTTGATCAATTATAAGATAATATTTTAATTTGACATCCTCAATTTTTTCGAACAATTAAGCATAATCTATCTTATCTATATATCAAGTTTACAATCATGTCAACACACATTGTGTTGTGCAACAAATGACGTCGTTTTTGTTATTCTCTTTTTTTTTTTTTGAAAAAAATCATTTTCCACATAATTTTTTGTTTCTAAAAGAGAAAAATATTGGAAAAAATAATAAAACTGATGCCATTTATTACACGTACGTTGACCAAACACATCATACTTAACTGACCGTAAAATTTTGAAAATGTTTAATCTCATTTAAATTAAATGTGATATCGTAATTAATTAAATTTAGATATAATGTGTAATTTGTAAAATGGTGGAAACTTAGTAATTTATTAACCAATTAACCCGAAAACTATTACACAACAATTTCAAAGAATGATGAATTTTAGTGAATAATACGACGTATTTGCACTGAATTATTGATTTGTGAACGTTAAATGAAATTCAGTTATTACAACTTCATCAAATTTATTTTTAGTTTATAATTAAATTTGTTATATTATACATAATATATTCATTTTCACATTTAAGTTTATTTGGGTCCCCTAAAAAAATCCTGAGCCCGTCACTATGCGTACTCAAATGGACCAGTTGGAACTAAATGCTTGTGTCTTTTACTTTTGGGGTATTATCAGATTTTAGCCCGACCTTTCAAGTAATTTATAAAAATATCCTTAACTTTTATAAATAACAATTTAATACCTAAACTCTTGAATTTATAACAAATCTAACCTGTAATTAATTTTTGGGCTTTTAATCCCCAACGTATATCTTTTTACATACGGTCTGGAGTGAAATATAATTTTATTTGATCAATTGACGTGGCACAAGTATTTTCCACGCTAGTAAAAAAATTTAGAAAAAAGATATATGGTGGCAACTAAAAGCTCAAAAATTAATTCCATGCTAAATTTGTTGTAAATTCAAAAGGTCAGGTATTAAATTGTTATTTATAAAAGTTCAGGACATTTTTGTGAATTACTTGAAATTAATTTTCGGACTTTTAATCCCCAACGTATATCTTTTTACATACGGTCTGGAGTGAAATATAATGTTATTTGATCAATTGATGTGGCACAAGTATTTTCCACGCCAGTAAAAAAATTCAGAAAAAAGATATATGGTGGTAACTAAAAGCTCAAAAATTAATTCCAGGCTAGATTTGTTGTATATTCAAAAGGTCAGGTATTAAATTGTTATTTATAAAAGTTCAGGACATTTTTGTGAATTACTTGAAAGGTCGGGCTAAAATTTGATAATACCCCTTTACTTTTTAAACTCAACACAAATCAACATTTGATGGAAAAACATAAGGGTGATAATTTCGTACAATAACAAACTAATAATCCCGTCTGAAAACACAGTTTTGTTAATATTACATAACTAGTATATCTCCCGTACGATGTACGGAAATCTAACTATACATTTTAAATTTAAAGTTTGATAATAATTGAAATGTTGGTTGCAATAGTATTAGTATATAATGAGAAATAATTATAACTTTATCAAATGGTAGTTCACGTATATAAAATTATATTTGTGATTTTTCAAATATATTCATAAACTTGTTTAGATTGTTTTTTATGGTTTTAAACTGGGTCAATTAGAGATTTATATACACATTGTGTATTAACACATACCACATAGTAATGTTATTTTTTGATAGACAAAATTAAATACTACCTCCGTTTCATAATGTTTGTTGTTTTGTTTTTTTTTATCTGGAATTAAGAATTAATTTTGTGGACAAATATACACATCCCTTATATATGCCATAAAATCTAATTCATCTATATTTTCCTAAAAAATAACAATATTTTCTCTCTCCATATATTTTTCTCTCTTCATATATTATAGGTAAGTTAGAATCAAAAAATCTTGTAGGATTTGAAAGGGTTAAAATTGGGAGAGAGGATGTCAAATTATATAAAACAACAAACATTTTGAAACTAAAAAAAAAACCTTAAACAACAAACATTATGAAACGGAGGTAGTAGTTTATTTGTTCTATAGATTAACATATTAAATATACTTTATCCGGACACACATAAATTTAAATAAATAATTTTCATACCACAATATTATTATTATTATTATTATTATTATTATTATTATTATTATTATTATTATTTATTTTTATATTATATGGCATATGTGTATAACTTTTCAATATGGTTTATTTTCTAATCATTAAGATAAATAGATAATATTTATTAATACACATGATATTAGTTTTTTAATTAATAGAATGTATAATCAATTGGTTGAAATCTTTCATGAATTTGAATGATTAATGTCAACAATTAAACACATATTATTATTATTATTATTATTATTATTATTATTATTATTATTATTATTATTATTATTTCTACCATCTTATCAGTTTTCTTTGTTGGGTGTTTTTTTTCCGAATTTTTTTTTCTTTGTTTAAAAGCTCTTATTGATTATAATTTATAAGCCTCTTTGATTACACAATAAGCGGATGAAATCATAAATCATACTTTGTAGAAAATTAATAGCTTTAATTGTGTAGCGCATATAGTTGCACAAAATACAATATAAAATTTCATCCACACCATACAAAGTATATTAATTAAAATTAAATATAAATAAAATTTTAAATTTTATTTTTTCATTATTCTGTTTTGAACGAATTGACCTCTTTTATCTATTTCTTTTTTTCCCATTAAAACCTCTTGTCCATTTGTTTAACCATGAGTAATATTAGAATTTAAAAAAATAAAAATTTAAATAGTTGTCATTCAAAAACCCTGTTAATTATATAATAAGTTATTTGATTACACCAAAAATAGTATTTGAATTAAGAAAATGAAAATTCAAATTAGTTTAGATAGGCATTTTGTTATGTTTTGATGGTATTTCTTTTAGAAAATCTAAAAAATTAAAGATGTTGAATGGTTATTATTAATGGTGATATTTTTCATTTAACAAAATTTAAAAAGTTAAAAATATGAATGTTTAATTAGAGAGTATTAGAATTTAAAAAAAATAAAAAGTTAAATATTTTCTATGGGCATATTTTGTTATGTTTTGTAGATATTGTATGTTTAGAAAATCTAAAAAATTAAAGATGTAAATGGTTGTTAATTGTTATCTATGCATGTTTTGGTGATATTTCTTATTTTAAAAAAAATTAAAAATATGAATGTTTACACCATAGGTAGTAGTAGAATTAAGAAAGATATATAAATATTTTCCTTGAGAATTATTAAATTTTAATGATATTTTTATTTAGAAAATTTAAAAAATTAAAGATGTGAATAGTTGTTAATTGTTATTTATAAATATTTTGGTGATAGTTTTTTATCTAAAAAAATCTAAAAAGAAGTTAAAATTTTAAATATGGTTTGAAAGAGGAATCGAACCCTAGCTCATAAAAACGCTTCAGCAACCGGTAACCAATTGATCTAAAGGCTTACTTCGCTTAAACTTTGGAAAACAATTCTATTTTAACAATGTTTTGACTGGTTTATTTTTATGACAATTTTGCCCCTGCGATTTTGCTTTAATATATGTATAGATAATTATCACATCAAAACATAAGGGTGATAATTTCGTACAATAACAAACTAATAATCTATATATATATAATAACACACTTTTCCAACATTCATTTTCCCGCCCATTTTAACATGGTATTTTTGGTAATTATGTTTACAACCATTTTATATAAATGATTTTTGAAGTAACTATAAAATATAATTTATTAGATAAATTAATGGTATCATTTCTATAATTCACTTTATAGCATAAATAAAATTATTTATACAAATAAATAATATATAACAATCGTAATTACTATAGTTATATATTGGTTGTATATTAAATTATTTTCATAAAAAACTATGACTTTATGATGATTAGTGATTGATTTGTGAATAATTTTATGTTATTCTAATTAATTTTAAAATATACCTAAAAGATATCAATTCATTAAATGTGCATAAGTTTCTAAGTTTAACTGATAATATAGAAATATTACAACTAAAACATTTGTTGGCTATTGAAATACACAAGATAATTATGTATATATTTTGGTCTAATAATTTAAATTAAAAAAAAAACCCTTAACCCCCATTACATTATTTCTTGATTCAAATTTTAATTATTGTCCGATTTGTTATCTTACTTAAAATCAATTAATTAAAAAGTTAGTTATTATAGGCATGATGTCAAGTACGAATAATCTTAAATTATTTATCTATAATACTTCTTTTAGCTTTAAATTTACTTTTGAATTTTTTTATATACAAAAATTATAAGAAATATTATATATAATAAATTTCATTTATTTGATAAATTTATTATTGCCGTGTTTTGAAAATTTGTGAAGAAAATAAATTTTTTATTGAACAATTTTTTAGATACAATAATATACTTGATTTATAATATATATTAACATCATTTTTTTTATTTCATATTATTTTTATATATTTGTCTTGAAAATTAATTATTTTAAAAATTTGATAAATAATTATAAATATGCTACGTACTTTATCCGTGCACCGCACGGGGGAGATATGCTAGTCCTGTCTGAAAGCACAGTTAGTTTTATTAATATTACATAATAACTGTCGCACTGAAATAAATAATAAAGGTAACAAGCTGGATTACCAAACTACAAACTACGCTCCCATCAATGATACAACTTATCCTTTCACAACTTGTTGATCTTCTTCTACATGCTTTTACATGTTTACCAATTTGTATTATTTTTATGTAACATTATTAAAATAACAATTAAAAGGTAATATGGTCACGTTCTATGAATATAGCATACGACTCAAATTGCAAAAAAAAAAAAAAGCAAATTAAGTACATGTTTCTAGGTGTAAATGAACCAAACTAATTGTGAGCTACTCATATATTGACGAAGAAGAAAAATTCTACCGAAACTTGATCGTATATTAAATGAGCTGAATTCAAACTTCTTTTTAGCTCCATAATTTATTGACTCGAACTTGAACTCACAGACATTTACTAGCGAGTAGCTCGAGCTCAAGTTCCAGTTTAAAGGAGCTTTACTTTTACTCAAATAGCTCGAGCTTTTAATCGAGTAGCTCGTAAGCATTTAATCAAGCTTTTTAAAATAAGCCATTTTTTTTTAATTTTATCCCCCAACAAGGTTCGAACAGGCCAAAAGTATTTTCATTTGTTACTTTAACCACTTGGCCAAATTAACAATATATTAATACTAAGATACTAATCAAGTACCACGAAACACATCATTAACAAAGAGAACGAAGAACAAACCATTCAAAACTAACAAACGATAGGTTCTATGAATACTATCCACCTAGAAATAACAGAGCAAATTTATGTGAGTAGAGAAAATAATGGCGAGGATTGTGAAGACGACATGGACAGTTTACAGTCTAGTACAAATATTAGAGGTGGCAAAACGGGCCGCCCGGCCCGAGCCTGCCGGGCCTAGTGAAAATTTCGGGCCCGGCCTGAAATCCTATGGGACTATATATATGAGCCCCTGCCCGGGGGCCTACATGTATTTTTTGCTATTTTGGGCTACACGGCCCGGCCCGAACGGGCCATTCATTTTTCGGGTCGGGCCGAAATTCATTCGGGCCGAATTTTTTTTGGCCTAGCCCGGCCCGAAATGCAGGCCGGGTCTATTTTGCCACCCCTAACTGTACAATGGATGGGAAGCTCTTAACTCAACTACTAAATTATGAGGATAAAGTGGTTTTGACTGACTAAATTATGACAATTTCAAGAATAAGCATAAGGAATTGAGAAACAACCGGCAACAATCATAAGTTGTATAAGAATTTACCTCAAGTTCTGATCCTCCCTTGAGTTGAACAGAGCTCTCAACAACTTGATCTGATCCTCCCTTGAGTTGAACAGTAGTCTCAACAAATGGAAAGAGATTTATTGGATGTGGAGTACTACATATATCGAGATGCTTCAACTTTCCAGTGACACGATCAAAGACGAGCAATTCATGATTAAAGCTTTGAAAACACAATAATTTACCCCTTTTCCAAAAGCTTAATGGCCCACGAACACCAGAAGTATGGAAAATGGATTCTCTAGCCCATGCTTCATTCATAACCCAAAGTTCAAATGAATAATCAATTTCAAGCCGTGAGTAAGCAAGAATACTGAGCAACCCATTATACTCTCGAATAAAAAATCGATGTTTGTTAAAGTCAGGTAAATGTAAACTAGAAATAGTTTCAGTAGAAAGATCAAATGAAAGGATAACTGGAGTCGATTCTCCTTCTCGATATGCTTCACAGTAAAAAAACCCCATTGATGCAAGCACCAGGAGGTGCACAATAAGAAAACCCTGTACATGGAATTCTCTTCCAAGAATTAGCTTTGAGTGAATACAAGTCGATTTGATAACTCACATCAAGGCAATCCCCTTCCTCATCTTCAAAATCAGCCATAACAAGAAACATCACTTTGTAATCTTCAGATTTATGGTCGAACCAAATTTGAGCACTCATACTATAATTTGAAACTCCACGGGGGAGTTCAGGGAGCTTAGGGAGGATCTTAAACTCATTGGTGGTTGGGTTTGATAGAACAATCTCCCTCTCATCCTCATTTTCAAAACAAAATAGACCCTCACAACTGCAATAGAAGACAAAACATTTCTGTGAAGGAAAAGGGGGATAAATGTTATATTCTGTCAAGAAGAAGTTGTCCTCTTCAAGTGAAATTGCAGTAAAATATAGCTTAGCACGAATCATACGACAGACAAAAATTTTATTTCGTATGTCCTTTGCAGTTGAAGGTTGCATTTTTTTCGAAGAGTCCATGATGAGGCGTGGCATATGGTTCTACGAGCGCCGTAAACATGCTATACAGAGGACATATCCGTTGACGCAGTATGCGGCTGATGTGGTTTTGAAATTAGTTGAACAAGGTGGGACAATGACCGTGCAACCCATTAGTGCCATGAAGTTTAAGGTCACAATCGGATTGAAGTACTGCATCGTTGACCTTGCGGTCAGAAAATGCTCGCGTCTGAAGTTCGATATTAATTTTATCCTCCGTCCCCATGTTGCTACAACAATAAGGTCAATTGTAAAACTCTAAGGTTTCATCTTTTTTTGTTCAGCACATGATTTCAGGACAATGGTTTTATGCATGTCATTCTTATTCATCTGTTCAATCTTGATGACCTAATCGAATTAAGTTTTTTACACATCAAATCCAATCAGCGTCCTTATTCATATGTCAATAGCTATTACACAACTGAGAGCCTCCGTAAGATGTACTCTGCAAAGGTGCTTCTGGTTGCCCATCTCGATGAATGGAATGTACCACTTTCAGTGGGCATTAAGGTTGTCTCGGCACCAGTTAATCCGTGACAAGCTGGCCGGCCACGTATGAGTAGAATACGATCAGGGAGTCGGTCATCATCAGGAGGTCGTCGGGTGGGAGCCAGATGTACTAGATGTGGACGAATTAATCATAATCGAGCCACGTGCATAGAGTATATTCCCATCTCGAAAGGTTCTCAGGTTGGTAGCAATGATTTTACCACATCAAATTGTCATCATGCACGCAGGCCACACCGATGTGGCATATGTCGTGGATCCGGGCATACTCGGAAGACTTGTCCGAACAGGCCCGCATAATTGTTGAGTTGTTTTATCTGGATTAACCTATTTTTTATGGATTAGCTTGAATATTTGTTGATAGGCTCTCTGCACTAGGCAAAGTGCATAGATCAATCTATTTTTTGATCGCCACTGAAATTTATAATGAATCGCCACTGAATATTTTTAAGTCCCCCAACATCCAAAAAAGTACAATTTTTGTTATTGCATGGCATTCTTTGTCAGCACTCCAAAAAAGTAAGAAATGAACATTGTTGAAAATGATTGGGCTGCACTTTACCGATCTGAGAAGGAATTCGCGCGACAAAGTACGTGCCTAGATAATATGCGCATTATTTGGGTGCTAGGCTCCTGCACAGAGCACATTGCATCGCCTATGTCAGATTTTAAAATCGCCACTCAAGAAAAATATAGGGTTAGGGTCGAAAAACTCCAGTCCGAAAAAAGAAAAAATTAACCGAACGTGCATGACCGGGATGGACCTGACAACCTCCGTTGTTTTGGTCATAACTTTTTCTAGAAAAATTCGATTCACAAATGGTCGGAGGTGTTGGAAAGGTAATTCAATTATCTTTCTATCCATCTATTGTGAATTTACATATTTCAAATATGCTAAGAGTTATGACTTTTTAAAGTTACAACCAAGAGTAAATGAGTCTCGTTCAATGATATAATTTTTCATTAAATGTTATATTTTTATTTATGACATACATTATTACATTTATTGATGCTATAAGGACTAGAAGTGATTAGTATGATGTATAAAATATATTAGAATATTTGATAATTTGTTATTGGAGTTTGAGGATACATGTTTATTCGTTTGTTTCTTGTTGAATGTCGAGACCTTTCACTTTAATTTGTTTTATTATTTTATTTTATTTCATTTTTATTGAGAAAATTATATTTCACTCGTTATCCATCTATTATTATACATATTGAAGTTTTAGAGTATAAAAATTATATTATTTATCATGTTTTCAATAATTTAATTGTATATACATTCTAATGTTATCGTTTCTTTAATATATGAGAAAGAATACAAAGATATATGCAATTTAAAGCATCAAATGTCTTTAAAAAAGAAAAATAATATAATTTCAATATTTATATCAATGATTGAGCCTAGTTATTGTGATGTAATTTGAAATCATTATTTTTGAAAAAATAAACTAAGGTTGAACATTATTATCATGAAATATACTTAATTTTAATTTTTTATTTATTACTCGAATGTTTTTAGTGTGTGATGTTAATTATATTAGTTTTACCCTTTTTATTTTATCATACTTTTTTTTACTAGCTAGTTATTATTTATTGTTTTTAAAATATTTAATTGTATAATATGATAATGTTGTTATTTTTTTAATAAATAATGAAGACTTTAAAAATGAAATATGAACATGAAGTTGAAGGAGTTTCAAATATTATTGTTAAGTTAGAAAAAAATTGTACTTCAAATTAGATCGATTATGATATATTTTGAAATTGTTGTTTTTAAAAGAACAAATTATGATTAAAGATTATTGTTATTTATCATTTTATGTAATGTTGATTTCTTTATTTGATGCACTTTGACGTTAATGAATTTTATATTTGTCATATTTTTTTTATTTTATATTATTTTTCGTGTATTTATTTATTTCAAGAATAAGAAATGTTGATAATTTTTTAGAATTATCAATATATAATTTAGTGTTAATATACAAAAATAGCCATTTTCATTTAATATATTATGTTTTTAGTCACTTTTTTAAAAAAAAATTATATATAGCAATTTTTTTGTTGAAATTACTTAATTACCCTTTATAAAATTGTGAGCTACACGACTAAGGTGTATTATTTGGATACACGAATGAAATATGATCGTGTAGTAGTACAAATTAATATTGCTACACGAGTGTGGTGTACGAATAAATTCATTCGTGCAACATTATAAATTTATATACTATTACACGAATTGAGGATGCACGATTGAACGTAATCGTGCAACAATTCAAATTTACACTACTACACGAATGGAGTTACACGACTAAATTTATTCGTGCAGCATTAAGATTTTACATTGTTGTACAACTAAGGTACACGACAGATGGTTATTTTGTCTAAGTGGCTAGAAACATATTTTTTTCAATAGTAGTTAGAAACATTTTTCACTAAGTCAAAATGATTATTTAAGAATTTACCTCTATAATTTATATATGTGAAAAAAATTCATTAAAATGTCGGTCCGATGGGCTAATTCGAAAACTGAAGGATTAGGACTAAAGACTTTCTCGTCCAAATTTTTTTTACCCGAATAGGTCCGAGTCATTGCAAATTAACACGATTGACATCCATTGCAAGGTGGAGGGGATGCAATATACAATGCATCCCCTCTACTATTTCCCATCTCTATCGGCCGATCGATAAAATAATTTCAATTTTGAACTGTCACAATATGTACTCAAGTGTCATAATAGGTAATTGAAATGTCACGATATATTAATTGAAATATCATGATGGGTTTTTTCGACCAGGCGAAACTTTTGGCCGAAACTTTTGAATTTGAAAAATAACTTAAAAATGGTGGGTCCGGGACATTGTCACCACCACAAGGAGGGGATGCACTACATCCCATCCACCTTAGAATTTCCGCATTGCAACTTAACACATTTCTATTAAAAGAAAACAAAATTAAAAATATGACATAGTACTTCTCTTTTCCTCCAAATCCTCCTCCCCCGTTTTAACCACTATACCTTTTTTTTAAGAATCTGACGGTTATCATCTCAGACCTTCGACACATTTCCTCCCACTCCCCCATTTTCATCATTATACTTTTTTGTCATAAGAATCTCACGGTTACACTCGAGATCATATCATTTGGTCCTCTTTCTTCTCAAAAAATAAAAATTAGACACATTTCCTCCCATTTCCTCTTCTGAAATCCAACAGACATGTACTGCAACATTCCTCGGCTAGTTCAGGCCAACTTTCCGCCTTCGCTTCCACGGCTACTCTTGTCTTCCTCACCGGTGACTTTGCCGCCATTCCTTCGGCTAGCTCTTTATCCGTCATCGCCTCTACGAGTCTCGTCTCAGGTGCATTGGAACTTATTGCGGCTTCCGCCACAACCGTGGATTTTGTTTCCACCGCGTTCGCGGGTTTTATTTCGGCGACAGTCAAAGGTATTAAATATGACAGACAGTAATACTTCTCTTTTCCTCCAAATCCTCCCCCCGTTTTCACCACTCTACCTTTTCTTCGACACGATGTTCTGATGTAACCTCGGCTATTTCAGGCACACTTTCCGCCTTCACCTCCACGGCTACTCTTGTCTTCATTTTAGTTTTTTCTGATTTGAGTTTGCGTTTTATAAATTTTTTTTAGTCATTCTTCATTGTTGTTTATATTTTATTATGTTAGTTTGAAAAGTCAAATTTAATAGGGTTTGTAGGTCTTTTACATTTCTCCATTGTCTTACTTTTTTCAAAAATCTGCTGTTGATTTGGAGTTCGATGCATGTTTCCTGATTTGAGATTTTGGGAATATATTGCTATTTTTTCTGATTTGAGTTTTCGTTTTATAAATTTTTTTTAGTCATTGTTCATTGTTGTTTATATTTTATTACGTTAGTTTGAAAAGTCGAATTTAATAGGGTTTGTAGGTGTTTTACATTTCTCCACTGTCTTGCTTCTTTTAAAATCTGTTATTGATTTGGAGTTCGATGTATTTTTCCAGATTTGAGATTTTGGGAATATATTGCTATTTTTCTTGATTTGAGTTCGCGTTTTGTAAATTTTTTTTAAGTCATTGTTCATTGTTGTTTATATTTTATTACGTTAGTTTGAAAAGTCGAATTTAATAGGGTTTGTAGGTGCTTTGCATTTCTCCATTGTCTTGCTTTTTTTTTAAAATCTGCGTCAAATTTAATAGGGTTTGTAGGTGTTTTACATTTCTCCATTGTCTTACTTTTTTTTAAAATCTGTTGTTGATTTGGAGTTCGATGTATGTTTCCTGATTTGAGATTTTGTGATTATATTGCTATTTTTCTTGATTTGAGTTTGTGTGTTATTATAGTTAAATTAAATTTGAGCATTTATGATAATTTTTTCATATATTTGCACAGGTGTGGAAGGGTGATTTCACATCTGATCCGTTTGATGATGTTTTGTTGGATGACATTTATGAGGGTAGTGTTGGCCCTCGGCATGTCGTTTTTTCTGTCAGTTGGCCATTGTCCAAGTGGCTAGAAACATATTTTTTTAAATAGTAGCTAGAAACATTTTTCACTAAGTCAAAACTAGTATTCCACCTGTGCGTTGCACAGGATATCATATTTTAAAATTTTTTATAATATTGAGTAATTTAATATGATAAGAATAATTATATAATGAGACAATATATAATTGTTAAAATATTTATGTTTGGATACAACATTATGACAAAAATATGAATTCTAAAAATCATAATTTTTGGAGTACTTCTATTTTTTAGTAGGGGAAAGGGAGCACGGTAGATCTTGAACTCAGGAAATCCTTGTCTATCCGGTAAGTGACATATCTACCACAATAGACCTAATGTGACACCCTCATCTATCACAATAAACCTAATGAGAACATGTGGCAAATAGGGTATTGTCCTAAGGGGTTGGCATGAATTCCCCATTGAACTCGAAACATCTTTCTTTTACAAAAGTGGTCTCAACAATTTGGATGTCCACAATGGTTCTTGGAATATTTTTTTGTACATATACCATATTGTTAATTAATTTACAATTGAAAACATCATTGTCAAATTGTACAAATTATACAAAATTTTATAGTATCTATATTCTATAGGCAAAATGCATAATTGAGTCCCTAATTTTTTGTAATTGAATCATTGTACCTTGTTGTCCTTAAGGCTCGAAATTTCTTCATGATATTCAAGAACTTGCCACTTTAAAGGGCCCAATTCTAAAAAATTTAAAAGTACATAGATCGAAATATATTTTTTGGGCAAATATGAACTTAAGTCCTAAAGTTTGGTCATTTTCTAAAAATATCATACACTTAAAAAAATACCGAAAAATAACTATTTTTCAACTTTTTGCAAAAATGTCATCAGACCCATTTTTGGGGATGAATTGGTGAATGGTTATATTGGAGTCGGTCGTGTAAAATGAGATATAAAATATTTTGTCCACCTCAACAAAAACGATATTGTTTGGTAAATGATCTTAAAAAAGTATAATTTGTGTTCTTCGATTTATTGTCAAGAAAAGACCTATTCTTTCTCAATTTATTGCCCAATTTCTTATTTGATTGGTTGTCTAATTAGTTATTCCATTTCGCCACCGTCACTTGCTACAACCACCGTGAATGGAGAAGCTACCACACCATATCTCATCATTGTCGTGTAAGACGACATACTCCTCAATTCACAAACCCTATCCATTTCGCAAGTTATAAGAGCTTTGTTTTGTGTCTCTCTCTCTCTCTCCCGCATTCAAAACTTCAATTGTGGAAAGAGAGAATACGATTTTCTAAACTAAAATTGAACTCATTTTGTGTTTACTTTAATCATTTAATGTAAATATGTGTAACTTTTATTTGATTTAATTGTTAAGAATATTATGCATGAAGATGAAATGGATGTTTAACAACTACGTCATCTTTTGTTGAATGGAGTTTTAATGGTGTTAAATCTCGAAGATGGAGCCTTGTTTAGGTCCAAATTTACACTTATAATTTCCGGTTTATGCTCAATCAAAACAACTACTAAGGACCGTACCCGCAATTGGACGGGGTCAATCGTAGACGTGATAAGCTAACCCGAGTCGATCTCTCAAGAAAGACTTTATGTGAAAGAATTATCTAAAGACTACACATGCTTTCAAAGAAACAACTAAAATAAAATCTAAACATTCTAACAAGAGGGGGTTTGATGATGATGCTAGGAATTCAAAATAGACACTAAAGCAAGACAATTAAATGCAAATTCACAAATTAAATTAAGATTGGAGGAAATAAGTTTGATTAAGGTATTAGGGTATATATTCTCTCAATGGTTTTATCCCTATGCTTAAGTCAAGTTGATAATGCTATTCTCACAAATATGGTAGACCCTTCCAATTAGTTTAACTTCAATTCCTGTCACCGTCTATCCGTTAAACCTCTCTTAGCTATACCATACATGCAAGATTAACATATTAGGCTTAGGAACCCATGCACCTAACGTCAAAGGAACCAATTTCCGGATTTAGATTCACAATCAAGACTCCTCTAAATCCTATCAATGTTCAAGTAGTGATCAATTACCTAAACATGAAAAAGCTCAATTCCAACAACAACAACCAACAAGAACAAGCATAGATCAAAAATCAAATCGATCTTCTACACCCTAATAGTAAGATTAGCCCATAACCATGCTCAAAATACCACAAATATCATAAGAGGATGTCATCTCATAACCAAATGAAAATAACAAAATCTTTTACAATATTCAATGTCTTTCACAAGTTTGGGGCAAACCCCCACAAATCATCCAAGAACTAGAAAGAAAATACCACAAGGAAAACCTTCCACACGAGCTTAGCTTCCGCGGATAGCTCGAAGTCGAGTTCTTCTTGTTCTTCCTTCTTTTCCTTAGTCTGTTTTTCTCTTATCTTCCTCTCTTCCTCCTCTCTTGAATGGTAGTGATGATGGTGAGAAAATGGTGAGGAATGGTGTGTAGAGATTTAGTGTGTGTAGTGTGTGTGTAGAGAGAAAAATGGAGTGGTGTGTTGGAGAAGATGATGGAGTGATTGAGAGTAAATGTGTATCCAAAAAGAGAAGTGTGTGGAATGAATGATGATGTCCCCCTTTTTTATCCCCAAAATCCCATTCAAGAGAGAGAGAGAGAGAGAATCGTAAGGGAGAGAGAGAGAGAGAGGCAATGGTGAGATGATTGATGAGAGGAGAGAGGAAAGGTGGTGGTAAGGTGATGGTGATGGACATTAAATGTGAGAGATTTGGGAGGAGGATTTTGTGGAGGAAAAGTCCACAAAGCTAGGTTTAGGCTCAATAAATACCTACTATCCTAGTATTTAGATTAGATTGACTCCAAGCTCAAAAATCCCCATGCAAAAGGAATGGATGATGAAGGGCATTCATTTTGGTCCAAGATGCCAAGAGGGAAAGGGAAAGGCAAGTGCCAACAAGGCGCTGATCGAGAGGGAAACACCAGCCCGCGCGCCCGCGGGGTTCAGGAAGGTCGCGCGCTCGCGGGGCTCCCCGCCCGTGGGGTGCCTGCGCCGAGAGCACCCTCGCGCGGCCGCGGGGACTTGGGCGCCTGAAGTTGCGCGGCCGTGGGGAGAGCGCGGTCGCGGGGTTCATTTTTCATACGGGTTTATCTTTTCCGGCCAATTTTCGCTCCACGCTACCTTAGTACCTAAAAATCGAGATTTTCCGAACAAAAGCTCAAGTTTTTCAAAACTTGGCATAATCCACCATAAAAGCAACCAGTGAAGAAATTCACACGAAAATACGAAATAAACGAGAACAAGAACTAGAAAATAACTTATAGAATATGCACAATTATGCAATAAAATGACACAAATAAATACTAAACGACTCCCCCACACTCAGTTCTTTGCTTGTCCTCAAGCAAATAAGAAATTAAAAATATGAAGCAAGAAGGAAATACTCGCGAAGCGATCATGAATTTTTGACAAATTGCATGGTTCCCACAAAAATGATCATTATCCAAGAATGTGAACAAAATATCCAATCAAGTGAATAGCTTGTTCTCTCAAGTCTAAGAAAAATACGTTAGCTCAATTTTTATTAAGTTACTTTCCCACAAATCAAAACCAAATTTATTAAGAAAGAATGATAAGTCCATTTATTTCGTGTTTTTATGGGCATTTTATCATGTATAAATGTCCTTTTTAGTGTGTTTTAAGTCGAAAAGAACCAGGTTACGGTCAAAGGGCACTTCAAGAGTCGAGTCTGGCAGAAGGGGCATTTTATGCCCAAATATTCACGATTATCTCGCACATATGTTCATCAATGGCACAGGGGACGTCCTCAGTATACATCCCACATTCGGTCGGTGAAGTGGGCATATCAGATACGGATGGAGCTGACAGATGATGCCGTGCCCATAGTACTCGCACAGACTCGACCACAGGGCAGAATGGGCATTCCAGTGAAATTCGGGATTCAGTTGAAGGACAGCTGGTGGAAAGATAGCTACATTATCCGCGGGAGAGTTGGAGCTAAGCTGGACTCCTGAAAGGTACTGCAACAAAGGGATAAGCTCAGACGAGGAGATAAAGCTAAATCTGAAGAGATAAGAGCAATCCCTAAAAAAAAGGGATTTGTTGAAGATGAAGCTTATCCAGTCAAAGTCAGCGAGGGCACGCCGTTCCGGATTTTCAGCAGAAGACCCCCCCCCCGCCTGTGGGGGAGACTCTACTCGGAAATGTAACTATTTAAACAAGTTTAATTTCTGGAAAAACAAGCTGTAGACACTCTAAAACATTTTACATTTCTGCAATTTATTTTCCGTACGCTGCTTAGGCAGCCAAACAATCCGAAAGGTCTTAAACCTTCGGGACTTAGGTTATGTTCATGTTTATCGACGTTGGAGTCGAGTTTTTGCTTAATTAATTCCGTAAGTTTTCGTTTATTTTTATGTCTTTAAATTCTGCAAGTTTAATTATGTCCAGCCTTCTTGGCTAGATCTTTAATTCTGGCGTTTGAATGATGAAATTGGATTAAGCATAAATCTGGACTCGTGAGGCCAAAATGGGCATAGTAATGCATGATTAGTTTCCGTTAATTCTTGTGCCTTGTTCCACGTGAGGGGTAACCCGTTTACCCATAGGATAATACCCTTACCCTACCCGTTTTGAAAAATAGGGTAATATGGTAGGGTATGAGTAGGATAAAATTCCATAGGGTAGGGTATGGGAAAGACATACCCGTACCCGCATACCCTACCCTATCCTACCCATGAACAACCCTAGTTATTCAACATCCCCAATTTTTTATAAAACAAGTTGACCTTCAATTCAACATACAATTTGTTCGTCTCTTCGAACCGTCATGACTCAACCATCAATTTTTGAAAATGACGTCAAAGTGGTCATAATTGTATGTTGGATTAAAGGTCAATTTGTTTTATAAAAATTTGGGGATGTTGAAGAACATACAAATTCAAAGTCGGGATATTAATTGTCTACCTACCAAAGATCACCGGTTCGAATCTCCTCAATACTACAGGTCGGGTGTGTAAGTAAAAAAAAAATTACCTACTTTTTAAAGTTCATGTTAAATTTGTAACTAAACTCAAAATTCATCATTTTAAAAGCAATTAACCCAAAAAATAAATATTTACATAAAATTCGTTCCTATTTTGTAAATAAACTGTACAATGTACATGATATTTGTTAAAAAAAAAATACGAACATTGAAGGAATATTTGTGGTTCAATATTATAGTAAACTATATTTAGTAACAAACCTTAAACAAAATGTCATTAATTTGGCAGAAACGTATCCCAAAATTTGGATATATATATATATACACACACACACAAACTAGTGTTTGTAAGTTTTGTAACCATTAGTTATAGCAAGTGGGGTTAGTTATTAGTTGCCCAAAACACACGTAAAAATAGAAGATAGTGTAAGGAATGATTAATACTCCTTTCGTTTCGTTTTGTTTATTGTTTTAAATTTTTAATCTAGAATTAACAATTAATTTTTTGAACTAATATATCTCTCCCTTTTATACTACATAAAATTCTATTCATTTATATTTTCATAAAAAGTTGTAAAGATTTTCTCTCTCCATATTTTTGTAAGGTTAAATTTGAGAGGGGTGTCAAAATATATAAAACAACAAACATTTTGACACAAAAGAAAAAATATAAAATAACAAACAAAATGAAATGGAGTGAGTATTATTTTCATTATAATATTTCAAATAATAATATGTATCCATCATCAAAGTGATAAGTCTCATGGAATGTATTAAATTTATAATTGCAATCTTGATTTCTATTCATGAGTTGACGTGCTATTTGTTTTCATACTATTTCTACGAGTCTATGAGAAATTTAATCTAAATAATAAACTACAGCATACTAAAGTAAAATATCGGCATCATTGTGCATTAATTTAGTATTGTACCTAAACCATTAGAAGTCTAATGAAAATAAAAAAATAAAAAATATTGATGGTTGCAAGTCACCAGAAGCACGCAATGAGATGCGGAAGTTGGTGTCAATCCATCATAATTTTTTAATTCCATTTCAATTCAATTTGATGGAATGATAATGAATTTAGGAGTTGATTGATATGATAGAATGAAATTATATGTGAATGGAATGAATTTAGGAATGGAACGAGGGTTGAATGGAATGATGATTCTTATGATTGGTATGTCTACGTAATGAAGAACAGAATGAAATATCAATTTTTTTTATCTTATATAATTAATATTTTATGTAATTTCAAATCTTCTTAAAATTGAATAAAGTGTACGTAATGGTTAATAAATATCAACACATGCCTTAATTTATTTTTTATATTTCTAAACGCCATTTTTCTTTTTTAGTATATGATTTTTTCTATTTTTTTAGCAAATTATAATTTATATATTTGATTGAAAAACTTTATTCTAAAATATTTAATTAATCAATATACAATAATTTGTATAAGTTAATAAAAATATTTTGACTTCATAGAAAAATATTTTAACATTTCAATTTTTTCATTTGAATATATTAAATTATATCAAATACATAAATATTTTATATTGTATTATAACATATTTTTATGTTATATTTATTTCAGCATCACTTTCATTTTTCTTCAACAAAATTATAAAAGTAATCAAAATTTGATTTTAACACATATTTTTAAATTATATTTTGAAAATAAATAAATAATATAAAAATAATTAAGAAATAATAATAATAATAAATTATTTAATTTGCTTTTTGATTTATTTTTCTAAATATGATAAAATAATATTTTAAGACATGATTATGTATAAATATATCATATATTAATTTTTTTGGTCATTGAGAATAGCTAAACCCATTGGGTGGGTGGAATGGCTATTCCCCTTCCTTTGGGAATATGAATTCAATCGGGAATGGTGATTTCCGATTTTGAACGATACCAATCGCCGAAATGAGAATGGACATGAGAATGACCATTTTATTCCATTCCATTCCACCATATCAATCACGTCCTAATAGTTACAATACAATTTTATTATTGTCGATTTGATCCATTCTTGTTGATATAATTTCCATATATTCACATCCAATTTAATTTAATCGTATTTATATCATGACTCATGAGGGTACATGACAACATGATACATATCATTTTAATCGCTATATTCTGAACTTAAAAAAAAAATGACCCAAATCAAAATTATTAACAAAATAATACCCAATTTCTTTAAAAAAAAATATTATAAATCTATCATACGATTCTTTTTTTTTTCAAGTCCGAAAAGTGGAGGTAGCATTCCGACCGAATGTGTAATTGTAAATAAATTATCAAGTGTCCATTCACTAAAATAACATTGTTTGGTCCAATAATGATGACATATTTATTTTTAAAAAAATTCAGACCAAAAATATGTTATTTTTTTTCCATTAAATGGATAAATAAATAAAGAAAAAGAGAGTGACAAACCAAAAATATGTTATTTTGATCCGACATGAGATTAGTTATTTTCACATGATATCCACACATGCACCGGCATGCCATGTTAAATTTTTTTATGCAAAAGCAATAGTAAGATAGATTTACAAAAATGTTAAATTCGTGTATTAGGTTAACGATTATAATTTAGATCATTTTAAAAAATAGTTAAAATATAGGGATTAAAGTGATATTTACTCGTACAAATCTATATCATGTATCATAACAAAGATGTACACAATTTTCGAGAGAGTTTTCTCGCTTAAAAATGTCAAATCATAAAAAAGAACTGCATTTCTCAATTGATTAAAATATTAATTTGAGCAAAATATAAAATATTATTTTTATTCAATTTAATTCAAAATTTTAAATCATTTGCTCATGATCATTCCACAATTTCTCTAATTAAATTTTATACACTAAATCATACTCTTTAAAAAAAAAAATCGTCTAATATATCACCAGAAAACGTGTAGGTATTAAACTGTATAATGATGATGTTCAAAGTTGGTCAAAGTCAAACCTAAAGTATATATAATTCCCCCAAAATTAATCAAAAAATAAATAAAAGATGTAGCACAATTGCCTTAATCAGGCAGAAGCAATAATGGCAATAATACAACTGCAACATCAAGGTTGGTATTGATTGTGTCAGGCTATATATAATAGGTCCAATTTCACATTAAATTTATGTGGTCCTCTACATGTTTCTCCACATCCTTTACCTTTTCTTCTCTGCATTGGAACATAATGTTTGCTCAATCTAATATGTACTATGTACCCTTTAAACAAAATGTTTTTTATAAATAGAAATTATTTATTAAATATAATGTATAATAATTGTATTGAAATATCCAACATTATAAGTATTTGTAGAAAAAAAAAAATTATGTTGTCATGTCCTTAAATCATACAAATCACATTTACAATATGTTTGAGGTGTTCACGCCCAAATTTATTTTTCTAATAATATGAAGTTAGATATTACAAATATTTATATATGTCATTCACAAATAAAAAAAATGCATCACTATGCATTAGAAGTAATTATTAATTTAATAATAATTTACTAAAAGTTCCAACTATTATTAATGATTTTAGATTAAAAAAAAACATTTGCAACACTGCTTGATTATTTGAATTTGAATTTTCAAATATAATTTGATGTTATATCTCGTAGTTACTAGTCTAATAAATTCATAAAAAATATATACTGTATATAAAAACAGAAAAAAATCAATTTTACCGCCAAATTTTTGGCAATTTTGTAAATAATATTTTGATTTGTGGGCATTCTATTAACTAATAATCTACATACGTGTATAAATATAATAATATCATTTTTAATAATAACTTATTTGCACATTTAATTTGCACGCTCATTCAATATTTAAATGAACTGCTACAATTAAGGTTAGTGGGTGTAAACTATCGTAGTTACTAAACTTAGGTCATCACTAATAACAAACTCTACAATACAGTTAACTCTATACACTATTGTAGAGATAAAGTTACAGATTTTCAAAATTCATCTCCAACAATACCTCTCTATATTTCACTCTACAATAGAATATTCCTTTTCGATACTTATTATTATTATTCATTTATTTTTTATTATTGAATTGTTAAATTGAATATATGGTTATATATATATTGTAATATTTTTTATTTAACAAATAAATAAGCATATTTATTTTACAAAACTAAAAATTTTTGGATAAACATGATCAATTTATTTAAAATAAAATCAACATTTCATAATAGATAATTTAACAAAAGCAAAATTACATGAAATAAAATTTACTTTTCTAAATTTGAAAATTACATGGTTCAGTATAAATGACAATACACATTTCTTAAATAATGTGTACGTCTTGTCTAGAAAATCTAATGATTGAATCACAACATTTGATTATGATGCATTAATTTTGTTTTTAAATTGATGCGATTCTATTTATTTAATTAATATATATATAATAATAATTTTAGTAATGAAAATATATTTCATAAAATTCAAACACAAAAAGAAGAAAAAAGAAAAAAAAGATAAATGAAATATTATAAAGAAATCCATATAAAATATATAAAAAATAGAAAAGAAGAAAAACAAAGAAAAAAAATCTATCGATGATGAACACTGCATCGATTATTCAACCGATGCACTGCTCATTCAACCTCAAATTGCCGAGAAGAGTGGTGACTGTTGGAGGCATTTTTTTAATTAGTTTTGCTGTTTCACGCCACATTTTTTGTTTCTTGGAGATACTCTTAGTGTGTGTAAAGTAATATAGTAATGATTAACTGTAAAAAAAAATATTTTAATATTATTAAAAAAATAATTTAAGCACACTTTAAATAAGAAATCGAACAAATAAAGCATGATAAATTTTAGATTTTAAAAAAAAAACAACATTTAAACACGTACAACTTATAACCGCCAAAATTTAGAGGTGGTTGAAAACTAAGCATATTAATATCAAATAAAACAACAAAAAATACATTAACTCAATCAGTTTTCTTTTACATTTACAAACGAATCACTTCAATATACATTCCCTACTTTCTCTACAATGCGTTGGTTTTTTGAACCATCAATATGTTGAAAATCTGGAAGAAGCACTTTTGGATTAAAACTTCGTCTCATTCGCTGCTATGAAAACTCCAACGCATTCAGCCTTGAGTACGTATTCCATGATTGAGAGGTAATATATTATATTCAATGTCAATTATATTTTTCGATTCACAAACTTTACCTAGTAAATGTATTTCTTATTTTGTTGGGTCAAAGAATTCATGTTACTATTCCAAAATCCAACGTGGAGAATTTAAAAATCGTCTTGTTGAATGAAATATCTATGCACTAATAGATTTCGTGATTAGTCTAAACATCATGAAACACAAGACGACGGTGTGTGTTCATAAGATTATAATCTTTAAACACACCTGACTTTTTGAAGTATTCCATGAAGAGTTTTCAAATACTTTATATGAGTTCGAGACATTTAAAGATATTGCAAACATGGAGAATGTCGGAGATTTTGCAGCTTTCAGTAAATGATATTTTAATGTGATTAATTTTTTTATTATAATTAGTAATACCATTCTTAATATAATAATATATTGCGAATGTCATAAGGACTATAATATCACACTATAGACCACAAAGTATGAACAAAAATGAGACGCAAACAAAATTGATGAATTTGATCTTGGAAGATTTAGAGTATGGTACCCTCTTTTTTTTTGAATGCATTATTTTAAATGACAAATTTATTCTAAGAGTCAAAATATATTTTTACTTGAATGATATATTTGTTAGGTAAAATTCCCTTCAGATTTTTTTTAGAAAAATGGCTTCAGATTTATTTTACTTGAATGATGGATTTATTAGGTAAAAGTTCCTTCGTATTTATTTTGAAATTTTTCTTCAAATATATTTTTTACTTGAATAATAGATTTATTAGGTAAAAATTCCTTCATAATTATTACGAAAAAATCATGTATCTGATCTTAAACTGCTATAACAGATATTTTTTTCAACTTTAACTACATACTTTAAAGAGTGATTATACACTATTTATGGCTTTAATAATTGACTCATTTTCATGAAGGTGAACTTATTTTTCATGATATCAAGGACGGTAGATAATGATTTGAAATTTAAATGAATAATTAAAATGCAAATTAATTTTATTAAGTCACGTGTCATTTGTTCAACCAAAGTTTCTATTAGTGCCGGGTGTATTTTTTCTAAAATTATATCTATATAAAAAAATAATTATTTGTTGTGAATATATTTTAGGGGAAATATTATTAGTTGCACATTTTGGGAAAGTTATGCAAACCAAGTCATTGAATTTCTGAATTATGGCCAAGAAGCATCCGTGAGCATAATAATACAATCTTGTCAATCGAACATTTACAGAGATATGATAATTTGATATTTTTGTATACTATCATTTCATTATTTTTTTTATTTATTTTTGTTATAATTGAGTGTACTAAATTCATTATTTTATACAATTTTTTTTATATAGCAAAACTAATTATTATATGATTTATTTACTATCACAAAAGGTGAAATAAGGATTTCGACACTATACTAAGTTAGAAAAATATTGACCAATTCACACAATGAAGAGATATCAAATTTCAATTTTGGGTAAAATCGTTCAATTTATTGTGAAGGAGTCTAATTACACATAATTATTGTATTCTGAATTTTTAAATACTTTTTTTGAAGGTATCTCACCACTGAACTAGTGAGATCAACTATTAAGTATACCCTCACAACATCATCCTTGAGAACATTAAGTGATTAAATAAATGATGGGGATTTTCAGTTGAAGACTATAGCTCAAATTCTTGAAGATGGGCAGGTATTATCAATATGTCTAAAACTAATAAAAATATACTATATACGAAATAACACGTACTTATTCATATTTTTTGTAGACAAGCCATTTCTGGGTTTATGCCACTATATTATATGTTGAGACAATTGAAGATGGATCTTATTTAGCATGCAACAGTTGTATGAAGAAGTTGAAACAAAAAGGTGATAAATTTTTATGAGAAAGATGTCTATCATTTGACAAAACTAAGGTAATACGTATTCAAAATATTTATTATTAATATTTTTTATATATTTATTATTTTAATTCTTTAATTTAAATATATTGAAAATAAAAAGGTACGAGCTGACTGTGAGAGTTGTTGATGAAACGGAAACAACCACCTTTCTCATATGGGATAAAGAAAGCATGTCACTGATTGGAAAAACTGCTTCAGAATTGAATTCAATGAAGATTAATTTTCACAAATGTTTCACGGATGAAAATTCTTAAAAACTAATTATACTGTTTTTATAGGTTCTGCCATTGAAGGAATTTCAGTAGAAATTGAATTATTATTGAACAAAAATTCCCTATTCAATGTAAATGTCCTACCCGGGCAAATAAAAAATTACATAGAATCTTTTATTATGACAATTATTTGTTGTGAGAGAAAAACGATTCAAAAGATTTCTGGAGTCAGTTTTCCCAATGAGGTACAAATAAATTTTATCTCACTGTATATTAACTTTTAAATACGTGGGAATCTTAAATTCAAAGGGTTAAATTTTCTAATTGAATGTTTTAAATTTAATAGGAGGAAGAAACTATTTCAGCAAAAGGAGAAAATAAATATTCAAGAGATGGTAGTTCTAATTTTATTTAGGTTTAATTTTTAGGATATGTATCTAATTTTAATTTTCACTACAGGTTGGTTCATCATCTTCAAAATCAATTGTTGAATCAAAAAATTGTGATGTTATCCAAAAGACAATTCAACAAATGATAAAAGATACACATGTCAACTTTCTTCTTATTCAGCAACTTTTTTCCTTGAAAATAAGTAATCTTTTATTCTATTACTTTTTAACTTGGCAAAATTATGATAAAAAAAAAAATCTGAGTGGAGAGTTCATGGTTTTTGCCACAATTAACTGCATTAATTGAGTCAATCAATGGAATGTCGTCGTACCTTGCATGCAAAATATGTCTCAAGGAACTACAACCACACCATGAACTTTAATTCTTTTGCGAGAGTGTCAATCATTTGGCATACGTGGAAAAACAAGGTGATTGATTATTTTATATTTTACATATTTAAATTATTTTATATGTTAGAAATTGAACTTATATATTTTTTGTTTTAATAAATTATACAAATTGAATGTATCTAATTGTTAACAAAACTCATTAATAATTAACAAATTGTTTATATGGGCTCAAAACTCATGAATGTGAAATTGTTAACAAATTTATCTAATTGTAAATTATAAATATTAAATTATTAACAAATTAATAAATTTCTTTGTTGCACGGGTCAGGACTAAGGCACAAGTAATAATCAATATTGAAGAAAGCAAAGGGCCATTTCGCAATTTCTCCAAATTACCTGATGCTGTTCTGGCGTTTAAAGTTTGGCCCGAAATGACGATTCTGCCCATTAGTAACTCAAGGAATCCCACTCGCATCCAGCGCGTGATGCACGCGCCACCCCAAGATAAACATTTGAGGCCCATGCTTGGTTATGTTTTTTCATTTCCTTTTCAAAAACACTAAAAACACATTTTTTTGTTAACTTTAATTTCTAATAATTATAATTTATATCATCTATCACAGTCATATATTATCTTTATAACTCACAATTTAAAAATTATCTCTTCATTGTAAGCACAAAAATATTATACTTTTCATAGGTATCACAATTTCAAAATGAATCCTACCTAAAAAAATCAATCTTTATGACTCACAATTTAAAAATTATCTCTTCATTACAAGCAAAAAAATATTATACTTTTCGTACGTATCACAGCTTCAAAATGAAACATGCCTAAAAAAATCAACCAAATATATTTTATTTTTAAACTCCTACACTAAAATATCAAATAATTCACCAGACAAAAACTTTTTTTTTGCTGAAAATAAAAAATGGAAACTAAAAATGAAACCAAATATCTCATTTTAATTTTCATCAATCCTCATCATCATCATATTGGACACTGCACAATCAAACCGTGCAATCACGTGGACCCACTAATCTTCCTCTTTTCTCTCTCCTTCTGATAATCGTCGTCTCACCTCCTCCAACTATAGATACACCCTTTTCTGTATATATATGTATGAGCGAGACAGACTGTATGTTATGCAATTCTTCGAAAGTTGGATTCTTTGTAGTTCTAGCCTTTTACGCCTTTTGATTTCCAGGCTTGAAGCTTTAAAGAAAGCAGCTTTTTAAAATTAGAACCATTGATTCATTTACCTTCATGACTTTGTCCTTTTCTCAGGTACATATAAACTTGAAAAGTTTATTATTTTTCACTATTTTGTTGTTCTTTATGTGCATAAAGCTTTTACCTTTCTGTAAAGTTATTTTTTTTTTCAACCCTTTACTTTAAATCTATGAATTTCCTTTTTATTTTGTACTTAAAAACTATGGGTTTTTACTAATGGGGTCCTGTAACGGAGTCGTTTCGATAGTTTTTCTTGTAATGGGGTCGGAATTTAGTATTTTCCTGCAAGTAGGTTACTGAAAATTTTCTACCTTGATAATCTTGAAGTTTTTATCTAAAGTTAGCAACTTTGACTTGAATCCCTCGATGCTCTTACTTTTTGATCTGATGGTTGAGTTGGTTGAATTTATTTTTTTAGCTGAAAAGAGCTTGCTTTGACGGATTGATTTTTGGGTGGTTTAAGGTTTTGATGTTTTGTGCGATTAAATTATTTCAGATTTGAAGAGTTTTCTCCAAATCACGCTATGGTGCAGATGTGACTTGGTTCGGTATGTGAAGAAATGTCGTTGGATGGTGCCCGATTTGATTATTTGCTCTGGTATAACTTCTTTGAATTCTACACTCCTGCTTCAAAAATTGACCCACTTTTTATACTTTTCTAAAGTTGTGTTCTTGGCCAATTGCTTTATCTATCCTGTGTTATAAATTTGTTTGGTTAATGCTGAAAGCTTGTGTTGATTTTTTGGATAATATAAGTTAATTGTTTTTTTTTCTTCTTCTGTGGAATATGGTTAGTGCTTGGAGATAGAGGAGAAACATTGGTGTGAGGAAAGATGGAGAAAAATGGGGCTGAGGATTGGAGGGAGATGGTGAGGAAAATGCTTCCTCCTGGAGCTCCCATTCCAGATGAGGACAGAATGGATTATTCGATTGCTATTGAGTACAAAGGCCCTCCAGTTTCATATGAGCTTCCTAGAGTAGAGCCCGTTGACATGGATGACGATGCAATTCCAATTGCTGAACCTGTTTCAGAATCTCGAAGATCAGTGAATCCTGATACAGCACCTATAGTGGAACCAATACCGTTACCCATGTCTCGGATTGCTAGTGTTACGAGTCCAACTAATCAAAGTCCTAGGATGTCAGGAAGTTCGGAATCTGGGGTGTCTGTTTTGCAGAATAATGACTTTTCTTCACATTCTGCTTCGGCATCACCTGGTTCAGTGCATAGCGAGAATGATTATGTAGCAAAAGAGCCTGCCAATGAAGGAAGGAGAGCCACGGTGGTCACCTTTAATACTGCTGATAGATCTGAAAGGCAAGTAAGTGATAATGAGAAACAGGTGTATCCTGAATTTGTTGCTGTGACCAAAGACAAGAAGAAGAGAAAGAAAACAAGAGTGTGCTATAGGTGTGGGAAAGGAAAGTGGGAAACCAAGGAGTCCTGCCTGGTTTGTGATGCAAAGTATTGCAGTAACTGTGTGCTCAGAGCAATGGGTTCGATGCCGGAAGGACGCAAATGTGTTACCTGCATCGGGGATCCAATTGATGAATCAAATCGGTCCAAACTGGGTAAACAGTCAAGGTTGTTATCACGATTACTTAGTCCTTTGGAGGTCAAACATATAATGCAGGCGGAAAAAGAATGTGCTGCGAATCAGCTCCGACCAGAGCAGCTTATTGTGAATGGTTATCCTTTAAAACCAGAGGAGATGGCAGAACTTTTTGGATGCCTTCTACCTCCCAAGAAGTTGAAGCCAGGCCGATATTGGTATGACAAGGAATCAGGACTTTGGGGACAGGTAAAATTGATATTCATTGTTGTTTCCAACTTTTTTATACAGTTGATGGTTCCATGGAAAGTAAATATGCTCATACCGTTTGTATTTGTCAATTCGACAGGAGGGAGAAAAACCTGATAGAATTATTAGTTCAAACTTGAATTTCACTGGAAAACTTAGTCCTGATGCAAGCAACGGGAATACTGAGGTATACATGAATGGTCGAGAAATCACAAAACTGGAGCTGAGAGTACTGAAGGTTGGTACCTTGTTTAATGGTGTGAGTCTGAGTGTAGGGGTTACTTTATATGTTTCAATGTATAAACTGTGTACCTATGCTATGCTAAGGTTACCCATAAAATTTACAAAAAGGAATGTTTAAAAGCTTGGAAGCTTCTGCACTACTTTGACTTTGTTGTCTATGAGTTTGTTTCAAATATTTCTTAAACATGGAGTCCTTCTATATATTTATAAAAACTTGTGGCATAGAATGCGAGATTCTTTCATTTGTCAGTCAATAATGTGTTGCTATGGTTTTCAGAATTTGTTTGCTTCCTTTACCTTCCTTTTCGGATAGTTGGTGGATTTTATTTATGTAGTTACCTTCCTAAAAACAGTTATAGTTGGCCTTGGACATGCATGAATGGAAGACTTTCATTCTCCTTTGATCATTTTGGTCAGGAGGTTATGAACTAGGTTCTGGTGACATAATTGGATTGTTTGCAATCCCATGGAGGCGTGATGTTTCTTCTCAACTGCCTTAACAATAGGATGATGACCTAAATTAGGTAATTTTCTAGTAACTGGGTAATTGTAGAAATGCACATATAGACAAATTTAATGCACTTCGATACCCATAAGATACTTGTGCAGAAGGTGTGCTTAGATTTTATTCCGTGTCCAGGTGGTGTCAGAATAATTACTGTTTGCTATGCTTTTTCTTTCTCTTATAAACTAGTATGTTATGCTTCTTGGAAATTAACTGGGTAAAGTGAAAGAGATTATTTATGAATCATGAATGATTTGAAGAAATCATTTACAGCAAAGCTGACAATTTACATTGTTAGCAATTAGGTTTCTTTTTTTATATTTACGGTGTTTAAAATAGTTGGCCTTCATTTTTGAGGTTCACCTAATGAGACTTTCATATATTATTCATTTGTGATTCAGATTGCAAACGTACAATGCCCACGCGATACCCATTTTTGGGTGTATGATGATGGTCGTTATGAGGAGGAAGGTCAAAATAATATCAGGGGAAATATCTGGGAAAAGGTATGTTTCAAGAGTTATGTATGATGTATGCATTCCCAGTATGGTGGCATGCCCAGGGAATCTGTTCACCAACAGTTTGCTCTAATTGTGATAGGCTTCAACAAGACTCGTCTGCTCCTTGTTCTCTTTGCCTGTACCTCAAGGCCAGCCTCATGTACATAGGGATGAGGCTAGCAACTATACAACTCTACCGAATTATCTTGAGCAGAAAAAGATTCAGAAGCTTCTTCTACTTGGACTCCCTGGCTCTGGTACCAGCACAATTTTCAAGCAGGTAATCTTGATCAAGTTGTCATAAGAATGTTATAGATAGCTGTAATAATATCCAACATTCTCAACAGTTCACTACTACACTTGTCAAATGAATTCTACCTGAGAGTCCAGAGCTTTTTTTTATTGTTTAGAACTTTAGAGTATAGTGCAATTTGGAGGATTTGAAAGATCAGTTGAGTGAAAATAGATATAGTTTTTCTGTTTCTTATCTGACTGTTAAAGATCTTGTGATAACTGTTGCATTCCTAGTCTCTCCTTTTGATTTTCTACATCTCAATTATCAGATGCTTCTTGCATTTATGTTCTGAAGCATGAGTTGAGCACCTTAATCTTTTCCCCTTTTTTCTCCCCCTTTTGGCCAGAGGTTATCTTGTTCCCTCTAGGCATATAGTTTGGAGGTGTAATAGTTCAAATATTTTCTTAACTGAGCTGCCCCTTTTGTGTAGCATCTCCCTGAAAATTTGTTGTGGATCAGATTAGGCTTGGCTTAGTGCTTGGCAATTTTCAAACATTCTACGATCTCCTGTCCAAGATTGTTCCCTCCTGTGCCTTTAAACCTGATCAACTTTTTTTATTTGTCTTTACTGAACAGGCCAAATTTTTGTATGGTAGCAAGTTTACCTCTGAGGAAATCCAGGAGATCAAGCTTATGATTCAGAGCAATATGTACAAGTATCTCAGCATTCTCCTTGACGGTCGAGAGCGTTTTGAGGAGGAGGCACTGTCTGAGAGCAAACACCAAGGTTCTGATGGACTGGTCTCTGAATCAGGTATTAAACAAGGAACTCGTTTGTGTATGTTTCTACAATAGGGTTTTGATTAGTAACAAAATTTTACTCTTTTATGCAGGAGAAAACATGGACTCCAACGAAGGTAACCATTGTATTTATTCACTCAATCCAAAGTTGAAGCATTTCTCTGACTGGCTCCTAGACATCATAGCCACTGGAGATTTAGATGCATTCTTTCCTGCTGCAACACGTGAATACGCTCCACTTGTTGAAGAAGTGTGGAGAGATCCTGCTGTGCAGGAGACATACCGTAGAAAGAGTGAACTTCACTTTTTACCAGATGTGTCAGAATACTTCTTGAGCAGGGTATCTTTATAACTTCATTGCTTTCCGCTCCATGTTTTGGCCTTTTAAGATATTACGCCAGCACCTAATCTTGGATATACTTTTTGTCAGCATTTTAGATTATTTTATCCACCTATATTTTTGCTGATTTTGGTTCCAAAAACTGCTGGTAATATCAAGCCTACCGGGATAAGATACTTTACTAATAATTATGATTTATTAAACAAGAAGCTTCCTTTGTTCTTGAAACTCGAATCTGATCTTCTATCTGAAACTCTTTGCTGAATTCGTGCTGTAGGCAGTTGAGATATCAAGTAACGAGTATGAACCATCAGACCGTGATATACTGCATGCTGAAGGTGTGACTCAAGGTAATGGCTTGGCTTTTATGGAGTTCTCCATGGATGACCGTAGCCCAATGTCAGAAACATACACTGAAAATCTGGAAGCCGCACCCCCTCCTCTGACCAGGTTTGTATTTCTGGAGTTGTATTAGTGACTGAAAAACCTTTGGCTACTCTTCTCACTCTTCTTGTCATCTTAAAAAGTCAATGAAATCGTGGTCTGCGCTGATCAGGAATTGAAATCTCTTTTAAAATCGAAAAAACCACATTTCATAATGTAAACTTTGAGCTTTTGTCATCTCAACATGCCAACTATGCCTATTGTAAAACTTCAGGTATCAATTGATAAGAGTCAATGCCAAGGGGATGAATGAAGGGCGCAAGTGGGTGGAAATGTTCGAGGATGTTCGTGCAGTAGTCTTCTGTGTTGCCCTGAGTGACTATGATCACGTGTGGATCTGTCCAGAGAGCAATGGTAGTAGTGGCTCGCTGCTTCAGAACAAGATGATTCAAAGTCGAGACCTATTTGAGACGATGATCAAGCATCCTTGTTTCAGAGACACCCCGTTCATTCTGATTCTGAACAAGTACGATCTCTTCGAAGAGAAGATCAACCGCGTTCCTCTAGGCACCTGCGAGTGGTTCACTGACTTCAGCCCTGTCCGACCCCACAACAACAATCAATCTCTAGCACACCAGGCATACTTCTACATAGCCATGAAGTTCAAGGATCTCTATGCTTCCCTCACTGACCGAAAGCTCTTTGTTTATCAAACTAGAGCCAGAGAACGGTCCACAGTCGACGAGGCATTCAAGTATATACGCGAAGTGGTGAGGTGGGACGATGAGAAGGAAGAGAACTACTATGGTGGCGCGGAGGACTCATTCTACAGCACGACGGACGTGAGCTCCCCTCCATTTATCCGGCAAGACTAACAAGTAAACCTCGAGCTCCTCTCCTTTATATCCGAAAACGGAATTCTTGAAAAGCTTCAAGTAGGGATGTGTACATAAATGGAGAAAAAAGAGAGAAAAGGTGAAATAAGTTTTGGGTTCTCATTTTTTTTGGCCAACGCTTGGAGCTCATGATATCAACAATGAATGTTTTTTACCTTACTGTTTGCAGTTTAGCTTCTGATTCGTGACGCTGTTGTATGCATACATATTTGAGCACAAAATACGTGTTTTCGTGTCCATAGATGACAATGTTTATTGAATGCCCTATTTGAAATCGTTTGGGTTTTCGGGTTCGCTTCGGTTTGATATTGAGTCGTGCATTGATCTTATGCGATGATATTATTTTATACACTTGACATACATTGATGATAGTTATTTTTATGACGGGGTCTTTGGTAGATTGCAGTGACCGTAAAACATAGGTGGTGAAGTGGAACGGAATAAGTTTTTACGAGGATTTTTTTTTTCTTTCGCTAGGTGTAATCAAGTTATGTATTGCCAAACTTAACTGTTGATGTTTGGTGACCTCAATTTATTTGAGTTGAATCTGAGAATATTCGCGGTGTGATAAATTTGGATTTTTTCACAACATAATTGGGGTTTGAGGGATTGGATGCAGGGGCTTTGCCCCCGCGGTATGGACCCATATATGTCCAGTTCGTTTAGGGTTTTTTGGTTGGTAGATTATTTAATGATAAACCGTTTTTTGACTCATAGTGAAATCCTCCTCTGGCCGTGGTTTTTTCCGTCTTGGATTTTTCATAGGGCTGTAAACGAATCGAATCAAATCGAACACTCTGATGCTCGAGCTCGTCTCGTTAAGAAATATTCAAGCCCGAGCTTGATTCGAACTTTTTTCCTCTTGTTCAAGCTCGGCTCGATAAATACTTTTCATGTTCAAATTCGGTTCGAGCTCGACTCGTAAAATGCTTAAAAATTTACTAAACAAGCCTGAACTTGAATGCTCGAAAAAAAAAAACTCATCTAATTTACATATTCGAGCTTGAGTTCGAAAAAAATAGATTATTTAATTTACCATTTGAAATATTTATATTATTCATGAACATGTTCGATTAAGTTCTAGTTCGAACATGTTCACGAGCTGGCCGAGCCTAATACTACTCTGTTCGAGCTCGGCTCGAAATTTTATCGAGCTCGATTCAAGGCTCGAGTTCGGCTCGTTCAAAAAACGAACAAACTTCGAACGGATTTTTTTTGAGCCGAATTTCGAATAGCTCGTGAGCGGCTCTGTTCATTTACAGCCCTAGTTTTCCACGTAAATCTGTGTTATTTTGTTTCTTCATATTTGCTGCTTTCTTGTCTTAATTCTATAACATTAACTTTGGAACTTAATCGAATCTAAATAAATTTTTAAATATATATTTAAATTTAAGCATTCATCTTTTTTTTTTAACTATAAATTAATATATTTTACAAGAATATTATATATTTACTAAAAGTTATTATATTTCTTATAACAAATGATGAGTTAAATTTTTCCTCCGTTTCACAAAGAATGTCATTGTACACAATCCAAGTGAAAATTTCACATTTTTCTCACATTTGTCCTCATTTAATAAATTCAAATATACATTTTTTACTCGTTTAATCTATTCACATAATTGTATATTAGGTAATTTGATTATTTTATTAATATGTGTAAGTTTATCCAGAATGACATTCTTTATAAAATGGAGAGTATTAAATTGATATTTTTATATATTTGATCTTGCTCACCAATTTATTAACAATCTTACTCATGACTACGAGACAAGTAATGTCAAATTTAAACTTAACTCGTTTTCACTAGAAGCTTTTATTGAATCGATATTCGAGTAGCTCTCATTCACAAATCACAACCCCATTTTCTTATTAAAACTCAATAAAGAATGTGGAAACTCTATTACTAGAGTACTATTTTTTAAAACCCTTCATTACTAGACTAGTATGATCATATTCTACACTGAATTTGCATTCTGAATTCTTGATTTCTTAACACATGCATCATCGCAATTCACATGATAACCCAAATTTCAACAAAAGTGGCAAGTTAAATTTTGAGGGGTTTTTGATTTTTCACACGTTTTGAAAAATGTAGTTTTAATAATATGAACTTAACTCTTGTTTAGTTTTTCACATGATTTTCAAATTCTGACTAATTGAATTTAACATGGCGGCTGGAGACTGCCACGTTTACGTGGACACTAAATTGCCATAAAATACATGAATTTTGGACTGATTTTGTTTTTTCACATGAATTAAAAAGACCAATTTTAGTGGGGTTTTTTTTTTTTACCTTTTCGTGTAATGCGGCGAACATGATATAAATACTTCAATTTATATTTTTAAAAAATAATTATAGAAAATCATGTGAAAAAACAAAACAAGGGCTAAGTTCATGTTATTAAAACTATATTTCTTTAAAACGTATGAAAAATTAAAAATATCTCAATTTTTTTGTATTTTAAGACAATTAACATCCATTATACTAGGACACCCCACTAAATGTAAACCACAAAGTAAGAAAAAAAATAATAATGATAAATTTGAATACCGAATTAAAACATTGAGTCCAAAGTAATATATAAATATAATAGGTTCCATCAAATTAAAAAAAAAAAAAGAATTAAACACGTGACATAGGCGACCAACTGCACCGAAATAAGTAGCAACTTCCCAACTGTACTAATCAACCAAGCTGCCACCCCCCCACCCTACCCCACCCCCACCCCCACCTCCACCTCCGCCGTGTGAAAGCTAAAGCTTCTGCTTTTCCCAACTTTCTTCGCCTTCTCTATCAATCCCACTTCAGAAAATAATTCTCCCATTCACGAAAGTAAGTTCTTTTTTATTTTTTTCGAATTTTGTTGTTGTTGGATTTGCTGTCATCGTATGCGAGCGATCGTATTCACTATCCAGAATTTGAGAATCCATTTTGGTAATGGGATGGTTTGTATATATTGTTGGAGTAATTTACGGTCTTAATTGAAAGTCTTGATTTACGCAGTAAATTGGGAGAAATGCGCGTGACATTTGGTATTTGTTTGTGTTGTGCGTGATTGATTTTGAAGCTTTTGGTTCGGATCGTATTGCACCGATCATGTTGCTGTTGGAAATTTAGGGTGTCTGGTTTGTCAACATTTATGAGTGGGAGATTGCATCTGACTGTTACATTAGTGGAATAAGATATGAAAGCCTGAAATTGGAAAATGAGGTGGTGAATGAGTAGTGTGATTTTTCAGCATGTAGGCTTGCCTGAGGGAGCTGAGGTAATCGCGATCAGTAAGATAACATCTTCTCGTGAATAGGATTTCTGACAAGTCTGTTGCAGCTCTTACTGAGAGATTACGAATCTACAAATAAAAACATATTTTTTTATTTTATGTTATTTTATTAATCTTCGTGTCATCACACTAGCTTCTTTCTACTAATAGGTCGCATTAGTACAAGATTCTGTATTCCTATCAGTGTACTGATGTGCTTTGTGCTTCTTGTTGCTTTTCCCTTTTTCTTATATTTTGAGAAAGTCAAAATTCACTTAGCTTGAAATAATATTGCTAGCATGTTAAAGATACTTGGTTAGAGCTGAATGAATGATGTTTTATGTCATATTTGTAAAGTGCTTGATGGCTACTTTGCTTACCCTTTCAGGTTGCAATCTTCTGATTCTTATTCCATTATGACAGGATTCAGCAGCTATGTCTTGACATCCTGAGCTCTGATCTATGAAATTTTCTTGTTTACATTGCAAGATTGTCATCACCCAGGAGATGTGATATTCATGCTCTCAAATAATTTTGGTTGTTATTGCTCTTAGTCCCCCCCACCCTGACCAGGAGAAATACTCTGCAATTGTTTGTTTAATCTGAAAAAGTGTATTCAATCCAGCAATTTCAATTAGTGACTACCTTGACAAGATTTGCTTGTGGAGATAGTCTAACATGGCCGATGTTGTCAATAGTAAAAATACGTCGAGAAGGCAAACAATTGCTGCTGGCCCTAAATCCTGTGTACATCAGTCTTTAAGACCAATAACATCACATAAGTGGGAAATTGGAAAGGGAACTGGTGTTCAGATGGCATCCTTTCTTGTTAAAACAATTGCACTAGAGACTGTACGGAGGTTTTCGAGGGCCAAGTGCCCATTTATCTGGACTGGGCTACAAGGTTTACAAATTCTTAGTTGTCCCCCGTTCAAATGGATCCAGCGCTGGAAACCTTTTGGCTTCTTGGTGAATGGAATGCAGGTAGGTTCTTAACTTAAAGGTGTGGTCTAATGTTCATGGTTGAAAACTGAACTGGAAAATATTAACCGAGTCACGGTGTTGACTCGTATGTTCAGCTCATAGGGATATGTATGGACTTCTGGTGCTGCTCTGGGAGAAGCATCAGTGGTTTTACATATATAGGAGTACCACATGAAAACCAGTAAATATTTCACCTGCTTGTCCAGAATTGAACTGCTAAAACATCATTAAAGGGTTTCCTTCAGGTCATCCTTCAGTTGGAAATGGTCCTGAGGGTCTTCTTTTCAGTTTCAGCATCACGTTGACGAAATTCCTTAAATTCCATTAACATTTTTTAAGATACAAATTTATTTTCTACACATAGGCATCATCACCACACCCACTCCTAAAACAGAAGTTCCTTTTCGGTGCCAATTTATGCTGAAATATACGAGTTTTATAAACTAAGATTGATGTGTGAGAAAGTGATAATTAGCTTTTCACTAAATGCTCATTGGAGTTGTTTTAAACTTCAAAGATGTTTTGAAATTTTTATCTACAGTTCTTAATAGTATTCAATATTTTCTCGACCTCACATTTTGAACGTGTCTGGCTTTAGATGATATCACGGCCATTATTGGTTCTCTCTATTGCAAATGCTTTAGCTGACCATTCAGATGGCAGCAGTTTCCGCCTGGATGATGATGATGATGATGATGATGATGAAAATTCTCCTAGCCATGGTGATCCTCAATTAGGTTCACAAAATCTTTCAGAACCCCCATCTTTACAGTGTACTGAGAACACGAGGTACATGAAATAGTTTAGTGCTCATATTTTACACCCATTTTGCTAAAGATCTTGTGATGGTTTCTTTCGGTGTGCCAGGAGATGATACCTGAGATAATAGTTCTAAGAAAATGAAAGAGTATTTGTTTCTAGCTTTCTAGGAAGATAGCTGGAATGATTTTCAGAAACAAAATGCATGCATGGCAAAATATAGCACATTTCTCAAATACTAGCATGCCTTCATTCTTGTCTTTAGTCTCTGAAGTTACAGAGATATCCCTGTGCCCAGTGCTTAGCGCATTTCTTCTGAATTTAATGTTGTGTAAAATGTCTTTTTCCTTCTTCCCATGTGCCAAAGTGTCCTTTATTACTATCTTGATGCTGCTATCTGCTCCCTTGGTAAGACAAGGTTTGCTCTTGTAAATAGTGAATCCTTCGTTTCAACTAGTTTTACATCTGTTCTCAAGATATAATGACCGCAGGAATTTTTTATGCTGCTACCCGGGACACTTTAGAAACATTTTATGGTCTGGACTTCTTACACTGGTTTTCTAGGCCTTAGAACATACTCTTGTAGAGTATCTATTATGTTTTCTTTGAAAAATCAGATATATATCCCTTACTCTTTTTATGATTTTCTCCATCTCATTCTCACTTACAGAATCTGTGGAGAAAATCCTCAAGGCCTTTTGTCCACTGATTGGATTAACCGCCTTTGCCAAGAGCTGGAAAGCCGGGGAATCACTTTACCTGAAAGGTGAATTTTATTTTTTTTATGACTAGAAATTGTGATTTATCTATAGTAGATCTGTAAAACAAAATAAAAAAGAAATTGATTGTCTAGAGTCAAATTATGGTTCTTTCTGGCACTGTTTCTTTCCCGGCTTTGTTTTGGTCTACCTAGCTTGAAAAAAAATCGATGAATCTTTGAGGACCGGAAGGAATGTGTAGAATAAGAGGTCGGGAACTGGGTTAAGTTTAGGGTAGCATGGTGAGTCTCGATTTCTATTTGTCCGAATTTTCCATCATCTTTTTGTGGCATAGTAATTAGTGAATAGTGCTTAAGCTTATGATATATATTGGAAGGAAATATTTTTATACATCCATCATCACCTTAGCCTGAGATAGTGTGCGTATAAAAAACCATCCACAGTGAACTTGACCTAGTTTTCCAGTTGAACTATAATAATTTCTCTCAGTTAGCTCCCTATGAATGATCCTACTCGCATCTGATATAATAGGATTTTGGTGTTCTCGTGTTTCGAGTTATGCGGTATCGGCAACAACAACAACAAAAAAGAAATCACTGGAAAAATGTTAATTATTTCCGTAATTCTGTTGATTGGTTATTTAATACAATGAACCATCTTTTTTCTGTATTCACATAAACCATCCAATACATTTATGTGCCTTCTATCTTTCCTCTGCATTTTGGAGCATGACATATTCATGTTTGTGCAGAATTAACCACAAGGAATTGCAGAGATTTTATGTAGCTGCAAATGGTGATTTCTCGACCTTGCTATCATCTGTAAAGAAGACAATACGATGGAGGGACTCTTACAGAATTCTCTCTGAAGAGGAACTTGAGTTGTGGTCAAATTTGGTCTTCTGGCATGGATTAGATGTGAATCACCGACCATGTCTCATTGTCCGACTTGGCCTGGCTTGCGTCCGCTTGTCATCTCATGATAAACCTCGCTTTGCCCAGGCTATTGGTAAGCTCTTCTGAATTTGTTGAACTTATATTATTCAGTCGACATTTGTTTTGAGTGAGTACGTGCTTAAGGAAGCTACTCCTATAAAGCATGCCCAACTAATAGGGTGTTGTGAGTGAAGTATCTCAGGTGGAGTACGGTGTCCTGCACTTGGTGGAGGGAGAAAATCCTCAAATTACTGTTCTGGTGGATTGTCAAGGGCTGTCACCCCTGAGAATTCCCGTGAAAATAATGCGACACTGCTGTAATATTTTGCAAGATCACTTTCCTAATGTTTTGGGTGGATTAATTGTCATACGGCTTCCTTCAGTTGTCCGTGTTATTGCCCAAACATTTCTACAAGTAAGTTAGTGGACCAAATTTTATAACTATCACCATGCTTTATATGTGTGTGTGTGTGTGTGTAAATTTTGATGCAAGCATCATACTGTTGATAAAAGATAAAAAGAAATAACAGAGAGAATAGTCCCAACTCCCCTATGCTTCATTTCATTTATGCTAATCTCCTCTGCCTTTACACCAGGTTCTCAAACCTGCAACTAAGCAGAAACTGAGAATCGAAGGGGAGTCGTATCAGAAGGTTCTCTCTGAATGTTTTCAAAGCCTTCCTTCATATCTTGGCGGACAATGCAGTTGCATAAGATGTAGTAAGCTTCAGGGAGGCGATTTGTGCCAAATTTTGGAGAGGGGGGCAAGCATTACAGAATCGGTTTCAGATATTGTCGATGGTGAGGATTTTCCATTGGCACAACCAAGTGATCAGTATGATATGATCATGGAAAATAACTGCAGTCGAACACTACGAACTGCTGTTATAGGCATTCTCATTATCTGGGTGCTGATCGCGTTTCTTGAGGGAATTTACAATCCCTAAATCTTCTTCAGCACTGAATACTAAAACTCCTCAATAAGCTTGAAGCATGGGGCAAAGTAGTGCTATATAGTAGGTAACTATAGAAGTGTGATTTATCATATCATACGTAAGTATTTATTATTGTAATGAAATGATGCAAGTTTCATAGTCAATCTTGGCTATAGCAGTATGGTGTTCTTATAGTGAAATCAAGCTGTACTTCCGAATTTCTGTTTACCCAAAGTTAAAAATCGTGATATTTATGAGATTGATAGGGTTTCTTACGAAAAATAGATACATCAAATTAAACTAGAATGCAAATGGCATCACTATAAGATCGCTCAATATCCAAGAATGCCAATGGCAACAGTTGAAGCATGTAAATAGAAAGTAATAATACTCTTATTCCCCTGCTCGTTTATATTTCCCAACTAACGCAGAATCCATGTGCAACGGCAATGAAGATTATGCAGCACGATATCGTCTCATGGGGATCAACAATACGATAGATCTAAGTACAAAAAAATTCTAATAAACCCATAAACCTGTTCAATAGAACGATTTAGCAAAAAAAAAAAATAGAATGAGTATTACAAGTATGGTATTCTGGCATCGAAACAGAGATGTTCAATCGCATGTAAAGAGGTCTGCTGCTGCTTACTCGAAATGAAAAGAAATACAGGCATTGCAAGACAACCATACACGGGGTGGCCAAGAACAGATTTGGTTCCGATAAAAGTAATAGATTTGGCGACTTCTAAAACATTGTCAGAAGAAAATGGAAGAAATAAGAGCTAAAATTATGCTGCAACTAGATCAGGTGTTTCAGCCTCGACGGATAACAAAGCAGTGTGTACTTTATCCACCCAATTGTCCAGCCTGTCGCGCAAAGATTTGATTTGAGGGATCCCTAGGACTCTGGGTTGCACCCAGGACACATAAACTGTTCCCTCTACTTGGTCGATAATTCCTTCAATCAGATGCACCTGCAATGAGATTTAACAACCAATTACTCTCTCCTTAGCCCCAAGATAATTAGAAAAGGTCTGGATGTGACCATGTCACAGCAAAAATTTCCATGCTCCAAATGGGATATAACAATTACTCTATCCAAGCTCTCAGGGAGAGTTCACACATTCATACAATAATTTATTGATTGAACAGTGGAACAAATTATATTGTTCAGCAAACTTTTGCTAAATTCAGTGGAGAAAATATAATTTCTGTTAAGGCTCTTAATCACAGCAATTGAAAATCCAGCATAAGAAGAAAACATTATCCGTATCCACTTACTGAAAGGCTCTTCATAAGAAGATACTCCACATCTTCAACGGTAAGTTTTGTTCGTTCAGCGATAATACTCAATGGAATCGTTCTATCTTCTGATGGTCGGCTGCAAGTAGAAAGTGTTATTTAAAGTCAGTGGAAAAAAATATAATGCAAGGTAACTCATGACTATCAGCAAACTTTGCCGCACATACACAAGCACAAACAACACACAGAGAAATAAATTCACCTGAATATGATCTCCATCAAGCAAAGAATGTTGATCTTCTCCAAAAGCTTTTTCTCATTCTGGACTAGTGCTGGTTGGCTACTCAGAGCAGCTCCATGTACACGACATAGCTCTTGATAACGCACTAAATCACCAGTGTTGAATGCTTCAAGAATATAGTAAAGCCACTCAACTTTAGTCCCCATAAGACTTTTTATCTGCAGAATTTGGAAGTACAAACATTCTCAGCTTAAAAACGTTTAATATAAAACAAAAAAGCACATTCTCAGATCATTCAAATCTTGTTCATTAACATGATGGATGCTTTTTGGAACCATCCTAACTTTCCAGTCTTGATAAGAATCATCACTGACAGAGTACTTACAATTGGATGAGCAAGAAGTTCACCGAAGTTGTAGATGTTCTCCCCCAACAAGGCTGATAGAGATAAGTCAAATGCCAAATCCTAATAAATAATAGAGGACAGTTAATTCAACAGCAATGACATCACGGGAATATCCCACAAGCATATTATTAAAAACACCGCACAAGACACGCATTTCCATGTGATGATAGTTTTAATCGACAGTAGCATTACTAAAATAAATACAGAAGACATCATGACCGTCAATTACAATACAAACTGTGCAATGCATTACTGATGATCATGGCCTGAAAATGATAAACACAAGTTAAAATGAAAGTACTGGTGAACCTTCAAAAAAAAAATCGGCAGCTGTGCGCATAATAATATACCAGCTACATAATCAAATATTAACATAACATGGGAGGTTGAATCAATAAGCATCATAATCAATTGAAGAATTTAAAAGTCTGCAGCACAAGGTGAACCGTTTCCCATCCTTCTTATATCAAAGTTATTATTCATATAGATTAGAGCTTTTTTTTATTCATATTACACAGCAATGACTACTCCTCCCCACCCCTTTGCTCATTACAACATTTAGATGCCATGTTTTCTGGTAATTGTCTCTCTCAGAGCAAGGCAGGCATATAAAAGAAAGAGCCAAACAAGAAAAGCATGAGAGGAAATGCACTAGTTCAAAACAGTTAAATGCATCTCCTGAGAGGTATCAATATTTTAACTTTTTCATCAATCTCTTGAAACAATATAATCAGATTTGGACCTAATTGCTTTAAAAAGTGAGCAAATGCTGGAAGACAGACTTCCTTGAAGAGATTCAGAAGAACATTGCATCACTAAAACTGAACCCAACTCCTAGTTCCAACAACCAAAGCAACATACAATGGTGGTTCTCAAGGAAATAAACAAATTAATTATTTTCCAATGCATGCCTCCCTTAAGGTCATGGAAACCACTAGAGGGGGTTTATATAAATTGCTGCAATAAAAAGTGTGATTGAAAACATACATGCTGCCCTCGAAGATCCCTGTCTTGAAGTAATCACTACCACCACAAATATACAACACACTCTGCCACTACCCCCGATAGCAACTTCAGAAAATGTTTCTGTAAACCTATACGACCTAAGCTGCTCTATCTAAATTCCCTCAAAGCACAACATGGGCATAAGTTCCACAAAGGCTTCAAAATGATCCCATTATCTTATAACATCCAACAGAGTTATAACTAACTCATGTTGCAATCACTTAGACATATTTCATGCAGTATTAAATGACTAAGGCTTCCGTGCCAATTGGAATTGCAAAACCACCATAAGATAAAAGCTGAACATTCTTATAATCAGAAATGTGCTATGGATTATCAAACACCAATATAATAAAAAAGAACATACCAGCTTAAATGATTCTGACAAACTCTCTACTGAAGTGTAAGCTAGATAAAGAAGAGCACTCCTGTAGAACTCAGCAAATTCTTGACGTCTTTTATAATATTGTGAAGAAACCCAATAGTAACTAGCATACACAGATGGATCAATGTCGGTCATGCTGTCAAGTGTGCTCTTTCCCTCTTCTAAGAGTTTCTTGCATTCTTTTTGGTCTCCCTCCTCAAGCTTCAATAAACCAATCTGCATTTGGATATACAGTATTGGCTCCTCTATCCGCGCTTTACTGGTATTGCGGAGCTTCTCAATCACTCCTTCAAGATAGGATATGGCAGCATCTTTCTCTGAATACTGCCGAGAAACTATGACAGCAAAATGGGCAAGCTTGAGTAGATTGATCTTTGTCTCAAAATCAGTTATGAAGTTCTGGTACAGTTGGATTAGGGAATCTCCAGCCTGAACCAGGGTAAAAGAAAAAAGGAATTAGATTTGAATCGCCAGTATATATGACAGGGGTTCAGAAAAATAAAATTACGCGAAAAACAAGTTTTAAGTACCATTTGTTAAACTAAGTAAAGTTCAAACATGTCTAAATAATGACGTGTCTAGCTTTACTTGTCTTCTTCTTACCTTGACTTTCTTAGGAAAAAGTTTATGTAATCTGGAGCTATTGACTACTTTTTATGCATGTTATTGGTATGGTATCTATATGGCAAGAATGACAATGAACAATTGATCTCTGTAACAATAGGACATGTTAATCCACATTATGCAATATAATTAAGCTAAACAACAAATGAAAATACTATCTAAAGGAAAATGATATCGTATATATACCATTACAAAATACATTGCAAAATACAAAAGAATCAGAAAGATGTCTCTAAATAGATAATTATAGAAATACCAAAAGTATTTTGTCCAAATAAAGAATTATTTGACTTAGATGATGTTAATGAAAATTCCAAGAAAGGAATTCCCAAATTTTATAGCCACTATGCCAATAAACGTGATAACCAAATTGCTTCCATATGTAACACCGATATTGTGCCAATTGTCCTAGCTTTTTCATAAACTTCCAGATTTTTTACAAGTTCATCGCATATAATTTTTCGAACTTACTTACATCCCCACAGCCACAAAAGAGCATGAGTGAAAATCAGCCGACCCTAAGATACCCGAATCAAGAATCTCGATCTCCTTAAAAACATCACGAATAACAAAACCCTAAAACCAAAACCCTGTCCCCACATCCCAAAACTCAATATAATTTCTACAAAATAAAACAAACATACGATTCAGTATTTCATTATATGAAAGAAAACAAAAACCAAATCTAGACAAAACGAACACCCGAATCATACAATTAAGATGAAAAAGCAGAAACAATTCGCAATATTAAAACTCAATTTTCATGCAGGTAAGTGTTTTGGCACCTGAAACACAGCGAGCGTGACGAATTGCTCGAGCTTGAGCGTGAGCTGGTGCCAGAGCTTCCTCTGGTACAGATCTGAAAGCGCGTTGTACCACTCGGACAGCTCCGGGTGCGCATTCCGCAAGGTCTCCAAATACTGCAGAGCCGCCATCGATTCCTTCCGCCGTCCAATCTACACGAAACACTGGTGCTCGCCGGTACCAAACTAGAGAGAGAGATAGAGAGAGAGAGAGAGAGCAAATGAAGGGGGTGGAGATTTATATGTGGAGTGTAAATGTAAATTTAAATGTTTCTGTATTTTCGTATTTTTCATTTATTTTTCTCACTTTCTTTTTCCCAAAGAAAGGAATTAAATGGGTTGCCTACTAGTCTGGGCTTTTATGGCCCAGCCCGTAAATGAATACATCTGCTTTAATGGCCCAGCCCGTACATGAAACGAATTGGGGTGATTCTATTTACAGCCCCTATTTTTCTCCTCACAACTCCCAAATTAATTAAAATATAAATGTACATTTTTTTAGATTTTTTTGCCCTTATAATCTCCCAACTAATTTAAAACAATAGAAAAATAAAATACAACCCCATTATATAACCCCCCCCCCACCACTTAAAATCTATGATAAAATAAAATGCAACCTCATTATACATACAACCCTAATTACTTTAAAAACTCTACAGAAATAAAATAAAGCCCCCTAATGTAAAGCCCCCAATCTCCTTCATAATAATAAAAAAAGAACAAAAATGAAAACAAAAAAAATATTACAATTCATACGTATATTGGGTGTGCATATCTATTGATGACATGAAACAACTCTGAGATGGATGTGTCTGAAAAGTTGTTGACGAGTGAAATGTAATAAAATTCAAGGTAAATGAGCTTATATTAATTCCATAAAAATAAATCTGCATGCAATACCAAGTGATGATGAAAACTTGAGAATATAAAATGAAATATAATTGCATAGGCAGTACTGCTCATGGTAAAAAGTTGAGCATGGAATATAAGCTCTGCAAATTCCGGAGTGAATACATACCAGAGTTTCAGAGACTGACAAAATTCTAAATAAAGTTGGTTTAATATTCTTAATTCTCATATATAATTACTATATATATATATATATATCCTAACAAAGTTTAATAAAATAATCATAACTTCATGTAGAAAATTATCTTGTAGCTTCGTGTTTTTGTTGAAAACATGATCCGTGTGACTTTTCAGTGGTATAAGATCCAGACTATAATTCACTTTCAAATAAATTTAGCTAAATTAAACGATTTAATTAAGAAATTCAATTAACTGAAATTTAACTAAAATTTTTAATTCCGATGCACTTTAATATAATTAATAATCACGGCACACTTTAATATAAAACCATAACTTTATGTAGAAATATTATTTTTTCGCTGTGTTTTTTTTTATTATTATTAAAAACTAGGTCACATAGCTTTTTAATGATGTATAAGTTGAACCATAATTTACTCAAAATGAAATCAATTTAATTCGTAAAGTTGAATGAAAAAAAAAATTAAAATAAGGTGTGGCTATATATTTAATTCGTACATTTTTCCTTTTGTATTATTTAAAGTGTGGCTACATATTGGGGTTGTATCTTAGTTTGTTGGAGTTTTTAAATGGTGGGGGCTATATCTTAATTTGTTAGAGTTTTTAAATAGTGGAGATTGTATTTTAGTTTGTTAGAGTTTTAAAATAATGGGGGTTGTGAGGGCAAAAAAAATTAAAAAATTAATATTTATATTTAATTAATTTTAGGAGTTGTATTGAGAAAAATGGGGTTGTGAATAGAATTTCAATTACCCAACTAATTGATATCACAGCCCGCTAATGGTGTCGTCGAAGATGTTAATAATGGAAAGGCCCGTTAATTTCAAAGCTTTATTAAGTTATTGGGCCCGATTATCGCCCGATCCAATTATGAGAATAGTTCGTTATTTTCTTTTTTGTATGTTAAATTAGAGGCCAAATTTTGTTGTTAGAGGTTCATTAATATTTTCCCGTAAAACATGTTCATTAGATTTCGAAATTGCAATATTTTATTTTAAATGAATAAATAAGAGTATACTAAGAAAATTGCACGCCAATTTTACTTTTCTAATATGGATAATAGGTAAAGTTATATTTTACTAAGTATTGCATATATCATGCCTAATTTGATGATAGCTTTATTTTTTTTTCGAAATGTGTGCGTGTAAGACGTGTGTGTATGTGTGTGAACATTGTCCACATGCCCCTCGAATATGAATGACGCTATAACTTGCCATGTCATACTTATCTGAGCCCTATAATCTAAAATCAATTTCCCTAATGAATTCTCATGATAGAACATATGCATTACATCTCCATCATCAATGGCTATGAGTGTTCTTGACCTCACTACATTTGGTTATTTACATTGTATTTCATATTTTGTCCACAACTAAAGTTTCGGCATAATTATTGAGAATTTCAGATATCGAAATTTTTCTATTCGTGGGATGATAAAAATTTAAAAGAGCGAGAAAAAAAAAGTTATAAATAGAAAAGAAGATGTAATGCAACCTATTTAAGATGGAGTTTAGGCTAAGAATGATGACACCCATCACTTCCGCTAGTGACCTAACCCACCAAAGCAAGAAAAAAATCACAACATAGGCATGAGAGTGAGTGTGTGACAATTATTTCAAGTTGACTTCTAAGCAAAGCAAAGCTACTATGCTTTCCTTATTAATACTTCCAAACTCAACCCACACCCCAAAGCAAAGCTACTATGTTGAATTCTCGAGTGTATCTCCTCTTGCTTCTCATCATTGCTTCCGGCGGCTCCACGGCGGCGGCGGCTGGCGGCGGAGGCGGATGGAGGTGGCAAAGGAAGCCATGGATGAACCACGGAAGCTTTCGCGGGCCCCGTGATCGCCTCGTCAATCCCACTGTTGAGCATGCATATCAACTTCCCAAATTGCCTATTTAGTCTCAAATTGATGCGTTTAGGGTTTGCAGTTGTGGTATAAATAATTGATGATCATTTACTTCATGTATAGAAAAATAATAATTAGTGAGAAATAAAGTCGGTTTTGTTTCGGCACCTTCTATTTTTATTTCGCATCTATCTTATGTATTGCTCAAAAAGCAACAAAAATTCATGTAAATTAATATATATCACAATGTATTTGCCTATAATGATACCAATGGAGAACCGGGGATAGGATAGGATGGAATAGGAGCGGAATATACCCAGAACGAACGGCTTTCGACTTTTGAGGGCATCACACAAGCACACTGTCCAGATTTATCATTCATGAATCTATAAAACCAGTTATGATCTAAGGAAATAAATGAGAGGTTTCACAAGGTAGAACAAAAGCTTTATACAACTATCATCATCAGGTGTTGAAGCTTATTCCAGATGCATTACACTCTTCGAGCAGTTTAAGGATGTTGTGTTCCGGGGCACTGATCGAAGGCAGGATAAGTCGGTTAGGTTGTCGAGGTTTTGTTCTGGGAATCTCAGCTTCCGGGGGGATCTGCTCCTGCAAAACGGGCGTCTCCGCCCTCCTGGATACCCCCGACGACACTCTCTCCTTCCATATTCTCCCATCCTGATCACCAGAGAAAACATAAAATCTTCCTTAATTGTATATTTTTTCAGAAAAATACGAATGCAAATTATATTGGAATATTGCCAGGGTAATGTTGAGGAGATCCACCAACCATGTGAGAAACAAAAACCAAACAAAAACTCAAGGAACATTCAACATTAATATGCTTAGATTGATTTCTAAGGATTGCTATGGGATCATGGAAAAGAATTTTTGGAGGGAATTTGTGGCTTTGCTACAAGAGAAGCATTCTCGACCGGAACATTCAACAATAATCATGAATGAGTGTTCTATAAATTGAATGTTTCATGCTCTCCAGTATCAAAATAACAAGGCGCTAACAAATAAATAAGCCAACATAGCACACTCATTAAAAGGACCTTTTTTTTTTTTTTTTTTTTTTTTGTGGGCAAACAAAAGTCAGAGAAATAGGAGCATATGCTGATAGATATGCATCAATTTGGCTTCATCAAGGGATAACTTGGCAGAATCAAAAGATAGAGATATAAATTACAATACAACAGGAAGAGAAGCAAGGAAAATGAGTAAAGATGTCTCAAAATCTTGAAACTCTCTAGCTTCATAATAGACCACATTGGCAGCAAGAAGACTATTAATAATAGACAAACACACAAAGTATTGCTTTGAGTGGATATATAGCTCGATTCCCACCCATGTTAGAAAAATCAAAACATGTTCAAATATATCAAGAAAATATTTCAAATGATATCCTATAATACTTTAGTCCCCCCCCCCATCTTGAAATAGGTCATATATCCTATACACTATGAGTAGAAAAGGTATGCAAGCTAGCATCCTCTTGCAAGGATTATCAACAAACCATGAGGATCAAAGGAGAGAAGCTGTGTTTTACTTCTCAAGCAAGAGATCAAACTTACATTAAGAATTGAAGGCTCTGGTAGTGGACACTGGATAGGCTGGTCAGTGTCGAAAGGCTCAGTTGGATGTTCAACGGGTTTGAATTCGACTGCTATTTCAATCCCGTGGGGGACAGCAGATGAAGCTGTCTGTAAAACAGCAGTGGCAGGAGCATCTGAGGTAGGAGGCAATGCTTCCCTTTCATCCTGTACATCAAGAAAGACCCACCATAAGCAATAAAACACACCAAGAATATAATGCCCGGATCGAAGTAGCAAAAGATGCAAATGAGTATATACAGTTGACCTTACAAACATGAGATCATCATATATCAATCAGTGAGTAGAACCCTGGTACAACTTTGATTTTGTATGCTAAATATGGAAACATCAACAGCAAACAGACAACTGAAAGAAGTAATCTACTAAAAAGAGAGCATGAAGAGGAAAAGAAACCCAATCCAAGTAATTCCTTCACCACAAGATAGCAGCTCTCTTTGCTTTCCTAAACTGTGGGGAAAAATCACTTCTTCTTAGGAAAGGTCGGTATTATTTGAATTGGGAAAGGGATCTAGCTAATAGGGAGTAAGAATCATGAAAATCCCACTAGAAATTAAAGTCCCAATTTCAATCTTGATTCAAATAGCTAGAAGAGGGGCACTAAATTCAAGCCAGAACACAGCTGACTGCAATCTGTAAAACCGAACTTGCTCAGACAGCTGAAAACTTAAACTCAAATCAAATGAAAAAACAAACTAGAGAGAGAGAGAGAGGTGCTCACAAGAGCACTTTGAGTACGGCGATGGCTACCCCTGACAGAAAATCTTGAGAAAATCCCCACCATAATTCAGCCGACGAAAACCAGTCCCTCAGATTTGAGATTGTAATCCGTCAGCCAAAAAGATAATAATCCAGTTTGTCCCTCTAGAATTCAGAGAGAGAAAGTAAGCGAGCTGACGTATGTGGGTAATATGAAAAGCTGAAATCTTGGCTTGTAGTTTGGGTTTTCTGTTGCTGCCACCAGGCTACATGACGATCGAAAGACTTGAATTTTACACATCAAATTGAATAATAACTTAAATAGATTATCGTTATTGTTTATGGATGGAGCTGAAGTTAGATATTATTCTATATTATTATAGCCGTTGATGAAGATAACACAGACTACGAACTAAAATGGCCGGTTCAAGAGAATCATCTTTGGGAAATGGAAATTACAAACAAAAACAAAAACAAAATTGGGCAGATTGCCTTTTCTCTTACTATTCACTATCAGATATTAATTTATATTTTGATATCTGAATTTTCAGGCGTTTAATATCTAAAGAGCTTGACTTCCATGCACAAGGTCTTATTTAAGATTATTTACCGCGTGGGAGTCACGGACATGTCAATTTTTATTTTTATTTTTCTGGTGTTTTTTTAATTTTATTTTTGATTTTGTGTTCTCTTTTTATTTTTTCTAAAAAAGTTTATACCCTAAAATAAAATTAAAGTGAATTGATATAATTTGTTTGAAATAAATATAAATTTATACACGAAAATGAAATTAATAAACCCTAAAAAGGCACAAAATAAACCCCTAAAAGCCCCCCCTAAAACTTGTAAAAAAACACAGAATAAATCCTAAAAAATCCTAAAAAACACAAAATAAACCCCTAAAAGACACAAAATAAATCCTTAAACCCACCCCCCGCCAAAAAAAAATTCTAAAAGACACAAAATAAACCCCCTAAAAAAATCTTAAACCTTATAAACTATGAACCCAAGAAAAACTTTGAATTCCTAAACTCTAAACATTAATGGGAATGGAAAAGATCACAATTTGAACTAAATAAACTAGTATAAAATACTACCAGACGCCTTACTTTTTAATGATGCAGATGGTACTTTTTAAATTTTGAGTGTTACTTTTTAGTGTTGCAGTTGATACTGATTTTGCCGATTTTTTTATTTTTTGCGGGTTGACCCGCGTTTTGACTTTTGACCATATGCGTCTCAAATAAACCTTATTTGCACCTGGTGCATGGAAATTTTTGTCATAGGACTTGATCGACAATCATAATTTCACTTGAAATATAATTTTTGTTAAAATTCATCCCCAAAAACTCTAACTCTATTTACCCAAATCATATTTCAAGTGCCGGAGAATAAAAAAAAAAAAGTAAATTCAGGATACATTTATTACAATTTAGAAAATTGGGTATCAAATTATAAATAGTCAGTCCAGGCAGTTTTATTACAGACCCATAATTTTTTGTATAAAAATAAAATTTTCTCAATTCAAGTTTCGTTCAAATTTGATCGCTATTTATAACTTTATATATATAGGCGATAAATGCAATACATGAGTTTATTATATATTTTGAAAAGTGAAAACCATATAAAATTGTAATGAAATTGATATAGATGATTTTAGAGTGAATAAGAACTGAAATAATAACTTCAATTAAACAGAACGCTAATCCAATTTCTAACAGAAATTCAAATCCTAAGGTTTCTCAGACTTTCGTCTGCCAAAGTTCTATGATGTTTTTCCTCTGCATGCTCTAATCCTATGAAAATTAAACTTAAATACTAAGTGATTGCGGTCCATACAAAGCCCGCAACTCGCTAACCTAAATTCAAAGGGGGCGTTGGATACCTTGTCTAGAAACTGTAATTGAGGGGGACGTCGGATATATTATCCAACCGAATCAGTAAATTACACCACGGGTCTCGTGTTAGGACCGGGCCTCGCGTGAACAAGCAGTGGCTATCAAACACACGGTTTTTGATGGATATATTTACTAATATACCTTTATCCAGGCTACAAAACATTATCTAAATGTTGCGGCTCATGCAAGACCCGCAACCCACTAATCTAAATATTAAAATAACTGAATTAACTTAATAAAAAAATAACAACTTAATTAAATTGTTCTTTTGCCCAAACACATAGTTGCATGTGGTGAAGATTATGACGTTGACAAGGAACAAAATAGATGCAAATTAGGTTTGTTGACGTGGATAGATATCAATAAATATTATCGTGACTTATCAATAGCGACTTCCTCAGTTGTCTTTTTTTGGGTCTACAACTCCAGCAAAACATAAAAAAAAAAATTAATTAGATGAATTATTCGTCTTTATCTTCTCAATAATGGTAAAACTTTGCCATCCATTGCTTATCTATCAGGTACGAGTGTGTGGATAAAAATATTATTTTAGCATTATGGAATCATAAATTTATAAATTTATTCAATACTATAAAGTTGGGCAACAATTCTAATCGGGTCTTATTAGACCGTCTAATGGATCTCAATTTTATTTATTTGACTCAGCGAATGTGGTTTTCTTTTCTTGTTCTTTTTTTCTTTTTCTTTTTTTTTTTTTTATAATTTTTAATTTTCTTCTTGTTCTGTATTTTACACACATACATATATATATATATAATTAATTTTTTTATCTAATGTCGCGCAGTGCACGAGTTCATGATGCTCTCGATAATTGTTTTTTTAAATAAATATATATACCCTAAAATTAAATTAAATTAAATTTATTTATTTATCTAGCGTCTCGCGTAATGCACTAGTCTGACGTTAATACTTGGACTCATGTACTGCGCCTGATAAGTTTTTTTAAATAAATATAAACCCTAAAATAAAATTAGTAAACTCTAAAATTGAATTCAATTAAATTAATTTTTTATCTGATATCTCACACGCACCCTAAAATTAGTGTACTCATCTGATGATAATGTATGGACCCGTGCACTAACCTTGATAATTAATTGGGGTTTTATTATGTCTTAATATATATATATATATATGTATGTATAATATGATATTTTGCTCAGATAAAAGAAATGAATGTCTCAAAATAAGTAAACTACACGCATGTAGATAACGGGCGTAATATTTGCAAAAGAACATAAAAATATGTAGTATCTACATAAAAAGTAGCATAACAAAATATATTTTTTTCAACCACATCTATAAAAACATGAATTCTTAACGCAACATTCACATGCTCAAACATAATTATAGTCTCTTGAATTAATGTAAAAATACTTGTATATTTCTAAGATGAAAACCACCATCAATAACAACAATGTGTGTGCTAGCCTTGGATTTACTACTACAAAAGCAAAGAATAGTAGAACTCATATATGGCCACGAACATTTAAACTGGAAAAATAAAATAAAACAAAATTGCAGTGTTGCTTTCCTGAAAAGCCTTGAAATCAGTCTTCGTCGTCGGAATTATCGAACGTTATCTTGGAAGCTTTGGGAGCATTGGCATCAATTTCTCTAAAATGGGCACCATATAGCTTGGACTCCTGCAAGGATGATAATTCAATATATTATAACTCAGCAAGATCAAGATAATAATTCAACTTTGACATAGGTCTTAATTTCCGTGTTATCTATCATGTTAAGCATTACAGTCACTGAATGATATTGATCAACAGGCGTTTTAGTGTCAAAACAATTTCCTCAAAATCACACGGTCTAATCTAGAATCACATAGAAAAAGTCATTAATGTGGTTCCTCAACTAAAATAAAGCTTCTAGTCCTGAGTCCTGACAGGCATTAGTTCGGTAGTTCCAAGACTGAGCAAATGATATCATGCTACGACAATCATATACATCAAAAAGGGTATGCCTGACCTTTTTCTTGACATGAGTCCCGAATTTCAGTAGCGATTCTGGTACAACTTGCTTGGCTTCCCTGAGAACATTTACCAGCTCTCCAGCAAGTCCCTGGTACCATCACATCGAATCATCAGTTAACTAGATATGATATATTCTAATTCAATGAGAGTAGATTCGAAAAATATCCACCACTAAAATTGAAGCATACCTTATTTTCCTTTGTGAAGAATGTGTGAGCCACTCCCTTCTTACCAGCTCTTCCAGTTCGACCAATTCTGTGCACATAATCCTCTGTCGTGAGAGGAAAACTATAATTTATAACAACTTCAACATCGGGAATATCCAGTCCTCTAGCAGCGACATCAGTTGCTATCTGCAGCACACATAACAGTATGTGCGTAAGTACTTGCAGAAGTTTCCAGTCATGTGCTAAATTAATGTATTACTCATGAATCTTTGCTTGTCATATTTGCAAAAAGAATAATACAACAGAAGATATTAATAGGAATAGTATGAAAACACATTAGAGGATAGCTAGAAAATGATAAGTGTAGCAAATTTTGAATTGAAAAAACAAATGTTCCTATCCTATTCTAAAAAATGAACAAAAAAACACACGGGCATACCATTAGAGGACAGGTTCCATCTTTAAACAGTGACAAGGCCTGGGTTCTTGCATTCTGCGCTTTGTCCCCACTTATAGAAACGGCTTTCCAACCCCTGGAGATGACGAAGGAAACGAAAATGATAAACTGGTAAGATATGATAACTAATAATGGAAAGGTAAAACAATGTGCTCTTCATGTGCGTATGATATCATATCATGGTAGCCAAAGTTCAAAATCCCATACATCTCACTTGCCAAAGGGATCAAAATGAGAAATCACCTTCTCTGAAGCATATTCTCGACCCGAGATGCCTCTTTCTTGTATAAAACAAAAACCAACACTCTGTTCCTGCACAAGAGTAAAAAGTTGCACACAGAAGAATCAGAAAGCATTCTGAAAACAGAAATAATTCAAAGGTGCATTGTACTGATGAACTATGCCAACTATCAAGAGCAAAGTAAAAGATTGGAACTGTTGACAAAAATGATACATGTTTCAAGTATATAAAATTTGCTGCAAGAGTTGGAAGCAGCATGGGCAACAAAAATTAGATGATTATTGCTTCTTGTATGAATTTCCTCCTTAAAAGCATATCCAAAAGAGTAAATGGTCATCCTTGAGGTCAAATTTTGTAGTAATATTATATAAACCAAGCAGTCAATCTGGTTAGCACTTTACAAAAGAATATCCTGAACTTTTTTGCCTAGCATGTTAAACTAGGGATATTTATAAACTTGATTTAATACCATAAATAAATAAAATTCAAAACCTAAGCACATAACTTGCACAAGAAACACATACTTTCTAGATTTGTGGTACTTCTCTAGCAAAGTTTGCAGGCGTTCATCACGTGCTCGGTCATCCAAAACCTACAATGACAGATTATAATCATGTTATTACTCGATAACTGATGCAAATAAAGTTCATATCTACTAGAAAATACCACTTCAAGCTAATTCGTCATTAATCTCATTTGTTAATAATACCTCCACTATTTGCATGACATCATGATTGGCAGCTAAATCTTCTGAACCCACAACCACCTGAAACAAATTTAGTTTCAGATAAAAAAAAGAAGGTAGAAGGTAGGTGGTAGAGGTAATTGTCAGAGATAATCACACCTTAACTGGGCTTGGATCCATGAATTCCTGAGCTAATTGATGCACAGCTGGAGGCCATGTCGCGCTAAACATTACCATCTGGCGAACTGAACAGCATGTCAGTCGGAATTACATACACATCATGAGCATTAATATATGCATCAAAACCCAAACTCAGAAGTAGGGATAATAAAAATTCCGGATTTTTTTAAAGAGAAATTCTTAAGCAAAATGCAACAGCTGTCTTTTAGTTTTTGAAATAGAGAGATACAAACCAACCTATGTAAATGAAAGCTAACACTTTAATTTCACATTCTGGTTGAGGAGAAAGTACAAAAAATCAAATGAACATACTTAAACTCAAATACCAACAAAGGTCCACATCATACCAGAGCATGTTTGACTTAATATCGAGCGAACCTCTGGTTCAAATCCCATGTCAAGCATCCGATCAGCTTCGTCTAGAACCTACACAGTCACAGCCATAAAATTTGTTATAAAGCTAAGCGCAACTCTAAATGTTATACAGGTATATCAATTGCATCATCAATTTAAAGAAACTACCAATCAGTTACATAATACAGGTAAGGCCCATAGTGCAAATATCTACATACATTGTATCAATTATCCAGCAAATGAGTTCTTACTCCATAAGGTACACGGATGATAATTTTTTACAGGTTGCATGTTTAGGTTTAATACGAAGATCTCCTGGTATATCCAACATTTATCTAATCAAGTCTATATAGCAAAGATTTTGTGGAATCCTAAACATAGAACATTCCCTAGCCTACATTACATTCTAGTGATACAGTCTTACTGAAGTGGTTGCATCATAAGAAGCAATTCCATGCAATATCAGAGGTATTTTTTTACTGATCACATTCCCCAGGTCTAAGAGATCTAATCCAGTAACAATTGCTGAAGTCTAAAAGCTTTCATGGAGAGTGACTCATCTATAACACAATTCCCTCTAAAAAAAATGCACAATCCTAATGAAGGGAAAAGAAAAGGACAAATAGTTCATCTGAAAAAAAACAGTAATTTATCACCTAACATTAGCAAGGGTATATCTACTTACCACAAAAGAAACCTCTTGTAGGCGGCACACTCCCATTTCAATCAAGTCTTTCAGACGTCCAGGTGTCCCAATAACAATGTCCTGCATTAACCCCATAAAAAGGGAGGATTTAATCATTGAGGGATAAAACTAACTTAAGAAATTCCAAAGAGACAGATGAGAAACTGTATTCTACAAGTAATTTGTTCTATGTAGCTCATGAATTATCCTCTTAATCCAGAATCTAGCCAGTACCATATGTACAACTGCCACTTTTAACCCAAATTACAATAGGCATCAAGCTTCAATGGAGTGTTAAAAAGGACCGATTCATTTTTCACCTTCAAAAGAGTGTACAGCCTGAAAGATGAGCCGACGACCTAACTTAATACTATGTATAATTTGTAAAAACTAAAAACAATTCAAATTACATTTAACACAATTTCATTCTAGATGAAAAGATTCTAGCTAGACCCTAGAGCAATAACTATAAGTTGGGTCTATTTTTACTGATTGTTCAATGTACTCATGCCGCTAATTTTGAGTGCAACTACAGCCACAAAATGAATAAAAATTAGAGAGGCAATGATCTGATACACATTACAAAATAAAACCACTAAAATTTGGCTAATCTTACAAGTATGTAACCCCGGCCTTTTCTCCATCCAAACATTGTCATAATATTCGCAATAGAACCCAAGTTCAGTTACTCGAAGATCAGGATTATGGAATACTTACCACACCAGCTTTCAAAGAAGATATCTGGGGTCCTTTAGAAGTGCCTCCATATATACAGACTGACTTCACTCCACTAGCCTTTCCAGCATCGCATAGAACGTCTGAAATCTAATCATATTTGAGAGTCATCATCAGTTTATATAATTCATAAAACATTCCTCGGCACATAAGATTCTAAATATGATTTTTGTGGGGAGATGAATGTGCAACCGATGATATAAAGTAGCCATAATATAGGTAATAGTACATAAAACATTTTATCTTATCTTTCTAAAGGTTACTAAAAAAGCAAGTGATAATATTCTTGAAGCAAATATAGATAGCTTATGCCTTATCTTCTACATCAGTTGGATTACACAGTTGAATATAATCCTGCAGTACAAGCTTTAGCAGAACATTAATCCTCTGGGACATGGCATCTAAAGATATATGCGCATTCAGTTCTAAACCCAAAACCATTTTCCAGTATGTTCATAATACGAATACAATAATACAAACAACCCAAATCCACATGCTTTTCACAATACACTCTTGTTTCTTCAAAGAGGGAATTCTCCAGATGAATATAATACACACAGACGCACATGACACAAATAAAGAGAGAACCCACAATACAAGGTGAAAAGCAGCATATGCCATACTCAGCAGGTTAAGGCAGGTTAAGGCTTTAAACATATAACTCACCCTTGCATATTATGGCACGTCAAATGGAACAAGAAGTTAAATTTTGTAATGTAAAACAAAGACTAGCAACATAGGCCGGCAATCAATAAAGTGATAACGTACTTGTTGAGCTAGCTCCCTTGTAGGTGATAGAACGAGACAGAGTGGATTCACTTTCTTAGAGGGGTTACTCTTTCGCTTGTTCAACACATGCCTAATAGCAGGGATTCCAAATGCAAGCGTTTTACCTGACCACACCACAATTACATCTTCACAAACACGCACGCGCAGCCAGGCACAAAATGAAGCAGTTTTACAACAAGAATGAACAAACAATAAAAAGTATACCAGACCCAGTGGCTGCAATGCCAATAAAGTCACGGCCGTCGAGCAGAAACGGCCACGAATGAGATTGAATCGGCGACGGCTTATCAAATGCCTTGCAGCAATCCAAGACGTCACCGGGAAGCCCCGACTCATCAAACGAATCCAGCGCCTTGTATTTCACATCGCTGATATTATTCCCAGATACCACAACACCGATACTTTCTCTCACCTCCTCCTTTGCAATCACTCCAGCTTTCCTCTCACTCGCTCCGTCTTCTCCTTCTCCCTCCTCTCTGTCTTTCTTCTTCTTCTTCTTATTCTTCTTCGAAATTTCCGCCGACCCATCATCCAGAATCTCCTCTTCCTTCAGTTTCTTCTTCTTTTTCGTCGACCCATTTAGAGCTTTTTCCGGTTCCTCTACCTTTTTCTCAATTTCTACATCTTTGACAAATTCAGCATCGGTCTCTTCAAGCTTTCTCTTGTGCTTGTTCTTGTGCTTCTTGTGAAGCTTGGTTTGGCCATTTTCCATGGCGTCTGCTTCAGTTTTCTGCTCCTTAGGGCCACCCATGATTGCGATGAATATGACCTCCCAAAACCCTAGAGAGTGGAGACGAGCGGTTACAGTAAGTAGGTTTTGGGTGTGGCGGCAAATTGCGTGGAGAGGAGCTAAAACCTTTTAATGCCCTTGTTTTGCTTTATTTTCCAGAGTTATTAAATTCACTACTAAAATTACTATCAGCACTACTAAAAAACAAAAAACAAATTATGAAATTATTTAAATATTCTTTATTTAAAAAGAAAAGGTCTAAGAGTGATTCGAACATGAAATTTTAAACTTAGCATGTTTATTCGAAATTCAATATTCGAACCGGAATGATTTTAAAAGTAGTCTTGTTCGAACAACCATGGTATGTTCAAACAAATATGGTGTGTTTGAAAATTTATTTTCGAACGGACTCCTTGAATTTTTATTAAGTACCGTTCGAAAATAGGGGTTCGAACACACCATAATTATTGGAACACGGAAGTTCGACGGAATGCGATTTTTTTATTTTTTTTATTAGCAATGATTTTTAGGTAAATTTATAACTAATAAAAGAAAATAAAAAAATATTTTTTAGTGCAAATAGTAAAAATGGTAGTGCAAATAGAAGGAGCTCGTGGAAAATATAGAAACAATTTTTTAAGAAATATTATGTACCAGTGCGTTTCATTTTTTTAAAAAATATATACTCCATTAGTTTCTAAATAAGTGTCATTCTAGCATTTTAATTTTGTTTCAAAAAAATGTCATTTTACAATTTTGAGACATTAAATTCACATTTTTCACACATTTGCCCTCATTTAATGCATTTAAATATCTATATTTAACTCATTTAATATATTCACACAGGAGTGTATTAGGTAATTCAATTAATTTATTAATTTATGTGCATTCATCCAAAATGCCATTTATATAAAAACGAAGGAGGTATTGTTTATTGAACATGTGTCCGTGTCCACATGAAAAAAGTACGTGGACAATGCAACGCAAGGCTCCAAAAAGGTCGAATTTCTTATATGGTACCGGTCTTTCCATTTGCACATGGAAAATTGTTTTTTGCACCACAAATAAAAAATATATAAATTGTGTTTAGAAATTTAATACTCATTTTAAAATTAGTTTCCGAATGAGTTTTTAAAAATTAGTTGTGTTAAAAAACGTAATACTCATTCAGAAGGTCGTAGTGTAAATAGCAACATCCTTCTTAAATATAACAAATTCATCTATTGTTTTTTATCATAATGATTAACCATATCTAGGGCTGTAAGTGAACAGAGCCGCTCACGAGCTATTCGGAGTTCGGCTCGAAAAAAGTTCATTCATTTTTTAAACGAGCCGAGTTCGAACCTCAAATAAAGCTCGATAAAATTATCAAGCCGAGCTCGAACGAAGTAATATTCGGCTCGGCCAGCTCGCGAATATATTCGAACTCGAGCTTAGTCTAACATGTTCGTGAATATTATAAATATTTCAAATGCGTAAATTAAATAAGCTATTTTTTTCGAGCTCAAACTTGAGCTCAAATACATAAATTAAACGAGCTTTTTTCGAGTATTCGAGCTCAAGCTCGTTTAGTAAATTTTCGAGCATGTCACGAGTCGAGCTCGAACCGAATTTGAACATGACAAATATTTATCAAGTCGAGCTTGAACAAGAGGAAAAAAGTTCGAATTGAGTTCCAGCTTGAATATTTCTTAACGAGCCGAGCTCGAGTATCAGAATGTTCGGCTCGATTCAATTCGTTTACAGTCCTGTCCATATCAGAGAAAGTTATTGAAATTTTAATGATGAGTTACATAAATGTTAATTATTCTGAAAATATTAATGTATTACCATATTGTCTCAGCAAAATTTAATTTATTGTCTATTATAATATTAATCTTCACTGGTTGTTGTTATATTAACTCTGCAATATATAATTTTAACTTGATACGATTTATGAATATATGATATTTGTTTATAAATAATATATTATATATTATAGCGGTAAAAGAGGCAAACTCGGCCCAATATGCTAAGAAAGCAAGGTCCAATGGACGAGTCCAATACAAGAGTATATTATAACATATGAATATGCATGAATTTTATTTGCAAAATTAATAAGCATGAGTTGATTTTTTTTAAATAGTAACATCGATTTTAACATTTAGAGGAAATAGTTTTTTATCAATTTGAAATTTAAAATGATAAAAAAAGGGATCACCTCTTACAATTCATTATTTCATGTTGCATTTTCTATGCCAACTCCTTAAATTTTTAAAAAAATATTATGATTTATATAAATTTAAATTTTATATTCAGGATTCATCATTCCTCAATTAAGATATATTTAAAACTTAAAAACAAATAAAAAAAAGTTATGGAATACTAATGGAAACAAGAAATCTGATCCGAAAAAAGAATTAGTTTTGTTAGCCCAAAAAATCAAGTCAGACCTTTTACGGTGCATTTTGCATCAGTTTCCTTCATTGTTGAGTACAAAATGCACCTATTTTATTTTTCGGGTTGAAAATGTATGATTTCATTTTTTGAGTTAAAAAAACACACTTCCACTTCCTTTTCCTTTTGTATATTGTCATAAATTTTATCATATTACAAAACTGAATCTTGGTTTAAAAACGCGAGTAGAACTTATATAATTTAACTATATCATAATATGATTTGATTTGATCTGACAGAATTACTAAATATTTATCTATTTAATAAAAAAATTGTTCCTAAAATAGGTTTTTCGTCAAAAATCATTGTTATTTTTGGAAATTCATTTTTTATTATTAATGACAATCCACTAAATAATGTTTTATTATTAATTGTGAATCATTTTAGCAAATACTTGATATTTATGCTTCGGAAACAAAAGATAATGTTATATAGTATAGTAATTCATACATTTTCTTCGTAATTAAAGTTCAATTTAAATTTCAAAATTAAATTTACGGTGAATCATTTGATTTAATTTTATTATAATAATTTTGTTATTTTTTTTATAATTATAATTTATAACAAAAAAAAATTACACTCATCTCATCTGTGCATTGCACGACAGATATTACAAATAATGTTTCCTAACGAAACCGCAAAACCATATAACTCAAAACCATCCCATTCAAATTCTAACGTATTGGGGATACAATGCATTCCCACCTCCTCCTGCTGGTATGTGTCATGACCCCACCATTTTCCTGATATTTACGACCCTTTTTTTGTCCAAAAATAAAAGTTTCGGTCGACAGAAAAAATCTATCGTGACACTTTAATTAATATATCATGACACTTTAATTACCTATTGTGATAGTTCAAAATTAAAATTATTTTATTGACAACGGATAAATATTGAAAATAGAAAAATGAGTTGTACCCGTTACCTTAGAATTTACCCGCCCCAACCGCAAAAGAAAACCGCCGCTTAACACAATGGCATCTCCCGTAATATTAACCAATCTCTAGTGGCATTTACATAATTCAATTACGCTCCAAAACCATCTCCGTATCCCGCCGTTGCATCCAAAGCAGCGTAAAAACAACCCACTGACGACAGTGCTAATCTACTCGACACTCTCACTCTTCTTTCTCTCTCTAAGACTGACTATACATAAATGAACGCATAATATGAACTTGTGTTTGCTGTATTCATATATAAACGACAGGCATATTTTTCGTCTCAGCTCCGGAAAACTTGCGCTTTAAAACAGTTGGCAATGAATCGGCGAAACGATCCGAATCCGTTTGATGAGGGAGAACCTGAAATCAATCCATTTTCGGTAACCGCCTTCTCAGTTTATCTAGATTTTTCCGATTTTTTAGACTATTTACGCGTTTCACGATCGTTTTTTAGCGGTGATTGTGTGATCAGGGGATTCCAATGTGACCGTGTTATGTTTTTCAATTTCGGGGTTTTATTTTTATTTATTTGGGATTGGGATTATACGAAGTAGATCCGAGAACTAAGGAGGTCATTAAACTCGGTATTGAATCAGTTATCAGGACTAAAATTATTTAGTTGACAACTATTCCTTGTCGTGTTTTGACATGTATTCATGCTTTTAGATAATTCGGGACAAAATCAATTTATTCGTTTGAAATTATTAGTTAGTATATCGAGAATCCTTACATATAGCATATATGCATAAATGTGAACTTCTGGTAGCGGTACTCTTGTCCTGTGGGCCTTGAATTTCTGAACGGAAGCTCAAAGTTGCTTTGGATTCCATTTACGCTCCACGATTTGGTAGCCTAAGTTTGCACTAGCAGAAGAATTGAGAATATAGTATTTAATTGAAATTCAACAGTTAATGCTCATTTTTGTGGACGTTTTCTCCAAAAGGATGGAGAGAAGTACATTTGTCGCTATATGGATCTGTTGAATTTAATTTAATGTTCCACTTGATAAAAAGTCATATATGAATCCGGCTGACATGCATTGGTTAAATTACTGAGACATGCATGAAGAATATAGTTCTCTTGATGGATTATTTGGACTTCATATACGTCCACTTCATGATATGCACAAGGCAAGGATTGATAATTAGGATATTGACGGCTCAAGATTAGCTGTACATGTTAAAGTAATTAATTTAATCAATTTAATCATAGTCCAGGACTTCAGGCCTTGAATCAGCAATTTTTTTTAGTTGATAATAATTTGGCGTCTAGATGGCTAATGAAAGATTTGGACTGGAGTTATACCGTGCAGTTTGTGTCGGGTAATTATCCAAGAAAAACTAGTTATCTTTCTTGTACTAAGGAACTACTGTAGTAATTTAGTTAGTAGCGTTTTATCAGAATAAAAAATGTCAGATTTCTCAATATCATATCCACATGTATTGTTATGATAAATATCATTTCACCTGATGCACAAAGTTGAAGGGATACCTTCTTAAGTCGAATCCAGATATGAAGTATTATTTCTGTCTAGAATGAATTGATCTAATTTGCCGATCTTGAAGAATTCCCTTCTTAAGTTATGCACATGGTTTTTATTCATAAGAAATAGCAACTGGGCTGATGCTTAAGAAGTTTTTATTGTTTTGTTGTCTTGCAGAATGGTGGAACAGCCACTGGATCAAAGTCACGCATACCTCAAATGGTTGCTAATACACTGGGATTTGGTCAAAAACATGATGCCAATGTGGACATACCATTAGACACCATCAATGTAATGAGGTTGAGAAGCGTTCCCGTAATAATTTTCAATATCCAAAACTTTAATGTGCATTCTCTTGCTTAAATGTTCAGGGTACAAAGAAGGAGAAAGAGCTTGCTGAATGGCAGGCAGATTTGAACAAGAGAGAAAGGGCAAGTTTCTCAGTAGGCTTTGAAGTTTTTAAATATCTGCAGTCTCTTAAAGTACTTTATGTGTCCAACACTACGCCTACATTATCTCATGCCGTGCTGTTCAAGTCTTGATGTGCTCCTTTAGTTCTGGACTAGAGTAATCCATTTATATATCTTGGCCTGGCTGTAATAATATACTTTTATCTGCATTGCTTGTACACCCATACAAGAAAGAACGGCCATATTCCCCAATGTATATTGACGAGCTAGTAAAAGGGAGTAGTTCTGCATCCCTTTGAACTGGTCAGAAGGCTATAGGTACTGAAGTATTCTTCAGCCAGTGTTCTGCATATACTAAAATGGCTATTTAGGAAAGTAGATGTTTTTGACATCCGATGAGGTCAGCTAGTAGAAAAGCGTTGCATTCAGTTGTTATTTGGTGTTACTTTCATCTGTCCAATTCATGTTTCTCTTGCTTTGGAATTGTATTCCTGTATTTCTAATCAACGTTTTATTAATTTCAGGAAATCAAACGCAGGGAAGATGCAGTTGGTGCAGGTAAGCTATGGGAGTAAGGCTAGCATTCTGTTTAGATTTTTTTTACTCAGCCTTTTTTATAGTCATCTAACTTTCAGATATTCTTCTTTCCAGCTGATGTTCCTGTGGATGATAGAAATTGGCCCCCATTTTTCCCGATCATTCACCATGATATAACCAATGAAATTCCAATTCATGCTCAGAAATTACAGTATTTGGCTTTTGCAAGTTGGTTAGGTTTGTATCTGGTGCTTTGCTGTTCAAGTTTTAAGACCGTCATTGGTTATGCAGTTCCTGGTTTATTTATAATCTCTAGGTATGAAGATCATTAATTCAGCATTGATCTAATATAAGTAGTCAAGATAGCAATGACCATTTGCTGTTGCAAGCTCCTTACTCTTACAACTGAAGTCTGTTTGTGGAATTTGTTTAAATGTTCCTGGGGTAATTATGATATCCTACCTTTTCTACTATGCATTTTACATTACCTATACATTTTAGATCTCCACCTCCCATGTAGAATATTCCTATCGTTTATATTGTTGCTTGTTATTCTCTGCTATAAAATACATCGCAGGTATTTAAATATTGGTGAAACATTATTTGGTTCGAATAGGTTACTTATTTGTACTGTCCTTGGATTGGTATTTTTCACCATAATTCAGTGAGTTGTGAGACTGCAACTTTGGTTGGTGTTATCCTCAGGGACTGATTGTCTCTTCTGTTGGTTTTGGCAACAGGTATTGTCCTTTGCCTTGTGTTCAATGTCATTGCCATCATTGTTTGTTGGGTGAAGGGTGGTGGTAAGTCTCTTTGTCTGTTGTTCTTTTACATATTTTTAGATATTTTCATCAAGTTGCTTACTGTTGTGCTAAAACATGATTTGCTATCTTAGGGGTCAAGATATTCTTCCTTGCAATTATCTACGCTCTGCTTGGTTGCCCCCTTTCATACGTGCTATGGTACAGGCCTTTGTATCGTGCAATGAGGTAAATCAAATCTTGTTACAATCTCTTCTCGGGACTCTTATAATCATGCAATTAACAGCAGTCTCTTTGTGACCCTAATGTCCAGGACTGATAGTGCTCTGAAATTTGGCTGGTTTTTCATGTTCTATTTGGTATGTTTGGATGTTACCACTGATTACTTTACAATTTCATGACTATAGCTTTATCTATTTTAACTCGTTCAACACAATTTCAATTTGCAGCTCCATATTGGTTTTTGCATATTTGCTGCAATTGCACCCCCAATAATCTTTCATGGAAAATCACTAACGTAAGTTTCTTTTCTTTAATCGCCTAGGAAATTTTGATTTTTCTGATTTAATCTTGCAAGAGGTTCACTCGTTCTGCACTATGCTAACTCCTCATCTGTAGTTGGCAGTAGTTTCATTCTCGTGAATCAACTTATTGTACTGATTAGATGGCTTGAATGAAGATGCAAAATAGTCTGGTGTTTCCTTTTTTACCTTTATCAATGAACACTTACAATTCTGTGTCCATGGTATCAGAGGCATACTTGCTGCAGTTGATGTCTTTTCTGACCATGTGTTGGTAGGGGTAAGTATTTTTCTATTGATGCTTTGGTGCATTCATCAGTTTGCTTCCACTTTAATAAATTATTTTCCATAAAGGAAAGCAAATAGCATAGACATAAACATTGCTTGGAGATGAATGAAAAAGCCCATTTACCTGAAAAAAGAATCCAAAGGCTTATAAGTTTTTTTGTCCTTTTTTGTTTCTCCATACAAGAGTTGATGAGGAACATTTGATAAAGTTCTATATGTTTGGGCTATAATGGATGTTTCTCCAGTACCTTTTGATTTCATGCAAATATTTCAACTTGCTCTGTTTATTCTGTTCAACTTGCAAACATTTTCATGCAGATTTTTTACCTGGTTGGATTTGCTTTATTCTGCTTAGAGTCACTTTTGAGCTTGTGGGTGCTCCAGGTTAGAGAATTAATTTCCGCATTTGTATAGAGCATTTTCTTTATGATGTTTTGTTTTGTTGATTGTTACAATATTTTTATGTGACCTATTTCTGCATTTGTATAGAGCATTTTCTTTATGATGTTTTGTTTTGTTGATTGTTACAATATTTTTATGTGACCTTTTCATTTTCTAAGTAGCTATTTATATGCATTTGCCATTTTGGGTTCCTTGAGTGAGTTGTTTTGGGTTTTAATTCTTGTTTTTGCCAAAAAAAACTCTGGTTGGGGGGGGGGATTCAGTGTATGAACAAAATTGGGAGTTGTGATATATCCATGTGTGTGTTCGGTTCTTGTATTGAGGAAGATAATTTCTATGTACAGATGTTGTTTCTTGTCTGGTAAATAGTGTCACATCTTCATTTTTATACGGTTGTATTTTAGTTTTATGTATACAATGACTGGATGATATAAATATGTATATAAACTATATACTATATACATATATGCAGATTTAAAATAATGGTTAGGATTTTTCTAATTATACATCTGAAATGGATGGAAATATATTTTTGGAAAATTTTACTGTTAGAATGTCAGGTTTTAGTCTCTAGTATAAAAAAAGTGGATAAAACCAATTCAAACCAGTCCCAAGCAAAGCTGTAATTGTGTTATTTTAAAGGAGAAAGACCAGGTAGGAAGTTTGATTGAATTATTTTCTTCAATAGATAGATTGTTTAGATACGGTATGCTGATTTGACATCTCTTTTGCAGAAAATATATGTGTATTTTAGGGGAAACAAGTGAATACAGAACTACATCTGGTGTCTGAAGAATTTGTATTTGATATGGCATATATACTAGTCCAAATCCAAGTATCTTTCTGACTCTCTCTCTCTACCTCTCTACTGGGACGTTTATCTCCTTTTGTAGTTATCATTTTTTTCTGATGATTCCTCTCTGAGATAGTTTCACACAGTGATTTAGTGTATTGCAATCTATGATTTTCTGGACCAGGCTCCCAACTCCTGTAATTAGATAGATGTCATCATAACTTCTTGTCTGTTCATTTTGGGGGATTTTTTTTTCTCTTCATTGGTAGCCTGAACTGTGATGATGGTGTTCATACTAATATCCCCCCTCTTTATTTCTGATTCTTGTCACGTTTAGTGTTACAATGATATAATTATTATGCAATTGTGAAGTTATATCGTACATATGATACGTATCAATAAAATAAGATATGCGGTTAAACCGTGGTGCAAATAAGTGTATCGAAGAAATAAATATAAGTGTAGTGTCGTATCTTAAATCTTTTAACAACGCTATTGGAAGCTGCAAATTAAAGTCCTAACAAATTAATGTGTCTCAATTTTTTGTGTTTTTTCCCCACTTTTTTTTTATGTCGAGGGTAATCCGCAGTCATTACCGTGGTACGCATTGGGTAAGTCCCGCCCTTGTGTATATGACAGACTTACACCTAATGGTGTAGAGAAATGGAAGCATATATATGTATATATGAGATGCAAATTGCATCAAGATATAAACATTTGCAACTGAATTCTACATCTTTTATCTTTATCTATTTAATAACAAAATCGTTGCTAAAAATAGTTTTTCACTAAAAAGCCTTTGCTAATTTTGGAATTAATTTTTTATTATTAATGTCAATCCACTATTTTATTATTGTCTGTGTATCACCAGTAAAAATTTTACATGTATGTTTTGAAAAATAAAAAAATAATGATGCATAGTATAGCAATTTATACATTTTCTTTGTAATTAGAGTCTAATTTCAAATCCAAAATTAGGTTAAAAAAATATTTTCCCCCTTTTTTGGTTGGATTTAATCTCAATGACCAGATGTAAAAGAATTATATAATTCACAATAGCTATGAATTAATTTTATTTTATTATTTTTGTCATGATGATAATTTATAACAAATCAAATTATATGTATTTCTCATTTTGTGCATCGCGCAAGGGAGATACTATAGTTGATTAAATAAATAGATATAATGTGATATTTTGAGTGCGGATAATATTATAAGGTTTAAAGTGAACAACCTTGATTGTTTTTAATTAATTATATTTATCGACTTTGATAATACGATCTTTAAACATCATATGTTTACTACATCTTTAACGTTGCAATTTGTTAGAAATGACGAGGAAATTAATTTGACACATCACTTTCATGTATCTTGATGATATTGTTGCAAACTTTCAATATCCCCAAATTTGTTAAGTGGGCAATGTCTTTTGACTAAAGCTTGAGTGAAATCATTTTACGAGTTAAAATTCATAAGATGGGTCAATATCCAGATTAAAACATATATTATTTAAGAACATTTATAATTGTGATGATGTTTGAATTCGAATTTAAAATCGTCTTACAAATTTTAACCTCAAGAATAATCTCACAAAAGAATCCCTCGTATTACAATCTGCCTGAGTTTATTGTAGCTGTCATTATCGACTGTCACACAATTATTATGGCATTCGCAATTAAGATGCTTATTGTTATTTATAAAGACGTTTATTAACAAAATAAAGAAGCAGGAGCTTGATCAAAGTAATAGACAGTGTAGCCACTACTATAAGCTGCAAAATGAATGTTAGTAAGTGATAAAATGTACACGAGCTTGATTTAAATATGTAATCTATGTGTGCTGTAATTACTATAATCACGTGTAAATAATATATAACTATATACATACATACATATATATATATATATAGTTAATCCTTAATTTATTGTGTATTTCTAATATTTGATTTGATGATTAACTCCTTTAATTTTAAGTATGATATTATAATAAAAAATTAATAATCACATGTATCTCAATCGTGCATCGCAAGATGAGTTATTCTAGTATATATATATAGTTAATCCTTAATTTATTGTGTATTTATCCAAACATTGGTAGGTTGACTATTGTCTGTTGACCACCATCTAATTCACGCCATCTTCAATGTAGTATACCATGTGTAATATATTTCCATATATATATATATTATTTTTCTCTAAAAAAGATATAGATATTATTATAAATTGATAGAATTTGATTACATATTACATAAAATATTATAAATTAAAATAAAAAATCTACTATTTAAGATAATCATCCCTAATAATATTTTAGAATTTAGATATTAAAAAGTCCAATTTAATCCCTATAATAAACAGCACCACCGCTTAATTATACAGGGGCGAGCATACAATAATTCAACTAAAAAAGCTAATATAAAATATTCCTCCCGTTTCATTTTATTTGTTGTTTTAAGTTTTTTATTCAGAATTAATAATTAATTTTATAGATAAATATATTCATTCCTCATATATGCCATAAAATCTTATTCAATTATATTTTCTTAAAATAGAATTTGTAATATAATTAAATTAAAAAGAGATTGTGTGAAAATATATAAAATAATAAATATTAGGACATAAAATAAAAAAGTTAATGCAATAAATAAATCAAAACCGAGGAAGTATATTATAATGTATTTGGTGCGAGCCAAAATCACGGCTACGAACGAGCAAGCTTCGTGTTGATTGGCCACCGCCTTTCCACGGCGGCGCACCACCGCCGGAGAAGAGCTAAAGTCAAAAGAGAGTCAGTAAGGAAAGCATTTTCTGCCGATAAAGTGCACAACACCTCGAAAAACTAAAACGAAAAACAAGCAACAGTCGCTACCACAAAACCAAACCACCACCTTTTTCACCATTCCCCTCTCTGCCATTTCCAAATCCACAAGAAAACTTGGAATCAGGGTTTCCCGGTTTCACACACAACACACACTCAGCATATCAGACACAAACATACTTAACTAAAACACAACGTCAAACAAACCGAAAGACAACCCCGTATCCCAATCCACCATTTTTTTTCAGGAAATCCCACCTCAAAAATATATTCTTTTCTTTCTTCAAACTTTCTTGCACAACCCCTTTTAGCTCCCTCTCTCTCTCTCTCGCTCGCTCTCTCACTCTTAAATTTCGGTTCTTTGTCTGAGTTCAGCCGTAACCAGCTAAAATGGACACTCTTGGTGATATTGGGATGTCAGCACTCATCAATATTCTAGGCGCTTTTGCGTTCTTGCTTGCGTTTGCTTTGCTGAGGATTCAGCCTATCAATGACAGAGTGTATTTTACTAAATGGTACATTGAAGGGCTGAGGCGTAGCCCCAGCAGCCGAGGTGGCTTGGTGGGCAGATTTGTCAACCTGAATTTCAAGACTTATTTAACTTTCCTCAACTGGATGCCTCAGGCTTTGAAGATGAGTGAGGCTGAAATTATAAACCATGCTGGGCTTGATTCGGCCGTTTTCTTGAGGATTTACAGACTTGGGTACTTTCAAGATTCTATTTTTTTTAGTTTTGTTTAAGAAAAATGTTCTTATTGTCGGATGGTTCTGACGACTTCTGTTGCCTGTGGAAATGTTATAGATTTTTTTTTTTGGGTTTTCTGGTCTTACTTATCTATCTTTGTGTGTCAGTGTTAGTTCTGTTGGTAGTTGCATGAGTTTCATTTTGGAATATTTTCATTTTGGGCTAACATGTATAGAACTTAATGTCCAGAGCTATTTTTTGAAGTACTCCACCTAAAAGATCTATTAAGAGGTTCGACTTATAATGATATAAAGCGTTTCTGGTTTCAAATTCATGTTTAGTTTTGAACAATTCTCCCTAAGTATCATTTTGAGGCTGTTCATATCCCCTATCTCTACTGGTCTTTCTCTTCCTCAATCCTACAGTAGCACTTATTGTTCATGTAAATTTGTTTTCATTTATCTTGAATTTGAAACAGAATAATTTTTTCTTTTTCTGATTCTTTAACTTGATTGGTTTTTTACCTCTGCCAGATTGAAAATATTTGGACCAATAGCCATTGCTGCAATACTAGTTCTGATTCCGGTGAATGCATCTGGGGGCACTTTATTTTTTCTGCAGCATGACTTGGTTGTAAACAACATTGACAAGCTCTCTATATCGAATATCCATCCCAAGTCTTACAAGTAAGCAGTTTGATGCTTCTTTTTCTACACAAGAGACTATATAGCAGCATGTTCGTGAGGTCTGTTCATCACATTAGTAAATCAATGAGCTGGTATTAGAGTAAAAAATCTTAATCTCATGAGATTATTGGATGAAATGCAGATGGATCCTTATGTAATGCTTGCAGAAATTATTCTTTGATGTCTGAATTGAATTTAGTTGTGAGTTTTATTTTAAAATTTTGTTTGGCAATTATGCTAGACGGGGAGCATTTTATATTGTTCTGAAATAGTGAAATTCATGAAGTAGAAAGCTTAGTGGGACCCTATAAGTTATTTGGAGATTGGTAGTCTTTATGTGGTCATTTCTTTGTTTGCTTGCAAATATGCCTTCTTCACTACATGAAATTTTCAGGGGCAATCAGAGACATAGGTATGTGATTACATATAATTCTCTAAGACGGAGCTGCATTTATTCACCAGTAGCGTCATGGTGGAGTTGTAAACATGGAATTCAACTTTCATTCAATTTCAATCAGAATTAGTCATTATAGATAATGGGACAATTTTTACCAATTAGGAAGCATGAAACTGAAACCTCTAGCATTTTTAGTGCATTATTCTATACCTTCTCTGTTCATATCCTAATTTCATGCGCTACATAATACCTCTTGTGATTTTCAGGTTTTTTGTCCACATAGGCATGGAGTACTTGTTTACATTTTGGGTGTGTTACATGCTTTATAAGGAATATGATAGAGTTGCATCAATGAGACTAAATTTTTTGGCTTCACAAGGCAGACTCCCTGCCCAATTCACGGTTAGTTTTTAACCTTAATGGCTATTGATATCGAGTATAATCATGTAAATTGCATGTATTCATATGATCTGAAGACACATTATTTACACACAGGGCACTCATAACTTGGTCTGTTGCAGAGACTTACAATGATTTACCCACTGATGGCTGAAAATCAGCTATGTCGTCCATATAATTTTGAATTTTGCTGACTGCTTATCACAATGAGACGATGATGGGATTTATTGTCAAGAGCTTTTCATGCCCTCTGTGCTAATATTGGGTTTAAAGGCTATGTGTTCAAACTCTGTACCAAAAGTAGTTGCTTCAGCTAGTGTAGTCTATCATATCAAACAAGAGCTGAGCACAAGAAGCCTTTTTTAGGAGAACTAAACCCTGTCATTTTGCACTAATTTCATTATATGTGATACCCAAGTTCAGTTTGCAAGTCTTTGTTATAATTTGAGATTCAGTTTCTTAATCCCATATTTATTATAAGCTACATGTGAAAGTTGTGAACTACTCTTGATCAGGTTCTAGTGCGGAATGTTCCTCATGTTTCTGGACGCTCAATTTCTGATACTGTTGACAACTTCTTTCAGAGAAACCATCCGGATCACTATCTGTGTCACCAGGTAAGAGGCACCCCGCGCTCATATTTATACTTAAACTACCTTTCTCGTAGAATTTATCTCATCATGAATATATTAAAGTAAAACCTTGTTCTTGCAGTCAATGTATAGTAATGTTATTATTGAGTTTTCTACTTTTCTTGATCTATAAACATTATTTGGGTTATACGGTATATTGTCATTACCATCCAGGGTGTATACAATGCTAAAAAGTTTGCGAAACTTGTGAAAAAGAGAAGTAAGCTTCAAAATTGGCTTGATTACAACCAGCTTAAGTTTGAGAGAAATCCAGAAAAGAGGCCTACTAGCAAGGTATTGCGCCTCAGTATTAAAATTCTTTCAGCAAGATATTATGAGAAACATATGCTGATATGAGGGCATTGCCAAGTTTACTTTGTTGCACATCAGCATTTTTTACACAGTGTATAATTTTTTGCCACTCAGAAAGGATTTCTTGGACTTTGGGGTGAAAAGGTTGATTCAATCGACTTCTACAAAAAGCAAATTAAAGATCTTGATGATAAAGTAAGTGTGCCAACTAGCTTTAGAAAAGCTTCTCACATTCATTTGGTTTTTCATGTATTTATTTTCTTCCCAGATTCCAGTATTTTGCTTTATATATTTATTATTTCCTTTATCAGTTGACAATGGAACGCGAAAAAGTTATGAACGACCCTAAGTCCGTCACTCCGGCTGCATTTGTGTCATTCAAATCAAGATGGGGAGCAGCTGTTTGCGCACAGACCCAACAGAGCAAAGATCCTACACTGTGGTTGACATATTGGGCCCCTGAACCCCGGGATATCTACTGGAAGAATCTGGGAATACCGTTTGTTTCCCTCAGCATTCGGAAACTCATGGTATCAATAGCTATGTTTGCATTGGTCTTCTTTTACATGATACCTGTTGCTTTTGTACAATCATTGGCAAATCTGGACGGATTGGGGAGGGCAGCTCCTTTTCTGAGGCCACTCCTTGAGCGGTAAGAGAATGTCGATGAAAAATATCATAGTTATTCTGACGTTGTAGTTTGCTGTCTACATGATATAACATGCATCTTGTGCCACTGGCTTTCCTCTGTATGATCACCATGTAGGGCATAATAAAATGGTATTAGAAAAAAAATGGTCATGCTACAGTTTTGGTTGAAAAGGTTGTGATTTGTCGATAGAAAATCCTCAATTTGTTTTTGTAGAGTCTTAGGTTGAGGTTAGTATAATTTTGTTGTACATGTCTTGTAAACTGAGCACTGTTGCTTCTTCAATAGGATTCAGTGACGGGCTATATACTTCAAGAGACTAACTGGGAAATACATTTTTTTTTTTTTTTTTGTAATTTATAGATTAATATAGTGTGCAGATCTTGATATTTATCTTGGATGCTATTTCAAAATCTTACTTGTAGATTAAAGCAGTTGACATGTTCTGCAGGAAGTTGGTGAAGTCATTTCTTCAGGGTTTTGTTCCTGGTCTAGCTCTTAAGATCTTCTTGCTTCTTCTTCCTGCAATTTTAATGGTAATGTCGAAAATAGAGGGACATGTTGCAGTATCAGTATTAGAACGGAGAACTGCTGCAAAGTACTACTACTTCATGTTAGTCAATGTGTTCTTGGGAAGCATAGCGACGGGAACAGCATTCCAGCAACTTAATGCTTTTCTTAATCAATCACCTACCGAGTAATGTTCCTTATTTCTCTAGTTGCTTCAGTTTTTATCCAGTAATCAGGAACATAGCTTTCTTCAACAGAAAACAACTTTGTGACGGTCTGATGGATTTCCATCCATTGTGTTATTTGTTCTCTGAATGAAGTTTCTTGGTTGCAGGATCCCGAGAAATATTGGTGTATCAATACCAAGTAAAGCTACTTTCTTTATCACGTATATAATGATCGATGGTTGGGCTGGAATTGCAGGAGAAATCCTCCGATTGAAGCCTTTAGTGTTTTTCCACCTAAAAAACATGTTCCTTGTAAAAACTGAAAGGGATTTGGAGAAGGCGATGGACCCTAAAAGTATCGATTTTCCAGAGACTCTACCGAGCCTTCAGTTGTATTTTCTTCTCGGCATTGTATACATGACCATTACTCCAATCCTCCTTCCTTTTGTACTGATCTTCTTCGCCTTCGCCTACTTTGTTTATCGCCATCAGGTATGTTGCACTCAAGGAATCAACTTCATCATTTTGACGCTGTGTGGGGAAATCCAGTCTAAGCTTCGTTCCACACTATCTCACAGGTCATCAACGTGTATCACCAAAAATACGAGAGCGCTGCTGCATTTTGGCCACATGTTCACTGTCGCATTTTAGCTAGCTTGGTAGTATCTCAACTGCTGCTACTGGGGCTGTTGACCACGAAAAAGGCTGCAAACTCCACTCCTTTGCTTGTTGCTCTACCTATTTTGACCCTCACCTTTCACAAGTATTGCAAGCATCGCTTCGAACCCACATTCAGAAAGGACCCTCTTGAGGTAATAAAAATACATTTTACATGTCTGGTTTTCTCACACTAAAATCTTTCTCATTTTACCACAATATTGAATTCAGGATATTCAGACCTCAATCTTTATGCATATTTTGAAACACCTAATGTACTAAACCAAATGCAACGCTGACATAATTTTCTCTTCTTTTGACCTCTTCAGGAAGCCATGAATAAGGACATACAAGAGGGTGCTGCTGAATCAGATGCTGAGTTCAAGTCTCATCTGGCGGACGCCTACTTGCACCCGATTTTCCACTACATTGAAGGAGTCGAGCTGGCTGAAGTCAGAGTCGACAAAAAATGAGAACGATGGTCATCGATAGAACGAAGTTACGAGTTAATCAGGTTGAGTTGCATTTTTAGAGATGTTTTGTGGCTCTGCCCAATTAAGATGGTTTAACTTTTGCTGCAGGAACTGATGTGTTAGTTTTCACCTGCTCAATCAGATTATGTAGTAGACGGAGAATAGCAAGAGTTGGTTAGCAAGACTAGGTCTAATTTGTTAGACAAATACTTGATCAGAATTTTAGAATCGACCTATTAATATGTAATAGATAATAGATATCCATTTAGTGTATTTTATTTATGCATTTTCATTGGATGTGTGTGCAGGTGTTTTAATTTTCTCAATGTGGGCTGTTTTTCTTTACATGCAAACAATTTTGGATAATATAGGTTGTGTAACGGATCAAGATCTTCCGATGTAAATTCATATTTGGTGATACAATTGTAATTTTGGTTAATATGAGATCGTCTAATGCTAATCCATATAATGCAAAACCGACAATGTTAGTTTGATATAATAATACAACCGCAAGTAGATAGCAAAAAACTAAACTTTTACTCCTTCCACCATTATTATGGACTATTCTTAGCTACAATGATCATTTCTCAACAAACTTATTGAGGTAAAATCAAGAATGAGTAGTTGTAAGTTAAATAATCCAATGGTAGTTAAATCTTTGGTGGGTTTACTAATTGCCACCTTATGTCCAAATAATTGATTTCGTGAATACATATGAACATCGAAGATCCATGTATAAAAGGAAGACATTAATTAATTCGTGACCTACCACTCCAAAAATTAAATATATATATATAATGGACGGAAAATAAAATAAAAATAAAAATATAATCATGGATAAATGTGCAGTTCCACACGTCCCAAAATACTAGCCACTATGTATATATAATATGTACTGATGCACACTATGTCCAATTAATTGTCTAGTTTTGTCTTTCTTATTTGATGGAGATTACAAAGCATAGCACAATGAGTTATTATGTTACATATATGTTTAAATCTTGTATGCCACTTCAACATGGTGCATTACATATAAAACTGATGAATAAAACATGAAATTGAAACACAATAAAAAAGATTAATTATATACAGAATCCGAGCGGAAAACGAACAAAGACTGTGAAAAAAACCAAACATGTCCTTCATAAGACTGTTACATTGTACCTCATGACAGATAGAGTGAAGCTGTCTAAATACAGTTATTATAGTTGGCACCAAACACACCATACAAAACAGAATAATGTTGCTTATATATATGCCTTGTATACAAAAAATATAGTGAAGAATTCAAGGTTTTCCACAACTCTCTCTCTCTCTCTCCATAGTTTCTTGATAAACCAGCTGTTCCTGCCATGGCTAATTTACAGCCATTTCTATGCACATTCACGCAGCATTTCTTGTGTTTGTGCTAAAAAAAACATTCCTATAAGATAGTTAATTTTCTCAAGAAAGTTTGAGCTGTTTGAAGTGATCAGCAGCCATGGCGGCAGACATTAGTCCTCAGATTCAAGCAACGCGTAAGGGAAGGCTTGATGAGATAGATATGGCGACGCCTGATGTTCATAGCGTCGCCATGAAGATTCAGAGGGCTCGAGAAGTGTATGGAGTGATCGAAGAAAAACCGACAAACGTTGAAGTTCTGCTGTGGTACTTGTATGAACTGTGTTCATACTTTGTTCACACTGTCCTGATTCCTATTGTTTTTCCGCTTATTATTAGCCAAACTGTTTCTGATCCGCCCGAGCCGCAGCAAGGCTGGTTTAGGAGCTTTAAGGATTTGAATTGCAGCAAGAATCAGATGCAAATGTAAGTTTTCTTTCTTTCTTTTTTAATCTTGAAATCTTGAATTTGAGGGAATGTGAGTTAAGTAGTTCTTATCATCTGTGAAAATCCTGTATTTTCTTTCTGTCTCAATCAAGATAAAATGATTGTCTTATTCAAGAAGCATAACAGTTTCTGATTTTAATCAGCCATTTTGGGTTGGTTTCTTTAAGGATTTGAAATGCAACAAGAATCAGATGCAAATGTAAAAGTTTAGTTGTTTTTTTTTTTAAAAAATCTTGAATTTGAGGGGATGTGACAAGAAGATATATTAGTACTTATCATCTGTCAACATCCTGTATTTTCTGTCTCAATCAACCTAACACAACAATCCCATTCAAGATTCTATTCATCCATTTTGAGTTGAATTCTTCATCTTTCAGGCTAATCCAATATAGTTCTTGATGTTCATAACAAAAAAAAAAAGCTCAACAAGAAATTTGGTTTTTTTACTGCAGTTATGAAGGGCTGGTGCACAGGGCTATCAACGTAGGAGACATGAGTTTCTCTCCTCTAGAATGGACCTCAATCTCATGGATCACAGGCCTAATTCTGTCTACACCACTACTCGGCCTCGTCTCGATCAGCCTCGACTACGGCCACAGCCAACAGCTGATAGCTGCAGCAGCCACAGGCATAGGCACCCTCTTCTGCCTCCCTGCCGGTTTCTTGAAAAAGCCATGGATCTTTCCACCATACGTGGCGGCCATCGTGGCAGCAAGCACCGTTGTGGGCGCCTCCCACGCCCGCCACCTCGGCCTAATGATCAGTGGATTCACTGGCTCAGCAATACCTAAACACCACTTCTCTGAGAGAAGATCGTTTGGAAGTTGGCTCTCTCTTCATTCAACTGCTGCAGGCTGTTTGGGAGCTGCCATTATTGCTTCCTTCACTTTTCACATGCTCAAGAGATCCGACCATTTCACTGCTCTGTGGATCATCTCGATTTTCAGTGGCCTAAAATGGGGCTTAGGCATGATCCACATTTTCAGCACAAGCAGAGCTGCTGCAAGCTTTGTTGAGTCACTGCCTTACTCCAATCCGGTTGCTCATTTCGTCTCGATTTTCAAGTACCCTCATGCTGTGGGGAGTTTATTAGGGGTGTTTCTGTCGTCTTTCACTGCAATGTGCGTTTTTGGTGGAGGGTTGCTGTATGCAATAGGCTACATTTGTGTGGAGAGAGAGAGTGTTCTGTATCTGTGGCTTATGTATTTCTTGCTCCCTTTTGTTTCTCTCCCACTGACATATCCCCTGCAGCAAGCCTTGAAATTGGATGCTGAGAAAATGCAGTTGCTTGGATTCTTGCTGTCGGTTTTCACCTCGGGGTTCGGGTTCTACTACAGGAGTGATGTTTGGAGCAAGGGGCATCTTCTTTTCTTCGCGGCCGTTCAAGGCACTGCAGCAGGTATTGTGATTATGAAATGAAATACGAGATTGAAACATAATCAAGACTGACCACTCCGAGTCCTTGCAGGGTTGTTGCATGCATTTGGGAGGGTGTTATGGCTGGATTGCTCCCCTAAAGGAAGAGAAGGGGCGTTTTCGGTTTGGTTCTCGTGGGCCCGGGCAGTCGGGGCGTGTGCAGGGTTCGGGTTGGCTACGGCCATGCCCGGAGCCATTGGTAAAACTTTTGGAGCATCATTCTGTGCAGGAATTGTTGGGATGATGGTTGTGATTTTTGGAAATGTGAGTAGTTTGAGGGGAGCAGAAGAAGCTGGGCACATCATCATGAGTGAGAATGGTTCACCAATGCATGATGATTTGGATGATCATTTCAAGGGAAAGGATCAAGTTTGATACTTCTTAAATCTTTTTTTGTGTGTATTTCATGTTGATGTAATGTGCAATAAGTAGAGATGTTTTGTTAATAATTTTTTCAACAAATTTATCTCAACTCTATTTTTTCCTAGCTAGATTTTGCAAACTATATATAGGTATATATAAGATTTTCTTTTGGGGAGAAAATAACACTTTGCAGCGCCAATTATGGATTTATGGTTGCATGTTTTTAGATTTTGCCATTCAGAATTTTATTTTTTATGCAACTACATTCCCACGCCACAAAAAACTAAAATTAAAAATATAATAATAATAATAATAATAATAATAATAATAATAATAATAATAATAATAAATGAAAGTTTGTTAAGATTTGAGTTAAAGTTAAATTAAATTTTGTATAAGTGTTTTATTTTTTTTTTAACCATGATGAATTAAAAGAGAAATTAAAATGAACAAATAGAGACAAGAATTGCCGAATCGAAGTTGGACCTTGAAAAAATCGATCATCTTAATACTTTTATTTTAATTGACTACTAATCTTTGTTCCTAAACTGTCAAACTTTGTCCATCACGCCATTACATTCACGTTGTCAACTTTTCTTTTAGTTGTGATCATAATCGGGCGTTTAGTGAAAAATAAGACGGGATAATTACAATTTAATTCTCAACATTTGAAAGTTTTAATAAAAATAACCCAACGTTTTAATATTTACAATTTAATTCTCAACGTTTGAATATTTTAACAGAAACGACCCAACATTTTTGATAAAAAATAACATTTTGGTCGATCTTGATCACACTTACTCTCAGGTGAGCTATGAACCCATATAACGGACTGACATTTTTGTCGGGAAAATGACCAATATGATTTTTTCGCCTAAAATATCGGGTCATTTCTGTTAAAATATTCAGACGTTGGGAATTAAATTATTAATATAAAACATTGTGTTATTTCTATTATAATATTCAAATATTGAGAGTTAAATTGTAATTATTAAAACGTTGGGTTATTTTTGTTAAAACCTTCCAACGTTGAGAATTAAATTATAATTACCCGGAAAAATAATTATGTACTAGGACACTTCCAGAAAGTGTTGCATATACAAGCGCCACAACATATTGTAAAAAATTACAGGATAATTTCCTATTATTTTTGTGAAAAATTCATCGAAGCTAATTAGAGCAATAAAGTCTAGTCAAAATCAAATGGAAATCAAGGCGAATCGATTAAATTTTTGCATAAATCGCCCACATTAATTTCGACTAATCGTTCATTTTTTTTTAAATTGACTAAAATAGCACATTCTCACAAATGGTTGGAGTTTTTTTTGCTAGTAAACCAAATGAGAATATACCATTAATAAAATGTACACTAACTACGAGTTATGAATTATGTGTCACACCGAATTATTTGAATAAGACTATAGAATTTTGTGGGACCAGTCCAAAAATAGTATAGAAAAAATAAAAAGAATGCAAGCTCGAAAATTCAGATTATTAATAACCTCTCTTTTTTTTTTCCTTCTATTATTCTTTCTTCTTCAAAACCTCTATTTTGGAATCCCCATTGCACAAGGAAATTTTCTCATTTTCTCTCTTTCTTTTGAGGAAGCACGAGGAAATTTTCTTGTGCTTCCCCTCTCGAGAAAAAGAGAGGTATGTTATTTTCTATTCTGCTTCAATTATATGTTTCACTATTCTTGCATTATTTCAATCTATGTATTAAAATGAAGAAAATTACATGGGAAAAATCATTTCTTTGATCTATTGAAATGCATACATTAGGTTTTTTTTTTTTTTTGTAGTTTTGGATTTTGAATGAAATGCATATATTGAAATCCTTTCATCCCACTGGTAATTCCCAATTTTGATCTATTCAATATTATGTTATGTGGAAGTTTTATCTTGTATAACATGCATCTAACTCTCATTTTACACACCCAAAAGTGTGCTCTATACGATATTACGATCTACATAAATCTAATTCATGTTCATATTTATTTATTTTTTGGTCACAACTTAACAAATTAAAATGTTAATCGGCTCGAGGCTTTTTGTAGAGATGTTTGATCAATTCTTGGCCTTATTTGTAATTTCGTTAGTGCTTGGATCCGAATATGGACACCGTATAATGAATTTTGACTCGTCACACCGTCTATAGTAGACTCCCGAATATTTAAATTGTGCATTTTTTAGAATGCTCTCGTACACAAGTTTCACTATGCATACATAATATTCCAAAATTGAAGGATACAATAAAAGAGCAGCAAAGTCACCTAGCCGGACACCACCATGAGGGCCATGAGCGCCTTCATCTTCCTCCTCATCACCGCCGTGCTCCTCCTCCTCGTGTACGTCCCTCCCACCCACGCCAGCCTGAAACCGGTGATCAAGAGAGTTGTGATTACCAACAACCACACAAACTTCCTGAGCGTGCGGTGCTTTTCATTCGACGACGACTTCACCGTGAACCACCTGCCGCCATGGGGTCAATACGCGCTGAAAGTGAGCAAGAGAGTCGTCTACCCTTCTTCCACCATGTTCAACTGCTCCACCAATATGGGCACCTTCGTCGCCTTCAAATACGACTACGAGTGCGTGAAAGATGAGTATGAGAAATGTGACTGGAGATTCGACGAAGACAGTGCGTACAGATGGGAGCCCAAGTTGAATGTCTGGGCTGCAGTAGACTATGCTCCCAACTATGAGTCTCTCAACAGAGGTGGTGTCATCAGAGGCTACTTTGCCAACTAGTTTAGTTCCTCAATCGGACTTCGAATGGATCATGTGTCGTGGTTTGTCTGAACATGACTCACGTTTCTTCTTTGCGGCTGAAACAAGGAGTTAGTATAGAGAAACTGGGGCACGTATATAGATGCAAGTGTTGTTTTCTTTCTATTTTCGTTTGTGTTCTAAGAGAAACTATATATTTGGAGAAAATTAATGGCTAATTGGTAGATGCATTGATATAGTTTTGTGTAGTATGGTCTATGACAATGCTACATCTTTTTGCAATTCGATTAAGTACGTTTTCTGAAAGCTTAACGAACAGAATACTACTATAGAGTAAAAGAACAACCAACAATGGCATTGCCCCTAAACAATGTAGACACAAGCTAATGAAGGTCGCATAGCAATCCTAAAAATAAGATCATCAAACGAGAAACCTGAAAAGGGGCAAAATGTTACAAGCACCATTCTAGTAATCACAACTAGCATAATCGTCTAGGTGAATATCAATAGCTATTGGATCACTCTAAGAAAATGTATAATCATTTTAATAGAAAATAGCCTGCAGCAGTATTTCTGAAACGCAAAGCCTTCGGCAACAGTTAAATGATGAGTATGTCTCTCAAGCAAGGGACATGGAGGTTTCTTTGATTCAACCATAAAAGTTGAGCTTCTTCATTACTTCTGCATAAGCCAAAATAACTACATATACTAGGTTGTCTGAGAAACCATTTAGACTTGTTGGACTGACAATGAAAAATTCCCAGATTAAATGATATTACGCGGTATTAGGCAGATATTGATTTATGGGAACAAGCTAGGAGATGTATAAGTTAGATAAGCAGAAAATGGCTTCTTGCTCTCCCCCTAAAACACTTATTATTATTAGGCAAATAGTGATTTTCTCTATATTCACTACGCCTATTATATTGAAAGAGTTATTAGTATGAAACTGTATCACCAACAACATGATTATTTTAGCAACACGCATGTAGATAACAGTTGATATAAAATAACACAGATATGATGGTGCATACATAAAACCATTAACTATCCACGCAAGCAAGGAAAAACATAAATTTAGGACCAGCTATAGCCACCTACAATATCTAATTCATAATAGCATTCACTACGTTGTTAACGACAAACCTTTGAATGCACACTGTGTCTAATCCCCTCCTTCCAGCGCCTAAATCTTCCATCAGGCCACCTAATATACAAAATCATGCTAAAAAACCGGCATTTGTTGACAATGGTCATAAAACTTTATGGTAATGAAATTGGTGCCCACACATTGCCTAGCACAAGCATCATATTCATATACGTTCGACTACGAGCACCATTTTATTTTGATTTTAGTGTCTAGACTTGGGGATAGGTTACAAGAGTGTTTCCTCCCTTGGCATAGGGAGGTTAACCTCTGGAAAAAAAAAAAAAAACCCTATATACATTTTATCACTGAAAATTTTATTTTATTTACGATATAGATGCCGAATTTCTGTTGGTTTAGCCCCCAAAAGAGCAATTACCCCCCCTTCACCCACAGTATAATCAATCACACCTGCAACAGCTAAAATAATTTCATTGGCAAATCTCGCGAACAATAAACAGCCCATCCCATAAGTAAAATAAGCGATTTACAACGGAATGAAAATGAATCATCAAAAATCGAATGGCACGAAAACCTCAAAGATACATACATACATGTACATATATATAATTTTATTTTCTCCCAAAAAGCATGTTACAATTGAAGAGGATGATTATAGAAGTTATACATTACTCATCCAAATCCAATCCATCAAACTACTACAAACAATTCTTCAAGAACATTTTGGTACTTACAGAGAGTACTGGAGAGCATGGATGGCAGGGGAAGGAAGGGCAATGAGGAGTTGCTTAAAGTTAAGGTCTGTGGAAATTAGGGAAATTACTGTGTTTGATACCTCACTCTTAACCTTTTAACAAAAATGTCCGGATCTTTATATATTTATGGTTTGATATCCAATTTTATAGGATTTTATCAAATCTATCTCATAGTCAACTATTCAATACCCTATAGTATATATGTGAACAACAAGAAATCATATCGGGATTTTTATAATGTCACATCATACCTAAAAAAATAAATATTAAAACTTTATTTATATCCATGTAAGTTTAATAAATTAGAAAATGAGAAAATTATTTGGGGTTTGTGTAATTTGAAATATAATACATTCATTAAGTATGTTAATGTTATTTTTTCATCTAATTATTTTTAATGAATATTCATACACTATTTAATAATTAACTATTCACGTAATATATAGAATATTTAAGTAAATATTTTTTTCAAAGCTTACGAGTTACAACATTTGACTAATGGGTAATTATATGTATTATCGAATTTTAGGTATGAATACATTATTTTTTTGGGATAAAGGTCACACAGGCCCCTGTACTTTTTGGCGGGAACCTCCTAGGCCCCTGTACTTTTTTTTGGCTCAATTGGGCTCTTAAACTTTTTTTTTCGGCTCCGTCAGGCCCCTCTCGACGGGGCCGTTAACTCTAGATGAAACGACGTCGTTTCATCAGTTTTTCAAATAAAAAAAGGGATAAGGGTCACGTAGGCCCCTGAACTTTTTTTTTTTGCTCAATTGAGCCCCTGAACTTTTTTTTTTGTCTATTGGACCCCTCCCTCAAATTCGTATTAAAATGACGTAGTTTTATGTGTTATTCGGATAAAAAAAATTCTAAATTCAATTTAAAAATTCACTCGCCCCAATTTTAACATCTCCCGACCCGATACTAATTAAACCCACCCCATTTAGATTAAGATATTTTTACTTGGAATTTCTATTTCTAAAATCAAGAAACGGAACGATAATCTCAGATCAAAAACCCAACATGCGTGGGAAGAAAAGCACACCACCAATCCAAGATACACGGAATACAGAGCATACTGCAACAAATATAAGCCGTCAGATCTGATCAACGCACCATAAATCATACAGCAATTGAAGAAAATAGAAAAACTTGGAAACTTCATGCATCATCTTGTACAAATCCATCTGGTTCTTGCCGAAGCGGGAAATCGATTTTTAAATTAAATTTAAAATTTTTTTATTCGAATAACACATAAAACAACATCGTTTTAATACGAACTAACGGTCCCGTAAAGAGGGGCTTGACGGAGGGGCCTAATAGACCAAAAAAAAAAGTTCATTGGCTCAATTGAGCTAAAAAAAAAAGTTCAGGGACTTACGTGACCCTTATCCCCTTATTTGGAAAATTGATGAAACGACGTCGTTTCATCTAGAGTTAACGGCCCGTCAAGAGGGGTCTGACGGAAGGGCCTAATAGAGCCCAAAAAAAAGTTTAAAGGCTCAATTGAGCCAAAAAAAAGGTACAGGAGCCTAGGAGGTCCCCGCCAAAAAGTGCAGGGGCCTGCGTGACCCTTTTCCCTTATTTTTTTAGATATGATGTGGCATTATAAAAATCCACATGAGATTTCTTGTTGTCCACATATGTTATAGGGTACTAGATAGTTGACCATGGAATAGATTTGATCAAAATTTACAAGGTGGGTGTCAAATTGTAAATATATAAAGGTCGGGACATTATTGTTAAAAAGGCAAAAGGTCAGGTATCAAATTATAATTTGCATTGCAAATATTACTCTTTGCACTTGAGTGGCTTATTGTACTTCATATTTTACTCTATCCACTACATATTGTTATTTTAATATCTTTTATTTAAAAAAATATTTATTTTTTTAAAAAAACTTGCAACACATTAAAAAAATTCAATTTAATAATTATTAACAAAACTGAAAAAAAAAAAGTGAACTCACGAACTTCTTGTCCACCACCGCATTGGTCTTCCTCTTCTCCACGCTCATATTCATCTGCCTTCTTCTTCGGCAAGATGTTGCCGAGTCGTCGACTCCACCACCTCTGCCACACTCTTCTCTCTCTATTTTTTCTCATGTTGTTCGCGGCACGGAGAAGACGGGGATAAAGATCAATATTCAAACTCTAAAAATTGTTTAAAATGTTCAGTTCGAATTCAATCACTGAGGTTCGATTCTTTTTTTTTTAACATCATGTGTAGGTTCGGAAATTCATTTTCGAACATGTCCTTTGTCCATTTCTCATGTAAGTATGTCAATGTCTTAATTTGTGATGTTTTATCTTTAACTTTTTCACTCCATTATTAAATTATTAAAGGAGACTAGTGCAAAGATTACGGAATTAAACTCACTTCCTTCATTGTGTTTGCTACATTAAGGTGATTTAAAATGTTGAACATAATTTTTATTGATGAAGCATTATTTTATTTTTTTTGTTGTTGAAAGTAACCTGCAGCCGCTATCAAGATGCGCACTGGATAAACCCCGTCCCAGGCTCACATCTAGTGGTATTGGTGAGATTCGAACTTGATACATTTGGTCTCAAGATATCACCACTCCATCACTAGGCCATCCCCAAAAGGACTGATGAAGCATTATTGTGGTTATGAATAAAGTGCGATGGCTGATTTCATATATACATTTACTTTTATTTTATGTCAATCGTAGAGTTATGGATCATACGTGATTCGATGTCAATTTCAATTGTCCAGTGTGATTAGGGATGTAGTTCAATCGGACAAACACCACCAATGGCCTTAATCTTCTTACTACCCACTCCCTAAGACAAAGCATTATAAAAATTGAAGAGACATAAATTTGAGAGTTAATTATGCTTAAATAACACCTAATAGTTGGATTGGATAACACTTTTGTTCCAATAATTACATATTGATAATTGACATTTGAAGGTTTACAAATTTAGTATGAGATTTCAATGTGGGGTGGCGTGACGGTCAACAAAGTAGATTAGTGCAATTGTAGGAATGGAATCCACACGATAAAAGGGCAGCGTAAATCTAGTGATATTGATGATGTGACAATCTGACTCTTTATCATATACTCCCTCCGTCCCATTTATATAGTCCACTTTATCCTCGCACGTAAATTAAAAATATTTATGAAAACAAGACATTAAAGCTTAACTTCCATTATTACCCTTATTTAAAATTTATGACTTTTAAGAATTTAATTGGTTAAATTTTAATTTTCAACACATACCAAGGGTATATTTGTATATTACTATGAAAATTAATACTATTTATAGTTATGAGACTATATAATTGGGACACCTCAAAATAGTCAAAGAGACTGTATAAATGGGACGGAGGGAGTAATTTATAATAAAGTATGTTGAATGTAACGTATAAAAATCTATTTCACAAGTATTATTAACGTAAATATAGTTCCTTGTTTGTTTTGTATGAATATGTTGCACGATATATTTGAAATATACGATTCTAGTTTGTCTTTTTTTCTTCTCTATTTGAAAAAAAATTATGTATCATGCCATTTATATCCCGTAATATTTCATTTATATTGTGCTAACAACTTATGAATTTATTCAGATTTATCACCACTTTCAATTACGTTATCACCACTTTCAATTACGTTGCATTTTTCACATATAAATAAATAGGTCTATTAATAATTTAGAAAGATAACAAATATTCATACTTCGGTCTTTTGGCACCTTTGTTATGCCTAAAATCAAACGGTAACAACTAAATACAATCGAAGAAAAGAAAGAAAGACAACGATTTATAATATATATATATATATATATGTATTGTGTATTTTGATTAAATTATCAGCCATGGTCAATTTAAGCATAATTTTCCGGTTATTAGAACATCCCTAATGCTGGACTAAAACACCGATTTAGTGCAGAAATCCACTCCAATTATGTCCCAAATTGGCGTTGATGGGTCCTACAGTATTTAATGAATTATTTTATTATTTAAAATAATTATTAAATGGATTATCCAATAAATTTAATTTAATTTATATTATATATTCACTTAATTTAAATTATAAATCATCTAAATAGATAAATAATTTCAATAAAGCACAATTAATTAAACATAATGGAGATAATGAAGTTGCATATATAACAGATTAACTTAAAAACACACTACAAGTAACTAAAACTACTTGAAAAACACATTGATTACAAATCATTTATAGATCCTCTAAGATAATTATAATATTGACCGAAATCATTTGAAGAGTCCTCAAACTCATGTCCTTCACCTCCGAATTGATTGAATTGTGAAAATTCTCATTGATGATGAGACGATTGAGATTCACGAGCTTGATTTCTTTTTTGTATACTTCTAATTTGTTCACCACGAATGTATTTTCATAAATGTTGTATTCCTGTAATATTTTCACTAATTGTAAGCGTTTGATAACCATTCAAAGAACATTGTATGTTATAATTTTTTAATAGTATATTTTTTTGAAAGTATATAATTAAAAGTTATTAGTTTTAGATAATTATCATTTTTAGAAAAATAATAAATCATTAAACATATTCATATTTCAATTATAAAACAGAATGGAATCTTTAAGAGAATAATCTTATTTGGTGTAAAATTTGGTATAGAGCATTAGAGCGACAAAAAAATAGTGCTGAAATTGCATCTGTTTGGTGCAGAATGTGCCCCAAATAGATGCTTAGCACCGGAGATGCTCTTACAATCACTATCACCAATTCAAAATGAGATCACCTGTTGCAAATGTTGTTGCATTCCCTGTTGCAACTCTTTAATTTTTTTTCAAAACAATTAGTTTTTTTAATTTATTACGATTTATTTTAGTTCAAATTTATATTTAGGGTTCATCCATCTCTAATTAGGACATATTAAAAAAAAAACTTAATTATGCAATACCAAATATAACACCAAATGCAACAGAGGATCTGCTATGCACCAATTCACCATCATCTTTTATTATTTATTAATTATCAGACCTCACACCAAATTTAACCCAAAAGCAACCGGTTAAAATTTTGAACTCCAAGTTGACAAAAATCTTAGATCCTATTTGGTTATGTTCATATTATTATATATAAAAAAGGAAGGTATCTCACTAAACTTTAGTTAAATATTAAAAAAAATTTAATTTTAATTTGTTTATATTTATTAGAATATGTTTAGATAAAAAGTAGGTATCATGAAAGTGAAATATTAGAGCATTTAAACCTCATTTCATAAAACCATTTATTGAAATGAATTCACAAAATCAAAGTTATTTACATTTTCAATAAGAAATAGATATAGTTAAATATGGGAAAATATCGGAACCGCGTCTTAATCATCTTCCCCAATTTTTTAATTTTTGCAGCAAAACCTGTTATTAATGCACATGCCCTCTTACTATATATATTGGAAGCGGTTACTGTTCTAGAGAGAGAAACAAAGCTAGAGAGACTTTTACGTAGGACGAAAAGAACCATAATAGATTAGAGAGAGAAAGAGAGGAGAGAGAGAGTGAAAGCCCGGACCAGAGTAGGAAAGTGGGGGTGGTGTAAGTGTAACAGAGAGAAATAAGGAAAGAGTGAGAACAAAGGGAGGCTGCTTCTTCCTCTTTCTTCCTAGTAAAACCCTAGCTCCCTGCATTGTTGACTTCTGGGCTAGTATAAACGAGCCCTCTTCTTTTTGGGTAAACAGGATGTGCCCTCAGATCTGGGAACAGTGCAATTTTGCTCTAATTATTGCGGGTTTCGAATTGTAGATGTATGTGCAGAGAGAGAGAGAGAGAGAGAGAGAGAGAGAGAGAGTTGGTGTTTTGTGATATAATTATGGATTGAATTATGAAGGCTTTAAGTATTGATTCCGTAGTTTGAAGGTTTTTTTTTTCTCTAATTTTTGGGGATTTTTTTTTTCATTTATCTGCTATCATTTGGGGAGGGCTTTTGATCTTGAATAGGTAAAGGTGTTGTTTTGGTGTTGGGGTTGAAATATTGGAGAGATATTTGGGCTCATCAGATTACTTTTGGTATTTGAATTTGAATTTTACTACCCTTAGATATGTTCCAATACATTTCATGTTGCCAAATAATTTATTAGTGTAATTTGTGTAATAATTTATATCAGTTTAGAGAGATTGAGTTTTTCTCATTGGAGAGCAAAAGGTTTATGTGTTCTTTTTCTGTTGGGTAGAATTGGAGAGGTGCTTTAGGTTCCATCCTTTTTCCCTTAATTTGATTTGGATACTAGTGGACATTTGCGCTGGAGTGGTTGGGGATACCGGGAGGCGTCACTATGTCGTCCTTGAGTCGAGAACTGGTTTTCTTAATATTGCAGTTCTTGGATGAGGAGAAATTCAAGGAGACTGTCCATAAGTAAGTTCTGTTTTTGGTCGTGTGATTGACTATGCACTTCCCTGTAAAGACGCATGCCATTGTTTTGGTTATTGTTGTTGCTAGTTGGTTTTTCTTTTCTTTTCCTTTTTTTTTTAAATTTGGGTTTTGGGGGGGGGGGGGGGGGTTTGAATAATTTGCATTTACTATAATCTCGATGAGGATTAGCGTGAAAGTATAGATTGTTTGATAAATATCGAGCACAATGAATTAACATATGCTTTCGTTGGACATTTCAGTGATTTCCTTGGCCAGAAATGGCATGTTGGCCTGTATAACGAAATAGTTTATTGTAAATAAAAATATGGGAGTAACTGTTTTCTCTGGACCACTGACCTTTTTTTTTAATAATAAAAATAAAAATGGCTTGGCAACAAAAGTTAATTGGTTTCTGTTTTTTTTTCTCCCCTAAGACGCTAAGGTTTCTGCTGTTCTTAGTTACATTGCATGTGTGATTTGTATAGGTTGGAGCAAGAATCTGGCTTTTTCTTCAATATGAAGTACTTTGAGGATCAAGTCCAAGCTGGTGAATGGGAGGAAGTTGAGCGTTATTTAAGTGGATTCACCAAAGTTGAGGACAACCGCTATTCTATGAAAATCTTCTTTGAGATTAGAAAGCAGAAATATCTTGAAGCTCTTGATAGGTATGCTGTATTTCAGTATCACCATATAATAACTGAAATCTTGTAAGTCTCCTGGCAGTTGTCAACTCTATCTAATATATTTCAGACAAGATCGAGCAAAAGCTGTTGAGATTCTTGTTAAAGATCTGAAGGTGTTTGCCTCCTTTAATGAAGATCTGTTTAAAGAGATCACCCAGCTGTTGACTCTTGACAACTTCAGGTTATATTTTAGTTTAATTGTAAAATACAGTATTTGGCTTATTCACTTTTTTAATTTATATGGGAAATACATTTATAGGCAGAATGAGCAGCTCTCCAAATACGGGGACACAAAGTCAGCACGCAACATAATGCTTGTTGAGCTTAAAAAACTGATAGAGGCAAATCCTTTGTTCCGCGACAAACTCACTTTACCTGCTTTTAAGGCTTCGAGATTGAGAACATTAATCAACCAGAGGTATTAAAGACAATCTAGTGTTGTCATACAATTCTGACTTCGGCTTTGCTATATCTCTTTTGGTCATTATCAGGTCTACTTGTATTTGAATTTTCATTATGGTTAAATCCCCCTTTCAAAACTTCTTCAACCTTTACTGCCTAGAGTCCTAGACAATGTTTTGCTATCATTTTATGTCTGATGATTTTGCAGTCTTAACTGGCAGCATCAGCTGTGCAAGAACCCACGCCCGAACCCTGATATAAAAACACTCTTCATTGATCATACTTGTTCTTCAAGTAATGGAGCGCGTGGCCCCCCTCCTGCTAACAACCCTCTTGCAGGACCTATTCCTAAACCTGGTGTTTTTCCTCCTCTCGGAGCCCATGGTGTAAGTGGAATAGTTGCTTTTTGGCTGTGGAGTCAGAAACATTCCTTGTCATCTTACCCTTTTCTTTCTTTTTGCAGCCTTTCCAGCCTGTTGTTTCTCCCCCTCCTAGTGCTATTGCAGGTTGGATGTCAACTGCTAACCAGTCTATGCCTCATGCTGCTGTTGCTGTAGCTCCTCCTGGCCTGGTGCAGGCACCTAGCTCTGGTTAGTCGTTAAAATGATCAACGTGAACTTATTTTGCTATCATTCTTAGTACATAAAAATGAATGATTAAATAAAATACGTGCTGACTTGTTCTTCCCAGCTGCCTTCTTGAAACACCCAAGAACCCCTCCCGGTGGTCCTGGAATGGACTATCAGACTGCTGATTCTGAGCATTTGATGAAACGTCTTCGAACCGGACAACCTGACGAGGTTTGGAAATTTGAGCAACTCCATTAATCTGTTAGATTGTATATTCTTTTATGATCATTTGACACATGTCTGACATTGTCCAGGTATCATTTTCTGCTTCAACTCAACCGCCTAATATTTATTCACCAGATGACCTTCCCAAAACTGTTGTACGTAATCTTAGTCAAGGATCTAATGTTATGAGCATGGACTTCCATCCGCAACAACAGACTGTTCTTCTAGGTTGATCCTTCAATTAACTTTTCATCTTTCTTATATTGAATTTCTGATTGATTTCATCATCTTTATCTTTAGACCACTTCTGATTTAATATATTGCAACTGAGCATAGTACAAAAATCCTAGATTGAAAAAAATTGTCATTTATAGAACGTGATAATGCTGGTCTTTAAATATGTGACTGACCGTCATCTCTAACGTAGTTGGAACAAATGTTGGTGATATTAGCATTTGGGAAGTTGGTTCTCGAGAAAGATTAACACTTAAAACCTTCAAGGTTTGGGATATATCAGCTTGTTCAATGCCATTCCAAGTGAGTAATGTTGTTGGCTTCTCCCATGTAGCCTAAATCTTTAAGTTTCCTATTGAATTTTCTTCTATGGCATAAATTTTATTTATATAAATTTAATGATATATATATGTATATGTATTACTATTGTTCAGACAACTTTGGTTAAAGATGCGACTATATCTGTCAATAGATGCGTATGGGGCCCAGATGGATCTATACTTGGTAACAAAATTGTCATGTTACCAGCTTGCACTTAAATTCTATACTTCATCAAACTTGTTTGGTAGTTGATACTATATTTTCTTCAATCTTGGAGGTGTTGCCTTTTCCAAGCACCTAGTTCAGATATATACCTACAATCCAGCTGGAGAGTTAAGACAACACTTAGAGGTCAGGATTCCTCCCAACTTCCCCTTGCTCACTCTCTCCTACCCAACACTCCAAACTTTCCTCCTTTATGAGAATTGTTTAGAGTTGCAATTATTGATAATTTTCCAAATTGTAGATTGATGCTCATATTGGCGGTGTGAATGATATTGCTTTTGCCCACCCCAATAAACAGCTTTGCATAGTTACATGTGGAGATGATAAGACAATCAAGGTAATGACTGCTTTTACTAGTAGTTTACCCCTATCTCGTACTCTTGATTTTTTATATTAATTTTGTCTGCAGGTATGGGATGCAGTTGCTGGCCGTAGACAGTATACATTTGAAGGTCATGAAGCTCCTGTATATTCTGTCTGTCCTCACTATAAAGAGAATATTCAGGTTGGTTATCTGTAAAGAGATGACCGTTGTCCTTGTGATCGGGTTACTTTCTTGAGTAGTAATTAGTAAATGAACTGCATAGGGGTCTTATTCATTTGTAGAAATGATAAAGGGCTATCTGATTCTAGTCTATATGCAGTTTATTTTCTCTACCGCAATTGATGGAAAAATAAAAGCATGGCTATATGATTCCTTGGGGTCGAGAGTAGATTATGATGCCCCTGGACTTTGGTGCACAACAATGGCATATAGTGCTGATGGAACCAGGTACTTTCAAAATTCTGTGCTGGTTTATCCCTTTATGTAAGGTCTGCATGACATTAACTTCAATTTATCACTAGTTTGATTATTAGCAATGTGATCCACTGACATAAATGATATCAGATGCACCAACTACTTCCTGAGATTTCTAGTTATTGATTCTGGATATGGGACGGATTTTCCATTTGCTCCAATTCTTCTCACTTAATGGTTTTATCATGTTGAAATTCAAAGCATTAAATATGAACACAGGGCTTATGAATGGGATTATACAATTTTCAGAACGAAAAAATTACTCCCTCCGTTTCGTTTTGTTTGTTGTTTTAGGTTTTTTCTTGTGTCAAAATGTTTGTTGTTTTATATATTTTGACACCCTCTCTCTCAAATTTAACCTTACAAATATATGGAGAGAATTTTTTTTCAACTTTTTAAGAAAATATAAGTGAATAGGATTTTATGTAATATAAAATGGAGGGATATATTAGTCCAAAAAAATAATTGTTAATTCTAGATTAAAATTCTAAAACAACAAACAAAACGAAACGGAGGGAGTAATTTGCAATTTTGCTAGCCTCACAAGCTTACAAATCTTTTAGTGCCATTTTTTATCGTAGTATTTTATGTCTTATGAAATTTTCCATCATATGCTTTTGAAACACCTTGATCACACTGAACCGAATTTTCTAAGTTACTTCGCGGGCTTAGCAGGCTTCATATTGCTGCCAATTAAAGCAGATGAAGTATCCTTGCAGTTCTCTGTTAGTCATTTTAGCTTGAAAGGAATATGCGAGTTTTTGAGGATCAAGCAGAATCCTTAGAAGGGTGTGGGATAGGGTTTGGTTTAGAGTTGCTTGGTTGGTCTCTGATCATGAAGAATTCAAAGCACTTTTGTTAGATGTAGCTAGAGATTGAAGTTGTACTTTTTAGCTAGGATGTAATCCTGTTCTGGGCATCACTTGTCCCTTAATAAAACAATAAACCAATAAAATTTTCTTGATTCCTACCAACATAAAAAAATAAACCTTTTGGCCTAATGAAAAAAGGAATTCTGTGCTGGTATTTGCTTGAGTGAATTGATCCTGTTTATAATTTAATGACCCCTACCCAAAGAATCTCTGAACTGTCTGAGAAAGTATTGCATTTTCCATCATCCTTGATTTCGATTAACATAATTTTTTTGTTAACTATTAACATGATCATTCAACCTTTTGCTTGAAATATTTTTATTTAGGTTAAATATAAAGGTTGATTAGTTAGATATTTATTTATAATGTATTATTTTCAGGCTCTTCTCTTGTGGAACCAGTAAAGAAGGTGAATCTCACCTGGTTGAGTGGAATGAGAGTGAAGGAGCCATCAAGAGGACATATTCTGGTTTCCGGAAGCGTTCTTTGGGTGTTGTGCAGTTTGACACCACAAGGAACCGTTTCTTAGCAGCTGGTGACGAATTTCAGATAAAATTCTGGGACATGGATAATACCAATACCCTTACTTATACAGATGCTGATGGTGGACTGCCAGTTAGTATCTCTAGCATTTTGCACTCTCCATATTGTTGTTGTCCTTATTGCATTGATATTTGAAACCCTTAAGTCGGTCTGAACTATACTTGCAGGCAAGCCCTAGATTGAGATTTAATAAGGAAGGGTCATTGCTGGCTATTACAACCAGTGATAATGGAATTAAGATCTTGGCTAATAATGACGGGCAGCGCATGTTGAGAATGCTGGAGAGCAGAGCATTTGATGGTGCTCGTGGTCATTCTGAAGCGAATGTGAAAGTACTTAGTCTTACTATTTGTTCCTTCATTGTATGCTTAATTTATGTTTTGGTTTTAATTTTCTTATAAAACTTCTTCTGCAGCCCACTATTGCTGGTCCATTAGGTCCCATTGCTAGTGTTTCTGCTTCAGTATCCCCCATGCTTGAGCGCAATGACAGAGTTCAGCAGCCAATGTCCCTTCTGGTAGTGGGCCAATAATTGGTTTAATTAATCTAGTCACTTTCTTTAATTGAAAAGTTGGTTGGTTATGTTCATCCTCATCATTTTAATAGTCTAGAATTGTCAGCTCATTTTGCTCGGACAAAATTACAGGCTAGCATGGAAAGCGGCAGGGTAGCTGATGTAAAACCGAGGATCCTAGATAGTACTGAAAAAATCAAAAGCTGGAAGTCTTCCGACATATCCGACTCATCTCAACTCAAGACTTTGAAATTACCCGACCCTCTGACACCTAATAAAGTATGTCAATGGACCATTTGTTGAACTTACATGCGATTCTTCTTTGATTGAAATAATAATATTTACTTGAATAAGTAGATTGCTATATTCTTCTTCAGGAACTGATACCAGTTTTGGTTATTGAACTAAAATGTTCAATTGCATAATCCATGTATATGCTCTTTTCTGAGCCTGCTTGTTATTGTCAATATATGCAATGTGTTCTTTCATATTTAATGTCTTTGTTACCTTATTCTGTTTTATATGTTGTGTTAATAACTGTAACGTGATACAGGTTGTGCGGTTACTGTACACAAATTCTGGCTTAGCTGTCCTAGCACTCGCTTCAAATGCTCTTCATAAGCTGTGGAAGTGGCAGCGCAACGAACGGAATCCATCTGGAAAAGTCAGCTTTTGATTAATCATTTGCTTAGCAACATGATTTCCTCAGCATTTCTCACTTAATTTAATTTAAATAATATGATGTGCATTTTCAGTCTTCTGCCTCTAGTGTGCCTCAATTGTGGCAGCCAACTAATGGGGCTCTTATGTCCAATGATGTGACCGATGCCAAATCAGCTGAAGACTCCGTTGCATGTATTGCTCTATCTAAGAATGATTCCTATGTCATGTCTGCATCAGGGGGAAAAGTCTCCTTGTTCAACATGATGACTTTTAAGGTTTGCTAACATCTTTACTTAGAGTTTTCTCGAAATTGTTATAATTCTTAGACTGTGAACTATGTGCTTGTATGATTTTATTCTGTGTATGCTAGAAAACTGATTTGCTTACTAATTCTGGTCAGGTGATGACAACTTTCATGCCACCGCCTCCTGCAGCAACTTATCTGGCCTTTCATCCTCAGGACAACAATATAATTGCTATTGGAATGGAAGACTCTACAATACAGATTTACAATGTTAGAGTTGATGAGGTAAGTATCTTGATTGAGATTGGCAACCATGATCTCATTTTAGAGGAAATGATATGTAGCTGCTTATTGCATTTATAGTTGCTAATCAGAGGGGCACATAGAAAGAAGGTTGCTTATTGTTGATGTTGAGTCAACCTTTTGCTCATCTGTCTTCACTTGGGAGGATTATTAGCTAGTTCACTGTGCTTATTTTTCTAGTTAAAAAAACATTTGTTTGTTAGGCATTAAAGAGATTATGAGATCTTATGAACTGTGTGGTAGAAAGTAGAAACCCAAAGTTGAAGGTGCTTAAAAGAAATATATAAGAACCCCTCTTTATCTTCAAGATTCTCGTAATGACCATGCCGCAGTGATGGGACAGTTTTGGGGCTTATAATGTTGAAACTTCTGATAAGGTCTTAGAGCTTATCTTATCCAAACAGACAAACAAATCATTCATTATATAATAGAACTTTTGATGACCTGAAAGTTAATTACATTCCGTGCTCTTTGATATTCAAAGAATATGCTCAAAAGTTCCAAGTTTCAACATCTAAAAAGAATTCGAAATTTGTTTCAATAAGGTAGTCATACATTTAAATTCAACTTTAGATAAATAAGCCTCTTAAGTATTTAGTTTTGTAACTTCAATTAAAGAATAAATTTTTTGCTCATATCCTGGGATATGTGACTCTGTAAGAATGTTTTCAGAGACATAATATCCTGTAACCAAAACATGTTGATCATAAGGCCTAAATATGCTTAGGGTAGCACCTAAAGTAATACTTTTGCAGGACAATTGATTACTATTTGGAAATCAAACGGAAAAGAACTATAAGTTATCTTTCACCATGTGCATTCATCTTTTCATCTTACCATGTTATTGGGAATAGGAAAATGAAGTAATTTTTCCTCCCCTTAGTAGCTGAGCTGCAGAATTTGATCAGTGATTTGATGTTTTTTCCTTCTCTTATCACGTGCTCTGGATGTTATGATGGACCATTTGAGGTTATTGGCTTTGCTTAGCTATTTTCCTTTAGAAATTGTTACTTCTATTTTTCACTTTTTAGCAATACATGCAATGAATGACGGCACGACATGCTTTTCTTTTAATATAATTACATAACTTGTCATGTGTAATCTCTGAATGACAGTCTACCATGCTGTTGACCTGCTTGCGTGTGATGTTATTTTTTTCTATTTGTGGTGAATTTACTGACTAGTTTTTTTATTATTATATTCCATCAAATGACTGTTGGCGGTGTAGGTTAAAACTAAGCTGAAGGGACATCAGAAGCGGATCTCAGGGCTTGCATTTTCTCAGAGTTTGAACATACTGGTTTCATCTGGAGCTGATGCTCAGGCAAGTTTTATCCAAGCATAGACTTGTTTTTATCTATGTCCAAGTTGATTATGTTTAAAATCTTCTAGATATTGTTAATAACTTAATGGCCAACTTAGATTATCTGTAGACCAGTATGTTTATTTCTCAATCTCGATTGCAGCTGTGCATGTGGAGCATTGATGGATGGGAGAAGAAGAAATCACGGTCAATACAGGCACCTCCTGGTCACCAAACTCCCCTGGTTGGAGAAACTAGGGTTCAGTTCCATAACAATCAATCTCATCTACTGGTTGTTCATGAAAGTCAAATTGCTATTTATGATGCGCAACTTGATTGTTTACGTTCGGTGAGTTTTTGCTATATTTGTTCCAGATCAGTTATAGAACAAGTCCTATTCATGCAACATCTACTGCACATGTTCCTTCAGAAATAGGTGAAAGCTGAATGTTCAAAACAAGCCGATGTATTATACTATGAATGGAAGACTTGGATCCATAATATTTTATGATCTGCCAATAAATACAGAACATAGAAGTTCAGAACCCTTGGTTGCGTGTCCTGGCAATTGTGCATGTAATGTGAAACAATAATGCCATTTCATATATTTGGAATGCATTAGTGATATGTGCGAAACAATACCAATTGCAATTGAGCATTGGAAGTGATAGTATAGAGAGTGGGAAAAGTTCTTCTGCATCTATATTTGCATCTCGAAACATTTTTCTGAATTTTTGCATTCTCCTCCTATGTCGCTACTGGTTTGTCCTTGTGAAAGTTCAGGTGCTTAGTTGAGTTGGAAGTTAGGTCAATAACCTGGATTTTCAATCACTTTCCATACTAATATGATGATGCATTTTTAGTGGTAGAGAATTGTTCTGATCAAGTAATAATTCAATTGCAGTGGTATCCAAGAGATTCACTTTCCTCTGCCATTTCAAGTGCTATATACTCATGTGATGGGATGCTGATTTTTACTGGGTTTTGTGATGGTGCTGTTGGAATATTTGATTCAGACAGTTTGAACCTTCGATGCCGGATAGCACCATCTGCGTATATATCATCTTCCAGGTAAAGCCAATTGGAAGAAATTCATAATATTGTTGAACATGTGAAATGTTTGTTGTTAACATATCTGTTTCTCTTTCTTTCTCTGCAGCAACAGCAACCCCTTCCCGGTGGTTATTGCAGCACATCCAACAGATCCCAATCAGTTTGCACTCGGCATGAGTGATGGTGCAGTTCATGTGATTGAACCATCAGATGCAGAGACGAAATGGGGCGGATCAACATCGCAGGATAACGGGGCGTTGCCTTCAATACCTTCAAGTTCTGCATTGAACAGTCAGCCATCGGAAACCCCATCTAGGTGACGACGCAACACCCCCGATTGATTGATACAAACAAAAGAAAAGAAAAGAAAAGAAAAATGAATGGCTTCGTTGGTTCATTTTCATCATAGGCATGCATACTAATGTAAAGTCTGTTGGTGGTGCTGGTGTTTTTGTCTTGGTTGAGTAAGTTGAGAGGACAGGTTAGTTTTTGCTTTGTTGGTTGACCACGTAACAGGGTAGCTCCTCCATTCTTCTCTTTCTTTTTAATCTGCTTAATCTTTCTTATTAAATTTATTTTTATCAATGCAATTCCATATTTATCACTTGATTATGGTAAAATGGCAATATAATCAAGCTTTTCGAATCTTTGTTATAATCTCAGTCAGTTTGCAACAAGAAGAAATAATCAAATTAAATTCAAAGATTTGACAATATCAGAAGTCAATTTTGTAAATATTATATTGGATACCACAACAGCTTTATACCTAAAGAGCCTCGTGCAAACTCAATCATGAACTATTATCAGTGAGGAAATCAACATTGACATTAATTTATATATAATATAATGAATAATCGGAACACTGCTATGAAAAAATAGTTATAAGTATACTTTTTAATCAACAAATATGTTTATTCTAAAATATATAAAAAAGCATTCTGTTCTGTTTTTGTCGTGCGTTTACAAAAAATCGAACTATCTATCTCCAAATATCAAAGTAAGTTGTTTTTTTCCCCCAATTTTTATATGAGGGAAACAGTTAAAATATTTTTGTAACTTACAGTCATGTTATGGACAAAGATGACCTGGTTGCTACATATATATATGTATTATATATCTATAATTTATATAAAGCAGCACAAAATTCAGGATTTTTCATACAAAAACTGGCAACATATGAAACTTCTTCAACTGAAACAAATTTCCTCCTTAAGGATCCGCTTCAACTTCAAAACCTTCTCCTCAAATTCCAAGAAATGGAACTCAAATCCGAACCCAAATCTTATAATCACGCATCCAACTCTTCTTGTCATAGAAGCATGCAATTCCATGTCGCAAGCAAAGCAAATCCATGCCCACATGACGCGCACCGGCCTCCTCTTCCATCTCTTCCCAATCAGCAGGCTCCTATCTTTTATCGCATTGGATGGAAACGGAGATTTTCGATACGCGAATGCCCTTTTCTCTCAAATTCTCGAGCCCAACGTGTATATTTGGAATACAATTATTAGGGGCTGCGTCAAAAAAGGTTTTTTCGAAATTGGTTTTTGTTATTTTGTTAGAATGGTTAGAGAGTGTGTGGAGATGGACAGGAGAAGCTATGTTTTTGGGCTGAAAGCTTGTGGGGGTTTGGGGGATTTGAGATTGGGGGAGTGTGTGCATTCTAGGATTTCGAAGGTTGGATTTGTTGGGGATGTCGTTGTGAGGAATGCGTTGATTCATTTTTATTGCGAGAGTGGGGAAGTGAGCTGCGCGAATCAAGTTTTTCGCGATACTGAGATGAGGGATGTGGTTTCTTGGACTAGTATTATTGATGGAAACGTGAGAAATGGGATGGTTGACGAAGCGCTGAAGGTGTTCGATGAAATGTGTGAAAGTTGGGTGGAGCCTAATGATGTTACAATGGTGACTGTTTTCTCTGCCTGTGCTCAGAAGGGAGATTTGAGGTTTGCAGAGAGGGCTCAGGAGTTTGCAGAGATGAGAGGAGTTAGATTTAGTTTGAATATGATGAATGCCATGTTGGATATGTATGTCAAATGTGGGGGTGTGGAGAAGGCTAAGGAGATCTTTGATCAGATGGAGGTGAGGGATGTTTTTTCATGGACTAGCATGATAAATGGGCACGCGAGAAATGGGGAAGTTGAATTGGCGTGGAAACTGTTTGATGAGATGCCGGAGAGGAATGTGGTTTCTTGGAATGCGATGATAGGAGGCTTCTCACAGAACAATAGGCCAATGGAAGCTTTGAAGTTGTTTCATGAAATGGAGAGAGAAGGTTTTGCTCCCATGGAAAGTACTTTGGTGTCGGTGCTCTCAGCGTGTGCTCAATCTGGTCTTATGGATGTAGGCCAACGAATTCATGATCACTATTTGAAGCAAAAAAGAATTCCTCTTACTACTATACTAGGTAATGCGCTTGTTGATATGCTTGCCAAATGTGGGGATATTAATGCGGCTAGAGAGATATTTGATGAAATGATGAAGAAAGATTTGGTTTCCTATAACTCCATGATTGTAGCTTATGCATCTCATGGTCATGCAGAAAAGGCCCTTAGCCTATTCGAACATATAAGAGAACTTGGATTTAAGCCTGATAATATCACATTTGTGGGTATTCTGTCGGCTTGTGCTCATGGTGGATTAATCGAGGAAGGTTGGAGCTATTTCAGGGATATGGAATCATTTGGATCAACTCCTGCAATGGAACATTATGCATGTATGGTTGATTTACTTGGGAGAGTAGGGCTATTGGAAGAAGCTTATGAGTTGATAAAATCAATGCCCATGGAACCGGATGAAGCTATTTGGGGCGCTCTTCTTAATGGTTGTAGGATGCATGCAAACGTTGAGTTGGGGAAACTTGCTGCGAAGAAGCTTATGATTTTGGATCCGAAAGATAGTGGTACCTATGTGCTTCTAGCTAGCTTATGTGCCAATAAGAAGAAATGGGGCGAGGTGAGGATGACTAGAAGTATTATGAGAGATAGAGGTATCAAGAAGACCCGAGGATCTAGCTTAATAGAGGTGGAGGGCAAGTTTCATGAGTTTCTAGTGGCAGATGAATCACATCCCAAATCTGAAGCCATATACAAAGTCTTAGCAGAGATTTTGTTGTTTTCAAAGTTGGATCATTGTACATTAAATGGTTGCCAGATTGACACATTTTTATAGGCATTTTCCCAAGATGTTTATTCCTCGACTATTTAACTCTGAATGTAACTGAAGTCCAAGGAAGACTGGCTAATGAAGAGGAATGGGGACTTAAAAATGACATGCCAACATCATCTGGACTCGAGGCAAAGACGATTGGAAGAGAGTAGCATTCTCTTTCCATTCTTTGTTCCTTCACGTTATTGGGAAACCGGTATGTGAGATATAAGTATTGATGCATAGAATCTTTGATGATTCATGTAAAGAAAGGAAGTCCTCTATAAATGATGGAGAAATTACTTCAAGATATCACCTGTTCAAACCAAGATATCAGTTCCACTCTCTACTATGTTTCTTGATTCTTTCTTTTAAGAATCACTAATTGTGTGGTTAAAATATCAATATGAGGTTGCATATGATTTGAAACATGCTTATACACATCTGTTTTCCATTACCTTAATGTTCTTTTGGGAAAATAATTACTACAAGAAAATATATGTCCAGAATTGTAGATGTAGAACTCATATTAGTTTGAATAGATTCCTATAATAGAAATAGGATGCAGCACTAGGAATCAGCTTGAGTTAACATTCTAGTTCTAGTTCTAGCAGCAGAAGTTGGTAAGAGAGATGATTTTTACATAAGCAGTTCCAACTACAACTTCACAAAAGCTAGTAGTAGATTACAAAATCCTAAATGAGGAAAAAACCAATCCTCTTAGAGTTTCTCTAGTAGCAAAAGTTGTTTATAGAGCTTTAATAGCAACCTAGTAAATTGATGTAGCACTTCTGATAAGGATCGAACACTTCTACGAGTTGTGGAACTATAGAAACCTATTGAAACTATATCTCCGGGCTTAAGATTGAACCTGATCAACTGCTGCTAGTATCTTACTGAAAATAAGCTCCACAGGAACACAAGTTTTGTTCAGTGATGTTTTTCCTTGATTGAACGCCTTTCTATTATTCACCAACTTCATAACAGATTTCCCTTTTCTAAGCAGACCATTTTCTCCATCCGGGAGAATCGAGCCTTCAACATTCTTAGAAATGGAAGCAGAAAGAGGACTGGTGACATAGCAGACAGGAGTCCTTCTTCTTCTAGAAGTTTTCCAAACAAGCTGTTCGAGTCTACTCCCTCCATCACCAAATAACTCACATAGACCACTCTCCTTCGAAAGGAGCAAGGTTTCAGAGCCATCTCTTATTTCTCCAACATCTATGGGGTATCCTATGACTGCTATACCATAAGCTCCACTTGTTAGACTAACAAACGGGACATTTTCTGCTCGAGGGCTTGCATCAACAGTCAACTGCACATCCACCAGCACTATTTCCATTAGATGCTGATTGCCCGTGTTCACTGGATTCAAGAAGCTGCTGGTGGCTTCCACGCAATTACTAGCAAACGAAGATTGATGGAGCTTCTCCACCTCTAAATCCAAGTATTCCCCTGTTTTTGTGTTGACTACATCTCTGTCCTGATCCTTGACATTGAAAGTTTGCTGGTCTTTACGACATTTAAGCTCCTCTTTCAGTTTCAACCTTTTCCTCCCGACAACACCTGCAATCAGAAGCAACACTGATGAGAAGGCCGAGGCAATAACATAGGATGTCATCATGTCATTAGCAAGAAGGCGAATGTTTCTACCTGAGGGCTCGGATACTTGATCACTGCCTGGATCCTCAGAGTTGGAAGCAGAAGAATCACATTCAGTTGATTTAGAAGAAATTTGTTCTGCAGCTGAACTGGGCTTCAAAGAACCGCCATCGACTCTAGACGGTGAGTACATACATCTGGTTCTCTTTCCTCTGCTAGATGTCGTTCCCCACCCCTCACCTACTTAAATTCAGTAGCATGGTCATTGTTAGCAGCAAAGACATGTACGAAAAATCTAATAAATCGAGTGATTAAGTAGTATGCAACTGCATCTTTATCCCATACTGAAATAGAGAATGCAAGTGCCATCATTCCACCACTGAACTCTCAAAATTGCCTAAAAAATCTATACATCTACCTTCTGTGTTCTCCTCAGAAATGATTGTGTGAGAAAACCCTTAAGAAAGAAAGATGTTTTCTGATTCTAATGCTCATAGGCTAAGCATAATACGTCGAATAAGAATGTTTAGCAATAGAACATTGTTGGAACAACATGAACTTTAAGAGAGCAACAAACACAATAACCTTAGTACGGGGATGTATACCTTGTTCTTGTACCTCAATTTCACAGTCACCAAGGATAGCATTTTCCAGCTGCGCTGATTCAGTTTTTCTTGTATATTCATCTAATTCGCTGCATTCTGGATTTGTTTTCCCCATGTTAATCCATACCCTGACAATTAGTGAAAACAGTGATAATCAAATTCACAACTTCCCCGGCAACTCAGCAATATAGCTACCCCCCAACACACACACAAGAGAGAGAGAGAGAGAGAGAGAGAGAGTGACGGTTGTGTGTGAAAGCTGAGAACGTACTCAGACGAGTCCAGCCCGCAACGACGACGTTTTCTGGAAGCTGAAAGAGAATGTGATACTGCAGTTGGTTTCTGCAAATAGAGAATGCTATCTTCCATTTTCGGAGGTCTAGTTTCCTTTTATATGCACACCAAAAATGTGCATATTGAGAAATTGAGATAGCATTATGGATAGATAGAGGGATTTTTTGGTTTGAGTTTGTCTTCTTCTTCGGATTTTGGTTTTGGAGAGAGAGAGAGAGAGAGAGGAGAGAGAGAATGAATTGGCAGTGGCAAGTGCAGAGCCACAGAGGTAGTGCCGTTGTCCAATGGCGGTTTGCTACCTGTTTCTAATGTCGTACCTGCCTCTCTTTTTTTGTCTTATCCATTCTTTTTTTTTCCTTTTCCTTTTTTGTTTATTACATGTTTATCTTTTCTTTTTACCTGATGGGCTCATGAAATTCAGCCCACCAATTTTCAATTGGGTTCAAAATTAAATTTACTAATTTGATATCCAACTTGTAATAGTTTAATCTAATTATTACCACAAATTATGTTCTAATAACTCACATAATAAAAATTAAGTTCAAAGGAAGAAACCAAAACAAACAACCTGTAATATAGTTTTAAAAAATGATTCATATACAATAATGACACAGATACATACATATTCATATGTTCGCACGACACAACGTGAATATTAATTTAGAATTTAGAAGATAGATATAGCTTGATGGATTGGTCATTTTGAAGGCATTAGCATAAGGTTGTAATAAATATCTACGACACTTTTTTTTTTTTTTTTTTTACTCACACACCCGACCTGTGGTATTGAGGAGGTTTGAACTCGTGACCTTTGACCTCCGAGCAACCTCACTCCACCACTAGGCCATCCCCACCGGAATTACGACACCTTAATATCATATTTGTTAGTAATAATAAAATTCACGATTATGTAAGGGCCGATATGTGCTAACCATTTATATGGTATAATATATTACACACTGTAGGTGGGATATATAATACCATACATAATTATTAAAAATTGCAGACTAAAATAATCTTGCAGATATTGATTAAATAATACCATACATAATTATTAAAAACTACAGATTAAAATAACATTGCAGATATTAATCAAAAATCTTATTATAAAATATTTACACAATGTATGGTAACTAATTAAACGATATTTTAGGAATTGAAACTTTATATAGAATCTAATACATCTAAGCAAACATATATATTATTAATACATAATATTGATATCTTATACTGTATAACACATTCAATGTCAAACATATTCAATCTTATGCCATATTATCTAGCAAACGAGCCCTAAATGTAATAGCTTGTATTAAATGTAAAATATTGAGCAGTAAAAAACTATTTTAAAGAAATCTCTCTCTCTCTCTCTCACTCTCTCTCTCTCTCTCTCTATATATATATATAAACACAGTTTTCGTTTCTTTCAAATCTTGCGCCAATTTTTGACCAATTATGTAATTTCAGCATTTAAGATTTTCGTAAATATTATTAAATTATATCAAAAAATAACTAACTCCCCCCTCCCCACATTCACACCCCACGTTCACATTTTGGAACTGATATTCATATTATCATATACATACATACATATAAAATTATTACAATATATATATATATATATTATTTATTGTTGGGCATTTAACATTTATGTAATTTCAGCATTTAAATTTTTTTGTAAATATTAATAAATTACATTAAAAAAAAACTGATCCCCCGTTCACATATCCCCTACATTCACATTTTGAAACACATTTTGGAACTGATATTCATATACATACATATTAAATTATTAAATATATATATTATTTATTGTTGGACATGAATATTTATGACAATTAAAATCCCATTTAAGATAATCGACAAAGTGTCTTGGAATAGATAATCACTCATTATTTCCAATAAAATATACAATAATAATTATCAATGAATGTTAAACTATAATAATTCATTGTAATATAATATAATATGGATAATTATCCCCTTATAATATTAAATAATTAAACCATTTATATTTCAATACATATAAGAAAATAATAGGCGGTTTACATTTAAAAGTCGCAGTGGATTGAAGATCTTAATTTTTGACAAAGATAACAGTGATATGACAATCACTATAAATATTGTATATAAAGAAATATTTTAAAATTTATAATATTGTATATTTTAAATTTTAAATATTTATTTATGTTTAACTTACAATATGCATTATCTTTCATCATTTAAATTCGAGGATTACCGTGTACAAAAACTCGTTGGATATAACAAAAAAAGCCATTTTTAGAATTGATTATGTTTTGGATGAGTAATATTGGCAGCCCGCAGCCGTAGATGCGAAGCCTCTCTCTCTCTCTCTCTCTCTCTCTCTCATAACTCATCAGACTCTATTACTAAGACGAAAACCTCTGGGGTTTAGGGTTTAAGCTTCTCCTGCTACTGTTAACGCAAACTCTAATGGCAACTGCTGTCAGATTCCTGCTTGCCAAAACGACATCCCGAGCCCTCTTCCACTCTCCCGCCCCATGTCCTTCTGATTATTTTCTTCCCAGAATTTTCCACTCCTTGAGGAATTTCCATTCCAGAAGTTTCTCAACTGACGCATCCGAATCCATCACTCAGGACTTGAACTCTTCCGTCTCTGCCGCTTTGAATCTCGACAACCGTATCCCCGCCACCATCATCACCGGTTTCCTCGGCTCCGGAAAGGTGCGTAATCAAATTTGCATATTTCCTCGTATAGTGGATTGTGTTTGAATCTTTGATGCTCTGAGGCAATTGGGTTTAGTAATTTTTGGTTGAATGTTGGTATGGGAATGGATCAGATGTGATAGTGGATTTCACGTACCTTTGCTCTCCGCATTACTACTTTTTGATTTTTTTCTAGTGATGTAAAATATATGATTTTTCGAGTAAAGTTCGAATCTTTATTAAGAGTTTGGATTTTGGTCGAAGTGGTGGTTTGGAAGTTGACTATATGAGGGATACTGTTCTTCTGTGATTTTGGATTATACAGTCTCAGTTTCTTCAAGTTCTTTTGTGTACTGATTTTTCATTCTCAGTTTCTTCAAGTTCTTTTGTACTGATTTTTCTTTTAAATCTCGTTTTTATTGTGCAGACCACACTTTTGAATCATATATTGACATCTCAACATGGAAAGAGGATTGCTGTCATAGAGAATGAGGTATGACTTTGAACTTCATTTTTCTTGTCTTAGATTGAACACTTTGGTCAGTGAGCAACTTCTGACGATTGGCTTTGTATTTGTGCTATATTAAGATTCTACTCCCAAACTTTTGTCTCTAAGATCAGGAAAAATATTGAAGATGCTCTGTCAAAATTGTACAATTAGATGTTTGTCCATTACAATGAGAGAAATTAATCAAGAATTACTGTTTGGTGGATTATGCTACAGCGCTACCTATGCTGAGCCTTTTTTAATCTTATGATACTTGTCAAGTGCAGTTTGGTGAAGTAGATATTGATAGCTCATTAGTTGCTAGCCATTCTTCATCTAATGAGGACATTATCATGGTAAATAATGGCTGTCTATGCTGTACGGTGCGTGGAGACCTTGTCAAAATGCTTTTGGAGTTGGTCCAGAAAAGGCGGGACAAATTTGACCATATTGTTATAGAAACAACAGGTATGTCAAATGCATGAATTGTGGCATTGAGCTGCTATTCACTCATGTCCTTGCATTTTACAAAGAGGAACTTGTACATTATACACGTTGATGAAAAAACTGACATAAGAATGAATGATCGAGTTTGCTAATGAGTATGTGATTATTTTGTTAATGTAGATGAGTATTTTTATGCTAAATGAAAGTACTATGATTAGTTTCAGCTGTTATGAGAGCTATTGTTTAAGGTTCTGTCTCAATCCTGACAAATTGACATACAGTGGCCTGATGGTTGTTATTCAGGTCTTGCAAAGCCTGGTCCTGTGATTGAAACCTTTTACGGTGATGAGCTTCTCTCACGTCACGTGAAACTTGATGGAGTTGTTACTTTAGTAGACTCTGTGAATGCCGTTAAACACTTGGATGAAGTAAAACCGAGGTTTGTGGTGAATGAGGCTGTGGAACAAATTGCTTATGCTGACCGTATTATTATAAACAAAGTACGCATATTTTCAATTTATATGGAGTATTAATTGTTTCGTCACCTATATAGCTTGTAGCGAGTTCTTTTGAAGAATTCAGGAAGTTTTAGGATCTTGTACTCATCTAATTAAGTTAATATCAACAGATAGATTTAGTGAGTGATGCTGAAGTGGAGGCACTGACAAAACGAATTAAGGTATGTGCTTTATTGAATCAACTTCTTTCTATGAAAGTTCTATCAGAAAAGGTTCCGAAGATGAATGGCATGCTCCAAACTTGAATTCAACTGATCTTCTTTTCTACTTTTCTTCTCAAAATATGGGATCTTTTGTATTCCCTTCTCGTTGGTTAGATTTTTTATGCATTTTCTTTGTTTCATAAACACATATTGGTTCATTTTTTAAGCATATCAATGGGATGGCAAAAATCAAACGAGCTAAACATGGTTTAGTTGACATGGACTTTGTTTTAGGAGTGGGAGGTTATGAGCTTGACAGGTATTTTAATTTTATTTTTTCAAATAATATGTGAAAGTGAAGACCACTTGTTTGATATGTAAATGCATTACGTTGTGCAGAGTTGAAGCTGAAATTAAATCAGAAGATTCTCATTGTTCTCATCAACATGAAACTGGACATGGTGTGCATGCTACTTGCCTGCTATTAGTCATCAATATTACCCTATTGTATAAGCCTTTCTGCCAATTCTAGGCTTTTGGTGGTTTTATTTGTTCACATTTTTCTCATAACTTGAGATCGTTTTACAGAGCATCATGAGAAAGGGCATGATCACGTGCATGATACTGCCGTTTCCAGCGTGAGCATTGTTTCTGAAGGAACCTTAGACCTTGATTATGTAAGTGCTTCTCGCCTTTAGAAAAATGTCGGTGCTCCCCGTTGTCGTCGTTGTAATGATAGTATTGGTGGGTATTCAGTTTGATGATTGGATTGAAAGATTGGTAGAAGAGAAAGGCGACGATCTTTACAGGATGAAAGGAATATTGTCAGTGAGTGAGTGTGAGCAGCGCTATGTTTTCCAGGTAATCATATCTTGTTTTCATCAGTCATGCATGCTAGTGGTAGACAATAATCTTGATGTTTGTTTGTCCAATGTTAATTGCAGGCAGTCCATGCTGTCTTTGATGGCTGCGCAGGCAAGGAATGGGGGGCGGTCGAGAAAAAGATAAACAAACTTGTGTTTATTGGAAGGAATCTGGATGAAACTGCCCTCAGGAAAGCCTTCAAAGGCTGTTTAGTGCAGTGTGATGAGTAATATCAAATTTTCTTCTTGCGGAAGCCAGCTGCTGACGTCATTGCATACGCATATTGAATATGTATCAATGATTATATGTGGTGTATAATATAGTCGGTTCCTCAAAGTTTGCAAATGAATTTATTATTGTTAGATTGGATTATAGATTATAGATTATAGATTATAGATATCATTTAAGTGACGCGTTGTTTTTGTTTTGACCACTTTACTGTTATCTGGTTGACAAATGCGTCCAACCCTTTTCTTCCACCTCACTCATCTTCTCTTTCTCTTTCCTCTTTCCTCTTTCCTCTTTCCTTCCCCACCAAGTCAAGAATTCTTTTACACTTTCTCCTGCTCTATCAAATATATATATAGCAAGCAAGAGTTGCTTACAATCAATATAATCAACAGTAGAAAAAAAGATGGCCAGAGATATGGAAGGTGTTACGGCTGCAGATATATTGGTGTTGCCATTCTTCGGTCAGGGCCATCTCTTTCCATGTGCTGAGCTCTGCAAACACTTTTCTTCCCACAACTGCAAATCAATCTTCATCATCCCTTCCCATCTCTCCTCCTCCATTCCCTCCGATCTCCACCGTCACCCTTTAGTCCAAGTCATCCAAATCTCAACTTCTCCTCCGCCGGAGGATGCTTCCGACGGAGACGGCTCTGGACCGGGAGCGAAACCGGCCCACCACCGCCAGCACCACCAGATGGGGCAGGGGATCGAGTCATTCCTCTCCGAAAGGTTCCAGAATGCTCGGCCGGCATTCGTGGTGGTGGACGTGATGATGAGCTGGAGCAAAGAGATCTTCAAGAAAGCCAGCATACCCATCGTGTCGTTCTTCACTTCCGGCGCCTGTGCAACCGCGATGGTGTACGCTGGATGGAAAGCACATGTCGATAACATCGGCCTTGATGAGGGTGAGGCCCCATTGATATCCGGGTTGCCCGAGAGCATGGCCCTCACCTATTCGGATACTAAAAGGCGGGAACGCCGCCGCCGCCACGACGAGGGCGGGAACGGTAGAGGAGGCGGGAGGTCAGGAATGAAGCCGGGAACTCCAAGATTAGGGCTGCCGACGCGGTGGGTGGATGAGACTGAGGGCTCAACTGCTCTGTTGATCAACACTTGCGATGATCTTGAAGCTCCATTTCTCGACTATCTCAGCGGCCAAGTCGAGAAGCCCGTTTTCGGAGTAGGCCCGTTGCTGCCGGAGACATTCTGGAAATCGATCGGTTCAGTCGTCCACGATCGAGACAGTAGGCCGAATCGAGCATCCAACTACACAGAGGATGAGGTCATCAGTTGGCTGGATTCGAAGCCACCACGATCTGTGATTTATGTGTCGTTTGGAAGTGAAGTCGGTCCAACTCTGGAGGAGTATGATCAGCTGGCAGACGCATTGGCGGAGTCGAACCGGCCGTTTATATGGGTCATCCAACCCGGTGCAGGACGGCCCGGCCCGCCTGCAAACATGTTTGGTAGCAAAGCGACGTCGGATGATGATTCAAAAGAAGATGAAGGGTATGGGTATGAGCCCCCACATGGGATGGAAGACAGAGTTGGGAACAGAGGCCTAATTATAAAGGGATGGGCACCGCAGCTAATGATACTGAGCCATACATCGACAGGAGGGTTTTTGTCGCATTGTGGATGGAACTCGACTGTGGAGGCAATCAGTTGCGGCGTCCCCATTCTGGGCTGGCCGATCAGGGGAGACCAGTTTTATGATGCGAAATTGGTGGTGAAGTATCTGAATGTTGGGCACATGCTTCCGAATGCTGATGATGTATCAAAAACGGTGAGGAAGTTGGATGTAATGGAAGGAATTGAGATGGTGATGGATGATGAAGATGTTCGTGATCGAGCCGTAGCGTTGAGAGGAATCTTTGAGGGTGGTTATCCGGCGAGTTCTGCTGCATCTTTGAAGGCATTGATTCAGGCTTTAAGGAAGTAGACTCATTTGCCTGTACCTATCAAAATTCAGAATTAAGATTTTTTTTAGTACGTGTTGTTGATTGACATGGAAACACTGAGTTCATTAATGTTGTTGGGTACGCCCAAAATAAAATGTAGTTTCATCAAGGTTTTTTTATATATATATATATATATACAGGAGGCGTTTTGTTGTGATTGTTACAAAACTTGAGAATCACTGTAAACAGAGTGAAAATGCATTTTTTATTTTTATTTTTGATTATTCGTATAAAATATGACTAACAAAGATACCAAGAATAAAATCGAGCATGACCATGCACAATGTCAATGTGCGTGCTCTTCAGTCTTCACTACTAAAGAGGAAAGTGGAAGATTTTGAAAATAAAAAAATAATTAAAAAAGTGCAGCGAGCCATCTAAAAAAAATAAAATAAAAAATCTGAAGATAATATTGCTGCCTGTGTTATTCATAAATGAATTTGTGATTTGATTTCAATCAAGGATCCGCTTCCAAATTGGGCTCTGTTGCTGATGACAATTCTAGATGACAAACTCGGACGGCGCCGATTAATCGCTCCGGCAACTCCTCCGGGCTGCTAGCCTAGTTTAACCATTTATTTCATCACATCAGCAACACAAGTTTTCCAATTCAAATCAATATCCAAAATGATGCATTTGAGTTGATATGAATATCAGTAAACACTGGCATTCTTAGCTATCTCATCTTTGTAAATCCAAATCCAAATCCAAATCCAAATATAATCCAAAATCATAATCGTTCAAGAATGCCATACAATTAGTTCTAGATTTTCAGATATACTGCAAATGAGCTAGAATGCAAAATTTCTATGGTATATGGATGGCATTCCATCATCTTAGAAGCAAGTAGTAGTTAGTACCTGTACAATAAATGCCATGTCTACAACTAATGTTGTAATAACACCAATAACAAGCCCCAGCACTCCATTTGCCACGGTGGAGGAACCAATATCAACATCAATCTACAGAACAACAATAAGAAACAGCAACAATGTTGATCTCATCTCAGTCAAAATAATTAAGTGGATAATAATAAACCTGACTCAACGATGATCTAGTGAAAACTCGAGCGCATCACTTTGTTATTAAGATAAATACTAAAATGATCATCTCACTTCCAAGTAACTGGGACCACGGATATAGTTGCAATCAACTGATTTTCCTAGTATACAAGGAGTGCTTCCGACACTTTGCCGTACAATCCAAGAACCCTACAAAGTTAATCAACCGGAGTGAAGTGAACGAGACAAGGATAAGGTCATCAAAAGCAAGTGTAATTTAACAAATTTATTAGCCTAGAATGATGTTGGTTCACCAAAAGTTTTTATTTATTGGTGCTCCTTCAAATAAATTCAAACGAGGACAGACAGACGTACCTTCGGTACTGATGGAATAAGCTTCAGTCGACTATTGCGGAATTCATCATCCCCATCAACAAACTGTTGCAGGAGAGATCCCCGTACTAATTCCTTAATTACAAAGTAAAAAATCATGCTGTAGTGTGTCGATCCAGGTACCTAGATTAATCAAAATTTTGTCAATCTTCGTATAACATATAAAATAACAAGAAATGAGATAGGCCACCTGATCAACTCACTTGCAGATTAATCACAATAGAGAAATGTCCTCTATCTGCTGCAACCTAAAAATAAAACATAAAGATCATTTGTACCAAGACATATTAAGAAACCAAATAAAATACAGGTAACTAATTCCAAAAATATCTATTAATTAGTAAGAAAGGAGATCACATTAACTTAAAGAAGTTGAGTCATCATTATGGGAACTTACTTGTGCTGCACAACCACTGCGCTTGGCAACATGATCCATTCGTTTTATATACTTGAACCAGTCTATGGCAACAAGATCCATAAGATGCTTACCACCAGGAATCTTAGATAGATGCGCAGCAATGTGAGATTGAGTCGTGCAGATAAGTAACGCTTTCAAAATCAAAATCAGCACACATCTGCTATGTATGGGAAATTATAATGTACCTTTGATTTGTCATGGCAGAAACTCTTACTGCGTACTCTAAAGTTGTTCCCATCAGACAATGTCCAGCAGTCGCGAGCATTATCCTGATCATCACGGCGAAGGTTACCCCAGAACATGGTCATGTCTAGGTGGTCAGGTTCTTCTTCAGAGGCTTCAGCATTTGCAGAGAATTGCGAGGTGATTGGTTTATCTCAGATTAAATAAATCACATAAATTGTTAAAGACATTACCGACCAATTTTTTTGTCTTCAATCTCAAACGGAGAAGCCTGTAAATGTGCGCATAATAAAAATTCAATCATCAATTCAGTAAGGATAGCATATAAGAAGAAGTACAAGCCAACCTCTTCATCAGCATACTGAAAATCATCATCATCATCAGAGTCATCCATCGCCACAGAATTTCTGTTTGAAGAACTGGGATAGCGAAAGGAAGTTGACTGTAATTTTTTACCCCTCTTTGAAGAATCGGAAGCTGATGTCATATTAACCATAAGTGGCATCCTAGGAGCTATTGTCCTTTCATCCGTTTGAGAAAAATATTCTCGTAATCCTGCAAAATCAGTTAAGAAAAATGAAATATCAGATAATCTATACGGCATGCAAAACCTGTGGTGATCTGATCATGAAATATATCGCAAAAGGAATCATCCGATATCTCAAACTAAATAACCGACTGCTAAAAAACACTATCCTATAACATCTCACCAGCGACACTATTTAAAATCTGAAGAAGGCAGTGTTGCTGAAATGACGAAAAATAACTGACACCCCAGCCTTTTAGATCAATTTGCATAAGATGCTGGACCTTTGTTCTAGGCCTGCCACCACGAGGTTTCAGAGGTGATATATTAAACCCTCCACCTGAAATTAGCAAAACCTAAACCATTTAAATTGACAATGAAACACAAATGAATAACTATGGGGGAAAAACTGAAAATCTTCCAGACTACATTAGGAAACTAATATGGAATTTATCAGAAAAGGTCAGTTGAGTTTACTCTCAATATGAGCCCGCACATATCCTGGTTGTCGACCACAACTTTCATGGTCCCTAGATCGAAATAACACAACTGCACATATAAAATAAAATGCCAACATGACGTTCAGACAACTAAATGAAAAGTAGATGAACAGGGGAAATGCTCAAAGATTACCATAACTCCCATCATCATTTCGACGCCAATAGCGTACATAGCAGAGGTCACGAGGCCATACAAACCTGTATATTTAAAGAAAGCAAATACACAAGAAATTTCAAATATATCCTGAATATTAATTATGGTGATTGGGATGCAAAGTCACATCCATTAATTACAATCAAACCACTTGAGGTTAAATTCAATTTTGATTAACTAACAAAAGTAGCTTCTCTATGGAAACAAGAGAAACTAAGAGAAGAATGATCAGATCCGGAGAACAATGTCAAATAAGTAAATGTTCCATTTTCAGTCAATTTCTTTGCAAATTACTGCTAATCTAACATCATTGGAAAAGAGAACATAGAATGGTGTAAAACAAACAAAATTAACAGCAGCACAATAAAATATCATATTCGTCTGTGATGCCACCCAAAATAAGATTTGTTAGCCATTATCGCCTCTGCTTTTAGATAGTAATTGAAATTCCTAATTCAGAATTGATGAAGGAGAAGCATGACAGCACAATATATACAAAGAACAGAAAGAAACTGAAGAGATGGTTGTGACAAGACCAGTTTTTACATGGAAAACCAGTCCAACTGAAGCCTTTGGTATAGAATAGCAGTATGTCCATCTACTTCTTCAACCAAGCTACCATATTGAAAACTGCAATCCCAGCTGCACAATGGTACTTTTGTTAAAAGTGCACTGCATCAAAAACTTGAATTTTCATCAAGTATCTTCATTATGTTTCATTTCATCATGTGTGTGTGTGTGTGTGAGAGAGAGAGAGAGAGACTCAGCCTTCCATGGGCATGGTTAAGGACTTACTCAAATATAATGCTTGGACACCAGAGCAGGAAAAGAACATGAGTTGAGCAAACTAAGATGTTTGGGACAAGAAAATTATGAAAGTAGTTATGTTTATTTGCAAAGTCAAGGTAAGTTCCATTACAGAATTCTCTTCTATTCCAGAGGTTCAAGAGCTTCTACAAAGCTGACAACCTCAAGAAGACTCATCTAAATGATAGGACTCGTGAACTTGCAGTAGTACATAATAACGAACCTCATAAAGTTTCTTAATTCTATCCTTCTTATCAGCTCCCAATACCCAATGTACCCTCGATGCATTTTAATATTGTTGTAAAAAAGTCAGCAGTAGTCAATCATCTTGATACACTAGTGGTGAGAGGTCTAGTTGATTCAAGACATTACGAGGTGTATTTGAAACGAAAAGAACGCGTGTGCAAAGCATGTCATTCTGTTGCCAATCTTTCAACATTCAAAAAAGCACCATAGTGGAGAATAATCAAAACCAACATTGAGAGAGCAGAAAGAAAAACTTACTCGCATCGCGTAGCATCCATTCTCATTATCAGCTCAAAAGTTTCTTCGCAGGTAGCCTCGACTACCCCAACAGCTTTCATTGCTCTGCTGCAGCTCTTTGGCTATATCATTAAAATAACTTGAGGAATAACTAAAAGCATCCACTGTCTAGCCATTAAATATAGGTTCATGTACATAAAAATAATAAAATATACTTACAACAAAATCAACTTCAAGAGGCTCCTCAAAAATCCGAAGCCCTGAAAATTCGCACAAAATAAATGTTCATTTAAAGAAATATTCAAACATTCTGCAGGCATTTACTTATGGTGTATACATCTCTCCAACTGACCAGAAAAAAAAAAAGAAAAAAAAAAAGAATTGTATAAGCACATTGGCGCACCATTTTGGCACTGAAGAAGGCGCCAATACTTTCTAGAAAATGCCTGACTGTTATAATTATGATTGGGCAAGTTTGAATCAAATTCATTTGTCCAGTCCAAAACAGATTCAGGGGGACCTGCCACATCAATATAGTTAGTGAACTTCTACTAATATACAAATATATATAGACAGAAACCAAGACACGTAAAGGTAACCAGGAAAACCATTTCCTATCGTTCTGTGTGGAGAATTTGGACGATAATCATCTTCATCTTCTGCAGCACTGAACATGCACGAGAAATTCACCGAGCAAAGTTGAGCAGATTAAGCAAGAGTTATCCAACATGCATTGAAATTCTTGAACAGTACAACCTTTTACAAAGAGATCAACAAATGCATTTGGATGTAAAGTAACACAGGTCAATAGGAGTAATAAGTAAATGCCATAATACAAAGGATATCACAAAGCATTGCATTTTGTTTTTTTTTTTTTAATTTGTTTTAGATTGAATACACAGGCCACAAAACTAAAAACGTCAATATAGATAGCTATATGCACAGACCTACTGCTATGGGAATGAGTTATTTCTTTCAGGGTTCGAGGCTTAGGTCCTACTATCACTGAAATAGTCGAGTGCAATGAATTTAAGATATAGCAATCAGAAATATTTCTGTATATTTTATCCAAATTAAGGAACACTCCTGAACAAATTCATATTTTTATTCCAATCAAAAGCAACCCCCTTCTCTCTTTTGGGAACAGATAGGGACTTTTCATTAGACCAACAAAGTTACACAGCTATAGTTTCTTATCAAGTATAACGTTCAGTATCTGCCCTACGAATGCAATCCCCACCACAACCAACCCTTGTCTAATCGAAATTGTAGTAATTTTTTGCAAGCCTATGGGAAAGCAGATTAGGCTAATGGAATTAATATTCTGCATGAACAATCTTACTAAAGCCGTGCATATACTGGATAACATGAGAAAAAAATACTTACTAAGTGTCATGATCCGATGATGAAGTCATGCCATATCTATACTCAAAAGAATGATATTTGTTACCATTAGTAACATGAGACCCTTGATGCTGCATTCCACCACCATCAATCAGTTTTTGGCAATTTCAAGTTCAAAATCAAGTAAAAGGTAACTTTTATGGCATTTGAAATATGATAAAGTCATGAGTACTTGGAAGGTGACAACAAGAATAGAAAAACCTGATCAATAATAGATTCAATTTTATCTTTCCAAAGGAGTGCCTCCTGAATGTTGTAAGCTGCCATCTGAACAAGGAATATGAATGTGCCAGCAGTTATAAATCCTAAAATGAAAGCTTTCAGGGAGCAAAAGATTTTCAGGGAATTAGAGGGGTAACTGATTTATAAGTAAAGAAATGTGTTCACATTCAGGCTAAGATGTATTACAGATTATGAATTTTGTTAGTGGATTCAATAGCCCATGATTTTCAGTCAACCTCCTTAACTCTCTTTTTTCAATAAATGTTACTATGAATCTGAAGGCAAACATGAACCCTTGTTAAGGTTTCATGATTCAGCACGATGTGAGTTAGAAACATCATTGCCATTTCTTTTTAATGAATTGCATCATAATTTTGCCAAGAAGAACTCAACCTGTAAGAGGTTCACAGTTCTTAATACAATTTCTTTAAAAAATCACAATCCGTGTGGGCAACTCTCTCTTTGTTTTGATTAAAAAGTGAAGGCCAGAATCAGCTAGCCCTTACTCTACTTTCAGGATTTAGTACCACATGACCATGGTCATTATTTTGAAGGAACGTGTCATGAATTAGCACATACAGAGTTATCCTGTCATAAACATCACCTGTTACTGTTTCCAATTCGGTCCTATAAAAAGTGATATTGATGAGAAAACACGTATCTTATGATTAAATTATTATAGGACGTGGACAAAAAAAATCCAAAGTGGAAAAATTCTGGTATTTTACTGGAAACATCTTATTATGGAAAGGCATTTATAGCATCATTTCATGTTTCAAAATACTTTGCACAGTGTCCTTGCATATTCAACAAACTAGATATATGCAATCGGATAATATAAATATTTACCATAAAAGTACAGAAAGAATATAGAAAAGATTGTATCCCCCATAATACCACAGATAAATAGAGAAATTGAAGAGAAAGGACAAACCCAGAAAAATAAGGTATCTATCATTTATGTATTAATTCAATCATCACATGGAACCTTTTCATTGAGAATCCTTTAAGTCTAGTACTGACCTATCATTCCAAAATTTTCACTTTTAAGAGGATTTATCATGAAAAAAATATGAGTTATTGCTTAATGTGCACTATTAACTAAGTTTTTCACTCTTAAGTGATAGCAATAAACTAGACAGAAATATACTACCAGATTGTCTACTACTCTGCAGTGCGGAACACTTGTCAAAAACATAAGAATGACATTGGAAATTATCCGTAATGATGATTTCTTTTCCAAATGATCCTCAATTGAAGGATCGTCCAAGTTACTCATAAGAACAGAAAAACGTTTAATAAGGTAAATAGAGAGAAAATGTCAAAAAAGACATTTCTCATACATGTGCAAGAAAAAAAGTTATTACATTTAAATGTTACATACCGTCATTCGATTGGAAGTATCTTTCTTGCTGTAAACCGACAGAACATAAACATTCTGTCAAAAAATCAGAGCTTTATTGTAAAATATGAATGCACTAGCAGAAAGCATGCACAATGATTGCATCAGTTAAAAATGTTTTATGTATCACAACTCTCATATAAGCCAATTAAAACTCTTGTTCAGGACATGGGAAAATGATAAAAAAGGAAAAAGGAAAATATATCAAATGCTACAGTGAGCTACAGACAGATAGAAGTGCGCCCCCTATCTACCATTAGGTCAACAAAAAGAGACAAAAAAAAATGAAGACAAGGACATTCTAGAACCAATTGATGAAAAATCTGGTTCCACGAGAACATGATCATCAGAACTGTTTATTGAGACCCAAAGTTGTTTAAGTACTTTGATTTATTTTAAAAGATCAAGTGACTGAACTAGTGCTGGACTTGCTTACCTTAGATGAAAAGGTTCCATTGTTGTATTGAGATGGAGAGAAAGGATCCAATTTTCATATTGAATCATTGAGAACTAAAGTCCAAGGGGTTAAAATAAGAGTATGATGAGAATTTTTTCTTTAGCCTTCTGCATTTAGGTAAAGGAATAGTGACTGCTTTATCAGATCAACTTCCAGGTCCTGAATTCACTTTAATTATTATCATACATATTAATGCAGTTTAATCTTGTAGCTGCAGAAGCAATAATGATGACCCGAAATTTTACAGACATGCACCTGAAGATTTTCCATTTTTCAGGCAATAATGATAGTTGATTGTGGAAGGTTTTTGCTGCGAGTCATTTTCATTTAGAAATGAAAAGCATCGGTCAAGCCTGGAACATCACTAATTCCATCTACTCTTAATCCTTCATCTCAAATAGTTATCCACAGTTTGTTTCTTGGTCATATTCTACAAAGTCCTTTTACCATGTATCCGAGACTCATAAACCAAGATAAACTTTGAACCACATTTGGTATCTTTCTGCCTGTTAAATCCAGATATAATTCATGAAAGAGTCCCTTTAACTATCAAATTTTTAAACAAAAGCTTCCTCATAACAGCATTGTCAATATGTCACTGACGGGAAACAACTTTTAATGCTATCTTACATGAACCGCCATTTAAGATAGAGACATAGGTAAATGTTTACTTTATTCCTGGTAACTAGATTATAAGCAGCTGAAAGTGCTTTAGAAGAAGATGTGACAATATAGAACTAAAGCTCACATGTGCATGATGAGTCTTTACTCCTTGGTCCTCCACTCTACAGTTGCCATCTATAAGAAGAGTCTTGACTGGTACCTACCTTCCCACATAAATTAAAAAACAATAGATTATTACTTTGCAACATTATTCATTGTCTCGGACAATCAATAACTATAAGCACTAAAGTATCATAACCCTTACATCCATGAAAGTTAAAGGCATAAATCATATAAGCTTGATTGAGTAGAATGAAAGTTAAAGGTAAATGTATATCACCCATCTCCGCAAAGAAACTGAGAAATTAAATTGTAAATATAGGTAATTACCACACCATCTAGGGGCTTCTTCTTGTAATATGCCAACAATCGAGATTCAAGTACAAAATATCGCATGTGGATATATGATCTCCCAATCTTCCTGCGGCCATACCTCACCATCCATCCTTCATGAACCACCTTCGATCTCCGCATCTCCACTAAGTTTACACTATTTTCTTCCTCAAAATTCAATCAACTTCTGGAAAAAAATTCTACTTTCTACTTCAAATCATCACCAAAATTAAAATGAAATGCCGAAAAATATCATGAGGCACGGTTAGCTAGAGCTCTTTATTTCCGATAACTCAACAAAACCTATGCCACTCGAACTGGATCAGTCACCTTAGAAGAGGACAAGAAGACTAATTTTCAGAAGCAGAAAACATTGATTTTCGACAAAATAAACATGTGAGTGGAAAAAATAAAATCAAACCGCTTAGTCGAGGAGACAATTCCTAAAATTCTGAGATGTTACAAACCGAAAAGAGAACATGCATCCACGAACACTAATTCGCCGGAATTTGTGACGATCATTCGCGAAATTGTTAGCGATGGATCAAACGGCTACGTACGATCTTCTTCTCCGAATTCCTGCAACGCCAAAATTCCAGAGGTTACAAAAACAGAAACGTACACAGGCACAGAATTCCCGCGCGCACAAACGTAAAAAGAAACGGAATGCGTATGCACAAATACAAACTTCAGAGAGAGAGAGAGAGACATTCGCCACGGTCGTATCAAAATCTTCTCAATTCTCTGTATTTCGCCAACAATGCACCTATCTACAATAATTGTTTACGTGAATGAATGTTCGTATTAAGGTCTGTTACGAGAGACAGAGAGAGAGAGAGAGAGAGAGAGAGAGAGTTCATGGAGCGTTTCTGAAATCCAGATTTTTTTTAAAGGAACATTATTTTTATTTTTATTTTGTTTTATGAATTTTGAATTGTGGGCTATGTGAAATTTTCATTCTAAAACTAATTTTAAATGTTATTATATTTTCTTTACACATTTCTATCTTACAATTTATCCAAGTTTTTTTTTTTACACATTTTGTTATGCTCGAAAAATATATGAGCGGCAGTATTTATTTATTTATTTTATTTAAAAATAAAGAGAATATTGAGACCCTTATGTTTCGACGGAAGGATAGAGGTGACAAACGGATTCCCTCGACTATTAAAACTGTAATCGGAATTGGAATTGGCAGTTTCGGTCGAAACTGTGGCCTACGATTCCGAACCATAACCGGAATCGTCATTTGACGGTTCGGTTCCGGTTCCAAATTTTTGAACCGGAAACCGGCGGTTTTAACCGCAAACCGCCAATTTTTATTTTTATTTTATTTCTTAATATTAAACTCGTACAAACTTAAATAAAAATACCTATAAATTAGAAATTCAAAAAATAATATGAGATTTTCATAAACATATATTATTAGAAAAAAAAACTTTTTGAAATGAACTAAAAACCAACATTCTTTTATAAGATTTTGTTCTACATTTTTTGTATAACATCGTGTACTATTGCACTTTTCCTGAATTTTTCATAAAAAGAACTTAAAAGTCTTCATAGAACCTTCAACAAACAAAAAAATAAAAAAAAATAAAAAAAATTGGTGGACATCCCAAAGTTTTTGTTTTCTCCAGCGTGGAACAGTGAAAATTAGGGTATGAATGACTAAAATTTTGCGATTTTAAAATTTTATTTAAATATTATTTTCGAGCAAGTGCTTTTTTTTTTTTTTTTTTGGAGGAAGAGCAAGTGTTTATTAAGAGCAACTCCAATCGTCCGTTATAATCACATTGGCTGCTTGGTTTTTGTTAAAAAAGTTCTCCAATATTCACTGTGGTGACTCCAATACAACCCAAATATCAAATAAAATATTATTTATACTCATCAGTGACACCGATCCTACACAACTTTTAAATAAAATATTCATTTGTCTTTCCTCTAAAATACCTAAAATATTTATCATTTTGTTTTTTAATACACATAGTAGTAATAATATTTTTTTTATGATATTTAAAAAATCTTAATGAATGTATTAAATATATTTTTATTTTTAAATTCATAATTAAAAAAATACCCATACACTTATAAATTCATAATTTATAACAAAATGACAAATTACAAGAGTTAAAATAAAATAAAAAAATAATTAAAAAAACTATAAACAGCACATGTGAAATTTTAAATTACAAGTACATAAGATTAAGATGTGAATTACATATTAATTATTAGTCCTGAATTTTTCCCAAATGTGCTCAATCAAATCCTTTTGAAGAGCATTGTGAGTCTCTCTGTTGCGAGGTTGGTCCCTATTAACCATATAATTAAGCCGATAAACTTGTAATGTGTTCAGTAAAATAGTGGAAAGGTTCGGCATCAATTCGTCAAAAATTATGTTGGATCATAATAATTTTGGTATGTGTCTCGTTCATCCTCTTCAATCATATTGTGCATGATGATACAGGTCATCATAATTTTTCCCGTCAAGTCCTTTTATGACAGTCTCTACATCTTTTATGACAGTCTCTTGGTGTTGAGCGAACAATTTATGCTTTCGAGTCATAGGAGATGTAATTGACTTGACAAATGCAGCCCATGAATGATTTATGCTACTGGTGAGATAATATGCCCTCTCATTTTGGCGATCATTGACAATGTAACTAACTTGTGGTGCTCTCCCTTCTAAAACATCACTAAAAATTGAAGATCGATGGAGAACATTAATATCATTGCACATACATGGTATTTCAAAGAATGCACGCCATATCCACAAATCATATGATGTAGCAGCTTCCAAAATGATTGATGGCTTTCCATTTCTTATTGTATATTGTCCAACCTATGCAGTAGGACAATTTTTCATTCCCAATGCATGTAATCAATACTATCAATCATGTCGGGGAAACCACGTTATTCTCCAACATAGAGTAATCTTGGCAAATCTTCTAAGGTATCTTGGCAAATCTTGTTGATTAGGCCTTCTACAAATTGTTACCGTTGCACTCATTCGTAAGTATTCATCAACGATATTGGTTGACGTTCCATAAGCCAACACCCTCATGGTTTCAGTATATTTTTGCAATGGTAAAAGACATTTTCTACTTGTGTAATCAGACCTATGTTGAAAAAATTCATCATTAGTAACGGCATTTACTATAGGAAGAAAAGGTGATTTATGCATGTGAAATCGATGTCGAAAGAGATATGAAGAATATGTCGGATTGGAGATAAAATAGTCTTTCATCAAATGCTTCACACCAATCTCGCGTTTCCTATCACAATACCTTCTTCTGACTATAGAAGTTTGAGTTCCTACAATCAGATTAGGATTGTTCAAGAGTGTATTTTGGATGATGATATCAACTTCATGATTTTATTGATGAACTTGCTCTTCCCATTCATCAAGTTCATTGGGATTGAAAAAATCAGAATTTGAGTTTGATTCTACATCAAAATTCTCATTGCCAGACATTTTTCTAAAGTGAAGTTAAAAAATGTGGTAAACAAAAGTAAAACTCGTGAAAAATATTGATGATTTTATTTGAGTTTAATTTTGATGTGTATTTTATGAGATATTTATAGACAGTGCAATGCATGAGTCTGTATCAGAAATGACAAGAGCATATGGTCACATTTGGGATAAAGGAGAATCCAATTCTCTCATGCTCGACAAGAGCATGTGATTATATCAGGAAAATAACGGGATAAAGGGGAATCCAATGCTCTCATGCTCGACAAGAGAATGTGATTACATCATAAAATAATTTGTTCAAAATCATAAGAATCAAATGCAATCATGCTTAACAAAGCCTATAACTACATCAAAAAATAATTTGTTCCAAAACATAATAATCCAAACAGGCCGGCTGGACCATGATTCCGACGAGGCAACCGCCTCAGGCCTCCGGAAAAATTTAGGTCCCGGATGTTTGTCTTATTGTATATTTATGTATATATAAATATTTTATGAAGAATTTTTCAAAATGTAAATTGTAGTCCAGTGATAATGCACCATTTAAGATTATCATTATTTTAAATTAAGCCCATGTTCGAATCTATGAGTCTCATATTAGCGTGGTTTTTTTTTTTTGTTATTATCATTATTATTTAGGTATCTTCATGCCCTCAAATTAGGATCCATTATTCAATTTATTCGATATTTATATTTATTGATTTTTTTTAACTTCTTTGATTGTTGATATTTTATTTTAATTTTGGTTGATATTATCTAATTATTATTTATTGTCTGTCGATTACTGTAATATGTATTTTGGATTTTTAGTTGATGGTACATCAAGTTCATTGAAAGAGCAAATCTATTTGAGAAATTAAATAATTAGAAATAAATGATAAACCACTAAAATATATTTTGTTTGAACAACTGGATTATAAAAATTTAATAAAAAAAATATTAAATGAATGTTTATAAAAAGTATTATTTATGTACAATATATATGCATTTTTATATTTGTAAATTTCTTGAAGATGTCACCTCAGGCCTCCAAATTTCTGGATACAGCCCTGAATCCAAAGCAAATAATATGGCAGCTTTACTTTTGCATGTGAGTTTGCAAAAAAAATAAATAAGAGTAGTTGAAGAAAAACACCTCTAACACTAACAATTACGATTAAAGGAAAACACATATGACAATCAAAGAAAGCACATCTAACAATTACAATTACGGTTAAAGAAAAACACATCTGGCAATCAAAGAAAACACATCTGACAATTACAATTACATTAATTTAATTTTACCCAAACACAAGGGCAATTAGTCGGTGTTTTATCTCTTCATCTTCTAGAGATAAATGATCTCTCGCCAACAATGTGTTCAACATTTTTTTCCATCATTAATGAATTCATTTATAGTTTTTAGCTTTTCAATTCGAGTTTCTTAGCAATTAATTCATTCTCATCATCTCTGATAAGTTTTAATGCACAAAAATCTGCAGCAACTTCAGATCCAGATTGTGTTGTCTTATATTTTCCTTTTTTTTGACTTATTTCTACCAGTTGGACGAGAAATGGTCGAACCTCCAATAGTTGAAATTTTGGGATTTGAAGGAATATGATACTTCTCATCTTCAGAAGTCCTTAATCTTTTGGTGTTGCCACAACTTTCTTCATCATCACCCATTTCATCTTCAAGATGACGTCGTGTTACATCATTCGCAGACAGTGCAACCCACCTTGGATGTTTACACATAACATCATTATAAATAACCAGGTCTTGAAATTTGTTCTCACTCGCTTCATAAATGGTATGAATTTCCATTTCAATATCCTTCTGGCTCATTCCACTTATTTTTCTCCGATTTGCTTCTGCCAAAGCATCAATTCACTTGTCTGCATTTTCATTAAGTCGTTTCCAACAACCTTTCATTGATTTGATATTTTTTGGGTTGAACTCATTTGAATTTTTTGCTTGAGTTTCGTGATATAATTCTTTCACACGTGACCACAATGTACATTTTTTTATTATTTCAACATACATTATTTTTGCTAACGAATATCCAAGCAGATATAAGAGCTACATTTTCTTTCACGCACCAAGTTACATTTTTTGCTCATTTCTGCTTTTTGTTTGGGTGTTGAACATTCCCAAAGAAATTGCGAGGGATATTTTATATGGTGGAAAATTCTTCAAATGTAGGATTTTGAGTGAGGTTTGGCGAAAATTGAGAATTTTGATAATATTGAGAACTTTGTTGATCTTCTAAATTCGAAAAAATTTGTGGGTGAAAGTAAAATCCAAAGTTTAAAAAATTATGGGAGTCATGATAATAATTAGAGTGATTTGGATTCATAACTTAAAATGAAAAAGAAATGTGAGATTGAGAATTTGTAGAAATAAGATATGTAAGAAAAATAGAGTTTTAGGTTGTTTGTAAAAACATGTCGATATTAGGCTCTATTTCTAGAGAATTTTATTTTATGAATTTTGGCATAATTTTTTTTAGATAATTATATAAATTATACATATATATGTATGTATATGTCGCACCCGATGAGAGAGTATCACGTGTAATCCACACCACCGTGGTTTCAAGGTTGCAGGCCGCCCGATGTCATCTAATATCTTGACTTTTCAAAAAAAAAATCTCATACTTTGTCATTTAGTTGTGAACCTTATGGAAAGTCACCACAAGGGGTAGTCTAAGGGGCATGAACAATATTTTTAGGTTTAGTGTTATGTCTAATTTTAATTAATATAATAATAAAAAAATTAAAATGAACAGTGAGTGATTCATTTCTTTTGATTTTCAAATTGGATAGGATTGAATGGTGCAAATATAAATAAAATCTCAAAGATCTAGTGGTTATTTAATCCAAATTAATTTAAATTAAATTATAACTCTCTAAAATAATTTATATAAAAATTAATTTAATTATATTACTTTTAATTATAATTATATGATATTAAATATTAATATATTTAAAAAATATATGTGCTATACAATAATTTGATAAAAAAAAAAGTAATATCAGAAAGTATAAATAATGGAATATTCCAAAGGTGAAATGTAGAGTTGATAGTTGAAGATTAATATTAGAGGGATTGCATTGTAAAGTTTGACATTGTAGATGTTTGAAGGGCTGCACTTCTCTAGAATAAACGCATTGTGCGATGGCCATTTTTTTAGATGATTAAATGTAGGTCAATGTTGACGTGTTATCAAATTTTCATTAAAATAAGGGTATGGTTGGTATGATGGAATGGAATCACATTCCCACGCCCATTTCCATTCTCATGGCTGCTATGATTTTTTCAATTGGGAATGATCATTCTCAAAGGAATCACAATACCATGAATACAAGATTAGCCATTACTCTCACTCTTATGGTATTATGTATTCCCGATTATCAAAATAAATTTTATTTTTTATTTTGTAAAATTGTACTTTATTTTTTTGTATTGACAAATGAAATCTCATATTTTTATAAAATATTTTATTAAAAAATAAATTTATGAATTTTTTTTAAGAACTCATTAATAATTTATTAATGCATAAATTTTTGTAATATTTCACAAAATATATAAACCCGCTAATCATTAGTTAAATACTTATTAAAAGTATGATCGATTTTTCACAAATGTTAATAGAGTAAAAAAAAATCGCATAATATTCAACAATATATTATTAAAATATACTAGTGTCTTTGAAAGAAAAGTAATTTGTTATTTAGAAGTTAGAACTAAATAAGCCAACTCGTGTATTTTATTTATTAGTTAGATATTGTTATAATAAAATCAATTAGATATTGTTATAATAAAATCAATTCAAAAATGTAAGTTTCATTCCTATCTTATTAATTGTGATACCAGCCAAAGGAATGACAAATTCATTCCATTCCATTCCCATCACCATCCCATTATTAAGGACGTGATTGGTATGGTGGAATGGAATGGAATGGAATAGAATGGTCATTCATATGTTCATTCCCATTCCACTGATTGGTATGGTTTAAAATCGGGAATCACCATTCCCGATGGAATCGCTATTCCCAAAGGAAGGGGAATAGCCATTCCACCCACCCCCATAGGTTTAGCTATTCTCAATGACCAAAAAAATTAATATATGATATATTTATACATAATCATGTTTTATAATATTATTTTATTATATTTAGAAAAATAAATCAAAAATCAAATTACATAATTTATTATTATTATTAATTATTTTTATATTATTTATTTATTTTCAAAATATAATTTAAAAATACATATATGTTAAAATTAAATTTTAATAGCTTTTATAACTTTGTTGAAGAAAAATGAAAGTGATGCCCAAATAAATATACCATAAAAATATGTTATAATACAATATAAAATATTTATATATTTGATATAATTTAATATATTCAAATGAAAAATTGAAATGTTAAAGTATTTTTCTATGAAGTAAAAAATATTTTTATTAACTTATACAAATTATTATATATTGATTAATTAAATATTTTAGAATAAAAATTTTCAATAAAAAAAATAAATTATAATTTGCTAAAAAAATTAGAAAAAATCATATATTAAAAAAGAAAAATGACATTTAGAAATATAAAAGATAAATTAAGCCATGTGTTGATATTTATTAGCTATTACGCACATTTTATTCATTTATAAAAAAAAAATTTAAGCACATAAAATATTCATTATATAAGATTAAAAAAAATGATATTTCATTACGTTCTTCATTCTGTAGACATACCAATCATAAGAATAGTCATTCTATTCAGACATTCATTTCATTTTTAAATTCATTCCATTCATACATAATTCCATTCTATCATACCAATCACCTCCTAAGTTCATTCCATTCTCACTTGATTCCATTCCGACATACCAGCCATCCTCTAAAACTTCAAATGACCATAACTTTCTCCTTTTGAATGAATTTACCTTAGACGATGCGACAAATTAAAATTGGTTTTCATAATCTTTCATCTGAGACATCCAGCATATTTGAACAAAGAAATTTGGACTAAAAATACAAAATAGTCATTTTTTATGTACATACAAACTCTGAATGAAATTAAATTCCTAAAAATTATAAACTATAATTAGAATGTAATAAATTCTTATTGACATGTAATGAACTCTAATGGAGATTAATAAATCGAGATAAAATTGAGATTAATAAACTTTAATTGGGATAAAATAAACGAATTTAAATCAAGTAATATATTGATACTTTTCAGGTTGCGGGTGATAATTTTTAGTGTTATGACTTATAAATAGTAATACTCTTTTTATAATTTTTTTTTGTTTTTTTGTTACGGGAGAGATCAACGTGTGACTTGGCCTGACGAAAGGTCTTGGATAAAACTAGCTTACCCAAGTTTTTGCCGAGCACTAATGACATGCCTACACTAATATTCATTTTTTTACCCACACATTCGATCTGCGGTATTGAAGAGATTCGAACCCGTAATTTTTGGTCTTCAAACAACCTTATTCCACCACTAGATCATCCCCGCCCGAACTATACTAATATTCATTTAATATTGTGTTGATTAGTACACATCATTTACATGTGACAGCAGACGCTTGTAAAAGCGCACAAGTTGCACATAACGTTCAAATTGACTAACCAATATTTCCAATTGTTCCAAAAAAAATAAATTAAATCAACAATCAAAATCCTCATAGATTGTCTTCTGAAGATGACATACATGCCCGAAATAGAGAAGTGGAAATTCCATCATATCAATCTACCAAAACTGGCCACTTGAATAATTTCCATGCAGCAAACAAAATAAGTCATAAAATATAGTGGAAATGTAACTATTCCATTCCCACTATCAAATATCAATCCATGTGTGTGTTTTTCCACTTTTCTTGATTTTGCACTCCTAGAGAGAGAGAGAGAGTTATGATTTATGAATATAAAACTCCAGCTAGATCTTTGCATTCAATGATGCATTTATAATTGCCGTCTGAGAATGACCCCACCGAACTTTCTACGATCCCGTTAGCTCTCAACTGTTGAGTCGATTCCTCCCCCACTCTCTCTCTCTCTCTCTCTCTCTCTCCTTTTTCTAAAGTGCCTTTGCCATATCGATGATTTTGCTATCAAGATGATTAATCAGAAACGTCTATAGCTAATCCGGGTACCTGTTTTCTTTAATCTCTATTACTGCAACTTTGTAAACGACAATAATCAGATATTATAGTTATATGTATAAGATCAAAAAGCATGTTTTCTTGTTCTTATTTTCGTCGCCTTCTATTGTGGAAGAGATCTCTTGTAGGTTTGGATGAAGTATTAATAGATCTATATTTTTAGTTTTTTTTTTTTTTTTTTTTTTTTATTGGCTGCTTTTCTTGTGAACGGCATTACTGACATAAATAAATCAACATGAATCTCGCTTTCATAATGTAAAACTTTGACTTTTTGAGATTGAAATATTTTGCATGAACTTATTCAGCGTTTTCCCTTTTGTTTTCCTGGATTCTATGTTGACCGTTGATCAAGAAATCGTTCTGGTGAGTTCTGAAAATTAAATTGAAATCTCTGTCACAGGCGGTGCAAGTCTTATTTTAAGGCAGAAATCAAGAGTTAATCTGTGTTGGTAGTTAGATTCTGATGCTTTGAGTTTCAAGTTGAGGAAGAATTTTTTGTAAAATATGTGCTGATTATCAAAAGGGGGGAGTTTCATCCTTGGTTATTAAATAGGTTTAGATTAGGCAGATTTAGGCGAATTTGGAAAGTCTTGCTCGAGAAATAGTTGTAGAAGATGGGCTCTTTTCCGGGGCATGCAGTTCCGGGGACATTATTTTTAGTTGTTGGTGTGTGGCACATGTGGTGTGCAATAGTCAGATATGCATCGAATCCGAAATCTTTTGAGGTCAGGGTTTGGAACCCTGTTCCTGGTTTTAATGGTAGATTTAAGTACTTGGAGCTCTATGTCATTGCAATCGGAGCTTTCATCGATCTATGCATTGAGTTTTTGTATTCAACGCATCTCAAGATCGTGGTTCATGGAGTCTTGAACCCTTCTCATATGAACGACTTTGAGCACTCCGGAATGCTGCTTATGTTCTTCATCTTTGGTGTCGTTGCACTTCTCTCTGAGAAGACGAGGTTCGTCTCCTGTAGCTTCTGTTAGATTTAGGTAGTAATACTTTGTATGTTAGAGTATCTTGATTTAGGATGAGAACATATGAAGCATAAATCATGGAAAATGTCTATTCCATTCCAGAAATGGACAATTCAACACAATTTGGATCCATCTATTTATTTTGGTTTATTGGGTGAATCTGTTAATTCATGATCTAGCTTGTGCAAATGAAAACTCCATTCTTGTTTCTACAATTTTATTTTTTTTTGTGAAAGCCTTTCATTTGCTTCTCTGATGCAAATTCAGGTTCTTGTTTTTCTTGAAGGATGGTCTAAATATACTCATCTTCTACTAGTTGCTCTTAGAAATTTGGAGGCCACTTTTTCCTTTGGTTAATATGTTTGTTTTTACTCTTTGCTCCTTTCTCAGCTATATGCCATTGCCAGAGGGCACTTTATGCTTCATAGCTTCAGCAGCATTCACAGCAGAGTATCTTTTATTCAATTTTCACTCCACTACTCACAAGGGCCTCGAGGGATATTATCACTTCATCCTCGTCGTCCTAATAGGCCTCTGTATACTGTCGACTATTGCTGGAGCTCTCTTGCCAACCAGTTTCCCTGCTGATTTATGCAGTGGCATTGCCATGACACTCCAAGGCCTTTGGTTCTATCAAACGGCATTCACTCTCTACGGTTCAATGATGCCAAACGGTTGTCTGCTCAAGGACAATGAGGTCAAATGCCATTCAACAGAACATGAAATCCGTGGTGAGTTGCTGGCCAACTTCCAGCTATTTGCTCAAGTTTTTAGTGTTCTCGTTGCTGCTGCTGCAGCATATATCTTTATCGAGCCAAAATATGGCCGTTCCACTTCTGTCGTTTCACATGCTCCTGATGATGGCCTAGATCAGAGGAACATTTCATCTGGCAAATGACACTCTCTCTTTCAAATTGGTGTTTTTCTTCGACGTTTCATGAGGAGGCACATAGATGAGCTATACTCTGTTTTGGAACCATATATGTTTGTTTTGCAGCTTTTCCTTATTTTGTAGAGATATCATTTAGCTTAGAAATTTTTGATCTTGGAGGAATGAGATTGGATGTGCAGTGTAATCTTCAACTGAAAGCAACATTATTGAATTTCTTCTGTGGCTCCTAATAGAGTAGATATAATAATTATCAAGATTTTAATATATAGAACGTATTTCACAGTATCTATCTGATCAATTCACGGATCATTTCAAGCAAGGAATAGCAAACATCTCTTTGAAAAGTGACAAAGTAAGATTGAGAAACACAGAACAAGTTTTACAGAGATGATGATAATAATGAAACAAAAACAGCTAAAAATCGATTACATGTAGAGAACGAAGAACGAATATTAGATTATTAGATAATGCACCGGAATGTATTCAGTAATGAGGCAGATACGAATCAACAGAGGGCATGAACTTCTCAATTATGAAACTGTTTGCACCAATACTAATCAAATTCATAGGCTATAAGATGTATGGGGTGAATAGGCAACAGGTCATCTAGACCTACCTCTCACCACATTTTCTCAGCAGTGGTTCCATCGAAGAAAAATACTACATACAAACTTGTAAACACATTTAAGGATGAGAGCACGAACCGCTTACTTCTAGCAACAAGATAAGAAACTGAAGCTGCAAAGGGACAGTAATACAGATATTGTTACTGGGACTGTAACAAACACGTAAATATCTGTAAAAACGCTAATTCAAATAGGTGAGCCCTAAAGGTGTTTAGTATGGGACAATGGATTCTATGAGCTCTTGCAGTGGTGCCAGTTCCTTCTTGTCAATCAGGCTAAATTCCTGCACAATCAACGTAGACTTTAGTTTCAGGAAAAAAAAAATGCTCGATGCATTAAGTAAATAGATAGAAAACTTACACAGGTAAACAGAATAAAATGTTTGAAGCAGGTATTTAGATGGGCCTCCTCCTTGAGACTCACAATCTTCTGAAAGTGAGAGTGATATATATGTGCATATACACGGAAGAGACGCTTGAATATGGTCTTTACAACATCTTTAAAATTTGAAGGAAATGGTGCGCCTGCAGAAATTTATTTCATCAGAATTATGATGTATAAAAAAGACAATAAAAAGGTAGATGAATAAGAGAGAACAGCTATTAACATGCATAAGAGTAAGATTTTGACTATTTTACCCCAAAAAAGAAACAGATGGGAGGGAGGGTGCACATAACTAACAAATGAGAATTCTCCTGGAAGAAAATAATATTAGGGAAGATTATTACCTAGCTTTTGAGGAAATAGGGATTCATCATCTAACTGGCTTTCAATCCAGTCCATCAAATACTCAACATATTTAGGAGCTGAAACTTCGATAGGTTTCTTAATTTGCACACCATCCGCCCATCTGTACTCGTACCTACAAAATATTTATGCACATAAGAAAAATTTCTCTTATGTTCTTTTTATTACCAAGATTAATATCAAACAGTTGAAACTATAACTAAATTTATCATGAAAGGGGATTTTTATTAAACTAAATTCAGTAGGAATTTGGAGCACAAAACCATTGTCTCAGACCACATTGTAGATTTTTATTTTTATTTTACTAACTGCTGGTTTTAGTCTGTACAAATATATAGTAATCAAAACAAAGTATTTATAACCAATAAGCGCATAAAAATATGTGTTTGCTTGACTTCTGATACAGATAATCAATTAGCTAAGATAAGAAAGGCAGTTACAGTTATTGGGAAAATAAGATTTTATTATGTGAATCAGTTTATAAATCACATCCTCAGGAAATACTCAACAAATTATTATTCTCTAGCTTCTTACATGAGAAAACATTTATAACATGCATATTTGCAACAACAAAAAAAACAGATAAAACAATCAAGCTGTAACATACTTAGGGCCAGCAGACATGGTAGGGCAGTTCTCAGGTGTACAGAACTCGGTGAGGGTGCCATAAAGCAGATTCACCTGGTTGAAGAAATCCACAGCTGAAAAGTAAAAGTCAAGGATTTTTTTTATAAAAATTTTAATCCTCGTAGCGAACTTCATAGCAGCTGATAGCAATGAAATGGTACACAGTAGACTAGTATATGGGACATTAAAGTTGACATCATACAGACATGATGCATCAGTTTTCTTCACTCCAATATGGTCTACATCAGAAAACTCAAAGTAGCTAAAGGAATTATAAGGTGTGAAGTCCATGAAAAATAACCTTCTACCATATATGGTGTTTCAGTAGACTAAAAGAGCATAAGTTGTCTCATTTCCAAAATTTTGATGTTTATTTGCTACTTCCATATGTAACCCCAACATTAAAACAAATAGAATGGGTAAAGGAAAACAATTTAATCAGCATGCTGCATGTGTCTAAAACACATTTGCAGAAAGGCCAATATCTCTCACATGCAGTGACATATATATACATGGAAACACACAACAGCCCAAATGGATCCCTGATGAAATACACACACACACAGGGGGAGAGAGAGAGAGAGAGAGAGTACTGTTGACAGCAAGCCATTCATTAAAGTCTTCCCCAGGTGGTAACCTTACAGCTTCTCTCAAGTTCCCACTACCTAAAGTGGCATCAATATGCTGTCTCAGCTGTGCCCCCTGCAACACATAATTGAACAGATTATATCACATAAATGATACATTAGATAAACAACACTTGGAAGCTCAATCGATCAAAAGCCTCAACTCCCAAACTTTCACACAAGGATGAAGGCATGAAGCAGGGCCTTAATGCCAGAATAAGAAACAAAATAATCATAGTTTTTCTTTGGAAAAATTAAGGTGCCGGTGTGACTCAAGAAGCTGAAGATTACTGAAGGGTAGTGATTTTGAAAACTGAAAAAGAAAATACAGAGGGAGGCGAGTGTGTATAGCTTGGAAAGGAAATCACCTTACTGCCTGATGGTGCACTTTTTTTGGGGCGGAATGTTCTTTGATTCCTGATCAGAAATAGTAATAAAAAAAATCATCAATAACAAGACAAACTCCACAAGAAATCAAATTAAACAATCAGATACATAAACATAAAGGAAGTCATTGATTTGAACAAGCATTGTCAATACTCGAGCTAGGTTGTACAACAGGAACCAAGAATTGTGCATATATATCATATAACAAAATAGAAGATGAAACATTGCATCGCCAGCCATACTTTCCAACTCATGCAACTTGCAGCAAAAATTTATTTCATTCATAACTCTTTGTTCACGGTCACCCATCGCTCAACATTCTGTGCAATCGAAACTCGCAGCTTCAATTTTGATCAACAAACAACAACAGATAATCGGGTAGAATCTAGATTGGTTTCAACCATTAAAATTGAAACAAATTCTCTTGATTATGCACACATTTATTTTTCGAGCTTCATTATTAGGAAGTCAAATTGACCTTCTAGTTCGTATTTATCAACACAAACAGGAAGCACCCAATACACAAAAAAAAGGTACGACGGCAATCGAGAAATACAATATAGCAAATTCAACAATAAAGGAAGCTGCGTCGTTGATGGATCTGACATAAAGCGATCATACGATAATAAATCAAAATCAAATCGAAAAGGTAATTGGGAAAAAATACCTGCCAAGGCCAAAGAGACTCATGGCTTTAGAGAGAGAGAGCCTGACGAGGAGTGATGGAGATTATTGAATATTGACACAATGAATGTGCGTGTCTGTGTGTGTGTGTGTATATATAATATATATATGTATGTATATGCAGGAGTTGGAAAAAATGAATGGAAGTATCGGAAAAGGGTGTCGAGCACTGAGCTCGCGTTCGCATCCAACAAAAATAAAAAACAGTGCCAGGGGCTCCGCTGTAATTTAATAAAATCATATTTTTTTAGTTAGTATTTAATAATCCTTCGCGATTTGGATTTTGCTTTTGTAAAAAAACAAATAGAAATTACAAATTTATTAAATATTAATTAATTTTTTTCTTCAAAAATTATAATTACACCATTTTAAGAATATTAATTAACTAAATTCTTATGTGTTTTTATTACTAATATGTATTGAATAAATCTATGCATATATTAAGGCAAAATCGTGTGATAGATGATATAAACCGTTGTCTATCACATGATTTAATAATAATATTTTAGACATTAGTTTTTGTATGTTAACTGGTATTTCTCATGTGCGATGAACAAATAATTATTATTTTTTTAGATTATAGAAAAATCAAATTGAAATATTTCAAACGTAATGATTTTATAAATAATAATGTATAATTGTCCACGATTATAGAACATTTGGTTTCTTTGAATATATGACATGTATAAAAAAATTTAATTTTTTAATTATTTTAAATGATGAAATTGAAATCGAAAAAATAACAAATTATTATTATTATTATTATTATTATTATTATTATTATTATTATTATAGTGCAATATAAATGAAAGCTATTTTTTAGGCAATAAATGTAGAGTATTACAAATCATCCATCTATGCATAAAAAAATTAAAATTTAAAATTCTACAAATCTCAAATTTTCAAATAAAAATAATAATAAATAAAATTGTAAAAATTTGTTAAAATACAACGGTTGTAATTTAAACTGTCGTGGAAAATGAAATAATAATAATAATAATAATAATAATAATAATAAAGAAAATTTACAACAATAAATGTTAATACTGTTGTCTATTAATTAGAAACTGCTGTCTAAGACAAAATGTATAATACACAACGATTTACACCAGAACTGTTGTCTATTATTCAAAAACTGTTGTCTAAGACAAAATGTGTAATAGACAACGCTTTGCACCAGAACTGTTGTCTATCACACGATTTTGTCTTGTTGTCTAAGACAAAATGTGTAATGGACAACGCTTTACACCAGAACTGTTGTCTATCACACGATTTTACCTTAATATATATATATATAGATAGACAACAGTTTTGAGTTAATAGGCAATAGTAGTTAAATTTATTATTGTAAATTTTCTTCTTCTTTTTTGGAATTTCTATTTAGATTACAATCGTTGTATTTTAACAAATTTTTGCAATCTTATTTATTACTTTTTTACTTGAAAATTTGATAATTGTAACATTTTTTATTTTATTTTTTGTATGCATGGGTCATGGGTGGATGATTTGTAACCCTCTACATTTGTTGCCTAAAAAATAGTTTTCATCCTTATTTCACTATAATAATAATAATAATAATAATAATAATAATAATAATAATAATTTGTAATAGTTTTTTTTTTCTATTTCAATCTCATCATTTAAAATAATTAAATAATTATATTTCTTTTATCTGTCATATATTCAAATAAATCAAATTCTCTTTAATCGTGGAAAATTATATTTTGCTACTTATAAAATCGTATCGTTTGAAATTTTCCAATTCAATATTTCTAACATTCATTTTCATTCAGTTCCTAAAATTTAATTTTCTTTTTGTTTGTCGTAACTACACAAAATTGATCTTCTTATCTAATTAATTAACATATGTGCATATTATTTTATTAATTTTTATAAATTGAACACAAAATATAGAATTAAAAAAATAATCATAATATTATATATCTAAAAAATAATAATTATTTGTGCGTCGCACGAGAGAAATAGTGAGACTAATCTCAGATTATTGTTGGATTAATAGAACTTACCATGATCTTATAATCAGGTAAAAATCTGATTTATTTAGTAACTTTTACTTATTTTTTAAAATATATTATAAACTGCATACAAAAGCACATATCCATTAGAATCTTCATTAAATTTAGTTATAAAATAATACCATGGTTTTATGAATATGTTGTAGTGCATTTGGAGCGGATGAAATCATATGCTACATTTCACGCAGCACTTCATGTAAGTTGTAACACTATTAAATTTATTAATTTTCTTTCGTTTTTTATTCATTTTTAATTTCTCATACTTTAATTTAATTTTACACTTGTTAATCAAAAGTTACGAGTTCAAATCTTCTCAGGACTATCAGGTCGGGTGTGTGAGTTAAAAAAAACATGGTTCATTCTACCAAAATACTTATTTTTATAGAAAATTATCAATTATTGACTAAAAATTAAAAATTAAATACTAAAAAATCATTTTATACTCTAAGGGGGCGTTTACTTTAATGGATAGATTAGATAGATTGGATTGATAAAAATAATATATCCTAATCTACCACATACTTTAATGGATTAAACCATTTTAAAACTCGAATCCTTCAAATACTCAATCTCATACATTATCAATATAATATATCTTATCTATCATCCAAAGTAAGCACAATTGATAGAGCGAACTCTAATTAATGATTATGTATTTAAACTTAATCACAAGAAATTGAAATTGAAGAAAATAATGGAATGAAAATTAGGGCAAATTATATTTTGATACTTACATTTGAATTTTTTTAAAAATTAACTCATTTTTTTAAAATTAACAAAACAATACTAATTTTTTCAAAAGTTTTGCAAATCTAACATTTAATTTATTCTACAGCCTAAAAATTGTATGTACTTGATTTTATTAATTTTGAAAAGAGACTCAAAATATAGGTAATAAAGTGCAATTTATCCTAAAAATTAAAAATGTTAAACGTGTAGTTTGAAGTACCCATCTTAATACACGTAGAAACGTGTGTGGTTTTAGAATATTCACTAAATATTGTATTATCCAATACTATAAAATAACAGTATTCTTTAAATATGTTTTTGTAATGTTTACACACAAAATTATATACTCCCAAGTGTGTATCAATCTGTATCCCAACACTAATTTTTATTATTTTTTCTTTCAATTTAAATTTCTTTTAGATTAGTTAAATTTTTGCATTATTATTTAGAATATATTCCACTCAATTTTCAGTATTTAATTTTATTTTTTAGTTGATATAATAGATTATGAGGGTCGATTATTCCAAAATTTGGGTATATTCAAAACTCAACAATAAATGTTAATTATGATTGAATTTCTTTTATGAAAAACTTTATCAAAATTAATATTGAGACACGGACGAGACACACATTTCAATTTTCAGCAATTTCTTTATTATACTTAATGGACAATTCATAAATGAGTTTTCATTGAAAAATAATATAAAAATAATTAAAAATTAAAAGAAATCGAAATTCATGATTTTTGAGGTTTTAAATTGACAGTTTTCATTTTTTGGGTCATAAATTAATATTTTATATCTTTCAAGTTCTAAATTGATAAATTACCCATCTTCCAACTCTTAAATCGACAATTCTCATTATTAAAATTGTATAGTTTTGATATTGAGTCACGGATGGGACACACATTTCGAACTAGAAAATCTCATCTGTTATGTTTAGTATCAAATGTATCACTTCTTCAATTTCATAAAGTTTGATGTTTTAGCCCCTTAATTTTGTTGTAAATTATTTGATATTTTACATTTTTTAACACGCTACCTACCAATTTTACTCCTATCAAATATCCTCCATAAATATATTGAGGAAACTAGAGAGAGATATATTGAGAAAATACAACTTAATAGAGAAAGATGGTATATTTGTTATATTTTTAAATTTTATTATAAAATTTAAAATATCAATCTTTATAAAATTGAAGATTATCATTTTTCAGTTCGCAACATTTTTGTCTGCTGGGCCAATTAGGCTTAAATTAAACGCTTACATACTTAAAAATGCAAATCCTAGTTCACGAATCTATTTATTTGGCAAATTTAGAGACCAACTTTCCATTTGTATTTACAAATATGCTTATCAATATACAATAAAAATTGTATCTTTCCACGTATTTAGGTACGATAGCAAAAAAAAAAAAAAAGGGGGGGGTGAAACCTTTGCATTATTTTTTGTAAATTTGAACTTTTGAAAAAAATTATCAGTTTAAACATGTTTTTATCAATTAAGTAAAAATAATAATTTGGTCAAAATGGAGTGACATGACAGAATCTCTCTCTCTCTCTCTCTCTCTCTCTCTCTCTCTCCATAAATGTACATATGGTCAATATTAGCTTGAACAATATATTATTGACTGGTAATATCATAATGAGAATGTTACTTCATTGTATTTCCAATTTATTTGTTCATCGACTCCCAGCTTCTGCAGGTGCAAAAATGTAGGTGCCATAAATGCAGCAAATACACATGTTCAAATTACACGAGGCCTGCCAGATCATGTAATATTGACCAACATAATATAATTTGATCATATTTTTATTGATTAAACCAAAATATGATTAAATTGACAATTCTAACAAAGTTGACTAAAATTTTTAAAGCATTGCAAATATTTGACTTTTGGGTTATTATGCCATAAAAAAAATGACCTTGGTCTCGCATAATTACTTATCTAAACATACGGCATCCAAAATTTTAAAGAAACACTTGTTAATTCTTAGATATAAAAGTAGATTGATTTAATTAAAAACACAGAAAATACTGCATCAACTGTACATTCCCCATAAAAATTGATAGATACAAATTTTAACCCAACTTCCTCTCACATGCATTTGTCATAATTCTAGTTTGTCCTTGTATTTTTCCTTCTCTACACATTAAAAAGCGTGAATGATTATCCAGAACAGAGTTTTTCTTTGTCGCCACTGAAGAAAAATAAAAATGAAACGAGGGATATACACAACACACACATACCTCGTTGCAGTTACGAATTCGAATCTCCTTAATATCACATGTCGGGGTATGTGAGTAAAATATATATATATATAATGATTAATGAGTATATATTAATATTATCATATTTAATATGCTCAGAAAATTACAAATCCTGAAAAAGTGAAGGACACTCACTTATAGAAAGACATGATATTTATTTAGAAAAATTAGCAAAGAAAAGTGAAAAACGTACTGATTTATTTATAAAGCCGAAAACAGAAAACGACAAAGGTTGCCAGTTGCCTACTGTTGCGATAGTACAGTAGGAAGAAGTTAAAGGAAGGGTGGACCACCGCCACAGCCACCGCCGCAGCTGCACCACCATAACACTAACATAAATCATAATTTCTCTACGGCCACCCCAACCCCACCCAATCGCAGGTTGCCGCCCCCCCCGTGCCCCCTCTCATCTCAGCACCCGCTACTTTCTTCTCTCATTAAATTCTCCGAAACCCCTCCTTTTCACCCAAGAATTTGCCCCATTACTGTACTGCAAGGAATCAGCAATTCTCCGATTGTCTCACTCTGCTCGAACATCTTCACTCATTATTTCTCATTCACCAGCTTTTTATTCCCCCATTTCCTGCTCTGGGGTTTTCTATTCCATGTTTTGCCAAACCCTAGATCTGTCCCAGCTGCAGGTGAACACACGACCACACTGCGTGCGTGCGTGCGTGTGTGTGTTTGTGTGTTTTCTTTTAATTTTTTCTATGTTGATTTCCTTTTTCTTTTTGGTTTGATTTCATCATTGAGCTAGCAGTTGTGCATGTGTGTGTTTCTGTTGCGATAACGTGCGCATTTTAACCAGCATCTTTTATGGAAAATGTGTAAAAATATAATCTTGAACCCTCTTACGCTCACCCCAGAATGGGAAAAAAAAGAGAAAGGAAAAAAAAAAAGAAAAAGAAAAGAGAAACGGGTAAAGGAAAAACAAGAAAACAAGGAAGAATAAAGATGAAATTTTTACACAATAAGAGGCCTCTAGTTTTTATGCATGTGTTCAATGTTTATCATGTCTGTATGTTTTTGCTAACTGGAATCCCTTCAACTACTTTTGCAGATTCCTTGGGAAGTGAGAGGAGTGTCCTTTTCTTATACTGCTCTATTTAATAGGGTTCACGGTTGAAATAGGGGAATCTAGTATAGTTAAGAGGAGGGAAGATGAGTGAGAGAGCGTCGACGGCGGTCGTGGGAATGGGGATGGGAGGGGCGGAGCTGGGGGGTTACTGGGGGTATAGGACTCCATTCACAGAAGTGCAGCGGAAGGAGCTGGAGCAGCAAGCCATGATATACAAGTATTTGGTGGCTGGCCTTCCGGTCCCACCAGATCTTGTTACTCCGATTCGCCATAGCTTTGAGGGACTCCCTACCCATATCTTCAACCATCCTGCGTGTAATGGCCTGACTTCTTGATGTGTGCCTTTGTAAACAGTTACTCATTGAATGTTTTTATGTATAGTGTATTGAAAAGAGATTATAACTAACTAATAGGCATGACAATCAGCTCTAGCTGATTAATGGAGTATTTAATTCGGGTATAGTTGGAAGCTTGCTTAAGAGTAGTTGCCATTCTCCAGTGTCATGCTTATGCTTAGATATGTGTACTGTGTTATTGGAGTGTAGGCATTTGTTATTATGTTGTGATTGTTTGATACTCTTTCGATTTCTGAAGTTGGCGAGCTTTCTTTAAAGCTAGTATTTTTTTTTCTTCTGTGTATGATGTGCATGTGGAGAAGAATTTCAAGTATGGAGTAAATATACTTTTTTTTTCTTTTTTTACATAAATTGCTTATTCTCCTGTTAAGGTTGAAGGTAGTGAGGGATTTTTTTGGATAATAATTGTTTAGGAACAAATCCATTGTGTTGTTGAGCAATAAAGAAATGATAAATGGTTTGAAAAAAAAGGTGTCTCATGTGATAGAGCATTGTTATTTGTTGTTTATGCTTCGTAGTACACTCTAAGATGGATTTCTGATTCCTATCTTTGCCATCTAACGTTTTGGAATCTATGTTTGGTCATTCCTCATGCAGTGGGCTATTGTTCCTACTATGGCAAAAAATTTGATCCTGAGCCTGGGAGATGCCGGAGAACTGATGGAAAGAAGTGGAGGTGCTCTAAGGATGCACATCCAGACTCAAAATACTGCGAGCGGCATATGCACCGAGGTCGCAACCGTTCAAGAAAGCCTGTGGAATCTCAATCGACATCGCAGTCCGTGTTGACTGCTATACCTCACTCCTCTACTGGGTCCGGTGGCAACAGTGGTAGCTCTCAACATATGCCATTGTACTCGATTGCTAACTCAGAAGGATCATCTTTTGGGAGTAATGTGACAAAGCTGCAGATGGGACCGATCTCCTATGGGATTGATAACAGGGAATTCAGGTACTTACTTAGGCTTGATAATTTAGCAAAATCGTAATGCATGTAAAATTTGTTTGTATGACAAATTACAGCTTGGTCTACAACTTATGAAAGTTTGTAATCTAGTCATAACCAAGTTTCACCATGGGGGTGTACATGGCCTATGGTTTTGATAGCTGTGCGCCTGTGCATAGTCATGATCTAAAGACCACATAATATAATTTGGTTAACTCTTTTGCCCTCAACTTGAGGTAATCCAGACTCCTGTTGGTTTAGAGGAAGTTCAGTGTGGGAGGACTACATGAAAGGGATCCATAAGTGTGTCCTAGGTAAATAGTAAAGATATTGTTTCTAAATTGTGTCCAATGGGATTATCATAGAGTTTGCCTTGTCACACGCTATTGGCTTGAGCATCAGTGAGGCTGATGATCAACGTGCTTTTGTTATCCTTGTGTCAGGAAAGCTCTTGGTCTGCTATTTGGGCTTTTTCTGATTTACTGGCCTCTTGACTTTTTTCTTTTTGTGGGGTTGTAGTGTTGAAAAAGATCTTTTGTTATGTTAAAGGAACATATAGAATCTAAATGATGATTATTGAATACAGGAAAATGTTAGTTACATAAGTTTTTTAAGTGCATTTTGTGCTGTTGTATGAGTGTTGAGTATGATACGCACTTATTTCTCTCCATGCAATTAATAAGGTATTCGATAAATAGATTTATATGGAAAAAAAATGAATACATATATTACATTATGGAATCTGGCAGGTTTTATGTTATTCTTTCTCTGATCAATTTCATTATGGAATGTTTTTAAAGACATTTATGCCGCTTTTGATCCAAACCTTAGTGAATGACTTTTCTAATCTCTCTCTCTCTCCTGTGAAACTCATGGGTGCAGTTTCTCACAAGAAACTTCTGGAAGGGTAGGAAATCTGGGAGTAGGTAATAGTGCAGGTAGCGGCTCGTGGAGTCTCATGCCTTCTCAAGTTGCTTCTAGCTCATTGTTCAAACAAGGATCTGATTCCCGATTGCTAGGCAGTTCCTCTGCTCATCAATATGCGCCTCATGCCTATGAGCCCATTAGTGCTAGCTCGTCAAAACAGCAGCAGCAGCAGCATGGCTTATTTGGGAGTGATGTTACTTCACCAGCAGCATTGAAGCAGGAACAACATCCGGTTCATCTTTTCTTCAGCGAATGGCCTACAACTAAGGAATCATGGTCCAATCTCGATAACGGTGGATCAAACCAAAACACCTTCTCCTCTACTCAGCTGTCGATCTCAACTCCTAGGGCATCTTCTGATTTTACTTCAGGAACTGCTTACTCTACAAATGGTGAGTCAAGTTTTTGTAGTGGTACTGGCTCAAAATCGCGTTTACTTGACTTTCGATTTTGTTGTCGCAGATGCTTGAAGTTGAAATGCAGGAATACCATGGCAAATCAATCATCAGTGCCTGCTACTTGCTGATGTTGTATCTCAAGAACTCACATGTCATTGATCATGTACCATAATTAGGTTTCCCCCTAACATTCGATTCTGTCATTGTCAGTATTCCTTAAGTTGACTGTTGTATTGTTCGAATTCAGCATCTTCAATAAATGTAATTGGACCAGTGTTCCTCTTGGAGCCATGCCTTTCGCTTATGCATCTCTCTCTCTCCCCAATTTTGAGTTGGTTGGAATTTGATTTGACATGCTAATTACACGCGAATATGACACGTCAATTTTCCTTAGCATGAAAAGATCAACAGAAGAGTGAATATAATCAAGAACGAAGATAAAGAAGGTTCAATCTCATATAAATTATTCAACTGAGAATTCTTACCTACATGAAATGATGATTCCAAGCTAGTAGCATATGCATATAATCCCTACCAGTTCATCTCATGGATTTCATGAGTCAGAATGCATTACAAAATGAACACCGCCACAACAGAAAGAGAAAACTGTCAATCAAACTACTCGAATCTATATACCAAACTTCAACAGAAATTTCTTCTGGTTGCATTCCAACATCTCACTCAAGCTACATTCTACGCCCTTTCGTGTCAATAGTTTTTGCCTCGACTCTAATCTTTTCTTCAGACCGTGCTTAAAGAACTCAGGATAGTCAGCAACCTCATCAATTTGTCTTCTCATTACCTGTTCCAAGAACTTGATTCTTGGTCCCAAGCAATTACTTACACTCTTGATCAGAACTGGAGGATAGCCAGCTACCACGGCCACCATTTGGCTTGGACTAAACCCACGTGATTCGAGGTAAGCAGCATTAGGCCTCAGAATTCTCTCATGATCCCTGCATAGAACTTCTGGGTAATTTATTGCTACTTTTTGGAGCTGAGACTCTGTTAGACCCAACGATCTGAGAAATTCAGAAGTTGGTTTTAGCCGGTTTTCAACACTATAACCCATAATAGATGGATGCTTGACCAGAACTTTACCAATCATCCCATCTTTGGACAGACCAAGGCTGGCAAGAAACTCCACCACCTGAGTAAGTTTCGAGTCAATGCTGTAACTCACGATTCTTGGGTTCACAAGTATCATCTTGCCAAGGTGCTTCTCAGGAGCACCAAGAGCTTCAAAAAATGCAAGAAGTGGGCAGAGCTTCTCTTCCAAACTGTGCAACAGTATATGTGGAAATTTCGTGATGGCAGAAGCTACCTCCTTTGGTTTTGTCCCCAATGTTGCAAGGCACTGGATCATCGGTACAAGTTTGTCATGCAAGTCAAGAGTAAGAATTTTGGGACACTTCCCAAAAACCCCGGGAAGTTTCCTCTCTGGTATCCCTATGCTTTTCAAGTAATCCCAAGTTTCTGAGGCCCTTTCCCGATCGACATCTTCAAGCCGCTTGCACTTCTTGGTCATATCATGAATACTTTTATCATCAAAACCTCTGTTTTTAAAGAACCACATAATGCTGCTAGCCTGGCAACTTGCTTCCATTTTCCTGTGGGATTTTCTATAGCTACAGAAAAAAAATTCTAAAATTAAATACGAACAGCCTACCAGCAAAAATGCAGATAGAATACAAAAGCATTAATCAAAGCAAGCGCTTCTTCTTCGTAGGTAATCACACCATAGTAAAGCGTAGAGAAATCAAATCTTGAGACTATCTATAAAACATATAGATGGCTTATTGAAGACAAAAACACAACAATTATACCACGCTCATTATTAAAACAATATACTAGGTCTACGATCTCTGGACTGCTTCTACAAACAAGTGATCTTGTTTAGACGGAAAAAAATACTTAATGCTCAACTATTCCAGGTTTTTTATGATATCATCATGCATCTGACCAAATCTATGAAGCAATAACTGCATAATCGTACATAAATAATGTTAAAGAAAGAAGAGAAGAGAAGCAAGCTACATCATATAATTCGTGCAATAAACTCAATAGAAGGAGGCAATCAATCCCGTGAATTGTAGAGTTGCAGGCAAAATATGCAGCAAACTCCTGTAACTCAAACATACATACACCGTCTGCCAAATATGAAGCAATATAAACATCAAATTCCAGCAAACATGTCAATAATCTCCAAAAAAAAGATTCACACAGTTCGAACTCAATTAAGCAACATTTTCCGAATATGAAGGGCTGTTTTAAACATGAATATAGAGCACTTAATCCCATACGAAATCAAAGAAATTCGGAATTTACGAAATCGAGTAAAATTCCGAGAAACAAATCGAACAAAAAGGAAAGAAACTGAAAATGCATAACGCGGCGGAGGAGAGAATAACTAAGAGGAATAGGGAGAAAAGAGAGTACCCGCGGCGGCGCAAAAGCGGTGGAAGTTGAGAGGAGTAGGGCTCTTCTCTTCACTCTCCGAACTCTGGAGTCTGGACTACATCATTTTATCCGCTACGATTATTCCCCCCCGCTTTACTATTTCACCCTCTATCCATACAACATCACTGTATTCCCTCCGTGTCCCAATTATATAATCCTATTTCTCTTCGTACGCAAATTAAAAATATATTTATAAAAATAAGATATTAAAGCTAAATTTTCAATAACACCCCCACTGAATATTTATGACTTTTAACTTTTAAGTTATTATTTTTTTAATTTCCAAGATTCAACGAGGGTTTATTTGTACATTACTATGAAAATTAATAGTATTTATAGTAATGAGACTATATAATTGGAACACCTCAAAATAGTAAAATAGACTATATAATCGGGACGGAGGGAGTAATATATTTTAAATAATTACACTACTATTTTTATTTTATTTTTAAAAATAAAATATATTTTAAATAATTATTTAAAATATATTTGATTTACAGTACTATTTTTAAATAATGAGAAGACAAATTGATGGGGTTGCTTCACATATGACATCTTTGGTGTGGTTCCCTTCTTTTTTTTTAATGTTATGATGATTGGCATCTTGTAAAGCAAAATTATCTTGAAATCCCTATTATATATGTGCAGAATTCTTTAGGGTTTTCATTTCCAATCAACATGAACTCATTATTTATATTATTACAATTTCATTCTGCATAGTGTCTCATGTTTCATGACTTTTTTTTTTTTTAATTATTATTATTGCACTCAATTAAAACACAACAAAGAGAGAGACAAATTAAGGAAAAATTCTATGCTACCCTTCGGATATGACCTATTGTGACACTACAAAACACTAATGTGACACTTTGGGTAATGTCCGGAGATAGCATAGAATTTTTCCAAATTAAGCCCTACGATTGAACAAAATTTGGAGAAGCTAGAGCTTTTTTCTCTCTCATAGTCATAGGTACAAAGATTTGGCAAGTACAAATTAAGCTGTATGGACATGGACAAGTCTCAACAGTAGCATCAAATTAAGAAGCTAAGTAAGTGGCGTTGTCTTGATGCTGTCAAGTACTCTTCGAACCTGCAAGAAGATGACATCGATAATGTATGAATCCATACAACGATTTCATAAGTTAGTAAATTTAGAAAGTGGAAATATATAAAACTAGCCGGTCAAACTTTAAAAAAATTTAATTGAGCCACTAGCTTTTAAATATATTTATTTTAGCCAGAATGACAATTTTACCCCTGCGTGCAGTGCCATCGCGCACAGGGGCATTTCGTCCAAAGTAACTAAAATAAATATGTTTTAAAGTTCAAAGATGAAAGAGGGACTGTACCTCGGAGTCTTTGAAAACAATCGGTGATATGCTTCCTACTGCACTCTATTATGTTCTCCCTCCAATTGGAAAATGTTGGAAATGGATTGTGATGAGAACTAATATCAGCAGCAGCCCGAGCACCCCAGCTCCTTGTAATCATAAAACCTAAACACACACAACTTGTAACTAACTTATATATATGATCATATATATCGAGTAACAAATGTGTGTACGTACCACTATAAGGGAGTCGTATAAGGTAGTTGGCCGGAAGGCCAATTCCGAGACCAAGGAAAGTGATCCCGACACTAAAGCCCGCGCCACAACCGGCTCCGACATAACCAATGACCTCCGGACCAAACCCGGGACCCCATCCTATGCCGCAGCCAATGCCTATGCCCATGCCCCAAAAGGCTCCGTATGTTGGATGCACAGGATTCCACCTCTCATATCTCCTAAACAGATTCTTTATAATCATTTGAGTTTCTACGTCAAAATGTAGCTATATATAAAACAAAGATAACACAATTAGCCACTAATTACTGCACCATGGCCTATATATCAAAGTATATAATTAAAAACATAAATGATATTACACAAGGAAAAAAAAAGGGGGATCATTATTGAAGCTGATAAAATTATAAACCAGGAAAAAAACTTCTATTTCTTAATTCAGTCGTCTCTGATTGGTTCTCTCTCTCTCTCTCTCTCTCTCTCTCTCGTGTGTGTGTGTGTATATATATATATATATATATATATTGTTCAATTCCATCCTCTCTGAACAACGATGTACGTCATGCATCAAAAGTTGCACATACGAACCAAAGAAACAAAAAGTAGTTAAAACAGTTAAGGAAATAATTCAATACCAGAAACTTATTCTATCAAGCTAACTAATTAGACAAGAAGATTAAATAATTTCAATCAAATATATATAATGCATGTAAATAAATGAAATTGAAGGATTAGAGAAATATACTTGCGCTTGAGCAGGAGAAGGTTTTGAAGCGACACCGCAGATATTTGAAATGGATATTGGATAATGACGACGATGCGGTTTTTGTTTCGTAATGCTATCGGGTCGGATCTGGCCTATTAATTTATTAGGCCTTCATAAATGGTCTCAGGCCCAATCCGGCAGATGATAATTCTTTATTATTTTTGGGCCTTGAATTAAAAAAAAAAAAAAAAACATTGTACGATTCAATTTCTTGTGTTCCAGTTTAATTCTAGGCTCGTTAATTACAGTTCATTCTACCCAATTATGGTATATAACTAATTTTACTCGCCTGTGTTGCGTGGCCAAATATAAAATAAAGTTATCTGGTCAAACTTTAGTGGGGATAATTTCACTTTTAGTCACACTAGAATAGGGTTAAAACACTTTTGGTCTCATGATTTATTAGCTCGACACTTTTAATCCCATAGTTTAATAGCTCGACATTTTTGGTCCCAAGTATTTTTTTTTCCGATATTTTTAGTCCCAAGTGTAGTGTGTGTGTGTGTGTTCAAAGGATATTTTGACTTTATTTTTTCAGAAAATCATTAAGAGGAAAATATCTAGCAAAAAATTCAAGTGTAAATCTATAAATATAGACAAAAGAAAAGCAAAAAGGGGAAAAAAAGGCAACATATAAGCCCATAGTAGTTTCATGGGCAATTTAGAGTATGACACACTTGTCCCCACACCCAATCATTGGGGAAGTGTACCTTTTATATTTTGTTAATAACTCTACATTAAATGCACCTTACCTAACATAAAAAAAAAATGATCACAAATTTCATAACGAAATAACTATCGGCATAACGACAACTTTTTATAAAATGTCGTTATGCATTAACGAAAGTGATAGGAGTTTCGTTAATGATAGGAGTTTCATTAACGACAACTTTTCGTTATGCCATTATTAATCATTATAGGAGTTTCGTTCGTTATAACGAAAATCATTATAGGATTTTTTTTAGTAATAATTAGTATAATTGGCATAACAAAAATCGTTATAAACTGGCTATTATAGTTTAAATTTAAATTTCGTCATGGTTAAACTGAATTTCGTTATTGTTAAAATTGAAATATCGTTATGTTAAATCTACAATTTCGTTATTGTTAAATTTCAATTTTGGTATGTTAAAAATTAAATTTTCATTATAGTTGAATTTAAATATTCGTTATGCTAAAAACAAAATTTTCGTTAATGTTAAGTTGTTATTTTCATTATGTTGAATGATGAAATTTTCGTTATGCTTAATTGTTATTTTCGTTATGTTGAATGATGAAATTTTCGTTATGCCTAATTTTCGTTATTAAAAAACTTTCATTATTTTAGTAATTCAATTTTTAATCGTTATAATTGTTAACTTTCGTAATTGTTAACTTTCGTTATAATTGTTAACTTTCATTATTAGGCATAACGAAAGTTTTTTAATTGTTAAATTAGGCAAAACTTTCATAACGATCATTATGCCCAAGATCCAATGCTTAAATGTTAACTTTTGTTATTTTTAAATTTCATTATTGGTTATAGTTGAATTTAAATTTTCATTATGTTTAAAATAAACTTTCGTTATTGATAATTAAATTTTCATTATTGTTTAATTTTAATATTCGTTATGTGAAAAATTATTTTTTCGTTATGTTAAAATTAAATTTTCGTTATTGTGTAAATTAAACTATCGTTATTGTTAAAATTGAAATATCGTTACGTGAAATTAAATTTTCGTTATTTTTAAATTTGAATTGTCGTTATAGTTTAATATAGTTTAATATAAGTTTTCGTTATGTTTAAATTTGAATTTTCATTATAGTTTAATATAAATTTTCGTTATGTTTAAAATTAACTTTTATTATTGAAAATTAAAATTTCGTTATTGTTTAATTTTAATATTTGTTATGTGAAAAATTAACCTGTCGTTATGTTAAAAGTAATTTTTCGTTATTGTATAAATTGAATTTTCGTTATGCTTATTTTTGAATTTTATATTATCACAGATGGTTAGACGTCGTGAACAAAGTGATCAAACCAGCTATTAGACGACTCCCCCGGACATCGCCCGGGCATCTCGTCGAGTCCGGACGTCGACTGTATTTTTTTTTAAACGCAGAACTTGCGAGAGAGAGAGAGAGAGATACAGATGAAAGAGAGGAGATGCATGAGAGAGAGTAAAGAGGATAGTTACCAAAAATTAAATACGGATATTGAAGGAATTGATTCCACACGTCTGTTTTTTTTTTAAAACTAAAATGGAGTTCGGATAGACGAGAGAGAGAGAGAGAGAGATTTTGTTCAAAACAAATCTTTTATTTTTTCTGCATGGAAAAGTACACATGTGTAAGGCTTTTCAGAAAAGTGGGAGAATATTCTGATTTTGTTGGTCAATGTAGTATAAATTGCCCATATAACTCATATAGCCTTAAAACTTGTCTAACTAAATAAATTTTAAAACTAAATTGTCTATATACACTTTTCACCCAAAATTCAACATAATATCCAAAAAATAATATAATATCTCAACAAAATTCAGCAAAATATCAAGCAAAATGCACAATAAATATCCAGCAAAATGCCTAACAAAATCATTTCAACTTCTTGTCAATGTACGGTTTTTGTTCAACAAAATTCTTGGCAAAATATATGCAAAAAAAAAAAACATTGAAAAAAAATGTGTTGTTAGTTTTAGGACTAAAAATGTCGAAAAAAAATATTTGGGACCAAAAGTGTCGAACTAATAAACTGTGGGACTAAAACTGTCGAGCTAATAAACTATGTGGCCAAAAATGAAAGATACGAGACCAAAAGTGTTTTAACCTTATTCTAGTGGGACTAAAAGTTAAATTATCCTAACTTTAGTGCTCATTCTATGTCTAATTTATGATTTTATAATAATTATTCATTTTGAAATCAAATCCGTTTCTATTGTACTATACCATTTCCAAATATAGAATGAAATACAAAATGAGAATACGAATTTTTTTAAAAAAAAAACCAATATTGATCGTGGACAAAAATATAAATTTAATCAATGGGATTTTGCGATATTTTGCAATTTTCAGAATTGAACGAGCACACTTTCCGACATGTTCAATTTGTTATTGCTTAGTTGATATATTTTTCCTTTTAAGTTTTGGGAGTTGATATGGAACTAATACTTCTGCCGTTGCTTAGTTGTATTATTTAAATACTTGGGTAAATTATGTTTTGATATTTATATTTTGGACACTTTTTAAAAAATGATCCACGTTTTCAAAATTAACAAATAAATACATATTTTTTCAAAAAAATCTAGCATTTAACTAATTTTATGATCTAAAAAATGTACGTAATTGATTGTATTTTAATATTACATTTCCATAATCACGTAGAAAAAAATTCATCCAATCAAAAAAATTAAGTTGCAATCAGTTACATACGATTTTCGAGTCGTAAAATTAATTATATATCACATTTGCAAATTTTTTAAAAAGTTGATACTATTTTGTTAATTTTAAAAAAGTATGTCATTTTTGAAAAAATGCCCATAATGTAGACATCTAATCGTAATTTATCCTAAATGCGTGCACTTTTTCTTATTCAAATTGCAAAATGCTAGCGTCAATAAATAACGTAAAACAATAATGAACCACTGACAAATATATAGAATGTATTTTCAACTCTCTCAAAAATTTTCCCTATTTTTTTTTTTGTTATTTCTATTCCTTTTCATTTAAATTTAATTGGCTCTCAATTTTTCATATTTCCAATTATCACATTAAAAGTGGGTGAGGATAATGTGTTACTTTAATTTATACAAGTATACTGTCTGTGCGATGCACGATAAATATTATTTAAAAATATTTAGTTACAATAATAAAATTATATGCTGTCATGAATTTATTTAATATAGAAATATATGAATTTTATCGACTGTATTATGATTTATAAATTACAAGTGTATTTTTTGATATAATGTGTCACCTCTTTTAACTTTATAAAATAAAAAATAATCAGCTGAGATAAAAATAGATTTTATGATATTTCTATACATCTTTCTAAATGGATTGTTATGTTATTGACTTATTGTGTCAAAGTAATTGTGGCCATTACATTTATTTATATGAATCCAACTGAAGATAAATAAAACATCATGGCAGTGACGAAGGCATTTAGGTTCGGGCCGGTGGCTCTAGGCACTACTGAAATTTGAAAAAAATTATTTATATAATATTAATTTTGGATTTAATATTACAAAATATATTTTCTACCCCAAATTGATATAATAGTAACATTAGATTTAAAATAGAAAAATTTATTTTCTACCCCAAACTGATATAATCGTAATATTATATTTGATATTAAAAAAGGCTATTTTCTACCCCATATCTCCTCGTCGTGCCCGCATTTTATTAGTTTTAAATATTAGTTGTATTGTTGTACCTATAAATTGTTATAATATGACATGGATGATGAGTCCCTTTAAAAAATATTCATGGCTCCTTTAATTGGGGTATTGCTGGCATATGCATATATAGAAATAATAATAAGGTTAAATTACATTTTAATACTTATATTTTTTATTTTTTTTAAAAATAGTTTATTTTTAAAAAATTAATAAAATAGTACTCACTTTAAAAAATATATATAAATATAATATTTGATCAATTATACAATCCGAAAATCATACACGGAGCATATATAATGGATTAGGGTGTCATGAAAGCGGCCGGGTAATTTGACATTTGACAACTAATTAAGATAATCTGTGATTATTGAACCGTGTGATATACCATATATGTATAATTATTTGGTTATAAAGTCAACACATGAATTAAGGTAAATTTGAAGTACTATAAATTACCTATTTAATTGTAGTAACAATGATTAAATGGTTTACAATATATATGTTCGACTAATTAATTAATTAATTAATTAAGGATTTAAGGTAATATCATATTGAATATTAATATCTAAATTAGGAAATAAGAGTAAAATATGGTATACGTGTCTTGTAAAATTCCATTATTTTATGTAATTTTATTATAATTTAGATGGAAATATATAATCATTAGTATAAATTAGACTTGATTATGGGTTTGATTTCCGTATCTCATGCATAATTCATTTATGAAATTTTTACACATCTCATGCCTAAAAGCTATTATATATTAACATATATATATTTGTAGGTGTAGACTATATATTAATAATAATCTATATAATATCTAAAAGTAAGATAGTTAAGGACTAATTTTTCCCGCCCAAAATAACTTCCCTAATCTGAAAAATTATATAATATATTTTGCTTAACTAAATTAATTCATATAAATTAATGTGAATATTAATGGACCAAATACATTAAATATCCGACATATATATGGACCAAATATATTCATATACATTAAATATCCGACATATATATGGACCAAATATTGGTCCATAACGAAATCTTTGTATACCTACAAAGATTAATTATAACATGTTATATAAAATCATGTTATTTGTGATAGATATTAGGATAGATAAATTTCATTATATATATACATATACACCATATCTATTTATTTTAGAAACTAATATATGAATATTAATATTAGATTATATATTTTAATTATATATACGATTTTAATTAAATGTATATACAATCTAATTAACCTAAATCTAATTAAATATTAACCTAAAAATCTACTCATAATATTCACCGCAATACTAAACTACCTGCAATATACCATCACTTAGGAATTTCGAATTGATATGATTATTAGATATTATTAGATAATATATAGATATAGATATCCTCATTAATTTTCACACATCAACAATATATTCTCACATATATTTTAGAGATTTGTGTGCATATATAGATCATATATAATGGAACAAATCTAATTTATCCAAAAATTCAATTCATACCATAAATATTTTTCTTCGTACGGTTTTATAAATAGATCCGTATGCTACGCATACAAATCAAACGCGCTAGAGAGGGTTAGAGAAACCGGCCATTCCCTATATGAATTGATATTGAAAGTTAGGGTTGTTTGTATATACGAACAACCACCGTATGGAAGATCGCATGCTAAATCAACTCTCGAGATGATTCTCCATGAACGTGTCGGTGACCGTATACACGATACCATGAGGAGGTCAGACCTCAAGCGGCTTAATATCGAATTTGTGAAAAGTGGTTTATACGCTTTTCAATTTTTTGATATACAAGATAATAAGATGAAATATAGAACAACCCGATATTTGTTCAAATTCATCTCTTCTTCCTATACGTAAGTTATCCCCATCGTGGATGATGGTTTTCCACACTACATGTTCCAATTTCGAGATTTCACATCTTTGCAAGATGTTGGTCCATTTGATGAGGGTTTGCTTTTTAGTATTAACTACACTTAATATTAGTATTTCAGTTTATATTATATAGATTTTTTGGTTTTACTAATATATATATAAATTTTTATTATAAGAGATATTATTGAAAAAGTTGAAAAGCACTCGGAGCCCCGAGAAATACAACGTAACGGACGTCCTACCAAGCTTGTGGATGCTTAACTGCAAGACACCGAGTACTATATTTATTATTTACAATTTTTTTCTTCTATTTAACTACAAACGTGGTGTACAAAGAAATCTTTCAGAACCTTTGAAATTTTCAAATATTTATAAAGTTTGTTATTTATTTATAGTTTACTTTGAACCATTTTTTTATTTATTTTTATTCAAGTTACCTTTTTTTAATAATTACTTTTTTTAAAGATGTAAATTATACTTCAATTCATGATTTATATTTTACACTATGCATGAGTTTTATTTTTGTACGATAATTGAAGCAGTATTTTTTTTTATTGTGATCATATTTTAATAAAATTTTAAATATGTGTACCCCGCTCTCATCGTGCATCGCACGGGTGCAATACTAGTTTTTAAATAAATTAAACACGTAATTAAATTAGCCGAATGGCTGTCAATCATATTATATAATCTTGTAATATTATAATATAACCTAATACATATACATATATATTATAGAAACAAAAAAAATTGAAAAATAAATTCACCCAATGCTATAAGTTTAACTAATATATCATAATATATATACATATATATATAAAGAAATATGTTATAATATATATAAACAACAAAAAATAAACATTTGTGGTATGTGGATATAGTCTCAAGTTCATTTATATCCATTAATTTGCATATTTATTATCCATAATGAATTTTAATTAATTAATTTATTAATAAAAATATTTGTAATTAATTAATATTATATTTCCATTTTTTGACAAGTGCAGATGGGCGGGAAAAAATTGAATTACTATAAAAGGCATAACTTCTTACTTTTATATATTAAGATAAGATAAGATATGTAAGCTGAAAATATATAATTTAAGTGTGAATAATAATAAAAAATGTAATAGTGAATAAAATTGACATTTCTTACAAAATAATCAATATCATTCAATGTTATTTTTTTCACAGTTAAAATTTTTAAACTTATGTAATCTTTTATGGATATTATTTTTTTGTCTATTACTACGGATTGTTATATAAATGTTTCATTGTGACAAATTAATTTTTGGTTTGCAAGTTGTGAAGAAACACGTAGTCAATTGAGTTTCTTATGCTATTATTTAAATATATTATTTAGAATCAACTATATTTCAATTTCTGATTTCTGCAATTAACCGGATCTTTTATTTCTTATTTTAAATAAAGAGTTTAAAAAGTGTAAAGACGTAAAATATTAGAGTAATGAAGCCCACATAATCGTTTTCTTTCCTGTATTGATAATACGGTAATGATAATTGCATGTCCTGATGATTAATGTTTTGAATATTTGTGAATTGGATTTTTGATGAGAACATAAACTGAAATTGAACTGAAAATAAATGTACTATGATCTTTTTTTTCCTAACTTGAATTCCTTTATAAGCTATTTATTAGATTGGAAATGTACAATAATGATTTTTGAGATGAGAAAATAGAAGATACATGCTTACATAGCAATAATCAATAAATATTAATGCAAAAATGAAATATTCATCAACATTTTTTTGGCTATTCTTGTATGTTGATTTTTTTTTTTTTAGTTTTATGCAGCCTAATGATCATAGAAGATGGAAAGTGGATCTGATTTTATACCATTACTCTCCATGAAGTATGAACCAATCACATTTTCATATTTGTATTCATTGGTTGCAACTAAATCATGCACTGCTTGAAGTCCGGAATTTTCTTCAAGCATATGCCGACAAAAAATATATAGAAGAAAAGCATTTAATATTTAAAATATGAAAAATATAATTCAAAACACGAAAAGTAAACTAATGTTCAAAATTTGAAGAAAAAAAAAAAAAGAAAGAAAGAGACTGCATAGCATATAGTGCTGGCTTCGAAAATTGACATACAACATCTATATATAGTGATGGCTTCGAAAATTTGTATTTCAAAATTTGAATTTTGAAGTGGTGCTTAGAGTTGGGTTAACAGAGTTCTAGGTGAAAGTACAACAATATTCAAAGTACAACAATTAACCGATAATCTTGAGTGATTTATGAAACATATTTTTATTAAAAATAAAAAATAAAAATCTATATATATAAATATATAACAATATTCAATGTACCTCATATTTTAAAAGAAATGTTTTTATTATATTTTTAGTGTTACTTAAATTTTAGTATATGTTAATTGTGTACTTTGAAGTTATTATTTATTAATGATTGTTAATATAAATTATTCCAAATGAATTAGGGCAAGTCTCTTGTACATAAGATGTATATGAGACGGTCAACGCGTGTTGACCCGGTCAATGCTTTGACCAAAAAATCCGTTAAAATTAGTATCATTCATAATACTGAAAAGTATTATTTCAAAGGTTAAAAAGTATCATTTGTATCAATAAAAAGTATTGGGCAGAATAAAAAAATAAAGAAAAAAACAATTAAGATCAGTATCAATTGACACACTAAAAAGTATCATTCGAAATTAAAAAAAGTATCAATTGTATCCCTAAAAAGTACCACAAATTTTCACAATTTTTTTGGTCAACGCTTTGACCGAGTCAACGCGCGTTGACCCGGTCAATGCGTTGACCGTCTCATATACACCTTATGCACAGAAGTTTTTGCGAATGAATTATTATGGTTGATTATTCATTTTATCGCAGAGTTAGATAATTCGCCAGTTCATCCATTTAATAGTTAGCTAATTAATGTCATTAAATTTTGAACTTATACTATCAAATCTATACATATATTAAAGCAAAATCGTAGGGGTAAAATTGTCATTAAAAATCAGTGAAACATTTAGTTAAAATAATAATTTTATTGAATAATTTTATAAAATTTGGTCTTGATCAAGTGGTTGCGCGAGAGGCTGAAAACTCAAATCGCCTGTGAATCGAGTCGTATAAAGCACGGGTTTTATTTTTGGAATCTCTCTCTCTCTCTTTTTCTTTTTCTTTTGCCTTTTCAAATTTTTCCTCTTCTTTTATTTTATTTTATTTTTTCCTTTTCAATTTTTTTTGGCCTTTTCGTTTCTTTTTATTATTCCTTTTCTTTTATTTATACTACTTTCAATTTTTTTTTCTTATCATTGTACATGATCATTTATTTTGATAATTAACATTGATTCTACTTATTTAATAAAGTAATTTGCACTTTGATACCTACATTTTGAACTCATTTTCAAAAATAGCTCACATTTTCAAAATTAATAAACACAATAATCATTTAAAAAAAACAAATATAATGTGTGATCAATTTTTCAACTTGAAAACCCTATGTAATTGATCATTTTTTATTTCATAGCCACATAAAAAAAATTGTTCAATTAATATGTCTTAAAATAAAATCAATTATGTCCAATTTTTGAGCCGTAAAATTGATCAAATGTTAAATTTACTTTTTTTTTTTTTGAAAAAATAGGTGTTGTTTGTTAATTTTAAAAACCTAGATTTTTTTAAAAGATCCCCAAAATTTACGTATCGAACTATAATTTGCCATATTTAATATTACAACACTTTTTTTTTCTTTAATTTCTTTTTAACGTTCAGGCGTGATCAAGTTGACCGTTTATTTTGTTGATTAACATTATAATCATACCTATTTAATATTGTAGTCATGCATTGGCTATTTAATTTTATATTGTAACTGGTAGCATTATTATTTTTTTGACTTATTTTTATACTTTTACAATTTCACCTTTTTATTAAAATATTACAAAACTTATCTACTCTAAGTGATTGCACTTTCTCATGAAAGTTGTGATCCTTCGAATCATAGTTGTTTTGCATCAATAAATAAAATTTTCCTAAAAATACCTCAAATTACTTATTAAAATATTATTCAAATTAATCATTTATCATGATTGACAATTTTATTTAATGTTTTATAGCTCTCCCTTCCTTACTTGGTTGAGCTTTTTCTCTCTAACTGAACTAAGGTCAGTTGAATAAAGACTAAAAGCTTTTAGAGCTGTTTTACCAGTAAACTGATCTTTGATCAGTTTAGGGCCAGCTCTGACTGATCTCTTGATTGGATAAGTTTTAGCTTTCAAGCTGACTCTGTTCATCAGTCTATCCTGACTTTTTACTAAGACTGATGACTAACTCATCTGAGGATACCTACCAGTCTCCAAAGTTCTCTTCCCCCTTTACAGCTTATCTCAAGTTTTGAAGAGTTTTACTCTGAATGGTCTGATCAGGTAACCTGTAAGCTGGTTGACCATGCTTCTTAATAGCCGTCTCTTATCTCAGCTCGAAATCTTACTTGGTCATTGTCATTGATTTCCAGCTTATCATATCCTGCAGTTTTTCATCAAATTATCATAAACACTCGTACATTTCCTCTCAAAATTTGAGTTTTCATTTTATATTCAATTGTTGAAATTTTTTGTCAAGCCCACTATTTTTTTATGTAATTATAGTGATTAGGTGAGAAAAAATAATTGCATGAAGTTAAATATTTGAATACCGATAATTACATGATTTAGTTTTATTTTTATAGAAGAACAATTAAATGAATTAGTAACTAAGAACATGGAACAAATAAATGTTTTGTTAAATTTAAAGAAAAATCCTATAAAGTTTTAAAAAATTGATTGTTACACCCAACAATAATAGCAGTTTTATATAATGTTTTAAAAAAAGTTCATTATGATTATTTGGTTAAACAATACAATACAAATTAAAAAGAATATAACTAAATTATACTGAGCCTAATTATTTTTTACAACTCAAGTTATGTATTTTGTTCCATTAATAGCATATTTTTATTTTTGTACTTTGAAAAATAAATAAAATAACATCAATTATCACGATTACTATTTTTTTTAGTTTAACTGATGTTGTGATATTTGAAAAAATTACGTATATAATTATATATTTTTTAATATTAAATGTAATTATTAGGATCTTCGAGGAAGATCTCGAATCAACCATGTGATATTTATAATCATATAAAAATATTTGGAGTACATTTAAGAACCACAATACTTTTTTCATTCAATTATAACATGGACATGTTCAAATTTTAAAATATTAATTTATAAATATTTAAATCCGTACAACGTACGGGAGAAATACTAGTTAAAAGTAAAAAACGCTACAGTTTTGTCCATACAACATATTTCTAAGAGAAGTCCAGAGTATACCAACTTTTTTATTATATCTAAATTTATGTTATACTAACAACATATATACATGTTCTAAAAAAAGCATACATAATAAAAGATATTGTAATTCATTTTTTTATTTGTTATATAAGAGTGATATAGTAAACTATTTATTAGCTTCTATTATTCATTATCCCAAAAATTAATATTTTGATCAAATATCAATAAATAAAAGAGCATTCTTACCATTTTAACATTTAATATTTTGTAAATCATAAAAAATATGCATTGACGTGACAAGTTGCACCCATAATTTATCACTCGGATCCACACTCTTGTATAACTTACAACTAGTTAAAATAAATTTCCAATATATATATATATATATATATATATTTATATATAATATTTGGTTAAAAATGATTTACAAATAAACAACTAATTACTTTTATCAATTCTAAATATTGATAAATAATAAAAATAAAAACTCACCAACATAATTGTCTGTAGTTTATCACAATTGATTATTGACATTTCAAAAGATTAAGCAGAGTGTGATTGTTTATAGTAAAAATCCATTTGGTTTCTCACTTACAGAAGTCATAATACACCATTCCCTCTATGTTTTATCAACAAAAAAAAAGTCATATTTGAATTTTTTGTAAGGATGAACATTCTTTCTAAACCCTGTATAACAATTGAAACAAAATTTATATAATTATTGAACATCTTCGTGAGCCATACGTTTGAAAATGCTAGCATGTCATTTTCTTCTCTATACTCTTTAAAATCTGCAAAACAACAATTATATAAGAATAAAATATAAAAGAGTATAATACTTTGAATGCATAACAAACTAAAACGACAAATCAAAAAAGAATTTTTAATGTCATACAATAATGTAGCCTTTAAATTACAAAAAATAAAAAATTGAAACAAGTTTGTCACTACCTTTTCGTGTTAAATCTAGACCATTGAGATCAAAATTTGTATAGTTTGGATAAGTTTCTTAATTCACACATAGAGAAGAGTTCTCACCAGATCCACACACACACACACACACACGTGTGTGTATATATATATATATATATAGATGAGAGTTGGCATGCATATAGGTGCCTAGTGTGTTTATTAGGGATGCATCTGATCCATTAATCTATGAGATCGACGGTTGTTATTAATTGAGAATGGTAGTAGTAATAATGCTTTTTATTAAGTTGTAGGTGCACAAAAGAGCAATTATGTAAACTTGTGTTTATATTTTTTTTATAGATAGCATAATTCAAGTAATTTTTTTAGGAAAAGTAAATCTTCTCCTATTAATAATAATTACTCACGATATTTTAAAATTGTACATATTAATATTCCAAGATTATTACCTAATGAATTTCGGCTACTGTATATGCATAATAATTAGACACCTAGTTGATTTTTTCTATATTATTTTTTATATTTATTTTGATCTTAAATATATATATCTAATTGGAAATGTAGAAGCACATTTATGGCACATAATAGAGATATAACAATTTAATATGTGGAAGAATATAAATAATAATGAATTGATTGGGTTATAATCATTGCAAAAATATTTAGTGTCATAATATATTATTATGCTATTTTTATGCTACTGTATGTTTTTTATACTATTTGGTAATGCTTTTTTTTATTAGTGTATGTTTAATTAATTCGTTTGATGTCAACATAAATTGTTAAGTTATTTTTAGACTCTAAGATTCTTATTTTGATGTTTCGTAATGCTTTAATGTATGATCGATGTCTTATAATTACTAGGTCATATGATGGTGCTTCTTTTGCTATCCAAGATGCTTGTAATTTAACAATCTAATATTTCGTACTAACCTTTTATAAAACATGTGAAATTGTGGTTTTAATGTTGTCAAAATATAATAATTTCATAGTATTAATAATGAATTATAAAATCGAGGTCGTTCCATTTATTTGTTAAGAGTAATTATTAATTATTATTAATAATTTATGAAAGAGTATAAATTGTTTGAAACAGAATCTCATGCATCACGCAAAAACGTTTTTCTATCGACATATATATTTATCATAATTGACAAAATATAACGGGACATTAATTCCTCAATTAGGAGCCCTTAATTCTTTGCAATTAATGTTGTCAAAATATAGTAATTTCATAGTATTAAAAATGAATTATAAAATCGAGGTTGTTCCCATTTATTTGTTAAGAGTAATTATTAATTATTATTAATAATAATTTATGAAAGAGTATAAATTGTTTGAAACAGAATCTCATGCATCACACAAAAGCATTTTTTTATCGACATATATATTTATCATAATTGACAAAATATAATGGGACATTAATTCCTCAATTAGGAACCCTTAATTCTTCGCAAACGATCCGCGATCCCTTGCTCTAAGAGAGGCTATAAATTTGCCTATGTTACATAAATCTTCGTGAATAGAGAGATAGAGAGAGAGAGTAGTGTTGCAAAATGAGTAGGATGACGAGCGAGTCAACCAAACACGACCAACCAAACAAGCCAGCAATTTTCGATGCAACATTGTTGAAACACCAATTGAACATACCATCGGACTTCATATGGCCCGACCACGAGAAGCCTAGCGCCAACACGCCGGAACTCGAGGTTCCGGTGGTGGACCTAGGCGGCTTCCTCTCGGGCGATCCTTCGGCCTCGGCACGAGCATCCCTGCTCGTGGACGAGGCGTGCCGGAAGCACGGGTTCTTCATCGTGGTGAATCACGGGGTGGACACGAAGCTCATACACGACGCCCATCGTTACATGGATGATTTCTTCGAGCAACCCCTTCATGAGAAGCAAAGGGCTCTGAGGAAACAAGACGAACACTGCGGCTACGCCAGCGGCTTCACCGGCCGATTTTCGTCCAAGCTTCTATGGAAGGAAACTTTCACTTTCCCATATTCTCCACCCCACTCTTCCTCTCACATTGTGGAGAAGTACTTTCGCACTACATTGGGGGAACATTTTGCTCACTTGGGGTACGTACGTAACAAATTAAATCGAATAAATTTTACTTTTGGTCCCATTAGAATATGGTCAAAATACTTTTAGTTCTAAAAATTACTTTTTGAGTCTCAAATAATAATTTTCTGACAATTTTATTCCCAAATTAACAAATTTTGGTGAATCTGAGATGTGTCTCATACATATGAAAACAAACCACATGCAGTTCCAAAATCCAAAGCATGCTGTCATTCTATTTGAAATCAATTTGTGCTATTTAGCGCACCAAGATCTCAGTTAATTTGTGACTAAAATTGTCGGAAAAATATCTTATGAAATCAAAATTATCGAAAAAATATCATTTGGGACCGAAAAAGTAATTTTTGGGACTAAAAATCTTTTGACCATATTCTAATGGGACCAAAAGTGAAATTTACTCACTTAAATTAATTAATTTTGAAGCATAATATCCCTAGCCAAATTGATGAATTGAAATAAAATGCAGGAAAATATAGTATTGCAATGAAATGAACAATGTGTGTGCAAGAGTAACGGAACTCCTGGGGATGAGCCTAGGGGTGAACCGGATGTATTTCAAAGATTTTTTTCAAGAAAATGAGTCTATAATGAGACTCAACTATTACCCACAATGCCAAAGGCCAGACCAAACCCTGGGCACCGGACCACATTATGATCCAACATCAATCACCATCCTTCACCAATACGACGCCGTTTCAGGCCTCCAAGTCTTCGTCGACCACCAATGGCGATCCATCAACCCTAACTCCGATGCTTTTGTTGTCAACATAGGCGACACTTTCATGGTAATTTCAATCATTGTTCAATATTAATCACATCAGATCACATCATCACTGATTATTTTTGATGAATTAGGCACTTACAAATGGGATATACAAGAGCTGTTTGCACAGAGCCGTCGTGAACAGCCAGAGATCTAGGAAATCTCTGGCCTTCTTTCTCTGCCCAAACAAGGATAAGGTGGTGGCGCCGCCGTATGAGTTGGTGGACGCCGACAATCCCAGACTGTGTCCAGACTTCCGGTGGCCGGAGCTGCTTGAGTTCACCCAGAAGCATTACAGGGTTGATTCCAACACGCTACCAGCTTTCTCTAACTGGATCACCGCCAAACACCAGAGCAGGAACACAACAACTGATTAATCCAATCAATCAATAATTTCATCGTCATTTCGTTTATCGATTTTTAATTTGTTTCTTGTCTGTCTGTCCTCTAAATAATGGGGCGCACATCACCCGTGTAGGACGAAAACTACATTTCTTACATGCAATATTAATCATATTCCTTACATGCAGTCATGACTATATATATTATAATAAATTTTATTTTTTATAATGAATTTGATAGTGAAACCTATATAAAAATAGAATAAAGAATTTTTGTGATTTATTATATCAATTGGACTAGCTTAGTTTGCGCAGTCAATATATCATGAAATTTCAAAGTAAACGGCGACTGATTTTTCTACTTTAGAAAAATAGTTCATATCTATAGCTATTTGACTGGTTTTTTTTTTTTTTCTGAAAAAAAAGGACTCAATATCTCTTTTTCTTGATTTTTGCCTCCCCTCCACCTCAATTATTTCATCAATATTCTTGAATGCAAGATAAAATCAGACATGTTGAGAAGCACATATCATCGAAACCTAGTGACCTCAGCATGTTTTCTGTTATGGTTGATGGCAGAAAAATCATGTTTTTCCATTGGAGCAGACACCTTTGTGAATTCTTAATTTTAACATGTAGTGGACGAAATTTATGTCCTGCTCCGGTTGCCTACTTGCCTGGCATGTAGAGAAGCGTTTAGTCTTCTCAGAGTTGTGTATTTCATTTTATGAAGTTTTATTATTTTTATTAAATCATTGAAATTTTGTTTTTGTTTTTCTATTTACCACCCTGCCTGGAGAGCTAATATATATTAGAGTAAATTATAGTTAATATCCAACGGTTGTAATTTATGGCAATAATACAACAATTATATCTTTGGCTTATGATGTGTAATTGTGTTTTTTTCTCAACTTGTTAGCTGACGGAAACCCACTAAGGCCTTGTTTATTTTGATGGATAAGAGTGGATTAATAAGTTATCCTACGTTTACTTTGTATGATATTAAAATGGTGGATAACTCAAGGCCGTAATAAAAATGAATTTTGAGTGTCTATTTATAGGATATGTAAAAATGAATTTTGAGTGCCTATTTGTAGGACATGTATCCCACCTAAAGAGTTGGGATATGATTTATCAATCCCCTCATCCTTTAAACTATCTATCCACCCAATAGTAAATCATTAAAGTAAACGAGCCCTAAGAATATAATTGTGACAAAAATAGAACATTGAGGTAATAAATATAATTTACCCTATAAATTATATAATCTTGATTTTGGATTTACTTTTTTCAGTTATTTTTATTTTTATTCTCTCACACACGCGACCTATAGATTTACCTTTTTTAGTTTAGATTAGAGATTTTAGAATAAATTTCAAATCGACTCAAAAAATTAGAATTTTAGTATATATTTCTTATTATAATTAGAGGATGATAGGTACTGCGGAATGTAATCCGGTGGGAATTGAATGATGATGAAATGGAATGACTATTGTCAATCATTTGGTTGGTATAAGTAAATGAAATTTGCATTTATGAATGGGTTGATTGTCAAATAAATCACCACATTTCCACCATTTTGCAAATTAGACATCACATTTAAACCTAATCAATTATAACACCACATTTTAATTTGATTGAGATTAAACATCCCAAATCTTTTCGGCAAGTTAAGTATAACGTGTTTGGTCTATAAACCACGTTGACAATCACGTCAGCACATATGTGTAACAAACAACGTCGGTTTTATTAATTTTCTCAATATATTTTATATAAACCGACATCATTTGTTACACATGTGTGTTGAGGTGATTCTCAACATGGTTTATAGACTAAACATGTCATACTTAACTTGTCGGAAAAATTTGGGATGTTTAATCACATACAAATTTAAACGCAGTGTTGTAATTAACTACATTTAAACGTGTTGTCTAATTTGTAAAAGTGTGTAAATTTGGTGATTTTTTTGGCAATCAACCCATTCATAAATGTAAATTTCATTTACTTATACCAACCAAATGATTGAAGTAATTTCATAATTATTTTATTTTTCTTTATTTCTTTTATGGTGCAAAGAGTAAAAGTAGGGGTGCAAATAGTCGCTCCCTATTAATAATATTCCTTACATGCAGTCATGACTATATATATTATAATAAATTTTATTTTTTATAATGGATTTGATATAATAAATTTTATTTTTTATAATGAAACATATATAAAAATAGAATAAAGAAATTTTGTGATTTATTATAGCAATTAGACAAGCTCAAGGGATACATAAAAAATTTAGTTTGCGCAGTCAATAATATCATGAAATTTCAAAGTAAACGGCGACTGATTTTTCTACTTTAGAAAAATAGTTCATATCCATACTTATTTGACTGGTTTTTTTGGTTTTTTTTTCTAAAAAAAAAAAGAAGGTATTCATATCCACTCAATATTTCTGTTTCTTGATTTTTGCCACCCCCACCACCTCAATTATTTCATCAATATTCTTGAATGCAATAAAAAATCAAACATGTTGAGAAGCACAGATCATCGAGGCCTAGTGACCTCAGCATGTTTTCTGTTATGGTTGATGGCAGAAAAATCATGTTTTTCCATTGGAGCAGACACACTTTCGAAAGGGGAATATATCACAGAAAGCCAGACATTAATCTCAAAAGATGGGATTTTTGAACTGGGATTCTTCAAACCAGGTGGCAGTAATTCTAATTCCTCACAAAACATCTACCTAGGCATTTGGTACAAAGATTTCCCAAAGAAAACTGTAGTTTGGGTGGCAAACAGAGAGAAACCATTGCCCAACATGAACATGTCAGGTTTCAAGCTCAAAGTAGTTCCAAATGTCAACCTAGGATTGTACCATAATCTCGATTCCTTCTGGTCTACAAGTTTGATGCAAACTCTGCCAGAAACTGTGGAAGCAGTGCTTCTTGATGATGGAAATCTCATCTTAAGAGATGGATTAAGCCCAGATACCATATTTTGGCAAAGTTTTGATCATCCTACTCATGCTTGGCTAACTGGAGCTAAACTTGGATTCAACAAGACCACGGGCAAAACGCAGCGTCTCGTTTCTTGGAAAAGCATCGATGATCCTTCCCCTGGAGCATTTTCTCTCGAGATATCTCGAGAAGAAACTTCTTTCTTCTTGCTGTGGAATATGTCAACTAAGTATTGGAGTAGTGGAGCTTGGAATGGGATTGTGTTTGTCTCAGCTTCTCAATTTAGCTACTTGGCAAATTTCAAATTTTTTTCGAACGAAGCTGGAACTTATTTCAGTTATTCTCTGTTTGGTCCTAAAGTCTTCTCAGTGTTTGTGTTAGATTCATCAGGGAACTTTATGCAGCATACATCTCTGCGAAGCAATCGTAATTGGAGCACCACATTTGAACTGCCTAAAAAGGATATTTTTGGCTTCTGTGGAGGTTTTGGGGTGTTCAGTGAGAACTCTTTAAACCCCTGCAGGTGTTTACAAGGTTTCACCTCGTTGTCGGGTGGTGGCTGCTCTAGGATATCTATTCTGCAGTGTGAAAGTAGTGAAGGCAACAAGGATGGATTCATGAGAATTTCAGATATCAAGTTTCCTGCTAATCCAATTGCACATCCTGCTCAGAGTGATAAAGAGTGTTTGTCTGTTTGCCAACTGGATTGCTCTTGCACAGCCTATACATTTACCCAAAATGGATGTTCGATATGGGAAGGACCTCTACTTCATATACAAAATGTCTCAAACAATCAGGGAAATGAACAATTTCTGTACCTCAAACTTGCTCATTCTGAGCTTCAAATTAGTAAAGGTTGTTTTTACTGCAATTTTCACTTTTCAGACATGCATAATATCATTAAATGTTTGTGAGTCTTCTATGGGATAAAACTACTACCTTTTTACAGTTTCTTTTTCATTTATTCAGGAAGAAAGAAGATATTGGAGGTGATCATCGCGGTGGTAGTTCCAATGGTTGTAGTTTTCTCCGGAGGCGCTCTGGGGTGCTTCTACAGCAGGAGGAACAAACAGAAAGGTAAAAATAAACATGACTTGTTTTTAGTGATTATTGAAGTATGATTTGTTTTATGTGTTCATCAGTTAATTAGAATGCTTGTAATAATTAGTACAGAAATCGGAATAAGAAACCAGCAGCATGGCTAAGCATCTATAATGAAGATCTTTGATAGATGTTTTTGCACTGTATTTCATTTTGTCTGATTGATATTGACACTGATCAGTGACTCAATGTTGGCCTCAATGAACAGAAGGCAAAGAAAAAGGGGATGATCTTTTGTCGTTCAATTTTGACCATAGTGTGAAGCAGCAGCCATCCAATGATGGAACAATTTTGAGAAGGAGAAACAACACAGATTTTGATCTGCCGGTTTTTAGTTATGCAAGTGTTTCTGCTGCAACAAACAACTTTTCACCAGAAAATAAGCTTGGAGAGGGCGGATTTGGACCAGTTTACAAGGTTAGACAATGATCATGATCATAATATAAACAGTTCATACATAGTTCCATACTTCAAGAAAACTATAACTCGGCCCAATTTCTTCGAACAGGGTAAGTTACTCAATGGACAAGAGGTAGCTCTCAAGAGGCTTTCAAAGAAATCTGGACAAGGCTTTGAGGAATTCAGAAATGAGATCTTATTAATAGCCAAACTGCAGCACAGAAACCTCGTTCGTCTCTTAGGTTGCTGCATTGACCCTGATGAGAGCATACTCATCTATGAGTACATGCCTAATAAGAGTTTAGACTTCTTCCTATTTGGTAACATATATCTATCTACTCCACTTAAATGAATTATATTTTATAATTTCAATATATATAACTAGCAATATAAACGTTGGTAATCTTCTGTCACTGACGATCAGACTCAAACAAACAAGAGTTACTAGATTGGGCAACGCGAATCCACATAGTTGAAGGGATAGCTCAAGGGCTTCTCTATCTGCATGAATACTCCAGGGTCCGTATCATTCATAGAGATTTGAAGGCAAGTAACATTCTGTTAGATGGTGAAATGAATCCCAAGATATCAGATTTTGGCATGGCACGTATCTTTGGAGGCAATGATTCAAGGGCTCGTACAAATAAAATTGTTGGAACATAGTAAGTGAACAGGGCTAATTTGATCATGAAGAACTATATATATCCATTCTTGCAAAAAGAACAAAAAAAAAACTCATGCAAAATTCTTTTCTGAAAAATTGTTAATTAGTGGTTACATGGCTCCTGAGTATGCATTGCAAGGCTTGTTTTCGATAAAGTCTGATGTGTTCAGTTTTGGAGTTTTGGTTCTTGAGATTCTAAGTGGCAAGAAAAACACTGGCTTTTATCAAACTGATTCTCTCAATCTTCTTGGACATGTAAGCAAAGACATCTCCTTTTGATTTCACACATTGCACCTTCCACTGTGTGAGAAATCAAGAAACATGTGTTTTGAGGTAGTTTTGGGATACTGCAGGCATGGGAGCTGTGGATTTCGAAGAGAGGAGTGGAAGTGGTGGATGATAAGGTGGGATCTCCGGCGGCTTCGACGGCATTGAGGTACATAAATGTGGGGCTTTTGTGTGTGCAAGAAAATCCCAATGATAGGCCAACCATGTCCAGTGTTGTGTCCATGCTTAGCACTGAGATTGCAGCTCTTCCACCACCTAAGAAACCTGCTTTTTGTGCTTCAACTTTTTCATTAGATGTAAAACATTCTGTCAGTGGATTAACTGTTTCAGATATTGAGCCCAGATGAGTATTGTTTTTAGTCGAAATCATGTATTTACAAACATGTTCGAGTGTCGTTTTTCATTTCGTTATAAGATGTAAGATGTTACGTGTATAATATGATATCATTGTTATAATCAGTATACATTGTTGAGACTTGAGAACCTACAAGGGGGTTGTAACATCACATGAGTCTATTGTTTGGTCTTATCTTTTATTATTTACTTTTTTTTTACAAGTTATTATTAATTTACATTTTTGGGTCACATTGTTGGAAACTTTGAAGTTTCTTATTATATGTTCCATTTGGATAATAATGGCCTGTATCTATATTATCACGAAGTAGGCCTATTTTTATCAATAGGCCCAATTGAACTCTGGGTTAGTGATTAGTGAAGATGTTAAATTGAGGATTAATAGTCTTTATATTATCACAATTTTTTTATTAAAGTTTTTAGTTTTTCACCTAACATTTTAATTTTGGGTGATTCTAAATACAACCCCCATTTTACTCTTCATAACCCATTTTTATATTAAATGAAATAAATTATACAAAATCTATGTTTAACCCTATTATTACACAACCCTTTTCTTCTCTTTCTTTCTCAGCTCCCTCAAGCCTCAATATGTACAACAGTCGAGAGCAATTTTCTCACCTAGTCATGATCATTCTTGTAAAAAAAATGAAAATTATATATATACATATATACAATTCTTGCTTCACGTCTGCCCATTTCTTAAAATAAATTGATTTAGAAAATAATGCAGAGGGCATGAAAAATAGTCGAATTTAAACCATGGGGCTGGGATATAATAAAAGCAATGAATCATTGGGAATAGGGAAAGAATTTGGGATTGATTGAGATTGAGATATGTGATTCTGTTCTCTACTTAGTAGACCCATGCTTTACTTTACAGTTCGATTGATGATCGCCAAATGGCTTTTCGAAATCGCTTTTTCGTTTCTTGTCACTCTTATTTGCTTACAACATTGAACATTCCAAACGTTGGAATAAAGCCTATCTATTCTAATCTCCACACTTTGCTTTTTTCATGCTACCTTAATCTTTATAATCGAATAGATCTCCTGCCTCTTTCTTTATTTTCGCTACTTTACATATGCCATGTTTTCAAACTAAATTCTTCTTCAATAAAGTGCCTATACTTACTTAAAAACAACCGCCCAAAACACACACAAATTTATTATATATATAATTAGGGTGAAAATACACTACTCCCTTTTTCACTTAAAGACTATATTCATATTTCATCACTCTTATAATTATAATATATATATATATATATAATCCTTTTTTTTTTGTTGGGGGTGTTTTTTTTTCTTAATATACTCCTTACTTAATAATCTTTGAAATTTAATTTATGAAACTTTTTTTATAAGTAAATAAGGGTATAATAGAAAACGTGCGTCTGCTAGCATATGTATGTATATATATAAGGGTGCATTAGTTTGTGAACATGGGCTTTGTGTGTAAATTATGGATCAATCATAGCCATTAATTTGTTAAGATCAATGACCATTATTAGTTTGAAGGGAATTAAAGAAAATGATATTATTTTCATTGTAAATCCACTTTATAAAGTCAAATACCAAATTACTGTTTTTTTTTTTCTACAAGCATCTGCAATGTGAAAAAAAAAACATTAAGAATTAACAAATTAAGCATTATTGAAATAAAAAAAATAGTATAACAATATATTTTGTCATTTTTTTCTACAAATTAAATTACAAGCTTCAAAGATGTGAAAAAAAAAATATTACGAAAAATCACATTCATAAAATAACTATAAAAGAGCAATTAAAATAAAATTGATCATAACCATCCATTTAACAAATCGAATGGGTATAATTTTATCCATAAATTGCTCACTAGGCTAATGTTCAAAAATGAATTATTCCATTTATATATATACATACATATATATATATATAGCGAGAGAGAGAGAGAGAGAGAGAGAGAGAGAGAGAGAGTGGATCATTTAATTGTAAATATGTCTCTAGTGTGTAAATTAAGGATTGATTCTATCTATTATATTTGTTAGATAGATGGTTCGGATCCTTTTTTTTTAATTTATTTATATTAAAAGAAAATTATCTTATAACTCGTGTCGATCACCAGCTATATTACCTTTAATTATGATATAAAATAAGATTGAATATTAAATAATAGTTTTCTTTATGTAAGCACATATATAGGCTATAGCATTAATTTGCACGGACTTGCGAACCAAGAATTTTGATCATTTATGGTTTAAATAATTGTTTTTTATTTGATTACATTTTATATTCAAGTACAATAAATGATATGATTATAATATATGTGCGCTAGCTACATTTAATATATTCGCCTGAAATACTGGTACCATTTTAGATTATTCCATTATACGTGTGTGTGTATATATATATATATACACATATGTAATAAAGACATATTAGTAAAGGTATCCAGTAAGAACCGTGTGTTTGGTAGCCATTATTCGTTCACGTGAGGTCCGGTTCTAACGTGAGGCCTGGGGTGTAATTTACTGATTCGGCTGGATAATGTATCTGACGTCCCCCTCGGTTACAGTACAATGTATCCGACGCCCCTCTCAGTTTACCAAATAAAACAATGTACCAAACAGATGTGTGAAACAATCTTAGTATATTTATCTTAATAACCAAACACACAATAGTCCCCCTCGGTTACAGTACAATGTATCCGACGCCCCTCTCAGTTTACCAAATAAAACAATGTACCAAACAGATGTGTGAAACAATCTTAGTATATTTATCTTAATAACCAAACACACAATTAAAATAGCTAATACGCAATTATCTTTCAAAGCAATCTAGATTTTATTAATGTGGGTATATCCGTACCAGTAAACCAAACATTGTCTAAGTATTGTAATTTTCAAGGCTAAAGAAAGATTATGTACAACCAATTTTAAAATTGTGAACTTTTTAAAGCTTTTAGTAATTAACTTACGCTTGCGGGTCTCTTAAATGCAATTAATTAGTACTAGACCAAGTTACCCTCCATCATTATGGGACTAAAGTGCCCTTTGTCATGACATGCAATCAAATCTAAAAATGTGTTAGGTTCATTAAAAAAAACGTCAATGTTGTCACTCAATAATCATACACATTTTAATTCACTAATAAATATTACATATATGCAGCATGTGAAAAATACAAGGACGAATTACATTCACATGACATATATGCACATAAATATACATATATAGATACATCAAAATGGAAAATAAAATCTGATGTAGTCATGTAGCATACTAATTATAAAGTGATGATGGATGTGTAATTGGTTAAAATAAAACCATAATTAGGCAATGAAGAAATAAAATTTGAATTAAAGGTTGTTTCTGGTCAAGATGGCATTATGGTCCCATATATATCTCTTCCCTTAATTCTGTGCACTTAAATATTATGAATTATAACACAATAGTGGTTATTGCTGTATCTATGTTTCACATTATTGGGCACGCCCGTTTGGCATATCTTCAAAAGAACCAAATTAAAGAAGCAAAAGCTATGAGAATATTGGAAAAGTTGCTTCGTTCAATTCCATTTATTTGAAAGTGATGGTTTTCAAACTCAAAATCATTTTTGCTCCCAAACACCTCCTAAACACCTTTGTGATCATGTGCTTTTTTGGTACGAAGTTCCTCTATTTCACTTCGTGTTACACTTTCAAATTACGAGCTAGTTTTTCTTTTTATTATTATTTTTCTTCAATTTTAATTTTGTGTGCTTTGTTTTAAAATTTTGTGATTGTTAATTATGGTGTATCCCACTCAATTAAAGTTTATAAATAATTTTTAATCAGTATCCAATTTTCAATTTTCAATTTTCAATTAATAATTTATTATTATAGTTGATTATTAATTTCATAATTATGTATAATTTATATTTTCATTTTTATTGATAAATGTTGACTAAGGTTATTAATCTTATAGTTATTTTTTTTATTTTACAATGAATACTATTGAAATTATAAATTTAATAGTGAAACACGAATAAGTGCAACATGTAATTTAAGCGGTACTTTTCTTGCCTATGAAGATGGGGTTCAAATTTGTTGTTATACACTTCTATGTGTTTTACTCCTTGTTTTACTATAATATTTATGATTTTAATAATAGTTATTGTAAAATAAATATCAATTCTAACACGAATAATCATAGTCAACATTTATCAACAAAAAATGAATTTAAAAAATTATAGAATTTAATTTTGAATTAATCAACCATCATAATAATGAATTGTTAATTGAAAATTGAGAATTAAATACTAAAAAATATAAACCCTAATTAGATGGGGTGAATCCTAAAAATAATCATAAAATTAAAGTAAATCACAAAAAGAAAAATATAATTGAAGAAAAAAATATATAAAATACACACAATTTAAAAGTGTAATACATAGTATAATATATAGAATGTAATAGAAAATCTCGAGTGATGAAGATCCACCCTTCACAAGTTGCCACGTGGCATGTGTTCATTCAATCATTCCATACCGTGTTAGGGGAAAATTCTGACGTGGGTTCGATTCACCATTAGGGTAGATATATGTTTTTTGTCACTCATTTTTATTATTCAAATTAAAAAAAACGTATATATAAATGAAAAAAAGGATTTGAAGGGAACACGAGGTTTATTTCATGACATGACGATGATATCATATGGTCCAAATTATTAATTAATTATATAGTCTGTGTGTGTATTAAATATATAATCGCAACATTTCTAATTCAATTATAAAAACTATTTTTTTTACTCACACCCGACCTGTGGTATTGAGGAAATTCGAACACGTGACATTTAGTCTCCAAGCAACTTCATTCCACCACTAGATCTTCCCCACACATTCTAAACACTACTAAATACTACATGAAAAAATAATTACAATAACATCCCTTTAATTGTGTCTATTTACGAGTCCACGCGAATTGTAATTGATTAATCCAAATTACTTTTCACCTCTCAATCCTGATTAATCCAAGCATTTCTCTTTGCTTAATGAGAGGTTAGCCTTAAGAATAAAGCAAAAAGAACCAAACCAAAGCAAGTGGTTAAAGTTACTAAAGTATACCAAAATATATAACCATGTTTAGTTTTGTAATTTTTAGCATTTCCTACGATAATTTTTGCAAATGGATCAAAAGTTTCTATTGAAAATAAATAAATCGAGTTTTATCCATCCAGGGCTCAGAAGATAGATTATCTATCAATTCAAAACATGATGTATAAAAAAATATCAATTCATAATCTAAAAATGAAACTATTAATCCAGAACTTCAAAGGTCATATATTTTGATTATATTTATTTTGAATTATTATTATATTAATTGCCTTTATTATTTAGATATTAAATTTAATAGATAAATTATTTATAATAATTTAAATATAAAAAAAATAACCGGAATACATTATTTTGGAGGTTCTAAAATGAGAGTTATCATTTTTGAGATTCTGAATTGATAGATGACCTATATTTTATATTAGGTCTTAAATCTTAGTTAATAATTCCCCTGAAAAATATATATATATATATTTATTTAAAACTATTTCTAAATAGCAACCTCTCTTTACCAATCCGTCAATGCTTTTCTAATTGAATAAAAAAAAATGTACATATGGATGAGGACATACCTAAACTTTTGTATTTTACATGTTTCATATATATTTTATTTCTTTATCAAATTAAAGTTGATGACATATGAAAGCTTTGTGGTGCATTATTCCTACAATGCACATTCATTTCCAGCAAAGAAGCAAAATCATCAATTTAATTTTAAACCAACGCTGACAGGGGACAAGACCAGCAACACCTGGGAGTCAAAATTATATTGAAGGAATCTCTGCATGCCCAACTATTTTGTACGCATATACATACATACATACATACATACATACATACATACATAGCATTTTAATTAACGAATATTCCTTAACAACCCGAGTTCGAACGTCATATCAATATCAATGTGGTGTTCGTTTCGGCTCGGTTCGTTGACAACCCTAATTAATGTTAAGTGAAAATTAACTATTATATATATAATTTGAAAGCTCAATTGTTAAACAAACAAAAAAAACCCTACTCTAAGTAGGAATTAAGAAAACCCTATAAAACCCCAAATCAAGATTCGATGATCCATGATCTTTTCGAATCAATTGCTTAACTCATAAGAAATAAATTGAAACGTCACGCTATTGATTCACCTATATATGTTAATAAACAATTAACCCATTGCTAATGTGAAAAGTGTCGTGCTACCTTTGGCGGCATGTGATTTATTCTACGTTATGGGAATTTGGAATGTTCCATGCTTCCTCATGTTAGATTGTCCATTATTTACTCTATCGGTTAACCATTAACGTTGAGATTTGTTTCATGGATTAAATTATTTTTTAAAATGTGTCAAGATTGGTTCGGATCCAAACATAATCTAACAAAATAAAATCGTAAATGCATCAATGAATGTGAGTTTGAATCAGATTTTAATTTGACTCGTTTTGCGTATTTTAATGAGCACATTTTCTTTATGAATCATATATCTAGCTAGAAAATGTGCATTCCTCGCTAAAATAAATTATTTTACATTGAAGATTATATTGATATTATATGAACAAGAATCACGCACCTCTCAAACATGAAAACCCATAACTAAAAATATTAGTTAATGAATAAACAGAAAATATTATACTAGATAATGTAGTGGATTTAGCATCGTAACCCTTTTCTAGCATAACCATCAACACATATATATCAATATATGCGTTTATTTGTCTGGTGGATTAAAATTTCAATTGCCCAAATAAACATTCTCTATCATATCATTATCATGTCGAAGATTATTCGACAACAAAGAAATTTGGAAAGCGAGTTATCTACATGGAACCACTAAACATTCGAATGTTAATATTATTTTGTACCTTAAATAATCACAAATATAATATGTTACAAATTATATATGTGATACCAAAGAAAATGAAAAATAAAAAATAATTGACAAGGTAGGAAGTACAAGGTACAAAACCTGGAGTGACCGGGTAGACAGGTGGGGCCCCGGTGTCGACCCCGATAAACACCAATTTTGCAATAAAAATTGACCCCTAAGTGCGAATTGTCCATATAAAAATGATGCAAGTCCTGGAAAAAGTACAAGCTTTAGGAACATCAAGGTACAACCCATTATGCAGAGCAGTACTTGGTGTTCATTGTTTAGTGTTTACACATACAAAATATCCGTTAGATAACGACGTGAGATGACGGCGTCACATCCTTCTATATATATCATCACACAACCTCAGACTACCTTCTCTTTCCTTGCCTGTCTCCTCCGTTCCCCGTTTCCTCTTCCTCCATTTATAATATAATTAAGCTCCAAACTAACAAACTCTCTCTCTCTCTCTCTCTCTCTCTCTCTCTCATGCGGAATGTGTCTTTAAGTATACGCAGCTACATTTTCGCTTATACGCAGAGGATAAATCAACATCATCCAACTATCAGAAACTCTCCCAGTTTTAAGGAAAAAAGAGCTCCAAAACAACATATATATATATATATATATGTGTGTGTGTGTGTGTGTGTGTGCATATATATTTCGCCAGAGATTATTTTTAATTTCGACTGAGGATTTGAGCAGAACTGCATGAAGAAGGAGAATATTTTCCGCTGCTCATATATAGATTCGATTTTATCGTTTCTGGCCTAGCTACTTCTCCTCTTCGAAGCTGAAAAGAGTTCAACAAAATCCCCGCAAATTCCTGCAGTTTGAAATCGCTGTTTCAAAAAACAAAGGGCTCCAATTCTTGAGGTAAGATTTGCTTTCCTCTTTCTTCCTTTCATTTTTCTTAAAAAAAAAAAACAAGTCGATGATCAAAACCATATATAGTTCTTGCATTGATGATTACACACACAGTTGAGTTTTTAATTTTTGCTGTATTTTTCAATTAATGATCCCCCAAGACCCCCAGTTTTCGATTGAGTCCAATTTTTTTTTTTTTTTTTTTTGAGTTGTTGTGATAGGTTAGTGGGGAGAGAGAGAGAAAGAGAGAGAGGGTAGGGTCAGCCCAGCATGAGTAGTTATGAAACAGTAGGAAGGTATTTTTTTCCCCACGGACTTTTGTCTGAAAATGCAATAAGCAGCCGCTTTCAAATCTCGACAAACGCTGCATTCAATTTCTGATGGGTTTCTTCTTCCAACCGTAATATTATTCTCCCTTTACCGTAACATCAATAAATATAGCTTTTTTTACCCATAAATTGATCAGAATCTTGGGCTCTGTGTTCATGGAGGAAAAAGGAAAGAAATGATTGTTCTATATATATCAACAAAGTAAAAAAGCAATGAATTATTGCTTCTGTGTAATTGCAATTGGGTTTTTGTGTTTTTTGTGATTGATAAATCAAAAAAATCCTGTCAGAAAATTCGGCGTATAATCCCCACTTTTTTGTTCTTCGTGTCGATTAAAGCTGCACGATATTTATTTTGCATTTAATTTTTGCTGCTCCCTAATTTCTTTTTCTATCCAAAATGTGGAACGTTTTATTATCAACTTTTAAATACATTCAATTAATTCTTCAAATTGGTAATATATTTTAAATTATTTTAGCTAGATCTCTTTTGTCTTAGCTAGGTCCTTTTTTTTTTCTGCTGGAAATTTGGCATACAGTAATAAAACTGTGGATAATGCTATTGCTAGGGAATTAATTATCTGTACGGATTCAGTATAATGAATGATATATATATATATATATATATATATATATGGTTATTTATTATAGTAGGTATCTATTTCACATATGTTGGTATATGTGAAAGCAAAAAAAAATTGTAGTTTAGGAGTATTTATTAAACATATATGGTGATCCGTTTCTTGATATTAGGTAGAATTGATTGAACTAAGCCGCCATTTATTACAAATTAACAAGCCAAACAAAGTATCAAAACTCAAATATTCAAGTAAGCAAAGCCTATTTTAAGGTTGGATTCCCATGCTCTCCCTCGACCACGTGTAAAGAGTTCTAAATTGAATGCAAAACTACGTTAATATAAGTTAAGAATTCAAATATTTAAAGAATAATACGTGACATTAGTGAGTGAATCACTTTTTTTTTCTTCTTTTCTTTTGCAGGTAAAACAAAAGTAGTGAAAATAAAGAGAGAGAAGTGTTGGGAGTGTAAGAAGAAGAAGAAGATAAAAAAATGTTGACATGTATTACTTGCTCGAAGCAAAGAGTGGAAGATGGAGAAGATGCCCCGCGTGGGACTCCCAATACAAAAGACGCCGTCAAAAGCCTCACCACCCAGGTACACCCCCCCCCCCCCCACTCTCTTGTATCTATATGTGTATGTATATATACATATATAAGTAGTAGCTAGGTTTTGTTTGAGGCTTTTTTTCTGTGTCAGATTTTCTTTATGTATATATATAAATATGCTTCTTCTTGAACACAAAAACAAAAAGTAGTCGCTACTCGGCTTCTTTCCGACATGCAATGGTGGGGCCCACTCTTCTGGATGGGTGTGGGGCCCCCCTCTCAAGAATGTGAAATCTCACTGTTTGTGGTTTGGGGGTAGAGAGCATGAGGTCTCTGATTTTGGGTTTCGAGTTTTGTCTCTTGTTTGGGGAGGGGCAAAATGGTCTTTTCACTCAACGTGAGGTGAGAATTAGGAAGAAAAGCCTTTTGCTAAAAATGAGAAAAAGTATCATAATAATTCAAGGTGTAGTAGTGGTGGGGGAGTTCCAAACTGTTTACTATGTGCCATTTTGATTTTGATTTTTTTTATTTTTCTTTCGCATAGCAATTAGCAACACATTAATTAATTAATGTATTATAATCTTTCCAAAAATAACATATTATATAGGTTGCTTTTTGTTTAACTATTTGAAGATTATTATATTGAACCAAATGTTGATGAAGCATGCATGCAGCCAATCATAGAGAAGTCTCAATTTCATTAGTTCACAAACTAAGTTAGATAATTTAAAAATATGTAAAAGTGGGAAAATGTATACACACCCAAAACAAAAGATGATGGGAATAAATTGACGTGAGAATGTCATGCCACACCTTGGATCATGTGTCCACAGTTCTGGTCCCAAATATTTCTGGTCCTCAACTTACATGCTTAACTCTTTTTAATATTTGTCATATGATTGAATTGCAATATTTTATAAAAATAAACAATAAAAGGAACTGTGCATGCCCAATTATAAACCAATGCATATATGGACATGAATATGATATCTTAGGTAGGTAGTTCCACTGAAATATATATAATTAGCTCATGATATCAAATAATCCAACCCTATTTGAACAAATAATTCTTTTATTTTTCTATTCTTTAAGAGATGGATTGTTTTGCAATTCTCTTTTCTTTTCTTTATTTTTTTAAAAAAAATTATTGAATGCACATAAGTTTTATGATTGATTCGTTCTACTATTTATTTATTTGAAAACGTATGAATCATAATTAGTACTAGCTCGGATTTGTGGTGGCAAAGCTCAAAAGTGATTTCAAAGGGACAGGATATAAGCCTTTGTCCAAATCTTTAATCTTTTTTCAGAAATATTCAGTGTGAAATCGTCTTTATTGAACAAATGTGAAAAATTTTATGGGTAAAAATAAAATAAAATTGTTGAGGAGATCTTTCTTGAAAAGCCCAACATTTCATGTTAAATTTGGAGAAGACTGATCCTTGTAATGATGGCCCACCATTGAATTCCTGTCTTTTTCCAACTCACTAATACTGAAAACGAAGATGATGCTTATGATAATTAAATCTATCTTGCTATTTCCCTGTCTCCAAAAATTACTAGGAAATAAAATAAAAAAACTATCTTTTGTTAGATAAAGTAGCGCTGAACAGGCTATCAGTGAATTGGATTCCACTCTCCGTTTAAACTTTTTTTATTCTTCCAATACCATTAATGCAAAACTAGTTGCATGCTGACGGTATTTTTGGGATACGTATACGTGTATTGCTAATTCTAAATTAACATATTGGATCACAACCTAAAATAGAATTGATGATATTAGAGCAAGTGGAGCAAGGTATTTGGTAGAGGTTTGGTACAGATTGTAGTAAAGTACGAAGGGTTAGGAGGACTTGATATAATATACATATCAAATGTTAACAAAGGGATGGAGGGAGAGTAGGATTATTTATGGTGGGATGCTTATTGCTTATTATCTGAACTTCAGGATTTGCTTAGCTAGAATACATGAATGGATTCAATTTGATGATTATATATATATATATATATGTTAGATCAAGGATATGGCAGTGAAGGTCTCAGGAACGAGCAAAGGAAAAGCAAGCGACAAGTTCAAAATAGGACAAAGATCATATCCTGAACTGGAAACAAGCTCGGATGGAGTCCCTTACCCGTATTTTCAACCAGGAAGCTCCAGCACTCCAGCTTGGCATTTTGGCAGCGCCACCGCTCCCCGCGACTCCGCATACACGGCCTTCGGCGGTGACATGACTCCCAACCGCATCTCGTCGCGGTTCGACGACATGACCTTGGGAGAGGCCGAAGACGGCCCCAAAGAGTGGATGGCACAAGTCGAGCCCGGTGTTCAAATCACTTTTGTCTCCCTCCCCCGCGGTGGAAACGACCTCAAACGCATTCGTTTCAGGTATGTATACATGCATATTTTTGTGAGAAATTAATTAAATTGATGTTGATGTCATGATATTAATGATTTAATATTGAAGCCGGGAGATGTTCGACAAATCACAAGCTCAGAGATGGTGGAGTGAGAACTTCGACAGAATAATGGAGCTGTACAACGTCCAGAAATTCAACCAGCAGGCATTGAACGCTACTCCTGGGAGATCTGAGTGTGGAGTAAGCTAACTAGTCACATTAATTATATGCATTTTGCAAATTTGAATCATGCATATATTAAAAACTAATTAAAAAAATTGGATGCATGCATGCAATTGTGCAGAGAGATTCAAGTTACTCGAGGCTAGGATCAGTGAGAGAGAGCTCTGCAGGAATGAATTACAGAGATTGGGGGGGTCAGCAGAGGTACAGCAACTACTACAATGGGGAAGCATCTCGAGCAACGACAGCCTCCCGCGACGAAGATTCAGTCTCCATAAGCAATGCAAGTGAAGTTGAGGCAGAGTGGATCGAAGAAGATGAGCCCGGCGTCTACATCACCATCAGACAGCTTCTTGATGGAACCAGAGAGCTTCGTCGTGTTAGATTCAGGTAAATTCATCCATTCATTCATCCATCCATCAATCTTAATTAATTAATTAATTTGGTTGTTTGAATTTCTTCTAGTCGGGAAAAATTCGGAGAGGTGCATGCCAAGCAGTGGTGGGACACCAATAGGGATAGAATACAAGCTCAATATCTTTCCTAGCTACAAATCAAGACTACTAGTCTACTACCTGCGTTTTTTACATTCATTGGACAAAGAATTCAAGTGGAGATTCATCAAGACTGTTTGTTTCATGGCTCAAGATTCCACACAAAACCCCTCCCTCCATTTTGATTATATATATATATACAAAGTTTTATCTTCATTCTCTCATATATGTTTTTTAGTAGGTTGCTTTCACTATGTAGCATATATAATACCATGCATGTTTCTGGGAAATTATATTTATGGCCTGCGCGCTTTCAATCTTTCTTCATTCCTCACCAAAATTTTATATTTGAGAGATTTTTTGCTTTTTTTCAACTGTCAACTCAATATGCTGAACATTATGACAAACTCCGGCCTATTTTTAGCTTAAGAGAAATCTTTAGACTCAACAAACAAGAAAATATAAATTGGTTCTTTCAAGCTCTTCTTTTTTGTACTAATGGCAGAAATTTACAACTACTTCTATATTATGATAACAAATCTAACTTAAATAATAAAATGTTTGGTGGTGCTCAATTTTATTAGTAATAGAACCAATTTAGAACAATTTTCTTAATTTGATAAAAAGAAACAAAAATAAACACTCAAGAGAAAGAGAGATAAATGGTTGAGCTACTCCGAACCAAGATTTCATTATTCTCAAACTGTAGTCCACAGTAAAATGCTAGGTTCCATCGCTTCCACAGTCAATTTCAGGCAAGTAAAACTGTAAAATAGAATCCAAAACACATGATAGATCAACTGAGTAGTTTATCCATCAAAACCTCAAAGGATTGATTGTTAATTTATTTATCCGGCCACCTTCTTGGTATACGATCTTCGTGGCAGAATCTCCTGTGATCGTCTGGCAAACATATCAGATTGCCCGTGCCATCCTCCAGACTTCATAGGTTGAAGTACTGACGGCTTTGCTAATGGCCTATTTGAGCTGACTCTCATGTTTGCCAACTTGTCAGCCGCATCGGACACTCCACGCGTCTTTCCAGAATAACTGGCTGTAGACATGCAACATATTTTTTCTGGTTATCGCATAAAATATTTTGCATATCCAATATGAACTACAACAGAGTCATATGCTCAAGTAAAACGGTGGTTTCATGCAAGTAATCATTTATTCGTAAATCAGATAGTATGTAGTTAATACTCACGCGGACCATTCATTCCAGGTGGCCGATACTTGGGTTGTTGCTTCACACTGTTCTGCTGGTTTTTATCATTTTTAGTGATATCCTGCACCGTGCATAGAATTAGATGAAGAACAATATAGTTATCCCAATTAATAAAGGTGCAATTATCTTGCCTTTGTAAAATTTCATTGAATGCAATTTCAACTAACCTGATTGTTCAAGTCCAACTTTCTTTGCACACCTAGGAGGAGGACACAACAAAGTCAGAACTAGATTCATCTTTGCAATAACCATAAAAATGAAAATTTAAACCCCATGCACACAACACTTCATTATTTGACATACAGGAAAGTTCAAGAATATAGTTGGGGGTAGATGAGGTATCACAAAGAAGAACAAAGCATTATACTTGAGCTCAAAGATGCCTTTGATTTGGTAAAACTGGCACTGTTCATGGGCTTTGGGTTCGATAATCTTCCTGGATATTTCCTCCCACTTTGCTCCAAAAACCCCCTGGTTTCAACTGCAAGCACAAGAATCTTAGTATCTATTCCCTAAGTATGCATTTGACAAACACATAAAGCACAGAATTGGACTAACCTGGAGGTGTTTTCACAAGAGCAGCTTTAGAACGCAGTGATGGTGGAACGTAAAGGCAGCTCTGTATTATTGTGAATGCAAATTTGTAATTTCAGTTTGCGAGCTCTTCTAAATCAGATATCAAACAGTTTAAAGAATGGAAAACATTCTATTAAGACTTCTCCAAAAACATAATAGATACATCACCTGGAAAAAAGGATGCTGAAGGGCCTCCATCGCCGTCGGCCTCTTAGACGGATCCCACGAACATAGTGACTATATTTGTCACAAACACAAAGGAACGCTATATCAGGATTTCAAAGTATTCCAGCAAGGATACTTCTCAAGCAAAGAAGTATATTTTAGGCATGTGAAACATAATGTATTCCTTTAGAGAAATATGTCATGAGGCATGCAAATTCTAAAGTTTAAATTAATATACTTACAGAAATAAGATTAATTGCATCTCCACTGACACCTGGTATCAGCATGGACAGATCAACTCCAGCAACCTGCCAGTCAATATATTTTACTTATATATAAGTACAGAAAGAAGCCATGAAGAAAAATTATTGCAGAAAGACACATAGAATACCGAAAGATGTAAGGCTATGACCATGGACCACGGTTGATATGTATTTTATAGTTAGTAACATGACCTAAATCAAGCACTCTGACTAGAAGCAACTAGCACATCATATAATTTAAATAAAAAAATGGAAGAGCGTATTGATGGTTTTCTTTTCCTACTACTATAAGCAAGCACTCTCACTAGAAGCAACTAGCACATCACAAAATTTAAATAAAAATATGGAAGAATGTATTGATGGTTTTCTTTTCCTAACTACAATAAGCAAAAATTGCTAATTTAGAATGTAGAGAAGAAAAATGGAACCAGGATTTAGAAAATGAGCCAATCACATATGCAAAACTAACATTTTTAATAAAGAACCTCAAACTACAACATTCACACTATTTCTAAAGAGGAAGAAGAACTCACCTGAGGAAACTGATAATTGACTGTGCTAGCATGTTTAAGCCCCTCAGCCCATTCAATGTTTGTTGGGCTGCCAATCACGCAACATATCTTATAGATCTCATCTGCCTCACTGCACACCATAACATAAAAATGTGTATTTGTCAGAAAGGGAGGAACATTAGCACTGCAACGAGCCCAGAGCATTGTTAAATGATGAAAGCAATTTTTTGAGCACATGCAGCTAGATTATGAAGAAAATAGACACAGCAAGAATGCACATATTAAGCAAGTCAAGGTAAAAAGTTCAGGTTAAGTTCACCTTCATTCTAATCAATTAACTTGAATCAAGATATAGAGACTCCTATTAAGGAAAGTTAGTTATACCTTGAACCCGGAAACAGAGGACGGAGTGTGAATAACTCAGCCATTATTGCACCCATTGCCCACATGTCTGAAAGAATAAATTATTATCATCTCTAGAAAAAGAATCTAGGGAAAAAAATTATGAGCAGCCCACTTTCCACATCTACTCACCAACTGAAGGACCATATACTGGTGACTGGAGTAGAATTTCAGGGGCTCGATACCTGCAAAAACAATCAATTGAGTACCCCAAAAAACTAGAATATAATGAAGCAAACAGAAGAATACAACTAACCAGCGAGTTGAGACATATTCAGTGAATGGAGGCAGAGAATTAATCTCACGAGCAAGACCAAAATCAGCAACTTTTATGATGTCCTTCGATACTAGTAAGTTCTCTATTACAAGCATCAAAGAAAGTAAATGGACAGCATATCTAGGATCAACGCATTCCAAATCATATCAGGACTGATTACAGGAAACAAATCACATGCAGTAATGGACAGCATATCTAGGATCAACACTTGAATCATACAAAAACAGAACAGTAAAAACCTGGTTTGAGGTCGCGATGGAAGTATCCTCGTTGGTGTATGCATGCAAGACCTTGGAACACTTGGAAACACCAGTTTCTCACTTCTACTTCAGAGAATGGTTTTACTCTGTCCTTCATAAGCTGGTAAAGATTGAATTCCTGAAAGTCCAAAACAGAATATGGATGAATGGACATAAAAGTTTCTAAAAAAGCAAACAAATGATAGGAAAGGGATGCATACCATGTACTCAAAGACGAAGTACAACACATCATTTTCCCTTATTACTTCCTTCAGCTTTACTATGTTAGGATGGTTCATTTTCTTCAGTGACTGCCAAGAACAAACATGTCATTTAATCCACAAAAAAAAGTTATGCTCAAACATCAAACGGAAAGGAAATCAATGTCACCTTGACTTCTCTCAGATTTATGCATTCCTCCCATGAATAATATTTCTTCTTCATTTTTTTTATCGCAACCTGCCAATACAATTGATTAGTTAGGTATGATAATAGTTCAAAACTCATGGATATTGATTTCAACAGTGTGAGAAAGAAGATTAATTTTTCAAATAGAACAACTATTTAGGCAAACAAGGCTCCTACCACTTCACCAGACTGCTTGCTGAGAGCTCTCCAAACACTTCCGAATGTACCATTACCAACTTCCTTAATGATCTTGTATCTGCATCAATCATAATGATACTTTAATCAATCATAAGGGTACGAAACTATTTACATAAATACAAGATTGAAACATACATACCTTTCCATTATTGCACGCTAAATAACTGTAAATAATAGACTCTAGACACCCTTGTTAATTCAGCAATCCAGCGTCAATTCTTCAGCTTCAATACAGTACACGAATGTGTTTATGATAGACGGGCTCTATCAGTCCAACACATGGTGAAGCAAAGTTTCCGGATTTTGTAATGCAGATTTGATACAAATCTTCCGTCAACCAAACCTTGCCACTGTCAACAGGCCATCACATGGTAGTTGAAAATATGACCTTTTTAAAACTGAAAACACTGCATAGATGCGCAGTGCAAAAAGCTATCTAATTCTTAATGGCCAAAAAAATTCCTTCTAACAGCTGCTGACTTTAGTCCTAGACAAAGAAAAGGAACAAAGATTATATTGGGAAACAACCCCAAGAGCACAAAACATCGAGAATCTGAGAAATAAAGAGTAGAAAATACCTTAAAGTAATGGACCTTGTAGAGGCAATGCATGCACAACAGTAGAATTGCACAAGAAGACTAATAGTGTAACTGATTCAACTGCATAACCAGAGTCCACTATATACCACTGTATGCAATTCACATGTACAAGTGCACTATAGAATGTCGAACATCTATATCAGAAGACTTCAGCCCCATGTGCAGATCATTTATAATAAGTTGTTGTCTAAGTGCAATTGACAAACGAAACAGGAAGAAAATCTCCAAGGATGACAAACTGCCAGTCAAGAAATTCTTGAAATGGAAGACCCCTGAGCTGGTAGCAATCTGGCGAGGAGAAAATGTGCTCCATATTCTAGATAATAGTAATTCCTTTGTCTCGTAATTTAACAGACCCTGAGGAAATGTTATAGAATTGAGGGACTACATGAAGAGAGGATAGAAAGGCATATATATCAACAATAAGCTTCATAAATTCAAATAGTGACTTTCTAATGCCAAATCCCCCATACATGGCCACACTTGACCTTGCCATAAAGAGAAAAAAACATAACAAGAATTTGTTGCCTCTGCTAGCACCTAGATAGTACAATTCCCATCACGGAAAGAACCCAACAAACTTCAGAGTAATAATTCCAGATCAAGCAAACATAGGAAAAACAACTCACAATTTCCATCTCAAGAAAATTTTCACCCACAATCATGCATCAAATCCAGGGGCAACTCTGTGTACCTCAAAAGTACCTAAAAATATACTACAAAAATTTAATAAATCTAAGATGTGGGTCTCCCCCCAGTTCGATATATCTTTCTCCCACCTCTTTCTCATGAACACAAATCGCCCAGTTTTTGTTCCAACACTATATACAATTGATCTCTGCGAAGTTTAAGATTTAAGACAAACCCTCATCCGAATCCATCCAACCAATTAGCTCAAAAAACCCGAAACATAAAAGCAAATCGAAGAAAACTACAAATCATTTAAACAACTGAGGATGTTTCAACCTATCGACAATTTACACATTCAAACAAAAGCAAAAAAAATATATCTTTATCACATACCAAGATAAGTCCCAGATCCCAGAACATCATTCTAAAACAATCAGAACCCAAATCAAATCCTCCCACGCAACACAAAAGTTACTCACAAAATAGCAAAACACACATAACACAGAGAAAGATGTTTTCAACAATTCAAAATAGAAAAGGGATCATCATATACCTGTGGGGAAAACGGCATTACCTACTGAGAAACCCAGAGATGCCACTCTTTCTCTCTCTAAAATGCCTCACCTGTTTGACTATTATGATATTTTTCGGCTTGTGTAGCGGCGGCCGTTATATATTACTACGATGGTGATAATACGGCAATGATTAAGATATATATATATACACACACTAAATATGAACGTGACGGAATTGGTGAAAAGCAAAACACAATTTATGTGAATCTTGGCTTTGGGAGCAAGAAATTTGGTAAAAATATCAAAGGGTAACAAATTATTTTTTGGGCTTAAATACACACTTAAATTCTCTAAAAAGTATAATCGATTACTTAAATTATTTAAAAAAAAATAACACTTGAAATAAAATCTTTAATTTTTTTGTTAATTAAAATATGTTAAGTTGAATTATATCATCTATGAATGTGAATTGCACAAATTAAAATAATGGTCAAATAGCTCACACTATGGAGTTTTAAACACTTTTTTTTTATTTCAAAATCAAATTGGTATCGAAATTTAAAATCTAATTCGTACTACAGACATTTGTCATCTATATCTATCCATGTAATTATTCCATCGTTTGATATCCGATCGACAAATTGATAGTTTAATGAGAAAGTCGATTTCTAACCATACCACATTACATGATATCACCGTCTGAATCAATCGTAGTTATGTCAAATAATTTATTTCATTTTATTTAATGGAAAAACTATCGTGTTAAACGAAAAATGTGAATTTGATATATTTTGAATAGTTGAGAATGACCAATTATACTTTTTAAATAGTTTAAGTGTGTATTTGGGCCAAAAAATAATTCACACATCGATGTAGGACTTAACATATAATTGGATATTTATTTAATCATTTGCCTAATATTAAATGAGTAATTCTATACATAGCCTCATTTTTTTCTCAATGCAGCCACTTATTTTTTAGAAAAATAAAAAATATTAAATAATGTACTATTTTACCCTAAACTTAAAAATATAATATAAAAAGAGAATTCATCGTATTACCCCACGAAATATGTTAAACAACAATATAGCAAAATATGATGTCGAAATTATGTCAAAGAAATCAAAACTGCATAAATATAGAGTGTCTTTGAATTTTTGAATGAATGATGAAATTTAAAAAAGACACAATTCATCACAAGAATCAAGAAGCACTAACATTCATGATTCATCCACATAAAAAAATCATTAAATGCAAATCTATTTTGACCAATTAATTTCGTGACTTTTTTTTAAAAAAAAATCTCAAACTAACTACAAACGAATCAAATTAGATTTCTGATAATAATGTAAGCAATTTAATTTTCATTCTTTTTATTATTGTCGGGTAATTCATTGTACACTTTGAAATTTATTGTCTTCAGTTTTTAATTTAGTTCTTACATTTTTTTAAAAAAAAATGTTTCATTCCGTAACATATCAGAAAATATTTGACGAGAACAAGGGAAAAAGACTACTAGAGCTGCAAAAGTGTTGGGCTTCGTTCGTCTTGCCTCTTCGACTACAAAAGAAATTGAATAATGTTTATGTGTATGTGTTTTGAAAGATTTCTTAGAAGGGGCTATAAAAGTTTTTTTAAGATTCTTTGATGAATGTGAGAGGCTATACCGAATGCAGTTATTAGAGTTTTGATTTTGGGATTATTGTGGGTAAAGTAGTACATTTATAATATTATTATTTTTTCGATTAAATAAGGGGCTATAATGAGAAAACAAAAAAAAGTTATGTATAGAATCACCCATATCAAATATAATTTCCCCAAACCCCGCGTCGAACGGAATCGTAAATTTTCTTTCCTTTACTTTGATTTTTTTGGGGGATTTACTCACTTTCGCTATGTGATTGTGAGGAAGCCCAATAAGGAAAAGGATATTAGGGCTTTTTTGGATTCAATTTTATTGCTTGGAAAAAAATATATATGTGTTTATTTTACTTTATTTTCATCCTATTGAATAAGATTTGGGATTCTAAAATTTGAGAGGGACTCTGGAAAAAATATTTTTGAGTGCATATAGTTATCCTATTTTGTCATAGTAATCAAGCAAGATAACTCATTTAACAAGCTGTAAAAAACTATGTTTACTATTATAATAATTATATATATTATAAATTATTTTAAATATCAATAATTATAAATTAATTTACCACCTAAAAATGAGTAATATTTTCAATAACATAATTGTAATGATTTGTTTGGTTCAATAAAAAAAATTAGCATGTATAAGGGCATTATGGATACTTTCCGAATAATATAGATTAAATATGTAACCAAGTTGTAGGTCATGACATGAAAGGGAGTAACAATACAACACTCCAATTATTTTTTGTGTCCACATGCATTTTCACAATGTGTCTTGTAGTTTAATATTATACGTTATCTTTATGTGGACGAATAATTGAGATTTACTCTCTTATTGAGCATGAACAAATCAATAATGATTTATGTTCCAATTCATTAGATGATTCATTAATTTAGTGAATATCAGTATATCACAACTAGGGCCGTAAATGAACAGAGCCGCTCGTGAATTATTCTGAGTTCGGTTCTTAAAAAGCTCATTTGAAGTTCGTTCGTTTTTCTAAACGAGCCGAGCTCGATTCGTTGATAAAATCATCGAGCCGAGCTCGAACATATCAGTATTCGGCTCGGCCAGCTCGTGAACATGCTCGAGCTCGAGCTTAATTGAACATGTTCATGAATATTATAAATATTTTAAACGGGTAAATTAAATAAACTATTTTTTTGAACTCGAACTCGAATATGTACGTTGAACGAGCTTTTTTCGAGCATTTGAGCTTAGGCTCATTTAGTAAATTTTCGAGCATATCACGAGTTAAACGAACTGAATTTGAACATGATAAATATTTATCGAGTCGAGTTTGCACAAGAGGAAAAAAGCTCGAATCGAGCTCGAACTTGGATATTCTTTAACGAGCCAAATTCAATCGAGCATCAGGGTGTTCGGTTCGATTCGGTTCGTTTACAGCCCTAATCACGACCTCATTTTTTGTATTTTCTTTAGAATTTTTAAGTGTGAAATTGGAAAATAACTAATATTTTTCCAAGTAAATATTTGTATTATGCTTCCTACTATGACCGGATAATAAAATCAATAAAAGCCATTGAAATAACTTTTAGGACGTGATTAGTACGGTGGAATGGAATGAAATAGAATGATCATTCCCATTCCGATGATTGGTATCGTTCAAAATCGGGAATCACCATTCCCGATAGAATCCGTATTCCCAAATGAAGGGGAATAACTATTTCACCCACCCCCATGGGTTTAGCTATTCCCAATAACCAAAAAAATTAATATATGATATATTTATACATAATCATGTCTCATAATATTATTTTACCATACTTAGAAAAATAAATAAAAAATCAAATTAAATAATTTATTATTATTATTATTATTATTATTATTATTATTATTTCTTAATTATTTTTATATTATTTATTTATTTTCAAAATATAATTTAAAAATATGTGTTAAAATAAAAATTTGATAGCTTTTATAATTTTGTTGAAGAAAAATGAAAGTGATGCCGAAATAAATATAACATAAAAATATGTTATAATACAATATAAAATATTTATGTATTTGATATAATTTAATATATTCAAATGAAAAATTGAAATGTTAAAATATTTTTCTATAAAGTAAAAATATTTTTATTAACTTATACAAATTATTGTATATTGATAAATTAAATATTTTAGAATAAAATTTTTCAATAAAATAAATCAATTATAATTTGCTAAAAAAATTAGAAAAAAATCATATAATAAGGCATGCGTTGATATTTATTATCTACCACATACACTTTATTCAATTATAAGAAGATTTTAAATTATATAAAATATTCATTATATAAGATAAAAAAAAAAGTTAATATTTCATTCCGCTCTTCATTCCGTAGACATACCAGTCATAAGAATCGGCATTCCATTCATACATAATTTCATTCTATCATATCAATCATCTCCTTATAACTAAAAGTAACTGTGATTTATAGATACGTTTTGAATAGCTCGATCCAAAATATTTTTTATTTTTTGTTAATTGGGAATATGAAGATAGGGATTGATACACCCTTTATGAAAGGAAAGAAAAAACAAGAATGATGAAACGTGTAGTCTTTTATTAATATTTTTTTAATTTTATTTATGGGAAAATGTCGAATCCACTTTTTTTTTAAGTACAAAATATCGAATGCATTTTACTGTCGCACTACTTGACATTTTTTTTTTTTTTAAATACCCCTAGGGATGGGGCATTCGGCACCATGCCCAGCCTGTCAATAGATGACAAAGGATATTTTAATAATGGAAAAGGCTGTGCAATTATCCTTTTCTCTTTTGAGAAGACAACAAAATTTATGAGGTATAGATAATTCGTTCATTAATTTGTCGGATGATTTTTACCATTAATTATTTGTCTCTATTTATTAATGCCGCGATCTTCGATTAACTATTTTTCATGTTTTTTTATTCACACACCTGACCTGTCGTATTAAGGAGATTCGAACTCGTGACTTTAATCGCAATCTCACTCCACCATTAGGTCATCCCCACAGGGACCATTGATTTTAATATATTGATTGATTCCTAATTTTGGAAGTCTAATTGAATGAGAATACATGAAATTCTCAATGTTCAGGGGTTTGTAGTTAAATTGAACTATCAATGAAAACTCCCAAATTTTAACTTCCAACAACCGTTTGGAATCGTACTGATTCAAATTTGACTGTAAGAAAATATCCGTGTAATTTGTTTTTTTATTTAAACACCTAATGAAAAATCAAATTATAGTTCTACATATATCCAGGCTTCAAAGCCAAAATATATTTATAAAAAAAAAATCAAGGTTTTACTTGTTGCAATTGAATTACGATTTTGCAACTTGTTGCAATTTTAACCAATCCATAAATTATGTCCAAATTAAGTGAAACGATAATTTACTCAATTTCATTTAAACTTCACATTAACTAAGAAAAATGCTCGGATATTCAATATATGTGTGTGTGTGTGTGTGGATTTACATAGTTACCCCTAACTCCTAAGCACTAAAACTAGTAATAGTTACTTTTTTTCTTTCTTTTTTGAGATATCCTTAGCCACCATGGACATGCACATGATCTAACAAATGGTAGTAAGATTTAAGGTAGTGGGATTCGAGCCATGACCTCACAATCACAAGATCAAGAATCAAGATCTTCACTCCACCAATTACCAATAGATTGATCAAACTTCACTAAATTTATGGGACCAAAAATGATTAATGTGATTAATATATCTCTTACTATATAGTTATCTCCTATGGCAGCTACAGCGAGATGTAATATATCTGATTTATACATGAAACCTTAACCCCCAAAACATGAAATTTCTACATATTACCTAGATTTTGCTGGAGGTGTGCCAGAGTTTCTTCTGGCAAATCAATATCTTCTCATTTCTGTCGCCACGTTCGTTGTTTTCCTTCCGACAACCCCATCTCATCCCTTTAGCTATGGTAGCTATGGCGTCGACAAAATACGTGGACTCCTGGATTATGGAGTACCCAAATGGCCGGAGAACACGGTCCATCTCCAGCAGGACATACTTCATCTCACACCTGCACAAGAGTGTGGTAGTTCAAGCAAGGAACAGATATAGATGCTAGCTGATCGAGCATTTGGAATCGAGCTAATATATATACACAATCGATGATTCACAGACGAATGAGATGATATTGCACGGCTGTGAGAGAGACGCGTTTACCTGTGACTTTCAGCAGTGAAGAGGCCATCTAGATGAACAAGGTCGTATGTTCGGGGATATGTGGAGAAAGCCTCGCACCTAAGGAGATAACAGTTAATCAACATCATCTTGCAATGAGGCAGTGAGATTTAAAAAAAAAAAAAAGAACTGACACATTTTCAAGTTCAGGTTTACCAGTCATGATAAGTTCCGATGAGGCCCCGGTCGTACACTGCCGGTAGTGTGTTTGAAGAGTAGGAGGAAACGACATTCATAACCCATAGGGGATAATCAATCAATGCAGCCGCAAAACCTCCATACACAGTGTTCATGTCCATCACATTTCTTATCTTATTGGTTCCTAATGAAGGGAGCAGCTTCTTGTAGTGCTTCACCCGTGTCTCCCATTTGCTATCATCACGCTTGAAAGCAGACCTACTTCCACCTCGAACATCACCAATGCGATCTGGATAAGAATGCAATCGTTCGGGCCATTTGGCTAAGGAGTTCAGTGCTAATTTCGTGTGTTTCTGGTCAGGTACTACAATACAAGGCCTCATTGGGGTGTACCAGGCAGAATCGGGTTCGGTACCATCATCACACTTTGGTGGATAATTATTGGGGGCCTCGAGCTTTGTATAGCAGCTATTATTTGATAACTTCTGCCAAACAGCAATATCACCTTTCTTATTGTACAATTTGAAACACATTGAGGTTAGTAACTCTTGCAGTTTTTCGTAATTTGATCTCTGCTCATCAATAGTTGAATTCCATCCTTTTGATCGTCTCAGATAATTAATTGGGGGACCGGACAGTACCCAGAAACCCCCGGTGCGAAGAATACGATGTATCTCTAAGAGGTATACTCCACCTGATGATGATGACAATGATCATTGCGAATGGTTAGACTAGAAAAGAGGACTGCACTGCAGAAGTAGAAATAAATGAAGTAGCATTAACATTCATCAGCAGTTGCAGCCATAACATAAAACAGTCAAGTTTTAGGTGTTCTATACAATGCAGGGCATATGCTAGGTATGTCTTCCACGAGTGCAATTTCACGAAGAATTAACCATGCAAAACGACAGAAGTAAAGAACATAAGAGAATCTAGACAGTGAACATACATATTCTAAAAAACTACATTTCCCTTAAATACAAATGAGAAGAATGCACACTTGGGGAGTGAACCGGAGAAAACAGGTTAGAAGTAAAGATGTGCTATTTTTGAAGTGCAAGTACCGTATTCAGTCCATGGAATAAGGCATCTAGAGCAATGTGCCATGTCGAATGAGTTAGACGGAAAAGGAAGTCGCTGTGTTGAGATGATCCCCAGCATCGCAGGGATTCCACGTTCTAGGGCAAATTGAACTTGAGCCTCATGGTTATCCCTTGGAGCAAGAGAGACTGTCAAAATCCCACGGTCTAGTAAATCACCTCCCCAACTAGCCACCTGAACAAATCAAGAGGCAAAAATGCATAAAAACACTAAGCCAGCACACAGCAAAACAGCACCTGACTGCACCACAACACGAGCATATACTATAATTTCATCTTATTTTCCACTTCTTGACTAATCAACCTCGGCCCCAAAACATGATTGGCTAGGGGTAGGGGGGATTATTGGTGGTAAATTTGAACTCACCCCACATCCAGTATCAATGGCAGTCCGGATAGTCCCATCCTTCATTGCTGGAATCAAATCTTGCATCAAATCAACGTAACGACTAACACCATTTGGGAACATAGTACCACCCCCAGGGAAGAGAAACTTATCCCCCTCTTTCTTCAGCCAATGCTGATTTGATTTTTGTTTATTAATCCAATCATATGGAACATTCCTGAGGCAATCCGACCATTAGGGTCAAGATTCTAGAATTTAATCTCCACAAATTAACAGGGGTAGTAGACTGCTTTAAAAACATCTCAACTCTTTTGCAGGAAAAAAATTGTTTACCTGTACCAGCATTCATCCCTGCTCTTTGGCCACCTTATCGGTGACTTGTATCCATCAGGAGGTGGAACTAAGCACTCCTTCCTCTCAAATACCGGAGGGCAATGGCGCTCCAAGAAAGAAAACCGATGACGGTTATATCTCTTCCACCTCTACATCATTACAATAATGTCAGGAAATACCAATCACACAACCAAGAGAGATGAGTAAAACACAGAGATCATCACCTTCGGATCAGTGCACGGTGTGTAATCCTGAAATGTCGAGTCACATTCAGGAAACGAAACAGCTTTGACTTGGAGAGGCACTACAGCTTCTGCTTTCAAAGATGGAATCACATTACCAAAATCCAGCACTCCATATCTGTACTTCTGTGAACAAAAGATCCCACCAAAACTGAAAGATATTCCACACAGCACAATTAGCACAAGTGCTGTCGAAACACCCCTATAATTTTTATCCTGTTGATTAGGTTGTTCGTCTTCCTGCTTCATGGTGTCAGGATCTTTCTACAATCTGCAGATATAAATTTCCAAAATGTTGAACATATCAAGAAAAAAGAAAAACAAGAAGGATGCACTTGGAAGTTGCAACCATGTAACACATCTCAGTAAATATGTAAACACAAAATTAAAGCAGGAAATGTAATTAAACAGCAATTACCGGTGGTAAGGAAGGGTTAAATTATGAGGAAGACAAACCATAAAATCTAGAAGCTTAAAGAGTTCAAACTACACTACATGTTTGGGGAGAGAGAGAGAGGCACCAGTACATTGAGAGAAACAAGGGACTTATGCAGATTTAGCGGTCAAGACAAGATCAGATTTGTATACCGACTTTATGAACTTTGAAAACTAAAAGATCAAATTATAATAGGGACGTAACACTATGTCAGTCTACGCTTACAAATTCACATGATATTTGGGCCCATTACTTTATGAATTACTGCTGAGTGCTGACTATTGAGGACCCTCTTCACCACTAACATCAGAAAAGATGGAGCGAAAGTAAATAAATTCAATCAATGTTATCACCTAACCTAACCATGGTAATGCAACACAGTTAAAGAGCAAGACTGCATTACAGATATTGATATAAATGCATAAACAAGTTCAGCTCAGAATTAAAAAAGTTCAACATCTCTTACAGATATAGAAAGGCAGCCATTAATTTACTGTCAGTGAATCAAATAAGTTTTGTAAATTATTTATGGAAACTTGAACCCCCAGCCCCAATAAACAAAACACGCACGCACACATCTCAAAGAGATCGAATTATTGCTTCAGAATTATCAAGATCGAAGACGAAAACAAAAACACTCATCCAAATCTGATCTGCTTGTCCAAAATAATCGTAGCCCTCTTAGAGTGTTAGCTCAAAATTTCAAGACCATAAAGAAATTAAACAAAGAAACCCAAAATCGAATTAGAGATTTTTTCTACCGAGGAGGAGCACTCAGTATGAGTACATATACACTGTGCATACAAAATTGTATCAATTAGAGGCGAAAGAATTCGAAGAGCTTAAGATATACAAAGCTGCAATCCTCAAGAATTGAAGGGTAGCAAACAAAACAAGAATCAGCGTATAAATTATTGATGATTTGTGAACATAGAGAGAAAATGATGAGAGAGTGAAAGAAAGCGACTATTGTAAAGAGGATTCAGGGAAAAATTGAATTGTATCTCACCCTGACACACAATTCACAAGGCCCCGAATACACACAGACATGCAGGCATCTCCGTGGTCGTGTACCTCGTGTGTGTTAATGAAATATGAATGACTCTCTCTCTCTCTCTCTATCTCTATCTCTCTGCAGGTTGGCTTCTTTCTGAAAAAGATAGAACGTGAAAGCAAGGGAATTTTTGGAAGAATGGACTGCTCGAAAAAGGAAGAATTAAATATGCATGATTTATTCTTCTTCTTTTTGCCAATCGTCATTTTATTGTTGTTTTCTTGCCGATCATAATTTCAATTTGCCATTGATGTAGCTCCCTTTTTTCTGTGTATTATTATTGTTATTAAAAAAAAAGTGTTTTATCATCATCATCAGACTCTTTTTGGTGTTACTGTATTTATTGTGAACTTTTATCAAATTAGATTATAATAAATTTCATTTAAGAAAATTAAGGTTGAGCCCAAAAATGCGTCCTCGGTAACGGGATATTATGTACTTCCTCCGTTCCGATTATATAGTCTCATTTCTCTTCGCACTTACATTAAAAATATTTATGAAAATAAGATATTAAAATTAAAATTAATAATACTTATAAAAATGAGATTATATAATTGAGATACCCCGAAATAATAATAGAAACTATATAATTGTTTTCATAAGATATTAAAATTAAAATTAATAATACTTATAAAAATGAAATTATATAATTGAGATATCCCGAAATAATAATAGAAACTATATAATCGGAACTCTGGAGTAGTTCGCATTGGCGGAAACTCGTGAATTGGCCCCAATAAACAAAAAAAAAAGGATTTCTGTTCGAACTTCAGTTTCTATTTTTAACCTGCACATTAATTTTATCAACATGTAATCCAACCGTCTGCATCTAATACTCGTGCATGATTGCATGTCATTATTATCCAACATAAAAAAAAAAATCATAGTAATTATTTTCCATAATTAATGTTAATTTTTCGTTGAACATATTAAGTGGAAAACACAACATAATAATTGCAATAATTGAGGAAAACATTATCCAACATATACAAATAATCACAATTCTTTCCTTTAATTAAATGTATACTGATGAGTAATGGCAATCAGTCGTTCAAAAAAAGTTGGAATTGGAAATTATAAATTATAATTCTTCAGATAGTTAAAGAAAACGATCTATTCTTTCAAAAATAATAATAAAAAAACTCTCAACAAATGTACCTTCCATATCTATATGAAAAAGGTTTAATAAACAAATTAAATTTGGCGCATTCCAAAAATATGGTTGCACATGAAATGAGAAAAGTAATAATTTTTTCAGAAGGATATAATAATGTAAATATGTAATAATGTATTGAAATTAGGGGATTTTGAATGAAATTGCCCCCAGAGCAAAAGGGATAGGATCCATGTGTCCTCCCTGTTATATTTCACGTGTCATAATTAATTTTTTATATTAATTTTTTAATATGCTTCAATTGAGAAAGGATTAATTATAAATAAAAAAATAAATTAAATCATAATAAATTTAAAAATATTTTTTTAAAATAAAAATTTGGCATATGAGGGGTGTGAGAATGACATATGCGATAAGGTGTGAAAACAAAACATCTAATCCCGAATTAAACTAATTATTAGATGAGACACATTTGCCCCCTCTACCGTGATCAGCGGCCTTAAATCAAGCAAAAGACAAAAGTAGAGGAAATTCACTAAGAAGGTGAATTAATTCGGATTTTTAAATCCGACCGAGCTGCTGTTTGCACTATAATAATCACTTTTTTGTATCATAAAATAAATTAATTCAAAAATAATTAATTATAAAATTACTTAATTATCTTTATTAATTAAAATATATTTTCGAACAAGTCTTGTACATTCAAGAAACAATTTTCGAACAATGTGACGAGATTCGAACTGTATTTTTCGAACTACTTTGGAATTTGGAATCTTCATCTTTTCTATGGCGGTACGTAGCAGTGATTTTGAGGGGGAAGAGGGGAGGTTGGAGGCGGTGGTGAGCAGCGTGAGGCGCCAAAGAAGAAGATGATGTTGATGCAAGTTATGTTCTGTTCAGATTTCATATTCGTTTTTTTTTTCTTTTTTTATTTAAATTTTGTTCCAATCGGTGCATAAAGTAAAATATGAAGTGTAGAAAGTGGATGAAATGTAATAAGTAAAAAGTGTAGTGCATTTAGCAACACCCAAACCCAATTCCTTTCTACTCCAACTTTTTTCACCTAAGTTAGGGCTGAAAATCCAAATAAATAGTTCGACATGTTTGTTCATTAAAAGTTCGTTTGAGCTCTATTTGATAAATATATCAAATGAGATTGAACATAATTTTGTGTTTGAAAAGACTCAATAAATAAAAATATATAGAGCAAATATGTATAGAAATATTAAACTATTCAAGTTTCATTCGTATTCGACTTGATTAAAGCTCGTTTAAATTTAACTCGATAAATAATCAAACAAGTTCAAACATAAATTTTAAAGCGTAATATGATTTCAAACAAGCTTTAATAAATGAATGTTCAGGCTCGACTAGACTCATTTACTGCCCTAAATATGCACACCAGATCCCCTATGGCATTCCCTGCAACATCTTATGTATCAAATCTTTATATATTTTTTAAAATTATTTTTTTTTAAATTTATTATGATTTAGTTTAGTTTAAATTTTTTATTTAGAAATCATACTCCCCCAATTAGAGTATATTAAAATAAAATAAAAAATACCCAGTTATGACACACAGAATATAACATGGTACGGAAACAGTAGATTTTCATCCGCTAAATATGATAGCTATTTTGAGTTTAACAAGTTTATCATTTAACATCTCTCTTTCTTGGGACTCTTAATGAATTTGTATATCTATTTTATCGGAGCTGTAATTATAAATATATATTATGATGATAATTTGCTAATATTTTAGCAAATTTATGGACTTAATTGGGCCTAGCCCAACTAAACTGGGTCATGTGTGTCATACAAGTGGGCAACAAATAAACAAACAATGGTAAAATAGTTATGATCCTCGATAAATGATTAGCTAAGAAAATATAAGGCTTTAGATTTTAGTCATTTAGTTATGATTTTTTTTATTAAAAAAATGATCTATTTAGTTATGATTTTTTTAATGAAAAAATGTTGCGGTTAGTTTCTATTTTGACCAATTTGTGAAATGGATCAAAATTGAGTGGTGAGCAGCACATTACACAACATATGTTTTTTTTTTTGTCTAAATACTAAATAGAGGTGAATTTTAGTTATACATGCATGAGTGAACTAAAGTAGATTAACTATTAATGGTTGTGTTTATTGCTCAATCAAGTCACTTAATTTTGATCAAGACAAAACAAGACTACTAAAAAGCAAAATCAAGGGTAAATTAACAAGTTTTTAAAAATTGACAACACTAATAAATTCTACCAAATGTTTGGATTTTTTTATTTATTTTTGTATAACAAAAGAATGGAATTACTTGGGATTACTACTACAAAGCTCTATTATTCTTTCTTTAATAAAATGCGAATTTACTATTTAATAATAATTTTATTTAGAAAATAATAAATTAGTTAAAGTGCTTTTTTCTAGAAAAGGTTTTAACGATATTTTTTTATGTATTTTTTAAAAACGTCAAATTTAACTGGTAGAAATTTGGTCCAGAATATATGCACATCGAATTATGAAGCTAATAGAACACAGCCTATAATATTAGACAGTGAGATGCTACCAAAATCCACACAAAATGTCAAAAAACACTTTTTGGGGTGAATTATCACTTACAAAATTATGATTAAAATAAATAAATTTAGTCAACCTATGATTTTTGTATTGAATGCGACTTGCAATTGAAAATCAACCGGCCAAATTTTTCATGTTTGAAGAGCCGGCTGTTTTGTTAAACCAAATAAATAATAACATTATTTTATTAATTCTCAAAGTACATTTCATTTTTGATCTAATTAGAATAGGGTCAAAATACTTTTAGTCTCAAAAGTTATTTTTTCGGTCTCAAATGATATTTTTCAACAATTTTGATCCTATAAAATATTTTTCCGACAATTTTAGTCCCAAGAGATATTTTTCCGACAATTTTAGTCCCATAAGATATTTTTCCTACAATTTTAGTCTCAAACTAACAGAGAAAGTTAACTCACGACTATTGATTTTCTGTGTTAATTTGAGACTAAAATTGTCAGAAAAATATCTTATGAGACTAAAATTGTCGAAAAAATATCACTTAAGACCAAAAAAAGTAATTTTTGGGTCTAAAATTATTTTGACCCTATTCCAATGAGACCAAAAGTGAAATTTACTCTAATTTTCATGTCGAATCCGCTATTTTTCTATCTTGTTGTTCGCTTCACCAATATATATTAGAAGCATAGTATAATAATATTATGTAATTGAAATGTATTTATAAAAAGATAGAAAATGAAGTATGATTTCTTTTGCTATATATTAATTTTTGACTAACCCAGAAAGGTATTGATAGCACTCCAACCCCTCAAGTACGTAGTCTTCCTAGTTTTATTAATAATATTTGGAGGAAAAAGTAATTGATGTAGACATATATATGAGGATTTTATATTTTGAAGAATTAGTCTCGCCGCTCTCGCGTATGATTGTAATTTTGCAATCAAATTAAAGTAATTTATAACATAAATGTAGACATAATATATATAATGAGAATGCATGGTTTAATTTGTGTTACATTTTTATCATATATATAGATATATGCTAATTGTGTCGCTCATCATTTGGGCTAAGTTTGAGACTAGAAGTGATGGTTTAATGATTCGAAAATTTATATTTTCTCAATGGTTGAGAGAGTTGATTTAATAAAATAGTATTTTTTACTTATTTTTTTAAAAAAAAATATTAACAATTTATGAGGATCTACTACTTTAAATAAAATAATCATCCCATGCCTCGCACATGAATAAAATGAGGAGATATTTAATTATAATTATGGCTTATTAATCTTGATAATCTTTTTGCAGCACGGCAAATTCCTAAGATAATTAGTTTTTTTTATATTTAATTTATAAATTACTATGCTATTGACATCATTCATACTGAAAATATATTGGAATATTTTATTGGTTTTAGTGGTGGATTAGGTAGCCTTATTTTCTTGAATATAAACGATGGATTAGGTTATATTCATTCATCAGTGTCTAATTAGTAATTTCTAAATAAAAAAAATCAAGCAAATCGAAAAAAGTTTAAAATTAAATTAAACATATAGATTTGGTAGTACTCTCTCTCTCTCTCTCTCTCTCTCTCTCTCTCTCTCTCTCTCTCTCTCTCTCTCTCTCTATCTATCTATCTATTTTGGTATCACTTGATGAGCTTTGACATGCGTCAATACGTCATCTATATATTTTCTTGATTACATATTCGAAAATTATTAGGTATAAAGAAATCTATAAATCTATATGTATCTATAGACTCTTTAAATTAAAATGAGAGAATGGATTTAAAAAAAAAAAAAGGAAAATCCGGGAATAAATTGAAGATCATTCTGATTTTATTCCAGTCCACCAAATATTTTATTACACATATATAACACAAATAGATATGGCCTTAGGGCTACCGACGCAACGTCTAACTTAATTTCAAATTAAATATTACAGTAGTGGGAATAGGCGTTGGATGTTGCACAAAGTTGTTATCTTGGCTTCCGTCACTCTTGACTATTTCACGTTTTCTTTAATTAGATTAACTCCTAAATTTTCCCCACATTATAGTCCAATTTTCTTTAATTTTTTTAGATGCTAAATTACTTATATGTAAAATAAATTTAGGATACGACCCTTTATTTGTAAGCCATGGTAGATATTGTATTTAGTATATATAATTCACCATAAGGTCAATTCAAATTTGGGCAAATGAAATAGACCTAGTTTGATTGGGTGTAGAGAGAGTCTTAAGTAATATAGGTAGGATGAATTTTCCACCAAAGTTTCACTTAAAATGAGCAGAAACAGACGAATTTGGTTGACCGGAATCTTGTACAAAATTATGTTCCTTGATTCCTAACATGGTAGTATAGTTTATTGAATTTGACCCCACCATACACGTTTGTTAATTGTTCAAATTCAAGAAAAAATATAACATATGAAAGTGAAAGGAATTAAATGATTGATTTTCAAGAAACGGCACTGTTGCTCGCTTATTAGAAATTTGTGTTATTTTATAGCCTTTTTTTTCTCAGTCTTCAGACAGTTTTGATCACACATATATATATATATATAGAAGTTATTGTTGTTGATAAATAATCCATCATTGTTGATTAATTAGTAGAGAATATATACACACAGTTTGCTTTTCTATGAAAGTTGAGAATTTTTTTTAGATTTGAAGATATATTTGATAAGAAAAGGTTCTATATCAAGTTTTGTGGGGGGAGAAAAATGAAGTTGCAGTGACTTTTCCTTGGTTGAAAAGTTGCAAAATTGGAGAGTTATAAGCTCTTGTTGATTTGGAGCTGATTCTTGATGGAATAGTGTTGTCTTAGGCCTTTTTTTTTGGTTAAGACTGATCAAAACAAGCTGTGCCTGTGTGTGTGATTTGGTTAGAGTTCATTTATATAAAATAAGAAAAAATATATGGAGATGGAGGGGAGGGGATACTCGGAGTTTTACAGGAATACGAGCGAAGAGTTGTTCATAAAGACGATGATGGAGAGTCCAGTTGGAATGCCAGCACCATCCATGGAGATGTTGGGATTTAAGAACCTTACTCAAAGTTTTCGAACCGACAGTGAGGAGCTCTTCAAGAGCTGGCTCACTAATGGAGAGGCAAGCACTTGTGTTATGTTGTCTTCATCATAATTTGCATCAATTTCTTGAATGTGGTTGCTGCTTTATGGATGCTCAAGTTGGAACTTTTGTGATGATAAATGTGCTCAAGTTTGATGAATTTCTGTTTTGATTGGAGAAGAAAACTTTACCTATTAGTTGTTTATCTCTTGCCTTTGTTGTTTCTACTGGGAAAAAAAACATGGAACTAACAGATAGTGATTTATTTTGATCAAAATGGGAAGTTTGATAGTGAAAACACACACACACACACAGAGAAATAGTATTTGGTAAAAATCTTTTGTTTCTATTTTGGAGAACTGCATCTTCTCTGTTAGATTCAGTAAAAAAAATATGTGTATTTTCTCCTCCTTTGTATGCTGATGCAGATCATATGTTTTCTGTAGCAGAATAGTGGTTGCCATTCAACAGGCATCGGGCATCGCCCTCGACAAGCATCTAGAAGGTCTGCAGTCTTCTAAAGTTAGATATTGATAGAAAGATCAATCATTTTTCTTTCAACAAATCTGCTGCTCCTTTGCTTCCTTCCATCTCCTAACATCAACCTATATTTCTTGAAGCCTTTTTTTTCCTATACTAGTAAAATTTTACTTAAAAAAAGGTCTGGAGTCTGTCTTTGTTGATGACATTTCACTTGAAAAAGCAGGATCTCCACAGAACTAGCTAGTTTGAGCAACCAAAACGCGGGTGCAATCCACAAGAAACTAAATGATGATACGTTTCCACCAACTACTTCTGCGGCCGCTGATTCTTCAAATGATCTCGACTCAGCAAGGTGAGCAACAAGAATCGAACCTTCATTCGTTTGGATAAACAGTTTTGTTTAGGCCAAAGAAACCAATAGATTTGGAAAATCTGCCCTTTGCTTTCTGGTGTGCCTAAGATATGTAATGCTGCAGATTGAACTGCTAAACTGACATTCCCTCTTTTTAACTGTCATTTCTATCAGAACTGGACTTGACAAAGGACTGCAGGCTAGTAATCTGTTTCTGGCAAAGGTATAAAGATAACTTCCAAAACTAACTACTATTTAAGTTAAGGTTTCGACTGAATCTAAATCGTTAACATAAATGCAGGCATGGTTTCACAGTTCTCACCCTATGACTAGGAGTCGATCCTCTGAGTTAAGGTACATTATTGTAGATTTTCTGTAGCAGACATTCACTGATCCTAGCTAATCCTATTTTGAAGTAGTTATGCAGATCTTTTTTTTTTTTATGTGAATTTTTTGAAGGAGGAGGTATGTTGCTATGCAAAACACACAAACACCAATAGGTATTGAGGCCATGCACGAGGCGTCTGGAAACGCTGTCAACACCTTCAAACAAGAACACACAGAAGCAAATGGATTCAACAACAGCATATCAGCATCACCTTATGATCAGAATCCCAATCATTTCAATGCATTCATGTCTCCATCAAATTCATCCTCTTCAACTTTCAACAATCCTCAAATGGGGAGTGTCGACAAGATCTCATCTGTAGTGAGCATGCTGAAGGGCACGCTAGAGCGCAAGAAGCTCAGCAACCAAGTCGAGAAAGAGGCCGTTGAGGACAGCTCTTTAGGGTACTACACTGCTGCACAAGTCCTTAGCCATGCTTGCTTCAATCAGGATCAAGGCATTCAGTCATTTGAAGATCAAGGGACTTTTCAAGATGTATCGAATCTTGGAGCTGCTGAAACTAGAGCTCTGCAAACGATTGAAGAGTCATTGATGGAAGGTATATTGGGACCTCTCAACACGACACAAATGAGCACGTTATCACGGGAGCCATCTCAGAGCGAGTCCTCTGCTGCTGCACCTGTAGTTTCTAATGGTTTTGATATCTGCGACGATCCTTGCATTTCAGCACAAGCTCCTAGTGCTTGTGAGAGCTCGAGGAATCAAATCGGAGCCGGAAGAAGTCCAGAAGATTGTTCAAGGACTAGAGGTATTGGCAACATTCTTCTACTCTTCTTAGCAAGAATCATGAGTTCCTGTGATTTGATTTAACAATTAGGCTTCATGTAATGTAGCATTTTCTTTGTCTGATTTCAGATTTTAGAGAACGTATGTATGACAACTCCAGAGAAGATCAAAAGGTACTTACTAACCAAATTTATTTATATTCTTGAGAAAAACTTGTAGTTTCTGATCATTACATGCACTAGTTTCCTGCTACTGCAACAACTGATCTCAACCTTTTTCTTCATTTTTTTTTCTTTTTTGGTGATTGGCAGCAAGGAAGTTTAGTCCGATATGGATCCATAAAATCATCAGGTTCAGGTAATAGAATAATAAATATGGAACTTTATTTTGAAATATATAAAGTCTGGAATGGTGTTAATGATAGAGACTTAGCTTGTTTTCTTTTTGTTGCTGATGTTGTGCAGTGGAGAGAGGAGATCCCACAAAAAAGCGTAGGGTGGAGCGATCGCGCAAGTACGTTTTACGTTCTTATTTGAGTACGGCTGAGGTAGCTCCACCTAAAAAGACGTTAGCAACAACACACTGTTGCTACGTCTTTTTAGAGCGAGACCTTGACCCGATCCATACATCCATATATGCAAATTTTTTGTGTTAATACGAGTTTGTACCGTCTATGTAATGAAGGATGGCGGAGGCGAAGGAGAAAAGCTCAACGCCGCCGGTCCCTTCGGATATGCAATCCATATTGAAACGGTGTGAAAATCTTGAGAAGGAAGTGCGTTCGCTTAAACTCAACTTGGCTTTTATGAACAGGTCAAGATATGCACAACCCCTTTTCCTTTCGATCTTATAGATGCTACATCATGTGAATTTACACGTGCGTCTAAAATATAGACGACGGTGCTACAAAATTGGCAACTCGTTTTTCCTTAACAAAAGTATTTCTTGATAAATGTCAGGAAGGATTCGGAGCAGACGAAACAAATTGAAGAACTTCAGAAACAGAATCAGGAGCTGGGAGAAGAAAAAGAGCGACTACTCGAAGAAATTGAGAGGATTATTTCAGAACCTGGGAAAATGTAACTATTTTAGCACTCTCAAAATCAAGACTTCCAACATTATACATTCTATCATTCAAGTTTTATTTTTCCTGTAGAAACATCATTTTTGCACAAAAGCAATATATAAACATCAAATTACAAGAATGTGGAAAAATTACATAACTTCTTTATGTGCAAGTTTCAAGAAACATAAAATAAAAACTAAGCAGGGTGACCGTAGACCAAACTTTTATGTGAAATAGAGATAGTCTCACTTCATTTTTCATGAATTTCTCGTCACAAATATGGCACAACAATTTTTACAAGATAAAACTATACATTTATGGTCCTCATCGTAGATAGGTGAGCTATACCAACTACAGAACCAGTGGACTTAGCTAAAATTGCTAATTATACTAGTACAAAACTGTTACATTATTTTAAGCCTTAGAGATGCAGGTCCCGTACTTGTCAATAGCACTACTGGAAAATCGAGTGCCTTCAGCTATACGTCTATGAGAGGCCGAGCCTTTTAAAATATTGAATAGTGACCCAACTCATAAAGGAAAAATAGACTGTGAAGAAAAAAGCTCGCTTTAGTAAAATAGTACTCGGATGAGATGCGTATGTCCAAGATGCAAAGAGTCGACGGATGATGGCTATCAATGGGTAGAAAACTCCAATCAAGGTAACGGATAACAAGGACATTAGAAAGCCGGAAAGAGCTCCAGCTATCAGATCCCATCTCCACAGATACACTGATCCCCAACTGGAAAACCAGGACTTGAGTAACCTTGTAAACCTGTAATGATACAAGCATCTTATATAGGCCGGAAAAGGCAAAGGGATAATATGAAACTACAGCCAATGGTAAATTGTATAAACTTATTTACAATAACATAAGCAGCCAATTATTTTGGTGATAGTGATAGACTTGATGTTCCTGTGGCCCAAGATTTACATGACAGGTACATGGTGCACAACCTCCACAAAAACGTACTTTGCCATATGGCATTAATTATGTAGTACCAAGTTCATAAGGATAGATACTAACATGATCACAGCTATATTAGGTTCCTTCAATTCCTAAAAGTGTCCTACATAATTGCATTTCAATCTATAATTATAATTCTTAATAATTTCCACTGGTGGTAATCTTGATCAAGCCTTTTTCATTATGAAATAATTAACTACTCATTCTGAACCTGATGTGGAAATATGCTGAATAAAAACTTCAACAGAGGTATGTAGGTAGCAATATCAAAATAACAAAACCCTCATAGGGGAGCCAAAAATGGTAAATGTAATTAACTATTCTTCTTCATTCTGCCAAACGGCCAAACCATTAAGGAATCTTCAAGCGCAAATATGAGTATCATGTAAATATACAGATAAACCGACAGTACGTAACCAAAACGATAAACTTACAACTCCAAAAATATTCATGGGCATAATTCATATACTTACAGTATGGAATATCGTTTAAGCATCTCGACTGTAGAAGGATCCTCAGCTTGACAATTGAATAAGCCTTCATTATTTATATCAACCTTTGAAATGCCCAAACTGTACCAGCACTCATACGTTTCATTGACCTGAACAAGCAGGTACGAGAGAATGTAATCACATATCACAAAGATAGAATTGCTAATTTATGATGAGGTAACTACAGATGTCTTTTGGGATCCAAGAGCTGAAGGGAACGAACTCTCTACGCTAGAGATCCAGCAGTTTTAAATTATCTTTCTACCTCGTCATTCATGCCCACAGGCTGAGTCTCCAATACCCACCTTAAATTTATCCTTGGTCAACCAGGCAGCCCCAAAACTGGGTCTACAGTTGTCTGGAAGAGCTTCATTTGGGGCTTCTGCAAATGCAGACCTTGCTTGCCCTGAATGATCTATGTATTCAACCTGTGAATGTAAAATAAATTTTATGTGCCTTGGAAAAGCTAGAAAAATGTACCAAGGAATAAATGATAAAAAAGGCACACCATAAATTTAAAAAATATATACTCTTTCAAATCAATTGAATTGGCACCATAAGACAAAGCTTCTCACATCTGGGGATATTTAATAAATGGAAAGTATAAATGTAAAAAGGGTCATTTATACCATAAATTACAGCAAAATGATTAGGAAAGTCACCCCATGTCATATGTCACTGAATTGGAAAGCATACAACAATATTTTTCCACTTTATTATGGTAAAGTGTTTTCACAGGCCCAAGTGTTTATGTTTCCTCATATAAGTATTTGTCAAACATGGGCTAAAATGTGTCCCAGAAACATCCATCGAGATTCTAGTTAAGTATGCAAAATTAAGATGAGATACTTGTTTCCTTGCTAATGTTATCATGTGGTCACTAGGATACATCATAGTATCAAATGCAAACACAATTGACAGTGGCCCCATATTTTTGCAGTCTCTAAAGCAATCTAGGTTATGGATACAATGATACATCACTGGTAAGTATATCAGCATTTTTAAAGCTGAAAATAGGTGATACTGAAGGTGATCTCAAAAGATCACAGCATTACTACTTCCAGATTGGCTTTTGTTCAGTTATCAAGGATCCAAAACACGAATATATAATGTCCAGCAGAACTAGTTCTGAATAATGCTAAGTGGTAGGAGTTCTTAAACTTCAAATATAAACTAGCTTTAAATCCCTCGAATTTCTCCAACATTTAACTAGAATCAAAATTATCCCATTATGGGTACATCTTAGAGCAGTCTAGGTTTTTTAGAGAATCACGTTTTAACTCAGCCAATCTAACAGCTCTGAACAGAGTAATACATAAACATAGAATAGCACTTGTTCACAGTCAATAATGCCAAATGGGAAGAATAATCAAACAATAGAAAAACTTATTACGTCATTCAAGAAACAATCACCTCAAAAACAGAAGCCCAGTAGTAGTCATAATGGCAGCGATATTTTTTCCGTTCAAATGGGTAAAAAACATGCTTGGCTTTATAATTTAGAAGACCTAATTCACAGACCTTGGATGATCGTAGATCAACACCTGCAAAAGCAACAAGATCAGTGATTAATTATGCGTTTTGAGATAAGGAAAAGAAAAATATGAATGAGAACAAACAACAATGACATCAAGCATGATGCATATGCTCTATCTATGATCAAATGTTGGAACATCACATCAAACTCGAGAAAATAAGATTCACAATTCCCATTAAACTTCTTTTCGAGGGAGGAGGACACAAAAAAAAAACCAAATAAATAAGAAAAAATTAACCTTGCCACTCACAATATTATGAATAATTTAACAACGGCAATAAACATACAAACCCATTAAATTCTTCTAGGCAACCAGAGGTACAAATTAGTTAAAAGGCCAAAAATATTCCTGACAAATATGTCCAACTACCAAACGCGAGCAAATGAAGTCGCGAAAGCATAATCACTCAAATGTTAAGAAAAATATTACTACAATTCCTTCCCATTTCTCAATAAACCATCAAGAAATCAGCCGAAGCTACAATCTGCTCAAATTCGTCTCATATCAAACCCAACAACACAGAATTACAAAATCCAACCTATCAATCTGAAGAAGCGTAAAGTAATCGAAGCAGTAAGTACTTACTACTAGAAACTATTCTGCAGCGAGACTGAACCGCAATCGGGCTCCAAATTGATAAATTTCCGATCAAAACAGCTAAGTACAGAACAGAAAACGAAAGCAAGAGCACGATTACGAAAGTTAAAGCGACGGCGAAGAAGGAACGGAAAAGCGAGCGACGGAGACTAGTTCCATCGTCGTTGAAATCCCTCAGCTCTTCCCCATTGGTCTCCGGAGAATCCATGGGGATTCGAATCTATCTGAATGCCTCTACAGAAACCTATCCTATGAAATTCCGGTCACCGGAGAATTCATCCGGTGATCGGAGTTTTTAGTAGTAGGTAGCTGCTCTCCGTTGTTTATTTTCGTGTTTGTGTGAAGACGAAAACTACTTTATTTAATCCACTACCAAATTTAAATAAATAAATAAATCATTTACATCGCCTCACATTTGACATTCCTATTCAATCAAATACTATGTATTTGAATTCTCAAATGATTTATTTCAAATTCCCTTTTTTGTCATTTCAAACTTTTTTTAGTCACTCAATAATGGAAATTATATTTAGGCATCTTGACAAAAAAAAAAAGCCATGGCGAGTGTGTGTTGCAAAATTGAGCATTGGGAAAAAAATCATTGCATATTTGCATTTTTTTCTTTTTATTCTTCTTCTTCTTCTTTTTTATTTTGGGAGATTGTATTTGCACCACCAAAATTACTCTTTGCACTTCACTTACTACATGCACCATTATTTTTACTCTTTGCATCACGTACATTTACGACCTTCCAACTAAAATTATTTGTTTTACTTACAAAAAACAAATAAAATATATTTGGAAGCACAAAAGAAATAAAATTAATACCCTTCTCCGTCATATTGTTCTTCTCCGTCCATCCACAACGACGCGACAACCGTTGACTCCTTGCTCGGCGCAACCGATTCCAAAGACTACTGACAACATCAACAAAGAAAGGAAAGCAGAAGAAACTGGAAATAGGACAAAATAGCAGCAAATACTATGAAGAGGAGATCATACACACTCCTTTTCCCCTTTTCCCCTGTTCCCCTATGAAGAGGATCATACACTCCGATTCCATAATCGCTAAACTGCATATGTACAATCGATTTTAATCACTTTTTCGATCGAACTGAAAATTTCGAATGTTGTCTAGGTTGTTTGAAAGGTATTTTTCGAACATATCCAAATTGTTCAAAAAATCATTTTCGAACAAGATACAAAAAAATACCCAACTTGGTTTGAGAATCTGATTTTCGAACAAATTTCTATAGATTCGAAAACACATTTTTATTTTCGAATCACTCGTGATGAAAAGTGGAGTGGAGGAGAAGAAGAGTTGGTGTCAGGAGGGTGGACACTGGTGGTGGTTCTACAAATTGGTGGAGAAGAACCGTGTGTACTGAAAATCGTTGTGAACTGCAAATCATTGGGAATTTTCCGACATAGAATAACCGTGCTGTAAATCTGTGGAAATTTTCCGGCAGATAAGAAACACAAAAGAAGGGGAAGAAGATCCGCCTGCAAATCGTCTTTTTCTTTTTCTTTTTTTTTTTAATTTTGTTTTATTTATTGGTTATTTTTATTTTTGTGTAGTAAGGATGATTAAGTAAATTCATAATTAATTATTTTTGAATTAATTTATTTTGTGGTGCAAAAAATAATTTTTGTAGTGCAAATAGAAACACCCTTTTTTTTGTAATAATTGTTCAATTGTAAGATCATATATATAGTGTTTGCAATGAGAAAAATTTAAACGTTGCGTTGTTTATATAAGAAGTAAAATAACAATTTAATGTGGAAAAAACACCTTTTACCCCTATTTCAAATTTATGCTTAAAATCATTCATCACACTATTAGAAAAATCAACATTAAGGGAGAGTTAGGTAAAAATTAATGTGAGAATAAGGACAGCGCCTTAAACATATAAGTAAAAAATAAAAAAATTAAATGACCAAATTTGCTTAAAAAGAGTAGCAATTTTATAATATTTGATAATTTTTTTGAGCGAGGCAGAAAATGCGGAGTATTTAATAACATGATCATTATGCTAACGAAGCATTACTGTAATATTCATGAAAGTTTTTCTCATATTGTTTATGAAAATTACGCTCTAAAAATAATCATAAACCTTAATTGCATGGACAAATCATAATTAAGATGGAATAAACATATGAAATAAATCATAATTAGATGGAATAAACTGTAACAAAAGAAACATAAATATATTAAGTTAGCATTATGATATCGCTTCATCAGCACTATGTATACACTATGGTAGCATAAGACAATGCTTCTAATCATAATTGGATAGAATAAACTATAATAATCAATTAAAACTTAAAAATGGAAAATTAAATTTTAAAAAATAATTACAAATTCTAATTGAATTAAATATACCATAATTGAGAAGAAATAAATCATAATTTTAATTAAATAAACCCTAATTGGGATTAAATAAACCTAATTGAGAATGATATATTAAACCCTAATCTTAATATAAGAGCACTACACTAACATGATGATAATGTGTTTTAGCACATTTAATGTACTATGTTAGTATATGGCAAATAAGCATTATTATAATCTAACAAAATCATTTACAACTCGGGTATTGCGTAAATTGTATTAAGAATGAACAATTTATGATTGTTTTAAAAAATTTACAATTTTTTTAAAATTGATGATATTAGCATTTTTAATTGTCATTAATTTTAAAGTATTTGGACGACAATACCCCCTCTTTCTTTATTGTTTGTCTTTTCATTCCCGAAATTGCCACCAAATTTTACATTAAATCTCAATCATTAGATCATCTTATTAAATCATCTTTCCTTTATTATTTATCTTATATTCACGAAATTATCACCATTTTTTATATTAAATTTAAACCATTAAACCATCTGATTAAATCATCCTTCCTTTATTGTTTGTCTTGTTATTCACGAAATTGCCACCAATTTTTATATTAAATCTCAACCATTAAATCATCTTATTAAATAGTGTAAAAAATATCAACTAATGGATCACTGAATGGTGCAAAATATTATCCTAGTTCTCACACTACGAAAAAAAATCTTCTAAATTTTGTGTTATTTTTATGGATTAACAAATATGAAGGTCAAACATGGCGTTCTTCCTATTGGCTTACTCTGACCACATCTTGACCCAACATCTCCTATTGGCTTACTTTGACCATATCTTGACCCAACATCTTAAAAAATATATTTGCATGCATGAAGATCAATCAGATCGTGTTTTTCGATTTTTTTCTTATCTCATATTTCATTTCATCAATGCTTATTTATTATGCAAGCAACACAGGATTCAAACATAATGGGAACAAAAATCCAAGACATAAAAGCCCAGAAATGACTTGAGAATGTCGATTATCATCTGATTCAGGAAAAAACAACATTTCCAATAGTAGTTACTTCTACAATCTATTGGAGTACAACTGAAGCCGATTGTCTATCTGGCAAGACTTTGCCTAGCACTGTGTTCATTGTACAATGTGAAAGGTGCAACAGCAATCGTTACACAGTGTATTACAAGCAAATAGAGATGAACTGCACCTGGGCATGCCTTGCTTAAACATAACCAAACGCCTAAGATTACCAAATAAATCTTGCCACATAACAGATTTTCCAGTAACATTCTAGCCATAAGAAGGATCTAGAAGCTCTTTCAGCAAATGAAGTAAAATCTGACCTACCTCAACATAGATCCTCAATCAGCATTTCACCAAAAGAAGTTGTGTGTACTCTCTTCCGGAATCATGTTAATGATGCCTGGTCAAGGAAAGGCATGAACAAAAATATAAGGGTTAGGATTTTCCAGAATATAACAGCATTACATGAGGCAGCATCATGCAGTATAGATACAATATATAATAATAAATTCTTCATTGATCATCATCAGAACCAGATTGGTCAAAACCAAGTTTGTTTTCTACTTCATAATCCTACTTGGACAAATCAGTCATTGATAATATCAATGAAAGATGGTATATTTTTTCCCCTTCCATGTGTATCAGCCTACACGAGGTGCCCTAATAATTTACTAGTGGCTAGATGAGACACTTTACATGCTGAATATATATGCAAGCAAACCCATATCATCTTTTAATTACATTTGCAAACAAATCAGAAGTAATGGAGCATGCGGACGAAATTTCCCATGCTCATTTTCAGCTTATTGTGACATTACACTATCATGTCAAGGTCATTTGATTTCATTGCTCAACCTGTAATAATTTTAATATATCTCATCATCAGGAAAGACAGTTTACCTGTAATAACTTTAATATATCTCATCATCAGGGATATCTGGTGTCAAAAACTTTTTAGGATCTTTGCTGATCTCCACATAATCGAACATAGAGGACTTAACCTTGTCAGGAACAGGCTCAAGTGGAATAATGCTATCTCTATCAATGATTCCATCAATTATGCCATATTCAACTGCTTCAATAGGGGACATGTAGCGATCTCTATCAATATCTTTCTCAACTTGTTCATATGATCGACCAGTGAACTCAGATATAATTTTCGTAACATTCTTCTTGTTATGCATTACTTCCCGTGCTTGAATTTCCACATCTATGGCTTGTCCACTAGCACCCCCAAGTGGTTGATGAATCATTATTCTTGTATTAGGCATTGCATAGCGTTTCCCTTTAGTCCCACCACCAAGGATGATGGAAGATGTTGACGCAGAAATGCCCAGTGCAATTGTGGAAACATCAGCCCTCACAAGACGCACAACATCAAAGATGGCCATTGTAGCGCTGGAAGATTAGTAATATACAAGTCAGGAAGAAAATGAATAATTGAAAAAAGGTTAAAAAAATAAATACATAGGCCATAATGAATTAGCAGACATGTCCCTAACAATTAAGAACTATTTATAAATAAAAGCCCCCTGATTCATCTCACTTGAGGTAGTCTTGCCTATCAACAACAAACCAAACAACGAGAAACCCGAAAAATGTTAATCATAACAATATGGTTCTAAAAGGAGGAAGTTAAATAGCACGACACTCTAAGGTGAAGAAAGAAAAATCATAGCACACAAAGATTCTTCCTGTCATCTTTTCAAGGCACTAACTAAGCAAACCCTACTCGTATCAGATAATCGATCCAATACTCAGCACATTCCACTTCCACCAGGGGTAGTGTCTATCATTCGTTTGCATATAATCACAATGATATCAGTGTGTGTGCATCCAATGATGGTAGATACAAAACCATCGAAATCCACCACATTTCGCATCTACAAGACCTGGGATTTGTCTCGTAAGTAACTAAATAAAGGATTGAAAAGTATCAACTTAACTAATACGACGGATATGGTATTCTAAGTTGCATGACATAGCTGCTCGTGAAGAAGATCCGTGCTTCTCGTGCCTGAATCTCGTGTAAAGAAGATAATTGGCCACTCTTGTCAAAAAGAAGATATTATTTCACCAGCATAGCACTGTATTTAAGACCTCCAATCTAAAAAATGTTGAATACTACTGCAACATAAACATCACATCCTAGGGCCAACATACTATTTTGTAAACACAACGGTATCAAAATATAATTTCTTACTCTCCAAACCTAACTCCCCATTTTGTAGCTTGAATCCTGCAAATAATTCCAAACCCAAAATCCACACCAACATTGCCACACACAAAAAATTACTACTAAAATCCATTCCCCATTCATTTAAACTGAACTCGAACAGATCATAAAACAAAAGCGCTTCTGAAATATTAAAACCCCAAATTTCACGAATTCAATTAATACGAAAAAACAAACCTACCTGAGCGAGCCACCAGCGGAATTGATGAAGAGCCGAATATCCTTAGTGGAATCCTGGGCATCCAGCAAAAGAAGCTGACTGATAATGGCGTCAGCGACAAAATCATCAATGGTGTTCCCCAGAAACACAATCCTCTCCTTGAGCAACAGTCCCATGGGGTCTCCCTCGACGCCGCGCGCAGCGGTGGCGGGAGCCTGCGATGCCGTGGCGGAGAGGTGCAGCAGGAGGGATTCGGGCGAGGTGGGGGAAGAGAGAGTTTGCGGGTTGAAGGAAGAAAGGGAGCATTTGAGGGGTGAGATTAGATGTTTTGGAGGGCGGAGGAAGAGTGCGGCGGTTGATGGAGATGGGAGGTGAGAGAGGCGGCGGGAGACGGGGAGAGAGCAGTGGGTGAGCGGCGTGGAGAGGGTGAGAGAATCCATTGCAGCTCGTCTGAGAAATGATAATTTGGTGTGCGTATGAGAGAGAAGATGAGGTGAGAGAGACGGATAGAAGACTGGGGTAGTTGGACTAGTTACAGATTACAATTACCACTTTACAAATGGGAGCCCAACCCACTAGAGAAATTGCACCTTCTTCTTGTTCTTTTTTAATAATAATAATAATAATTGTAGATCCGGAAATCTGCAATTAATTGTATCAGTCCGGAGCACCGATCAATCTGTGATCGTAAGAGCCAAAGATCATCGGGGGTGACGATCGTTGGGCCTTCGACGCTCAAGTCAGGAAAAGGAGAAGAGTAGAAAGATATAAAATATGAAATAATTGAATAATTTAAAGAGCTGAATAACGTAATCTCTAGCCAGAATGTGACTAGAAATCAGGGAGAGCGCCGTTCAATTCTAAGAGAATGTAAGAAAGATGCTCAGGTGTTGAATCGTCGGTGTGGAATTAACTCATAAAATGGTGAACTTGGTGCTCTTAGGGTATAATGTGAAGGTTGTAGGTATTTCAACGTAATCGTCAAGTGAGGAGGGGCCTCATTTGAAATGATATCGAGGTTTAGAATTTATATTTGAGCTTGTTTGATTATCTATCGAGTCGAGCTCAAACAAGCTTTAATCGAGCCAAACACGAGTCGAGCTCAAGTAGTTTGATATTTTTACACATGTTTGCTCATTTTTACTTATCGAACTCGAGTTCGAGTCGAGCTTTAAATTTTATCGAATATAAAATTATGTTCAAGCTTGTTTGATATACTTATCGAATCGAGCTTGAACGAGCTTTTAACGAATGAATACGAGCCGAGTATCTAGCTATTTGGTTTGATTTTCAGCTCAGTGACAAGTGTAGTCATTGTAATAATTTAGTGATATCTATTTCATTTGTAAGAGCGAGAAATCATAATATGAATCTCTCAATCCCTCATCCGTATGAGTGGGAATGTCAAACTATCCCGACATTAACACCGATTTTTCATTTAAATAATCAAACTCTATAATATATTGCATTTAAAAAAAATATATATCTTCCCTTAAATTTGGAATTAAATTACTCATGAATTATTTAGAGTTTAGTTTTATTTTTAAGTTTGAATGCACTCCTAAAAAGTTTTGAGTATAAGTTGCATCGCTAAATAAGCCGAACTCGTGCTTACATTAAAGCCCGCAATAAAAATAAATATAAAAAAAAACAAGTTACTTCAAAAAATTGAATAAATAATTGGGTGAAAATCATATTCTATCATGACCTATTGATAATTTTTCAACTATATCCCAACATTTTCATTTGAAATCCCATGACATACTATTTCTCAGACAACTTAAACACCTCAATTCGCAAAGTTGCCGTCTTTTAAGTGATTAAAAAATGGAAAAGCACCCAAATTCACAAAGATTCTATTCTTCCCACAAGCCACATCACAGATGTATTACCAAAAATTAGGTCACTGGATATAATTTAAAATAAATAAAAAGGTTGAAATAAAATTGAAAAAAATATTAAAGTTGGTATAGAATTGAAAATTTGTTAATAGCACTAATAAAATAATATGATATTTATTAAATAAAAGAAATTTAGTTGTTCTGAAGCCCAATTAATGTGAGAGGCCCATTAGCCCAATCATCTGCTATTTATATCTACCCCCACCATCATTCATCACATTCTAGGGTTTGTATCTTCATTTCATCATAACCTTCAGCTGTCGACTGCTGCTCCATCCAAATTCATTTTTCCTCTCTTCTCATTTTGTTTGAAGTTTCAAATTTTAATTTCTTTCGTTTCGAATTGCACTATGTATCAAAGGCTGCGCCAATATTCTGAATGAATAAGAATGGAGCAGTCGTTGATCGGCAGTGCATAAATTTAATGCCGAGTTTTGCTCGGCGGCGGCCAGACAACCGTTGAGATGGATCCACAGATTTACGCTGCTGTTTCACGGCGCTTATCTACTAAATTCATCTCAAATTTTCTCCTAATTTACTTCAATTTTTTTACCTTTCAATATTTTCATTTAAAACGAATTTGAGGGAATGGAATGTTTTATGGACATGCATTCTTTCAAACATTTTCTATAGATTAACATTGGAGGTGGTGTATGGATATTTTTCATGTGAATCTGGCTGTGTCATCAGCTAGTAGGTTCGGATGGAGAATAATATCTGAGCGTGGATAATCAATCGTCAATGACTCAAATATGCCTTGGTCATCTATATTTATTTCTATAATTGTTTTTAATGTTGAGGTATATTTGCTAAGAAATATTGGAAATTACTGAAATGCAGATCTGTGCGAAATATTGAATTTGGTACAATTTCTATTACTAAAAAGTTATTGCATATTAGTGCAATCCGAAATTAATTTGTATATAAAAGCCCAATATATATCTATGTCCTAAATTTTCTTTTTTTTAAATGACTTGAACTTCAAATAATACAAAGCCAGTTCAAATAAATCTTCTGAATTTTTGCATTTTTGTCTTGATCTTCAACAAAAAATCAACGGTTCTTTCTATTTTTCTGGAATTCAATTTTTGGTAGCATGAATGATGAGGCATACCATAATCTTGCATGTTAAAGTGGATTTATTTTTAAATCTCAATTTGAAGGCATTATGATTGAGAAATATTGAAATGAATGAATAGTAACAATTTTTTCTTCAAAATGAGATGTTACGTTTTTGTAGATTTATTTATATTATTTATATTTTTAAAAATTATGAATCTCATATCATTTTGACTCGTTGGTCTATGCCTATGGTATGTCTTATCATTAATTTCTATAAATTGAATTTCATGATATTTCATGACATTTTTTTTATCTAAACATTTTTTGTATTTAAAAAGTGTTATTTTTTGTCTAAACATTTTTGCCTCTATGGTATGTCTAATCATTGATTCCTATATAGTTTATAAACCATGCTGACAATCACATCAACACACGTGTAACAAACGACTTCGGTTTATAGAAAATATATTGAAAAAATTAATAAAACTGAAGTTGTTTGTTACACATATGTGCTGACGTGATTGTCAACGTGGTTTATAGACTAAACACGTTAATACTTAATTTGCCGAAAAATTTGGGATGTTTAATTTCATTCAAATTAAATTGTGGCGTTGTAATTGATTAGGTTTAAATGTGATGTCTAATTTGCAAAATGGTGGAAATGTGGTGATTTATTTGACAATCAACCCATTCATAAATGCAAATTTCATTTACTTATACCAACCAAGTGATTGACAATAGTCATTGCATTTCATTATCATTTAATTCCCACTGGATTACATTCCGCAATACCTATCATCCTCTAATTATAATAAGAAATCTATAATAAAATTCTAATAATTTTTTGAGTCGATTCGAAATTTATTCTAAAATCTCTAATCTAAACTGAAAAAGGTAAATCCATAGGTTTGGTGTGTGAGAGAAAAAAAAATAAAAATAACTGAAAAAAGTAAATCTGGAATCAAGATTATATAATTTATATGGTAAATTATATTTATTACCCCAATGTTCTATTTTTGTCGCAATTATATTCTTAGGGCTCGTTTACTTCAAGAATTTACTATTGAGTGGATAGATAGTTTAAAAGATGAGGAGACAGATAAATCATCTCATCTCTTTAGGTGGGATACATATCCTACAAATAGGCACACAAAACTCGTTTTATTACGGATCTTGAGTTATCCACTATTTTAATATCATGCAAAGTAAACATAAGATAACTTATTAATCCCCTTAGACCTTAGTGGGTTTTTCCGTCAACTAACAAGTTGAGAAAAAAACACAATTACACATCATAAGCAAATATATAATTGTGGTATTATTGCCATAAATTACAACCGTTGGATATTAACTATAATTTACTCTAATATACAGGGAAAAGGGTAAAAAAACTCTTTATGTTTACCTCAGGGTACAAATACACCCTCTAAGTATTTTAGGGTAAAAATACTCCCTTTATTCTGATATATATATTGATATACATGCCCTCTCTAACTCTAATCCAATACTCCGTTAAATTAAGAGTTTATTTAACTTCTTTTTTTTTTTATCAAGTTTTACTTTATTTCTTTTATTTTGAGCGAGACTTTTTGCATACTCTACGTAAACCCCTCAGTGCCGTTGGACACCATTGAAATTGGTCGCCGCCCTCAACGTCAAATTTGGCCTCCATTCTCAGCGTCGTTGGATACCATTGAAGTCGATTTTTGAAGAACTTGGAGTTTAATGCCTCGAACACAAAAGGCTTAAAGTTGTGAGTTTCATTGTATTCAGGATACATAAGGTGACCACCGAATGTGAAATTTTTCAACTTCATTGTTGATATATTTTGCCATGATCTCATTTACATGCTTATTGGTATATAATTTGGTGACTTTTATTTTTTCTATTTTTATGCAGCATGGAAATTATTGTTGATTTACATTTTAATTTTGGTGGTACATGGATAAACAACAATGGAAAACTTGAGTATGATGGTGGTGATGTGGATATATTGTCAAATTTTGATCTTGATTACTTGTGCTATGTAGACATAAAAGAAAGATATGTGAAGCACATAGGTATAGCAGAAATTAAAAATATATATGTGCTTGAACCTGGTAAGGACTTTACTTTTGGTTGATGACGATGGTCAATTAAGAAGGTGATATACCACATTAATCAAGTGAGTTGGGCTAGTGAAATACAATTTTATGCTAACCATGATGTTGATGGGCCTACTTTTTGCAATCTTCAATTAGTAGAACCGAACATCAACATTGAATCATTTAGCTTTGTGAATGATCTTGGATGTTTTTAGTGAGAGTGGTCGACTGATTGGTTATGTGAGCGAAGAAGGTGGTGATGAAGATTGTGAAGATGAGAGGGATATAGTAGACTCTAGTGATGAAGAATGTAACTTAGAGGATGGTAGGATAAGAGTGAGTTACAATGAAACTGATGGATTACCACATTTTATACTGGGAATGGCATTTGCAAATGCTAAGGAGGCAAGATTTGCAATTTCTAACTATTCAGTTGCTAAAGGAGTGGTATTGAAACTAAAACATAATGAACCTTATAGAATTAGAGCTAAATGCAAAAATGAAAAAGGTTGTCATTTTATGCTATTCATTTCAAAAGATGGAAGAAATCCACGTTTGATAGTAAAAAGATTGATGAACGAACATAAATGTTTCAGGGAGTTTAAGATTCCTCAAGCTTTAGCAAGCTTCTTAGCAAATCATTATAAGGAGAAAATACGAAGGAATCCTAATTATAGAGTCAAAGATATGAAAGATGATGCCGAGATAAACCTTAAGTTATTTGTGACATATCAAAAATGTAAAAGAGCAAAAAAGAAGATTGTAGAAGAATTAAATGATAGTTACAAAAAAGAGTTTGGATATCTTGAAGCATATTGTGCAGCATTGAGAAAGTCAAATCCAGGCACTAAAGCAGAGATCGAATTATATAAGGAAAATTTGAAAGAAGGAAAAAGGATTTTCAAAAGAATGTTTATACTGTTTCATGCTTGTAAAGTCAGATAGAAAGTCAGGTTGCAAACCTGTGATTGGTTTAGATGGTTGCTTTCTTAAAGGGGTGTGTAAAGGTCAGCTACTAGCTGCTATTGGGGTTGATGCTAATGGATAGATGTTTCCTATAGCATGGGCTGTCATTGATAAAGAAAATTCAAATAACTGGACATGGTTTCTATGTTGGTTGGCACAATAATTAGAGCTTGGAGATGGTTCTACTCTAACAATCACTTCAGACATGCAAAAAGTAAGAGTTCTATTATATATATATTATATATATATAGTTGCGTGTGTGTGTGTGTTTTCTTGTTATTAATTACAAAACTGACTAACAGATTTATTTATTTATTTGTTAAATAGGGACTAATTAATGCAGCGGAGAAAATACTACCTGTTGCAGAACATAGGTGGTGTGCGAGACATATCCATGCTAATTGGAGTAAGAAATAGAGGGGTGATGTACTGAAAAATAAGTTTTGGGTTTGTGCTTGGAGCACATATGATGAACAATTCAAAGATAATTTGAGAAAACTTGGTGAGATAACCAATGAAGCTGCAGAGGACTTGATGAAATATCCCCCCACACTTGGTGCCGAGCATACTTCAGTAGTAGGGCTAAATCAGATAGTGTAGACAATAACATATCAGAGTGTTTCAATTCATGGATCAGAGATGTTAGACACAAGCCAATCATCAGTATGCTTGAAGATATTAGAACTCAGATTATGTGTAGAATTAAGGATAACAAATTGTTGGCCAATAAATGGTTTACTGATTGGAGTCCATCATGTATAGAAAAATTTGAAGGTAATAAAGAAAATTCTGTTGGCTGCAAAGTTATCTTCAACGGGGATGATGGTTTTGAGATAGGTGAAGGGAAGGAGAAGCATATAGTATATATAGATAGACATCTTTGTACTTGCAGAGCATGGGATCTTATTGGAATCTTGTGTGAACATGTTATATGCGCACTATACCACTTGAAAATGGACCCAAAGCAAACTATTTCCCCTTTGTATCATAGGGCATCATACCAAATGTCTTATCAGTTCCCTCTTCTTCTAGTCCCTGGAAAGAGATTCATGTGATGTGATGAGTTCCTGCCAATCGAACCACCAATTGTTACTAAAATGACGGGACGACCAAGAAGGAAACGAATCAGAGGGAAAAATGAGCTGAATCCAACTAGCAAAATGGAAAAGCTGTCAAAGAAGTGAGTGCTTCAAACTTGTGGTAATTGTCAAGAAGAAGGTCATAACAAAAAGTCGTGCAAGAAAATGAGCAATTAGGTTTGGTATTTTCAATTATTATCTTGTTTCAGTTTGCATTAAACTAGTACATTTAATTTCTTTTTACATAGATCGGTGGTGGTGAAAGCCAAGGATCTTCACAAAGACAAAGATCCAAAACAAGAAGCTATGGTATTCATTTAGATTTAAACACTGATCAGACTACTTTAAATGTAAGAATTCTAAGTAATTTTGAACTTTAAAGTTTTAGATATCTTTTTCAGAATACTGATTCTTTTTTAAATGTATATTTGCTTAAAAACCAGCTAGGTATGGCCAGTGAAGTAGTTGTTTCACTTGGTGAAAATACGAGTCAAACTTCAATGGTCATTGATGCTGATCTACAAACTAGATATCCTATTCCAAATGAAAGAGAATTGAAGAATAAAGACAAACGTCATGCACCATGCTCTGCAACTGCTACTAGGAAGATCAAGTTTGTCGGAGATAGATTAGAGGTGACTCCTGCAACTAATTTGCCTTTTAAAGCTCCAGGACTGCAATGGATGAGAGGCCCATCTATTACCTTATCAAATTGCAAAGAGAGGGGAACAAGCTTGTCATGAGACAAAAGATGGACAAAACTACTGGAACAGTTTAATCATAGGAAACAGTCATGGTTATGCCATATTGACAATTTTAAATTTTTAAATAGATCTTTTATTTGTCTATTATGAGTGTTGTCGTTTTAAGTTGTAAGTTGTCTACTGGGCTAACACAATATGACTCTATGTAAACGATTTGTGCATATTTTCTCTACTAGTTTATATCATTTTTCCCATCTTGATGCCCCTGAATAAACCATGTGTGATTTCGTTGGTATTTTTAGTCTTCTATTAACACATTAGTCTCTTTGCGCTATAATCTATTACATTGGTTATGGTGATCAAACAACAGCAACCCCAAATTATACTGCTCAAGGAAGGAACTGATACATCTAAAGGAAAACCACAATTAATAAACAACATAAATGCGTGCATGGCTGTGGCTGATGTTGTGAGAACTACTCTTGGGCCAAGAGGCATGGACAAATTGATCCATGATGATAAGGGGAATACTACCATCTCTAATATAATGATGGTGCTACCATAATAAAGTTTCTTGGCATCGTTCATCCTGCTGCCAAGATCCTTACTGACATTGCAAAATCCCAAGATTCTGAGGTATTATTCTCGTTGTAATTTTGCTGTCAGTTCTTTTATTTTTATTTTCACTAGTATTGCCCATGTGCGATGCACATTTTAATTTTATAAACTATAGCTTTAATTTCACATTAAAATTCTAATTTTAAATTGGCATTATTTTTTGTTAAAAGGATGAATACAATTAACACGAATTCATCTATTCATATGTGTACGTGTAAAAATATTATGGTACCACACCACTTTATAACACAAAAGGTAATAAATAAATAAATAAATAAGAGCATGGTCATTCAAATAAAATACAGTTAAATATTTTTAGGCAATAATCAAGTGTAATTAAACTTCTCAACAATTTCAAAGATCATGTTAATGATTTTTTTAGTATTTGACATTCAACTTGCAACATATTGGCTAGTTTAATTATTTTGAAAATCATTAACATTTTTTCTTTGTTTATATTAGTCTGAGGCTGTTATTTGGATGATATCAACAATATCAATAAAATATTTTGATTTCTTTTGTATCAAAATATAATTGTAATATCATTATATTTAAAAAAAATGTTATTAAAATTAAAATTAAATGTTTTTTTTTCAGTAATAGGGCCCTAATTTTTTAATTAGCATAGGAACCCGTAAATATTTAAAACGACCCTAATAGACATCGAGAATTTTAATTGATTAGCAAATCAAACAACAAATTTTACTTCACATCAAATTCTCCTGAATAGATAAATTTTTTCTAAAATACAGTACACATATACAAACTGCCCACAACAAAAATAAAGAATAGTCCTACTTTCTATATTGTGAGTTGGAGATGAATACCATATTCTATCACATTTACAAAGAGAATGAACACCACTAAACTCAAGTGTTTGTGATAATTAAAAATAATACCAAATTAAAAATCTAAAAATGGGAAACATCAATACACGTAATGACAAACCAACAAAAGAAAGAACTTGTACATTGAATATATTTAAATTATATATTGATCCATATTCAAATCACAAAATACTTGTATTAACAATGTATATAATATAATAAAAATAATCAGGATTTCTGATTTTGCGTCTCTCTCACTGTAGCAATCTGAATTTCGCCAATCGCCATTCATGAAGTCATTTCTTTGATATCTCGACGATCAAAAAGTGTTGAAGGAACTTTCGATACACATTAATGGCTGAAACCAAGGGACTAGGGACTAAACTGAAAAATAAAGCAATGCTCTAATAATCATTCTTATATATAATTCATCAGTAAGATACCACGCTAATTCAATTAGCCTCAAATAAAACATTTAGCAAACAAATTTGTTTACAAAAATCAAAAACCAAATTCACCATAATAGGTCATAACATTATATATTATATATTTATTGTAAAAAAATTCAGATTATCGTATAATATTGTTGAATACAACTATTTATAGGGCCAATAGTGCATACAAACAATTTATTGATTATAATTTTTATACTTATTAAGCATTTAATACATTCAAAAACTTTTAAAAAATAAAATTATTAGTAATTATTGTGTCCCAGTAATCAGCATCATGAGGTGTGAAATTTTTGGTAGTTGAAAAATGGGTGGGGGAGAATTGGCCATTACCATTCAATATTTTGTAAGCACTTGTTTTTTCTTTCTTTTTTGAGCAAGTAAGCACAACTTGAATGGAATGATAGTTAAATTATGCAATAACTACATCAATTCAAAATTACTTCTAGATCAATCAAAGTTAATTGTATCAATCACTTTTATGATTATTATCATATAACAATTAAGCATTTAAATATAGATTCTATAGAATAATAATTGATATACGTACTTAATATATAGTTACATATAATATATTGATTGATTAATATATATCACGTATAATTGAAAAAATATAAAAATATTAAAATGATAAACAATATATCAATTATTAATTATATATATTATATTTGTATTACCTATTACATAATTAATAAAAAAGATATACCAACTGTATGGTTTTTAAAGTGCTTAGATTATGCATTGATAAATTGATAAATAAGATTATATTTGTATCTTTAGATGGAAATGTGATACTAAATATGGAATGTCAATTTTGGTGTGAAATTGGAGCATTGACAATTATGAAAATTTATCTGTTTAATACTATTTTAACGATTAATATATATAGTATTATTTAATGTAAATGTATACACATATTGATTAATTTATAATATTATATGTTATTTTTTAAAATTATTAATTAGTAATTTTTTAGGATTAAATTTTAAAAATTAGATCGTAAATGCATCTTTTCATATTTAAATCTTAGATAATGAGACTATGAAAAAGTAATAAGAAAAACAATGGATAGTGAAATAAATAAATATATAAATGATAAATGAATATATTAATTTTACTTTTAATTAATTAAAAATTAACAAATTCATAAAATTTTAAAACTAATATATAAAATAATACATTTATATAAGAAATAAGTTAGAATTAAACTTATTAAATTTGGAATGGGGAATTTAGGCGGGAAAAATTCAGGACTTCTACTAATAGACCATTCTGCTTTTATATATATAAAGATTTTCTTTTGTTTTCTAATCGATAATTACCGTTGTCTTCCATTCAAAATGAGATGAGTAATATGGCTTAGATAACTCGTTATTTGAAATGTTTATGTATTTGTTTAAGCTGCTATATATGCCAGTTCTGTTGCTCTTGTCTAAAGTGTAGTCATAGACTATTTATTTTGCAAGTTGGTGATTGGACCACTACAATAGTTCTGCTCGCAGGAGAATTCCTAAAGGAAGCAAAACCTTTTATTGAAGATGGAGTTCATCCTCAAAATCTTATATGAAGTTATTGCACAGCTTCTTATTTGGTAAGATTTGACGGAAATGAATTTGGTGGATTTTGACATATATATTACAAAATGGTTCTATTTCTAATATTGAATATATATGATTTTTGTAAAATATTAACCTAATCATATTTTGGTACATAAGAAAATATATAAATGAAAAAAAAATTATGTTAATAAGTGTTGTAATGAATAACAGTAAAATATATTAAAAAAAAGTTAAACAAACCTTTAATTTAACGGTTAACTTAACAGAATATTGAATTAGAGTCAGAGAGGTCATGTATATCAAATTATAGCAAGATAAAGGGTGTATTTGTACCCTAAAATACTTAGAGGATGTATTTGTACCCTGAGGTAAACATAAAGGGTTTTTTTGACCCTTTTCCCCTAATATATATTAGCTATATTAGCTCTCCAGGCAGGGTGGTAAATAGAAAAACAAAAACAAAATTTCAATGATTTAATAAAAATAATAAAACTTCATAAAATGAAATACACAACTCTGAGAAGACTAAACGCTTCTCTACATGCCAGGCAAGTGGCAACCGGAGCAGGACATAAATTTCGTCCACTACATGTTAAAATTAAGAATTCACAAAGGGGTAATAATGTAACATCAAAATGTGAAGCTTCAGCATTAACAACAGCAGAAGCATAATATTTGAGTTCAAGTACTACTAATATCTATTGCACTAGAAATTCATCATAAATTAACCTTATGTGAAAAAACTACAAGAAAAACTATTTTTCCTCACCGTAAAGTTCACTAATCTTCTTCCTCCTCCGGCACATCATCCTCAGCTAGAAGATGACCAAGAGCTACCTTAGTCTTCTTAGCTCCCTGTTTGCCTTCCTCAATACCGCCTTCATTTTTCCTCTTCAGATTTTCAACTTCCCCTTCTCCAGCAGCTTCGTCTCCTTGCAAAGCTGCATTGCTATCAGACCCTTCCACTTCTTCAACAGACGCACTTTTCGTTTCAGCCTTTTCGCCTTCTTCATCACCATTGCTGGCCACTTTGCGAGACGAAGATTCATATTCAAGTATCAATTTGCGGATTTCTTCACTGCTTGCAAGATCAACAGCTGTCTTTCCAGCCTTGTTCTTTATATCCTTGTTAGCACCTTTCTTCAACAAGTAGTTTACAAGTTCGACGTTGGAGCCCTGAGCAGCATAGTGAAGAGCAGTCATGCCCTTCCGGTTAGAAGACTTGACGGAGACTCCAGATGTCAGAAGAATCTTGATAGCACCTAGATGACCCTTTTGTGCAGCAAAGTGAATTGCACCCATGTCATCCATGGCAGCAGCACCAGCGTCGGCCTTGTTTTTACAGAGATAATTTACAACTTCAGAATGCCCAGACCATGCTGCTAGATGTAGTCTATGGATTGATGTTACTTAAGGAAAGAAAATATCACAAAAGTGCAGCATCAAAAAATTTGCGCATGATCTTGGATGCTACCGCTTCCATTTTATTCTTGCTCATACACGTTGATACAATATTTATTTCTTTTTAACCGTGGACGGCTGGAGGTAACCTTAGAAGCTTATGTCTAAGCTCTATATGCTGGAAAACATCACAAAAAAATTCAATTTTTGATGAATAGATTCAACTAATGTTTATGCGATGAGAGAGAGCAAAAGAGAGATATATATGCCAAGAACTTGAACTTAATGGAGAACCACTTCTATTATTGTCAATTAATTTTTTTAGATACAGGAGCATATTCAATAAAATGCCCAATCTATACAAGAATTGCAGACTGTAACATGAAATTGTTTAGCGCAAATACTTGTCTTTCATCCACTTCCAGACAATTCAATAAAATTCACCACATACGATAGTAAATGAAACTAGCATAGACATTTTTGCAAAGAATTTATCATTTAACCATCCTTTTTTACTTCATTTGAGACCACAGTTGTCCACTTCTGCAAGTGAGACACCAAACAGAGAGAAGGTCAAGATTAGATCATAATGAACTCTAAGTTAATGCAACCAAAGATATGAAAAAATTTGAACAGTAAGTTACTAGCGGATATTGAGCGAGAGGAATTTCTTGACGAGAAGGGGGAAACAACTAAAATTTCAAAACGTCCTGTTCCAATTCCAGTTAATTTGCACTAACATCAAACTCTCAATGAATGACACGAGAGTTAATATATATCATAAACCCTAAAACCTAAAGAAAAATAACTCTATCCAGCTCCAAAATCCGAAATTAAATTCGAGCAGCAGTAATCATGCCGGTAAAACTAAAGCAAGAAAAAATAGGAATATAATAGATGTGGATACGGCGTACGAGAGTGCCTGTCGCGCGAGTTGACAGCGAGAGGATTGGCGCTGCATATCGCCTCCACCGCCATCAGGTCCCCCGATCGCGCCGCCGCGTGCAGCTCTTCGTTACCGGAACTAGCGCTCCCCGCCGTAGACTTCTTCCCCATTTTCCCCCTTCCAATTTGAGATTATTCAGAGCTCGCCATAGCCATGGTCGCTGGAGGAGGAGAGAATTTGAATTTATTTCTTTTTTTTAGGTGAATATAACAGCGTTGTTTAATTTTTTGAGATGAAATATAAAAGCGTTTCAGTTACTTATGCGACTTCACTGATAATTGTTGGTTAATTTATCAATCAATCGAACTATAAACTACAAACTATTTGAAATGTTAGACGATTTTATTTTAGATCGGACTACTTTGTGAACGAATCTATTATCTATTATTATATACTAAAATAAAGTAGTTCATCGCTATTAATTTCTCTCCCACAAATGTCTTATCATAAATAGTCAAAAATTTTAGATTTATAAAAAACACTATTACACAATTAACAAAACTAAATCTCTCAAGTATAGAGAATAATTTTTTAAATAATACTCTCTCCGATCACTAATATTTGATGTTTTAGACTTTTGCACTAGAATTAAGAAAATATTAATGACTCCTAGAAATTCTACTTTTCGTTTAGAAAATACTCACTCCTAGAAAATATATTGTAAAATTGACTTTTGAATATGATTGTTTATTGTAAAATTGAATTTAATTTTTTTTGGAATGTGTTTAGAAGAGGTGGAGAATGTGAAATTCAAACAACCATGCATGAATGAATTAATGAGATGAGAAAGAAAACAATTTTAATAATCTAAAACATCAAGTAAATAAAAAAAAATGAAAACCTTAAAACATCAAATATTAGTGATCTGAGGGAGTAAGTAGAATATAAACATAAATGTGTAATAATAAATAAAATTATATATATATATATATACACACACACACATATATATATATATATATATATTAAAAATATTAAAATTTGAGGGGCCCAAAAGCACCCCTGGCAAGGGAAGCATGGGTGTGGTGTTGGAAAGATATATTCATTTTCCAACACAACGTAAAAATTTATAACTACAATAAATTCATTTTACATATTCAAGTCTTACTTTTGGCATTAATATTGTGCATAAAAGTTTTTTGAAGAAAATGAAGGCATTAATTAATATGTTTCTCTTGTCTTCAATGATAATGCATTTGTTAGTGTTTTCGTGGGCTTTGCCATTATTTACGAATTTAGTGAATAACTAAATGAATTTTTAAATATTAATACCTTATCAAATTTTTTTGTTTAGCATTGTGTAAATTCATTTTTTCGGTTTTGCTTCCGCATGTATATGAGCGCTTATACAATTTTCATTAGCTTTTCATAATTTGAAGTGTGCTGGAATTCGGTGGGGTTGATTTTAACATGTAGTATAGTTATAAGCCTAGAATGTGTTAAGTCACTAGAAGGTATTATTGTGTAGTTTATATGTTACATATGTGAGAGGTGGATTTGAAACATGACCGAAGATCACGAATTTGAATTAATTCAATACCATCAGATTGAATATGTGAGTAAAAAAAAAATTTCACCAAACATATAAAAAGTACATTTGAGTATCGCCAATATTTTTATACCGGTAGCAACGAGCATGATTAAAATATTAAACTGCGACCTAAAATATAGGTTATGCGACTAAGAAAACCTTTGTTAAAAACACGATTTTTCTCTCTCAAAACAAAGAAACAAAAGAAAGAACCACGATTTAAGAGCAACAGTAAGTCGGCGGTGACACCCTAAACCCAAAAAAGTCCGAAATATTTAAATACAGCGGGCAAATAAAATCCTTTTTAACTTTTTCAGTAAATTTCGCTCGCCCTTCGCAAAATCCATTGAAAAATCCGTTTTCAGCTTCCGCCGATTGCTTCTCGACGTCATTTTGTGGGTGAGAGCTTCGCGTCCCCATTAATTCCTCAGCTGATTCGTTTTTTCACGGCACGGATTGTTTAGTTGCTCGCGATTTGCACCTTTTTTTTTTGCTGAATTTTTGTTTGATTTTGCTTCTGCCTGCGCGCGTGTTTGAATGCGTGTTCTTGCGCGGCTATCATTTGCAACACCAATTTGGCTTTGGAGGGTTTTCTGCTACCAAATAACCTGTTTTCGTTCGGGCAATTTTCGTGTAGGGAAAGAAATGGGGCAGGATAAATTGTTGGTGATCACGGATCAAGCAGCCGTGTCGCTTTCTGCAGTTCGCGATGCTATTAAGGTGGTGAGGAAGGATGGAGTTGAACAGCTTGATCCTCTGATCATCACTCAAGCTACCTCGGACAGTAAGTTGTTGTCTGTCTTTTTTAATTTATATATATTTCGTTGATGAGATTTTTAAGCGTTGCGCCCTTTTATTTCAGTTATTTTTTCTTGATAGAGTTGAGTATATGCCTAATTGTTGTACTTTGTTCTATATGGTGGGAAAATTCTTGATGATGGAGGATAGAGTGCAGCTATGCGGTTAAAAGCATCCACAATAATTATTCAATTTTGATTTTTGAGTCTGTCTACGAACTCTATTGATTACTAGATTAGATTCCGTATGTCTGCATAAAAATCTTAATTTCTAAATGATATAGAGGCTCCGGTTGATTACTTTTTATTCACATCACGCTCTGTTCTTTGTTTGCATTTCAGTGCTTTTTAATCCCAGCTTACTTCATTTATATGCTTGTGTTTTTGTTTTCTGTTTTTTTTTTTTGTCTTGTGGCAGGTCTGACATCACTGGAATCTTTATCAATAAATGATGTTGTATCTCTCTGTAAATCATCGGAGTTTCCAAGTGATCAATTGCTCACTAATATCTCAAGAATATTAAAACCTGGTGGAGCTGTCCTTCTTCATTTGGTTTCTCAATCTGCAGACAACCAAAAGGTAATATTGTTTTCTTCCTTCATGGAGATTTAGTCACCAAAAGTTTTCTACTATGCTAAGCATGTTAGATAAATGCCGTTGGATTCTCTTGCAGACAAACTCTTCACTTGAACGTAAGCTATTTCTGGCTGGATTTCTGGACATACATAGCCAGTCTATTGGGGTGCGTGTCTCCTTGAACTGATTTTTTGGCAATTTTTATCAGTATTGTGTCTGTATAAAGTGGTCTTCTTTAAAATTAATTTTTATCCTTCGCTTGCTATCTATTTCAGTAGATGATGGTTACATTTAGCCGGAGCAGAAGCATGAAAATGTGATCTGAAATTTACATTTTATTCAAGTTAATGATCTTCTAATATATTTGGGAGAACTTCTTTTGCTACTTACTGACACATCTTCACATATTTATATTTGTCTGGCTAGATTCTAGGTTATACATTTTTCTTATTGATATCAACATGTTTGAGCCTTTTCCATTTGTTTATACTGTTCCATTTATTTTAACTGTTACTGTTATTATTGTTTTCTTCTAGTTCTTTATTGTGAAAATTTGATCTTCTGAAGTTGGATGTTAGTTTCAACTTGTGGATCCTCATTCTAGTATCTTCTTCGGATAGGTAATGTGTAAGAAGCCTTCATGGAAGATTGGATCGTCTTTTGCCTTAAAGAAGACTCCCCAAGTTCTACCAAAAATTCAGATTAATGACGATAATGATTTGATTGATGAAGACAGCCTTCTGACAGAAGAGGATTTGAAGAAACCTGATCTGCCCTCTGGTTAGTCCTCATCTTTGTATTGTTTGTTTATTGTCCCATGAATAGTTGGGCATCTTATGTGACAATGCAGTCAATGCTAAATAACTTCTGCAGTAGGTGATTGTGAAGTTGGAAGCACAAGGAAAGCTTGCAAAAATTGCAGTTGTGGAAGAGCTGAAGAGGAGGAAAAAGTGAAGCTTGGACTTACTATGGACGAGATAAATAATCCTCAGTCTGCTTGTGGAAATGTAAGCTTAATTACATTTGACAGCGTGAATTTCATTGTTTGGTTGCTTTTGACTTTTGGTTGCTGTTTTAGATGTCCATGTGAGGTTATGGACATTAAAAGTAAAACGCAACTTTTTGTGCTCAAGGTTGTATTTTTGAGTCTGGGAATTTGTTTTAATAAATCTGATCCTTCATGCCTCCTTTGGAAAGGTTTTCTAGTATTTCCTTCACTTATTAGCATATTATGTAATGTGCCTACTTGATGGGTATTAGTTTCCAATACATTGTGCTATGATTGGTTTGTTCCTAATTATTGCCTTTTATGTTGAGGTTGTATGCTATGCCAAATATTCTTTAATTGTTAATTGTTAATATTCCTATTGAGATTCTTGCCATTTCTAAATGTTACAATTTAATTCGCCTTCTCACTCGTTTGTAAAACTCTGGTCAGTTTCATGTAATTTCACTTAATTGATAATCCTTTGTGTACAGTGCGGTCTTGGTGATGCTTTCCGGTGTGGTACATGCCCTTACAAGGGTCTTCCTGCATTCAAGCTTGGCGAGAAGGTATGCGAAGTGCAAGACAAACCCCATTCAGGCTCCTTCCATCTTTTTTTTTTCATTTTCTTTCCTTGTTTCCTGTTCTGGGGGAGGGGGGGGGGGGTGCATAATCACATTAAGTAATCTTGTAACAGTTTAACAGAAAAATAAGCTTCTTTAAACAAATTACAAGGACTTGGTAGAACACAATTGATTTATTATGGCTTAGTGAGGGGGAAAAAGGTTAACAAGGGCCTTTTTTTTCTTAGAACATTTATTCTTTTTTTCCGAATCGGATTTGTGGGAATTAGGCGGGTGGATGAGGTGTCCCGATTTGGTGGAGCCGGTAGTTTTGTCAAAACTTTCCTGTTCTCTGTGGTTTTTTGGTGATGTTTCACGTAACAAACTTGTCTTAAATCTATGTTCGCCACAGCAAAGCTTGATTGATGCTATGTGCTGAGATATCGACCTTCTTTTGGCAGGTTACGTTATCCGGAAACTTCCTTGCTTCTGACATTTAATCATCAAGAGCTGGACTAGAAAATTGCGTCTCCATCACGTTGATACATTAGTGTTTTTTGTTCCCTACTAATCGGTGTTTTTGCGATTGCCTCCTAACAAAATAAATTCTTTCTAGAATATTCTTTTATGGAGTTGGAGGTAATAGATATGACAGTTTTGTGCGTTGTCTCTGTCAGTCGTTTTGAAATTCGTCCGTTCGATTAAACAAGCTTGCTTTGTCCATGGCCATTTTGTATGATCAGATTTTATATTGATTGGATCCTTTTTAAACGTATATTTGAATAATAGTGCTTCATGTGCTATTATTGCTTCCATTCTGATGAGCCTCCGGCCTTAGAAATGTCGTCAGGCTCTGTAAGACCAGACCAGATCTGCAGATGCATTAATCACTGGGGTTACAATAGTTTAATTCACTAAGTTAAATAAATTCCAACACCACGTATTGCTATGATAATTTAATACTAAATCTAGTAATGTGGTAATGAGATTATATAACTTGAACATCCTAGAATAGGATATTAGACTAACTATTTGGAACAGAAGAATTATAATCTATAAACTGAACTTCAACGTGCTACAACGTAAGGGCATTTTTTGTAGTAAGGCAATAATCAATTCACCCCAAAATAGAAAATACTACACTATTTATTTGGACATACCAACGAATTTAAGTTGAACGAGCTATCATAGTCTCAGAAGCATGTCAAACAAAGATTGAAGTATTGTTGGAGCTAAATCAAAATTCAAACCAAGTCATAAAAGTTCATGAAAGGGGTCTTAAACAAGTGGAACTTCATTCATACAACTCATTACATACAAGATGATGAGATCGATCTTGAGCTATTTGCAACCAAATTTCCTTACAACCACCATCATTCTTTTGGTGAAGAGCAATCACCAATAAAGCTAACAATATCAAGATTAATCGAACACCTTCAGCTTCTAATCAGAAAGAAGCTGTAACATTAGATATCTCCCGAAACTCTTCCCAAAAGTAAACTAATCGAGTTACGGATCTGCACTAGAAAATCCAGAGAGCTACATAAGCAGAGAGTTACCTTTCTATTGGAAGAAGCAGGCTCTATTTACACGCAAGGAAACTTGAGTTGTGTTGGGACTTGGGAGCAACATTGAAGAAGATGTAGCATGAGATTCATATAAAAGTTTCATCCTCACGAGTAGTAGTATGAATATCTGGAAGATCAGAACTTATGGAAAATCTAAGCCATCGCTTCTTCTCACAGTGCTTCAGACAAGGGTGAAGTATGAACCCGAGCATTACAGCAACAAGGCTAACAATCATGACTTTGAGGGAAGAGAGAGCCAAGACAACACAAATTAGTATGGTTGGTGGAATGCACAACAGGATGGCACCAACTGTTCCGCCTGGGATCTTGTAAGGCCGAGGGGCATCCGGGGATATAATTCTGTGGCGCACGAATGCTACAAATTCCAATAACATTCCAAAGCAATACAAGAAATTCTCTGCAGCTACTATCTCTTGGAAGCTCAACCATGAAAGTAGGAGCACCCCAGAAGCTGAAAATAGTATACCGACAAGTGGTGTTCCATGACGAGATCTCCTGGCAAAGAACTCGGGGAGCATCCCTCTTTCAGCCATGCCAAGAAGCTGAAATGAATCGCTGCTCATTTCAGCCACAAACATCCCCATATTTGACATAGCTGCAGCGCCCTGAATCCACCATGTCAACCATACTCCGCCGAGCATTTTCGCTATCTCTGAGAAGTAACCATCAGCCCACAGATCACGGTGCAGAGGAACAGCTCCAGTGCCAGTTAATAGTGGGAAGAAATATCCAAGAACAACAAGAATTAATGCATAAAACAGAGCTTTTGGCAGAGTTTTCTTTGGATTTTCTACTTCTCCTGCAAGAGTACTTATCGAATCCCAATAATTCAAATTCCAAAAGAGGGTGTTCAGATACAAATTCCAGTCCACATTGTGAATATCCATAACTAACCATCTTTCAGGCCTCAACTTTGGGATTGAGATGAAGCCCATGACTACGAAAGGGAGAATGGAGAAAACCCCGAGCAGCACAGCAACCCATCCCACGATGGTTAAACCTCTATAGTTCATGTAAGTCAGGGCAATCGTCAAGGCCAACACTGCTATAACCCTAGGCAGACCCCCAGCTAAAGCAGGGATCCCTGATTTCAAATAATCAAGAAACAACACAGGATAAAGGGCATTGTCAATGACTCCACTCAGCCACTTCATCCAGCCTTGCTGAAAACCCCAAAATGGCCCCAAAGCCGACGAAACCCAAACTACATATCCACCATTTTCAGGAAACATTGTGCCCATCTCTGCAGTTATCAAGGCTTCTGGAACACTCCATATGAATGGGAATATCAAAAACCCCGCGAGAGCAAGGAGCGGACCAGCCGCCTTCACACTATCCTCAACACCAAACGGCCCCCCAGACACCTCATAGAAAATGAGGAAAACAAGGGGTAAAACTGAGACCTTCTTACCATGATGTGCTCTAGGAGAAGCACCTTCATTGATGCCTATATAGTCAGCACTATTGCACTCCCCCATTTCAATAGAAGTCTGCCCACCTCTTGCTCCCTTCAATTTCTGCATTCATTTTCCCAATTGTAAGTCTAATTGAATTCAACAAGTCCACACCAGGCAGTAAATGAGCTAAATTTCGATCTATTCCAGACTCCATCATTATTCATCAATCAATAGATAAGAACACAATCATCCCAATTCACATAAAACGTTAGAAACAATAAACGCAATCTTTTTCAATTTAATGAGATGAGATCATATAAATCAAATTCCCACTATATTAACAAAGCCCCCCCCCCCCCCCCACCCAGAAAATGGGAATTGAGCTGCGCGAACTTAAACCTAAGCATAAGAATCAAGAACTTTTGTTACCAAAATCCTCGAGATCTAAAAAAGGAGATTAAACACAACCACTAATCGATAACACCGAGGAAAATTGAACATGCAGAGGAGAAAAACAGAATCAGCAGAAATAGAACATTAAAGTAAAGAAGAGCTCTCACTCTTATTGAACCTCCACTAAAAAGTTCCAGATTGCTGATAGTTGCTCGTGTGCATTCTTGCAGTTGAGTGTGTGTGTGTTGTGTGTGTGTGTTCATTCATTCATATCCATTGTCGTCGCCAAAGAGTGCGCGCCACGCACGAAATTCAGTCATGTGAAAAGCATTGATCGATTAATTTGTGGTTATTTTAAATTTTTTTAATATTCGAACGTTTATTTTATTTTTTGAGAAAATATACGGGCTCAGTTTTAATCTAAAGCATAGTTAGTACTATTGGGCCAATGAGATCCAACCCTTGATGATCGGGTAATCAATCCAGTTAAATATAAACGAAAAAAAATCGTGTGATATCATTTTACGAGTAAAAATAAATCAGAATTTTAATGATATATATATATATATATATATAATTTTGTTAGTATTTAATTGTGTTTTGATTCCTATCTTATCTTATTCCATCTAAGTAAAAATATTATGTGTCGCGGCAGTAACATATATTTGCATGTATTCTTTTTCTATTTTTGTAATCGTACTCACAGAGCTTTACCTAATAAATGCGAAATATAATATATTTTCACAAATTAATTTTCGTGATAGAATCACGTTTTTTCAGTGTTTTATAACTAAATAACTATTCAAATAACCGATAAAAGTCGACCACATTGCACAAGATTTTTTCAGTGCGGTTACCTTTTATGTGTGGTTATTATATAAGAACAAGGTTTATTCATATCACAACATCGAGCAATAGTTGCAAGTTTCTCTCGTCATAAAAGAAATGTGTATATGTTTGACGTTCTAAACCTCCTTGAAGTGAAGATGAACTTTTTCCGGGTACTACATCAAATTTTATTACTCCCTCCGCTGTTTCTATTTAAATGTCATTTTGGATGAATGCACATAAATTAATAAATTAATTGAATTACCTAATACACCGTTGTGTAAATACATTAAATGAGTTAAATATAGATGTTTGAATGCTTTAAATGAGGGTCCCGGTGGGGATGACCTAGTGGTGGAATGAGGTTGCTTGGAGACCAAATGTCACGAGTTCGAATCTCCTCAATACCATAGGTCGGGTGTGTGAGTTAAAAAAAATGCTTTAAATGAGAGTAAATATGAGAAAAATGTGAATTTTATGTCTCGAATTTATAGAATGACATTTTTTTTAAATAGAATTAAAAGACTAGAATGACATTTATATAGAAACGGGGGAGGAGTATATTTTGTTTTGTGATTATATGTATAAATATTGATCGATAGTGTTTGTTTTGGTGTAAGAAATGTGAAAAAAGTGGTAATATAATTGGAACTTTAAGGCATGATGAGCATTCACACGCCTAGTCTCTTTGAACCCTTCCAACGAAACCATTAGTAATAATTAGTGTAAGCGTGAGACAACATATCATTATCATCATTTATATTCAATCATTTTAAATCACTCGAGTCTCACTATATATATGTTCATGCTATGTCCACGTGGTATAGATTAATTAATCGAATCTTTTATGATAAATTGATATTATAAGATTTAGTGTAGCCTATATATCAACATCTTAATTTTGAATATCGAATGCTAGCTCAAAAGGACTACATATGAATAGCATATTATTAAAAAATAGCCACTTAAATTATAGAAATTTATTTACCCAACCACGGAATAAATACCACAATGCTTTCTCATTTCTTTATTTGTTTTTATATAATACTCCCTTGATCATTTTCGTTTTAATTGTTGTTTTAAGAATTTTATTTTATGTTAAAATATTTGTTGTTTTAAATATCTTCACATTCTTTTTCTCAATTTTAATCCTACAAATATATGGAGAGAGAAAATTTTGCCAACTTTTTAGGAAAATATAAGGGAATAAGATTTTATTTGATATAGAAGGAAGAGATACATTAGTCCAAAAAATTAATTGTTAATTCTAGATTAAAATAATAAAATAACAAATATTATGAAACGGAGAGAGTATGACACATTTTCGTGAGGAATGCCGACAAAATCTAATACCCCTAAAACTGATCTAGAATGAAATCATATTTTTTTGTCCCGAGAGGGATGACCTGGTGGTGAAGTGATGTAATCTTGAGATCAAAGGTCTCCGCAGGTTATTAAACATGAGCGGAATTTATCAAGTACGCACCTTGGTAGTGGTTGCGGGTTATCTTTGACATAAAAAAAGTATATACATATATATATATATATATTATGTTGACAGATAATAATAAAATGTGCTCGATCTTACTAACTTTAAAATAAATGAAAATTTTGGAATACATATAACGATTCCAACAATTCCAACAATTAAAATGAAAAAAAAAGAGTAAATTTTGACATGAAAGGTCCCGATCCATTTTTACACGGTAATAATAATTGAAATAAGAATGGGCCTCCATCTTTTTTTTTTAGGGTAAGCATGGCCCTCCATGTTGAAATGATAATATATATGTTTGAGACATAATTATGAAGTTAATTAATTAAAAAGTGATGAACTCCCGCAAGTTGCAAAAGTGAAAGCTTCTAATAATAATTACTGCTGAAATTCTACTACTTACAATATTGAATATAGTGAAAAAAATATAACTATACAAGGCAGTCCCTCTTTCTTTCTTGTTGGGATTATGGGAGGCATATGTGGCATTACTTGTGATAATTTCAACTAATCTAGAAACACAACATTAATTATGTTAAAAGTGTGCATTTTTTTACTAGCTTTAAAGATCTAACTTTAGATCTTTCATTATCATATTGTATCCACCACGAGAAAAAGGATTCAATTCAAGATGATCGAGCTAGCCCCTTGGAATTAATTAATTGACCCAAAATCCCACTAGAAAATATGATGTCATATATCTTGTGATTTATTCTATTGGTTGAGTGAATATATGTATAGATAATATTCATTGTATAATTATATATATAAGTAATATAATAATATATAAACAACTTGTTTGATAAAATAAAATAAGAAATAACATAGACTACAACAAAAGCCGGAAAAAAAAAACGCAATATTCTTTTTAAGCAATAACGTCTGAAATATAGATAGTTCTGGATTTGTCGGCTATTTTGATGTTATACATGCATAATATCCATATTAAACGTATGTTTATAAGGTATATATTTATTTGGCAAAATCTATATATTATATTCTAATAATTTAATAAATAATGAGACTTGTTTTTATACAAGTGTTTTTACAATAGTGATGAAAAATGTGGGCACCATGATTTGATTCGGTGAGCTCGGGCTGTTACCAAATCCCTTGTCATTCTTTGAATAGGTGGGATAACCACCCAAAAATTATAAAATTTATAGTCTTTCTATTAGATTCCAATTTACTATTTGTTTTGTTAATTTACGTCACATATATATATATATATATATAATTAATAAGATATTATATACTATTATATAGTATTAATTAGCTAATATGCATCTCATCAAATAAAAAAGGAAACAAGAAACACACTCACGTAAGCCACGCATTTTCACGTAGTGTGTACACACAGTTGTAATGCAAGCAGACATTACACAAAAATGAAGGGAAAAAAAGGCATATATGGATAAACTTATAAACACAAACCCTCTGTATAATATAGATTAATGTTATCCTACACATCGAACGTGAGTACTTTTACGTACGAGCATCTGGTGTTGTAGGATAACATATGTATAGGTTATTATTCCAAAGCTCGTGCTCAGCTCGTGGAGATTTAATTTCATGTGGGGTGTATTGTATTATTTGTATATAACTATGTATATGGATTTAAATATGTATAATTAATTACCTGGTCCAGGAGAATATTCTCTGAGGTGTGGATTTTAGTTTGAGCAACTGCTGCTGATTGCACTGTTGCATCGGTATGATCATCAGCTGCTTTTCGGGCCTTGGAGATATCCATAGGGCCCGAACTGCCCTTTTTCACTTCTCCAGTTGCTTCCATTGGTTGTTGGAGAAGAAAGGGATCGATCGAGAAAGTGACTTAAGTAGTATGCTTGAGTGTGTGTGTATGTGAGAGATTGAGAGAGAGAGAGAGAGAGAGAGATAGAGAGAGTTAGGTGTCATAAGAGCATGTTCAAGTAGTATATATACATAAACCCATAATGTTTATTACGTTTTTTGTACAGTAAAATGCTCGTAGTGTGTGTGTGTGTGTGTGTGTGTGAGAGAGAGAGAGAGAGAGAGAGAGAGAGAGAGAGAGAGAGAGAGAGAGAGAGAGATGATGATGATGATGAGGGGAGGAGACATTGAAACTAAAGAAGATATGATTTTAATGATTGTTGTGAATTTGATGTAGCGGCTCAATTTTTTCAATTTTTTTTTCTTTAACTGGTTTAATTAACATGCACGGCATCTTCTGTTATGTGATTAATTGTGTCCTAATCCTGTATTTTGTAAATAATTAATATTATGATTTAATGGCATATATATAAAACATTTAATATGTGACGCAAATTGCACGTTGAAAACAAAAAAACTTGTTACCATATGAACTTTTCCGACGTGCTAGCAAATATTGGGAGGTAAAAATAATAACACAAAACTATAGTATTTTAAACTAATCTTTAAAACGTTTTACTTTGAAAGCTCCAATCATTAAAAAAAAACCATGAAAATGGCCATTTTATTCTTCCGAACAGTCACGAATTAGTTCACCGACCTGCCCAATATTTATTAATTTAGAATTCGTTCGATTTTTATACATAATTAATTATAATTTTTTTAATGTTGTAACAATTTTTTTCCCTTCAAAAAGTAGCATCGATATCACATATAAACAACTTTAAACTTGAACTTGTAATACCTTCCAACAAATATTAGAACTCGTATGGAGCCCATTTAACAACCTAAAATTTTGTAACCGAAAGAGGAAATAATTAAAATGAATTTTATACTCGAATACACAAATCATAATAAATAAAAAGCAAACAATAGACCGCAAAAGTTAGTGGAATTGTTGATTGAAAGTATGCTAGTAATGAATCCATCTGTTCCTTTATAGAAGAAAAATATGGCAGGAAAGAAAAAAATAACTTACAAAGTGAAGCACGCGTGTGCTAAAATTTAATTATAGTTATGAGCCACAAAAAAAGGAAAAAAGAAAGAAAATGACACCTTAATTATTATTACCTTCACATTTAAAAAAAAAAAAAAAGGATTTGACAATTGGATTTGGGATCAATAACAAGCGCACCTTTTCGTTTCACTTTCACTTCACTTTAAATGTTAACATAGTTTCAATTTTGTGTTTACAAATTTCACTCATAATATTATATATCGGTAAAATAACACGTACTTTAATGTTTATTAATAATATATTTATTACGAATTGATTAATAATAGTAATCTTCTATTGCGGCTCAAGCAAACCACACACAGGGTGTGAATTCTATTATGTCAGAAAAAAAAACCTTAATATACTGAAATTTATTAATATATATATGTTAATTAAAATTCATTCAGATTTTTTAGTTAAATAACCACATCAACTATTATCATTTGCGAAATTCGGCCCGCTTTTAGGACTAATTGGGCCGTAAATAATTCGAGTCTACTCACCCAGCCGGGCTTAACCCAAGTTTTTATATCGGATTTCAATGTAGGCCCGTACTGTGATGGGCTATGCTGTGCTCTGTGAACTTCGGCCCGACCGTTTTCTATGTACGTGGATTATGGATATCATTAATACATATGTGACGCGGCAAAAATTGCACAATTTTAATAATATTTTTGATAAAAAATATTATATTATAATTAAACATGATTAATATATATTGTTAAGAATTGAAATTTTAAAAATTATATACCCTAACTTTAGAATAATCAATCCCAATAATCAAGTTTATTATTAAAAAATTTAATAAAAATGAAAAATAATTATATACCTTAATTGGGTAGAATAAACTTTAAATGATAATTTAAAATTATATTAGACCAAAAGAAATTAAAATTGAATAAAAAAAGAATAGAACAACTAATAACTTTAATATTTGATACGGATGAGATATGTAACTTTGGACTTGAGAATCTCATATTTCTAAAAAGTTAGTATTTCGGTCTTTTGGCAAAGCGATTTGTCCATGTGAATTCTGATAGTATCAAATCTGATATAATGGAATTACAAATTCTCTTTGTACTAGTTGTACTAGAAATTACTTTTTTTTTTAGTTTTAACAATTTAGAGCCCAAAAAGATAGGTTAACTATCAATATTTCGGAGTTCAAAATATGAAAACTATCAATTTAGAGCTTCAATTATTGAAATTGACAATCTGATGCTTCTTTAATCATACATTTTTATTCTTGTTTATTTTTAATTAATTTCACATTAATTTTCAATAAAAAAAATTCTTCATGAATTATCGATTAAAATTATTAAATAATTTATTAAAAATAAATTAAGAATCGAAATAAATTATTGTTGTAGATGTAAAAATCTATAATTGATTTTGTTCGGATCCGGACTCTGGCGATCTACAAAACAAAAACAGAAAATCATGAAGTCAAAGAACCGTCGAGGTTCGACGATCGAACAGACTTCGACGTTCAAGTTAGAATTAATCAAAGAAAGTAAAATGCAAAAAGAAAGTGAAAGCAAAAAAAGGATATTTGAGTTAGAGAGAAATTGGGATCCAGTTCAAGGTCAAGAGAGTGATGTTTTGAGTTTGAGCTATTAGGTTTTGTTCTGAATTGTTTTTCTCTCCTCGAATGACTTATCTCTTTGTTTATAGGGTGACGTTCCAACAGAATGATCCCAACTCTTCAGGAATTCTTTTTCATTGAACTTATTCTGACCTCTAGGGTTTTGATTTGGTCTCTTACCCCGGCAGTGCTCAACCATACTTCCACCTCGTCTAATGTTCGGTTATTTATTTCACCTAAATTGCAAGTGTATAGTGATGCTTCTATATTAGAATATTTGTGTTAAGCTCAAAAGTATAGTTAGGAAGTTAGTTAGAAAGAATCTCCACGTGGCGTTTCCTCCGTGATTTGTGGAGAATTAGTTAACAACAGTTATGGTAGTTGTTAACCTATAAATATTTGTAATCATTTTGTATTCATTCGAGTTGATCAATATACAAAAATTCAAAAATCTCTTTCCAGCATTTCTACATACACTTTATGCTTTTTATTCTGCTTATTCTCAGATTATAACATGGTATTAATCGCTTTCAGATCCTGTGGCTAGTTGGGTGATTTTCCACATTTCTATTGTGGATTCTTCCTTATTCTGCATTTCTATTGCAGTTTCTCCTTCATTTTTTTCAGTTAACAGTCGGTCTAATGGCCCCCTCTACTTCTCTCAAGCTTCCGCACCTTCAGTCTCTTCACATTCGGTTTGATCGTTCCAACTATGCCTTCTGGCGTATGCAAGTTTTAGCTACCATCTGCGTGCATGGTTTCACCGGTTTCATTGATCCAAACAATGTTCCACCGTCGCAGTTTTTGCCTAATTCTTCCACCGGCGGATGTATTCCCAATCTTGATTATCAGATCTGGTTGTGTCGTGATCAGTTCATTATGAGTTGGCTTCTCATCTCAATAAGTGAGGCTATGCTTGAGTATGTTACTCGTTGCAAAACTACTTGTGATCTGTGGATGGTTCTTGAGTCACTTTTTCAATCCCAATCAAAGGCTCGAATCATGCAGCTGCGGTTCCAATTGCAAACTACGAGGAAGGGTGACTTGTCTGTTGATGATTTCTTCTTGAAGATGCGAGGCTTTGCGGATTTGTTGGCTGGCGCTGGTCATCCTATTGGGGATGATGAACTTATTCTCTACATTATAGCTGGTTTTGGTCCTGAATATGAGGCAATTGTTGTTAATCTTACTCACAGATCTGAACCTTTTAACCTTCAAGAGGTTCATTTTGCCTTGCAAGCTCAGGAACAGAGACTTAACAGTCAAGCTGCTTTTCAGTTTCCTAGTGCTCATATAGCTTACAACCGCACTTCTGAAGTTCCTCCTTCTCGCATGACTCCTGCTAAAGGAAGGGGGAGACTGTTTGTTAAAGACAGCAAAATTGTTTGTCAGCTCTGTGGGAAGACAGGCCATGTAGCTCTCAAATGCTACAAGCGGTTTGATGTGACCTTCATTGGTAATTCTTCTTCTCCTCCACGGGCCTACCTTGCTGACTTAAATTCTATTGAATTCTATCAGGATGAGGGTTATGTTGATGATGGACAAGCACAGTGGATTATGGATAGTGGAGCCACAAATCATATAACCAATGAGTTTCAGAATCTAAGCATTCATTCTACTGTCAATGGAGATGATAGACTCATGGTTGGAAATGGACAACAGATTCTTATTGTTGCTACAGGTAAATCACGACTCTCAAATGGATCTCATTCAATTTTTTTGAATAATATATTGTACGTACCATAGATTACTCAAAATCTATTGAGCATTTCTCAGTTTACAAAAGACAATGGTGTGCTAGTTGAGTTTCATGATGATGCTTGTTTTGTTAAGGACAAGTCCAGCCACAAGGTGCTGATGAAAGGACTACTAGAAAAGGGGTTATACAAGCTTGATTTATCCATGTTTCCTGTGAAGACATTCTCAGCAATAAAGTCATCTACAGAAGATTCTACACATATGGTTAGAACACCTCTACATCAATCTATGAAAGATGCTTATGCTGCTTCTGTAGAGAATAAAAATAAGTGTAGTTCTCAATCTGTTGCTTCTATCTCTGCTGGTGATTGTAAGGATGTGGTCACAGTAGTTGGTACTCTTCCTAATGTTCATTTGTGTATCTCATATATCAATATTTGGCATAGAAAACTTGGCCATCCAAATGTTTCTGTACTCTCTAAAGTTCTGAATACAGCCAAAGTTTCTTTCAAACCCAATCTCTTGTCTTTTTGTGATGCTTGTCAAACTGGGAAAATTCATCAACACTCTCATGTTACTCAAACACTTAAAACCACTAAACCATTTCAATTAATTCACTATGATTTATGGGGTCCAGCCCATACTACTAGCATACATGGCTACAAGTACTATATCCATTTTGTTGATGACTTCACTAGATATACTTGGATATATCCTTTGTCACAAAAATCTGATGCTTGTTCTACTGTCAAACAATTCTTAGCCATGGTTCAATGTCAGCTTCATGTGTCTGTTCAGTCTCTGCAGACTGATTGGGGAGGTGAGTTCAGACCTTTAGTTCATCTTCTTCAATCACTAGGTATTCATTTTCAACACCCCTGTCCCTATATTCATCAACAAAATGGCCGGGCGAAAGAAAACATCAAGATATAGTTAACAAAGGTCTTACATTATTAGCTCAAGCTTCTGTTCCATTACAATTTTGGTGGGAAGCTTTCTCCACTGCCACTTATCTCATAAATAGGCTTCCCACACCTGTTCTTGACTATAAATCTCCTTTTCAGTGTTCGTTTGGTCATATTCCTGTGTACAACAATTTTAAAGTGTTTGGATGCACATGTTTCCCATTTCTTAAGCCTTATAATGTGCATAAACTATAGTTCAGATCAAGCAAATGTGTTTTCATGGGTTATAGCCCTTCTCATAAAGGTTATGTTTGCTATCATCCATCTAGGAGATTTTATATATCTGATTCAGTTACCTTCAATAAACTAGAGTTTTCATTTTCTTCTCTTTGTGCATTTGAATCTTCTTCTGGTTCTTCTGTTATTCCTTGTCATCCTCCTTCTCAGTCTACTACCTTAGTGATTAATCATTCTCAGTATAGTTCTGCAAATTCTTCTTCCCCACAGTTCTCATCACATAATGACAGTTCTTCATCTCATGATTCCTCAACACATGATAATTCAGATAGTTCTAATACTAGTCCTCAGATTAAATCAGTATCTGATTCCTCAAACTCCTTAGAACTCTCATCTTCTCCTCCTCCAGTTTCTCATCACCCCATGATTACTAGATCAAAAAATGGAATTTTTAAGCCAAAAGCCTTGATTTCTACTACCAAACTTCTTGAGGAACTCTCTACTGTTGACCAGGCCCTTGCTGATCCAACTTGGGTAGATGGAATGCAGAAAGAATTTTATGCACTTCAAGACAAGCACACCTGGACTTTAGTTCCATATGATTCTAGTCAAAAGCTTATTTCTACAAAGTGGGTGTTTAAGGTCAAGACAAAATCTGATGAAACCTTGGATAAGCTAAAAGCTAGACTTGTAGCTAGAGGGTTTGAACAGTATGCTGGTGTAGACTTCTTAGAAACCTTCAATCCTGTGGTAAAGTTTTCTACCATTCGTATTATATTTACTATGGCTACAGTAAAGTATTGGGTGATCAAACACGTAGACATTAACAATGCGTTTCTCAATGGAGAGCTTGAAGAGGTTATATATATGACACAGCCTCAAGGTTTTGAGTCCACTGAATCTCCTGATCATGTATTTAAACTCAAAAAAGCCATCTATGGGCTGCGACAGGTACCCAGAGCTTGGTATAATACTTTGAAAGTTTATCTAGTTGAACTTGGATTCTCAAGATCACAATCAAACTTCTCTTTATTCTACAAACACCATCAGTCCAAGATTGTGATCCTCTTGGTTTATGTGGATGACATCCTAGTCACTGGGGATGATAATAGTGAAGTCCAGGCTGTTATTGACAGTCTTAATCTGAAATTTGCTCTTAAAGACATGGGCACAGTTCAATATTTTATTGGAATCAAAGTTCAGCATCAAAATGGATCCTTTGCATTGTCTCAAACCAAATATTTGGATGAACTTTTGGAAAAGAACAATCTGACTTGTTGCAAGCCGTGTGCCACCCCTATGGCTACAACAAAGCTTTCTAAAGAGCATGGTGTACAGTTTGATAATCCCACATTATATAGAAGCACAGTTGGCGCTCTTCAATACCTTACTCTCACCAGGCCAGACATAGCTTTTGCTGTCAACAAACTAAGTCAATTCTTGCAGCATCCCACAAATATACATTGGAGTGCCTGTAAGCATCTGCTTAGGTATTTGAAGGGAACTAAACAGCTTTATCTCAGTTTTTCACCCACTTCTTCTACTTTCTTGGAGGCATACTCTGATGCCGATTAGGCTAGTTGCTCTGATGATAGACGTTCCACCGGAGGGCACTGCATTTTCCTTGGATCAAATCTACTTACCTGGAGTTCTAAGAAATAGGAAGTTGTGTCCCGAAACAGTGCTGAGTCTGAGTATCGCTTTCTTGCAAATGCAACTACTGATGTAATCTGGCTACAGGCCTTATGCAAAGAGCTAGGATTTCCAGTTATTGCTCCAGCTAAAGTGTGGTGTGATAATAGTAGTGCCATTTATTTAGCCTCAAATCCAGTATTTCACGCCCGAACTAAACACATTGAAGTGGATGTTCACTTCATCAGAGAAAATGTTCAAGCCAAGGTTCTTGATATAGGATATGTTCTATCTGTGGAGCAGGTTGCAAATATCTTTACAAAACCACTTTCGGAAACAAGATTCCAGTTCCTTAGAGACAAGCTCAAGTTAAAACAGTAGTAGTCTTGGTTTCTGAAGGGGAGTATTAGAATATTTATGTTAAGCTCAAAAGTATAGTTAGGAAGTTAGTTAGAAAGAATCTCCACGTGGCGTTTCCTCCGTGATTTGTGGAGAATTAGTTAACAACGGTTATGGTAGTTGTTAGCCTATAAATATCTGTAATCATTTTGTATTCATTCGAGTTGATCAATATACAAAAATTCAAAAATCTCTTTCCAGCATTTCTACATACACTTTATGCTCTTTATTCTGCTTCTTCTCAGATTATAACATTCTAATATAGTGATGAACAAGGTCGAATCCACAAAGGCTTAATATTTTTAATTACTAATTATTCAACTTATTCTAACTATGTTATCTAGATCACACAAGATGATGAAGTATTTGAATTAACTAATTGAAACTAAACAACTTAAATTAAAACACTAAAACTAATAGCGGATAAAGTGCACAGAGAAAATATCAATAGGAAACAAACGCATTCTAGGATTGAATAATAATCAATTAATCCACCCCTCTAACTAATTCCATTTTCATGCCTATATTGGGATTTTAATTACACTAGAGTAACCACTATTGCATTCTGAACCTCCTCTCGAAGTATTTAGATTGTTGATTACATGATAAATAACAACGTTTCTATTAGTTATCTAACACGCAATTCCTAAGTGATCTAAGGGTTTATTGCTCTCTTGAGTAATCTTAACTCTCTCGATTGTTGTTGATCATCAAGTTAATTATTCCTAATCTAGTGTCGAAACTAATCTATCGATTTATGAATCAACACATTAAAACACATCATTCAATGACCAGTCAAATAATGCAAAATCAAACACGAGAATAATTAAAGCGCAACAAAATCATAGACACAAAAATTGGAATTAATTAAATAAACTTCATAACCGAATCATAATTCAACCCTAGAATACTAGGGTTTAGTTGCCCATACTAAAATAAACAAATAAACTCGTCCACAAGATGTTCATAGCTAGACAAGAATTAAAGAAAAATAAAACTCGGAAGATTATATATGCCTCTAATCTTGAAATTCTTGAATCTCTTGGTCTTGTTCTTCGCGATACTTTTCCTCTGCTGTTTCACTCTGGTATCAATTTTAGGGTGTGGTGCAAAGTGCGCAATTTTCGTGCACTAAAACCCTTAAATACAAAGTAGGAAAAAGTCCAAAAATAGATAAAAAACCGGACAGGCTCAACCGAGCCATGACCTCGCTCGCGACTGCCTCGCCCGCGGCTCGGGTCGCGGCTCCATGTGGCATGACGTGGCAAGAAACCCGCGATCGATCTCAATACCCGCGACCGGGGTCGCGTGTTTTCCTCTCTCGGACCCCCCGCAGTCGCGAGTTGGCAGTACTTCGGCTCATTCTCACCCGCAACCTCACCCGCGAGCACACTTACAGCTCGCGGGTCTTCTTCTGGCTCGTTTCGTCCTTTTTTCGATCCAATTTCTTTGCAACATTCTCTTGGGCTTCATCACCACTTCTTTTCTTCTAAGCATCCGAAATTAAGGACATCTACACAATTTATCAAACTAGACCAAACTCTAAAATCAAAGAAAAAGTCAAATAAACTGAGATAAAACAAATATAAACCGTGTAAAACACAACATGCAAATGTACGAAAGACAATGTAAAATCTCAGTTTATCATCCAACTTATTTTTATTAAAGAGGTCGGTTCGCTCCACCTCTCAAGATCCTTTCTATCATTTTCGACCTCTTAAAATTATTGAGTTTGACGATAAATGACCTCTACAATCGTTTAGGTTTTTTTATTAATTATTTCAATTATTGAGGGGTTAAATGGATTACACATCTTTATATTTGAATATATTTTGGCAGAATGTACCCATTACTGATATAAACATAATTTAATAATATAACATAAAAATATTATAAAATCTAGACAATTAAATCGCATATCCGTCTCGTTGTCGTGGTGGGTCATGGTACATTGTTGGTTCCGCGCATGTGATTCTTGTTATGTGAATTAAATTTTCATTTATTTGACTTCCATCTGCATCAAATTAATTATTGTTTTAAAGTTTTAATTCGTACAAAAATTAACACTGTATTTATTAAGAAAAAAAATAAAAAAATATGCATTTATTATAAAACTATATTTTAATATGATTTGATATGGGATGGAGAACGAATATATTTGTCAAAATTATTACATCTTAATTATGTGGAAAATTCTAAAACGACAATTAATTTGTTACAGAAGGAATATATAATTTACACATTATTTATGTAAAGTTTATTTTAAAAAATACAACGTACAAATATTGCATATTTGGAATATTTTATTAGACATATAAACATTTTTTTTTGTTTTTGTTTTAATATGATATACTTCTTTAGATATATTAAGTGAATATTCAAAGAATATATCAACATTTAGTTGATACATATAATAGTATATTAGAAGTTAGTGAATAAAGTAACAATATAAGATTTGCTAATTTTTATATTTTTGTCTTCTTATTCTTACGAAAATTTTATCATACATAGATTATAGATTATAAATTTTAAAAAATAGCACAAAATAAAACGTCGAATAATATATATTTTTCAATGAATTATTTTAATCTTGGATTCTGGGTAAAGAACGGTACCGGTGTATCTACACCGCACCCATACATTATCAGGAACGAATATGCTGTCTCCACGTTGCAAATCCCTTTCCCAACTTTACAAGCAAAAGTCTGCTGTCCGCAGTTATTACTTATTAGTATCGAATTCTCCGTCGTTCAACACACATATATAAACTCTCACTTAGCGCACTTTTTCCCCATCATCCCGCACAAATATATCAGATCCGTAAATATCCATCACAAATCATGGCTTTGAAGGTACGATTCACTCAAAACCAGTCAATTTTACTGCACAAGCTGTTTGAACGTTATTTGTTTCTGCTTCAATTTGAATGATTTTGTTGTTTTTTCCTTTCGCGCGCGTTCGTGTGTACTGACTTCCAGCTGATTTGGATTTTATTTTATTTTTTTAATATAAATTTGGTTGGATTGGGGTATATGATTCGGTGAATGATTGTTGAAATCTGTTTTGTGTCTTGGATTAGATCTGTATGAATCGCAGTGTGTGCAACTAAATTAGGTTTATTCGATTTTGAATCTTTGATGCTACATTTTGCGTATTATCCACTGCGGATTTTGGTTTTTCTCATTCAGTCGTGCTTGATTTGATTATCACATTCGAGCATCATTATCTTATTACAAAGCGCTGAGTTCGATCGGAGAGCAATGCTTGGGGTTGTAAATTAGCACTTTCACTTAATTGTGTGGTTAGTGTGAGTTCATTAACATAGAGGAGTTGAATTTGCTAATATTTGAGGTAAAATCTGTTGTAGGAAGAATTTGAGGAGCATGCTGAGAAAGCTAAGACCTTGCCTGAGAGCACCACGAATGAAAACAAGCTCATTCTCTATGGACTCTTCAAGCAAGCAACGGTTGGAGACGTCAACACAAGTTAGTATCAGTTTCTGGATTCTTTGAGAATTTACCGCATTTTATTCCCCCAATCAATCATATAAACAGAGACTGTTGCAGAATTAGAATCCTGTAAAATTGTGCTGATTCAACTTTATTAAGTTGGAGAAATTAACACGAGTTAGTATCAGTTTTTTGGATCACATTTCTTGGTGAGTTCAACGTGTTGAATTCCGTCACTCGATCTATATGAACAGAGATTGTTGCAGAATTATAATTCTGTAGTCAGTAAAATTGTTTTGATTCAATTACATCAAGTTGGAGATGTCAAAATGAGTTAGCATCAGTTTTTTGGATCACATTTCTTTGAGAGTCAATCTATTTAAACACAGACTGTCCCAGAATTATAATCATGTAGTCAGTAATATTGTGGTAATTTAATTAGATTAACTTTGTCCATGAATGCAGGCCGTCCTGGTATATTTAACATGAGGGACAGGGCAAAGTGGGATGCGTGGAAGGCCGTTGAAGGTATATTCAATTTGCAGTCGTAGCTTTGTATCGACCAACAGTAACTTAACCGAGATCATCTTGTTTTACGGCTTGTGGCAGGTAAATCGAAGGATGAAGCGATGAGCGATTACATCACCAAGGTGAAGCAATTGCTGGAAGAAGCTGCGGCTTCGTGTTAATTACAAGATCTCTCCTCTACGAGTTGCTTGTGATATTAGTTCTGAAATAAGATTATGAAATGCCCTCGTTATCTATTATGCAGGCTTATTTATGTATGCTTGAACTCAATGGAGTTCTTTTATCCAGACAGTGTTGTATCATTGTTTTTCTGATAATCCCATGATCGTCGTTATTCAGACAATAATCGTGTGGTTGAAAAGATTGACTCGGATGGTTGATACATGATCGTGTCAAACTTCGTATGTCTTTTAAATCAAGTCAAATTCAAGATAAAATTGAAGTTAAGCTTGACTAATTATAGTCAGATTGATGATGGTCCAATTTAAACTTATATCGAGCTGCTCATGAACAAAAACTTGTATCATATTGTCTCTTTTTTACTCTATATATTCTGGTTTCAGATTTAATAGTTTTGTCAACTTTTTTCGCTGCTTATCGTATCTTCGCGACATGATAAGCTAACATACATCTTCCAATATATTTGGTTACAAACAGAACAATTATTCGTGGTTGAAGAGTTTAATTATATCAATATATCATCACAACATTATGATAATATGACTTTAATGTTTTGGATGGCCTAGTTGATTGCTTCGTATAACAAAGAGGAGAAAAATATATATGCTGTTAAAACATTTCAATGTTGACGACGATTCTTTAAAATATGGACTACAACAATATTTACTAAATAACTGCAATTAAATAATCTCGTGCGTCAGTTAATGATGGGCCTAATAGTTAAAAAAATAATATATATATTAATAAAAATCTAACCAATTATTCAAATGTTCAGTTTAACCATAGTTCCACTATTTAAATATTTTGTTTTAATGAGGCCCACCTCGCTGCACTTAGAATGATGTTGGCTAGGGTTATGGCCTAATATAACCCCTCGTCTCAAACTGCGAGGTTGTTAGTTTGATTGATCTTTTAGACTACATAGAAAGTCAAGTATCGCATGGTTTACCCACCTTTAGTCCCCATGTGTTGTAGCTGGGGATATGCCCCTGTTCCCGTGTATTTTAACTTCAACTATCCTAGATATGAGGAATCATTGGTCTTGCCTCACTTATACTAGATAGTGGGGCTCTCTTGTAGTTCATCTATCTTGTTTCACTTATTACTATAGTTTGTCGTAGTGAGTTTTTTTTTTTTTTTTTTTTAGTTTTTTTTAAGGCTAAAGCCTTTGTACAACCTAGTTCATCTATCTTGTTTCACTTACTACTATAGTTTGTCGTAGTGAGTTTTTTTTTTTTAGTTATGACTAAAGCCTTTGTACAACCTCCCCATCCATGCTCCTTGAATTTTACTCTGTGTAGTTGTTCCCCTTTTGGACTTGTCAAAGGGATTTCATTTATTTTCTTTGTACAGTTTATCTTAATTTTATATGTAACTTTTTACCCACCAAAAAAATATATTTTGTTTTATAATGTTGGACAAAATTAGCTGGTAGTCACCTAATTATGATCTCAACTACAAATAATCAAATCAGAGCACACCCCCAAATCTCAATACTGGCATAAAGGGTTGTTAAATTTCTTCTCTCATTTCTACAAAGCCATTGTCGATTCAAGTGAGATTTCTGGCTTCTGGTGGTATAAGATAAAAACTCACCCAATTTAATAATAACCCTAATTTTCTTCAATCAAGACAAAGTATTGCTATGCCGAGACCAAACACGACGAATCTGAAGATGGATTTGGGCTATTTGCAATTGCATCTTCTACTATTCTTCTTTAAGTGTGTGTGTGTGTTTAAATTTAAGTGATAATTTTTCAAATAATTAACCATAGTTAAAGAATCGCAAAATTCTTTTTTTTTTCAATGCAATTAGGCTATCATAATAAATGAGGTAAATCGCGAGATACATTTTCCTTTGTTTTTTTAAGTTGGGAGATGGGTAGGTGAGATCCGTACCCCTAATCTTTCATCCTTATAAAGAAGAATAAAGCTCAACTACAAAGTTTGTGGTTAGGACAATACATTTTTTATTTTATTTTTTTGAGCAATAGGACAATACATTTTTTAATAGTTCAGATGTAATATATATTATTTATCATAGACTCCCAGTGTAGTATATTTAAAAAAAAAAAAAAAAAAATTCTACATAAAGATCTAAGTTGCATCGAGCTAGCGTAAAAAAAATCCCTACATAATTTTATTCATTGTTATCTTTTAGTAGCCTTATCACATAATGTTATATATCGTAATATGTCATTTATTGGTGAAAGGCTTCGAAATATATAATATAGAGATTTTGAATTCAAAATGTGCTTAGGGTGTTGTGATTAGACAGAGTTTTAAATTATATCAAATGTAAAATTTAATTAAATTCTCACTAAACCAAGCTTGAACGAACAAGCAACAAATAATGACTCTATTTAGAGTATCGAATAATTTGGTTCGATTTTCAGCCCTATCTACGACTGAGGTTATCCACTGAAGAGAGGACCACTTACTTTCACAGTTCACTTCACTATCACAACATGAAAACAGGACCACAAACCTCAACATCATTTTCACAACATGGAAAAAACAGTTGAAAGATTCCAAAGTAGATTAGCCAGAAAATAAAATAAAATAAAATAAACCATGATGCCTAAATTTTGTCATTGATCCCTCTTCAGAACAGATGCCTGACATGATTCTGATTTTTTTCTCTAAAAAGAGAAATCCCCATTTTTTTGTAATGTTAATTTCCAAAAGCTGGCAGCCTATCATCTGTTACTGTTATATTCCTGTCCTTGTTGAAAATTTTGAAGCTTTGAACCCCATCTGAGCTGGTGAAATTGGATCAATTTACAGTTCAAACTACAAAAATCCATAACCCACTGGGGGTCGGGCGCCACGTTACTTGGAAACGACGTCGTTAGCACGAACAAGGGAACAACAATGCAGGGGACTGACTGTACATTTTCTTGATCACTACTACAAACTCAATGAAAATAGTGGCATTGTTACTCTATTTACTGAACAAAAGGGTACCTAGAGACGTAGTATTCTCTTGCACGGGAGGCGCCGTCTCTTGACAGTAGTCCTTCGAGGTCTCCTATGATTCTAGCCAGCCATATCTCTAGATTCCTCTGGATTTCTTTGAAGTTATTTCTGATGGAGTCTAGTGATCGCCTCGTGGCTAGTTTAGCAGGGCCTTCGACCTCCCCTCCTCCCCCATTATAGCTCTTTCCTGTCTCGGTTTGTAATGCAGTGAGTTTCTGTGTGGTTTCAGAAGCTCGCTGCTGTAGGCGGAATGCTTCGAGCAAGAACTCAGTTTGCCTTTGCATGCGAAACTCTGAACTCAGGCTGGCTTCGCATGGATCACTAGCTTGCTTTAAGGACAAAAAAGATTTTCATATCAGAAAAAACAAAGCCTTAAGCTCAAATGGTAGTAAAAACTCAACCAAATTCAAGCAAGTTTGTTGAAATTGCATATTGCATCAGTGATTAGTTAAAAATAGAATGATTACCATTCTCCTGCAGAGATCATCGATCTTTCCTGCTAATGCTTGATACCTTTTGGCCTGCTTTCGCATCTGTGATGGAACCTTCGATAGATCTGCCTTACAAACTCTTTCTAAGTTCAGTAGTTCTTGCTCGAGCAGCTTTAATTTAGACGAAACTCCAGTAGAATCACCATCCACCTTCCAAGGGGACTCCCTTCTGCACAAGGAAATAGTTGTGGTGGTGGCATTAGATACATAATTTTTGTGTTTCGGAGAAATTGCAGAAAGATGGTGATGCTTTACCTAGACACGAAGTGCTTCACGTGGTAGACTGATTCAACCGGTTCATACTGCTGCATATCCTGCATAGATGCCATCCAAAATCACCATTTGTTAGAGAACAAACGAAACAAGCACACGAGATTGATGAAATAATACACAAGATTGTGATAAACACACCATATAGTTCCAACAAAAAGACAGTCAAATTTCTGTGGATTACATTGCTTGATAAAATTCAAGAATTGGATAATGGAAGATTAATCACAGGATAATTTTATGCAGATGACAGAATTTGCTATGTGCAAAGTAAATAAATTTTTCGCGAAGACTTCGCATGATGTTACAGCTAACTGTTCTTGTAAAAAGCCAAAAAATACACTGTTTAGAGACCACTCTTTTCCAAAGGCCCAGTCCCATCAAATGAGTTAAATGACAAATATCACACATGATCTCAGAGACAGCCAAACTAAAAATGTCCAAATTAAATCCCAAAAAGGAGTGAACAAAAGCTGAGAACATTAATATGATATGAAGAAACGCTAAAAAGAACAAAAAACTGGATAAAGATGATCATCTATCAACACAAGATGACAACACTGAATGAAAGATAAGAGCACATGGTGCCAATTAGATGCTGATTGTGTAAAAGGCCTAAATGCACTGGAACCTCTAATAATATTTAAGACGATATCAAATAATTCATATCTGATTAATCTTTTTCAAGGACCAATAGTAGCAACCATCAAACTTTCTGCCATATTTTTGTTCACAAGATATCTCAAGGTATTATATTAGGCTCCACAGACTCGAACTGTATTGGTCAACACATGCAACATGGATTCCCAGTTATGTCTCGGTTTAAGAGACGTGGTCCAGGCTTCATTAGGGAAGATAATAGAAACTTGAAGTCCATCAGCATCTGAGGATAAAGAAAAGAGTCTTTTTATGGACTATGTTGCCCTAATATGAAGAAGTTAATAAGGAAAAAATAGTGCAAGGCAGAACTGTGCACTCCTGAACAAATTATAATGATTAAACTCTCTGTCTAATATAATGACACCAAAACTTTTGAATTCGAATTTAACCACTAACTATGCAGTCCTGCTTAAAGAATAAGCCTCATTCAGTCAGTCACAAATTCAAGCTTCATTTGAAATTTCATGAACCAAGGAAACATACAAATGCAAGAACGAGTAGCTATAATTGGAATTCCAAACACTGGGATAATATTGCAGACAAGTACAAAAACATTATTATCAAATAATTGTGGTCTAGCAAATCAAGTTGTCTATACAGTAAAACAAAATTAGCATTTCGTGGTAATACTTGGCAACAACAAACACTAAGTGCAGCGTGAATAAACCTTGATCTTTTGACGTATAATATTGTTTCATCTACCAAGATGAAGAGCAACCAAGGAGAAAACTTCAATAATAAACTGTTTTTTCTGTGGATAAGAACTTTGGCTATGAAAAAGGTTAAAATAACAGAGACCTAAATATATACGCACTGCGATATATAAAAGAAAAAAATAGCAATTAATCTCCTGCTTGGATGATTAACTCTTACTCTTAAGTGGAAACAATAATATAGCAACAAGTTTCTAATAAAATAACAGAGACCTAAATATATATGCACTACAATTAAATAAAAAAAAAAAGCTCTTAAGCTCCTGCTTGAATGATTAACTCTTACTCTTAAGTGCAAACAATAATATAGCAACAAGTTTCCAATCGAAAGATCAAGACTTATAAGGTAAAATTAACAATGAATCGTCTACTTCTAACATCTTCAAGTTTCTGTACAGAAATATTGCCGCCCTTTCTGATCAAACAAACAAAACTTCCTTGAATTTAGTTGCACATTAGAAATTAAAATCTAAAGAACAGAACATCAATTTCTAGATACTATTCTTGAAATATATGATCATAACAACACAAGAAATTTGAAAAGAGAAAAATACTGCAGTTCTTACCTGCCAGAGACTTGCTTTCTCAGGCCAAAACTTAGAAGCAGCGGAATTCAAGAAATCTGAGCTGAATCCACCGTTACTCTGCCCGTAAACAGACCCCATCTCATCCACTCTACCCCCATTGAAGCACTCCTCCACCCCCTCTGAAACCTCAGCTTTGCCATACCTCAACCCCATGTCACCATAGCACTCCCCACCGCTGTCACAATTACTCCTACTCATAAAGCTCAGCATTTCCTCCCTCTCACCAACCTCTCTCTTCAAATCCTCAATACCGGCCTTCATCTCAGCCTCAACTCCTTCAAAGTCCTCAACTTTGCTCTTCAAGAAAGCGATTTCCTCGTTGCAGTCATCGATCTGCTGCAGCAATCTCTTCTCCTCCTGCTGCCAAGCGTGCCTATGGCTTGCAAAAATCTCAACGACTCTTGCATTTGCTTTTGAGTCCTCTTTCCTTCTCGAGTGGAGCTGTTTCAGCTGCTCCTCTGCTTGCATAAGCTTAAAGGAGAGAACTTTGTTCTGGCTTTGGAATGTGGAGATTAATGGGATTGAGTTTTTGGGCAATAACCCAAGAAAGATTGTGAAACTGAGGCCCAAATATGTGGACAGGAGCTCACCAAAATGCTCGTCAAAATGGAGTTTTTGTTGTTCTTGGTTTTCATGGTATTCTTCTTGCTGTTCTTGGGCAGCCATTGCTCAATTTTGTTTCTTTTTTTTTTCCTGGTTGGGAAGAGAGAGTGTGTGTGTGTGTGTGTGAGAGAGAGAGAGAGAGAGAAGTGTGTATGGATTTAAGGTGGGGGTGGCTGTTTGTGGGTAGTTTTTTTCACTAGACTAGAGAAGCTTGGTTGGAGTGTGTGTATACTGTGTGTGATTTTAATGTGTCCTTTTTGGCCTCTCTCTCTCTCTCTCTCTCTCTTCTCTCTCTCTCTCTCTCTCTCTCTCTCTCTCTCTCTCTTCTTTTGAGTTCCAATGGATGTGTGGGAGTTTCCTTTTTGGTGAGCTTCCCCTACTTTTTGGTCTTTTTATTTCCATGAATTTTAGATGAAACTCACACTTTGTATAATCACTGGTGCCAAATGTTCTATTCTTATTTTCATTTTTTTTGTTGAAATTTGCAATTTGGGTTAAAGAGAATTTGATGATTGTATAAACAAAAGGTCAATAAAAAAAAATATAAATTATATTTAATATATTAGTAATAGTTCATGTACTCGTTCAAGTATGTGAACACAGAACACTAGAGAGGTTTGGTTGGAATTCTGGAAGTTTTTATTTTTGAAAGAATTGTATTTAAATATAAATTAATGAAATTGGGAGAGAGAATTTTAGGTGTAATTGTAAATGCCAAATTATGTCTTTAAAAGTTGGCAGGGAAAAATATTTATATGAGTAAGAATAAATATTTATTATCCTTAATATGGGAGACAATTTTCACGGTAGATGCAAATGATATCTGGAAAGTGAAACATGAATTATAAGAATATTTTTACAAAGTTCTATAAACAAACAAATTTTGAAACAGTAAATTCTTTTTTTTTTTTTATAAAATTCTCAAACAAACAAATAATAATAGAAGACGCCAAGACCTTTGTTCTTTGATGACGATGTAAATTAAGTTTTATTTAGTAACCTAAAATTTTACAGACTTCAAATTGCACCATATAGTTTGCAAGGGTGTTTCTATTTGCACCACGAAATTTGTTCTGTGTACCATGAATTAAAAATATATATATATAAAAATGAAATAATTTTAAAATTACTTAAATACCATTTAAGTATTCGAAAGTTAGTTGTATTTGAAAATCTAACACTGAGTTTCCAAACGAGTGTTAGATTTTTTAAAATCAGTTGTGTTCGAAAATCCAACACTATTTCAAAAATTAATTTTTGAACTTGCTGAAGGCGCGGTTCAGAAACTAGGTTCCGAAAGAGTTTTAGATTTTTGAACACAACTGATTTTATTTGTATTATATTTTTAGAGTGAATGATAAGAATGTCATATTGTATAGTGTGAAGTGTCGAAAATGGGTGAAGTACAAATAGCAAAATTTGTAGCGCAAATAGAAATACACATTTAAATATCCTTTTAATTGCAATAAACAATAAAAAAAAATGACCAAAAAGGAAAATAAAAGGAAATTGTTATTGTCATTTTCAAGCACACATTGTTAACATATATTTATGGCAATATGTTTGTTCGTGGAATTGTTTGAGAATCAAAAGCTTATCCGATGTGCTGAAAGAGGAATACAGAGCTGAGTTACTGAAAGAAATTGACAAAGTGTTCCGCACAATGTTCCACGCCACGAATTTTTGACAATTTTCTTCTATGGACTGATTTGCTTCCATAGATGATTTTGATAAAAAAAAAAAAGAAAAAGAAATGTCTTACTGCATACTAATTGAAGATATTGTGGTGCTGAATATTCACCTTCAACTCAATATGGAAGATATCTATTCAAAAAAGAAAGTTTTATGTCGATTAGGACTTGACGATTTACAAGGAAAGTTTCTCTAAGGTTTGCTTTTCGGATTTTTAAGGCCTATTAGAGGACCTCTATGTGCATGATGAAGAGGTGTGACTCAAGGTGTAACTCATATGTTTTATTGATGTATTTTTTGTGAGTTTCTATGAGAGCATAGATATTAACTAGAATTGTTCCTTAAACTGTTCATTAGCACAGTTAGAGTTTTGTCACCAAATACTTAGAGGGAAGTGTGTGCGAAATTGTACGTGATCTCGGGAGAGATCATAAGTGAATATGTGGGGTAGTTAGGGTAGACTAGCTAACACGGTTGTGAGGAAATCTTACAATTTAGTTCAGCAAATAATTCGTGAATAAGAAAAAGTGGCATAAGGAGGATTCCTATATGTGTAACTCAATACACTTCATGAAGGAGTAGTGGACTGTTTTTCAGTTTGAGCGAAATCCCCCAGAGTAGGTTGATTAATCGAACTGGTTACGACTTGCCATGTCGATTTATTGCTTTTATTTAAATTGTTCCCAAATCTGGCAATAACAAACTTAGGAATATAAAGCAAATATAATGATTAAAATTCGTTGATTATGTTTTTTCATAAATGTGTAAAAGAAATTTCCATTTTCTTAAATAAAAAAACAAGAAACTCTCAAGATTTAACAGGACTGAACTTACCTCGAATAACTAAGATAATATATCAATAATTCTCATGAAGTTTGAAAAGAAACATAGAAAAGTTTCCATTTGAAGCATGAAGTTAGCAAAAAGACCCATATGGATAGAAATGAAAATTGGTGAGAGATGAGGGACTAAAAGTGAAAACAAAACTTTCTTAATTTGATAACGGTCATTTCTTCATTAAAGAATCTGCAGATCTTCAGATCAAGCAGATTCAAATGCAGATGGGTAGTTCAGGTTTTTAACATGCTTGTGGTAAGTCTCAATTAGGAAATGGAGGTTGACTTTTAAATCTTATAAATGGAATATGAGCAATAAAATTCTTGAATATTTGATTGAATATATTTTGAGATAAAAAAAGTGGATCAAATCCCATATGCCCAACCGTGTTATATTTTATTTTTTGAGCAATCAAAAAGATCAAAATTAAAGAGAAAACCGTTTAGCAGACGGGACACAAGACAAAATAAAATCTGTGGTAATATATTAATTATAAATCAACAAGAAGCAACTGTTACAATGATTCCTGAAGTTAGAATTCCACTTCATTTACTTTTGCTGTTATTTCATCATTATGTAATAATATACGTACCAAACTTGAATGCAACCCTTTTCTAAAATAAATAAATAAATAACCAATCTCTAAATCTATTTCAATGCAGAAATGTATAGTTATTACCTATAAAATAAAATCAAATATGAAACAGACTTGCAAAGACAGTGTAATCTAATTACCTCACTTCCATACACATAAGGGTTCAAGATGTCGACATGTTTCTCTCTCTACACAACCAAAAATAAAAAAATAACACTAGTTCTGCATAAAACACACAAACAAACAAACGAATAAGCGCATACGCATATGAATCACATATAAAATAATAACATGTATATGTATACGTATATGCATATAAATAGGATTGTATCCAATATTCTGCAATTTCCGTACATTTCATTGAAGAGAAAGGATATATTATTTACAATACGATAGATAAATATAATCGATCCTTTCTATACGGCCAAGTTAATTCAAACAATTGAATCGCCTCCCAAAATCTCTGCCTCTCCTAGGCAGGTGTACCAATACCGATGTACAGTTTGTACATGTGGAAATGTTCAAGCCGTATGAGTAGTCACTGCAGAGCCAGTCGGAACCTGCGGTTGATTAAGAGATTCAACCGCAGAAATGCAAGCTAAGCTCGTCTTCTTTCACTTAGACACCCGTATGGCAAGCAACATTTTGAGATATTGCACGCAAGAGATAAGCCCGAAAGCAATACCTGCTCCTTTATGTCTGCGCATGGAATTGATCAAGAAGCTTGTTTCTGATTACGAGCATTGAGTTTTGCACGAAGAGCGTCAATGCCTTCCTTCCGTGCAGGTGAGTCCTTCCATGCAGGAGAATTTGATGCTGCTTGTTCCTTTAGTGCTTCCTTTTCCAGTTTCTTCTTTTCAGCTTCTGCCAGCTGCTCATTTTCATCGTGAGCCTTATTGAACAGCTTAGTGAAGACGACTAAAGTTTGAGTCACTGCAGAAACGAAACCAAGAAAACATCTGAACAAGACAGCGTACTTCTTCGTTCTTCATTTACTTGGACCACGAACAACTAACTTATGTAGACATGCATATTACTAATGGTATTGCGAGATCCCCCCTTTTTTGACTATGGCAGTGATGAGGTATTCATGCCTTCGATTGGGATACAAGATACAGAATAAACAGATAGACCCAGAAATACAGGGACATAGAAACATAGACAGCAACAGTATAGAAACACTAAATCAACCCAAACCTTGCTCAAAGGGGCATCTTAATGGGTCTTCGCCAAAATATTGTGGCAGTGAATCTGCATTTCTCCCCTGAAAATTACAATTGCTAACAAAGTTACAAACAAGCGCTTGATCATTTGGACCAATACAAAGAAATTTGTCCAAGCCACATCAGAAATAACAATTAAGCTCACTACTGCAGAGCAGGGGGTGAGAAGTGATCTTACCTTGGATCACTATGTGAAAACCAAAAGAAAATTTGTTTAAAAAGCATAAAAAATAACAGTCAAAGCTCACCACTTCAGAGTAAAGGGTGATAAGCGACCTAACTTCCGCCTCAGCAGTATGAAGGAAACCTTTCAACACCTGGTAAAGCCAGTTCAATAGTTCATCACAACTTTATACACAGGGTTTACAATCAATAAGACGACGAAATCATACCATGAAGGCTAATGAGGTAATCAGAGCCATTACAGTGAATAGTTTCAACGTGTGCTAACATGCAGATTCCTATAGATGACAGAATGGATCTAGCACTAATATAAATCATATAAAAAACCGAACAAAAGCAAATATATACGAAACCTCCTAATCTCTCTAGAAAATATATGCACACCACCTGAAGTTAGAGATGTTACGGACCCCTCTCCCCCCAATGCTATTAGGGGTTAATTTTTTTATGATTTACCCCCCTAATGCTATTAGATACTAATTATTTTTATGATCTAATAAAAAATGTTGGATTTCCCTCGCACACTCATTGGGTTTATTAAGTGATCTTTCAGAAATTAATCTGATCTCTGGATTTCTGTTCTATTATACAATGAAATTTAAGATTTGATTTTTTTTCATTTTTCTTATGTGACTTTTTTTTAATTGACATTGAAATTTTAAACCCAAATCTAACAAAACCCTGACCCTAGCCCTCTACTACCTCCTTCATTTACAGTGGTAGAACGCTAGTGGCCTCTGACTCCACAACCAGCCTGGCTGTGGTCCCATATACACCTAACAACCATTTCCGTCCTTGATTGGCCGGTCCAACATTCAAGTGAATAGGCACACTAACACACAAACTTATGTTTGTCGCTTCCATTCTAGTGGATCAGTTGTTGCACTGATCATTCTGGACACTGGGATTCCTTCACAGGCAGTGAGGCAGAGACAATTTCCAGAGGCAACCCCTCATATCATATGCAGTTTGCGAATGTTGCCGGTGAAAGTTTGATTTTAGTTTAACAGCAAGACACAAAGCAGATATTGGAAGAATTTTGTATCTAACAAAAGCTCGAAGGAATAACTGAGATATTAAAAATTCCCAATCAGTCGTGGCTGTAGAATCTACTCAAGTTGAATTAATCTCGTGGCCTTCCATATGCAAAATGTTGTACAAAAAATATATATAAAAACTAATTGAGAATGAGGAATGTATAAAAACTTTATGCAGCTGACCTTCCGAAAGCCTGAGGATACAGTACCATCATTCTCTGCGGCAGTGAGTTCCTGCTCAACCTTCTCAAGGCCTTTGCTAACAGCTTGCATTTCTTCAGCCAAAGACTTCAATTGTATCTATTGAGGTCAAAGTATTATTAATAAGCAGCAAAAGGAGTTAATATTCACTGCAATAGATGTCACACACCTTGGAAGCTGGTTCCAAATGCACAAGATCCTTACTGAAGTCTAGCAACTCTGGCATCTTCTCAACTAGAATCTAAAAACAAATAGAGAATTAAGACAACCATAGCATTCTCAAACAATGACATGTGAAAATACATCATATGGGAGAAATTGCAGCTAAAACGCATAAATGGAAATACTACAGCTGCTGCAGCATAAAAAGAGTGATGAGATCAATAACCTTGATTGTGACAAAATCCCCACTTATTCACACATAGCTAGGTTGCCTACATTCTATAACCACAAGGCCATGCTACATCAGTTATCAGAATAGCTTTGCCGAACATCTTGGGCTAATAGCTTTATAAGCTTGGTATGTCAAGTTCAACATTGTGGGTCAAAATGCAAAGGGTAAGCAATATATATGAACCTAGGTTGGATTTAAACTGCTTCCCCAAAATGCTTAAATTAACTTTAGAAGCTAGCATCCCACCAAGTTCTTTTAATAACCTTAACTGCCTGACATGCACAGCACCTTTACCATAGGTAACATTGTAACAAAAAATTTAATGGCATGTCATTGGCAATCACACCCCAGATCGAGAATTAACAAAAACTAAAGGGTTGCTTGGTTATAATGGGGAATAAGTTTGGCAAATATAATTATAGTAGAGGGGAGTGAGTTTCATTCCCCCCCTCCCCCCAAAATAATAGGGGGCATGGCTTACTTCCAGGAAATGGGTTATGAAATCACTATTCATATAATCATTCCATGTAACCAACCACCAATTTTCATTCCATTTCCACTCCCCCATCTCCAAACTCATCAACCAAGCACTTCTATGTAGATTTACCCTATATTAATTAGAATATTTTATGATTTGCGCAATATTAGTTAGGATATTTTATGATCTAATTTAGGTAAGGATTAAGTTAGATTGATTTAGACTCCTTTTCTTATTGAGCTTGTTTAGGGTTCTTGTTGTATATTAAAAAGGCGATTTCCTTTTTAATCAACGAGAATAACACAAAATAATTTTCTCATTCTTTTCTTCATGGTATCAAGAGCCCTAGGTTTTTGAACCCTAGACGCCATCCCCTTACAGCAGCAACTGCACCTCTAAAGTGCAAGAGAGTGAGAGACCATAAAATTACAAACAGAACTTTACCTTACATAGGTAATGCATTAAGGTCATTTTGTTATTTCTTGCGCGAGTATCAGAAAGTTTGAGAAGACTGTCCAACTTGAATCCAACGGCAGAGCCTGCGATGGAAAGTTGTTAGAGAGGATGAGTTAAATTCTTAGAATGAAACAGGAATATACAAACAATATAAGATAGTTTGTTATAGCAACATATACCTCGTACTGTGCCCTGGTTTAGTGCATTTCCCAGAGTAAGAATTGTCTGCATAATTTGCCGTAACTTTGCAGATTCCTTAACCTACCAAAATTGGAGGAATAAGAAATATGTAGATGAAACAACACATTCATAGGTGAATATATTTGTGCTAATATTAAAGGTACCTCCCTAGCAGCATCACTGATAATGTTCAGGTTAACTCTTAGGTCCTTCACCTGAAGAATAAAGATACTTATACACAACAATCAACTATGGAGTTTATAGTTAAAAAGATTGTATCAAGCATATATAAACATATGCACCTGACTGGTAAAACCTATTGTGAAAGAAAATACTCTTAATTTGGATTCAACTCGTGGAACTTTCATTAGTTCCAGGAAGAACTGAAATATTTCAAGCAAAACTGTTAGTAAATGAAGCACAAAATATAGAAACTCAATAACCTAATCAAGAAAATCTCAAAACCTGTTCACACTTTCCAAGCATCTCCTTGTCCCCACTATAATTCTGGAAAAAGGAAAGCAAATATAAAGAAAACAAAAAGAATGACAAAGCTAATGTGAAAGACAGAGTTCAAGAATGTTATAGCTTTTGAATAATGCAACACAACTACAAGGGAAATAGATAGTGAAAAAATGGGTATGATAGTATGGCAAAACTTTGCATGGTTTAGTGAGCTTAACCAAAAACTGATTTAATCTACTAGGATAACTTAAAGCAGATTTTGGGCGTTTCCCATGGCCCCTTTGTCTTGGCTTCTCTTAAGACAAGCTGAAAAAAGGCTAGAAGCTGGATGATATCTCCCTCACTTTTCACACTGATGAAATCTTGCAGACACACTTGTACTTGAGGAAGTATACTACATACATTATATCCTATATACGTATTCATATATGATATTAAGATATGTTTTTGCATATTAAGAGATCTATACATGCATATAATATAATGTCTTTTGCTTGACTGTTTTTCTAGGATTGAATGAACTTCCTTGATACCAAAGTCAAAAGGCAGAAGTTTCCAGTAAGATAAGAGTTATCTTCGTAGCATTGTAATTACTACGTTAACAGTACTCTTTTAATATATTGTGTGACGGATATGTTTACATAGACAAGTACACCTAGAAATACACACAAAATGATAACTCTGACCCAAAATGAACACCCCCCTTCTTACTGCTCAGAATCAATCTTATTTATCAAAGAGCTCTCAAAAAATTCAATGAAAAAATGCAACAGATACTAAGATTGAAACCTTTGAATCACAAATTTGCAAAAGAATCATCAAGATATATTGCTTAAATGCACAATATGTGCCTGTATGTTTGTATAGTAAAAGTATATCACGCTTATTTGTATGTTCATTCAAATACACAGTTACACAAAGCATATTATTCTACATATGTTATAGTTAAATTAATCCAGAGAACAAGATTAATTCTTAGGTACATTATGCCAAGACTGCACGAGAGTATACTTTTCAATTCTTAAGTTTTATTATGTTTTCATGCTCATAAGTACAGCTTTGGTATAAATTCTTTACACTAGAACTCATAAATATCAGTATCAAGCGCACAGCAAGAAGTAGGGTAGGGGCACTTGACGGGCTAGTATAACCTACAGTCCTTAAGGTTCTACCAGACAATCTATTAGAGAAATGTCGTCCTAGTTCATCATAAGGAAACCCTTTGATTCTAATTTCCAACTAGGAATATTATGATTCTTTTTATAAGAAATGAGAAAGGAATACAGTAATCAAAGTCAGATTCTACAATTGAGATGCCAATATGGCTTTTACTTCTTCTTCTTTTTTCTGAAGACATCCATCATCCTTGTGTAATAGATTAATTTAATAACTGGCACTGGAATCCTTCATTAATTTGTCCGCATTTGGTCCTTGAAATATCGTTCATGGATGAGGAATAGCTCATATTCTTTGTTTTTAAATTCACAGATAACAATATGAGACAATATAAGCAAGCATGGCACAGCATATAAAAAGGTATTGACATAACTTGCACAACCACAGAAAGAGAAACGGGAAGGAGGAAGATAAATACCTTTAGTGTCTCCATTTCTTCTTTAGTCGGACAGAATTTTATAAGATTCTCAACTTGATCAATGTCCAAAGCAGAGGAATCCAAAGCCAGGATGGCATTCTATGAAAATGAAAAAATGAAGCAGTATAAAGAATTAATTTGCACACGCACTCTTATTGGCGGAAAAGGAACTTTCAGTTGATATGCAGAATACCATCTATTTCCATACACCTCTTAACCAATGAAAAGAGAGCCTAATACCTATTGCAGCCAACTAAATTGGTCAAAAAATCAAGTCTATTTACAATGAGAAGGATGATATAAAGAACTTACAATCATATCTGGCAGAGGTATCTTAATTTTTGTGAGCATAATTTCACAATTATAGGCTCTACGCAAATCAACCTGACAGAAGGAAACACCAAATTAAATTAATAATGAACAAAAAGAAAACATACCTTTTCATTTAATGTCATAGAGATACAATATAAGGAATAATATAATATAGATTTTCAGATTGATAAAAAAAAATCATCCTACAAGCTAATAGATCAAAGCCACAGACAAAATGAGAACCTTTTCCAGGATTTGGCTCACAAACATACCCTTCAATTTTTTTATTTTTTTTTATTTTCAAATTTGTTACTCAGTTGCTCCTTAACACCAACAAGAGATTTGGAACTCAAATTACAGTTTTTTGGCCAAGTTCCTATTCCCTACTTCTAATTGATTAAAAAAATTGACTTTTTTCAAGGGATTAAAATACATGAACTTTGCAACGATTTTGATTTTTCAAATGATTTTTAAAATGTACTTCCAATAGCATGAACTTCACAAGGTTTGCAATTCTAACATTTTTGAGTTTAGATCAATTGAAAATGAAATCACATTCACGTTGTGGGAATGAAAACCCATCGATGTGTAATAGGAAATGACATTGTCAATTAATCTAAAAACTCATAAATGTTGTAATTGCAAAAGTTGTTAAGTTCATGTCATTGGAAGTACATTTTTAAAATCGTGTGAAAAAAACAAATTCGGTGCAAAGTTCGTGTATTTTAAAACAATTATCCCATTTTTTTCAAATGTTTAAAGTTTGGTTCTATATAGCTTCTCCTAATGTATACATGTCTGCAAGCCCTATATATTGACTAACAGGAAAATGCCCCAGATCAGAGGAAATGCTTCTTTCACTAGAATACATGAATAACAATAAAAAGAGTTTTTGCAGTCCTTGAAATCTTGGATGCTGGGCATTAAACATGAATCGCTTGGTGCAAATATATTTTTCTCCCATTCTTTTCTGTTTGATTTTGCAAATATTACGTTATGGAGGTTCACTTCAGATAAATCGAGAAAAACTCAAGGAAATGGTCTTTCTTCAAGTTTACAAGTAGATACAGACCTACTTATACTACAGATACTAAGATGAATGAATGTAATACCAATTGCACTTTTTCTGGCTTGTTCATTTTGGAACCACGTGGGCCTGCACCCTTACTAGCAGCATCTGAAGCAGAAGCCACTGAGAAAAGGCTCTCAAGCTCAGAAATATCAATTTCAGGTGCCCTAAAAAAGATTAACAATATTTCATTAGATGTTACCTGTAGTGCATTGATATAATTAACATAGACAAAGCACTTGAACGTTGACCTACTTTCAATCAGATCACAATTGTACATTCATAAGTTCATGAAGGGACACTTAAATAAGGTCAAATATTTTAAATGGAGCTGTAAGGCTAGGAAGATTGAGATATGCTCACCTTGACTGATTATCTTGTTTCTGAGAATCAGCCCACAAACTCCCTTGCATTGCACGAGTGACTTTCACCCAATGTAAGGGCTTTAGTGATGTTTTCTTTGGGGGGATTGAAGAACCGATAGAGCCTCTTCCTTTTGCCGAGGGCAAACCTCTACCCCTTCCAAGAGATGGAGGTGGAGGCACACTAGAGCTCTTTCCTCCAGAAGGCGGAGGTGCAGATCGTGAACTGTGACCCGGAGGTGGAGGAGGTACAGCGGGTGCTGAACCTTGGACTGTGGGTGGCGGAGGTGGAGCTGGAGCTGAACCACGTCCAGGAGGAGGTGGAGGTAGGGCAGGAGCTGAACCACGACCTGGGGGTGGTGGAGGTGGGGCGGGGGCTGAACCACGACCTGGAAGAGGTGGTGGAGGTGGGGCGGGGGATGAACCACGACCTGGAGGAGGTGGTGGTGGTGGTGGGAGGGCTGAACCACGACCTGGAGGAGGTGGTGGTGGTGGTGGTGGTGGGAGGGCTGAACCACGACTTGGAGGTGGTGGAGGTGGGACCGGTGCTGAACCACGACCCGCAGGAGGTGGTGGTGGTGCAGGTGGAGTTGTTGCCGAACTAAGAGCAGGTGGTAGCGGAGGAGGTGGAGGTACAGGTCGGGCAGGTGTTGAACCACGCCCTGGAAGCGGTGGAGGTGGAGGTGTAGGTGGAGTAGGTGCTGAATCACGTCCTGGCCGTGGCGGAGGTGGAGGTGGAGGTGGAGGTGGAGGTGAAGCTGCTTTTAACCCACCACACGAAGGAGGAGGAGGTGGTGGTGGTGGAGGTGGAGCTGTTGTTGGCCTAGGAGGTGGTGGTGGTGGTGGTGGTGGAGGTGGAGCTGCTGTTGACCCTTGACCTGGAGGAGGAGGTGGAGGTACTAACAACCCACTCTGTGAAGGTGGAGTAGGAGGTGGTGGAGGAATTGATACTGAACCACGATATGGAGGTGGAGCTACTGTTGGACCATGAACTGGAGGCAGTGGAGGTGGTGGTGGTGTCTTGTTAACACAGCTAACAAGTGATGTTGATGGTGGAATCGGCATATATGATGAATGATTTGATCCAAATGACGGTGCAGGTGGTGGGGTAAGTGGAAGGACTTCTCTCTTATTGGGTAATGGAGGAGGTGGTGGTGGAGGTGGTACCTGAGGGCCTTGTACAAAACCCATGTGTGGTTCACTGGATGGTAATTGTGGTATATTACTGGAACAGATAGAAGGAGGAGGAGGGGGAAATTCACTAGAAATATCAGGTGGAATAGGAGCTGGCAGTAGAGGTCCTTCAGGCAAATCAGTGGAAGAGGATGGAGGAAGTCCTTCGCAATCCATAAGAGGTGGTTGAGAAATTCCTGTATTAGAATCAGAAGCAAAAGAGGTCTGCAATTGCGGGGGAACACTAGTTGAAATATTTGTATCTGAAGTTTCCATTTCCATCAAAGGTTCACAACAAGCAAGAGAATCTAACTGCTTATCACCAGAAGTCATAGACTGAATAATATCAATAGGGGTCGACATTATCGGCTTAATTTGATCTTCATAGGACCTGAGCTCGGAGACCTCCTCTAAAGTAGAATCCACAGATGAACGATCATCCAGCAAACTAAATTCAGGTGCGATGGCTTTCTCTGCGTCTAGTAAATCAAGACTATCAGCAATGCTGGAAGCATTGTTTTCTTCCTCAGAATCAAGAGGCGATGAATATCCACTCATCCTTCGCAACATCGACAAATCTTTGACATCATTCAACACAGATAACTGCTTAAGTAACCATAATGCAGCATCATCATTACTATCAACCCAATCAACACCATTGAAAAGTTCTTGCACCCTGGAAAAAGCTTCAATGGGTAGCCCACCTTTCTCCTCACCATTCAACATTGAAGTATGAGCTTTGGGCGGGGAGCGGCTCTCAACATCTCCAAATAGTACCTGCCCTTACACATCAATTATTTAAATGAAACATGTTATAAATTGTGTAGCTTAATCACTAATTAAAACTTTCCACCAAGGAAATGAAAAATTACCTCAGCCCTGAAGCCTTTAGGAAACTTGGCCTTTGAGTCCCAAAGGATATCCAAGTTCTCGGAGTTGAGCATCAAAATATTAGACCTAATAAAAGCTGTATTGAACATTATACGAAACATCATAACTTCCCTTTGTGGATCTAAGTCAAAGTGAACGCATTCCAACACCACATCTCCTTGCACCAAACATTGTATATCAATCTTGATCACATCACAGTCTTTCTGCATGAAAAATACAGCATGCCCACAAATGTATTAGAAAACTATAAGACTTGTTTGAATACTACAAGAAATTAAGGATCAAATTCCTTACTTGGCGATAATGACGAACATGTCTACCCTTCTTATGCATGGAATAAATCATTTGGGTTGACAGACCATCTTTGCTAAGGAGGTTTCTACCAAAAACACGGACAATAGGTCTGCACCCTTTCTGATTATCAAACCTTGGAATTGCACGAAGAATGAGACAATCTAATGAAAGAGGCCTCTCGGGCGGAGGCCACTCAGAAGATATATTTCTCCTCGATATGTATTGTAGGTACCTAAGCTGAGATGGAAATGGATTCAATGGAGACAGTAACTGCAACAAACCTCTTGGACCTTCACGATAAACCATTTCAAGAGTCTTTCTTTCACCACTATGCAACTTCCTAAAAACCAAGAAGCTAGATAATACAAATGCAAGAAGTGGCCAGCCTCCTCTTTCACAATGGAGCAACACCACATTCTGGAAATTCCCAAGAGAAAGCCAACTCTCACTGGCACAGAGGAAATGATGAATTAAAGATAGCGGCAGCAAAGGGCAACCCTCATACTGCCTTGGATAATCCATAACGGTGACATCATACTCGCATAATATCTCTGCAAACTGGCTCCTTTTCTCTCCTTCCCGGAAATTAAATGCAAGAAATGAGGATTCTGGAAACTCTTCGTGTAACTCATTAATGATTTCGTGCAAGTAAAGCCGGTATATATCCTCTGGCAGCACTTCAGTTGAGAAACAGGAATCAAAAACTGCGTAACGTAGCATTTGTTTCCATAAATAAGGATAAAAAAAAATCTAAACATGATGTCAAAAGAATAAATTAACATAAAACAGTATACAACACGCTATAATACCATATACTCTGTCTGAAAGCTCGAGCAAACCATCAGGGGGCCTTTTGTAAAAGAATCTACTTAGCAATGACATGCTGTAGTAGTAATCGGTCAGTCCTCAGTGAAAATCCAATTTAATCTACACCTGAATAAAGGCGAAACCAAAACGAAATCAATCAACATTAGCTACCCACACACTCTCCTCAGTTGCAAAGTACAATAAATTCGGGGCCAATTGTCAAAATTTAGAACAATAATCCCTTAAAAATATAGACTAAAACAGGATTGCATAAAGATGTGCATTCATAATTGATGGCAAATAAATATAAACTAAAGCTATCACTGCACAAAGTTTCAGTCAAGCCACAACTGTAAAATCTCACACATAACACCCAGAATTACAAGAAACAAACTAGGCGTATATTCAACATAAAATGCTAATTGAAATTCAACCTCGTATGGATGGGGGAAGAAACTGACTGGACGAGTGAGCGGCGGCGGAGGTGACCGGAAACCCCAGAGATTCCGGTAAACGGAGGCGATGAGCTAGTTCAGCGGTGTGCGGGGCGTCGTTTCAATTTTCATCTTTGATTTGTTGATTTTGAATTTTTTTTCTGGACTTATTTGAAATTGAATTCGAGGGGAAATAATATACAAGATTTGAATGTGAGCGGCGAATGACATGTACCCCACGCTTCGGGGGCTTGTACCTATTTCCCAAATACGTTATCGTCGCTATTTCTCCAAAAAAACGGTTTTTAGCTGAGCTTGCTAAAGAGTGTGCAGTGTGCTTTTAAGAAAATAAAAATAGGAAATACGAATTTCTCTAAAATTATCTACTAGTATAATATATATATATATATATATATATATATATTAAAAGTAGCTCAGCTCGATAGTAAGAAACAACTTAGACTATTTTATCTCACGTAAACTTAGTTATTGCATCTAATAAATTGCCTATTTTTTTATTAATATATTCACGCACCAAGGTTTTCGTATTTTTTATACAACAACTTTGTCAATTATTTGATTTTTTCAATAAATATAATTTAAATTAAAGTATATTTTTAAGCGTTATAGTAATACATTATTATATATAAATAAATATTTAGATATAGATGATCCATACCAGATAAATTTATTGCTGGTTTTTATAAAATATTTTTATATTGAACTATATTTTAAATATTTCTACAATATACTATAAGAATTACAAAAAAAATCAGATATGCACCAAAATTTCACATATTCATTTGTTGTAAAATTATTTCAATAATTTGATTTTAAATATAAATTTAGTTTAATATTGAACTAGCTAGTTTTGAGAGCTTTCCAAAAATATAATATGCATGTAAAACAAATTTATTTATCCACAAAATATACGAGTACAGATTATTTTGTGAAACACACATTTTGTGAATAGCCTGTGATTTACTTTTATCATTAATTAATTATATTTTGTGAAGCACACATTTTGAATTCCTTAATTATATAATTAGAACATGATGGACCGCATTGCAATATTAAAAGTGAGCAAGTGACTTCGAGTGAGAAACGTGTGTGAGACCATTTAATTACATCAATTATATTTTATGAGATACAATCATGCAAATACATTCTAAATTATTATTTTATTGTAAATATATATTATATATAGTGGTAAACGGTAGTAGATAAAACTAGAAAATTTTAACTCACCATTAGTAAATCATGTAAATAACCACGTACTTATTTAAGTAATGTTTCTAGTCATTATCATTAAAAAATATTACAATATCCCTAATTTTATATTTATTATTAAGAATTATTATATGTATATATATATATAATATTAGAAAAAAGATATGATTCTCTCTCTGCAACGCCGTTCTCTCGCATCTCGCATCTCTCATATTTAAATTTCCTTTTTATCAATTGAAACAAAACTACCATGGACGAAAATCATCAATCTATGATTTTTGAAAATTATCACAATTCTCCATCTCTCCAATTCTCATTTCAGCAATAAATTATTTGATGCAATATCAAAAATTATGGATTCATTGCGAATTTATTTTTGAAGTTTTGTTGACATTATGTGTGTTATTTTTTGCGCCAATAAGGTATGATATTTAAGTATTTGTACTCTTTTTATTGATCTAGATATTTAAGTTTTTGAAATCTTTTTTTGTTTGGAATGGATGAAAAAAAATTGAATGTTCTTTAGTGCACGAATCGATTTCTTTTGTACACAAGTATTGAAGTTGGTTTGTGTAGTAATTTATTTGTGAACCTGTGCAATATCTCATTTTTAATTGCTGCACGAGGACATGAATTAGCAAACTCATGCACTCATGTATCTATGCATTTTTTAACCAGTGCACGAGTACACGAATAGGCATATTTATGCAGTCGTGTATCAGTTTAATGATCAATTGTTACACATGTACACGAACGACCCTAATCGTGTTTTCGTGTATAGGTTATTTTTTAACTGCCACATTGAACTAATTGCGTATTCGTGTATTAAATCATTATTTAACTAATGCACGAAAACACAACTTGGACTACTCGTGTCGTTGCACTTATGTATTCATTTTGAGGATGAGATTGTTCGAAATCATCGTCCATGATTGTTCAGCGACGAGGGCCGGAGGGCGTTTGAACCTTGGCAGAGATGACGGTTGAATCTTGTAGTTTTCATCTCCGGCAACAACGGTGACAGAAAACGAGAACGACATCGACAGAAGACGACAATAAAAAAATCTGGCAATTGTGACTTCTGAAACTTCGGAGTAGAACAGTGGTGAAAGATATATTTTTTTAGGGTGCGAAAGATAGATTCTGAAATCACCGTTCATGATTGTTTTTGTTAATATATTAGCGTGTTTTTATTTTAGGAAATAATTCATGTTAAAAATTATTTATAGTATTACTAAGGGTATTGTCGTATTGATGTATATTCTCATAAACTGAGATTTCGCACTAGTTTTCGTGCTTTTTAATTGTGCATTTTATATGAATTACTCGTGCTTGTATCTCATTTTATTTGGATTTCACTTGTTCTTGGAGTTTGGTATGTTTATAAGAATTTGCAGGTTTTGTCCTGAGTTTTGCTGTATTTTTGGCCAAGAGATAGTTGATGATGTCTCGTGCGTTGAAGAAATCGAGAACGAGACGGAAACGGTGCAGAAGAGGACTCGCGAGTCCAGTTGCAAATTTAGTTATGAACGAGCAGCAGGCCACCTTTTGTGAGCTCACTACTGGGAGGGGATCTGGAAGAAGAATATTTGCGAGCACGGTCGCGAATATCAGAATTGTCCGTGAATAACATACCACATCGGTAACATGTGAGAAGTTACATAAACTGTGTGGATATAAACATATTCACAAACATGTACTTGTACATTGTTGTTAACATGCAAGGTCAGAATGATAAAACTCTAAGCAATAAACAACACGATGATGATAACCATGTTCGATCAATTGATCTATGACAGGGGGATTTCTCAAGTCCATGAGAAACAATCAAGTACTCCGTTATAAGGTTACAAAGGCTATTACACAAAGACCTCCCATCACTCGACTCATTTCCTATCATCTACAACTTCTTTCAATGTACTGAATTGTGAGATCTCCTCACACAATGAAAGAATTCAAATACGGGTTAGACACACAATGATCAAAATATTAAACCTAGTCTAACCATATGCTAAATACTTCAAACTGAAAGTCTTTTTAGACTATCTAGCTTGTGCATATGAAAATCACTCTCGATATCTAACTAGTCTGATTCTCAGGCTATTCATAAGAACAAAGTATAGCCTAAACAAGGAAATCAGAAAAGTCCTAAACTGAATCAAACTCTAAAAGAAAACATTCCTAATTTGATTCGGACTTACTCTAATTTGGAAGTCTTCCTTGAATAGAACTTGCATTATTGATGATGGGAATAAAGGTGGAGGCACGGAGATGGAAAATCGAGAAAGAGAATAGGGGATACCAATTCATCCGATTTTGGGAACCTGAGCCTTAAGGATGTCTGGTTGTCGACGTTAAATGCAGCGCTTATTGAGAGACAACCTAATGTGTTTTTATTTATTCCGTTTTCTTTTGTTTATTTTTTCTTATTTTTATTTTTCACTTTTTTTAGTTATGCAGGTAAAGAACACTCGGATGCTGCATCATGGGGGATAGTGCATTAATCAACTTGTTTTTCGACAAGTTTGGGGAAGACCATTGAACCCGAACGGGCATCCACTTGATCTTTGTGAGTGGTCGATGAAACATTCATGCATTTTTTACAAACTTATGATATTCCTCGAATTTGAATAAGTTTGGGGGTGTATACTTGTGATGTCTAGACCTTTATTTATTTTACCAGCTTTGCTTATTTGTTTTTCCGGAAAGCTTGAAATTTTTTAAATTTTGATCTTGAATTTTAATTGAGATTTAGATGATATATGCCTCGTGGTTTATGATTGAGATAGTTGATTGAGAATGATTTGAGTATGTATAGCATTATTTGAACAGTATGTGTTTTGGAGATTTTCAAGCTTTATTCTGGCTAATGTGAGCTGTGAGATTTTGAGCTTATAAGACTTGCGTCTTAATTTTTGTTCGTGTGTGTTAGTTGTCTATGCACTTGTTTATCTAGAATTTGCATGTAGTCTTGCTTGAGATTGAGTTTTTGTGCTTGCAAATAGGAGATGATAATAGACCATCTTTTCTTTAGCCATGATATCCATACACTGTCCTGAGTTCATTTTATTCCTTTATGAGCCCTCTTTTGCCTAAATGTCTTTTCTTTGAAAGCCTACTAATATTTCTCCTGTGCGATGCAATAATTATTATTTTTTCATATCTGTAATATTATGATTATTTTTGAATTTTATATGTTTTGTTCAATTTTTAAAAATTAATAAAATGATATGCACACGCATTAATTAATTAGATAATAATATTAATTTTGTGTAGTTATGACAAACAAAAAGAAAAATTAAATTTTAGGAACTAAATGAAAATCCATGTTAGAAAGATCGAATTGAAATATTTCAAATGGGATAATTTTATAAATAGCATTGTCTTATTATCCATGATTAAAAAATATTTGATTTCTTTGAACATATAACATGTGTGTAAAATATAATTATTTAATTATTTTAAATGATAAAATTGAAACAGAACAATAATAAATTATTGCATATTATATTATACTTATATTTTGTTATTATTGCATATTATATTATACTTATGTGTTGTTATTATTGCATATTATATTATACTTATATGTTGTTGTTGTTGTTGCGCAAAACAAATGATAATTATTTTTTTAGGCGATAAATGTAGAGTATTATAAATACTCCACCTATGCATAAAAAAATAAAATAAAAATGCTATAAATCTCAAATTTTCAAGTAAGAAAATAATAAATAAGATTGTAAAAATTTGCTAAAACAAACGCTTGTAATCTAAACAATTGTGGAAAATGTCAAAAAAAATTATAACAATAAATATCACTACTGTTGTCTATTAGCTCAAAATTATTGTCTATTATACAACAACTGTTGTCTATCACACAATTTTGCCTTAATATATGTATAGATTTGGGATTGCTTTGTTGATTCTTATGGAGAAATATGAGGAAATGTAGGAAATGATGGAGTTAGGATAGATGAGAGATTTGAAAAAAAAATGATGATAAATTGGTAGTTTTTATTGGTGCACAAATAAAAGTGTTATGTGAGTGTTGAAAAAAAGAAAAATTATGAAAAGAGCAAAAGAAAAAATGTGAAAAGTGCCAATGAAAATAAATAAGAAAAGAAACCGAAGGTCCATGAATGAGAAAAATGTAATGAAGACTCGGAGAGTCTAATGTTGAGTGGATGATTTATGGTGGTGTAGGAGGAAGTTGGAAAAATTCTAACTTGTGCATGATGTGAAAAGTAGTTGAGAATACAAAGTAAAAGTGGTGGATTGTTTTGAGTCACTTTGGCCAGATATTCCTAACCTTAACTCGAGCCTACATTACAACTTTAATTAAAGTCATATTTGATCTTAATTTTGAGCACATTTATTTGTCAATGGAAAGTTGAGATTGCATGCAAGCCTATGGTAGATCAAGTGTATGGTTCAATGTTTCAATGAGTGTTTACCCTTTATTTTATCACACTTTGAGTGTTTGAGCAAAACATACACTGGTGAGGATCATTGGCTTGATATTTGCTCGTTGACATCTATTATATGTGTTCATGATTTGAGTGTTGTGCTTGTTCTTATCATTTCCTGATTAGATGTTCGAGGTTGTAGATGTTAGATTATAGATTGTAGATGTGGGTATTATTTGAATTCCATGTTTGGTTTCTCTTCTTTATTTGGGGACAAATAAACTCTTAAGTTGCCACTAGAGAGAAACAACAGAGAAAAGAGGATGTGAAAAATGAGACCAAAGAATTCAAGAGTGTTCAAAATTAGAGCCATAATAGAGTTTCCAGGTTATATTTACTCTATTCTTATAATTATCATGTTTTCTTTGTGGATTGTTTTAAATATATATTTTGTCATGGATAGTTAAAACCCTAGTATTCTAGGCTTGTTTATGATTTGACTATGAAGTTTATTTAATCTGTTGAGTTTTTATGCCTATGACTTGGTTGTGTTTTGCTTACTCTCGTGGTTATCTGTATTGTTTACTTGATCACTAAATATACAGTATGATGTGTTAATTCATAAATCGAGAGAGGAGTGTTAACACGTGATCTAGAACAAGTAACTGGTTAATTAATATCACTCAACAGAGTTATAATTAATTTATAGAGCAAAGAACCCTAAGAGTCATTAGGAGTTGCATGTGAGATAATTAATGGACATATTATTATCTAATTTATGATCCACAACCTAGGCACTCTGAGAGGAGGTTTAGGATAATTAAGTGTCCCAACATAGGTATGATAATGAAAGGATTAAATGAATGAATCAATTGATGATTATTCAATCCTAGAATACGTCTTTTATTTATTGTTTGATTTATTTGTGTTTAATTACTTATGTGGTGGTGTGATTATTTACTTTAATAGTTTTATTCATTTAGTAATTAAATTCAACTTTGTTAGGTAGTCTAGATAACTGTAGGAAGTTGATTTAGATAATTAGTAGTATAATCATTAAATCCCTGTGGATACAACTTTGTTCACCGTTTTACTATTAATTTCGTTGTACACTTGCAATATATAGGTTAAATAATTACCGAACATATTCACATCCTAAAAGGATATAAATATTATTTTTTTTAAAAGTGACTATTTACATTATTTATTAAGTAATTATGACTATTTTCTCATATTAACACCAGATAAAAGTACCTAATTTCAATTTTAAAAAACAAGAAAAACAAAAATACTCATTGTGTCATGAACATTCACAAAATACTTAAATTTAGCGTAAACTATGAAAAATGTCATTCAAAATCGACTTGATGTACTTGCATATGAGAACCTCATGCACAAGTGTACTTATTTATCAAAGAAATTCAAGTAAAAATGTACTTTATAATATTAAAGAATATTTTATGCCTTTTCAAATAATTGGTTTGTCAATCTACTCGGTCAAATGAGACGAGATCTTCCATTCCAAATTAAAAAGCATATTAGTTAATTAAGGTGAGCTTCTGGAACAAAAAGTCCATGGAATCCATAAGGCACGCGGCGGGGAAGGCTGACGGCGGCGACAACATCGAGATTAGTTGACTTGGCGTCCATAACCATCAATCTCGATTCCTTTGTGTTTTCGCTATGCACAATGCTCACTACATACCCATCGTCTTCGTCTGCAGCACTCACATTTTCATGTTGTCTCGCCACGAAAAATGGTTCGCCACCGAAACAACTGTCACCAAACATCCGGTTCGCCACCACACAGTCGCGGCGGCGGCCGTTTTCCGATATCGATATGTCAAGCTTGACTAACCCTGCTAGTTTTGGCGCTGGGTCCGCCACTGCAGCATAAATGTATCTGGTCCACGTAAAATTTATCAAGCTTTTTAAATATATACTTTGAAATAAAAACCACACACATACATATATATAAAGATACTTACATAACTAAACACGTTAGATTTTATGTTTATCTTGTAGTAAAAAACCAAACTATTGCCTAAAATAGCATAACACACGTACTTGTGCTTCTTGCCCACGGACGCCGGATTAATCACTCCGAAATCTAGATTTCCGGCGGAAAGCGGGTGGCGCGACACCGTCCCATTCTTCAGATCAATTCTCACCTTCTCAATCGACGAGTGTATCAGATCCATGCGCTCCAACATATGCTCCACCGACAATACGTTCGGCGCCACCATCACCACCGCATCGCCGCCGTCTTCATCCCACGCGTTGATCGCGTGAATAGCATTGAAGCCCGGCACCTCAAACCACCGCATCTCCGATTCATCCGTCGCGTACCGCCGTATGACGCCGATTCTCGGCACTTTCCTCGGGTTCGCCCTCACCGGATAGCCCCCCGCCATAATCGCCGACGGGTTTACTTCGATCAAGATTTCGTTAAAGATGGCGTAGTTTTCTGTTATGGCGAAGTCGTGCACGAGAGAAGGGCTTTTCATGGAGAATATCGGCACGTCGGGCTGTTTTTCTCCGTCGGCGTTGATTCTGAAAAAGGTTAGAAACGGCGGCAGCGGGCCGTTGCGGAAGGCGAATGCCTCGCCGGTTTTTGGGTCGATTTTGGGGTGCGCCGTCATGTTAACGGCGAGCTTACCGTCGAAATCATGGCGGCCGAGAGTGTATATTTCGCCATTTTTATCTATCTTAATCAAATAGGGGAGGTCTGATTCGCCTAAAGCGTAGAGTTTTCCGCCGATCAGAGCGACGCTGGTGTTGGCCGAGCCAACGCCGTTGGCGAGATCGAACTGACCGGCGAGTAACCTCGCGACGGAGACGAGTCCACGCGCCGCCGAGGCGGCGAGGCCGTTGAAGCCGGAGAATAAGCTGGGGATGACGGGGAATCCCCTCTCGCGTTCAACTTCGTATTTGTATGTCTTTACATAGCGGCTGCAGAGGGTAGCTTCGCCTTTGGAGATTTTGACGGCGTGGAGCATGCCGTCGCCGTCGTAGAGGTGGTAAGGGCCGCGGGGGAGGAACTGAGGGTTGGGGCCGTTACGAATGTACGCGCCGTCGAGTGACGGTGGAAGGGCGCCCTCCACCACCTGGCACGCGGTGGGCGGCAGTTCGTCCACCGGCGAGAAGTTGCCGGAAAGGACGTGTCGTGGGTCGACGGAAGGTTTGAGGGGAGGATCAATGAAGTTGTTGATGAAATGGTCCACGGCGTTGAGTATGGTCGCCGCCAGAGACGGCGGTGCCACTGGTTTTCTCGCCTGCCGCGGAGGTGGCGTGGTTGTGGTGTTGAGTGGCTGAGGCGGAGGCTGGGTGATGGTCTCTGGCTTGTTTTTTATCAGAATTGATGAAACTTTTGAGGAAACGGCGGCGGCGGCGGGGCGGCGGGGCTTGTTTTTGGGGTGTAATGATGATTTAGGAACGAAAGAGTAAGAAAGAGAATCCATTGTCGTACATTTTTTTTTAATTAGGAATTATTTGTGCTCGTGAATTGTCAAATTTGCAAGTTTAACACAATATTTCTAAAATCACATACATTATCGACGATGTATTTTCAATTTTTGTTTTTGGCATTTCAAGTTACAACATATAATCTCGTTGATCAAATGCTTCAATTCTAATTGAATCCAGATGTTTAACTATAACAATTCACTCACAAGAATTATGTTCGGTTATTTGAATTAATGTGTAAAATATAAATTTGTTGTTCACATTGTGATTTTTGAAGTGTTCGTATTATATTTGCAAATGTTGATCAAATGGTGGCTAGTGATTTATAATGTAACTAACCATACAACTTAATTAATAGAGTGTATCGCCAATTTCTTATTTGTCTCATGAAAATCAATTTGAATTTCATGTCATATTTCTTGTGTTTCTGTAACACCCCAGTAAAATATAGTATTATTTTATAGCTAGAAATTTCATGAAATTAGAACCCAAATCATTATGGGCCTAGAAGCACAATAAGACTAAGAAAAGTCTCGATCTTAGTTGAGCATTTAAATTAAAATTAGAATTTATATTATAAAAGTAGACGTTATTGGGATCGTTTTGGTATCAAGATCATCTAAATCGGATTTCATTTGAGTTTTCCAATAAAATTTATTCAATGTATTATTTTGAACTCAATTATTTCTTCAAGGCCAACATTATTAAATTGAAGTCCAATTAATTAAGCAAGTTAATTTCGGCCCAATTTAGGCCCGATCGATCAGCTACTTTTGATTCAATAATCAGGCCATTTCATGCCAATTTATTATTGGTACTTATATATGTAACTAATAAAAAAAAATAATTAAAATGAAAAGTAATTGGAAGAAAGAATGCCTCTGCCAAATCAACCCTGCCACTTGGAACTCTTTAGTTTGAATGAGTGTACATTGGGGAGTACACGTGCCTTGTTGTAGCTATAGGTATATATGTGTGTATATTTTGGGATAGCTGGGAGAGTACAGAAACATCAGAAAGAAAAAAAAAACGGGAAAAGAAAGAGGAAGAAGAGAAGGGAGAAGAATTAGGTGAATTACTCTTAGCCTTCTATTTCGATTTAATTTTTGATCAATTCAACCGTTCAAAATTTACAGTCTTGAGGTCGTTTCAAATCTCTTGTTATAACCTTTATTTATATGGTTTTAGATATTTAATCTAAGCTCATTTGGTCACCTATTTCTGCGTCAATATTTGTTCGAGAAATAAGTTGTAATATTATCGTATGTCATCTTTTGCCCTTCAAACCTCAATTAAATTCCATGAAATTAAATCAGAATAATCTCCTTTATGTGTAGATTATGTAGGTGTTAATCAGATTTTTATTTGAAGTCTGAAAGTCGGGGAAGAAGCCACTTATGGCTGTTGTTCGTTGTTGCTCGCCGTTGTGCGACGCAGCAACTTGTCGGAGTTTTTCCCGACAATCCGAGCGTTGGTTTTTGACGTATTATATACCGTTTCGAACCTCTTGTATCGGGGTATCTATATATGATTGTAAATTTTTGATCAAACACCATTTAACCCCTCATTTTCATGTCTAAAGTTAGGCGGAAAAATCTGTCGGGAAATACTAAAACTGGTTTCTTTCTTTGTTTTCCTTCATTTCTCCTATTTTGTTGGGGCTGCAAAGATGGTAGTGATATGTAGATACCTCCTAGGTATGTTGATACATAAATTATTCGTTACGTTTTCGTTGTATTATTGACGTTAGTGTGTGTGTTGGTATCATGTGTTTTCTTTAGTAAATTGTGGTATGGGGTTGTTGGCTACTCCTAGCTAGTTGCCAAGGAGGCACTGTATTGAAGATATGAGGTGCCAAGGGAGTTTGTTAGAGGTTAAGAATAGTGGTTTCCATGCAAGTTGGTGATGATGGTATTAATCTATGGAGTTTTGGGGAGGAAAATGGAAATTTGATAAAATAGTAACTTTAATTGAAGTAATTAGATTTTTTTACAATTTGTCCCAATTAAGTCCATTTCCCAAATCAAAAAATTTATAAATAATACATGAATTCTTGGGGAATTAAGTCAAGATTTTTTTTTTTATAAAATCCAATTAAGTTCTATAATTTCCAAATTTTATATTGTCCCAAAAGAAATTCTAAACATTATGATTCCCTTCTAAATGCTAAACCAAACTTCTTAGTCATTGAATTTAATTCACTAGTCATATCTCTTTAATTTGTCTAGAAAGTCCGATAAATTCTTAATTTAATTGACTCGATCTGTCAAATGCTCATTATTCGCTCGTTTGACTCCATTTCTATTCCAAACGATCCCAAGGCATAGGAAATTCCTACTTAAGTTATTTAGAATCTAAGTTATTACCGTTATTGACCTATTTGAGAATTCTAAGTTATAATTTCAATTTTATAGGTCGAAAAGAGCCGAAAGCATAGTAGCATCTCACGCATAAATTTCACTGCTTATTGAGATCATCCAGGTGGGTTTTTCTATAACTCACAACTATGTTTTAAATTCGTCCATGAAAAGCATGTTAAATATTTTAATAGCATTGTTTACGCAATGATTGGATGTTTTGAGACTTCATGCACAGAGGAATTCCGAATTATAAGCATAGACGGTTTACTTGTGACTTACTGTCTAGATAAGTAACCGTAAAGTATTCATGTGATCACATTGGGTCTCTCATCCAATGAAGAAGAGTAAACCTTGTTATAAAGAATGTTCATGGTTATTTTCCATGATTTATGCAATATAATAGTTTTAAAGCATGAAAGTTTATCTTGGACGAATGTTAATGGCCACTGAGTGTTTTCTGGCACTCAACCCAAATATTTTCAAATGTTTTCAGGTCCTGGTGATCGAGCTGGTTGATGACATGTTGCTGGTTTGGGTTTTGATGGTTAACCCTTATGTGGTTTTTGCTTAAAATCATCTCTGGACTTATGTTTGTTTGTTAAATATTAAATGCTTCCGTTGAGACTCTGCAAAACTTTTAAGTTTGAAAGTTCCTGACCTCAGTGGTCAATTTTTTGATTGTATATATAAATACTTTGAATGTATATAAGGATGGCTGTGAAGTTTTCGAACGTGTGGTCTGATTGGCTACGTATATTGTTTATTGACAGGTCATAATTTGGTTATACGTGTGAGTTAGTGATTTTGAAAAGCTTGTTGAAAGTTGACTTTGAAAACACCTATGAACATTTTTCAGTTGGGGTGCTGCCCATTTTCAAGTTGTTTATGAATTTGCTTTAAATTCTTAAACTTATTTATCACGTAAGCATGTACGTATGTCTTTTGGTGACGTTTTGGTCCTAGTGGGACTGGAGCGTTACAGTTTCACTCCGATCCATGATTCATTTTTAAATTTATGATTTAAGTTATAGTTTTTCTGATAAGTTAATAACAAAATTATAAAGCCTAATTATGAAATAGTTAATCAACCAACTGAAATATTAAATATTAAAAATAATTATAATAAATCATAATTGAGTATAATCAAATCTTAATTAACAATTGTAAAATTAAATTGTAGTAAAAGAAAATTAAAATCGGATAAAAAAATCATAATTTGATAGTGAAATACTGCATAACATGAAATCTCGTGTATATAGGAGATTTGTACAAATGAAATCTCCTATCCCACTTTTCTCTATCCCATTTGGTGTCCCATTTTAATTTTTATTTGATTTTCATTAATTTTTTTCTTCAATTTCAATTTGTTATGGCTTAGTTTAATTTTATAATTATTATTTATGGTTCACTCCACCCAATTAGGGTTTATATTTATTCTTTAATATTTATTTATTGTTTTTAGTTAATATAATTGATTAATATCGTTGATTATTCAAAAATTAGGGTATATGATTTTTAAAAATTTTAATTTTTAACAATAAATGTTGATTATGATTCGTATTGCTATTGTAAAATTTATTTTGGTAATAAATATTTTTAAAATATTAAATTTCATAGTGGGACACAATAATGAAACATGAAAAGTGGACTAGAGGATTTTATCTCAGATTTGTATCCTTAGTTTTTGATTCACACTTTCTTTAATTTCGGATTTTAGAATCATGGTGTTTTTTTTTTAATTTTTAATAACTATTTTTAATGTGGTCGTCCATTTTATTTTAATGTTGATATATATATATATATGTATGACTATTATATGAAGATGAATTAATTTGAGTCCAAGTAGTGAAATATAATTAAGGAAAATAATATCATATTCACATTATATGACATACCCATTTGGGCTCTGAACTGTGACTCAACAAATATAATAAATAATTAGTATGGATTTAACGTTTTTTAATTAGTTCCATGCTTCTCGCATGTGCATTTTCTAATGGCTCATTATTTCACTCCACTCAATGATGTAAGAGTCTAATTAATACAAACTATCGGTACACAACAATATAAATTAATACACAACAATATAAATTAATACATAATATCTGAATTAGGTACGTGAGCTTCACTTTTAATTATAAAATTAACAACGAAAATCTCGAGCAGGATAACAAATTATAATTTTATGGCAATTAGATGGTGCATGCATGGCAACTGGCAATTTGGAATAATTGTTTCGTGGTGTACAAGAATAAAATATATTTTTATTCATTTGATTCTCTGCTCCATGCTAAGTTTTAAATTTTAATTATTTTATCAAATGTGCATAACTTAATAATGTATGACGGCATTAGCAAATAAAACAAAATTTTAAATATAAAAAATAAGGCATTATTGAGCGACATAGCAGTAGCATATGTTGGCAAAAAATAAAAAAAATAAAAAAATCCCTAGCTAGAAACAATTTATGACAGCGTTATACTAATATATATATATACACACACACACTAATAATAAATATGTTTTAGTTATATATTTCCCAAATTGCCCGGTAATTATTTACCATCTCCTTCGGCTAAATTATTTACCAGATTTCTTTAAATGATCATATGTATGTACCTTATGTATTAATAAATATTTGCATATCTTTTGATAGGGGTTGGTTATAATGAGGACAAGTGTTGGTGTGAAAATTAGGGATAAATCTGAACCCTACACATATATAAGATGGATGGATGAGATTAGAAGGATGGATGAGATTAGAAGGAATTTAAATGGTAAATTCTAATTTTTTAATTAATATTAAAGCAAGGAGGCTATTTATGTAAAATCAAATCATAATTCAATATGGTATCATCCATTAAACTTCCCATATGATATCCACGTGAGATCATAATCCCTTAAAATCTGGAACCATAAAATCAAAAAAGAAGGAACCCCACGAAATCAGTTTTGTATACAAATCGAAATCGCCGCCCTCTGAAAATCCAGAAATCTAGAACCCTGCGAGAACCGAGTGCGACATCCTCAAGACCGACGACGATTCCGGCGAAGGTTGGCGAGTTTATCGTGGACTTCGGCTTCAAAAATTAAGAAGGTGGCAGGATTTGTAACCTCCGGTAACAGCGCGATCGATCAAAAAGGCAAAAAAAAACATGGGTCGAAAGAAATCGGGTAAGTTTTAATGGTTTGAATCGAATTTAAGGATGAATTTGGGGGAAAAATTTGGAATAGGTGAAAACTGATGAATGCTTGCACCATTTTGAATAAATCAATTTAATAAATAGATTTGAAAATTGGGTGATTCTGCTATGAATTGATCTGTTGATGCTTCTGAGTAAAAATCGAGTAATTTTCTAGTGTGGGTTGAAGGGATCGATTGATGCTGATGATTAATAATCTATTATTTTTCTATTTTCGGTTGACAAATTTGAACACTAAATTATAATCGTGAAGGCATATTTAGTGATGTTTTGTTTCTATAGATTCGTGGGTTTGTCTATAAATTATGTCTGTGCGACTTGGTGCTCTTTATTGTTAATGTTGATGCTACATATGCATATATGTTCTGCGTTAGGTAAATTATAATTGTGAGGCTACGTATGCATATTTGTGATGCTGCTAAAACATATATTTGAAGCTACTAATGAATATCTGTGGTACTTATTGTTTAAGTTAGTAATATAACTTGTGTGGGATGGTGCTTTTAATTAGTATGCGTATCTGTGACGCTACTTATGTATATTATTGATGCTTCTCATGCATATGTTGTATGCCACTTATGATTATCTGTGTTAGTGTTTTAAGTTGGTAATATAATTTATGTGGGTTGGTGCTTTTTATTAATATTGTTGATGCTATTTATGCATATTTGTGATGCTTTGGTTAAACTATGTTTATGATTTTACTCATGCATATCTGTGATGCTATTTATACATATCAGTGATGCTTCTTATCTATAGTTGTAACGTTTTAGCAATTTCTGTACTGACACTTAATCTTTATTTTTGGGTTATTAATCAATGTGTAGCGCTACGCACTTGGAGCTCTAGGATGGGATAAGACAAGAGTGGAAGCAGTGGCTCGCTTAAACTCCAACTTGCTTAATCTCGTTCATTTTGAATTAAAATTTACTTGTACATAGTGCTTTTTTATGTTACCGATTAGTACTTCGTATGGTTTCATGTAAGTGTCATAACTAAAACTCGTATATGATAAATCGAATTTCGTCATGACCAAGCAAGTGTCCGGTTATATTTTTCTAAACTATCCAATCAACTCCGTATTTATTCTTCTCTAAATGTTATCTTTTTGGGTTTGACTTAATCCTAATAATTAGTGATGTCTATGTTAAAATAAGAATGATATAAAGACAGTGCTTCGAACATTACCGTTTAATGCTTCATAAATTAAATTAAGAGTTTCGTATTTGATGGTTGGTGCTTCGTAAGTATACTCATTTGCATTGTATTATGTGAATGCTTCAGTTAATGCTATATATTCATTAATTAAATGCTTCATACTACGAATCCTACCTTGTAAAAAATTTCTACTATAACATAAATAATGTAATGAAAAAAATTAAGATACCCCAATTGTACCATACAAAATAGCACGGATATAAGTAAACTAAAAACAAAACTAATCAAAAAATGGAACAATGAAAAAAAACGCCTTGACTGGAGTGAATCAGTTCTGGAAAAAAAAACGCCAAATAATCAATGCTATGTAAATGTACTGTTAATGCTTCCTACAATAGACAAACATGCTACACAAACAATAATATTGAATCCTTCGACATATAATATTTTAAAGCAAAAACTTGTGATGCTTCATAAAGAACATATATATGCTAAATAACAACAACAACATAAACTGTATACGTAAAAGTACATAATCATGAACATTCTAACCAACAATTTGAAACGTATAAAATAAAATATAATATTCATCCAGATTGCATACATAACGAACAACAAAAAATGACAAACGATCAAAAACCTAAATCTTCCATTGTCATAAATCGGAAAAACAAAAAATCCATCAAAGAAAATTCACAACCGTCGTGAATGTTGCCATGAATATCAGCATGAATGTCGCCCAGAGTGGCCATGTGAGTGTCGTACAACAACCGCCGTCGTCGCTAGAATCGCTGTGTGACTGCCGCATCATCGCCATCATCGATCTATGAGTTGGAAGAAGAAGAAGGAGAAGAAAAAACCGTCTGTACAAATCGTGTGAGTGCCGCTTTGTCGTCATCGTCAATCTATGATTTGGAAGAAGAAGAAGAAGAAACTTACAGAAAAAAAATCGATTGAAGAACTTAATGATTTGGAAGAATCGTTTGAGATATAAACTCACCATAATTAAAACCGCTCAATTAGGACGGTTAATATTTGCACAATAATAGGATTCTACAGTTTTTTTACAAATTTACATCATTACCCTTATCACTTTATTTAAAAAAAAATTGCCGAAAAAAACTTGTTCAACTAATTAATCTCATCCGTCCATTTGATCATATCTAAGGGATGAAAGTCATCCCTACTTTTCACACCAAGTGGTAGTCCCTATTTGATCTATATCCTCTTTTGATATATATATATATAATTTCATTATAAATCGATCGAATATCCCAAAATACAGATATAGAACCAGGGGCGGATCTCGGAGGAAGAGAAAAAGAAGAGGAGAGCCACTGGTGTTTTGTAACTTTCGTTTGTGTGTGGACTGTGGAGTGGATGGGTTGAAATTTCCTGTTACACTATTTCGTGTTTCACTCCGTGTTTCATCATTAAATTTATGATTTTAATAATATTTATTATAAAATAAAAATTAATTATAACATAAATAACCATAATCAACATTTATCAACAAAAAAAATGAATTAAAAAAATTATAAAACATAATTTTGAAAAAATCAACCATAATAATGAATTATTAATTGAAAATCAAAAATTAAATATTAAAAAAAAATTATAAACCCTAATTGGGTTTGGTGAACCCTAAAAATAATCACAAAATTAAACTAAATCACATAAAAATAAAATTGAAGAAAAAAAAGTACAAACAAAACTCATAATTTGAAAATGTAACACTGGGTGCAACACAGAGAGTGTAACAGAAAATTTCATATGAGAGTGGATGTGAGGGAAGAAGAGAAAGGGGTGGAGAGAAGTTAGATGGGTACATGCATGGAATTTCTTATTACATTTTTTGTGTTACACTTCGTGTTATATTTTCAAATTACGAGTTTTTCTTGTATTTTTTTTTCTTTAATATTTTTTTTGTGATTTAGTTTAATTTTGTGGTTGTTTTTAGGGTTCACTCCACCCAATTAGAGTTTATTATTATTTTCTAATATTTAATTTTTAATTTTTAATTAATAATTCATTATTATGGTTGATTTTTTCAAAATTATGTTTTATAATTTTTTTGAATTCATTTTTATGAAAATCACAAATTTAATAATATAGTACGAAGTGAAATACAAAAGAAATGTAACATGAATTTTTAACCTGTAGGTGGGGCCTTGGGCACCTAGTAAGATTTACATCTCTTTTTCTTTTTCTTTTTTCCTTTCTTCATGAGTAGTTAGGAATTTTAATTATAGCTTGAATTATATATTTAAATTAGAAGTTTAAATTCAAGTTACAAATTATAAATGCATATTAATTAAATTAGCATGTTTACTAGTTAAAATTATAAATCAAGCTTAGTTTATAATAATAGATTATATAATTATTAAATTGATGACAAATTTAAATTAATAGTGAATTGTGATTGGATTTATTTATTTATTTATTTATTTAATTATTTTAGTTTCTATTCAAAATTATTGATATTAATTTATAAATTGTATATTGTGAAGTTATCTTTTTTATTATTATTATTTTTAAAAATGTCAAATGATACTTTGTACATTAAATGATCTGCACTAATTTGTAATTCTAGATATTGTTAGGCATAACCAATTTAATTTCGATAATGAAAATATTTAGAAAAATTAATTCCAAAATTCTTTTTATACTAGTTATTATATATAATTACATATTTTAATGAACAGTTTCCTTTATTCAATTTAGGAAAAAGAATTGAAAAATGAATCAAAATAATATCGTTTCACTGAAGAAAATTTGGAAGCGATGGTTAATTACTAACACTTTTATATAGAAAAAATAAATTAAATGCATGAATATTATCAATGATCCATCATTCACTATTTTATCTTATCCACACCCGCAAACAAGAAGCACGGACAATCATCACTCCGCCCCAGAAAGAAAAGATGTAATCGAACATATTTTTTTATCCGCATGCACCAGCAAACAAGAAGCACATACAGACATTAATTAATGGGCATTTATCAAATGCAAACTTCGAGCATCCACAATAGAGGGTTTTTTTTAGGTACAAAAGAGTTGTATGTACCAACTCTTGGTACATAATACAGTGGAGGCTTAAAAAATTGGTACAAAACTAAATACCATTTCTAATATATGTACCAAGATTTCATCTTGTTTTGGTCAAATGTGGGGCCCGCCTATCCCATTTGTCTAAATACCATTTGTCTAATATATATTTTATTAAATGAGTTATATAATTGTGGGACCCTAAAAAGTTATGTATGTACCATATGTTATAGTGGGTGATTTGAAAGGAATGAGTATTTAAAAAAGTAGGTATATAATTTTTGATGTGGCGATGACGTGACGGAGTTATGTACCAAAATTATGGTACACGGCTGGAGATGGATTTTCCATATATATTCAATTTCAATAAATTTTCATATTTAATGGTGCTAAATGAACGAGTATGAAGATAATGGATGATCAGTTCTCATTTATTCACGTGGGAAATTGATGGAGATTGGATCTTGACATTATATCTATATTACATTTTAAATTTAATTATATTTTATTATCTATTTAATTTAGGTTAGTAATTAACAATTTTATCATGATTATGATTTATGTTTCTTGTTTTTCAAGTATTATTATATTATAAACAGTTAGATATATTGTTTGTAGGAGAATTGACTTTTGATACATAGTTGAGTTTTATTGTTCACCGATCTGCATTTTTTAGAATCAACAATGATAGTATTAATCTTGTGTTCTTGAGAGTATTCTCAATTCATAAAATCATCGGATTATACTCGTGTATAATATGAATAGTAGGGACAAATGATATTTTAGCACGCAAGACATTCACTGCACCAAAGACTTGTACTAGTTACTTTTCGGCTAAAATTACTATTTTAAAATTAATTTTTACTGACATTTTTTTTTTATAATTTTATATTTCACGATTTTGCCTTAATATATGTATAGATATATAAATTTATATGTATCTAGGTCCAGAATAAATGTATGAAATATATGTTCCAAATGGTGTTTCATCCAATATTATATCCATTCTCATATTTATTAGTTATTTTCCATTTTTATTTTCTTTCAAATTCAATTTATCGTGGCAATTAAAAGTAGAGATTCTCTAGTCCCAACTTTGTGTGCCAACATTAAAATTATATATTATTGTTAATAATGTTTTCTATAAAAATAAAATTTATTATATTAAAACTAATCATAATTAATATTTATTGCTAAAAAATGAAATTTAAAAAAATTATATACCTTAAGTTTGGAATAATCAACTCCAAAAATCAATTATATTAATTAAAAAATAAAAATTAAATATTAAAAATAATTATAAACCATAATTGGGTAGAATAAACCCTAAATAAAATTGTAAAATTACACTAAAGCTAAAGAAATTAAAATTGAAGAAAAAATAAAATAAGAAGTAATAATTTTGAGATTTGCTACACGGTTAGCACACACAAGTTGGGATTAGAGGATCTTAAGTGGTAATTAAACCTGAAAAATAAGAACATGGTCACATTGAATTTGGACGTATAGATAGATTACATTAAAGAAACTTCCAATTTTCACTTAAAAAATGAAATTGGACATATCAATCACAAAGTACGTATTTATAAATAATCGAACCATGCATACACCACAAATATAAAATATTATTAATATATTGGACACACAGACACACACAAGACATACATTATACATACGTATATATTGATGACTTTTTAAAGTTTACTAAGGTCAGCCTCCGACACGAAGAGGCCGTGGAAGCCATCGGGAATCCTCTGCGGCAGCTTAACGGCGGCGATGATGTCAAGATTAGACGACTTTGCATCCATAACCAAAAACTTAGATTCTTGGATATTCTCATCATGCACATATGTTACTAAGTAACCATCATCCTCCGCCGCCGTTGGATCGTTGGGATCCCTCGCCACAAAAAAAGGTTCGCCGCCGCAGCAGCCTGGCCCGTAGAGGCGGCTAGCCACCGTGCAACCACTGCCATCCTCATCGGGCAATGATAGGTCTAGCTTCACCACGCCTTCCCATGACGTTTCACCTAATATTGTTGCGTATACATATCTGCATATATATGCATGTACCATTAAATTAAGTGGTAATACATAAAAATAGTAGTGTTTAGCCATTTTTTTAAAGATTATTTATATGACAAATAAATATTCGAATACATAGAATGGTTTAATTTATCTGTTGCAAACTAAATTTCATCTACTATTATGTCACACGAAACATAATTTGTAATAGAATATCTTATAAATATGATATTAATTAATATATTTAATTACCTGACTTTCTTTGCAGCGTAAGCAGGATTAATTACTGCCAAATCAAGAGATTTGGTGGACAGTCGCCGCCGCCGCACAGTCTTCGCCTCCACATCAATGGTGATCTTCTCCAACGACAACTGCGCTAAATGAAAATTATCCAAGAATTTATCAACCGATATTCCATTTGAAGCCACTATAGTAATGGCGGCGCCGCCGTCTTCCTCCCACGCATTAACACAGTGCATCATGTTCAAACCCGGCGAATCAATCCACCGCATTTCTCTCTCATCCTCCGCGTACTTGGGGATCACTCCCACGCGCGGCACCTTCCCAATATCAATCCCCACCGGCGATCTCCCGCCGGCAAACCACCACGGGTTCACCACGACCTGTATGTCGGGGAAAACGGCGTAGTTCTCCGTCACGGAGAAGTCATGAGTGCACGAGCATGCTTCCATGGAGGAAATCGGCACCCCCTTCTGCTTTCTCCCGTCGGCACCGATTCGGAAGAACGTCAGGAACGGACGGACGACGTCGTATTCGTACGCGAACGCTTCGCCGGTGGCGCGATCGATTTTCGGGTGCGCCGTCATCCTTACGAACGGCTCGCTAGTTCGAAAATCATGCCGGCCTAGCGTCGCGATATCTCCCTCCGGCGTGATTTTTACGGCGTAGGGAAGATCGGTTTCGCAGAAGGCCAATAGGCGGCCGCCGAAGAGATACACCGTCGCGTTCGCGCCGCCGAAGCCGTGCGCCGCCGGATCGAACTGGCCGGCGAGGACTCGAGCAGACGTGAGCAGCATGCGCGTGGCGGAAGCTCCGAGGCCGCCGCTGAAGGAGCTGAGAACCCTAGGAACGAAGGGGCGGCCGATTTCACGCTCCACTGCGTGTTTGTGTGTTTTGACGTAGCGGCAGCAGAAGGTGGCTTTGCCTTGGGAGATTCTGATCACGTGAAGCATTCCATCTCCCTCGAAGAAATGGTAAGGGCTCTTCGGGATGAACTGAGGGTTTGGACCGTTGCGAATGTACGCGCCGTCGAGGCAGGGCGGAAGGACGCCCTCCACCACCGCGCAGGCGGTGGGGGGGAGCTCGTCGACGGGCGCGGAGTGGCCGGAAAGTACGTGTTTGGGGTCGATGCTGGGGTGGAGTACTGGTGAATCGATGAAGTTGATGATGAAATCATCTATTTTGTTGAAGATGATTGGGAGAAGTGGTTGCTGCAGGTTGTTTATGGAGGGAGATGGATTTTTTAGGTTTTGAAATGTTTGAACAGTGTGATTTATGAACTTTTTGATGGGGTTAAATGTGGTGGTGATGATGGAAGATTTGGATATTGTGATGCTGGATTCATGGTGGATCTTCACATAATAATTACTTCTCTTAGATGATGAGAGATGAAGCAATTCATGATGACAAGGGATGAAGGAAGAAGAAATTAGGGTTGATTCCATCAGGAATTTAATATTGTTACATGTTAGATGCATGGGGAATTCAAGAAACCCATTTATATAGATTTTTAGGGAAGAATTAGATTTTTTACTCCAAATTTCATGTCCATTTGTTTCCAACATTAAAATTGTAAAGTTTTAATAATATTTTTCATAAAAATAAAATTTATTATATTATAACTAATCTTAATTAGTATTTATTATTAAGAATTTAAATTTTAAAAAATCATATACCATAAGTTTGGAATAATCAACTCTAAATCAATTATATTAACTAAACAAATGAAAATTTTAAAAAAAATTATATATCCTAATTGAGTGGAATAAACCCTAAATAATAATATAAAATTAATAAGCTAAACCAAAACAATTAAAATTAAAAAAAAAAGGAAGAAAAACTAATAATTTTAATATTTGAACTAGAGAATCACATGTGCATGCCCACTGTAATTAATAGTAAATTCGGATGAAATCTTCTAATCTAAATTGAGTATCTTATTCATGTGCCAACATCAAAATTGTGTAATTTTTTAAATAATATTTTTACTAAAAATAAAATTTATTATATTATAACTAATCCTAGATAATATTTATTGCTAATTACGTCTTTTAACTTAAATGTATCAACTATCAAATGTGAGAATTGAATAATCAGAAGATATCAGTATCCGATCCACATGATCAGTACTTCAGGAGCATAAAATAACACAAGATCCAAAAATTATTCACTTTTTACTCAGTCATGTTCTAGATTTATATTCCTCGCCTTATTCAAGTACATATATAAATGGAATATGTATATACAATCATATATAATATTCATCAAACACAACACAGACTGAATTCATAAAAATAAATAAATGAAAAGAACAAAAACACACAGAAAGTGGCGCCAAGACAGAGTGGAAAATTCTATGACGTGTGCTCCCGTTGTGTCATGTGTCTCAATAGATCTAATGTGACACATCGAAGTGTCACATTAGGTCTACTATGACAGAGGACAACACGCCCTCACACGTCATATAATTTCCCGGACATATGTAGAACATCTGTCAGAGGGTGTTAGGAGGGCGGTGCTTAAACGCACCATTTTTGGTTCAATTTGGGCTTAATTGCTCGGAAATAAAGTTCAAGGGGTATTCGCACCCGGTTGTAAACATCAAGGGATTATTTGCACTTTTTTTTTTTTTGTAAAGGGCAAATTACAATTTAATTTCAATATTTGGAGGATTTAATAAAAATAATCTAACGTTTTAATAATAACAATTTAATTCCTAATATTTTGATATTTTAACAAAGATAACCCAACGTTTAATATTAACAGTTTAATTCCCAAACGTTTAAAAATTTTAACAGAAATGACCTAATTTTTTAGGCTAAAAAAACCATTTCGGTCGATTTTAATCACATTTACTCTCAAGTGAGCTAAAGACCCATATAACAGACTAACATTTTTGCGAAAAAAATGACCAAATTGGTTTTGTCGCAAAATTATCGGGTCATTTTTGTCAAAATGTTCAAACATTGAGAATTAAATTGTTAATATTAAACATTGGGTTATTTCTGTTGGAATATCTAAATGTTGGGAATTAAATTACAATTATTAAAACGTTGAGTTATTTTTGTTAAAACCTTTCAAACGTTGAGAATTAAATTGTAATGTGCCCTTTTGCAAATATAATATTTGATTAATTTTTCGGTCTGAAAATCATGTATAATTGCTTAATTGTATTTTAAAATTTTCTTGATTGGAGAATTTTTTATAGAAATATTAAAATGCAATCAATTTCGTAGGATTTTGGGACCGAGAATTAATCAAATGTTAGATTTGCATTTTAAAAAAAAATTGTTATTATTTTGTTAATTTTGAAAAAGACCCTAAAATGTAGGTCTAAAAGTACAATTCACTCTTTTTTGTTAATCTCTCGTGATTCCTTATTTTTTTACATTCTCTCTTCTTGCTTCATAAATCATAATGTTTGTTTTATTTTAATTAGTTTATTTATTTATTTTTTATGCTTTTTTCAACAAAAACCAATGTACATTTTCACACGTTGATAATGAAAAATATGGATTCATCTAATCCGATAGGAAACACATGAGAATTAATGTTACAATTTTCGTGTTTTATTTCGTGTTTTACTGTACACACACAATGTGTGCAGGAGGTTTTGATGATTTTCTAATTTTGTGTTGATTGATTTTTATTTTTTTTAAATACATAAGTATTAACGCTTGTGCATATTTATTTTGGTGGTTGCATGTTCGGTCACACAAACGAGTATCCTATACCGGTCGGTCATCACTCATCACGTAAATCGTGTGACTTATGCTTTCTTTTTCTTTATTTATTTCTTTCTTTAATTTTGATTTAGTGAGGTTTAATTTAATTTTATAATTATTAATTAAAATATATTTCATCCAATTGAAATTTATATTTTTTTTATTTTTAATTAATTATTGATTATTATAACTGATTATTTTGAACTACAATATTGAGTTACACTTTTTAATATGGACGCACGACACAATTACCTTGTATAATATATATTGTGATTGCAAGTTGCAACTTTTTATATAAACACACACACACCTGGCGTAAATATACTTAATATCTCAACGTTTGCAATTTATAATAATATATAATACTCAAATCTATATATATTTAGTGGCAATTTGATCCCTAATATTTCATTTTTATAATAATTCTACGATCTGTAAGTTTTCGAGCAATTAAAAGTTGAGCCACCACACTGAAGAGCAATAGAATATAGACCTTGCTTGTTTTTTCATTTAATATGTTAAATCTTACTCAAAATTATCGTCTGAAATTTCAGTATTCACATAGAGATATGGGGTCGGATTGATTTTGTTGGAATTTAGTGACCCAAGTCTTTTTGGTCTTATGTGGAATACTTTTTTTCTTGTTCACGTGTTTTCTGACTTGATGACTCATTTTTTACCCGCTAAAAAAAACTTATGAATGTTAGAATTGTTACAAAAATGAAACATCAAAGTCTGGGGATAAAATTACTACTAAATATAGATTATGGTATATATTAATATTATAAGTTGTAAATATTGGGATATTAAGTACTCCTTCCGTCCCAATTATATAGTCAATTTTCTATTGCACGTAAATTACAAATATTTATGAAAACAAGATATATACAAAAGATAAACTTCCAAGATTGCCCTTATTTAAGATTTATAACTTTCATACAAAATAGGTTATTAGTTTTAAATTTCCAAAACAAAGGTGTACTTGTACATTACTATGAAAAATAATATTGATTATAATAATGAAACTATATAATTGAGACGTTTAAAAATAGTAAAATGAACTATATAATTGGAAGGGAGGGAGGGAGCATAATTTACTCTACATATATGTGTGTGTGTGTGTGTGTGTCAACACACGCACTTTAGGGCTGTTAACTAGGAAATATATAACATGCACTATATCATTAAAAAAAATGTAAAACACATCCTTAGGTCTTCGTACTATTACCTTTTATTCCGGTAGGTCCATGTACATTTTTTCCGTTTTAATAAATCCTTATATTTTTATATTTTATTTCACCAAATCTTTATTTAACGGTTAAATATAATGATTAATTTTCTTGTTAGTTAAATAACACATCATCCACCACCTCATGATATCCTATTTGGAAATTAAAAACATTGTGCCTTTTCATTCAAATCATAATGAAGAAAAAAAATCGAGCTTGCGAGATGAATGGGAATACTGCAGCTCATCCCATTCAACTGGCAGCTCAATTTTTGTGTTGTACCCTTTTATGCTTCGTCACAATTTAATTGAGAGGGTTATAAGTTTTTTTTAATATTTCAATTTCCAACTAGGATATGACTTGGTCGATGACGTGTTATTTAACTAACATAAAAATTAACTAATCTATTAAATATGTGAAATATGAACCTCATGAAATGAAATATAAAAGTACGAGCACCTATATATTAAAACGAAAAAATTATATAAGGACTTAATATAATAAAAATTAATATAGTAGAAAGACCCAAGAATGTGTTTTGCCAAAAAAAAAAAAACATGAATAGATGATATGTATAGAAACTAAATTACTGATTTACACATTTGCACTATTAATAAATTATTGGGACGTGATTCATGACACTGATTCAAGAACATGAAAGAACTGAAAAAATAAAAAAGGAAAAGAAAATTGTAAAAACAAGAAATTTAAAATATATATATATATATATATATATATTTTTGCAAACACAAAACGACGTCGTTTTGATTCATCACTAACGGTCGTTAGTGAGGTGTGTGACGGTGGGGTTTGATTGAGCCCTAAATAAAAGTTTAGGGGCTCAATCAAGACAAAAAAAAAGTTCGATGGGCTATTTGTTCCCCCTAAATAAGTTCAGGGGCCTTTTTGGCCCTTATCCCTAAAATTAAACTAAAGTATAATAAATTAAAATTGATGAAAAAAAATGAAAGAAAAATTTATAAATTTAATCGTGGAACACAAGTTGAAACACCAAATCTGGAATAGAGGATCACATCCGCCGATGGGGAGGCCGAAGGGCACTAGGCTCCCCTCACATGTCACAAGTCACAATTAAAGAAACATATTCATAATCTTTTATTTCTATCTTACACCTATTCTAAAAAATAAAAATAAAAATAAAAAATCAAGATCCACTTAAAATTTAAATAGACATTGTTTGGTTTGAGTGACTAGGGTGGTTAAGGTTTTATTGATAAAATTACCTCATCTTATCAAATGTTTGGTTCGAAGGATTGGAACCCAATATTGATGACGAGCCCAAACTCTAATCACTTGTTTAAGTGATAACTCATCACCCCAATTTTGGAGTGATTGAATTTATTCATCCAACAACACTTGTAAAATTACCTTTCTATCCTCATGTCAAATAAAATAATTACAATTATAATAATCTACATTATTTATTGGATGATAAATAAAGTAATTACAATTTTAATAATTATTATGATAATATTGATATTTAAATAAAATATTGATGTGAATACTAATATGAATTAAGAAAAGGGCTTTTGAAGAAGAAATGACTTTGATTAATTATTTTTATGTGCCCATTATTTCCCAATATTTGGTTAATTATTTTCGTGTATTAATTATTTACAATTTCAAAATTTCAAATTTTTTAAATAAAATAATACAACTTTAATAATTATAAATGAATATCTTATATGGAGGACAATTGAAGTATTATTTTATATTTTAATCATAATTATTCAATCCAAACAGAATTGATAATCAATCCTAAATCATTAAATTAAATTGCAATCAAGTAATCTAAACACAATATTATTTTTATCCAAACAGTGCAATCTTATTATATCCAATCAATCTTATTTATCTCATCCTAAATCATTAAATTAAATTGCAATCAAGTAATCTAAACACAATATTATTTTTATCCAGACAGTGCAATTCTATTATATCCAATCAATCTTATTTATCTCATCCACCAAACTACGAGTCCATATAGTAATCAATAAGATACAAAGAATTTAGCAGTAAATGATCCGTGTAAACATACTTGTGGGCATGAGATAAATTATTATCTTTCCTTCTTTGTGAAAAACAAAATAAATATTATGTGGTAAGTAACTACCGAATGAAATCATCTATTATATCTTGTGCAACACTCTATGCTGTATAATTAATTTTATTAGATTTTCTTCAATTTTTTATTCAACAATTTATTGTATTTTAATTTAATTTTACATTTGTTAATTATGGTTATTCTACCCAATTATTTTTTTTTGCTAAATAATCAATTATTAATTATAAAATAAAATTAAATATTGAAAAATAAGTATATACCCTAATTGGGTAAGATGAGCCATAATTAACAAGTATAAAATTAAACTAAAACATAATAAATTGAAATCGAATAAAAAAAGTGAAGAAAAAATAATAAATTTAATTTTGCAGCACAGAATATTACACAAAGTGTAGCAGATGATTTCATTTGAAGTAACTATATATACAAATACCAAAAGAGGAAATACCTTCAAACATATATGAGAAACTTTTCCATCTAAACATTACATGTAATGAGACTTGTTAGCCTACACACCCTTGTGAACCACTTATGCGGTGGCCACCTTATCAATTTTTATTATATAAATAAAATTTATCATAACACAAATAATTATAATTAATATTTATTGTCGAGAATTGAAATTTTTAAAAATCATATACACTAATTATGATATAATTAACCGTAAAAAATTAATTATTAACTAAAATATGAAAATAAATTATAAAAAATAATTATAAATCATAATTGTGTGGAATAAACTCTAATTAATAATTATAAAATTAAAATAGATTAATAAAAATAATAATGTGACTTTTACATAGATGATACCCATAAAAGTACGTAGGATAACAAAACTCTAAATTTAATATAATAAATATTTTGGTTAAAAAATACTAAACATATGTGCGGTAGTATGGGGTCATAAATGGCCTGTTATGGACCTGGGCTTGGCTGAAAATAGCCTACATTCATGAGCTACCACAAACCTGGCCCAACAGATGGTTTGAGCCATCTTTTTTCTCAATAAAGCCCCCTATTAAAAATAATTAAAAAGATAATTAATTAAGTATCATTTTATCCCTATAGCCCAAACTTAAAATCTTATTAAAAAAAACCCATCGTTTAAGAAATTCTTAAGAAAAGAAAACGTTTTACCCGTAAATTATCTCAAGATCAATTATATCCAGAATTAATTATCTCAAAAATCTAACTGGTTAATGTCCCCAATAAATCTTCAGAAAAGAAAAGAAATATTGTTTCACAAATTATTTCCAGAACTAATTATCTCCAAAATTTAATTGATTTTCTCCAAAAAATCTTATGAAAAATAAAAAGTTTCCAACCTCATAATCTCGAGAATCTCTCCATAATTGCAGATTATCTTCAGATGTCACCTCAAAATAATAAAAAAAAATGGAATACTTATTGAAAGTAATGAACTATTTTTTGGAAACTTATTAGTTTCTTTTTCATAATTTATACACGGATTAAAAATACATATCTGCAACACATAAATCTACAAAATACAACAAAAAACAAGAATATGATGAATGCCCACTTGCCACCATAGGAGTCCAAATCCTTGCGATCGAATAATTATGTAACCTCAAAATGGATTGGCTAACAGTTAAATTTTATTTACGTTAGCCATGTCGTATGAGCAATCTCCTCCCTAAAATCTACAATTGTGATGCAAGAGACTGTTTTCTTTTGCAGATTCACTTTTTCTAATTTTTTATTTTATTTTTTCTAATTTTTAGATGACTTTTGGGCCTACGGATATAATGTTGTAGACAAAAGACTTGATTTTCAGGGATTTAGGCGAATTGATGAAATTGGGTGGGAGGTTGTTCGATCAATTTTCGTTGATTTCATTTCGGTGAAGGACCGCCGAGATTAGTCAACTCAACATGTTCAATTTGAAACAACTTTACTCTCGAACGAGCTAGACAATTTTCATAACAGAAAAACATTGTTGTCAAAAAAAAAAATGTCCAAATATTGAGAATGATTTATAATAAATAAAATGTTGAGTCACTCATGTTAAAACATGTCCAAATATTGAGAATGATTTAATAATAGATAGTTAAATTATAATGAACTCTTGATTAAATCTAAAGTATCGCGGTTCGATTAAAATATTTATTTGAAATACTAGATTGCAACGAACCACGAACTTGTTAGCATTTGAATACAAGTACAAACTGTATGATATTGTACACTTAACGCCGTATTTTCACGGCTGCCATTCAATTTTAATGTTATTATTAATTGTACAAATTGTATGATTCTCTATTTCATTTTGATGTTTTATTTTATTTTATAGTATAATTATTGGATTCATGTCATGTCATGTGTATTTAAAAATTTAAATAGTTATTCAATAAAAAAAATTAAATACACATATCATGAATTCAATAATTAAAATACAAAATGAAACGCAAAATTAAAATGGAGGATCTCATCAGTCAATTTAGGCTCATTTTTTTCGCGTGAGTTTTTTCTCCAGAATGTACATTATAAGTGAAATGTTTATTAGTCTATTAAAAAGTAGCAACTACACATAATAAACAATTTTATTGTATGAAAATATTGAAAAAGAATTGTCATTGCAGTCTTTGTCCAATCGGCTTGCCTCCCAATTTCCCAGATTTTTTCTCTTACTTTTCTCATTTCATCTCCCAGCAGCCCCATTCAATTAATCAAGAAAGTTCAGACATGTGGCTTTCACACTGGACATAATCAAGAAAGTTCAAAAATGACAAAATTTCTAAATTTATATAAACTATCAGATTTTTTTATTATTATTCGCCTAAATACGCATGATAAGATCAAATGTTGACTAGTTACAGAGACGCGTCAAATTTGGCTAATAATTTCCATAACAAAATTTCTCTGACTGACATAAAGTATACAGGAGAACCTTTCCAATCTCCTTCATTTATCAATCATCAACATGAAGACTATTAAAATCTAACATCACACTATATAAACACCAACCCCCAATTTTAATGGTCATACCAAGTTGAAAACCTCAATCAAACCAAGACCAAATTTCATATCTCAACCCTCAAACTTCATTCGTTTTCTCTCAATTCCAACTCCCTTCGATTACAATGAGCCGCCGTGCAGCTATGCATGTTTCGAGGTTGCTCATTGAGCAGACTCGAAACAGGGCATTCTCAACGGCTATATTTAAGGATGTCACGATTTCTAACGGCGCTTCCCACGTTCCGGGAGGAGCTACATTCCACAATCACGGGATATTTAGGGCCGCCTCAACGGTCCGAGTTAGGCATTGGAGTGGCATGGCCTCCGATGTGGCTAAGGATGAAAAGGCGGCGCCTGATGAGGATCAAGGTGGCAGGGCCGTGGTTAGCAGCTATTGGGGGGTGGCGCCACCTAAGATAAGCAAGGCCGATGGCTCGCCATGGCGGTGGAACTGTTTCCGGCCATGGGAGACGTACACGGCGGATACTACTATTGATGTGAAGAAGCACCATGAGGCTAACACTTTCATGGACAAGTTTGCTTATATGACTGTTCAAGCTCTCAAATACCCCACCTACTTGTTCTTTCAGGTCACTATTTTTTCCGTTTGAGATTTCCTATTACGTTCTTTGTGTTATATAATTCGTGTTACACTTTCAAATTATATGTTTTTTTATATATATTTTTCGTGATTTAGTTTAATTTTAAGATTTTTTAGGGTTTATCCCATCCAATTAGGGTTTATAATTACTTTTTAGTATTTAATTTTCAATTTTCAATTAATAATGTGTTATTATGGTTGGTTAATTCAAAATTAAAATTTTTAACTTTTTAAATTCATTTTTTTTTTGATAAATGTTGACTGTGATTATTTATGTTATAATTAATTTTTATTTTATAATAAATATTATTAAAATCATAAATTTTACAGTGAAATATGTGGTGAAACACGTACAAGTGTAACAGGAAATTTGAACCCTATTTCTTCACCACATTTATTTCTCCTATTTTATTTCAAATTTAACATTATGAACCAACTATCCTCGAATGTTAATCAGGATTATTTATTTTATGCTAAATTTTACTATTATTAAAACAATAAATTTAATAATAATATTGCAAAGTATAAATTACTAATTAATACGAATTCATTTATGATAAATTACTACTAACAATAATAAAATAAAATAATGAAATAAGAAAAAAAGAAGAAATGCGATTACCTGAACTAACAGAGACGATGGGATGATTACACAGAGGCGGCACATGTGCCACGCAATGCTGCTGGAGACGGTGGCGGCGGTGCCGGGGATGGTGGGTGGAATGCTACTCCACTGCAAATCGCTGCGGCGGTTCGAGCAGAGCGGCGGTTGGATCAAGGCGCTGCTGGAAGAAGCGGAGAACGAGCGGATGCATCTGATGACATTTCTAGAGCTGTCGAAGCCGACGTGGTTCGAGCGAGCCCTAGTTTTCGCGGTGCAGGGAGCCTTCTTCAATGCCTATTTCGTCGCCTACGTGCTCTCGCCCAAGCTCGCTCATCGCATCGTCGGATATCTCGAGGAAGAGGCGGTGAATTCCTACACCGAGTTTCTAATCGATTTGGAGAAGGGGCTCGTCGAGAATCAGCCGGCGCCGGCCATCGCCATCGATTACTGGCGCCTGCCGCCCAATTCCACGCTCAAGGACGTCGTCACCGTCATTAGGGCCGACGAGGCGCACCACCGTGACCTCAACCACTTTGCATCGGTAACAAACTTTTCAATTTTCTTTCCTTTTTTGTTTAATATTGGTTTTTTCTTCTTATTGTTGTTGTGATGGTGGAAAATCAAAATATTTTACTGCCGGATTATATTCGATTAATAATGAGGCATATTAAAATAATGTAGAATTTGCAAAAAATAATAATAATAAATAAATAAATAATAACAATATTAGTATCCACTTTTATTTTTAAAATCGTAACTTCTCATACCACCAAATCTCTTATTACCAATCCAATTTGAAAGAAAAAATTATTACTTTTCATTCCTTTCAATATTCTCAATCATAATGGAAAAGGAAAAATAAATGATTCCTTTTAATTCTTCCCTAAATTCCAATCTAGACAGAACCAAGAAAAAATTATGTGCCCTTCAAATTGAGATTTAAAAAGAAATCCACTTCATTTTGACATGCTGAACTCTTGTATTCCTCGTCATTAATCCGATGCTGGAAATTGAATTTCAGGACATTTTTACAAAAAAATGAAGGTCATACTTTGGTATTATTTGAAGTACATGAAATTTTTGAAGGTCAAGACATTTTTAGAAAAAATGTCAAAGTCCAGAACATATTTTGGTATTATTTGAAGTATATGAAATTTTTTAAAAAAATGTCAAAGTTCAGGACATAAGTATATATTTGCCAAATTTAATACTGTAAAACTAGAATATTATGGGTGTAGAAAATTAAGTCGATAGTTTATATTTATTAAAATCTTAAAAATGCGTATAGTTTTTGTTAGAATTTTTACTAGATATTTCAGAAATACTAATGAAAAAAAGTTAGGATTAACATTATCTTGTAATTTTTATTTATTTTTTTGCAGGACATACAGTGCCAAGGACACGAGTTGAAGGAATATCCAGCTCCGCTTGGGTACCACTAACGGGGCATCACAAAATTGTTCAACTAAATGATTAATTTCCAAAATCAAATATTTGTAATTTTTAAATTCATTATATTTGTTTATGTTGTGAGGTTTGCTTTCAATATAGTGAATCGTGCGCTTGTAATTATTGCGATCTATTAGAATTGATGAGGAAATACTTAATTTATTTATCATGCTTTTAAGTGTTCATCCCCTTTATGGAGGTTGTAGTTTGTCGCCTACCTTCAATTATTTATAATTTGATATAAAAATCTTAAATTTTTTATGCTGAAAATGAAGGACAAATCAAGCTCAAAACATGAAAATGAAAATATCTTTGGAAAGTTCATGAGATACACAATTTAGTTTGAATCAAACTCCAAAACATAATTGTTAATTTTTTTAAAAAGTCTAATCAAGGTCGATGCTAATAATTTGGTAGTCCGAGTCGAGTTGAAAGATGAGACCCCTATTTTTCATTTTATAATTTAATAAATAAATTGAACAACATACACTATACGCAAATTGTATATATGAAATATATGAGATCATTAACCAAATCAAACGAACAAATTGAAATTCTCCATCACAAATACAGTAAATAAAACAATATGCAAATATAATGAAATAAATTACTTATTGTTGGCTCCAAAGTCCTGTAGTCTTCACCATTGGCTGGTTTGGTTTTAGGATTACAAATTGAAAAAGAAGCAAAAAAAAACTGACAGGCGCGTGGGCCCCACGCGCCCGTCTGAGGCTGCCGCATGGGAAGGCTCGTGCACCGAAAACCAGCCCTATACATACATACATACATACATATTATGAAAAATTTTGGGACCCATAATTTTTTCATATTTTTCGAGACCTAAAGCGACCGACTCACTTGCCTCAAGTAAGGAGAGTCCCTGAGTCTAACATCAAATTGTAAAAGATGGATATATTTTTGTTAGTATTCTCAGGACACGATGTAATTATCCCAAACAAAAGTAAAACAAAAATAAAATAAAATCGAAACCATGCAGAAATGGTGTAATTGCCCTACACACAAACATTGTCAGCCCAGAATAGGTCCGCAAAAACAGAGAGCGGCCCACGCCCCACGCGAAAATTGATCGGGTTTGGACCAATGATCTAATCGGATCTAGCAGGTAACCCAAGGTGGTCCGAGTCGGGGCGACCCGATTTGACAACTGTATTTTACTATTTAGGTGATCCATAGATTTTTATTTATTTTTATTTTTTAATTAGTAGATAATCCATAGAGTTAATAGTCAAGAATAGTACAAACAAATTAAATTAGGAGCCGAATAAAATAAATATGCTCATTATTGACCTATTTTGTAATTTAAGTTGGGGTTTCAATCTAGATTAGGGAAATCTCTACCATCAACCACTATCACAGTTCTCAAAGAAAAAAACCAACAAGAAATGTTTTATGAAAGAAAAAAAACACACAGTTCTTCACGAAATCATCCGTTGTAAATCACGTGCTCATGAAATTGCCCATTGCAAAGTGCAAACAATCTTTCTCAACAATACAGATAAAACAACATTATCAATTTATGCATGTTGTATTTGAATTGTGAAGCAATATAAATTAAATATCATAGAATTTGTTGATTATTAAGTTTGGAGCCGTCCAAACAATAAAAATCTGAAAAAAATAAATAAAAAAATCCCTAGAAGAAATATAGCCCAAATGCGTAGCCTAATAATCGCTATGTTTATATGACCTATCTAGGTTGTACCGGAATAAAATTATTAATTGCTGAATTATACACAATAATTTCAATAGTGAAATTTGCTCTGGGATTAAAGGTGTTCAAACCACATCTTCAGGGGATTCAGAAAAATGAGACAATATGTATTGTTCGGATATCATCAAATATAGGGTACATTTTCCCGTTTGTTTGTTAAAGCTCACATTATGACAGTCTTGTGTGTAAAAAAAAAGGCTCACATTTTCCATATGGAAATGACTTATTTACGTGATGATATTAAACATTATAAATCGTAAGCTGATAAAATAAAATACGAAATTGAACAAGGAAAACACACGAAGCATGCCATGTGCTCAATAACTAGTTCTCCTTTGGTTGTTGCCTTAAAAGAGTAGGGGCGCTACGTTATTGAACTGAACAATGGAGATGCAACACAACTTCACATTCATACTCATACATTCCTTTCCATTACAGATTTTTGCTACGGAGCTCTATGTACAGACAATCACCATCACTTGAAGCACACACAGCCATGAACGGTTCAAGATCGGAGGCTATAACAGATGAGGACGACGACGGCCAGGAGCAACGCCCCTGACTGGCGGCCCTCCTCCGACAGAATCCACTGCAACAAGAGAAACCCGACGAGCAGCAAACACCCCCACCCGAGTTCTTCACCATTGGACTTGAAGGCAGGCAAGTAATCGCTGGCTAAGTAGATGATTAGTATCAGCATGAGGGGCCCGAGAAGCATGGTCGTCACCGTGTAGGTAACGAAGATCAGAGCGAGAGGAAGCACGATCGCGTGGTTGGCGGAGTATAACGCGAGGAACAGAAGAAAGGGGATGAAAACAATGGCCATGAAGATGGCCTGCTCTGCATCGGAGACCAAGGGGAGCTCGAGGCTGACGGGGAAGGAGTTGCCGCGGAGGAGGAGGCCGAGGGTCACCACCAGAAGAAGTGGGATGAGGGGCGAAGGCCCCTTAGCGATAGCCATATCAGAAGGGAGGTTGAGAGAGAGAGAGAGTTGAGATCAGATATGCATGGAGATATAGTGTGGTTGGAGAGCAAGTTGTACTACTTATATTAAGTAATATAGGGAGGCTCGTTTTTAGTTGCTGTTTTGGTAAACCAACCTGATGGGTGGGTTGGTGTTACTACTTAGTTAACATTAGTTATGGAAACTACCCACACACACACACACATATATACATAGAGAGAGAGAGAGAGAGAGAGAGAGAGACATGGTGACGCTGAGCCGAGTTTTAGATGCATAAGGTCTGCGTTTTTCAACCATAAATTTATGGAATTGATTGCATGAGAAGCAAAAGGCATATAAATCCAACTGAAAACGAGAGAATCTAAGGGAAAATGATGGGTGAAGCTCACAAATAAATATCATGGTCATGAACTGATGATGCAGACAACCATGTTAATTAGTGTTCAGTTCAGGCTTCAAACATACTACAATCATATTCTATTACACCAACGTGTGACAGAAGAGGAGTCTACAAAATCCAAGATTGCAGGAAATATATCGACCAACCTCGTAGTTCGTTTCTAAATAAAACATCAGTATTATTAGGGGCAGGGTTCGGGTTAGAGCCCCACTCCCTCTCTAGGATGAAACATCTGCAACAGTTTCAAGAGTTCTATTCATTTTCATATTCAGACTGACATATAAAGGGTTTACAGAGCAGAATATGAGGCTCAATCTTGGCGCTTATTGATGCATAGACAAAGATTAAACCGTCTGCTACAAATTTATTATTATAAGATCTGAAACCAAGCACAAGAACGATGCAGCAGCAAACCACTTCTGCTTAGCTTGTTAATGCACTATAAGTTGTTGTGTAAGATTGTCACTGATCTCGAGTTTATGGTACTGCTATTACCTCGTACTCATGAGATACTTTAAGCGGAGATTCCTTGGAAACGGGCCTGTCTTCTGAACGAAGCTCTAAATTTACATTGCCCGTTCCCCAGTGAATTCGACATTTGTGCACTTGGCTGATACTGAACCGGTTTACTAGGGCCAAACCGAGGCATTTGTCGACAAGCCTCCATTCACCTGACAAGAAATTTTAGTTCTATTACTTAATCTGAGGCCTATAAAGTCTCTAAAAGGTTGGAAATGAATGAACTCTGAAATCAGCTATAATTCAGCTAATAAGAATACTTACCGTTCGGGCGAAGACCCCCTTCAAAAACCTGTTCACCAGATTCTGGCCAAGCCTCGTGGACAGATCCATCGATTGCAGTAAAAGACACGTACGTCTCAGTAGGATGCAGCAAATTGAATGTCGGGTGCACTCGCAAGCATACAAGCCTGGCAACAAAGTTAAAGAGATGATCACAAAAAGGAAAAGTAAGAATGAGGCAGTATAAGAATGTAGAGGAGTCGTACAATTTGCAAGCCAAGTTAAACACTTGAATTTCTATTTTCACCTCAGAGAACAAATAAGTAGAACTTTTTTTTATGTTGCCAACAGATTAGCAAATAAATTCATGAAAGTATGTCGAGATGGACAACCTTGAAAATCCTCCAGATCCGGCACCAACTTTGCGAGCTACAATGCAGGAATCAATTCGGAGTGATTTTAAGTTGTCTTTAGGGATATATATTTGGCGCTCGAGGATTAGACCGCCTCCTATATCACCTTCTAGTTGCAGTGACTCCACTTCTCCAGCCTGTTCCAGATCCCGCCTGTTTATCAAAAGTTAGTGCTCTTAGATATTTAGAATACATTTACACTGAAAGATATTATATTGAAGAGAACAAGACAAGAATAATGAGATGTTATGAAAATGTCCAAAATAAATGCTTCAAAAACCAGATCAAAATTACTGGCTTAAAAACTTATGATTATGACTTTTGTGGTTATAGAACTGATGCTCTAGGAATATCATTCACAATGTAGCCGTGCAATGTCAGACTCGTGTAACTTCAATATTTTAACAATTTAGCATCTAACACTTACTCAATGACAGAATACTCCTCCGAGCATCCAGCAGAACGGTACTCCATGCCACTGTATTCCTCATAGCCATTGAGTTCAACTCGACTATGAAGCCACTGGGTTTCTGCCACACATCCAAGTAGAAAGGGACAAACATGATCAACTCTCTTCAATGAATAAACAATTGCAGGAGAACTTAATAATTTTTTCTCCTCAATATTAGGTTTTTGTAATGTTATGAGCAACATATTATGTTCAAAAGCTAAGACAATAAAAATCTGTCCATCACTGCAACTAAAAACAGAACATATGGATAGCAAAAATATTAGGTGGTCAGTCAAAAGTTGGAAAAATAATTAGAAATTGGAAAAGTTGAGTCAAAAGGAACCTAGAGGTGACTATTAGTTTATGAACAGAACTTCAAGAAAAACACAAATCTGTGTATTACTTGAAGGCAGGTGCTCCATGGAAATAATTCTTCCACCAATCCATGGTACAACTTTGAGAGACCAGTCCCCACTTTTTATTTCAACAGGTGTTCCTGATAGTTCTGTTCCTTTGTGTCCAGAAACGTTTTCCACGTCTGGAATACGTGTAGCACTTTCTGCAATAAACAGGAGACTTATCAATGTTCACGAAAGCAAAAGGCTCTAATATTTTCTACAGTACAATATATGTAATCCACCAAGAAAAGTACTGTGCACAGATGATAATACATTAATCCGTGACAGCAAAATTTCAATCATTTCTTTATTTCTTCTTTCTTTCATTTGTGTGTGTGCGTGTGGAGAAAAAATAAGATTGCTATCACCTCTCATGTGTGCGTGCGTGTGGAGAAAAAATAAGTGGGCACCAACTCATGGTTGAAATCCAAGAAAAAGAAAGAAAGAAAGAAAAAAGACCAAGAAATGCATGAGAAAATCTCCTTGTGATGAACAATCAAACAACTATTTCTGGGACAAAGTGCAAGAAATAGTCGTGGACAAATGATAAAAATAATAAAAGGAAATGGTTCACTGACATGAGTCATGGTAACCTAATTATTATATGGAAGGCTTTATATTCAGAAGTAATTGCTGAAAGAACAGCAAATATATTGCACAATTATACAGTAACAAACATTCCATCACCTCTCATTTTGCCAAAATAAATGAATAGGCACAAAAATGCACAACATCATTTGACCAATGCCTTCATTCAACCACCAGAAAGTGAAAAAAATATGTGAATTAGCTAGAGCAACAGGTGGGAACCAGAAGGAAAGAGGACAAAACTCTATTGACATATAATGAGAGCAGATCACCTATACGTGTTTTGAGTTGCTTTTCACCAGCCATGACTAAGTCTGACACTTCACTGTCTGATGGGATCGTGACTTGCAGAATCTCCCCATCAATACCCCATTCATCGATCTTTTTACATTAACCGCCAACAGAAAAACAATGAATTTCAGAGATCATAATGTATTTACTGATGTTAATCTAGTTGCAAGTAATTGAACTTCATGAAACAGTTACATACCATTGCACCTTTGCCAAGCAGTATTTTCACATGTAACCGGCGGTTGGGCCTCTTCCAAGATCCTTCAGTTTTCAAAACCTTCACAGTGACCAGGGAAGACTGCCGTTCAGCAACATATGTTGTCAATAGATATCCTCCTCTAGTGTATTCATACCCATCACCATTGTCTTCAAAGAGAAAACCTACAGCTTTACCTGCACATTTTTAGATTTAATCTGCTCCAGTCAGTTTTCTGATGACATCATGCTGATAACAAGGGCTGCAATACTACATCAAATAACGGTCTACGAGCACAGTCAGAAAGATAGTTTTCTTATTTACTACTGCCATGCAAGATTACCTTACATTGCTTTGGGACTCATTCATGCTGCTTATGCCACTTCAAGTACTGAAAGGCTTTTATGAAAAATTTAGTTCCATGATCATGATATCTCTCAACAAGATTTTCCTCCAAGAGGACAACACATGGCTGAATTGAAAAATGATGATGCCTCAATGGAAACAATCATCTTAAAGCAATTATTCCACTTCAAATATTTTTACATTAGTAAAGGTAAATTGGTATTAATGATATAATATACTCCCACAGATAATCATTCAGAAAGTCATGTTACAAAAGAAAGTAACACTTCTCCTTGAAACTAAATTGAACAAACAGAAAGTAAATGTGATTAGAGAGAGATTCAGTGAACTTATGCCATTAACAACAGCTGTTTATAGATCCTGCCACATCACCAAAAGGCAAAGTAAGAAAGATTACCAGCTTCATCTAAAGCCACTAACAGCGATAAATCATCCGTAAGATTAGCTTCCCCAACATGCTGATAAGGAGGGGATGCAGGAATGATAGATCCGCCTTGAAGATATAAGGCAGGCAAATCCTAGTCAGACAACAACGAACAATGAGGAAAAGGTACAAATTATTGAATGGTGTTGGAGAAACAGGGAAATTGGATGGAATTTTGAGGAAAGAGTACTGGATGGGAGTCTTCAAAATCAAAACTAAGCCAGACGCCTTTTGGCAACTTGTGTTGCATTTCATATAATTCCTGATCTTGTCCCGTGCTGTAACATGATGAAGATGGCATATATACAATTTAGAAGCATGATTGTCGATCCAATGTGCATGTATCTATCTTTGAGGAAGAGATTTAGAACCTTGCATATATGAGAAGTGGTCCCAAGAGAAATGAATTTTCCTGTGTCCTTAGCTCCAAATCTTCAGGATCTGACAATAATTATTTGTAAACGGACTAAATATCAGGAGAATGTACTGGGCCATAACTGCTCATTCTAGAAAGTTCATCATTAGAACGTACCAGCAAAAAATGTGGGAGTTGCCACTGGAATGCCCCTTGTATGAGCCATGTAAAAGAGAGTATATATGTGTGGTAGAAGCCGATATCGCCTCTTTAATGCAAGTCGGCAAACCTCTTCACACTATGTAGGAGTAAGAAGCAAATGAGGACAAAAGAACAATATAACATGTGTACAGTTTCACAAATTCCTGAGTGATGTTTTGTTCAGTTTCACAAAAGACGGTATGCCTTGTAGGTGAGAAAATAAAAAAAATACACAACATAAAAGGAAAGATTCTCTGTTTTCAAGGTTGTACCATCTTAGGCATCAAGCAGCTGTTTATCATAATTACATAAAAAAATGGAGCATTTCAAATTTCAGCCACTTTAAAAGAAGCCATAATGGATACAAAATCTTTTAAAAGCATTCAGTTGCAACATGTATACAGTTTTATGAATTGATTTTACAAATTAAAGTAGCAAATTTTGCGAATATATTGCCCAACATTACTTTAGAATGTCAAGGACACAAACCTCTTCCCCGAAAGACCAGGGCTCATGATCAATGGTGTCCATCTCAGAATGACCTCGACAAAAGGGAAACATGGAGCCCACTCCCATCCACCTTCCAAACAGCTTTGGTGTTGCATTACCAGCAAAGCCACCAATATCTGGCCCCGAGAGTGGCTGACCACTCAGCCCCTGCACAAAAGCTCATCCTTTATCCGACTCTATTGGCCAAAATAAAAGAACTTCTATCAACAACATTCTAAGTGATACATTCTTCCAAGATAGTGTCCTATGAATGAAGACACATGGAATGCTTGAATCACAGCTAAATAATTTCAAATTATCTGCGACACTTACCAATTGAACAACCATGGAGATACTCATGTGCAGGTGCTCCCAAGTTGAAAGATTATCTCCAGTCCATGTTGCAGCATACCTTTGGCTACCAACAAACCCAGCTCGTGTCAAAACAAAGGGCCTTTTTTGTTCATTTGCTAGTTTCATCCCTTCATATGTAGATCTAGCCATCAGCATACCATAAACCTGGAAAAAAAGTAATGAACATCAGTGAGGTCAGGAACAGAAATTGTAAGTTCCATCAGGGGCAGAGAAATTATTGCCCAGCATACAGAAACAATATTAATGATTATAACATTAACAACAAATGAAAAGTGAGCTATAAGCAGTACATTGTGATAGTGTGAATGCTTCTGAACGCCTCCAAGTTCTTCATCTCCCCTATGAATATTGCTCTCTGGCATTGTCTTTGTCACAGTCTGTCAGTGAAATAAGGTTAGTAAAATCAAAAGCTATTAGTGAAAAACAGTTTTTGACTTCACCTTGAAGACAGCTGGTTCATTCATGTCATTCCATATACCATCGACACCATTAGAAATGAATTCCTTTACTAGATGAGCCCACCATGATCGGGCACTTGATTGTGTGAAATCAGGAAACGCACAAGGCCCAGGCCACACATCCCCTAAGCATAGTAGTCGATAATTAGTGAAATGCTTCAACAGAAACTTGAGTCAATTACAGGTAGAATAAAATATGTTTTAGTGCCCAAAATATAATGTTGTATAAACACCAGTTCTTTCTTGTGCAAGTATACCAATGAAAGGTTTTCCATCTGCAGTTTGAATCCAAATATCTCTTTCTGAACCACTATCATAGACAAAATAACCCTTTTCACTTTTTATCCCAGGATCAAGCATCCAGATTGCCTTGAACCCATTTTGATGAAGATCAGCTACCAGAGACTTTGGATCTGAAAACCGCTCCTGCAAAAAGAAACTGTAATCTGTTTGATTATTCACTTCAGTGACTAAATTATCATGACAAGCAATTCATGCACTGTAAAGAAGTAGTAATTTTGAACCCTAAATAACTATGATAAAAAAAAGAAACATGTAATTATATAAATATCCAAAAAATGAAATCGTCCAATCTTGGACAACAGAATAACATGATTCTACCTGATGCAGCACACTTCAAAATAAAAGAAAGAAAGAAAGAAAGAAAGGAAGGAAGGCATGAAGAGAAAATAGTATTTTTCTGAATAAAAATATGGAAATTCATGTCTCTCATACAAACTCAATTACTACAAAGAAAATCCAAGAACCAATTAGTTTTTGACATGATACTCAAATAGGACACAATACCAAATAGCATATCATGGATGGTAAGCAAAACATAATCAACAACAAAAGGTTGAAAGAATTATAATGAACAGAAATGGTTGAAAATGTGCTTATTATACTCATTTTTCTTCAACAACTTTCAATTACCTACTGCCAAAGGAAGCGTTACCTGAAATAAGCAACTCCCTCATGGAGAATTGATCTCTTTTTCTACTGTTTTTCAGGACATTTCCTGCCAACTAATAAAGAGCTGACCCCCCATAGAGCTTATATGCAACCGTATATGTATCTCTAATTCTACATCAACAGACTCTGGGAGATAAATGGCTTGTTGCATGCAAGAAAGGAGTTGAGACCCAGTTATGACACAAACATGCACAAATGGTTCTTGTCAAAATTTCAAGTTATTTATCACAGTCAACCACCAAAAACTGATATACAATACAGTGAAGTACATAATTTGAAAGGATTACATGGAAGAGAACTTGCCTTGTCAAAGGTGAAACAACGAAAACCATCCATGTAGTCTATGTCCATCCATATGACATCACAAGGCAGATTTTTTTCCCGAAATGTCTTCGCAATCTTCAACAACAAGAGAAACAAGAGCCAAGATCACATTTGATTCACTGAAAAGACATTAGTTTGACTATACATGTAGCAAAAAACAGAAGTATAATCAAAGAGGTATAATCAAAGAGGTATAAGCAAACATGTTTCAACCTCACGAACTCGAGCATCAGAAAGGTAGCTCCAACGGCATTGGTGATAGCCCAAGGCCCACTTTGGTGGCATAAAAACAGTTCCTGATGACAAAACCAAGAAAAAACAATCATCAAATCATGACCAATGAGGAGCACTGTAATATAACTAGGTATGCTACATAAATTCCTTTCAAATAGAGTCGCTGCACATGTCTAAGAACCGCTCAAATAAATTTTAACAGAATATGCATTTCAGAAAATGGAAACTAGGGAGTAAGAGTTTAGGGAAGCATTATTATTAGGCTTCAAAAACAAGTTTATTAGCTGAAGTTCTACTTGTCATTTGCAATGTAAAGATAAATATTCTATATGCCTGAAAACCATGATGCAGAGTGCATATTACCAACTGCTCGTGAGAAAGAGACAAGAACATCAGTTGGTGAAGCAAATGGACCAAATGTGATGACAGGATAGGGTGCTGCTGAGATTAGCTTTACGTTTGATTCTTTCTGCAAATCAATCTGTTAAAAATGATATGTTAATGCATCCTCGAATTTGTATAACAAACCAGCTCATAAAATAACTAAGAGACAACAAATACCTCACAGCGTCGTGTTGTATCTGCAAGAACTCCTATTGCCTCTCCATTTGGAAGTACTGCTAGAACCCAAGGGTGTGATTGGTACAAGGAAGTAGTTCCAGGGCCATAGCCCCATGCATCCGTATTCCAAGTGAAGATCTATTACAAATATATATATATATATATATATATATATATATATATATTGGTATCAGAAAATCAAGCAGAGCTTATCTTAACCTTAGAAAGTTTAAAAAAAAAAAAATAGGCAATAGTGTAAATACCCTCTTCCCTGTTCGCTCCAGCTGCCCACTAACTTCTCCAGTTCCGTAAAATGAGGTGTTCGGTGGAAACTAAATGAAACCACATTGAATGGATTATCAGAATGCAAGTTTGCTAACAGGGAAAAAATATGAAGAAATGTACATTGCTAATAACATGATGCTATATCGTGCTACCTCTAAATTGACCATTTGTTGTCCCAGTACACATTCAAAACTGGGAATGTAGGTTGGAACTGTATGGACATTCGCAAGTGGTGTATCCCTAACTTTCGGGTTTTCAAACGAAATGGTTGGAAATGCGCCATTTCTATCATCTGCAGAACAATCAAAGCGGAATACTCCATCCTCAAGAATTGGCTGAAAAATCATTTTTCCAGTTCGTGCCTGGGAGTTCAACACTTTCTCTTCCCCAACCATCTTCGACATTACTGCTGATCTTTTATCAAGCAAATTCCTTTTAATTTTTGCCGTTCTATACACTGGACAACTATACCAAGAAACTATCCAAAGATTACGTATCATCGTACGTCGTCAAAAAAGTCAAGAATCGATCAAGAACATAAAAGAATAAAAGAACTCCAAGAACATAAAAAACGATATCAAGCAGCTTCGAAAATATCTGTAGATAGATAGTTCTTCAATTCAACAAAATAGTAACCAAAAAAATAAAAAGAAAGACCACAAAACTGCAAGGATATCCCCAGGCACATATTTCTTCATCTTAAAACAAATATCGAAAGGGGAAAAAAACTCACAACAAAATTTAAAGAATTTATTCCGGTCGTTGGATAATCTCAATATATATTTCTCAGTTCAACACTAATCAAATGATACCAAATAGAAAAGGAATTCAATAGAGAAACTATAAACATATTCTTGAATTCAGAGAAATAGAAATCATGAAAATGGCAAAATGCCGTATCGAACTGACCTGATCGGATGAATCAGAGAAATTCCAGCTACAGCCCTGCTACTGAAGTGAGATTCTAAGTTCAAGAAATGCAGAAATTTGAGATTTTTCAGTGACCCTTTTGAGATTCTTGAAATAGAACTGTGGCAATGACTGAGTGATTGTTGCCCGTGTGATATAAGCGACGGTCGAATTAAGTACGAGGATTTTTCCATCTAGTCTAGGCCAATAATAAGAAAAGGAATATAAATTTATTACAGTGCGTGTTATGTTGGAATTATTTTAATCGTTAAAAAATGTGGAAAATTGAAGAATATTTTTCGCGGAATTATTTGTCGGAACCGGAGAGCTTCGCAGTGGTTATGGGGCGCGTGTTGTCACTCATCAACAACCTCCATGATTGAATGAAAGTGCTGATGAGTCATCGCTTTTTGCAGTTTTAAAAACGTGATACGATGATAGCGACTTTTGATATTTTGATCAAACTTTTTTTTTGGGGGGTAAATTTCACTTTAACCCCCTATTTTGGTCCTTTTTTTTTATAAAAAAAAATGTATTCAAATTAAAAGTATTAACTAAACAATAGTTCCTAGTTAGTTTTTCAAAGTTGTTATAAATTTACCATGTGACTGATTTTCCAGCACCGAAAATCTCACGTGTCACGCCGGATGAGTGCATGGAATTTCCGGTTTAATAAACGAAATTACAAGGAATAAATAATCCTACGTCGAAAACTAAGGTGGCGTCGTTTTCATTTTAGTTTTCCCAACTTTTATTTATTTTCATTTTTTCCTATCCAATGAATCTTTATTTTATTTTATTTTATTTTTTATAGTCAGAGAAAAAGGTGCACTTTGTCAGTTTTCATCCATAATATTTTGCTTTTGATAAAAAAAAATGACTAGATTCTAATACATGTGTGTGATTTTTTTAAGGGTGCAAATGTATCTTCGACTTGTATGATTATATCAAGGAAAAAGGGTCAACTAGGACCCTGGACTATTTGTTCGGACTTAAATAAAATCTCGATTTAAATTGCAAGTCAAATAGATCCTCAAACTTTTGATTATAGTTCGACTAGCACCCTCTTTTCACCCTTAAACTAGTGGACATAATATTCATCCATTTCACCGCTTGAACCTTGTGTTGATTAGAAACTAACAAACCTGCAACAACCAATCTTTCATCTTTCATTCTTTCTTCTTCTTCTTTTGTTCTTCCCCCTTTTATTTATACATCTTTATTGTTCTTCCGACTTATACTTCTCGGCCTCCTGCACCTCCTCATTGCCTTCATCACTCAAGATCACAGCTTGTAAATTCTAAGACATCTGAGTTCATTAAAAAAAAGGGAGATATCATCAACATGCAGTATATATCCGCCAAATACAGAGATGAAAATATTTACAAATATATATGACACGGAATAGAGTGTCGATTCTTGAAATAAAGATATCAAAATATGATTTCTTATCTACATAACCTAATTCACCCAACGCAGTAAAGTTGCAATTGGATTAAAATATGGAGGCTAAAAATCAGAACATGTGATAAATGAAATTCCAAGTAAAAACAAAATAAAGAAGAGCAGTTGGAAAGAATCCGTAAAGTTCAATATTTCACCTTAAAGTTGGAGTAAATTCGATGGCGGAAGTCCGGAATCTTCGATGCAGATGTAAGAACAAAAGGAGGAAAAAAAAAAGAAAAAAGAAAAGAAAGAAAGACGAAAGATTGGTTGATGCAGGTTTGTTAGTTTCAGTATTCAATTTGAGTGCTTTATTGTAAATTACTGGAGTATTTTATTTTACTCGACATCTAGTACATATTCTAACATCAATGCTACATACATCGTATGCTGATAAAATTATTTGAAAGTGCGCGCGTGCGCGCACACACACACATATAGTTTACTGGTTTTAAAAAATTATATATTATTTAGTTATTAAGTTACTCTTTTTTAAGGATTATTTATTTACAAATAAACACATGAAGATACAATTTGTAATTGATGCACATTGGTTGGAAATAAGGGTATCTTGGGCAGAAAATTAATTAAAGAGAAGTTGTGCATATTTTTTAAAAAAACACAAGAAATTTGGTGCAATTTAATAAACACACAAGTGAGTTTGGTGTAAATTTTTTATAATTGTAGCACCCCGATTCTGAAAGATCGTGGAATTGAACGCCACGGTCCACGAGGGTTGGAATTAAAAAATGGGAAAGAAATTGGGTAATTTAATTAATGAAATCTCAACAGAAGACTCAGAACAATCAAACATACTTTATAATAACATATACTTATCCATAATACCAAGATCAGAGTTCTTATTATTTAACAAAAGAATACCATAAGTGCGTAAGCTCAATTTTTAACAGAATACTAACAAAATGGACAACGGGAAAATGCGTAAATTATAATAGCTCATTTCTCAGCACCGTCACCTCCTCGCGTCAGCCTACTGACTTGAAAGTGTTTGAAAAGATTTTAGCTGAGTATTAATGCATTCAGTGGACAAGTTTTCACAATTTAAGTTATGCAAATCATTTTCTAAAAGTAATTTATCTGTATCCATGGAGGTAGTGAAGCTTAGGAGATTTTAAAGTTGGAAACAACCTTAGTTCACCAAAATATTTTATCGTGAAGCGTTTAATAGTATAATCAGTCAGTGCCCGCAACCCCTATGACATCTCCAATGCGTAAAGTTTATGAGTATAACCAATTAGTGTAACCTTCATTTTAGTCTTTCGACAATGAATAGGACATGACGAATAATGCATGTAATATTGTAGCTATTTACATTGACACAGAGCTAGTTTATAAGACTCCGACAACATATAGTAGTATGAAAATATTTAACACAGATAATCACATATGCAATTTTAACAAAGCATAGTTTACTAACTTGAAAGATACAATTTGCAAAGATAAAGTAGCCCACCTTATAGATAAATTAGTTGTAGCTTTATTCATGACTTATCGTCCTAAGCCAGTCGCCGAATTAGGACCTTACACTTAATATATAGGTATAACCATGGTCATCTGTTGCTCATCATAATCGTGTCTCGAGTTATGACATATACATAAGAACTATGGCTTAATAGCATAATAATGTTCTACACATATACTATAATGAAAATTAAGGATTTAGGAAAACAAGCCCCTAAAATAAGAACGTGACATCACGCCGCTTAAAGGTTGAATAGGTGATCCTAGCTTAAAAATGTAGCGAAGTCCTCGATCGTGCAAATAAATACCTTAAATACATAAAGGAAAATTACAATACTTAATGTATGTTTAAAGAATCATATAATAATATGGAAAATTGATTTATTATATCATACACTTAATTTTCGAACTTAATTTTAATTTGAGCAAAATAACAAAAATACAAATAAGATAAAAATGATAATATAATTTTATAGTCAAGAGGGCTTGTCACTTGAACACATAATCAATAACATAAAATAAATTAATAAGAGCATAGCCACTAAACTAGAAGAATTTATGCAACATTAATTAAATTACTTTAATTAAATACACTCATAAGTGCTCGAGTAAAAAGATAATTCTAAAATACATCATTGGAACTCTAATAACAATTAGAACAATAATGACTAAGCCTCATTTTCAAAAATTAAGCTCATATAATGTCTAAAATGGTCTTATGTTAAAATGAATAAAAATAATAAAAATTGCCTCAAATAGATTTGAACTAATGAAGGGGTTTCGAACTCTTAACCTCTTATTTAAACTAGTATTTCCGGCGTGTGATGCACGATATTTAATTTAAGCATTCTAATTAAAGTATGTATAACATATCAACCATGTTGGAAAAATAAAATCCGACAACATGAAAATAATTAATTGAGGAAAATTTGACTCCAAAGCTGAAAGAATTGTTGTAAATATAGTCCACTGATATGCACACCAGAATAACGTACACCACCAATATTCTGCTGAGCTCAATCTAAGGCCGCCAATGTTCGATAGTTTTTGAACTTATGCGTGCCTAAAATTTTACATTAGCATAAAACTTGATAAATAAAAAAGATAATACAAAAAAAAAAACAGAGAATAAATGCTTATTCAAAATTGGAAAGCACAATATGTAATTTGTAATTGTATAAACTCCACGATGTTAAGTTGTATCATCATTGTAATTTACCACAATATTTTAATTTGCAATTGTATGAATTCCACAATTTGTAATCTATAATTTGTAATTATAAACTCCCTTTCTTTGCAATCCATTGTCAATAATATTTTTCCATCAACATGGTGATTTATAAGTATCTAAAAATAATCAATGGTTGTAAGTCACATCACCTGATAGGAATATATAAAGAGACAAAGTCCTTGATAAAGGTTTTAAAATAGAATTACAAGAACATAAGTTAAAAACAGTAAAAAAGATTGACAACTAATTAAGAAAGAAAATAATATAAACCATTTTGGCCTATCTTAAATAGGAAATGAAAAATACCAATCAAAATAAGCAAAATGAGCCTTCATTATCTCTTCATTGCTGCCTTTGCTGGTAGGTCTTCAAACAGCTACCTAGCATTCAATTCATGTGTCAGTCAAAATATTTTTTTTCGTTACCACCAAAATTCAAATCAGATTGTGTATTTTAAGTTTTTAACTACAAGTTCACCAACTTCATCATGGAAATGATTTAATGAACATAATGTGTGTGTATATATATATATATCGATTTTTAACAATTCATACGTAGAAGAATGAGAAAGAAATGGATATTATTAAAAACATTCATCTTATTATTGTTAACGAAACATATGTATGATTAGTCACTTTAATTCATTCATTTTAGGATTGAATCATATTTAGGTTAGTGTACTTTTAAGTTTTTTAAGTGGATCCCTATACATTTATTTATAAACATTGAGCTCTTGTATTTTCACTTTATTTTAAAAAAAAAAAATTGATAATTGACCCTTCGTTTATAAAAAATAAGTTCATATATATACTTGGCAAAATCTCCCGTGCATCAGGTACATGGGTCGGCCCATGAGACGGACCCGACCCGTACCGACCCGACCCGCGCTCACGACCCGGATAATAAATATCTTGACAGACCCAGTTTTCCCTCATTTCTCCCCCATTTCACCCATTGCGATTCGAAGCTAATCTTAGCCGCCTCCCACCGCGATACTTCCGCCTCATCTCCTCCGTTACTCTTCACCGCCGATCGCCAACCCGAAAACCTAGACGGCTCATCTCCACCGCGATTCTTCACCCCTGATTGCAAACCCTAGCTCGCTCACGGTGTCTCTCTCCCCAAAGTTTGGTGTTTAGCATCTGTCGCTGTGCCTTTGTCTCCCGGAGATTGGTGGTTCGTGTCTTCTGTTCCCGGAGTCTCTCTCTCTCCCGGCCCGGCGAAATTAATCTTGGTATTATTTTCTTTCTCCTCTAAGAATGTTAGAATGGAGTAAAAGAGCTTGAATTTCTATGAATCACTAGTAGTTTTGCTTCAGGTTATTATGACCTTTGTTAGTTATAGAAATCATTTTTACTCCCCTGTCTGTATTCTGTGACAAATCAGATCGTGAGATTTTTGTTGGATCATTGATTTTTTTGGCTACAATACCTGCAGATTGTGGCTCGGGGATTGGGAGGATCACCAAGAATCTTCTTATAAGATATTTTAATAAGGTACTCTTTTTTCTCACTTTGCGCCTTTCGTATATCACATTTTTGGTAGCCAAGGGATTGTCAAAAGAATCCAACTTGTTACTGGCAATGGTATCTAAAATATCTGATCCTTGACATTATTGTGAAAATGCTTGGAATTCTTTTATTTAATTACAATTTCATGTTACAATCTACAATTCTTGTATAGATTAGGCATTTTATTGAATATGTTCCTGTATCTGAAAAAATGAATTGACAATAACAGAAGTGGTGTATAGAGTATCAATTTGCATGCTGCTTAGTACCAAATGAAATGTATACAAGTATCAATTATGTTCTATGTTTTATATTTTGTATGTGTGTGCAATTTCTATTTTTTTTTCAAAATTTTCATGATGATTAGTACCAAATGAGATGCCTATAAGTATCAGAGTGATTTTGTTTTATGTTTTATTTGTGTGTGTGTTTTTTTTGTATAGAGTATCAATATTGATGTTGATTAGTACCAAATCATATGCTTACAAGTATCAAATTTTGTTTTATATTTTATTTGTGTGCAATTTACAATTTTTTTGTATGGAGTATCAATCTTGAAACAGAATTGTACTATTTGAGTTGACTGTATGTATCAAAATTTGAAGTATTGTGTTGTATAGTATGTTGTGCTTTTTATATGTGCATGTATGGGTTCAATTTTTATATCCATTTTGGTTTAGTTAGTGTTATTGGTTTATATGTCTATATTTTTATCATCGTGTGGTGTAGTATCACTCCGTATGCTTATTAGTACCATTTTATATGCATAGTAGTATCAAACTATTTCATACAGTAATTATGTAATCTATATTTTTCATAGTTTGTGTGTTTTAATATTTGGTTTCATTGACTTATATCAGGTTTGCTCAATGAAGAAAAAGGTGTTCAAGAAGCAAGAAGCTTCCAAGGGTGTGAATGTCACCGCGAAGTGTTTTATGTTTTGGTTTTTTTTTATCGTGAAGTCTGTTGGTCGAAGGAATGCCCTGTACTGTCCTCGTATTGCCCTTGTTGGAACAAATGATTTAAGATTCGAAGTGTATGAGATGGTGCTTGCATTCATGAACAGGAAGAAGAAGTGAGTGAGAAGCTTATATGTATTTTTTGGATATTTGTGGTGTTACGCTAGATATTTGATCAAAACTTATGAATATTTTGATGTGGTGCTTTGGATTTGTTAGATGTGTTGGATTTAGTTGTTTGGATTTGGTGGTTTGGGTTTGTTTACATGAAGTTGGTTATAATGTTGGAGATGGGTTGAAATACTGTTCTTGTTTTATTTTTGTGAGATGTATGCTGGTGAATGGATGTTTTTGTATTATTTATTTTGATTGAATGGAATGGTGGTTTTGTATGTAGTTTACAGGTTGATGTTGAATTTTGTCCTTTTAATAACTAGCATAACCTGTATTAAACAAGACCTATATTTATTCACACATACAATCGCAGTACCAATTGTTAATCTATATAGTATCAAATCTTCAATAAAAAAGTAACTGTTGATTTCATGTTAAGGTGTAATTTTGATATACGTATATTGATTTTAAGGAAAGTCAAATTTGTTTTTAGAAATGATATTAGTATCATTCGTGTATTTATAAAGCATCACATTTTTAAAAAAAAAGTAACAATACATCCTGAAGAGTGTCATTTATTTAGCGTAAATGTATCAATTGTAAAATAAAAACGTATCATTTTTAGAAACAAATGTAATATCAGTTTAAGGAGGATCTTAAAATCACAGACAGAGAAAGAGTGTCTTGTATCTTTTTTGCTTCACAATATATCAAGTTTAAAGAACTCCCTTTTCAGCTCATACATATAGAATGTGCAAAACAAAGCAAGCTAGAATCAATCACCTAACACCATTGCAACCTAACCACACAGGAGTGCAAAAAAGGACAAAACACAAATAAATGCAATTGCTACTAGCTAATGCATCCATTGTAGCTTTAGTTTCTACTACATGTGGAGAAGTGCCTTTTCTTCTTAAACTTCACAAGGGTAATCAACATTTTTGATTCAAATTGAACTCTTAAAACATCCCAAGATAAATTTTAAAAAATGAGCAATCTTCAATCCAATAATCTGCAAAATAAATTTAACAAGTGAGTCAGTCAGATAGAACATGTACCATTTAATAAACATGAAAGTATCAATTGTGCTGAAGACAGGTACCAACCTGATATCGATCTAAAAACAAACGAGGGTTGGGAGTCTTGAAGCCAAACTCACTCAACTAATTTGAGCTTCCTCCAACATTGCTCTTCTTCTTTCAACATTTGGTTCGTAACCGAGCTTGAAGTAGCAACCCAAAACAGCGAACCCAAAGTCCACTCGATTCAGAAGACAATAGCAAGAAATTTGACAATGATATGACAGAGCACATGCAAGAAATCAGCTAATAGGGTGGATCTCAACTGGATAAGCCTGAGAATAACAGAATTATCGAGTTTCTTTTGAATCATTATGTCCATTAATATGATCATAAACAATTAATAGCTTAGTATATAAGGTTGTAATGAAAAAAGATGAGTAGTTCGACATCCTCCAAAGAAGGAAAAATATAACAGTACTGCCAAGACTCACTTGCAATGCATTCTTTATCTGAGAAGACTCGGGAAACAATCTTAAAGCCACTCCATTAACTTTAAGATCAAAAATCTGAAACCATCACTTTCTATTACTCATGGGAATAATTAATCAAAGATTGAATGGATACACAAAAGAAAGCATTCAAGTTTATATAATTCGCAGTGACATTAACAAGAATATATTCAGTTAAAAGCTTATTCCATCTAATAACTATGCCACAACAGTTTTGCGCAAAAAAAAAGAAGAAGAAGAAAAAAACTATAATTATTTAGTAAGGGCATAAACACAACCTCCAAAGAACAAGGTACTGAAATGAGCAATGCTATTATTCTGCCATCACTGTATGGGGGTAAGGTTTGATTCCCAATCCTCAACTCCAGGAAGAACAAAAAAAGAAACACGCACACAACGCCTCTCTACTGTTTTTTAGTAGCACCAGTCACAACTTCAAACACAGTAGGTAGATCATTGATCATGCAGAAGAGCCGCTTCCTGCACCAAAAAGAGAAGTCTATCACGTACATATAAACTTGGACAAAGCTTCAAACATGTACAGTGACATAGATGCTCGATATTTTAAAGTCATGGAGGCAATGATAGGTAAATGACAGTGCCTCCTCCACTAATTAAGAATAATCTGCATCCAAGTCCAATCAATATTTGAATATCATGTTTATGCTGACCAATCTTATACCAGACCAAGAAATACGACACAATCAATAATTTCTCATAATCATGGTTTTCTATAGAACACTGAAGAAATATAGATCTATAATATAATCAAAATAATTGGTAGTTCCCCCAATTATTTTTACTAGATTTCAACTCATAACTATCAACAAAACCACCACTAAATCTCCAAAAATTCCCCCAAAATATATCAATTAGGGTAAAAACAGAAACAACAATTCATCAATTTTAACAGCAAAACGAACATAAATCACAACAATGCAATAATTGTTAGAATATACAAAATTAATCTCACAACTACAATCCACACAATTGAATAGATTTGATTGAATTCTAGTGACTCACCTTCAAATTATCGAGCTGCAGAAAAAATGGAATGAAAATCGGATTTCTTCAATGTCGAAGTTAATCTCTTCGTCGTAGCTTCCGACGCGGTGGTCCTGGCCTTCCGGCGGCGACGTTGATGGTGGCGGCGGTCGCGAGAGGTTGCCGATCCCCTCTCGCCGTCATGTGGGTCACCTTTTCCACTCTTTCCGCTCTCTCTCAGTTTCGCGTATGTTTTCTGTATTTTTTTTTAGGTTAGACATGTGCTGGATCCGGGTTGATGGGCCGACCCGTCTCATGGGCCGGCCTATGCACCTTATACACAGGAGACCAGCCCTATATACTTTCATTAATGTTAAAATTAGGTTATTGAATCAGTAATTAAGTTCGTGTACCGTACCTTTATGTGTTTTGTGATGTTGGCAAATTTATAATGTGTACAATAATTAATATTTAAGATCGATAAATCTATCTATCTATACATATATATTAAGGAAAAATTGAAGGAGTAAAATTATCATAAACAAAGTTAGTAAAAACTTTATTTAAAAAATATTTATGTCGAAAATATTTCTTCGAAATAAATTTTCATTTTTGAACCAAACCATATTTGAAACCCAGATTCTAGCGATTAGCGAAGGTGACTGGCGACGGGGTGGGAGGTGAGAGTTTTCTAGTGGGTGGTGAGAGATTGGCGACGGGGTGGGAGGCCGCTGGTGATGGGTTGGTGTCGCCAGAGATTGGCGAGCTACGGGTGGATGAAGAGAGAGAAAGGGAGGGGGGAGCAGATGAATAGATGGGCGGCAAGCCGAAGAAGAAGGAAGAAGAACGACGGCAGATGAGCAGAAACGGCGGAAGGAGGAGGAATTTTTTTTATTATTATTTTGATTTTTATTTAATAAGAATATTTAAATAATTTTATAATTAATTATCTTGGAATTAATTCATTTTATGATGCAAATAGTATTTTTAGCAGTGCAAATAATCGCTCCCGTCAAATTAATGTAGGAAAATATATGAAAACAAACTTGAAATATGTTATGATATTAAAAAACTTGGACTTTTTGGGAGTGGAGATGGAAGGAGCGTAGTTTGGTTATGATAAAGGGTTGGTCCAGAGGCAGAGGCAGAGGCCGCTCCTTGCTATCATATTCACGTCTAATTTCATACATCATAATCGTGGGCGGGCCTAAATTGTTTTCCTACTTACAATTTTTATATATATATATATATATATAGTTTCCTACTAACGAGATCAGAAGGCGTTTGAAATTTAATTAGTCGATTCTATCTTACCAGTGTTCTACAAAATTTCATTTGATATTTCGTCTAAACTAGCTAGACTCAATTTATCTATCTTTTTATTTGCTCAAAACAATATATATACATATTTGTGTGTGTGTGTGTCCCCTTGAATTGAAGCAACAGTTTAATTTGAGGAATTGAGTGTTTTTAAAGTGGAGTCGTGACATTCTTGAAATCAATAAAATTATCAATAATTTGTAAATTTATTATTATTATTGTTGTTGTGCAGGGTACAGACCTACAAAAATACATTACTCCCTTACCAACTAGTTGTTATATAATTTCCTCGAAAAAAAATAGTGGTTATATGCATGATTATATCAATAGTTTGGTCGAGTTTTCGGATCTTGCAAGCATTTGTCTTATTCAGTTTTGTTATTTCAAAATCTTTATTAATTTGACTGTATTTAGATAGATAACTTAAAAAATATTGTAAGGCAGCAGCCTCTGTGGGGAAAAAAAATAGTGGTTATATGCATGATTTAAATTTGTTGCTCGTATTTTAATATGTTTTACAGTTTTAGACATGTAATAAAACCAATAAATAATTAACTAGAGTTCCACTTGACTTCTGATTTCTGTGTAACCCAACTTCTTAATGATTAATTAATTCCAGCATTGTAGTAAGATCTAAAATTAATTTATATCATCTAGGATTGTGCAAACGGTCGGTCCGGTCCTAGATCGAACCGACAAAGGAAGATCGAATACACCGAATGTATTTTTTTCGTACCAAACCGACCGAATAAGATTTTTGGACCGGACCGAAGATTGGCCGAATTATTCGGTCGGTCCAGTCGGTCCGACCGAATAATTTTCTTTCCTAATAGTTTAATTATATATCGATTAGCTAATATAATAATATTATATATATTATACTTTATATGATATAATTAATTAATTATATATCTATTAACTAATAGTAATATTATAAATATATATTATATATATATTAAATTATTAATAATATAATAATCTTATTCGGTCGATCGATCCGTCCATTTTCATTTTTTCTCAGGACCGGACCGACCGACAAAATATTCGGTCCGTTAAAATTAGGACCGGACCGACCAAATGACTCAATTTTCGGTCGATCCGGTCGGTCCTTGCACACCCCTAATATCATCTCATTCGTTACATTAGCAAGCTAAGAAGCTTATTTTTATGAAATTAAAATGATTTGCTTTCTATTCAATTTATTTCAAAATACGTATGCCTCTAAAATCAAAAGTGGTAAAATAAAATCTTAATTTATTTTGTGTCCCGGTGAGGATGGTATAGTGGTGGAGTGAGATTGTTTAGAGACCAAAGGTCATGAGTTCGAATTTCCTCAATACCACCATATCGAGTGTGTATGTAAAAAAAAAACTTAATTTATTTTGCTTTCTTGAAATTAATTTAAAATACATATTACTAGAGAATGGATAAAAAAATACACATTTATGGTGTGAGAACTAGGCTTATATCTAGATGATCTGATGATTGAGATTTAATGTCAAAGTCAAGACAAAACGAAGGAGACGGAGATATAGTCGTCCAACCCTTATAAAAATGATGATGCCATCATTTTTAAAAAGAAATCTTAAAAACTTTTAACGATTATAACTTGCTCATTTCTAATCGAATCAACACAAATAATATATTAAATTAAAGCTCTTTTCATACTCTTTAATTCAATATTAGTCATGGATATGTTTGTATAAATAAATATGTACGAAAAGTACAAAAGATACATTTTCACTCGTATCTAGCACGAAAATGCTTTCATTAGCTTTTAATAATAATTCGTCAACATTATGCTAACGAATCATTTGTTATATGCTCACACTATATTCACTGTGCTAACGAAGTATTATCATAATGTTAATGTAGCACACATACTTATATTATTACTATTATTATTATTATTATTATTATTTTATTTTTTATTTTTTTGTTACATTTCAATTATGATTTATAATTATTTTTTATGATTTAATTATTATTTTTTAGTTACTAATTGATTATTATATATTATTTATTTCATCAAATTATAATACATTAATTAGGATTTACTTCATCCAAATATGATTTATACCTTATGCTAATGAAACATTGTCATGTGCTAAAATAGTTTCTCCGTAATGTTGATAAAATATCATTATAATGCTAATGTTGTATATTTATATTGTTATTATGATTTATCACATCAAATTGACATCGATCGGTTTTAATTTTTGGCACAATTTTTATTTAAAAAACGTACATACAATAACATGTTTAAGGAGCTTTTGTAATTTACAAATTATTTAGGGACCTTTACAGGCATAGGTTAATACAAAGATGTATTTTGCCAAAAAGAAAAGACATCTAATGCTTAATATTGAGTAATTATGGGGATATAATTAATTTCGTTAACATATTTCGAGGCTTTTTTTAGAGGAAAACATAAATTAATATATTAAAAGGCTCAATCAAATTTTTCTTACTATTTAAACAATCGAAAGTCCAAGATTAGTTAATATTTTACTTTTTAGAACAGTAAATTTAAAATTAAAACAAGCATAAAACACTAAAAATTTCAAATGAAGATTCACAAGATAAAATAAAGGGTCCTAATGTGCTAAATTATAGATTAGGGTGATCTCGATAATCGCTCAACTAACATACTCTCCCTCCCTCAACAAGATTCGGAACAAAAAAAATCAAAGTACTTTCTCAAGCTACTTGAATATTGAGGCTATAGTTAAAATCCCTATCTCTTGTGGATAATTAACAAACTAGCTTATCTAGGCTTAAATCAAGTCCATCTTCTCAATTACTCACTATTCTCCCGAAATCACAAGAAATTGAGCTCATAAATCAAACACCCATGCAAAATATTTTTTCTCAAAACACATCTAACACAAACATAAACCCTGATAGAGGCCAACCCATAGAATTTAACAATTATCACATTGATTTATGAGGAAAAAGGAGAAAGAAAGTACATCAATTGAGCAATTATTTCAAACACCCGTCATCTAAAGTTAAACACCCTAGAACATGGAAAAATTAGTCATTCATACTTGATAAAACCAAAATGAAATCAAAATAAGAAACCATAGATAAAAGTCAGGATTAAACCCGAAAAATTGAACAAATCCTCAAATTCTTCCTTGCTTTTTAAGCCTTCCAAAAGCTCTCCAATACACAAAAAACTATATCTCTATATTTTTGTATAATAAAAAGGGGCTTAGCCTTCATTTTCGAATTCTGGAGGCTTTAAATACTAGGTCAAAATACGCCCAATAAAATTAACTCTAAAATGTAATAAAAATACAAAATTATGCGAGAAAGGGTACGGGTGCGAGACGGGGTTGGTCGCGCCCTTCAGTCGCACCGATCAGCGTGGGCGTGCACCTCGCACCACCCGCTCATGCCTGTCCAGCAATATCGCCTTGTTGAGTCGGAGCGTGGGTTGCGTCGGCCAATCGCGCTCGTCCAATGTGTTTCTTCGCCGCTAAGCCAGAGTGCTCGGGTTGTGTCTCCTTACATGCATATGATCCTTTGATTGGCTTTCGTTGTCTCTTTTGCTCGATTTTTTACCTGAAAAGCGCAACGTAAATTATAATTCACCTATTACATAATTAAGCTAAACTACTAGCAAAAGCAACTTAAAACTAGACAAAAATCCTTAAAAATGCAATAGAAAGATACGGAAATAATAGCAAAAATCCCACATATCAGTTCACAAGTTCAAACAACTGAACACAAATATTTCAGATATACACCGACCGGTATCAGAAAAAAGGGAGGGCGGGGTAATGGATAGCTTCTTTAGCTAGAGCATGAGCTGCTTTATTTGTGTTAATGCATATAATTTGATGTTTCATTCATTCTGAGCAATGATAAATGCGTTTTGAGAAATATTTTTATTTTAGATAAATAATTTGTTTCATTGTGTTACTACGAGATATAATATTGCAAAAATATTCTTTAATTTGTTATGGTTGGCAAGTATATGATATAATATTGTACAAACATTATGATAAGTCCCAAAAAATATGCATGAAATCAAATATTATTCTATGGAAATGCCAGGCAAGGAAAAAATGGAAGTTCTTATTGGAGACAAAATAAAATAAAATAAAGTGATGCAAAAAATCTCATCATTTAAAATGCCAGCTTAACTTTTATCACGATTTTATTGAATTTTAAGTCAGTAATATAAATATATATATAGAGAGAGATGATATGCTGCGTGCGTAACTGGTTTAGGCGCCTGTGTGAGCGACAGGTCACGTCAGCGATTAATTCTTATTTTTTTATGTTATTTAATATTTATTTTTTCCTCTATCTTTTTTCACCGCTTGTTGACTAGTTTTTTCGCCCATGTCCATTGATGACTGTTGTCTTCACTCCAGATCCCTCTCCTGTCCTTTCTTCCTGGAAATTTTGATTTATTATTCATTGCGCCGCTCTCTGAAGATCTGGTATTTTATTTCTCGGCATCGCTAGCTGCTCGTTCCGATCTTTGAAAAAATCTGATTTTTTTTTCAACTCGCTACTTTTTCAGTCTTTCCCTGAAAATATGATGTTCTCCACTGCTCTTCTACTCTCTCTCCCTCAAAAATCTAATTTTTTTTCTTGTGTACGGTTACTTGCTTGTTGATTCTCTAAATATTTGATTTTCCCCTTAGTATATCTCTCTAAAAGTTATTTGCAGAATTAGTTGGGTAAATGAGATCAGGTTCTTCCTATTAGCATTTTGCTATTTTAATTACTCAAAAATAATATTCAGATTGCTTTTAATATCAACAAATGGCTCTGATTTTCAATCTAATAATATACTGAGGGAAAATATACCATATTTTGACTTCTTAGTGTGTATTCTCAAGAGACAAATTAAGCCCAATTAGGAAGTTCAGACGATTCATCTGCCGTCGACGAGATGTGTTCGATGTATCTAGCAGCGAGGTGAAAAAATGAGATTTTAGGAGAGAGATAAAAAGAAAAACAAGCAGGCAAATGGACAAATGGACAGAGAGAGACATCAAAATTTTCAGATTGAGCGACAGATCGCAGGCGCTAGAAAAAAAAAACTCCATAATTTTCAGGAAGCGGTAGAGCAGAAAAAATAAAATTATTGAGGGAGAAAAAGAAATTAGAGGGGAGACGATGACGGACCATGAGCATCTTTAGGGGAAAAGAGAAAAGAAAAAAAAACTAAATAAAATTGACTGACGTGGCCCGTCGCTCACACAGGCGCCTAAATCAGTTACGCAGCATATCATTTCTCTCTCTCTCTCTCTCTCTCTCTCTATATATATATATATATATATATATTTTTGGAAGGCGATCTTTGTAAATTATGCAAACCAAACATATGATAATTGAAAAATTAAGTGTGACATACTCCAAAATCATGCAAATCACATAATATGTAATTAATTGAAAAATCATGTGTGCTAGATTCACCACAAAAAAAACATGCAAACCACACAATTGAAAAATTAGGTATGACAAACGCATTGCAAACAACATGCATGGAAGATTAGGTAAACTACACAATTAGAAAATTAAATGTGATAGACTCACATTTAGCAGCGTTGGTGAAATTTGAAGTCGAGATATTCGGTCCTAAACTATCTCACTCTACCGATGAGTCATCCTTGAGGGACAAGTTTGTATTTTATTTTCAATTCAAAATTTAAATGGCCAAATACAATTAGTGAAATGTTTTTATTAAAAATAAATAAAAATTTATAGACACACAAAAAAATCTCGAGCGCATATGCACCCAAGAAAAGGATATCTCTTCTGCTAGAAATCCATTTTTCACTTTTATTCAAATTAGGAATATAATGTAACTAATATTGTTACACTAAATCTATATCTATATAATATAATAAAATGGAGTTGTATAACACTATTGATTTCCCTACCAAAAGCATACAATCATTAACAATTTTTATAAATAAAAATTTCCCTATCTCTCTCTCTCTCTCACGCGAGCGCGCACACACATATATCATACACATTTTTAATTATAGAATTTATTTATAATTTTTTTTAATTACATCGAATATGAAATAGTTAATAATTTTACATTCTTATTAAATTTATAACTAAATCCATAGAATTATATTTATAAATTAATATAGTCTGTTTGTTTTATTTATTGTTTTTGAGAAAATATAGTCTAATATTATTGGATATACAATCATAATTGACATATTTTATAAATTAATATAGTATGTTTTTTCTATCAATATGTAAATTTTGTAATTTTGGGATATGAGTTTAAAATTTCTCAAATGTTAGGTACTGAAGAGTAATCAATCCTATTTTAATGTAAACAAAATAAAGATTGATATATAATAAAAATAAGTAAATTGCTTTATTATGGTTTCTTAAATTGATTTTTTTATGTCTTAAATATATTTATTAACCTTATTTTTTTGGCTACTTACATTAATTTTACACACATCATAATTATCAATATTTTTAGAGTTAGATCCAATAATTAATCTATGTAAATATACAATCTAAAAAAACCGTTAAACTGAAACGTATATTATTGTCATAAACTCTGTTCACATATTTTTTTTTTTAAGTTTAGTCAGTTGTATGTAGCTGTTTCACGAGTCCCAGATCTTGATTGTTTGAAAATTTTGATTTATAAAGATAATAGGGCATGGTTGGTATGATGGAATGGAATGAGAATGGAATCACATTCCCACGTCCATTACATTCCCACGTCCATTCTCATTCCTATAGCTGGTATGATTTTTCAGTTGGAAATGATCATTCCCGAAGGAATCACATTACCATGAACATATGATTAACCATTATTTTTCACTCCCGTGGTATTATGCAGTCCCGATTATCAAATTTTTTTTTTTATTTTGTAAAACTATACTTTGTTTTTTGTATTGAGAAATGAAATCTCATATTCTTATAAAATATTTTATTAGAAAATAAAATTATAATAAATATAATAATTTTTCTAGCCAAATTTAAATTAAATTAATTTTTAAGAAAAACTAAAGAAAATTATATAAAGACTTAAAAATCGTCAATCATTTTTTAAAATTAATACGAAAAATTTGAAAATTTTCAAAATTATTTGACGATAAATATTATAAAATATTTGAAATTTATGATTTTTTTTAAAACTCATTAATAATTTATTAATGATTCTTTTTTTTTGTAATATTTCACAAACGTACTAATGATATTATAGGATAACACAAAATATACAAACCCGATAATCATTAGTGAAATACTTATTAAAAGCATACTCTTTTTTTTTACAAGTGTTAATAAAGTAAAAATATCGCATAATATTCAATAATATGTTATTAAAATATAATATTATCTTTGAAAGAAGAGTAATTTATTATTTAGAACTAAATAAGTCAATTTGTGCATTTTATTTATTAATTGCATACCGTCATAATAAATCAATTCAAAAATGTAAATTGTTGTCATACCAACCCAAAGAAATGACAATAGTCATTCCATTCTCATCATCATTCAATTACTAAGTTCATTCCATTCACACTTGATTCCATTACGACATACCAGCCATCCCCTAATAGTGTAATAAATGTTAATACAAACTTTAAGCGCTACATAATTCAAGATATAATATTTGATAATAGTAGCTTATTAATTAGTTACACAATTATTTGAAATATATTATACTGTAATCATAATATATATATAGTATGTATGTATATGCATTTGTACGTGTGTACTCGAGCAATTATTTCTTTTATCAATTGAAAACTTAATTTCTTTTAAATATAAAATAATAATTATTTGACATAAAAAATGTAAAAATAACAGGACAAATTAAATACGGTATTAATTTACAAATTAAAATATTATTATATGACCATGAATGATCATATAGGTGACACGGGTGAAAATCTAGTGTGATATTAATATATACTGATAAATAAAATTACTATAAACAATGAAGAGATGATATAAAATTAACGTACCACCTGCGGGATTTGGCGGCACTAAAACCGCACCACAACTCATGCTTTGACCACCTTATTCTCACTTCCTACAACCTCCAACTCCAAATCTTTCCCTCTCTTCACTCTCTCTCTCTCTCTCTCTCAACTTGTCCACCATTTCCGCACAAACACAAGAAATTAATGGACTCATTGCCCAGCCTTCTCTGTGGAGAAGACGGCTCCTCTTTGGACCAACACTTCAATTTCGAACATGATTCTGAATACATCGAAATCTTAATTCGAAAAGAAACCATCTTCGAATCCAACTTTCCACTCAAAAGCGAAAGAAACTGGCGCCGGGATGCGGTCAAATGGATTCTTCACGTCTGTTTTCTTCATCACCGGTTTAATTTCTACACATTTTCTTTCTTATTATTAAATAATTAATTGGATAGAGTTTCTTCTTTTAATTTTTTGGACAGAAAGGGGCCCTTTTTGGATTTCACTTCCGTACAGCCTATCTCTCGTTGATTTACTTGGATCGATTCTTTTCCAGAAGAACAATTGACGTAAGAACACACACACACATATATATGTATATGGGTTTTGTGATATGATTATCTATTTTATCATTATATGATTTGTTAAAATGTCTAATTAGGAGGAGAAATTGTGGGCTATTCGATTGCTTTCGATTGCGTGTTTGTCTCTGGCTGCGAAGATGGAGGAATGCGAACCTCCTTCGTTGTCCGAATACGAAGTTGATGAATACAGTTTTGATGGAGGTGTGATTCAGAGAATGGAGCTATTGGTGTTGAATACGTTGGAATGGAAAATGAGCTGCATTACTCCATTTAATTATCTAATCTATTTCGTGGCCCTCTTCTGCTGCGGCGAATTTAGGCTTGAAGAATTGATAGATCGAGCAATCGAGTTAATCTTGGCAATAATGGCAGGTGATCGATTAATTATATATATATATATGTATATACATATTTATTTGCATTTAAGTTAAGAAGCTTGAGATATGATATGATGTATTTGGATGCAGAGATTAACGTGATGGATCATCGGCCTTCTGTTATCGCGGCCGCAGCAGTTTTAGCAGCTTATGATCATCATTTGACGAAGAAAACTCTAGAGATTAAGATTAATGATGTTCCATCTTGGGGGTCAGTCGAAAAAGTGAGCCATCCTTTGCTTTTTTTACTTTCATATATGGTTTTATATATTTCTTAATTAATTACTCTTTTAAAATAATTATGGATAGTATAGCTAACCATTTTGTTGCATTGTTTCTAACAGGAGCATACACTTTTCTGTTATAGCCTGCTGCAAGAAATCGGGATGTCCAAATCCAACAACATTTATCCTGATTTAGTATTCTCGGGTGATGGTGTCGATGGTTCAATGATCAGATCCACGGTTGGTAGCAAACGAAGACTAGCATACATCGATGATGATCACCATTGCCCTCGGCCTAAGACTCCTAAACAGTAGTGGTAACACACGAGCACGATATGATTAATGTTGTGATGGCACTAGATCTTACCACATTTTGGGACTTAATTTGTTGCTGGTAGGATATATACTGGAATTGGATTGAGTTAAAGAAGTTGAAAAGGGGGGCTAATACCTAATAGTGAAAGTTGGAAGTTTTAGAAACAAGAAAAGTGTGTACACCTTTAGCCCACGAAATGATGAGTGAGAAAGCTGAATAAAGTAAGGAAGGCCAGTTGGTGAATGGTGAGGGAGTGAGGGCCGCAGAAAATGGGCATAGGCTCCATTAGAAGCATTGGATGATCAATTTTTCTAGTAATTATGAATGCTACTAGAATTAGTCCTTTGAAAATTGATGTTTATTCACAGCGTGATTCGTTGTGTCTGCTACTACCTACTGGTGAGTTGTTGTGTGCCCTACACTGTGATAGTAATCCAAGGGGTATGATAGAATTTTCCGATAAATTATTCTTATTCGAAATACTATTTTTGTTGTTGTTGTTTCACTATTTTGAATGGTTGGGGAGGTTGGATTAAGTGAGATTATGTAGTAGGAATTTACTTTGATGATGATGATGATGAATGTAAATGGCTGAGGCACTGTTAAAATGTGCTTGGTTTACATATTGGACATAAAATGCATATTGTCATTCTGTTCTGTGCGACTGTTAGTGCATGATTATTTGTTAGAAATTTGTTTGAAGCCAGAGCCAGATTGGGTTCGGCATAAGGCTAATAAGATCATCTCTACGAGTTTGTCACACGAAATCGTTTATTGCACATTCGATTTTAATTTCTTGTACTTTAGTTTAACTTTACACTCGTTATTAGGGTTAATTCTACCCATTAGAGTTTATTATAATTAAACTAAAACACAAAAAATTGAAATTAAAAAAAAAAACTAAAAAATTAAAAACAAGTCTACAATAGGGAATGCAACATAAAAAGTACAATAGGTGATCTTATCCCAAAGTTAGCACTATCTCCACTAAAATACGGCCTAATATGCACCTCGTCTCTTGCCGTCTATGTTAAATTCAACATTAAAATGAAATATTCTATAATATTCTCATTTATTTATTTATATTATTTTACAATTGCTAAACATATGATATATTTAATTTCATTTAATTGAATATTTATCAATGAAAATTTGAACTAATAGTTCATAATAATATGAACAATTTATTTGAATGAATGCAAAATAAAAGCTACACAATTCATAATTTATTTGCAATTTTAATATTTTTATGTTTTGTTATTTTATATTTCAACATTTTAATGCAGTTTTTGAATTTAACACACATAAATATGTAATCGAATCAACTTTAGTTAAAATACAAAAAAATATAATATAAAAAAAATAAAAAAAAAGGAAAAGAATATCGTTGAAACAGTGTAATGCAAGGCTAATTTAGCTTAGCATTGCACTGTTCCAATCACCATTTTGGTAAATTTAGAATCGTTACGAATGGGAATTTAGAATTCAAATTAAAGTAAATTGGAGCCGATTTTCATAGAAGGTCCATATAAATTTATGCTTAATCTGCATCTTATTTATTTTTTCACCACCTTATTATGTATTTCTCCTCTTCTTCATTTTTTATTTTGTATTTCTTCCTCATTGTCAGAGTTCACAGTTATCTGAATAAATATTGGGCTTTTATTTTAGCTTAACTTATTTTGGTTTTTCTTTTATGTTAATTTGGCCATTTAAATTAGTTTGGGTTTAAGATTAAAAGATGATATAACATATCTTAATAAAATATGGTCATGTAGTCCTTTGATACATTTAATTTATCCAATATATTAAATTATTCTATGATATGTTTTTGGTTTATACTCTAAGTTTGTAAAATCTATATTATATATTAAAACAAAATAGTGCACAAATTTCGAGCAAAAAAATATTGCTAAAAATTCTTGCTTTTATATGTTATTAAATTTTTTTCATGCTATTATAAATTACTAATAACATGTTCACATTAGACTAATTATTATGTGTTGTCCACTCCAAATCCAAACTAATAAATACAATGTCCTAGTGGGGATGACCTAATGGTGGAGTGAGGTTGCTTGGAGACCAAAAATCACGAGTTCGAATCTCCTCAATACCACAGGTCGGGTGTGTGAGTAAAAAAAAACTAATAATTACAATTAAGGATGAGTTTGTGTCTGATTTTAATGCAAAAAATAAATAACCCAAAATTTTAATTTGTATTTTTTTAAAATAATATTTATTTTTTAAGCTCGTTGATCGATTTAGAGTTTTGACATTCCAATTGGTGTTTCCGTCAATATTCATAAATTTTGTAATACTAAAAAAGCAAATAATATCTAAAAGATGAAAAATCATTACAATTTTTTCAAACAACTATAACACATGAAGTGAGATATCAATTTTGACCAAATATGACCGTCTTAAACTTGATCATTCAACGCGTGGGTGTAAAACTAGTTGATGATTAATTGGAAACACTTCCCTACTAAGTGAAACTCATTTGCATGCTCGCCATATAATTTTGACACGTGTCCCACTAATGATTTTTATTTTTTGGCTTTTATTTTTAAAAAAGTGTAGATAGGTTTGCTAAATGTACAAGTAAATATCCGTTTTTAGAAACTTCATGTTGTAATTGAATGTTGGTGGAATTTTTTACATTTAACCCTGTTTATAACCATGTATAAAACATACTAAATGCTAAAATTAAATAAAAGTACTTTTCTTTTTAAATTTTGATCACTTCAATCAAAGTCAATAGAAAAATAAATTTGACGAATGCGAAAAAAAGCAATTTGAACTTCAATTGTAAATGAGATGCCAAAATCCAGTGACCGCGAAAACTAGATTCAAATATTCAATATGCTAAGAGTAAGCTGGCTGTGACACACCAACATTACAGACGAATCCAATAGAGCTATTTTCCGAAATAAACAGATTTTGCATTCCTTTCATTGGTCTGTGATGCTGTGGCCCAATCCTCAACGAAACCAACGGTACAATAGCAATTTGGAGCAGCACTCTGAAAATCACACACACAGCATCAATGGAGAAACGACTCCGATCGTCCCTGCAATCCTCCGCCGACGAGTTCCTCTCCGAAGCTGCCAAATTTCCGCTGAGATCTTCCAAATCCGCCATTAAAAGCTCGATTAGCACCTTGATTAAACCCTCATCCGATCTAATTTCGACTCTCTCCCTCTCTCTCCGCGATTCCGTTTCACGCGCCATTTCGAAATTCAAAAACCTCTCCGAGTCGACCTTCCCGGCGTCTCCGGTAACGCCTCCGGCGAAGCGTGTCCGCAGATCCGCCAGGAACAAGAAAGATGACGACGTATCTCCCACTGGAGACGGCGATAATGAGAGACAGTCTATCGCCGAGAAACTCCAGGTTTATGCTTACATACTGCACCTCTGCGTTTTCCATACCAAGAATGTGTTCTCCGTTTCTGATTTGTTGCCTACCGCACAAGAGTTACATGATAACTTAATTTTGTTCGAGTCCGACTCGATTTTGCTGTCGGAGATCGCTAATCTATGCGAAGAGTGGTGGAAGGGGGGTTTGTTAGGGAAAGAAACCTTAATTTCTCAATCCTTGCCAGTTGTTTTGTCGCGCTCTTTGACTTTCAAGAAGAAAGTGGATGTTCACAGGGTTTATAGTCTTCGAGAAGCTTTCACGTTGTTTGATTTTGAGGACGAGAGTATCGAGGACTTGAAGCATTTGTTGATTCGCTGCGTGATTTCACCTTTGTATTTAAAGACGGAAGATGGTAGGAAATTTATTGCTTTCCTGTTCGGTCTTAGCATGCAGCTCACAAAGGAATTGTGTGCGATGATAAAATCACAGATCCCATTTGGGCGCAAATCAATGTTAGAGGCTTATGGTGAAATAGTCTTTAGAGGATGGAAGGCGGTGGAGGGTGAATGCAAGAATGAGATTGAGAATGGGTTCTTACAAGGGTTAGTAGAAGGTGCTACTTACGCCAGCTCGCCAGACTTAGCAGCGTCAATTAGAAGGGTTCTATGGGGTTTTGTTCATCAGCGAACAACAGAGGGAGTCGAGAAACTGATTTTTTGTCTGGCAGAGCCAGTGATTTTTCGGTCACTTCAGGTACTGCAGTCTGTTTTGTGATGACAGAAGTTGAATGTGCTTTTTATTCATACCGATTCGCATATCACTCTGTAGGTTTTAGATAGCCCACTGCCGATAAATTCCACACAGCCTTTCATATGACCCTAATACCCTGTAAAAATCTAATGTTCAAAAATAAACAAAGTTCAAATGACATGATTTGAAAATAATATTTCTAGGTATAATGTGCCCTTTCTGTTGTTGTGAAGTCCATAGATCTGTCCTGCTGCCTAATTTGTTCTCTACATAAGCAATACATAGCTAGAAGCTTACAAACTGTCAACATAACTTATTTCCTTATTCTTTGATAATTGAAGAAATAAGGGGGAACTAGGTTAAAATTCCTTAATCACAATGACAACGGTTTTGATTGAGGGGGCAACGGGAATGTAATCAAATTGATTGAGGGGGGAGGGTAGTTAATGTAAACAAGATTATCATTAAGTCATTTGATTCTAAATCCCACCTACAAACATCATCAATGGGCACGATTACTCTCCAATTCAGCCCCATAAAAGCAGGTGTGGGTTGAGTGTTTGCTAGACTTGTGTAGCTGTTGTGCTTACTCGATAACCAAGCTTGAGGTCGTCTGGGAATCTGTGAGTGGTAATAAATTAAACAATAACTCCTAGATCGCAAGTCTATTTGTCTACTTACATCCTGTTTGAACTTTTCTTGATTATCTTCCGATCTTGCATCAAAATGCAGAAAGTAAAAAGGATCATAGGCGTAGCAGACTAAATTTGATCAAGTGTATGTATGGATGTGCCATGTGTCTTAGTCTAACAGTGCTATGTGCCTATGTAAATTTAAATAAATTGGAAATAAGCATGTCTTTCGTAAAATTCTATCAAACCTTCGAGTACATTATTGTTTCTATTTCCATTTAATTGTTAGCTAATTAACATAATAAATAGAAGTTGATCAGTTAAGGGGGATGTAAATGTTTATATTTTCTCAGCATCAAATTCAAGTTTTTGTGGTTCCTCTATTAATTTGTTTTCTATTATCAATATTTGCACTGATTAAAAAAAATACTGCATCCTTCGAGTATATTCACTGGTGCTGCGAAAAAAGTAAAAACATATAATTTTTTACTAATGAGGAGCTAATGTTTGCATTAAAATTTCTGAAACATTATTGTTTCTTCTGCAGGTCGCAAACTCAAATGTTCGCCAGAATGCATTGCACTTAGTCTTGGACTTATTTCCTTTAGAAAATCCTGATGCTACTAAGGAGGCTAAAGATACACTACTAGAAAAGCAATTCTTTCTGTTGGAGAAATTGCTCTCTGATGAATGTCCAGATGTGAGAGTTGTTGCAGTAGAAGGCAGTTGTCGAACTCTTCACCAGTTTTGGGAAGTCGTTCCTTCACCAATCATTACAAAGATGATTACCAGAATTTTTGACCACATGATTTATGATGCTTGCACAGAGGTCAGGCTCTCCACAGTGAATGGTGTTATATATTTGCTTGGCAATCCTCAATCTCATGAAGTCCTCAAAGTGCTTTTACCTAAATTAGGGAATCTGATTATGGATCCCACATCAGTAGTACGTGCTGCTGTTGCTGATCTCCTCATCCTGTTGAATGATATTCGAAATTTTCATTTCCACAAGGTAATCAGACCTACACACTGAACTGTCGTTTTTTTCCATTTATGATCTTGCTCTCTTTTTTTTTTTTTTTGTAAAATTCTATTAGTTATATGATCTGCTCTTTCAGGTAGTGCCCCTGGATGTGTTGATTTCAGCTCTTGCCGATGACCAACCAGTTATTGCAAGGAAAATCACAAAACTTCTTATACCATCCTATTTCCCCTCTAAAGTGACTGGGGAAGAAGCATGTAAGCGTGTTATCGCTCTTATCAAAAGGTCTCCTACAGCTGGAGCAAGATTCTGTGAGTTTGCAGCACTGGAAGGAGCATCTCTCAGATCTCTTCTGAGACTTTTTAAAATTTTTATTGGTTTGATTGTGTCATCTGTTAAGCTTAGTGAAGAGCAGATTGAGGGTTTACTTGTTGCTGCCTCTCACCTTTGTACTATTCTTGCTAAGGATGCATCTTTCCTGGCAGCCCTCAATGAAGAGTTGTCCGGGGGAAAGCTAAAGACCCTTTTTACAGTTGCTTCCTCTACACGTGCTCAATCTTCTGTCTGCTTCATTATCTCACATATGTCTCCAGATGCTGCAGGTGACCTTTTTGGAGATTGCATGTGCTTGATAACAAAGTGCAGTGGTTTGTTAGATGATACTGAAAGGCAAGCTGAAGTGAGGTGTGCCCACAAGATGATCTTATCATGTGGTTGGTTTGATGACATGTTTGAAGATCTGGTTAGATTTCTGCAAAGAGCTGCTCGTGGTTGTCATGTAAAATTTGGAATAGATGGAGGAAAACAAAGTATAAGGTCTGCAACAAGAAGCAAAACAAGATCTTCTATGAAAATATCATCAAAGTCAAAACAAAGCAAAGGTAAAAAACCATATGACACTGGAGGAAACAGATTTTTTGAAGATTATGCACTTGCTGTTGGGGTAGCATGGCAAATAAAGGACTTGCTTCTGTCTGACAATACAAGGAAAGCTATATTAGGTTCTCGAAACTTAGAAAGTGCATACTCAGCACTGAGGCTCATTTCTGAAGCTAGTATTCTACATTCCCAACAGCATGATTATTTAAACACATATCCTGTTTCTGCCTACACAACTCTGACTCTGCATATGGCTCTTCATAACATCAAGATAGATGGAAGTGCAGATTCTACACAGGCAAGCGACATTCTCATCCTTCAGAAGACAATTCCTGAAATATGTGATTCAGCATGCATAATATGTAGAGTTTCCTATTCTACATTTTATGATACCTATTCTGTGAAAAAATCTTGTACATATGTACTTCATTAGTTCATTGTGCGGTTGAGGCAGCTCCAATACCTACTACAATTGCATAAGTTGTTCTATGTCTATCAATATACATATACCTTTAGGGGTCAAATTTTGATTTTTTAAACTTAGATCTATTCTTTTATTATGTGAGGTTTTTGCTTCAACGATATATATCTGCTCCCGCTGCTTAAAAACCGTTGCTTAAAGAAGCTGAAAGCCGATTTAATTCTTGGAATATCAAGTATCAGCCATTACAGTAATCTCCCAACACTATCTATTTAGAAATTAAACATTGGCAGGATATGTAAATAGGCCCAACCTTGTTATAACGTTTGCATGGAGCCATGTATAGCATTCTAGATGGAATATTTACCATTACTTTCTTTGCTAGTTTTTTCATGCCAAATCAGTTTGTCGCTAATTTGGAATGTCTCTTACCAGGAAACCCCCTCAGAATTGACATTGAACCATCTGCTTCATTGTGTATATAACCTGTTCAAAGCAAACATTGGGAATAAGTCTGGCCAGTTTCCTTCAAGATCACTTGATGCTGGCCTGATACCACCTGAATCCAGCACAAAAACTAAAGAATGTCAAACTGGTATGATTAGCCTTCCAAGTTATTACTTCATCTTGGCTGTGGTTTTATTCTTCTTTTTTCTTAAGGGTGAGCATTGAAAAGTTTTTCCAGATTTATACTTGCTTTGGTGACTCTTGTTCATGATAGACAGCATTTGCAATATGAGACAGTTTTTTCAACTTCTTTGTTTATTTATTTATTCAGCTCAAGAATTTTATTCTTTTTAATATGAGGGTAATTCAATCGAGAAGGAGCTGGACATATATTGTTTAGATTAGTCTATCTCTCAGTAAACCGTATATTTATTAGTTGTATTGTGTTGTTATGTGTATGTCTTATTTCTTTTCTATGATCTGTAAATGTTCTTTAAATATTAACTTTGTAATGTTTTACAATTCTTGCATAGGTGCCAGTTTGACAAAACAAATAAATATAAATGTGGTGAAGGTGTTAACATCAGTTCTGAAGTTCATTGTTGATGCAACTGCAATGGATCTTGTCCCTCACTATCACGAAAGATGCTTGAATTTCACAACAGACAATTTGAGATTTGTCATTACAAATTTAAAGGAACTGGCCATAGCTCAGTTGCAGCTCACCGAAGGCGATCTGAAAGATCTGATTATTTGTCTGAAAAGTTCATTTACATATGGAGCCAAGTTACTTAATATAGTGCTTAAAAATGATGAAGTTTCATCTTTAAAAGGAGGAGCTTACAATCTTGTCAATGAGCTGTTGGATCTCATTGTTGCAGTTGAAGAGCTTCTTGGGTATGGATGTGCAGCTCGTTTTTCCACGGTTGTTCAGCCATGGGTTCCTGATCTGGTTCTAGCTTTGGGATCCTACTCCTTGCTGGAACACACGGGGGATGAGGGGTTCAGCTGTTCATCTGAGAATTCCACATTCCATGTCCCTTCATGGCTTCACATTTTAGCTAGGATTGAGCTTTGTGAACTAAGAAGCACCGGTTCAGATGAGGAGATCGAGAAAGATCAGCATCTAAATGATTTTTTAGCATTCAAGAGACTTGTAGAAATGATGTCAGAGCTATTGAGTGCAAATACTAAAATACTAGATGCTGTGGGAGTTACTTTCTTAACTGGCTCACTAAATGCACTACAAAGCAAGAATTTGGACACTGTCTTGGGAGTTCTGCATTTTGTTTGTGGAAAACTAGTCAGAGCTGAAGATCCGAACTGGAAAGAACTCAAGTTGATGTTGGCATCTCTTGAAAAGGTCTACCGTGGGGTGGAGATAGAAGCTGACAAGCTAGATAGCAGTGAGGATGATAGGCAAAAGTTATACGGTGCAAAAGCATTGCTCGAACCTATCTGGACATCGTTTATTTATGATGAAAAGAAGGATTCCATGGAGGAAGAATAACACAAAGCTAGCGGTTTCGGTTTCCAGCAAGATACTTCGATGGGAAAAAATGGGATGGATAATCGATGCAACTTCTTAGTCAAGATATTTATATGAGCCTCACAGCCAGATGGCTGGCTTGTTTGGTTTTGATGGTTAATGTTCATAAATTATTCCTTTTAATTTATTTTCCTACTAATGTCATTCCTTTCATTGGCATCAACCCAAGCCAAATGGTTTCCTCTCTATTTTACTTGTCTATTTCTGATTTTTTTGCTATATTGAAATGCATCAGGTACGCAGACCAAAACTTTAAAAACTTGCAATATACAAAATTCGAAACTGCTCTTTCTGAAAGCAGAGAAAGATCATTAATTATAGCATGATGAACTGATATTGTGCTGTACAGTAGTTTGTTGAACATTTTTTGCTGTCTGCAAATAAATAAAATAGTATCTCTCTGTCTCTGATGATTGCCTACCCTTTTCTTTTGCTTACGTGATTCACTGCTTCTGTGGAATATCTTGATATCCGAGTTGCGTTTGCTCATCTTGGAAGCCCTTTTAACCAGTAAATTGGAAGAAGATAGTGAATCTTGCAATATGTGTAACTGCTGATGCATGCAAGATTTGAATCCACCATCTCTTTTTTCCTTCGGTATATGGCAGTTCTTCTTCAGGTAGTGACGGTTGGCTTAAACGGCAACATCAGATACTGAAGGGAGTTTGAGAATACATATCACCATTTACTAAGGTTCGACAGGAAAGTGTGTTTTCAAAAAGACAGCAATTGGCATTCCTAAGAATCCAATAAAAATGCTGAAGAACCATTGCATGAATGTCAGAGGAGTTGTGCTTGCAAAAGAGCCGAGGTATTGGATGATAATGATCTGGAAGACGACAGTGGAACCTAATACTAACACGAAAACATAATTGTCTAGTATGCCTTCGAGCACATCTACTTTCTCCATTTCTCTCGAGTTTACCTCATTGAACAGCTGCAAGATAAACATAAGTTAGCAGTAGCACCAGCTAATGCACCATCTTTTGTTTCTGCAGTGCCTGCAACCTAGATCAAATCAAGCATTGAAGATTACCAGGCAGAACACGAATGTGTTGAAAATAATGGTGTTGAGAACCAAGTCTGAGTTGGGGTAGCCATTAAGTAAGAAGAAGGTTTTCCCATGCTTCTGAAGGAACCATATCACGATAAACTGATAGAGCGATTGTCCTAAGATGTTCCTCCACATGACGTTATTGATGAAGTTTCCCTTCCTCCCTACGGGAGATCTCTTCATTAGGTCGTCATTAGGAGGCTCGGTTGCAAGTGCAAGTGCCCCAAGTGTGTCCATAATCATATTCACCCATAGGAGCTGAACTGCTGTGAGGGGAGCACTTCCTGAGAAGTAGCATCATTTCAAACTAATGAGGAACCTTCTTTGTGAGAAAACAGTGTTTCGAGATGCAGGTTTCTCACCAGTCATACAAGCTGAATAGAAGTTCACGGCCAGTGCAACAACGTTGACAGTGAGCTGGAACTGCACAAACTTCTGAATATTTATGTAGACTGATCTCCCCCATTTGGCTACTGTCACGATTGTGGAGAAATTGTCGTCCAGAATTATTACATCTGCACTCTCTTTGGCCACCTGATATGATACCATTGTTAATTCAAATAATGATTGGAAAATAAAAAAAACACACAAAAAAAGTGGGATTATTAACCTCAGTCCCAGCAATGCCCATTGCAAGTCCAATATCTGCTTCATGAAGTGCAGGGGCATCATTGGTTCCATCACCAGTAACAGCCACAACTTCACCAAATGTAGTTCTCAAGTGTTTCACCAGTGTATGCTTGTCCATTGGCGAAGAACGCGCCATCACCTATAAACAAACATACGTAAATCTACTTTAAACACCATCAATACAACTACTACTACTCTCAACAGACAACACAACACCTATTCACATATAGATGAACACCTGGATTTTGGGGATCAGTTGGTGCAGTTCCTCCAAATTCTTTTCACGAAAAACTGGACCTTCTATAGCTATGCCATCATCAGTAAGTATCCCACATTCTCTAGCAATAGCTTTTGCAGTATTGATGTTATCTCCAGTCACCATCCGAACAGTTATCCCTGCTGAACGACAAAGTGCAACGGACTCTGCCACTCCAGGGCGCACGGGGTCTTTGATTCCCACTATTCCTATACAAGTATATCCCGAGCTTGGAATATCATTGCTATCAGAGAAGCCGTTTTCAAGCTCCAAATACGCGAGGCACAATGTCCTAAGAGCCTCATTGGCAAACTCATCAATGGTGGTGTTCAAATGATTGATTGATGCCTCGTCAACAGGAACAACCTTACCACTTGAGTTGATGGCCTTGTCACACGCAGCCAAGACTATCTCCGAAGCCCCTTTCGTGTGAGCTCTCATACCTCCTTCGGGGAGCTCCAACACCACCCCCATTCTCTTCTTTGTTGAGTTGAACGGCTCCACTTTCACTACTTTACATGCATCTCTCTCTACCTTAAAATCACCTCCCAACAACAAGCCTAACTCTAGAATAGCTGCCTCAGTTGGTGTTCCAAGAATCTTGCGTTTCCCACGCCTATTCATCACTACTTCTCCACCTGTGTTGTTGAAGATGGATTGGAGCAGAAGCTTGATCACAGATTCTGGGAGATACGACTTCATTTCAGAAGCACTTCCTTGGATGCTCAAATCTTTAACACTCATAGCAATGCATGATTTGACCACAGTCATCCGATTAGTAGTGAGAGTCCCAGTTTTGTCACTGCATATATTGGTGGACGATCCCATAGTCTCACAAGCTGCAAGGTGGCGCACGAGGGCCTTATCGTTCATCATCTTCTTCATAGCGAAGGCGAGGCTCAAGGTGACAGCTAGGGGGAGGCCTTCAGGGACTGCAACAACAACAATGGTGACAGCAACAGCAAAATAGTCCAACAACTCGAGAGCATCATCTCCTGTACATTTGAATGTAGTTCCCTCACGCCATTTTCTTGCCATCATTTTCTGAACCAAGACAGCAAAAGTGACTAGAGCAAAGAAGAGGCCTACCTTCCCAATGATGGTTGCTACCCCATTCAACTTAACCTGCAAAGGGGTCTCATCATCACCTCCTTCACTCAATGTAGCCATTAGTTTCCCCCATTGAGTCCTCATCCCAACCGTGGTGACGAGCATCTTACAGGAGCCGTCTTGAACCTTGGTTCCAGAGAGCAAGAAGGGATGCTCGAGGGTGATGATGACTGGCTCGCTCTCTCCAGTTAAACTAGACTCGTCGATCAAAAGAGAGAAGCCAGAAAGAAAAAGGCCATCTGCAGGGACTTGATCACCAATGGAGAGGTGGACGATATCACCGGGCAACAAATGATAAATAGACATTCTTTTTCGATAGCCATTTCTAGTAACTTGGACACTGACTCTCTTCTTCTCCTTGTCCAAATCCTTGAACTGCAAGGACTGCTGGTAATCGCTGGTGGCGGTTACAAACACGACGAGCAAGATGCTAGCTGCGATGCCAAGGCCGTCGTGAGCTACTCTAGGCCATCCCTCCGTCGGAATGCCGACAATCAGAGAAAGCAAGGCGCAGCCACCTAGGATCATCAGAGTCATGTCGTGGAGAGCTTCCCAAACAAACATCCAGAAGCTCTGACCCTCGCTCTCTACGAATGTATTCGTTCCGTACACCTCACGTCTCCGGTTGAGGGACTCGCCGTCGCTACACACGCCGTTGAAGCAGTCTGTGCCCAGCTTCTCTGCAACGCCGCTCACGCCGCCGTGGAGTTTCAGTTTTTTCAGATCATGCCCCTCCACTATGGATTCCAATTCCTCTGCACAAATCTTGAAACCCGAATCTTCGACCTCTTTAGGCACTCTGTAATCATCACTCGCCTCCATTCCTGAAAATACCATACATATACATCTGTCAGAAACTCTAAACTCTTAACTCTAACAACTCTAACTCTTAACTCAAACTCACCTTGTAGGAACTGAAATGCTGCTTTGGATACAAGGATTGCAATTCTGAATTTCTCCTGAAATTAACGTAACTAGCTAGCTTAGAATATATAATTAATATATTATGATCAATAGCAACATATATATATATAGAGAGAGAGAAAGAAATTAACATGATTAGTTTTGCGCATGTTAGCAGCCTCATATCGTTTGGAGAGATTGGCTGTGAATCTGAAGCGGCGTTTTGGGTTCTTGACGACGCCGCAGAGATCCCTCCACTTCTGCAATGTCTCCTCCGGCGCATGCTTATGCCGGACCTCCCAATTATCACTCAATAAATTCTCCATTTCTAAAACAATTTTAATTTGTTTGTGTGTGATGATAATCACATTAATTCATATTAACAAGTTGTTTTTGCATCATCAATCACCAAAATCAAAATTAAGTAATCACTTCTGAGCTAATATTTTCATTTGATCCGAAGTTTAGGCTGCTGAAATTGTGATGCAGAATAGATAAGAGTAACGGAACAACAGCTTAATTTTTGCTGGCTGTTTTCTTGGGAGGTTTGAACGTAGAATGCGGCGTTACGTCATTTGCATGAAATACAATCTATGACCATCTCTATCTATCGTCTATTACTACATTTAATTTATTCCTGCAATACAACTGCATCAATGCTAGATATTGCTTTACATTTTTTAGATACTACTATATCACATTCCAAGTTTTATTTTGGTACGTAGTACGTGGGACTATTTTTTCATAAATTATTTTTTGAAATTTTGAATGTGATCACATTGTCATTCAAGGAGAAAAACTCTTGAGTTTTAAATATATAATAAAGTAGAAGAAAATATTATTTTTAAGAACATGCAATTAAATAATATGGCGTATACTAAAAAACAAGATATTCCAATATTAAGTAATACAACATTTAACAAAAGTAAGACAATATATACCCTTCTAGATGACTTAGTGAACTGAAAATGCTATCAATAAAAAATCTATATTATTAATATAGTTAAAACTCCATTTTAGTATAATATATATAATTCAAGAGCTTTTACATGTTCAAATAAAACACAAGATAATAGTCCCATACTGAGACATTTCAACATGTATAAACTCAAATTAACACACATATTTACAAAAGAATAAATAATGAAAAAATAAAAATCGTTAAATAAGTTACAATTCTTAGATCACGTCACATACCTATACATAGCACTCAGATTATTAAATTGGGCTCCAAGTGTTTCCATGCCGAATTTTTTTCAAGGGAGTCCAAAATCAAGTCCAGTATATTACTCACGCCATTTCACAAAGAGTATAATTTTGAATGCACATATCTATAATCTGTCTATCTATTTATCTATACATATATTAAGATAAAATCGTGTTATGAACAACGATTACGATATAAATTATTATCTATCACATGATTTAGTAATTATATTTTAGACAACATTTCTAAGTTAATAGACAACAGTACTGACATTTATTGTTGTAATTTTTTTCTATACATATGTTAAAGATTTGTAATACTCTACATTTGTCGCCTAAAAAAATAGATTTCATTTGTGTCGCACTATAATAATAATAATAATAATAATTATTATTATTATTATTATTAATTTATTATTTTTCTATTTCAATTTCATTATTTAAAATAATTAAATAATTATATTTTTTATATCTATCATATATCCAAAGAAATCAAATATTTTTTCATCATGGATAATTATACATTGCTATTTATAAAATCATGTCGTTTGAAATATTTCAATTTGATCTTTCTAATATGAATTTTCATTTAGTTCCTAAAATTTATTTTTTTTGTTTGTTGTAACTACACAAAATTGATCTTCTTATCTAATTAATTAACGCATGTGCATGTTGTTTTATTAATTTTTAAAAATTAAACACAACATATAGAATTAAATAATAATAATGATATTACATATTTTAAAAAATAATTATTATTTGTGCATCTTTCAGGACAAATATTAGTATATTAATAAAGTAATCAAATTACTTAGTACACACTTATGTCAATATATTAAATGAGTGAAAAAGGGGATGTTTCTCCCATGTGTAGGTTTGCAGGCTATTACACAGGGGCGGGGTTTATCCAGTGCGCACCACGGTAGCGGCTGCGGGTTACCCTCGACATCCAAAAAAAAGGGAAGATGTTTGAATAAATTAAATGAAGGCAAATGTGAGAAAAATGTGATTTTTTCGCCTCGATTGTATAGAATAACACTCTTTATGAAACAAAATTAAAGTGTTAGAATGACACTATTTGTGAAACGGAGGGAGTAATATAAAAGAGTAAACCTTAATGTTGACAAAATTCATACTTTTAACCAATGAATAAGCTCATAAAATATCACACGAGGACCTCTAGTCCGAAATGCGTGTTCCATCTGTGTCCCAACGTCAATTTTATTAGTTTTTCTTCCAATTATTTTTTCTTCATTTCAATTTCGTTTTATTTAATTTACTTTTACGTTATTATTTAGGGTTTATAATTATTTGTTACTATTTAATTTTATTTTTAGTTGTTATAAATTTATAATTGAATATTAGGGTTGATCATTTTAAAATTAGGGTGTATAATTAAAAAAATCAATTCTTAACAAAAAAAAATATTAAATAGGGTTTGATTATAATATAATACTCATTCCGTTTCCATATAAGTGTCATTTTAACACTTTTTTTCTTTAAAAAAATTGTCATCCTACAAGGTAAATTTTCAAGTTTTTCTCAAATTTGCCCTTATTTAATGTGGTCAACTATCCTCTCATCCCACTAATCATTGAGTATAAAATTATATTTCCAAAGCTCCATAGATTCAATATAGATTTACATGTACATTAATTTGTCATTAAATGATTCAATTCAATTAATTTGATTTGATAAATTAATTAGGGGTATATTAGATAATTTAAATACTTTATTAATTTATGTGTATTAATCGAGAATGACACTTATATAGAAATAAAATAAATATTTCTTTATTTTTATTATAAATATTACTAAAATTACTTATTTTTTAATGTTGGGAGACACATTTTAGATGGGAGGATCTCATGCTATAAAATAGAAAGTGATGTTTAACTAATAATTTTATGTATTTATGTATGATACATTTGAAATATGAAAATATTTGTTAGCATGAAACTAAGTAGCAGTCAGGGACACATTAATTACGAATTTGGACGCTCTACGTTGACCTGCCTGTGATGGGCGCACTATCACAACCCCCCTCTCCACCGCAATACTATTTGACTAGATCAAGCCTCATCAATAACCAAATCCTCACCGTCGGAATTTAAATCAACGTCCAATATTGTCCCCTGAAAATCATTTGTCAATTCCGAAATATTCTTCAACAGTTCGTGTTCACCACGAAAAAGCCACACCAAATCTCTCCTCTCTCTCTCTCTCTCTCTCTCTCTCTCTCCCCCCATTTTCTCTTCACAGAGTTTTCGATTCACTCTCCCTTTCCGCAGCTGCTTCTAATCTGTTAAAACAAATTGAGAAAAACAACTGAAAATGAGCAAGGGACCGGGACTCTTCACCGATATCGGCAAGAAAGCCAAAGGTTTATTGCTTCTGGATCCAGCATTTTGGTTTATTGTGGTGCTCTTTAGTTTTTTTGTTTTTTCATTCCAAACAGTTATGCAAGATTTGCTGATTCTATATGATTTTGATTTGTAGATCTGCTCACTAGAGATTATCTATCTGATCACAAATTCTCCGTCTCCACCTGCAGTGAATCTGGAGTGGTATAATTTTATACTTTTTATTTTAATATATCATGTGTTTATTTTGTTTGTGCGTTTGGATTATCATATTGTTTGAGTTGGTTTGTCTCTTTTTTTTTTTCAATCGGTTGCTTTGGGAATTATCAATTTGCCGGTGTATTCTAGGGTTTCGATTCTTCAGTGGAGCGTGTGCTTTTGTAGAAGTAAATAAGAAATAGATTTGAATTAATAATAACGGATTTCATTGATTGATTTTCGGTTGAGTGGATGTAGGAAATTGTTAACATCATGAAACTATTGTCCTCTATTATTTGCTGAGTTATATTCTCTTTGGTTTTGGATTTAAGGATATGTTCGCAAAGAACTGATTATTGCTGTGTAACTTTGCTACAGCCTCTCGGAATAGTTGGAAAGAGGCCACAGCTTCTTTTAGTTGAATTAGTATAAATTGAATTGTAATCATTCCTCTTCCTTTTCATTTCCATTTTCTGTTCTATAAGTGGTTGAAGATAGAATATTGTAATTTACCCCTCTGGTTTTTCAAAGTGTTTTTACTATCTGGTGCTTTTTTTCTTCAATTAACTGATTCATGGTCTCAATGTATATGATGACATTGGAATAAGTCTCTGGTTTCTCGGTTTGTATAGACATGTGCAGGATTATATTCCTGACTCACCCTTGTAAGGTGTAGATATGTCACTTACTTATGGATCTTCTTTAGACCATATTTTGTTTTAAAAAATGTTACAGAATTGGCTTTCATTCTATATCCAGAATTTCACGCACTGCTATACACCTATTAACTATTAGTTAGAGAAATATGATGAAAATGATTTTAGGATTAAAGTAGTAGATAACCAATCATCTTCAAGATGCAAATAGTAAATATTTATCTTTTTTCTGAAACTGGAGAGAGAGAGAGAGAGAGAGAGACGTTCATTTAATTTACTCATACATCTGTTATGAGAAATTTGTTCTTATATATCTCATAATCTCTCCCTAATGTAACTTGTGTCCTTGTTTTGTTTGGTTTCTGCCACTAAATTCTGAATCATGCCTATCGGTGAAGAGGCAATAACCCTAGCACTTTATGTATTCTGGACTGTCTACTGTAATTGAGAAACATAATTTTTAGGTTTATCATGTATCTCATTGTTGAGGGTCATGTCCACAGTTAGTACTTAGCATGGGTTTTGATGCTTAGATACTTAAATTACTTCAACTTTAACCATATGATTAGATACTTAATTACTTCAACTTTAACCAAGCTCTGCAATTAACTTATGAGTGTTATATATGCATTGTTGAGTCTTTGAATGTGCTATTTTGCTAATGCTTGCTTGAGATGTCTATAAAGTGGCTTTGGATAAGTAGACCAAATGAGAGCGCAGATATTTGAGCTTCCAATGGAGAATAGTTTAAGCTCATTTAGTCATATTCTATTGTTATTATAAAATGGTCTTTCAGTCCTGAATGCATCATTCCCCTGGGGCGTTCATCTTATGGATGGCTTCGTATATTAGTTTCGTATTTGCTTGCAATAGTGTTGACAACAACATACAAGTTATTAGTAGTTTGTGAATGTTTCTGTTCCTTCGTCTGATTATGCAGTCGTCCAATTGTTATTTGAGTTTGGTTTGCATTACGATGATTGTACTCTCTTGTTTGAATTCTCTGGTTTATGTATGACAATGTAATTTCTATCATTATATTCCTCAATTTAGGCCCTCACAACATCCACAGTGAAAAAAGGAGGCTATTCATCTGGAGATGTGGCAGTTCAGTACATATACAAGAATACTTCTGCTGATTTAAAAGTTGACACAGAGTCAAATGTATGTGATGTTCTAACTTCTTTCGCATAAAAAGTTCTTACTTCATTGCAACTTGCTCTAATATCTTGTTTTCTTTTTGCAGATTTCAGCAATTCTCACTGCTACTGATATTATTCCATCATCAAAGACCATAGCCAACCTGAAATTTCCCAATTATGAGTCTGGAAAGGTGTCTGCAGTCCAATTTTCTCAAAAAGTGACCTTCAGACGTTGCTTTTACTAAAATATTCCCTGTTTTCTTATGTAGCTGGAGTTTCAGTACTTCCATCCTCATGCATCCCTCACTGCAGCTGTTGGTCTGAACCAAGCTCCTCCACTTGATTTTTCAGTCACTCTTGGTACTCCCACCTTTGCTTTGGGTGCAGAGGCAGGTTATGAAACCACTTCTGGAAAATTAACAAAATACACGGCAGGCATCACTGTTACAAAACCAGATTCATCTGCTTCAGTGATTCTGTAAGTTTGTTATTTGGGTTGATGACTTTGACATTCCAACATGATAATCTTGGAAATAGTTTGTTCTCTTTCTTTTAAAGCTGAAAGTTTAGCCCCTTTTTTCTCTGTCCGTGTAGGGGTGACAAAGGGGATACGATAAAGGCATCATACATACACTACCTTGATCAATTGAAGAAGAGTGCCGCTGTGGGAGAAATCACCCGAAAATTCTCCACAAATGAGAATACATTTACAGTGGGAGGATCTTGCGCTGTTGACGACCTTACACTCGTGAAAGTGAAGCTAAATAATCATGGTACACTAGCGGCTGTTTTGCAGCATGAGGTCATTCGCAAATCTCTTGTGACCATATCCAGTGAATTTGACACCAAGGCCTTGGACAAAACTCCGAGATTTGGCGTGTCACTCGCACTGAAGCCTTGAAAGGTCCTAGATTAAGCACATGTTGAATTTGAATGCTGTACTTGTTTTATTTTTGAGGTTGCATTGGAAAGGGTGCCAAATAAGTAGTTTCAGAAATATACTGTTTCCGGGAATTGACATATCTTGCATAGATGCACCGGGGAATTACTATGATGTTTTTGTGGGGTTTTGAACTACCTAGTGTGCCTTTCTTCTTGGGGCATTTTGACATGAGGAGTATTCTTTAAAATTCTCTGGTTAAAAAATGGGAACAGAAGCTTGGTTCCATGGGAGAGAGATGATGCTCCCTCATATTTCTTCATTTCTCTTTCCCTGTAAAGGTGTTCGTTAGAGAGCTCTACTCCCATTACGCTACTACTTTTTTCAAGAAAATATAGTGCGAATGGGAGTCTGCTTATAGCGAAAAAGCACTGTAAGAGAAATTTCAGTTTTTAGTCCATCAATTCACTTTTTAGTTATTTCTTTACCATCTAATGTTAAGTTTTTCAACTTCTTTTATTTTCACATTGGTCAGGTGGTGTTACTATGTACATTATTACAATACATATTAACTTATCTGCTCGAAAGCATGTTTTCTCATGTGAATAAAATTCGAATGTTTGGAAAGGAAATGCATTTGGTTTTGGGCTTTGGAATGCAAGCGAAGGAATTGACATCAATTATGGATAAACATGCTGGCGATTTTTCCGTTGTCCAAAGAGAAATGAACTTGGGAATTTTTGAAAATGAGACATTTGGGACTTTAGATTTTTTTGAAAGATAATAGCTTTGGGATTCATTGGAAATAATATGGAATTTACTAGGGCGTAAAATAAATTTGGAAATATGCCAATAATAATAATAACAATAATTACACATGGATGTGCATCACACTTTACACGCGTGGTATCATATCAGTTTTAATTGATCGGAAGTATAACTCATGTTATAGTCACAACAAAATGTAAATTGGTGTGGTTGAAAACCGGGTATTTAAACCAATTAACCCTTGCATGAAAACTGGGGAATGAAATGATGCGCTTGGCAGTGTTGATATGGTGTTCTTGTTAGCATAGATATAATGAAGTCGGATTAAAACCTAATTTAGTACTAGCATCAATCACATTGTTAGTAGAAGTGATAGATTTTTGATAAATGGTTTTCAAATTCTTTATCAATTGAAGAAATTGACTTGGCGTTCAACCACTCCAGATATTCACAGTTCATACGCTGGTTTAAAAAAAAATAATGAGATGGTCTAATCCAGTCTCGGAGTGACAAAAATTAAGACCACTTCTTTTATGTTAAAACTGATGTGAAAAGTTTAATGAGCTCAAGTATTTGCTGAAACGAGGTTGTTGTAATTCCAATTTTCAGATAACACATAATTTCAATGAGATATTGAGATTAGAGTGATGATCCTAAAATAATTATAGAATTTTCACTTCACCATTAAAACAACAGAATCAATGGGAAATATAGTTAGCAAATTTGAACTAAGTTAGAAAATAATTTCTTGATTTCTTCCAACTAATAATCTAAAAGCATACCATTTCTATCATGTTTACCAAACAGATCTGCGTCAATTTAAGAGCATTTAAAAAACACCAAACATAAAAACATGAGGTAAAGAGAAAAAATAACTCATCAGCATAACTATCAGCATTGCATTAAACCAAAACAAAATCAGGTATAGCGTACTCTGTCTTCCCCCAAAAACAGCAATAATGAAACAAAAACTAAAGCAAATAGACCTATCAATCGATGGTCTGCATAATATCCTCAGCCGTGAACTTGGTGCCCTTGTCCTTGTCAGCGGCGGCGCGGCCCTTGGCCTTGCGGTCGAGGAGCGACTTGCGGTCCTTGTCGAGGCGGAGCTTGGTGATGAGCACCTTGGAGGGGTGGATGCCGACGTTGACGGTGGAGCCGTTAACCTTCTCGCGGGTGATGCGCTCGATGTGGATCACCCACTTCTTGCGGTAGACCTGCACGACCTTGCCCTCGCGCCCCTTGTAGGTGCCGCGGACCACCTGCACTTCGTCGTCCTTGCGCACCGGCATCGACCGCACGTTGTACTTGGACCGGAGGTCGCCGGAGAGGGGGGCGCTCATCAGCACGCGCCGCACGCTTGACGGCGCCGTGAAGTGAGCCTTCCGGCTCTTACGGCGGGAGGAGGAGACGCGTGGGTTGTACTTCATTTTCGCCGGTTGAAGATCGGGGTTTCTCTCTCTGCGAGCGACGGGGCTGCTGTGTGAGGGTTAGGGTTTTGGAGTCTGCTCTTATAGATATGCTGCCTTCTTTGGGCTCTCCACGAAAGCCCATTTTGGCCCAGATTTATATAAACCAAATCAAATGTTGTTATACACTTATAACTTATTTATTTATACTCCCTTTTATTTCTTTTTTCTTTTCCTTTTTTTGAGAATGGTTACATTACTACTTTAAATTCGTGACTTTATAAAGGAATATAATATAATACGTTATTGTTGAATGTTTAAAATATATTTACAAGTTCATTTATAAGTGCTTTTTATAAAACCAATTTAATTTTTGAAATGTAACGTAGTATAAATACACAAATTATGGTAAATTACAGATTATATACTAAATTTCAACATTTTTTTTCTAAAGGACCGCTTTGATAATCAAGTACATAACTATAAAAAAAATCTCAAAAATAACACTAAATAGTAATTTCGGGCAAGTGCCAACAATTGCTGAGTTGAGATATCAGAAACAAACATAGATATGAAGGAAAATAAATTAAAATGAGTCTAACAATTATCAAAAACATCTTCTTTCTCACATCACTCGCACATTCCCTCTCCATGCTCTCTCTCTCTCTCTCTCTCTCTCTCTCTCTCTTCTTGATGCAGAGTATTCACTGAAACAACCATATTCTCCCTCCGCAAGCTGACAAGCAGCCATGAGCATATCAATGGCAGGCGTGCTCGAGTTTTGCTTAATTATCTTCGACACTGAGCATTTACCCGCTTTTCTCTGGCTATACAAGGAAGCCATCTTTCTCCCCTAATCTTTTTCAGCTCAGCCACGCGTGCCTCCTCTCTTTTTGCTGCTGTCTTAGCAGCACTTTCTCGAGCTTCAAGTTTAGCTAATGACTTCCGCCCTTCTGTTCTTGCTGCAGCAATTATCTCCTCCCCATCAACAACTATGGATTGAAGTTGCTTCCTCAGCTGTTAAAACTCAAGCAAAATACTTGAGACTCTGGAAAGGTCAAAAACAGACAAGAGAGGAGAAACAACAGATTCACACACACACCTTTCTCGATGTTTCATGAAGCTCTTCTCCAGGAACTATTTTTGGCTTTTTCTTTGGACCTTGTAGCTCTTCTGGTAACAGTTAACACGAATACAACATGTTAACGATAACAGAAAACAAGTTCAATGACAAGATGAAAAGAAACAAAAATTACAACATGATGATGTATGCAACGTTGTGCAAAAAATTGCAAAATAGATTATCAGGCGATTTCAGTTGGTTTGGTTCTTAATTAACTCATGCAGAAGATGACTGCATTATAGACTTATAGTAATAATGGCAAGCTGACATATCCTCGCCTCTTTGATCAAACATTATTCCTGGAGGAGCTTTTCTGAAAAGTCGAACTCCAGCATCTTCTGCTGCAGGATCTTCCTCTGCAGTTAGAGCTTTCACTGAAACCACTTCGATAGTCTTGTCTAACATGTCTTCTAATAACCTTTGTGCCTGGCATAGTAAACTCATCACACACATCAACATGAAAAGCACATCATTTAGTGCCAAGTAAGATGCATTTTGTAACTTCAAACTCCTGGAAACTTTTCTCTAAATGTTGGCACGAGTTTTAACCAAAGAGAATCACGATCCAACTCTTCAAAGAAGTAATTTTTACAAGTGATAACCAAACAAAAAGGAATGATAAGTCAACAAATAGACGCACATTGATTCATAGGACACAAAAGAAGCTCCAGAAATGCAGAAATCGAGCAACCATTTCATCTTTATAAACAATGGCAAACGTATCAGAGCATATATACATTGAATCAAAGTTACCAACACAAACTTAATAGAAAAAATAAATTTACATATACTGAGTTACTACCTGAAAACATATCCTCATAGATATATATATCCAAGAACTACGTTTTAGAATTGAGGAGTCGCACTTCTCTAATTTTGAAGAATACAAGGACATCTACCCGGTATAGATTTGATAAAACCATAGAAAAAGAGCTGCGGCTGGCTGCTGCTAATCTCACGGTTGTACGATGTAGCAAACAGAGTGCAAAGAATAGACTCCAACAATATCACATCAAACCTTTCTCATTTCTCTACTTTGATTATTGTTGATTGTTGAATAGGAGCCTACTAAATGGACAATCATCATGCTTAGGTCAAACTACCATGTGAGTAGTAATTCCTAGCTAAATTTCATTGCTTAGAGCATTGACATTCTCGATTTGTCAAAACCAGCAACAACCAAACATGAAAAACATTCATCAATTTTGAATAGCAAAAATAAAATGCACAAAATCATGTGAACTCGAAGCTGGGTATTTGGTAACTTAACGGATTGTTAAATAGAGAAACTGGTAGTATTACAGTAAAAGAAGAATACCTTAATTTGGTAGTGCTTTATTTTTTGGGGTTTGTGCTTTTCATCTTCGTGTTGGTGAGTTGCGCCGCCGTTGGAGGCGTGGTTGACGACGGTGGCGCTGGAGGTCACCGAATTTATGGCGGCCCTCCACTCGGCATCCCCGTCTTCCTCCCCACTGCTGCTGCTGTCGCTCGTCGGAGCACCGCCACCCATAGTGAGGCAGTGCGGCGGCTGAGCAGTATTCCTTCTCCGCTTTGAATCAAACGCGCCACTGCAAAACAACAAATGACGTTACCGGCCAAACCCCATAAATCTAATTGAATATTTTCTTTTTGGTAATTCTATTCACAACCTCATTTTTCTCTCTCCAACTTCCAATTTTATTTAAAAATAAAAATTAATTTGAAATCCCTGTATTTAACCTCTCCATAAATCCATAACCCCTTGAAAATAGAATCCCCTTGATTCTCTCGTTAAACTCATTAGGAAAGATTAACAATTAATATTCTCAAAATTAGTTGATGAGGCTAATCTGATCTTTGAATGTGAAACGAGTATACCATCATTTTTTTTCAGGGTAAATTACACTTTAATGCCCGACTTTTCAACCTTTTAATAAAAATGTCATAACATTTGAATATTTATAGTTTAGTGTCCGACCTTGTAAATTTTTAACAAATCTATCCTAAAGTCAACTTTACGGTATCCTATTGCCTACGTGGATTGCCGGAAATTTAACGTGGATTTTAAAATGCCACATAGATTAAAAAAAAAAAAAAAAATATTAAGTCAACTCTTCTGTGTATCAAGGCCTAATGTTTGGAATATATCGGTATTATTGAAGCAGACAAGGTGATGTTCCTCTTTTTATAATTGGGGATGTTTATCTTTTTTTATTATTATCGGTGAAATACTAAACACACTTTTAGGGTTTTATTTCAAGGATGGAATGGTTTTTATTTAAAATTTTTATTTTTTTAATTTATGTGGCATTATAAAATCCACGTCAGATTTTCGGCAATCCACGTAGGCAATATGATACCGGAAAGTTGACTTTAGAATAGATTTGTTAAATATTTACAAGGTCAGATACTAAAACTATAAATATTTAAAAGTCGGGATATTTTTGTTAAAAGGCTGAAAGGTCGGGCATTAAAGTGTAACTTGCCCTTTTTTGGATCTTCTAATGATTCATAATTCTGAAACTATGCTCTTATAATTCTGCATTAAAATATGAAATTTGAGTTATTCATTTACAAGAAAAAAAGTAGTTACAACTTGTGGTATGGAAACCTTAATGGCCCATGCCTAACCTAAAAAAAAAAAAAGAAAAAACAGAAACAACGCGCGAGAGAGAGAGAAGAGAGTCGAGAGACAGTGCAAAGGACGTCCACACGACGGCGAGAGGGGATCGGCAACCTCACCCGACCGCCGCCACCATCAGCGCCGCCGCCGAAAGGCCAACACCACCACGCCGGAAGCTAGGACGAAGACATTACATTATATATTGAAGAAATTCAATTTTGATTCAATTTTTTGTCAAGCTCGAAAATTTCAAGGTAACACTCTAGAATTCAATCAAACATATTCAATTGTGTCCATTGTAGTTGAGAAATTTATTTTTCAGATTCTTAAAATTGAATAATTTAGATTTTCAAAAAAAAATTGGGAATTTGAAAAATATACTTGGATGTGTATATTGCTTAGGATGGATGAAATTAACATGAATGTGGGAAATTATTCGAAAGCTCTTGTGATAATTGATGATTCTAACAGTGAGGCAATCCCCATACGAGCACAATACGGAGGTAAAATTTTTACATAAACTGATTAGGTTTTACCCTCACGACTCTGATACTGTACAATATTTTAATTGATACTTTCGTGCACATTAGGTGATACTGTGACCCTGTCTGGATCTCTGTTTGTTGAATTCTAGTTCTTAAATTAGTGTTGGTGAATTATGCTTATTTAATCGAGTGTTTATGTTTGCTGAAATCACCCACAATTTTACAACTCGAAGCATTTTAGAATGCATTCTTCTTAGAATTAGAGCAATGAATACTACAACTTGAGATTGATGTAGTTGCTATTTCAATTCATTAATAATTAATTCCCCCTATATGAATATGAATTCAATGTATTCATCATAATCTTGAATCTTCAACTTGTTGTGGGTGATGATGTTGTTGCAGATGCAAGTTAAAAATGTCGAGCATTATCATTCCTACGCATTGCTTAGTAAGGATATTAGCTTTGTATTTTAAGTACAATTTTTTGGTTGCTTTTGTGTTTCCTCATCATCGATAAGTCTGCTCGATCTAGCAAAAACAAAAATCAAGGGGAGGAAAAAAAGAATTAAGGGGCAACTTGAAAAGGGCCGAAAGAAGAAGAGCAATGTTGAAGGAAGCTCAAATTAGTTGAGTGAGTTTGGCTCCAAGACTCTCAACCCTCGTTTGTTTTAGATCGATATCAGGTTGGTACCTGTCTTCAGCACAATTGATACTTTCATGCTTATTAAATGGTACCTGTTCTATGTGACTGACTCACTTCTTAAATTTATTTTGCAGATTATTGGATTGAAGATTGCTCATTTTTTTAAATTTATCTTGGGATGTTTTAAGAGTTCAATTTGAATCAAAAATGTTGATTACTCTTGTGAAGTTTAAGAAGAAAATACACTTCTCCACATGTAGTAGAAACTAAAGCTACAATGGATGCATTAGCTAGTAGCAGTTGCATTTATTTGTGTTTTGTCCTTTTTTGCACTCCTGTGTAGTTAGGTTGCAATGGTGTTAGGTGATTGAGTATAGCTTGCTTTGTTTTGCACATTCTATATGTATGAGCTGAAAAGGGAGTCCTTTAAACTTGATATATTGTGAAGCAGGCAAGATACAAGACACTCTTTCTCTGTCTGTGATTTTAAGATCCTCCTTAAACTGATATTACATTTGTTTCTAAAAATGATACATTTTTGTTTTACAATTGATACCTTTACGCTAAATAAATGATACTCTTTAGGATGTATTGTTACTTTTTTTTTAAATGTGATGCTTTATAAATACATGAATGATACTAATATCATTTCTAAAAATAAATTTGACTTTCCTTAAAATCAATATACGTATATCAAAATTACACCTTAACATGGAATCAACAGTTACTTTTTTTATTGAAGATTTGATACTATATAAATTAACAATTGGTACTGCGATTGTATGTGTGAATAAATATAGGTCTTGTTTAATACATGTTATGCTAGTTATTAAAATGACAAAATTCAACATCAACCTGTAAACTACATACAAAACCACCATTCCATTCAATCAAAATAAATAATACAAAAACATCTATTCACCAACATACATCCTACAAAAATAAAACAAGAATAATATTTCAACCCATCTCCAACATTATAACCAACTTCATGTAAACAAACCCAAACCACCAAATCCAACACATCTAACAAATCCAAAACACCACATCAAAATATTCCTAAGTTTTGATCAAATATCCAGCGTAACACCACAAGTATCCAAAAAATACATATAAACTTCTCACTCACTTCTTCTTGCTGCTCATGAATACAAGTACCATCTTATACACTTCGAATCTTAAATCATTTGTTCCAACAAGGGCAATACGAGGACAGTACACGACCTTCCTTCGACCAACAGACTTCACGATAAAAAAAAAACTCAAAACATAAAACATCAAACACTTCGCGGTGACATTCACACCCTTGGAAGCTTCTTGCTTCTTGGACACCTTTTTTTTTCATTGAGCAAACCTGATATAAGTCAATGAAACCAAATATTAAAACACACAAACTATGAAAAATATAGATTACATAATTACTGTATGAAATAGTTTGATACTACTATGCATATAAAATGGTACTAATAAGCATACAGAGTGATACTACACCACACAATGATAAAAATATAGACATATAAACCAATAACACTAACTAAACCAAAATGGATATAAAAATTGAACCCATACATGCACACATAAAAAGCACAACATACTATACAACATAATACTTCAAATTTTGATACATACAGTCAACTCAAATAGTACAATTCTGTTTCAAGATTGATACTTCATACAAAAAAATTGTAAATTGCACACAGATAAAACATAAAACAAAATATGATACTTGTAAGCATATGATTTGGTACTAATCAACATCAACATTGATACTCTACAAAAAAAACACACAAATAAAACATAAAATAAAATCACTCTGATACTTATAGGCATCTCATTTGGTACTAATCATCATGAAAATTTTGAAAAAAAAAAGAAATTGCACACTCATACAAAATATAAAATATAGAACATAATTGATACTTGTATACATCTCATTTGGTACTAAGCAGCATGCAAATTGATACTCTATACACCACTTCTGTTATTGTCAATTCATTTTTTCAGATACAGGACATATTCAATAAAAATGCCCAATCTATACAAGAATTGCAGATTGTAACATGAAATTGTAAAACTAAAGCAAGAAAAAACAGGAATAATTACTCAAATAAATCTAAACAATGAATACATTCAAATGGAAATTGCGATAACATGAAAAATTCAAACAAATAAACACTCATATTCTAATTTTTGAAAGAAAGAGAGAATATCATACAATTAACTCAACTAAATGAAGACAACAATTGTTAATCATAGAATTGAATTACCTCTAACAAATTCTAATTTCGCCGGGGGAGAGAGAGAGACGCCGGGAACAGAAGACACGAACCACCAATCTAATTTTTTCAAGGGCACACTCTCTCTCTCTTTTGCAAGTCTCTGAAATCTGATACAACCATGTGGAGAACGCGCGGACGAACTACGGCTGAATGCTGAAACCTAGGATTTGCTATCCCCTGAAATTTGAGAGAGAGAGAGAGACGCTGGTAGCGAGAGGCGCGAACCATCGAACGCCGGGAGAGAGACACCGGGATCGAGAGACACGAACCACCGTCTACAGTTAGAGAGAAGGGTGAAGAATCGTGGAGGGCGAAGGGTGAGGTTGTGAAGATAAAGCGGCTAGGGTTAAGATTGCAGCGGGGAGAAAGGAGAATAAGAGAATCGGGGCAGAAATATTATTTATATTCCGGGTCGTGGGACGGGTCGGATCGGTGCGTGTCGGGTCCGTCTCATGACCCAACCCATGCACCTGATGCACAGAAGATTTTGCGTTTTTGCTAAGTACTGACACAACATGCAAAAATCCACATATCACAAATAGATTTAGTACATTTAAAAACACGTGAGCAATTTCGTGCAGTATTTTGATAATACTAGAGGACTAACTACTGAGGTTGATGATTAGGTATAATCTTCTATGTAGAAAATCGAGTCACTATACTTTCATTGATGTTAAAATTGTCTTTTTTTTTTTTTTTAACATAAATTTGGGGTCAATGTACTTATTAGTTGTTATTTGTGTTAAAACGAAGTCACTGTGTATATAAGTAGTAAGGACTTAATTTTACCATTAAAGAAAATTCATGAATTTGGTATTTATAAATAAAAATCTATGGATTCGTATAATTTTTTTTTAAATAATTGAATTCACATAAACCCATATTTACAAACGAAAAGTTAAGAACTCAATATATAAAAAAATTATATGAATATTACAAAAATCCATTACTTACAAACCAAATATACATCAACCCAATTCAAAAACATATATTGGACGCAAACAGCCTCACTCTCTCCTAAATTTTGATAAGGGAAAATGATTTATTAGGACTGTGAATTACATGACAAGGTTCAAATTGGACATTATTTTAACTTTTAATTAAATTAGACTTTCAAATTTTTTAAAATGATTTAATTAAGATCTTGTGTTCACCCCTTCAAATCATTATAATTTGTCATGAAAAGTCAAATTGAGCCTACTTTCGGAAAAGTTTGGCTTCAAAACCCCCTCAACCAATTTGGAGATTTGAAGGCGAAATTTCAACTTAACGTTCCAACTATTTTTGTACATCTCCAACTATGATATCAAATAATATGGATACTTTTAAGAACTCTCTCAATGAGCTTTTCAATCGTATCTGTAGTTTGGCGGTTGAACATCCAACGACGGATAAAATTGATAGAAGAAGTTTCGACTGCTAAGTGAATGCACACGAATTTCAACGAACTATGAGTTGAGATTTCAACATCAATTTGACATTGAATCTTAAAATTGATTGAGAGGTTTCGAAGCCCTAAGAAATGGATTTTTCGGAAGTTGGCTGAATTTGGCTTCCGATAATAGGTTCCGGAGTAATTAAATCGTGAAAGTGTGGTGATGAATTATAATGATTTCGATGATTAACGGATGATCTTAATTGCACTATTTTAAAAAATTCGAGAGTTCAACTGAATAAAAATTGAAACAGAATTCTACTAAACCTCATTACTGTAAGAAATAAATAAATATGAATATACTAAAAACTTTACTTAATTGTCTTTTTCAATAAATTTTGGGAGTTGCTAAATGCACCACAATTTTTACTCTTTGCACCACAAAAGAAAAAATAAAATAATTTTAAAGTTACTTAAATGCAAAAAGGAAAAAAAATCAAGAGTGATTCGAAAATGAAATTTCGAACTCACCATATTTGTTCGAAATTCCATTTTAGAACAGGCATAATTTTTTAAATAAGTCTCGTTGAAAATGGATTCTCGAACACGCCATATCTGTTCGAACACACGACTTCGAACATATCAAGATTTTTCGAAAAAATCTAGAATGTTTGAACACACGACTTTGAACAAAACTTGATTTTTTTTATTAGTAAAGGGCTTTAGGAAAATTTATAATTAATAAAAAAATAAAATAAAAAAAATCAATGAGCATACATTGATCCATACATGAACGAAGTTAGTTTTGAAAAGTGTTGAAAAATAGATTTAAAAGAACAAGGAGAAGAAAAAGGAAAGTGTGGAAAAATTAGTGCACCGAAATTGTGGTTTTAGTTTATCGCCTCGCCGCCGTGTCACCGACCGCGACACCAGCTTCTAACAGTCGCTTCAGCTTTCCTGCCTGTCGGACATTCTTCTCAAATCATTAGAAATCCAAATTCTATAATTCGTAGCGACTTAACAGAATTTGTGTGAATCCCACAATTTCCGCCGAAACCCTAAACCTTGTCCGTCGTCGATCAAATTTTGAGCTCAATTCAACTGCAAAAATGGGGAAAAAGCAGCACAGTAAAGATCGAATGTTCATAACAAAAACGGAGTGGGCCACCGAGTGGGGCGGCGCCAAGTCCAAGGAATTGGGAACCCCGTTTAAACGACTCCCTTTCTATTGCTGCGCGTAATTATTCCCCCCTTTGCCTTATTCTTTTTCTACCACTGATACTTTTATTGGATTATTTCTCACAGTGTATTGATTTGTGAACTTCTGATGCAGTCTCACGTTTACGCAGTTTGAAGTTCCTGTTTGCACTGCAGATGGCAATGTATTTGACATCATGTTAGTGGGCTTTTGTTTTTGTTTAATAATTGAACAATGATTAGGTTGCCGAAAGTGATGGATGTTTGTGCGGATTTGTTGGTGTTGGACGCAGGAACATAGTCCCATACATCAACAAGTATGGGAGACATCCTGTAACTGGAGCGCCGCTGAAGAAGGAGGATTTGATTCCACTCACTTTTCACAAGAATGGGGAAGGTAATTCTTTGCTTTGGTTAAAACTCATATTGAGGTTTGTTAACAGATGTTAATTTAAGTTGGACATTCAACTTCTGCATCTGTTCATGTCGAAGCTCTGAGTATTTCCAATTCCATGTAGCATTCAGATGAAATAGGAGTTGTTTGAAGCTTGCCATTTTTTAGGTAGGATATATCAACTATTGGTGTGGATGGAATTGGGGTGCTTAAAATATGAGAAGTAGTATAATACTCAATGGCTGCAAAGTTCTGTCTAAGAGTTATCAGGGAACAGGACTGCATGAGAATGCAGCTAAAATTAATTAATTTTTTTTCATGAACCTACTAATATTTTCCGCAAGTTGTTTTACTCGCATCAAGAACCTTCTCTGATAATCAGCTGTAGTATACAGTCTTAGATTCTTTGAATTGTTGTGACTGCAACAGCTTAAAGGATTTTTTCTTCACGTGCAAATGCGTTACTATGTTGCAAAAGTAGTTCTTTTATATTTTCCTTGTGATCTGAGGAAATTAAGATGATTTGAATTCGGGTGATGGTTTAATTTATATCTGGTCATTAACTGGTTAATTTCAGTCAATATTCTAAAGGTTGGATGTCCAAGCTTCATATCTTGAGTGTAATTAGTTCTGTAAATTATTTCTACCCGCTGCTTACTATAGTTTCGCTTACTTTGTTCCACTTCAAGAGAAAATGGTGGTAACTACTAAGTACTAAATGATATCTCTTTAGTTCTTCCTTCCAAGTTCTGTCGCTGGCAGAGTAATTGGCAACTGTAGTATTGGCATCTTCACTCTGCCACACAGCTAATTGGATGAATTGTCAAGACCTGTAAGGTGTGTAAAGGTGGAGAGGAGCTATAGCAGGCAGTTAAAAGTAAATTCCATTATGTTTCAGAGGAAATTTTGGCAATATGTATATCCTGATTTTATTGAACGGAATAAAAATAAATCTTTTGCAACCCAGCAAGTGTTAACTAGATGAAGAAATACTATGTAAATTCATTTTCTCATTCAATTACACTGATCTCTGACTTCCCTTTCTGTTAATGGATTCAACATACATTTGAAAACTGTCTCTTTTCTTGATAAAAATGCGCATTTTATTGTGCTTGATGCTCATGTGAAATGAAGGCGTTTCATTGTGTTCAAGTTTCTTTATAACCTGTCAAACTCTTGACCTAAGTATCATTTATACTAAGCACCAACCACCTTTTAAGACACTCATGGCATGATATGCGGGGTATGTAATTGCCTCCTGGAAGTTGAACTCTGCCGGTGTACTAGGATGGTGGAAATAGACTATAAAGTATATATATTTAATTTTAGACTTGTAAGTTTATTTTACTGTGTTTTATTAATAATCAATTCATAGTTCTCCGAGTCTTGAATGTCGCATTTATGTTAATTGATTTTGTTCAAATTTTCCTTTTGTAGGAGAGTATCATTGCCCTGTTCTAAATAAAGTTTTTACGGAGTTCACGCACATAGTTGCTGTTAAAACTACAGGAAATGTGTTCTGTTATGAGGTACATTCCTGTACTCTTTGTAAGTCTTCTCGAACTGTCCTCTTAACTGCATATATATCTCATTTATTACATACAACTGTTGCTTGCACAGGCCATCAAGGAGTTAAACATTAAAACTAAGAACTGGAATGAGCTTCTCACTGATGAACCATTCTCCAGAGAAGACCTTATAACTATTCAGGTAAAGATCCATCACCCAACTCTAATGATAATTGAAGTTTCTGCACAGTTGAATATTATAAGTTTGAATAATCTGTCCTTTTTTTGGGTCTAGAATCCTAATGCACTTGATACCAAGGTTCTTGTGGACTTTGATCATGTCAAGAAGAACTTAAAAGTTGACGATGAAGGTGAACAACCTTTCTTTTGGTTTTACCTTACCTTTTTTTTTATCTATCATATATCTTATAATTGTAAACAAATATACTTGTTGATTGACAGAATTAAAGAAAACGGAATCTAACCCGTCTTACAACATAAATGTTATTGGGGACATAAAGCAAATGCTTAAGGAGCTGGGAACTGAAAAGGCGAAGGAGATTGCCTTACATGGTGGAGGAGGAAGCAAGGCTAAAAATGAAAGAGCTGCTGCTCTTGCAGCCATTTTAGAAGCTAGATCACGCATCAAGGATGACGAATCAAAGAGTGGTGAGAAGCCCAAGCAGGGATACAGTATTGTGGACGCTGCATCTGCAGCAGTCCATGGAAGAAGTGCTGATGCTGCAAGGTCTGATGCTAGTAACAAAACTGCTGCTCGCATAGCAATGCACATGGCTGGTGAGAGGACTCCAGTAAATGCAAAGCTGGTAAGTTCTTCAATTTTGAGAATTTTATATTTGTTACTTTCATATTGCAGTATCTGAAAAGTACTTAGTTACAAGTTTACTGTTGCTCTTGCTCAGTAATATCTAGGTTCTCAGTTTTGTATTTGCTGGCTTAAGCAGCAACACTAATATAGTTTAATCGAACCATGTTATATTTTCCTGTCTAAAAGTTATTTGATAAGTAATTCTCTGAAGTGTCTGTTGGAGAATGAGAACAATTTTATGCTTTGCAGAGTAGTGTGTGTAGTTGATGCAGGTTCACTGGCTAGCCAGGTTCCTACTGTGGTTATGTTTTGTTTTACACAAAATGCTAAGTCCAAAAGGAAAATGGTGTGGAAAAAATGCAAATCAACCTGCTACTCTAAATTATAGGTTCAGTGCTAGCTTTACCACCCTTCTGAAGAGAAACCAAGTGCTACCAATTCCTTATGGTTAAAGTAGCTTTACATGTTATTAGTACATAAGTAAGGGAAGAACCACTTATTAATTGCTTGGGTGTATAAATTTGTACGAACGCCCTGGATGAAACTTATACGAGAGATGGAAACCATATTATTAATACTAATATAGGTTCTAAGCACCCTGGCTGAAACTTGATATGAGAGATGGAAACCATATATTAATATTAATTTATGGTTTTATTCATGGTTTTAAAAATCGGTTGAGGCGTACGCCTTGAGGCGAGGCGGTGAAAAAACGCATCTGAGGCGCCGCCTCCCACGCCTCGGATGGGCGGTGAGGCAGGCCGCCTTGAGGCGTTTTGCGCCGAGGCGTGAGAGGCGTGCGCCTCTGATTCAATCTGTAAATTAAACATTTTGGGTGTTTTTTTTTACATCTAATTAAACATTAAAAAAATTAGCCCACAAGCCCACAAGAATTAAAAACCCTAAATTGCTCAATCTGAGTAATACGCAAGTTGCGATGCGCAAAAAAACAGAAAACATAACCATTCTCTCAACACCTCCATCTCTTCTCCTCAACTCCTCGGCGGCTGGGCTGAGAAGAGGACCTTGAAAAATTCTTGGAGCTTTGAATCTTTAAGTTTAGACTTGGAAGTCGAACTAATTTGGATTATGATTTAAGACTTAAAAACTTTATGTGTTTGTTGGACTTGGATCTTGTGTTTGTTGGATTTGGTTCTTGTGTTTGTTATGGAATTATGTGTTTTGTGGTATGAATTTATGATTTTTATGATTTTTTAAATATTTTCTTTTTATTGTTGAGGCTTACGCCTCGGTTCGCCTTGAGGCTTACAGCTCGCGGTGGTTTCGGAAAACGCCTCGGTTCCCGATTACGTCTTTTAAAACCTTGGTTTTATTCCCTTTTTACTACTTTGTTGGTGAAAATCTCCTTACTCTGTTGATTGAAGGCATGTTATTTAGTGGTGAGTTCATGGGACATGCCATGTTAAATTGCACCGCCTTCATGGGACAATCAGACAAGTGTTACAGATCTCTCTTTCATATATTATTTTCTTTCTGAGCAGTGGTTTGTAATAACTCTCATTAGAGCATGATTATTCTGTGAACTTTCTATTGATTCATTTTGCTGCTTTGAAATTTTCAGGTTAAAAGTCGTTTCACGACCGGTGCTGCTTCCCGATCTTTGACTTCTACGTCTTATGATCCTGTGACCACAAATGAATATGAGTATGTTAAAGTTGAGAAAAATCCCAAGAAGAAAGGTTATGTACGGCTGCAAACAACACATGGTGATTTGAACATTGAGCTACACTGTGACATCACTCCAAGGACATGTGAAAACTTTGTCACTCTTTGTGAGCGTGGTTATTATAATGGAGTAGCTTTTCATAGAAATATAAGGTGCTTGAAATTTATTTTACTCCAAATTCAATCTAAGTTGTTGAGACGTTTTGGAGTGAGAGATTTTGACATTGGCTATTGTTGCACACGTATTTAGAAACTTCATGATTCAAGGTGGTGATCCTACTGGAACTGGGAGAGGAGGTGAGTCAATTTGGGGGAAGCCCTTTAAAGATGAAGTCAACTCCAAGTTACTTCATTCTGGACGAGGTGTTGTTAGCATGGCAAACTCTGGTCCTCACACAAATGGTTCACAATTTTTCATCTTGTACAAGTCTGCCAATCACTTGAATTTTAAGCATACAGTTTTTGGAATGGTAGTTGGAGGTTTGACAACACTTTCAACAATGGAAAAAGTACCCATTGATGATGACGATCGGCCATTGGTGTGTATTCTGCCTTCTTTTCTCTCTCGCATTTTTGGTCATTAATTTACTGTTTGACTTGCATCAGGACCAAGTTACTTTAAGATCATATGGTTTCAGTTCCCAGTTTTAATTTTATAATGGGTTTATTTTGTTGACTTCTCAGGAAGAGATCAAGATTATTAGTGCCGATGTATTTGTCAATCCTTATGATGAATCTGATGAAGAGGAGGAAGAGAAGACAAATGAAGACAAAAACGCTAAGGATGAAGATAATGTTAGTCTTGGACTCCTGATGTGGCTATTGTTGTAGTTTTACATTATTTTTCTGCGTTCTGAGTTACATCCCATTCCTTATTATGTTAAGTTAACAACACCTTTTTGACCAATTCCAGGATAAGATCGGCTCATGGTACAGCAATCCAGTGACTAGTTCAGATACTCCTGCTGTTGGTGGTGGTGTTGGGAAGTACTTGAAAGCAAAGATGACAAAGGCTGCATCCGTTGCTGGTCTAGATGCTGATTTGTCATCTGGGTCTGTAGTAAAGAAGCGAAAACTGGGCGCATCAAGGGGAGAACTTAAAGATTTTTCTTCTTGGTGAGGGTTGTAATTATTTTCCAAGACATATAGCCACATCGTGCAACAAATTTGAGCTTAGAGTTGAGAGAAATCTGGCACCGGAATGCATTTGTTTAGCTGTAGGCAGGTGTACTTGAGTTTTGGATTTTGGGGTGACCATATGAGCATCTCTGTTTGTTGTCCCCCAAAATTTGATGAGATTTGAAACACTAGAGAAACTCAATGGAGTTGCATGCCCCACCGCGGTCATACTTACCAGAAGTGCTTCCGGTGTACTGAGATGAGGTGACAATAATTAAAACATTTTTATCCATTTTAATTGTTATCTTGCGTGACATCAGTCAGCCATTTTGATGCATGGGTATTGTGTATGTAGGGTGGTTTGTTGGTGTAATGTATCTATAGTGATTATGGCTGTGGCTGAGGCTGAGGCTGAGGGTGGGTCTATTTCTGGAGTCGACAGCTTTTTGCAGGGTGAGAGAGAGAGAGAGGGAGAGAGAGTAATGCAGAAGCATTAGGTAATGACGACTACTTGTTCTTTGTGGGTTACAAATTGAGAAAAAAGTGTCTCACAAAGTTTGTATTATGAGGTGGGGAAAAGTTACAGCTCAACCTATCCATATATAGTGTAGAATGAAATGAAGAAAGAGAAAGTAGACGTCCATTCATTTCTGCCAATACCTACCAAAGGGGCATCGCTATTTTATTCTATCCTGTATTTTAATTGCTATCTTTCATCTTATTTATTTTGAACTAGCAGGCCAAACATATATATATATATATATATATATATATATATAGAGAGAGAGAGAGAGAGAGAGAGAGAGAGAGAGAGAGAGAGAGAGAGAGTTTGCTGAATGATTTTTTAAACTGAATCTGGACATTTTATCAAACTATTAAGTACAACGCTTTATGTGAACTGAGAGGTTTTTTTTCTCATAACCTTTATTGCAGAAAGATAAAGATGTTACGATAGACTTTGCAGTAGATGAGCGGCCCAACGATTAATTGGTGGGCCTCTAACCACACTAATCATGCAAAGAATGGGTCAAAAATGAATCCAAAAACAATCAAACATTAATAAAATTATAATTATATCATTGAATATGAGTTTAAATTCAAATCTTTACCTATCTTAGAGATTTCCACTCATAAGATTACTTTACACAAGTTTCTGTCAAATACAAATGGAAGAACATGTGGAATCAGCGAGGGATCCTCCTCCTCAAGATTTCTAATATATCTTAGTAAATTTCAATTGGAACTAAACATTGAAATCAAATCCTAACAATTTCTTTTATATTTTCCAAATCCATGTCAAATAATCTATTATAATTCATTTTCTTCAAAATCACTTTCTCAAATAACTTTATTTTCGACTGATTAAATTAGCCCCCTTAAATATTTTATCAAGAGCTTCTTACAACTAAAAAATTACTCGATGTTTCCCAACTTTTAAATGAAAAGAAAAGGGTATCCAACCACCTATTGTTGAACCTGCCTCCAAGGAAATAATAATAACAAATAAAAAAAGTAGAATTTTTAGTAGGAAACACTTTCTATTTTATGCTGATTCATTCATCTCAAATTCTTAACTGGGCGACTGTTAGTCAACAGAAATTTCGAAAACGCGTTTCTTCATTTCATTTTTATATTCTCCAAGTAAACGTAGACTTCTCCTTCAATTTCTGAAAAAGTCATCAAATGGTGACGATGTTCATCATATTATATGCTTCCAATTTTCAACAGCAAAGAGTAGATTCTTGGACTAAATATTTCATTTAATTCATGAATAAAATAGTGGTGTTAATGATTTCATTTGTTTAATATACTTAAAAATTGCACAATTAATCACACGAGATGAAGTGTTTTGGCAAAAACTTCCATCAGGCGGTTTGATTGATCCTTTTTTCCGTTAGTCGTGGGGCCGAAAAGTTATCACTTCTAACACTAAAGCGTATCACCTATAGTCAATTGACTATTAAATCCAAATTAATGTTTAATAAATCTAAATTAGGGTTCATTACTCATCATTAGAATTTATTAACTTCAATTATGATTTATATTTAATTCAAAAAAAGTAATTATTTTACACGGTACACAAGCCCAAGCGTCAGTGTTGGGTGAGTGCAATACACAAGTCGTTAAAAAAAACTAAATTAATTCATTTTAATTGTACATATTTACTTCGGAAAAATTAATTATCAACCGTTATGCACTACGTAAGTCATCGGATAAAATTAAATAAATTAATTCACTTTAATTTGAGAATTCACTAATCATAGCGTGTACGCTTCCTATTTGGACTTTTTTTTGTTATGCTTGGGACTTGGCCCATCAGCGATGGATCCAAGTCCTTTTCATATTTTATAGTCTTTTTAAAATGAACGTAATATATATGTACAGTAGTATATATATGCTAATTATTTTAATCTTTACTTCAGTATGAACTAATAGAATAATATTTAATCTCTTACTTCAATATGACATAAATAAGAATTTAATTCAGTATCATTATGGAAAAGTGTCTATTTTAGTGATTTTTGTTACATTAAATTTTAAAATATTTTAAAAATAAAAAATTAAACCCCAATCTATTGTGCATCCTCATTTGGCTAAAATGCTATGTTTTTAGGTTGGCGACTGAAAAAAAAAAACTTTGTTGTGAGCCAGATTACTGTTTATGTTATTTCAATATTTGTATATATAATACTCCTATTAACTAATTAAATATAGAAGGTGGGCATAATGGAAAGATACCAATTACTTTTATTTTATTTTTAATTCAAATTGAAAGCACGGCAGTTAGCAATACAACGTCAAGAGTAGCATCTTAATCAATGCCAACACTGAAGAGAATTTTTAATCCTCATGCGTGAAAGTCCGGTAATATAAATACACCGACTATTGAATCAAATCATCTAATATACAATTGTGTTACATTCTTTACCTTATTAGCATCATGATCATATATTTTCAATTTTAAAGTTTTTTTTGTCCCATCGAGACAACCTGATCAGTGGAGTCCCATGTATAAAAAAAAGACATTTTAAATTGTAAGTTTAAGATCCACGACTCTCCACTTTCCCCAATATATATATATAAAATTCATTTAGTCATGTCACTTGACTGAAAAACTCCATATTAAGAGCATCCACAATTTGGGAAAAATTTGGATACAAATTAGATGGTATGTACTAAAAATTAAAGTACACTATAGTGGAGGAAAAAAAAGGGGTACAAACTAAGAAAAGCTACAGCTTCATGTACCAAGTATTTGTGTGGAAAAATGTGAGATGTGGGGTCCACCTCTATTTTTCTTTTCTCTTTCCCTCTTTCTTTCTCCATTATTTCCCGATTTTCTCATCTTTTTCTCTTTCCACCGATTGTTATGTATCATTTCTGTTTTATTTTTCAATGTTGTACTCATCTTTCTAGTATCAATAAAATTATTATTTTTTAATGATTTTAGTAAGAACGCGATTCATTTTTAATTAATTTTTTTAAAAGTTTATTGATAACTTTGATATTGTTATATCTAAAAATAATATTTAAATAAAAATTAGTTAAATTATATATAAAAGTAATATATATATATATATATATTATTAAATGTGTGATATAATATGGTGGGACCTCAAAAAACCATGTATGTACCATATATTATTGTAAATTCTATTGTAAGAGGAGTGCAATGCATTCCCTACTATTTGCAGCCATTTTTTTCCATTTTCAATCTTTATTGGTTTGCCGATAAAATAATTTTAATTTTTCAGACTGTCACAATAGGTAATTAAGTGTCATAATAGGTAGTCGAAGTATTACAATATGTTAATTAAAGTATCACGATAGATTTTTTCATCCGGCCAAAATTTTCATTTCTAGACAAAAAAAGGGTTTCAAATAGCCCAAAAATGCCACCTGGGGCACTTGTCGCTTGCATAGCTAGTGCAGTGTGCACTGCAGGCTCCTTACACTATAATTTACCATATATTATAGGAGTTGGAGGTTTTTTAAGGACAACAACTTAGGCCGATTTGGAAAAAATGATAAATTTATTGTGGGCCGAAATTTAAGGACATTAACATTTAAGTGTTGCGTTCGTAGGCCAATTTTCAGTCCGAACAGGTTGCACCTCACGAGAGATGCACGTGATATCCTACGTGGAGCCCGTTCACTGATTTGGACGCCACATTGCACTCCCCTCTACTTAGAAAAATCTGGAACACCAAAAAAACGCTTAAACTTCTAATTCCTCCCACATTAACAAATGAACCCTAATTTCTGAAAGAACACAAATCGCTCATCCCAAATTCATAGAAGCACGACAGTGAAATATTAGATCTCTTGCACAACTGATAAAATCGAAGCTCGGCGACGATGGTGAACGTGAGGGAGAAGCGGCATCTTAATCGATCGCCTCCTATGTACAATAAGTAATTATCTCCCACTTTCTCTATTTCTCTCTTTTATCTTATTTTTTGGGGTTTAGGGTTTATGTGTGGTCCCAAATAGTTTTGTTTGTACTGAAAATGTAGTTTACTTTATGTTTGGTGGTGGATTTTTTTTTTATGCAGTTGAAGCATTGAATATTGTAATGAATGAATGAGGGTGGTCCCTTTGCGTTTATTTTAATGAAAAAATTGTCCTTTGCTCATTTTTGTGAAATATTGTGGAATGTGGGGTTTGTAGGCCATGAATATGTTTATACTTTGTCTGCTTTTGGTATTTTGGGTATTTTTTATTTTTTAAGGCTTATTTTTTTATTTTTTTATTGGCTGCAAAACCTCCGAATATATATTTGTCTGTTGTGTTGCATTACAGTGGGAAGTTTATCTTATCCCCTATTGCTAAGTATGTGGGTGGGTTAAAAATGATAATAGACAGAGTTGTTGCTAGACAATTGACCCTAATATCTTTAAAAAATAGTCTTGTTAATTGGTTGTTAATTGATGGGGATGTAAGGATTCATATCTTAGAAGATAACAAGTTTAAGTTGCTTTCTTCTGATGATGAAGTTAGAGAGGCTTGTGTAAGTGCACTGGGGGTAAGACAAGTTGTCTTTTATGCAGAAGAAGGGGGTATTGAAACAGGGGTTGGGGAGTGTGATGTGGATTATGATGTTGTGATAGATGAAGTTCTTGAGGAATATGCTCCAGAGCTTCAGAGTCAGAACAAAGATGGTAGTCTAGGGAGTATATTTATACTTGTGCAGAAGGTTGTTTCTGGTGATGGGTCAACTAGTAATGAGGGTGAGGAAGATAATGAGAGTGAGGATGACAGTGATTATAATATGGTAGAAGAGACTGAGTTTGATGATGATATGTTATTTGACAAGTTTGTGTAAAAAAACATAGATACTAATGAAAAAGAACATAGTGGTGAGGAGAGTGAAGTAGATGTTGATGTTGTGGAGACGGAATTTCATGAATATAAGGACTTTGATGGTGAGTATGAGAGGCCACCACCTGTTTTCAATTTTGTGGCTATCTTTCATCCAAATTTCTCACTTGGCATGATTTTTAGCTCTAAGGATCAATTTAAGAAGGTTGTGCAGTCTCATGCAATTAATAATAAAAGATCCGTAAAGTTTACAAAGAATGTACCTGATAGATGTTATGCAAGATGTGTAGATAAAATGAATGCTGAGAAGGTCCATGAGTGCATTCCAATCAAAGAAAATAACACTCATTATGAGATTAAATGTGCAAATGGAGATCAGTATTTGGTTGACTTAGATCTTAGAATTTGCAGCTGCAGATCCTAGAGTTTAAGCGGCATACCCTGCACACATGCCATTTGTGCATTAAATCATCAAAAACTAAATAGGGATGACTATGTACATGACTTCCTAACAGTTGAGACCTTCAAGAAATCATATGCAACAACCATAAGGGGTGTGAATGGTGCAGTCTTGTGGGGTGAGAGCATGTACATTCCACCACTACCTCCACAGATGATCAAAGGAAAAGGTAAGCAAGCAAATGCAAGGTGAAAGACATCAGATGAGAAAGCAGAAAAGTTGCACAAGAACAAAACCAAACTCAGAAGAAAGCAAAGCACAATTAGGTGCAGTGGCTGTGGAGGTGAAGGTTACAATTATGTGACATGTGGTAGGAACAAGGTAAGATCCTTTCCCTAATCTGATTTCACTTTTACAACAACTTAATTTTTTGTTATTAAATTGTTAGGTGATGCATAATACTATAAAAATTAGCCCCTTTCTTTTCTTTATTATAATTCTTATAATAAAGAAGCAACCACAACATAAGCTTCTTCACAACAAAATGATATCATAATCTTTCCAATACACTAATACATCAGTTGTTTAATTCATAAGCTTCCAACAGAGTTCTTCCCAACATAAACTTCACAAAAATAGATTAACATAAGTTTTTTCACAGCAAAATAATACCTTAATAATCTTTTCAATATACTAATACATTAGCTTCCATAGTAGAATGATACACAGTAGGATGTTAAACAACCACAATTGTTTCTTAGCCTTCTTCAACGCTACAACCTCTGCTTCTGCACCATTAATCCTCCTTAGCAACCTGGGAATAATTTCTCTTACACGGGCACACATTACAGGATCGTACCAAGTCCAAAAGCCGCAACTATAAATCTTAAAAAAAAATAAGAAACAAGCTTTTACTGTGCGAAATAGTGTCCAAAAATAAGTTTTTTGTCAAAATAATTGCTTCTAATAACATCCATCTCAACAAAAATGGAAATAAGGACAGTGATTAAACTTAAAAAAATGAATTGGAGAATTCTTACGACAGGTCTCGAGCAACAAAGAAACCTCCTCCCCGGATTATTAGGAGTCCATGATGTGCGAAGTGCGGCTCTGACTTCACACCTACAAAGTACGTTCGGATTTACTCGCCCATTCATGGTCCTAAATGTCGATCTTCTCAGTACTAGGGTTCTACAATTTGGGGAAAATATGATTTCTGTTGTGGCACACTTTTTTTTAAGTAGAGGGGAGTGCGATGTGGCATCCAAATTAGCGAACGGGCTCCACAAAGGATATCACGTGCATCTCACGTGAGGTGTAGCCCGTTCGGGCTGAAAATTGGCCTACGGAGGCAACACTTAAATATTAATGTCCTTAAATTTCGGTCCGCAATAAATTTGTCCTCTTTTCCAAATCGGCTTAAGTTGTTGTCCTTAAAAAAACTCTAACTCTATATATATTATAGTGGGTGATTTGAAGGGAATGCGTATTTAAAAAAGTAGATATATAACTTTTGATGTGGCGGTGACGTGGTAAAATTATGTACCAAAACTTGGGTACACTATAGGAGATGCTCTAAAAGTCACATACAAGTCCCATCGAGAACACTCAAGTAGTAGTGAAAACCTTGTTATAAGTGGAATATATTTTGAGTTCAAGACTCACCGCTACGACGCTACTCCTTTCGTAACTACAAAATAAAAAGTAGCATACGATACCAAAAAACAATGAATCTTCTTATTACTCCATCTGTTTCACAATAAATGTCATTCTACACAATCGATGTAAAAATTTCATATTTTCTCATATTTGTCCTCATTTAATGCATTCAACCAACCATATTTAATTCATTTGATGTATTCAGATAACGGTGTATAAGGTAATTTAATTATCTAATTAATATTTTTATTAATATGTGTACATTCATCCAAAATGACACTTATTCAAAAATCGATAAAGTATAAAATAGAGAGATTTCATGTTCCATATATACTCACTACTACCACTAACATATAAAAGTTGAATCGGCTAGTTAGTTAATACATTCTCATCATTTCCGAATTTATTAATACTAAAATTTCAAAACACTTCATCCACACCTATTTGCATTTATATATATATATATATATATGTGTGTGTGTGTGTGTGTATATATATATATATAGGGGAGGGTTACAATGCAAACCCTACCTAGTGTAGGAACTATGAATCTATCTCACACCATACAATCAATAAAGATCTATGGTCCAGATTTGATTAAAAGGAGTGGTGACAATCTTGTAATATTTGGAAAAAAATTCGTGCGAGGGTATTAACGTAATTTGGTAATTCTTATAAAAATCGCGAAGGATATTTGAGAACAGATCGTCATGCTAACGAAGTATGCTCATCATGCTAACGAAGCGCTATATTTATGCTAATAATTTTTTTTTCTCATATTGTTAACGAAAAATTAAATTCTAAAGTGTAATTATAAATTCTAATAGGATTAAATAAACCATAATTCAAATATAATAAACTTAAATGATCTAAAAATAGAATTAAATTCTAAAAATTAATTATAAACCCCAATTGGATGGAATAAATCATAATAGCAATATAAATATAACACATTAGCATAATGATATTATTTTATCAGCATTGCGAATAAACTATGTTAGCATATGACAATTCATCGTTACCATAAGTTATAAACCCTAAATGGATGAAGAAAACTCTAACTAATATATTCTAATTTGATGAAATAAATAATATATAATATTCAATTAGTAACTAAAACATAAAAATTAAATCATAAAAAATAATTATAAGTCATAATTGAAATGTAATAAATCATAATAATAATATAAATATGCGTAGTACGTTAAAATTATGATGATCATTCATTAGCACAATAAATGCAATATGTTAGCATATAACAAATGCTTCATCAGCATACGTAATCAACTTATCATAATGCTGACGAACCATTATTTAAAAGCTAACGAAAGCATTTTCGCGCTGGACACGAGTAAAAATTTATATTTTGTATTTTTCGTCTATATTTATTTGAACAAACATATCCATGACTGATCTTGAATTAAAGAGCATGAAAAGATCTTTAATTTGGTATATTATTTGCGTTGATCCGATTTGAAACGAGTGAGTTATGGTCGTTCAAAGTTTTTAGGATTTTTTTTTAAAAAGTGATGACATCAGCTTTTTTATTGAGATTTGACAATCATACCCCTGCCTCCTTTTTTTTTTGCCTTGACTTGGACATTTAATCTCAGCCATTAGATCATCTAGGTGGACGGTATAAGATAGGTTCCTAGTTCCTACACCAAGAAAATGTGTATTTTTGATCCAATCGCTATATATATATATATATATGCATATGTATGTATGTATATATAAGGGTGTTTATAATGCAAACTAATTCCAGTGTGAGAATTAGGAACCTATCTTACACCACACAATCAATAAAAATCTAAGGCCTAGATTTACTTAGAAGGGATGGTGGTAATTTTGTAATATTTGATAAGTTTTTAGGTGGGGGTATTAACGTAATTCGGTAATGTTTATAAAAAGACGATGGATAGTTGACAACAGTATCGTCATACTAACGAAGCATTACTATCATGCTAACGAAACATTATCATAATGATAATGAAAGTTTTCTCATATTGTTAATGAAAAATTAAATTCTAAAAATTAATTATAAATCCTAATTTGATGGAATAAATGATGATTCAAATGTAATAAATTCCAATGATCTAAAAAATAGAATTATATTCTAAAAAATAATTATAAACTCTCGTTGGATGAATAAATCATAATAGCAATATGAATATACAACATTATCATTATGATATTGTTTTATCAGTACCGCGGATAAACTATGTTAGCATATGATAATTTATCGTTAGCATAAAATATAAACCATAAATGGATGAAGCAAAACTCTAATTAATATATTCTAATTTGATGAAACAAACAGTATATAGTAATCAATTAATAACTAAAATATAAAAATAAAATAAAAAATAATAATTATAAGCTCTAATTAATTGAAATGTAATAAATCATAGTAATAATATAAGTACGCGTACTATGATAATCCTTTGTTAGCACACAATAAATACATTATGTTAGCATATAACAAACACTTCGTTAGCATACGCTATATAATGCTGACGAACCATTATTAAAAACTAATGAAAATATTCACGCCGGACACGAGTAAAAATGTATATTTTGTATTTTTCGTCTATATTATTTGCACAAATATATCCATGACGGATCTTGAATTAAAGAGCTTTAATTTGATATATTATTTATATTGATTCGATTAGAAACGAGTGAGATATGATCGTTTAAAAATTTTAATTTTTTTTTATAAAAAGTGATGACATCAACTTTTATAAAGGATAGGACAACTATAGCCTCTTTCCTTCCTTTTTTGTCTTGACTTTGATAGTAAATCTCAGTCATTAGATCATCTACTTGGATGGTATAAGATGTGTTCCTAGTAGTGTAAAAAATATAATTTTGTTCTACTTTCTATATATACATATATATACTCCCTTCGTCCCATTTATATAGTCCTTATTACTATCTTGAGGTGTCTCAATTATATAGTCTCATAACTATAAATAGTATTAATTATTATGATAATATACAAATATACCCTTGCTATGTACTGAAAATTAAAACTCAACCACTTAAATTTTTTAGGATCATTGATTTTAAATAAGGGTAATAATAAAAGTTAAATTTTAATATTTTGTTTTCATAAATATTTTTAATCCACGTACAAAGATAAAATGGATTATATAAATGGGACGGAGGAAGTACATGTATTTCGTAAAGTGATGAAGTAAAATCCTAAAAACTAGAATTAGAAAGAGAAAACGAAAAGAAATTAATTAAGATAGTCGTCGTCTTCCAAGTTCCAAGGAATATGGGAATATATTTTGCTGGGATGAAATTTAGGGAATTTGCGACCAATTAATTCATCAAATGACAAGACGGCCCCCCTAGAGGCCAAAACTGAATGGAATGATGAAATTTGGCTGATTGCATATGAATTTATTTTCTTGGATTTTGGCCAAACAATGTCGCCTTGTGCACGATTTGTCTGTAATACTAACTACACTACATCTAAAATATCTTCACAATTCTCAATAAAAAGACAACATCAGTCCAACAAGGATTATTTTTTTTTCAATGATTAATGTCCAATATTTTACATTTCTCTTTAATTTCACATATTTTAAAAATTAATTTCAACACATATACACACACACACTTTTAATGTTTATAATGTACTCAAGAATACAAATTTATAAATACCCCTCAACGTCTTATTGTGAGTGCGGACGTGCTTATGGCAAAATTTGTTGCTTTTCTATACTAAAAAGGTTATCTTTATGTACATTAAATAATATTAAGATAATATAGATTGAATAATAATTGTAGTCACTGTGTATATTTAATTATTATTATATTTGATTGCACGTTCCATGTACTTGCATCGTAGATGATATGATGTGGATCAACATACGGTAAAGATCATATCATCGGATTCCTTGCATTGTATTAAAAGACTCGTAGCTTAAATGGTCATAAACCCACCATCGGTACACCGTAGAATAATCTGATAGTTAGTTTATTTTGACTAACTGATTATTCTAGTACATCGACTTGTGTATTGAGGAGGATCGCAATATGATACTGTTCTCTATTCTGACTTTAAGTGAGAAAATAAAATCCACAGTGTTCGGGTTCTTAACCCATATATATTGGCGGACATATATATGTTATGTTATTACTTTGATTTATTAATGAGTGAGATTTTCAGATAGAATCAACAACCTCGATATTTTGGGCAGTATCATTTACATATATGATGGGTCGTGCAATATATATGGTCACTGTATGCTGGTGCGCCAGGTTGATGATGTCCCCTTGTGGAAGCACAAGGATCATGGAAAGCCTGCAGATAGAATATTAATTTATTTTTATCATGATAAACGGAAGTCGTGCGGTACCACTCAAGGAACAAGAAGTTAATTAATTATAGTTGTCAGAAGCTTACACTTTGATTTCTTAAAAAAAAAAACAACATTTTCAAAATTAACAAAATAGTACCCGATCACTTTTTCAAAAATTTTGTAAATCTAACATTTGATCATTTAACGGCTCGAAAATCATATGTAATTTATTGTATTTTACGGTTTCTTGACTGGAGGATTTTTTGTTTTAAATTGTTGGGGAATAAGAAATATTAAAATACAATCAATTACATAGGGTTTTCATGCCAGAAAAATGATAAAAGGTTAGATTTGTAATTTTTTTGAAAAAATGAGTATTGTTTTATTAATTTCGAAAAAGTTGATTATTTAAAAAAAAAACCCAAAATGTAGGTATCAAAATACAATTTACTCTTTATTTTTCTTATGTGTGAGATTAGGTTAATTAAAACTATAAACAAATTAAGTATGTGATAAATCTAATCGGTCTAATTCTAGGTAGGTATTATATTAGTCTGGTCTGAGTCTTAATTTGCAAAGCTATTATTGGTGGAATACCAAGGTGGAATAGAGGAACTTATATATTTTTAGGATGGTCTAGTTAATTTGCAGGGTGATGAAGTATTAACTGAAAAGATTATTGCTAGATTTGAATCCCAACAATATCAATATATTTTTAAAATTGAGATATCATGTATGCATCCATGATCCCATGAGTAGCAGCTACAAGTATTTAATAATAATGATGATGATAATAAATTATATGTTAATCCTTTGGAGATAGTAGTGATGATGGAGTAAGAGATATCTTGAGACCTTTAATTATTTCAGACTCAAGTTCAGATCTTAAAAAAAATCTATACGTATGCGGACTATTTATTTTTCCTATATATAGTTACATAATTAATCATGTGTTAATCGCTTAATACAAACTAGTATGTCTCTCGCGCAATCCTCGCTATTATTTTATTTTATTATGATTGAAAAACTTAAAGCAAAACTCAATTATAATTAAATATATATATATGTTTGCAATACACACATAGGTGTGTGAAACAAACGTATAAACAACTTTAATAGATTAAAAAATTAAAATTTATTTTCATATATATAAACAATAATTATCATAATTACTTAAACAAATAAATAATTCAATATCACCTTGGAATCAATAATAAAGATGCTATAAAAAAAATTGTGCAGAAGAATTTAATTTAACTCACGTGGTTTGTAGTTGTAGAGTAAAAAAAATTTCCCAAAAAATTTAATCAAATTACAAAATACACAAAAATATCTAGGGGTGAGCATTTGATTTTTCGGTTCAGTTTAGTCCTGAAAATGCTATAACTGAAGAAAATCGATTTTTTTGAAAATAAAACCGAACCGAACTAGATTGAAAATTTCGGTTCGGTTCGGTTTTGAACTAATATTTTTTTAATTTTTTGAATTTTTTTTTTGTTTTAAATTCTCCCCATTCGATATAATTAAATACGTACAAGTATGAACTAGCTAATCATCAAGATTCAAGTTCAATAAATACCAATAAACAACCAATTCAGTTTGTGTGAAGATTGAAATTAGGGCTTGGGTTGGTGGAGTGTTTTATTTTTAGAAATTTTTATTTAATTTTATTACTGATATATGTATATATATATATATATATTCGGTTTTTCGGTCCAGATCGGGTATTTTTCCTCTATACCAAACCTAAACCTAAAACCGAGTTTTTGTTAGAAAATTTCTCAAACCGGATCGAATTTTGAAAAGAATCAAACCGAAAATGCCGAACTAATTCAATTCGGTTCGGTTCGGTTCTCGAATTTTGGGACTTTTTACTCATCCCTAAAAATATCCATAAAATCCAACAGGCTTAACCATGCAATGCTCAGATTTTTTTTTATGCAATTGTGATTTGAATTGGCCTACATATTTTTATATTTTGATTAATTAGAAGTGAATGTTTATATTATTTTAACATAAAATAGAAACGATAAAATTTACGTAATTAATTAGGTGAAAATGAAAATTTACACAAGAAAATGTTATGATTGCACATAGTTTATTTGGCCACAAAAGTTTCTATTTGATCAATCACAATATAAATGACCAAAATTTACAAAACACGGTCATAAGATAATTCAGATAGAATTAGAACGTTCATGTCTAAAGAAACTTTTTTACAACGTACAAATATTAGTGCAACCGAATAATATATGACTTCAGAGCATTTATAATTAAATATTTTGGAATAGATATAGGTACATATATAAATATAAAAGTTAGAAATTGAACTTTCATAATTTATTATTATAAATTTCATAAATCAAATTGTAAAACCACATGTACCTATCATGAATAAAAATAATTTAATAAAATAAAAAAATGTAAGCAATAAAATTTGAAAACTAATTAAATAAAAATAAGATGTCAAAAACCGCGTAGAAAGTAATTAGAAATTTATGTAAATATCATAATGCAAGCATCAATTATAGCACCATGTAATTAACACTCCCAATCAATATACATACATTTCTATAATTGTCCAATTCAATCCGAGAGTAATGAAAATCTATCCTTTCATCTTCTTTAAAGAACACAAACAATAGTCTTAAATGCAAAAAAATAAAATAAAAAATATGATGATAAAATGAGAGAAAAATATTAGGATATAAAAAGACCACACAACAACTAAAATGTGAACACAAACAATTGTCTTAATTGTAAAAAAAAATGATGATATCAATAACCATAATATATAAAAAATGAATTAAAAGATATAAATTATAATTAGAAAATAATCAACTATAGTAATAAATTATTAATTGAAAGCTGAAAATTAAATACTAAAAAATATTTATAAATTCTCGATGAGATGTACCATAATAAACAGTTGTAAAATTAAACTAAAACACAAAAAAATGAAATTAAAAAAAAAAAAAACCTCATAATTTAAAAGTGTAACACATGATGAAACAAGAAAATGTCACTTGAATTATTGTAAATGTAAACTATGTAAGTAATAGTCTATTCTCTTATATGTACCTTCCTTTTGGTCTGAGAGCAATCTCAGTTTATATAATCATATTTTATTTATATCAGAATATATATTTCATAGATAATAATATTATTAATAGATAATATATATCGATAAACAAATTAATTAATGTAAAATATATGTTATTGATTGAGTTGGAGCTGGAGCTCGTCTCTTCCATTAAATGGTCTCCTGTCTGATTTATAGGATTTTTTTTCCCCTGTTCGGTTGATTCTTCATTATCTTCGAGAAGAATAAATAATTTATTCGTTTTTGAAATTTAAACTCTACAAATTCTTAACTTTTAGCATATAAAAAATCCAGGCACAAAATACAAATTCGAAAATTAATTCAGCACAAATAAAAAAACTGATGGCTCAATTGATGAAACAAAATTTAATAGTTCAGGGACCAATTTTTTTTTAATTTCTAAAAACGACCTGTTGTTGATATGGCATAGAAAAGTTTGATGTCACACCTCCAGGAGATGGTATGTGAAAAAATATAGCATACATTGTGGTAGAAACTTCAAGAAAATGATTGTATGCATTAATTAATGTATACGTATAATATATATGTGTGTGTGGGGTTTTTTTTTTTTGTTTTTTTTTTACAATATAGTAGAATATAAAAGGATAAAGTAGAGAATTTGTTGGCAGAGATTGCGGGGTAAAATAAAGAAATTTTTATATGTTGGTGGTGGTGCATTTGATCGATCATGAATCATCATGATGACGATGCACTCCCCTAACACCCCCAACCCCACTCATAACAATTCAAAATTCACAATGAAGTAATTTTGTTTGAAATCGTTCTACGGATTAAAATTTATAAAATGAATTAAGTTCAAGTTTAAAGTACAATTAAACATTAATAAAATCATAAATATGTCATTAATTAAAGAAATATACTATTTGTACTATAAAAATTATTCTTTGCACCACAAAATAAATTACTTTAAAAATAATCAATTATGAAATTATTAGTCCTAGCCAAAAACTGCCAGCCTCTTCATCTTCTGCGATTTTCATCTTCTCTCCTTTCCATCCTCGCAACTGACAGCAGCGAATAGTGAATTTTTTTCCCTCATTTTCTCTTCAAATAACGAGTTGATTCGCTGCCCTTTACCTATCCAAAATTATGGTTGAATTGAACTTATCGAACCAATATATATACTAATGTTCGAAGAATTATTTTTGAACCCATCAATTTTTGATTTTGGTGATGCGTCGAAGATGATTTTCGAACAATTAAATAAGGTAGGGGCGGGGCGCGGCAGATAAGTCTGGTTCACATTTTTGCAAGTCATCTTCTTCATGTCAGTCAACAACAAGATATGTTTTTTGATAACTAATTGGCAGGGGTGTACAAATCATTAGTTCTGTGCAAAATCGAGTTAAACTAACAAAACCAAATACAAAATTTCTTCAAAAAATTCAATCAAAACCAACCAAAATAATATATATAACCGAACCAAATCAAACCAAGTCATAATTCTTTGGTTAGTTTGATTTGGTTTTCGGTTTAACCGAATTTTCAATGATTATTTTTATTTTTTCAAAATAATTATATCTAAATAAAATAACATCCATGCACTCAATAGATAACAAACGATATATTAAATAAGTAAACATTTGAAAATTTCTAAAACTAGAAAATTGAAACTAAATATTAGAATTACTAATATTATTTAGGTATATAATACCTTTTAAATTTATTAATTTAGGTATAATTAATATTAGAATTATAAATCATAAATTATAAATATAGTATATATATATATATATATTTTGGTTGGTTCGGTTTTAACCAAAATATTTTTTACTTAAACCAAAACAGAACCAGACTATATTTTGTATTTAATATTCAAAATCAAACCAAAAAATTAAAGAAAAAAATAAACAAACCAACTGAACCAAATAGCTCAGTTTGGTTCGATTTTTGGTTTTGGTTCGATTTTGCACACCCCTACTAAGTGGCAGCGGATAACTGGAGAAGACGAAGTCACTGTTCACTTTTTTTTATTCATTTATCAAACATTTTAGTAAGGATATCCAAGTAATTTCATAATTGATTATTTTTAAATTAATTTATTTTGTGGTGCAAAAAGTAATCTTTGTAGTGTAAATAGTATCTTCCTTAATTAAATATAGATGTTGAGCTGAATATTGACCCATTTTATGAATCTTGATCCGCAAAACAATCTCGCACATGTGTTCGTCACGAAGATAAGGTATATTTACATACACCACTTGAGATCCTCTAGTCTCATCCTGTATGTGTCAACCGTGTATCAAACCTTAAAATTATTACATTTTCTTTCATTTTTTTCTTCAATTTTAATTTTTTTAGGTTTAGTATAATTTTACAATTTTATTTAGGGTTTACTCCACCAAATTAGGGTTTATAATTATTTTTTAATATTTAATTTTCATTTTTTAATTAATATAATTAATATTTGGGGTTGATTATTCCAAACTTAAGGTATATACTTTTTTAAAATTTTAATTTTTAGCAATAAATATTAATTATGATCAGTTATAACATAATAAATTTTATTTTTATACAAAATTATTATTAAAATTATATAATTTTAATATTAATACACAGTTAACAAATAAAATTAGGACCAGATAGTCTCCACTCTTACATGCACACCTTGCTTCTCCGACAAAACACACCCACTACTACGCAAACAATACATATACATATGGAAAAGCTAATGGGCCATAATTTCATGGTCTTTTTTCTCCTCACTTTCCTCATCTTTTTGTCAGACATTTTTTTTTTCTATCTAGTCTCATGCTAACATATTTTATTTTATTTTATTTTTTTCATATTCATTCTCATGTTTTAACATCATACATATATATACATACATATGTATATATCAATTTCACCCAATCCCTTCTTGTCTCAAAAACGCCCCTATAAAACATTTCTTAAACAGGACACAAATCATAACCTACCCACCTGTCACGGGGCGCTTGTAGTGCTTGGGCTAGTGGCGCACCGTGCGGCTAGTAGTCCGTCCTAGACTACGTCCGCCTCACTCACAAAAGCTTTGCTCGCAAAGCTTGATGCACGATGACGACGCAATTCACACCCTCCGGTGCTTTTAGTGGTCTCGGCAGAGCAAGCAACACATGAACACGATTGATTGCAAGGAAATCTTCATTAATGCAATTTGAATGTACATCATAGCTTGGAAGCAATTACAGCACGCGTTGGTCGGAGAGGGGGTCGCTCCTTACAACGCTCACAGTCAGACAAAAGTTCGCTCTCACCCCCTATAATAGGCTTAAAGAAAAAAAGGCTAGTGACAGCACTAGATACTACTAAGCTAGAAAACGACAAAAACGGCCGTGCAAGGCCGTGCTTACAATATGTACACTACAAGGAAAAAAGCTAGCACTCTAGGCAACTAAGGAGCTTCAGGCGGGGCGTTTGGCGGAGGTCCGCCCCGACGGTATGTTGGTGCTAGTGCTGGCGGCCCAGGCGGGTGCGGGTGGCCCGGGGTGCTGGGGCGCCAGTCACGGGAGCCCGACGGGCCTCGGCAGCAAGGGCCCGATGTTGCCTATCCCAAGGATCGGGATAAGGGAATGGACTTGTCCCGGCGTATCCTGGGAGAGGGGATAGGATGGGGGTGGCATCCCGTGACAGCTCTCCCCCTCTGGAGTTGGCGACGTCCTCGGCGCCACGGTTAGCAGGTACGCTTCGATCAGCGGTTGGAACGCCTTGAGGGTTGTCGCTCTCTCCCACGTGCTTTCCTCCTTTGGACAGCCCACCCACTTCACCAGGTATTCTCTGTGGAGCTTCATGCGTTTTGCGGCGTCCCGGTGGCAAAGGATGGCTTCCGCGATCCGCTTCCCTGTGTCATTGGCCAGACGGAGCTGGGGGCGGTCGGGCATGGCGCGCGTAGCGTCCACTCTATCTGCCTGGAACGGCTTCAGTTGGCTGACGTGGATGACATTGTGGATCCGCCACCATGGGGGCAACTCTACTCGGTAGGCTACCTTCCCAATGCGCTGCAAGATGGTTAAGGGCCCAATATATTTTGGCATCAACCGGGCGTCCCGCCCGCGGGATGCTTTGGAAAGTCGTTGGTCCGGGACCTTAACCATAATTCGGTCTCCCACTCGATATTCCACGAAGCGTCGCTTCTGATCTGCATATTTTTTCATGCGCTGCTGTGCCTTCTCCAGGTAGCTTCGGGCGAGGTCGAGGTTCTGCTTCCATTCCAGAGAGAAACTCTGCGCCGGCGAAACTCTGGCACCTTGTGGGGCGTCGATCGAGTGTGGGAGGAGCGGTTGCTGCCCGGTACATATCTCAAAAGGCGTACCGTTAGTGGTAGAGCACTTTTGGGCATTGAAGCACAACTGAGCAGCATCCAAGAGCTTCACCCAGTCCTTCTGATTGGCGCTGACAAAGTGCCGAAGATATTCCTCCAGCATAGAATTGAAGCGCTCCGTCTGCCCGTCGGACTGTGGATGAAAGCTCGAGCTCATATTCAGCTTGGATCCGAGTAATTTGAACAGCTCGGTCCAGAAGTTGCCAGTGAAACGGGAGTCCCGATCACTAACAATATCCCGCGGCAGTCCCCAAAACTTGACAATGTGCTTAAAGAAGAGTTGAGCTGTCTCTTCTGCTGTGATTGTCTTGGGGGCTGGCACAAAAGTGGCGTACTTCGAGAACCGGTCTACCACCACCACGATCGCATCCAAGTCTCCAACCTTGGGTAAACCGGTAATGAAGTCCATCGAGACACTCTCCCATGGTCGTGAGGGTATGGGAAGTGGCTCTAGCAACCCTGCTTTCTTGTGTCGATCCGCCTTGTCCTGTTGACATACCATGCAGGTGCGGACGAATGTTTCAATCTCATCTCGCATCTGTGGCCAGAAGTACGTCCTCTGTACGAGGGCCACGGTGCGTTCTTCGCCAGGGTGTCCCGCCCAGAGCGTGTCATGACACTCTGCGATGATAGTTCTCCGTAGGTCCCCGCCTTTCGGGACGTAGAGGCGGTTTCCCTTTGTTTTCAGAAATCCCTCTTCGAGCCAAAAGTTCCGGGTCTTCTTTTGCTCGACTAGGTTGAGTAGGCCCTGTGCAGTAGGGTCTTCCTTGGTGAGCTCACGGATTCGGTTCTTCAAGTCAGTGGTTGCTTTACTGGAGGCGAGAGCCGCCATCACCGGTTGATCTTCCAAATCAGCCCTACGACTTAGGGCGTCAGCGACATGATTGCTGGAGCCTGCCCGGTACTCCAGTGAGAAATTAAACTCTGCAAGCAATTCCTGCCATCTTGCTTGCTTCGCAGTTAGCTTCGGTTTGGTCAAGAAGTAGCTCACCGCTGTGTTGTCTGTCTTGACCACAAAAGGGAAGCCCAGCAAATAATGTCGCCATTGTCTCAAACAGTGAACAACGGCCAACAACTCCTTCTCGTGCACTGGGTAACGTCTTTCGACATCTTTCAACTTTCGGCTCTCAAAAGCCACGGGGTGTGCTCCCTGAGTTAGCACTCCGCCAAGGGCAAACTCGGAAGCGTCCGTCTCCACAACAAAAGGTTTGGTGAGGTCGGGGAGTGCGAGCACGGGGTCACTCATGATCGCCTTCTTCAACTTCTCAAAGGCCGCCTGTGCTTGGGGCGTCCACTTCCACACCTCGGTTTTCTTCGTGAGATCCGTCAAGGGGCGGGCAATCTCGGAGTATCCCTTCACGAATCTTCTGTAGTAGTTAGCCAGCCCAAGGAACGATCTCACTCCATGAACATCTTCCGGCGGCTTCCACTCTTCGATGGCTTGGATTTTCTTGGGATCCATGCGGATTCGTCCTCTCTCAATGATGTGGCCCAGGAACTCGATCCTGTCTTGGCCAAATGAGCACTTCGACGGCTTGGCATAAAGCTCGTGCTCTCTCAGTCTAGTGAATACCTTGCGGAGGTGCTCCAGATGTTCCTCAAGGGATTCACTGTAGATGACAATATCGTCAAGGTATACCACCACGAACTCGTCCAGGAACCCGTGGAGTACCTGGTTCATTAAGGTGCTGAAGGTGGCGGGGGCGTTTGTCAAGCCGAAGGGCATCACCAAGTACTCGTATGCCCCGTACCTTGTCACGATAGTTGTCTTGAACTCATCTCCTTCCTTGATCCGAACCTGCCAGTAGCCCGATCTAAGATCGATCTTCGAAAAATGTTTTGCCCGGCTGAGGCGATCGAAGCAATCCGCCACTAAGGGTATTGGATATTTGTTCTTCACCGTCAGCTTGTTCAGGGCGCGATAATCACAACACATCCGTAGGGTGCCATCTGACTTCTTCTGGAACAGCACAGGGGCACCGTACGGGGACTTTGCAGGCCGGATCAGCCCGCTCTCGAGCAGTTCCTTTAATTGTTTCCTGAGCTCCTCGAGCTCAGGGTATGACATTCGATATGGTGCTCGGGCAGGAGGCTTTGTGCCTGGCACCAACTCGATCTCATGGTCGACTGCCCTCTTCGGCGGCAGCTTCTTCGGCAGTTCATCAGGCATGGTGTCTTCGAACTCCCGAAGGATTTTCTTCACGACCTCGGGGATCTTCCCCGACTTCTCTTCGATGTCTTCTATTCGGAGGGTGCACAAGAAGGATGGCTCGTTCTTCCGGCACCCCTTCACAAACTGCATCGCGGACAACGGCTTTGAACTCGTTTTGTGTGACACCGTTTGGGCCACGCAGGGTTTATTACCCATCATCATGAGGGCTCCAGCATGGGGCATCACCGCCGTCTTCGTGTCCCGCAGGAAGTCCAACCCAAGGATGAGCTTGAAGTCATCCATGGTCACAATGGACAAATTTGTCCTCCCTTCGTATGGCCCTAGCTTGATTAACACGGACCTTGCAACTCCGGCAATCGGTTGAGCGGCAGAATTGATGGCCTTCACTCGGCCCACTCCCTTCTCCAAGACTAGCCCAAGTCTTTCAACTTCGGTGCTAGCAAGATAGTTATGTGTGGCACCTGTGTCCACCATCGCTCGAACGGGCTTCCCGTTGATCTTCACGTCGACAAACATCAACCCCTTCTCCTTGGTAGACTTTGCCGACGCTTCTCCAACTGCTCCGCCCTCCATTGCGGGGGCGGTCTTCGTGTTTTTGGGTAACGCCTTACCCTTCCGTGCCCTCGTCCTTGACAGGGCATTGCACTTATGTGAGAAGGCTCCAAGATTCTCTCCTTCACTCTCGGAGTCTTCCTCAGGCTCTTCCGGGACTGGTACCGGTTCTTTCTCCTTCTTTTTGGACGTTCGCTTGTCCCACTCCATGTCTCCACACAGAGCATTAATTAGTTGCCGCTTCGGACAATCCTTTAGCATGTGCGGGCCGTTGCACAAAAAACACCCGTCGAATCTCGAGCTTCCCGCGGCTTTGTTGCCCCCTTGAAGGCGGCTCTTGTCGGTGCTCCCTTGGGAACTCTCTTGGGAATGGGAGGGCTTTTCTCCACCACCTCTGTTGTAAGTGGGGCGGAAAGTTCTGCCCCCACTCCCCTTCTGCTGGTTACCACTGGGCGCTGGTGGCTTCTTCTCTCGGGTCTCCGTATGGTAGTCCATTAAACATTCCGCCGCTGCCATTGCGTCGCGGATGTTGGATACTCGTTGGCGTTGTAGTTCAGCACGGGCCCAGGGCTTCAGTCCATCCATAAATTGGTAGACTTTGCTCTCCTCATCCATGTTCGGGAGGTCCAACAATATGGAGGCAAATGCTTTGGTGTACTCATTAACCGTGCCTGTTTGTTTGAGCTCCCGAAGTGCCTTGCGGGCGTTATACCCGACGTTCTCAGGGAAGAACTGTTTTCTGATGGCCGCTTGAAGGAGATCCCACGTATCGAGCCGCTCCCGTCGATCCCGGATGTCTTGGTATTTCCCTCGCCACCATTGTTTCGCATCTCCAGTCAAATACATAGTGGCCGTGGCGATTCGCTCCGATTCCTCCTCTATCTCGGCCGCTACGAAATACTGCTCCATGTCGAAGAGGAAGTTGTCGACTTCCTTCGCGTTTCTAGCGCCGCTGTAGAGTTGTGGTTCGGGGATGCGTTTCCTCGCTCCCCCTCCAGTGCCAAAATTCTCCATTCGGCCCGCCGGCCCTCTGTTGACAACGGCTTGTTGGAGTAACGCCACCTGCGTTTCCAACCTTTCAATAGCACGTTGCGTCTCTCCTTCGGACGCCCGTGCTTCTCGACTCTCGCCCAGTCGATGGTGGAGATCTAGGTTCTCCTCTTCAAGGATTTCGACCTTTTCCCGTAGGGTCGCGACCTTTTCCTCCAATTCAGAGACTACATACCCAAGTCGGGTGCACTCATTTTCTATGGAGTTCATTCTTTCACTCTTAGTCGGGGCCTTTGTTGGAGTCCCCATTTCGGGTCCCGTTTGGCCACCCTTCGTGTTGGAAGCAGTAGCCACGTCTTCCATAGTAACCCGCCTCGGTCCGTGGATCAGGAGCCGAGGCTCTGATACCACCTGTCACGGGGCGCTTGTAGTGCTTGGGCTAGTGGCGCACCGTGCGGCTAGTAGTCCGTCCTAGACTACGTCCGCCTCACTCACAAAAGCTTTGCTCGCAAAGCTTGATGCACGATGACGACGCAATTCACACCCTCCGGTGCTTTTAGTGGTCTCGGCAGAGCAAGCAACACATGAACACGATTGATTGCAAGGAAATCTTCATTAATGCAATTTGAATGTACATCATAGCTTGGAAGCAATTACAGCACGCGTTGGTCGGAGAGGGGGTCGCTCCTTACAACGCTCACAGTCAGACAAAAGTTCGCTCTCACCCCCTATAATAGGCTTAAAGAAAAAAAGGCTAGTGACAGCACTAGATACTACTAAGCTAGAAAACGACAAAAACGGCCGTGCAAGGCCGTGCTTACAATATGTACACTACAAGGAAAAAAGCTAGCACTCTAGGCAACTAAGGAGCTTCAGGCGGGGCGTTTGGCGGAGGTCCGCCCCGACGGTATGTTGGTGCTAGTGCTGGCGGCCCAGGCGGGTGCGGGTGGCCCGGGGTGCTGGGGCGCCAGTCACGGGAGCCCGACGGGCCTCGGCAGCAAGGGCCCGATGTTGCCTATCCCAAGGATCGGGATAAGGGAATGGACTTGTCCCGGCGTATCCTGGGAGAGGGGATAGGATGGGGGTGGCATCCCGTGACACCACCCCACCATCCCACTCTTTTTTCCTCGCCATCGATTCCACAAAAAAAAAAACTTTAATCCACTCTCCCAGATTCTCTCTCTCTCTCTCTCTCTCTCATCATCTTTTTTATTCTGAGCAACAAATGTTAAAAAAGAAAAAAAGAAAAAGCAAGCTTATCTAGAGTTGGAAAAATTATTCGAGATTGAAGACCCATACTAAGTAGTTAAAAAATAGAAACCAACTCCTCCAACTCAAAAAATATTATTCCAAGAGAATCACAATCTGATAAAGGTTGAAAAATAAATTTGATGTGTGGGTCATTTTGATTAGATGGATACTTTGTTCAGACTAGTGAGCCTTCAATCTGATCAATCTAGCAGAACTTCCAGCAGCTCTCGATCTTCCAAGCAAAACCCTAATTACCTCCACGACGACGACGACGAAGAATGCTTCAACTTTTTCATGGATGATGACGCCGATTTCTCTTCTAATTCTTCCTCCAGGCACTACAATATTAATCCTCCTAATTACAGCACCGCCACCGATCACCAATCCGACGTCAATCTTGAATTCGCCGCCGCCCTCTCCGGCCAGAACAACAAGTGGGCTCACGACATTCTTCTCGAAACAGCTAAGGCCATTGCCGATAGGAACAGCTCTCGCGTTCAACAGCTGATGTGGATGCTCAATGAGCTCAGCTCCCCTTACGGTGACATCGATCAGAAGCTCGCCTCTTACTTCCTTCAAGCTCTCTTCAGCCGCATGACTGACTCCGGCGACCGCACCTTCACCACCCTAATGGCTGCTTCCGACAAGAACTCCTCCTTCGAGTCCACGAGGAAGACGGTCCTCAAATTTCAAGAGGTTAGCCCGTGGACGATGTTCGGGCACGTTGCTTCTAATGGCGCGATCATGGAGGCTTTTGAAGGTGAGAGCAGGCTCCACATAATCGACATCAGCAACACTTTCTGCACACAGTGGCCTACTCTGTTAGAAGCCATCGCCACTCGCGCAGACGAGACCCCGCATCTCAGGATCACCACCGTCGTGGCCAGAAAAGGAGGCGGCGCGGCGGTGCAGAAGGTGATGAAAGAGATAGGCTGCCGGATGGAGAAGTTCGCTCGGCTCATGGGCGTGCCGTTTAAGTTCAACGTCGTGCACCACGACGGCGATCTTGCGGAGCTGAATCTGTTGGAGTTGGATATCAAAGAAGATGAGGCTTTGGCAGTCAACTGCGTGGGAACTCTGCATTCCGTGGCGGCGGGGGGGAATCGGAGGGATTATCTGATATCGGTGTTCCGGCGATTGCAGCCGAGGGTTGTGACTGTGGTTGAAGAAGAGGCTGATCTGGATGTAGGAGTTGATAGGGTTGAATTCGTGAACGGTTTTCAAGAGTGTTTGAGGTGGTTTAGGGTTTATTTCGAGGCGTTGGATGATAGCTTTGCGAGGACAAGCAATGAGCGGTTGATGCTGGAGAGGGCGGCGGGGAGGGCGATCGTCGACCTGGTGGCGTGCCCGCCGCAGGACTCGGTGGAGAGGCGGGAGACGGCGGCGCGGTGGTCGCAGCGTATGCATGGCGGCGGTTTCACCCCGTTCCCGTTGAATGAGGAGGTGTGCGACGACGTCCGGTCGTTGCTGAGGAGGTACAAGGAGGGGTGGTCAATGGCACAGTGCTCGGATTCCGCCGGAATATTCCTTTCTTGGAAGGATCAGCCGGTGGTGTGGGCTAGTGCATGGAAGCCTTGATGATTGGGACTTCCACCCAGAAAATTAGTGGTTTTAATTTCGGCACGTGCGATGTGGGGTTTTTGGCACGTGCGGAGTTGGTGAAGTGTTTTTGGTGGAGGAAATTTGGAAAAAGGTCTTCCAAATTGTATTGATATATCATATGTGGGTTTTAATTTTTCCTTCACTTTTATATAGCTTTTTTCTTTTTCTTTTTCTAGCTCCCCTTTGGCTTGAATAGAATTGAAGTCATTAATTGATGATCTCATTGAGCTTGTTATTACCAATTTGTGATTATGTTTCTATTTAAATAGAAAGATTTGTTACTACTAGCTAGATCTAAATTTTCTTGATCACGATAGAGTTTTTTTTTCCCCCTTAAAATAAACACACACTTAGACACAATTACACATAGAGGGTGAAAGAATTCCCCACAATGATAAATGTCTAGCTTGGCCACATCATATATTTATTAACTGTCCATTTCATGAAGTAGCTAGCTAGGATGGATGCATGTAAATTGTAATGCCCTTTAAAGCTAAAGTGTGAAAGAGTTAGGACCAACCAAATTCTCATCCCACATTCATGAAAATGAAAAACATCTTTAGCATTATGGTTACATGATTGCAAGTATATCCTTGGTTTGTTTGTACTTATGATTTGACATATAGTTAAAATAATGCACAAATTAAAGAATTATATATAATGTGATATATAATTAGATTTTTGATATTGGAGTCGGTATTAGGTGTGGGGTTGAGTTGATATCATCATAGGAGTATTAAAGAGCTACTAAATAGCTTTTAAATATAATTGATGAATTTAATTAAATTTAAAAGGGTCGTTATCTTGTTTGGGACCATAGAATCTTAGGACGGCCGTGTAGTTGGGTTGTGTTTGGGTATCTCTTAAAAGGTGTTTAGCCATTAGTGGTGCAATAGCTTTGGTGGCAAACACACTTTGTAGATATGGTCTCTCTTTAATTTATATATATAATATATATATATAGTGTATATACACACACACAAACTACCTTTGATTTCTCTCTCTTCAAAATAGTTGCACCTAAAGTGAACATTATGTATAGAAGATCGAAATTACATACTCTTTCGAAAATCAGAATTCAAAGATTTCTCACATTGATAATGATTTATTGTATCGATAATAAACCATGTACTGATAAAATAAGATACAAATGGATCTATCAAATAGAAAATAATGTCCCATGAGAGTTATGTGACCAAAAATCCTTTTCTTGGTGATGTTATATCATGAATCAAGAGAGGAAAAAGGGCAATAGTTTGGCCCACATATATTATAGTGGGAACTTCTTTTAAGAGCGTCACAATGTTAATCTTTTGATGAGACTTGCTCCCTTCCTCCCTCCACTTTAACACACCCACTATCTTTTTTCCACCTTTTTGCAATCTCTTTTCATTTGTATATAATACACATATATAGTATAGTATAGTTCTTGTCTTTGAAGGAAAATTTCAAATTTAAATCTGGTTTATTTACACATAAATGTATGGTCCCTTAACACTTTTTCTTTAATTTAATAAAAATTTAAAAAGAGTCTTATTCGGGCATTGACGAGGACTGATGGCTTGTTCCACATTATTTTATAATATATATATATATGTATAATATATAATATATGTATAAAAATGGGGTGAGGTGCAACTTGACAATAAGTGCATAACACGCTTTTTTGAATTAGATTATTTTGTTTTATTTTGGGGCCCCTGTGAAATAGTGGAATTTCTATAGGAGGCATTTTCTAATATTGTCTTTTCTTTAGCTAGAAGCAATCATCAACATTTTTTTTTTGGGCATGGATGGTGACTATTCATCATTTTTAAATAATTTTAGTAAGTTCAAACCAAATATTTTAAAAAAATTGGGATTAATCTTTGATTTTTACTGCATCAGTTTCTTTATCAATTCATATGTAGAATACATACATATATATATATATATATTATCAATTTATCATCTTTACCATAAATGTGTGATTCACTGATAAAATAAAAATATAATTATAAATTATTTCTAGGGTTGTTTTTCTCCCCACTTAATTTATTTCTGTTGTTTGCTTGTAGAATTGCATTCTCAAATCGGTTAAAAAATTGGGACCTTTTATTTCTCTTGGTTCCATTGCTTATCATTTTGGTGAAATGAAATCAAGAGGATTTCAATTCCATCGTTAATACTTAGCATGAAATAATTAAAAAGTTTCCCTTATTGATATTGGAGTGGTCTAGTGTTGCAGATCAACCTCATGATTATTTATGATCATTGTTTAAATTCCACCAAACGTTTTTTAGATAAAGTAATTACTCCAAACGCACTCATAAATAAGGCCAGATGTTGTGTGCACTAGGTGCATGTCAGACGGTCAATGCGTTGCTCCGTCAAAATCAGTATCATTCGTAACACTAAAAAGTATGACTCAAAAACTCAAAAATATCACTTATATAATTAGAAAGTAAAAATAAATAAAGAAAAAAATTGTTAAAATCAGTATCAATCGTAACACTAAAAAGAATCACTCAAAATTCAAAAGAATATTATTTTTTGTATCCCTTAAAAAGTATTACTTGTTTAGACGATTTTTTGGTCAACGCATTGACCCAGTCAACTGAAGTACATATTATGTAGAAGGGAATTTGCGTATAAATATTAGAGTAGAAACACAACTATACACAATAATATTAATTATAACCAACGTTTGTTGATTATAATTAAGATCTGTTGAATCAGTTATTATAAGCTACACACATCCTACACACAACAGATGTGAGACTTTGCATATAGCTTTTCTTTACTGTTTTTCATTGATTAATTTCGACATCATGGATACGAGTCCTTCTTCTAAAAAAATAATTAAAAATCATAAAAAATAAAGAAATCTGTACCAATTAGCCAACCATATTTTAATTTGTTGTTGTATCATATTCTATTTCTTAATATATGAACAATTAAACATGCATGAGATTCTCTAATTATCTTATCGTTCGTGGGATGAAATTTTCTAGTCCACTTTCTACGCTTCCCTCTTGTCTCGTTATCAAAGTCATTATTGAAAAAGTAAAAAAGTATTATGATATACTCAATCATAATTAACATTTATTACAAAGATTTAAAATTTTAAAAAAATATATGTTGTAATCATAGAATAATCAACCATAATAATCAATTATTTAAAAAGATTAAAAATTAAATACTGAAAAATGATTATAAACTCTAATTGGGTGGAATAAACCATAATTAACAATTGTAAAATTAAACTAAACCATAAGAAATTGAATTGAAAAAAAATCTGAAGAAAAAGTAAGAAAATAGTTTAAAAAATTTCCAAGTAAAAATATGTCCCATTTCTTTTCAATTCTTTCTACAACATGCACATTTAGGTGGTGTCATTTTATACACGCGAACATCATTAATAATAAGACACATATTAAGATCGATGATGATTAAAACTCTTCTTGGTAATTTTGGGACGTGACCAAAAAAAAGATTGAAATGGAAGATGTCATGTGGATGTGGCTGAACACAGGTCCATTTCTAAACTCCCGAACTATATTAACATCAACTCATCCAACAATTTACAGCTAATTGCCTAACTCTATAAACCTAAAGTTTCCTGATTAATTATGTCCCAGCAGCATTAAGGAAAAGGTTAAAAAGAATAATAAGAGAATAAAAAAATTTGAAAATGATTATATTATGTTACAACTTACAACTGAGTTACAAGTATGAAGTATGCCACCTCCCAAAATCTTGAAAACTTCTACGCACTCCACCGTGCAGGAAGCCTCCATCTTTTATGCCAGTAAATGGACACTCTCGACCACAATGGGAACCCAAAACTGTAATCAAGTGGCAGATCAGCAGCTCCTCCTACTGTCAACGGTAACCAGACGTACCTTGAGTCTCGTAGATCAGCGGGATTCCACCGGTCCGCCATGAAAATGAACGAAGCAGGAAGCCCCGGCAAAGGCAGCACGTACGTGCTCTGTGCGAAGAAGGTTGTTGCTCGAAATATTTTGTTTCCACCTATGGATGGATTCCCCATGTTCTCCCACGGACCCATGATTGATTCAGCTGCATGTGCAAGAGCTTCATTCGGAGCCCAGCCACTACATCCGGAGGTGATCATGTAATATGTCCCCTCGTGCTTGAATAGAGCTGGCGCCTCTCGATGCTGTCCTACGAGGATTCTTCTAACGTCGTGTGTCACGTCAAGATACTCCTTGTTGAGTGGCCCGATGTGAAGTTCGGTATTGTCCTCGGACGAGTATATGAGATAAGCAACACCATCGTCATCTTTGAAGATGGTCATGTCTCTGCTGTCAAATCCATGGGGACGTTTACTGAAGAGGTAGTCGAATGGACCGGTAGGGGAATCACTAACAGCTACACCAACAGAGGCCTTTGTGTAGTTTGCATCATCAATGTGCATCCACATTACGTATTGCCTTGTCTTATCATTATAGATTACTTTTGGCCTCTCAAGCACATTGGACTTGTGAAGGTCAGTCTCGTTTCTTTCGTCGGCAGCAAGCACAATCCCCTCATTTTTCCATGTCCAAAGGTCCTTTGAAGAATAACAACCAACACCAATAATATCAACCTGAATGGAAGAAAATGAGTCACGTTATATATTAGAGACATAATAAGATGAGAATCATCGTTGTCTTTATCAAGATCAGCAACTATGCGCAGACATTACAGAAAACAAAACCATGAGAATAAATTCCTAACAAACTAAGCAATTATTAAGCAAGACACTTATACATAGATGATGGTTGTTACATGCATCTAATACAAACTGTCAATTATCAAGCTAGTCTAATATGCATGTAGCATATCTAAGACGAAACCAATTGTTTGCTTGATTCAGCCTAAATCATAATTTGGGCCCAGAACAAGCGATGATGCCTTGAAAAGTAAGGATAAATAATTAAATTGTATTATGATGTAGTATCAACATACAAACCAAGTAAAAGCTATGTAACTGTCTCACCTTTTCTGATATCACTAAGTTTTTGCCACTAATTTTTAGACAAAGTTATGATAATTGCTGGACTGGCTTTCACATCTGCATAGATGTTCTCGTATGCTCAAATTTCGTGACTGAGAACTTTTTGATGAATTCTCTAGAAGTTACTTTGACCACAAACAATGAAAATAATATTTCTGCTCCTAAAAATTACACATTAGCATTAAGAAGTTCTACACCTAATTTGATGAATTCTTTAGAAGTTACTTTGACCACAAACAATAAAAAGAATATTTCTGCTCCTAAAAATTACACATTAGCATTAAGAAGTTCTACACCTAATTTGGAAAAGAGGCTAGTTGGCCTAATACGTATCTATCATATTTCTTGCACCTCTCACTCTCCACTTTGTAGTTTGTAGTTGATATCTCCTCTTAATTTTCGTTGACAAAAGCCAGGACACTGTATTTTTAAATCCTGCATCCTCCACCTAACTTTTATTATCTCTATGACTACAAGTCACATGATTATTATCAGCAGATAAGCAGTCAAATCAAGGTGCCATCCTCAGTCTCCACTTGGAAGAGCATGACCAAAAAACCCATGCCTGGTTTGAGTTTGAGGTGGGAAACTAAAAACATAAAGTGAACAAAACTATCAGTATAAGAAAGGACAATCTACAGCACAATCTAATATTTTGCATCTTGTTTCAACAATATTTTGTACCAAAAGTGCAATGGGGTCAAAAGTAAGCTCGAGAAAATGTGTAATCACAGAAGCATTCAAGTTGTGAACCTAATTTTATGGTTAGCTAACCCACCAAATATGCGGTTTCAGAACTTATTCAGACTAATCATGGCCTTAAGCAAATGTCATTCTTTAGATAGTAGGAAATGAGGTTAATCATTTTAGTGGATAAATCATGAAGGCGTCCAATAGATTCCCACAAAAACACAGAGAAGGAACTTGCAAGTTTCACGTGCACCCGGTTATCCAAAAACTATTCCCCCTAAGCTGGTCCAACTAGATCATTCTGAATTGTTTTGGCTAGTCTCTACATAAGAAATACTTTTCTTTCCATAACTCACACCAAGATTTCAAGTTCTGAATTCAACAATTTTAGGAGCACCTGAAACTAATGTATGTAGTCAAATCAAATTTATCTTCAACTAAATACTCTTAGTTTAAAAATAAAGCAAGATTGTTAGAAGCAGGGCAAATAACACCGAACAAAAAATTATTAAGTAAAAAGAAAAGAATTGGAAATTTTCAATAGAAAAATGTGAAATGTGCCTAGGAAGATCCAAAACCTCATACAGCTAGATTCAGTATTTTATGTTCTTCTTTGCCACATATTCATCCACTTCTCATCTCATTATCCCAAAAATATTTATCTTGATCGGCGAGACTAACTTGAACTCTAGGTATAAAAGCACTATGTTCCTCCCATCTAAGTAGGCTCACAAGCCATCTCATGTCCTTCTATGGTTCAAGTAATGGATGTTACATAACAGGCAGTTCGGAATATTGCAATATTCCATGTGGCATCTTTCATTTGACAGGCACATCCAGAGTCAGGAAATGGTTGGGCAAGAAAGTTCACATGAAGAAACTAAATCTGGGAAATTTAACTAATGGAGAATTGTAACATAAATAACCAAAAAAAGGACGCACCAAATGAAATTATAACTCTTTGAAGCTCACGGAACTCAAATGGAAAAAGAATCAAATTACTAATGCATACATAGAACATTCCTCTGTTAAAGATGATGGAGAATTCGTAAACTCATAGGAACATTACTTTTTTAAAAGTCCAATCATAAGAAATAGATGTTACTCGCATTATACATCTCAAGGCATGAATTTGACAGAGTTTTCCACAATGAACAAATTACAGAGCATAACTTCATAAGGACACATTTGGTAAGGAGGAGGATAAATGTTAACCACTGAGGGCTGACTAATAGATGCAAGGGTAAATTATTAGTTATCAGTATGTGATGGCAAGGACAGCCAGAGTTTTTGTTTTGCTTTCACCTTGTTTTGAGCAAATGATCCATTCTGAAGCATGAGGGAGCTTACAAATGTTGGATGAAGATGCTTACTCGGTCAATCATCCAGAAGGATTGCCCGTTCAGATCTTATTACATTGGTTATAACAGGATGTTAATGAAAATCTCATCAATAGACATCTAAAGTAAAATGCAACACTTCCTAGCGCAAAGTTTGAATCAAAATTTTAGCATAATCTACACAGAGCTGCACAATCGGTATGGAGAAAGTAGGAATGCATAGACATAATCAATGAACAGAGGAAAGAATGTAAACATCAGATATCACTATACTGGTTGGACTTCCCAATTAAAATAGCAGCATCTCCTATTTTACTAGTATTACTAAATGATAAGTGTGAAATTATGATTATACCCAATACATGTGTGTGTATGAATGATACGGGAGTAGAAGGTGCAACACGATCGGTAACAGAATATCTTGTGTGTCACTATACCATTGCTTAAATCCATCCTTGGATAAATATGCTCAAAGAAAAATAGATATCCACTATATCGCGCGTAAGGGAAGCGATAGCATAGAAAACCTAATGTGACTCGTTCAACGATAATGTGCATCAGTATTTTTGTGATGATTCCTAAATAATGATGTTAGGATACACACACACAAACAAACACATACACACATATATCAAGAGTTAGTAATTACCCGTGCTGCTCCTTTTTTGTGAGCATGGTAAGTAGGACCATCTTTGTACTCTCCATACCAATAGTAAGTACTGCTTCTCTCATCATACAAAATACCACCACCATGTGCTTGAATAGGATTTCCTTCTGTGTCTAACCATATTCGCCCAGGATAATAGTAGAAACTGTCATTTCCGGCATCCTTCATGGGATCTACAGCCATCTTCATAGAAGGAAAAAATATGTGCCTTATTTGGGAGGACTCATCAAGAAATTCATCAATCAAGGTAGTAGGTCGCTTGGGTTTCCTCTTAGCAGCACGTGGAGATCGCCTTCTTGGTGGAGGCATTTGTATATTTTCCTCTTCAACCACTTCAAGTTCACTTAATAACGGATTGCGGCTAATACTGGTGTGCTTCACTTTACTTTGTATATTTGTGTGTGAAATTAGGGTGTACAAGTGAAGAATAATAAGGAACCCCACAAGGCTCCACACCACAATCGACATTGAGCATCTGCTCCCTGCAATGCAACGTAAAGTAGTTGGTTTCCGGTATTTGTTCCTTATCCTCATTTTGATGCCGTTTTATCTTCAAGAAAATGCTGCATTTTAAAACACACAACACGTCGATCGCCAAACTATCACAACCATACCCTTCATGTATACTACACAATCGAACGGTTTCCTAGACCAGAAAAAATTGCAGACACAGCAAGCAACTAATTAATTTAGGCTATTATGAAGTATGAACACATTGCTCATTAAGATGCAACAAAAACTTGGAAAATCCATTGAGAAAGTCAGTCAAACGCGTAGAACACAAAAAAATTCATTACAAAGCGCAGCCTCACAAAAAATGAACAAAATCCGGTCAAAACATGGCCAGATCAAAATCACAACGTTTGGAACAAATGAGTTGCCCCTAAGCATATAAAACAGTGAACTTTACGCCTATGGCTAAGATGAAACTCTCCTAAAAATAAATAATACCAAAACATCATTAAAAGGTATTGAATTCAAATCTATAACTAACAAAAAGTTATGATCGTCGGGTTCATCTGTAATCAAGGAAACGGGATAATATTTTAAACTCGAAATTCCCAACTACAAACAAGGTTCATCATATCAATTACATAATTTACAAACATAAGCAGATCCCCAATAATATAGTACCTACTATTCGATGATTCATCGGCCTCAGTACAAATCGGTTTAATGAAAAACCCAAGTGAAATCGAACTAAAGCAAGAACAAATAAGCAACATAAACTAGATTTGATTAAGAAAAATCTACTTAAAGTGAAAGAAACATACCTGAAGAGAACCTTGATAGATACGGAAAATAAGTTCTTGACATGGGTTTGCTGCTGCTGTTAACTCTTCTAAATTTCCCAACCATTCAATAATCAAAATGAGTAAATGCTTCAGCCGAAAATTGTCACGGGAATTCTGTTGAGATACTCCGATGAAAGGCGTGTACAACAAGAGAATATTGAAGCGAATTAATGAGTAAAGGGGAAGGAGAGAGAAACTTGCAGTGGGGATTTATTTGTTGGATCTTGGTTATGGTCGCGACAATGATGATGACGACGACTTATAGCATGATCTACACAACTCTCTCTCTCCCCCTCCCCCCCCCCCCCCCCTCTCTCTCTCTCTCTCTCTCTCACAGTAGTTTTTACTACATCATTACTCATTAGCATTAGCAGGTGACTGTACATTAAAATTTACAAAGATTGCAATTCATTGATACATTTATATCTTTTTAGTACTTGAATTAAAAATTTGAACCGAAGAACAATCTCAAGTAATTTTTTGTTGTATATGTGCAATTTATTAAACTATTTTTAGGAAATCTACACAAACCTTGATTTTCGTATTTTAATTAATCGCACTTGATCTAATATAAAAATAGAAACAATTACGTTATTTGATGGTTTAAGAATCCAGTTAAATCGGTTGTGTGCAAGTCCGTTGGAGTTTAAGGTAAATTTTTAAAAATTATTTGGCAAAATAATTCAATTTGAGTAATTAATTGACTCATTTAGTGTGTATTACGTTTCATGATCCATTTGTGATTCATAACTTATTGGATGAACTAACAGAAAATATGATCTAGCTCGATTGATAAACAGTCACTTATACTCAAACTAACTATTAGCAATTAATTTGGAGAACGAGAATTTTGAATTATTTCTAACATTTTTTTTATATTTTTTGCTTCTCACTACATACTTCTATAAGTGATTTTTAAAATTAATAATATAGAGATTTCACGTGTTCATTTTAATTTTTTAATGCATTAAATACATTTTATTAATATGTGTAAAAATGAGAAGATGTTCATAATTTTTGGTTGGATAAGTAAAAAAAAAGTATTGGAATGGGAAAACCCTCGTAATCAAGCCTCAATAACGATGCTTTTCTTTTTTATTGTTGGGTCTTTTCTTTTAAGATTAAGTAACGTGTGTCAATAATTTTAACGCTATCATTTAATTATCAAAGTAGATGTCTGGAAAATCTTTTGCATTCATGTTTGTTTAAACTTTATTGGGTATTTTATTTTTTGATTTTTTTTAATAATAAGTGTAATCCACGGTCATTATTCATAATTGTTTAAACTTTATTGGGTATTTTATTATTTGATTTTTTTTTAATAATAAGTGTAACCCACGATCATTATTCGATGGATTGTTAACAATTGTATTCTAATAGAAAGGGAAGTTTTATGTTCAAGTATTATTAGTTAGATCGAACATATATACTATCAAAAGAATAAAGTTGGTAAATGTCTCCTTCCCACCATCTTCTTTTGCCTTTTCCCCTTCAATAAGAACTCAAAGCAACCAAAAGATTATACTGATTCCTCAATCGCAATAAATAAATAAATAAATATATATATATATCAGCACAAGACAAAATAAAATTCCAATCGGGTTTCTTTTCTTCACAAGAGCTGTACATGTAGTGGAAGTTTTGATTTAAGAATACAACCGATTGTATTTTTATCCTTGCAAAACACGAGTTTTGTACTAAATCGTAGTTTTATCAAATTCTTGAAATCATAGTAATTTAAATATATATTGCATAAATAACCGAGAAAATAAATCGCACCCTTGAGACAACAAAATAATTAAAATTCAATTTAACATAAATAACCGAGAAAATAAATTATTTTGATTTTTGGTTATCACTTATCAGTTATCACGTATAATTTGGTACAATTCAAGTCCAAAATTATCGAATCCCATTTGGTTAAAAAATTAGTTAGAAGTTACTGGAAATGTTGCTCACCTACAAAACCGCGTTACCCTCCTTATAGGGTTTTAAGTCGTTCTAGGGTTTTCCAGGTTTGGCTAAGGGTCTCCTGTATTTTTCTCTTTTGCTGGTGTTAGGGTAGTTTTCCCTGTTTTTTTCTCTTTTTTTTGCCCTTCTTCTCCTAGCCAGTTGCCTCTCCAGTTCGGTTTGATCAGGGGTGTTCTTTCTCTGACGGTGTGCAGTTTTTTTCCTTTGTTGTTCTAGGCTTTTCTTTGGTTGTTTTGTCTCTATTGTGGTTGTGCAGGTTCCCAGGATTGAAGGCCAAAGTTCGTTTCGATATCCTCTATGGCAAGTGTGGAGAGGTTGATTGCTGGTGAAGAGGGGGAGATTGATCTAAACTCCCTAGTTGGTGAAGATTCGGGGATGGAGACTAATACCACAATTTGCATGGTTGGGCGGTTGGTTACTAATAAGCCTCCTAATACTTACTACCTCCTGGACATACTGAAGAAATCATGGAAAGTGAAGAAAGTTTTTTCAGCGGGAGTGGGGACATAATATTTTTCTTTTCTGGGTTTGGTTCGAAGGGAGAGATAGATTGGGTTCTAAGACATCAGTCGTGGCACTATGATAATCAGTTATTTGTGATTACCCCCTTCAATACGATCAAACTAACCCGAGCATCCTTTTGGATTCAAGCATATGATCTTCTGGTCTCGTGCCTTGATATGAAGATTGCTAAAATCCTTGCAGACCGACTTAGAAATTTTGTGGAAATTGATGATAACATTGATGGTTACGTAAGAAACTATTTGAGAATAAAAATGTCAATGGACATCACAAAGCCAATTTTGAGAAAATTAACAATTAAACTTAATGGAAAGAAATTATGGATTCCTATCAAAATTAAGTCATTGCCGGCATTTTGTTTCAGCTGTGGAATAATTGGCCATCTTGTTAAGCAATGCCCTTCTGGAGATAAAAAGAACTATAATAATATGAAATATATACCTTATGGACCATGGCTCAGAGCTTCATCTTTGAAAATGTTGCGTCTGAACTGGTATTTTTCTAGGGGTTTTCCGGAGAACCTCGGCCCTAAGAAGCTTTTTCAACAAAAGAGTTCGGAGGTCTCTACCCTTCTTCCTTCCCATGTTCCCCTTCCTCTACACTCAACTGCTAACCTGGATATCCCACCATCTAGTCTAGTCTGAAAATTATTCCTGCTACTCTCACTCACCCTTCCACTCCTCATGTGGAGCTCTTAACCATAGATCAACCCCTCTGCTTCTGCACCTATTGCTCCTTCAGGATCAAATGCGCTCTATTTTACCCAACTAGCCAACATGTTGTGTTTGTGAATTGTACATATGCGAAGAAGAGTGATGAAGATATTTGAGAATCTAATCTTTATTTCTGGAAAATCAAAAACCAAAATAGAGCAATACAGCTTGGGGCATATTTATAGAGATAGAATGCCCTCAATTGTACTCACAAAGAAAACACACACCAAATCTACGGCTAGAATATAAAACAAACTTAATGAACAAAAATCAACGATAACAAAGCACCAAGATAAAATGCTCATGGATTGATGACGTGGCCATGCAACGAACTAATGAAGAGGGCCTGCGAGTACCGCATGCATGCAGCCGTATAACAGAGATCGCATCACCCCCCCGCAAGATGCACGGCATGAAGATCATAGAGATGCATCTTGGAGAGTAAGAATCTGAAACGCGGCCCAGGAAGGGACTTAGTGAACAAATCTGCGAGCTGCAAAGTAGAAGAAATATGTTGTGGAACGAAGAACCCCTTTTGGAAATGTTCGCGCACAAAATAACAATCAAGATCTAAATGTTTCGTGCGTTCGTGAAACATTTGGTTCTTGGTGATGTGAACATCAGCAAGATTGTCACAGAACAGAGGTAAATGGAGTGTAGAGAAATCCTAAAATCGGACATCAAGTATGTAACCCACATGAGCTCGCGGACCGTGGCACTCATACTGCGGTACTCAGCCTCGGCAGTAGACATCGACACGGTCTGCTATTTCTTGCACCGCCAAGAAATCAAAGAGGACCCCAGAAACAAGAAATAGCCAGTAAGAGACCGTCGTGTGTCAGGACACGAGCCCCAATCCGCGTCGCAATAAGCTTTGAGGGCACAGTCAGTAAAAAAAGAAAAGAAAAACCCAGAGGAAAGACACCATTTCAAATACCGTAGAACATGCATGGCGGCATCCCAATGTGATTGTCTGGGAGAAGAGATAAATTGACTCAACTATTGTACCGCAAAGGAGATATCGAGGCGTGTGAGGTTGAGGTAAAGCAAGTGCCCAACAATTCACCTATAACTATCAGCTGAGGTAAGCAGAGTAGATGAGTCATTGGACAAATACATCCTAGCAGGAAAAGGGGTAGATGCAGCTTTGCACCCGAGCATGCCAGCTGATTCAAGAAGATCTAGGATGTATTTACGCTGATTCAAATAAGTACCAGTAGGTCCTCAAGCAATCTCCACACCAAGGAAAAACCGGGCCGCACCAAGGTCCTTGATAGTGAACTGAGCATGAAGTGCAGCCTTAAGAGAGTTAATGGCGCCTAAGTCTAGTCCAATGAGCAATATGTCGTCAACATTAATGAGAATAGCAAGGAAAGAATCTCCATGACCTTTGATGAAAAGGCAGTGATCATTTGGAGATTGAGTAAATCCTTGATGACTTAGGAAACGAGTCAGCTCATGATTCCACTCGCGGGAGGCCTGCTTAAGCCCATACAAACTTTTGACAAGGCGACAGACTTGGTTAGGACCAGCTTTAGTATAGCCTTGTGGCGGTAACATATAAATCTCGTCCGTGAGAGTGCCATGGAGAAAGGCATTATTAACATCCACTTGTTCCAATGGCCAGGAAAAGTGTGTAGCGAGAGCAAAAAATATCCTCACTGTGACCAGTTTAGCAACTGGGGAGAAAACCTCAAGGTAATCCATACCATATTCCTTCTTGTAACCTTTGGCTACAAGCCGCGCTCAACAGTCCCATCAGCCTTGAGTTTCACCTTGAATACCCACTTAGACCCTATGGCATGTTTACCAGGTGGCAAAGATGTGAGTTCCCAGGTGTGATTTTGTTCTAGAGCCTGCAATTCTGATTGCATGGTTTCAGTCCACTCAATGAACTGACTGGCTTCTGAGTAAGACCGAGGCTCTTGAAGACTTTGCACATTGGCAAGAAAAGTTATGTATGAGGGAGTAAGTGCAGGAGAAGTGATATAAGGAAATGTGGGAGGTGAGGATGTGGAACAAGTTACAGCATCAGGGCAACCTGCTGAGATATTGCAAACATAGTCTTGCAAGTAAGAAGGTGCCTTAGTCTGTCTTTGGCTTCTGCGAAGTGTGTCTAATGGAGCTGTGGGTGAATGGACTTCTGAGGCAGGAAGAGATGAGGAATTTTGATGAGTAGAAGTATCTGCCTCAGGCAAAAGAGCATCATCGTCATCTGCAGGGAGATAAATGGAAGAAATAGGATCAGAAGAAATATGTGGAAATGAGGAAAAGGGTAACATAGAGTGTGAAGAGTCTTGCAAAGGAAATGTATCATCAATAAACTTCACATCTCTAGAAACCAAGAGTTGACATTTCTCCACATTATATAATATGAATCCCTTTTTATTTGCAGTATGACCAAGAAATATACATTTATAACTTCGAGCATCAAACTTAGACATGAATGGAGACACATTTGCTGCATAGCTTAGGCACCCAAAAGGATGAAGCACAGAATAATTTGGAGGTAAATGCAATAGCATCTCATAGGGTGACTTCCAATCAAGTATTTCAGCAGGTGTACGATTTATAAGCTAAGTGGCATGTAGGATTGAGTAGGGCCAGAACTTACTTGGCAATTGACTTTGAAACATAAAGGCTCTAGCCACTTGCAAGAGATGTCGATGCTTCCTTTCAACAATTCCGTTTTGCTGTGGAGAATAGGCACAGCTTCGTTGATGAATAATCCCATTATCCTAAAATATAAGTTGTGTTTGAGAACCAGTGAACTCAGTTCCATTGTCACTCCTGACCTTTGCAATTTTGGTGTTAAATTGAGTGGACACCATGGCTATAAAACTCTGAATAACTCTACATACTTGCCCCTTGGAATGTAACAGATATGTCCAGGTAGACCTACTATAGGCCCTCTACGATTGTAAAGATAAATGAGCTATTGGCTACATTCTCCTCACGGTAGGACCCCATACATCCATATGAATCAACTCAAAAGCTCTTGAACTCATTTTCTGATTAAGAGGAAATGGTAGTCTCTGTTGTTTGGATTTAAAACAAACTTCACAGCTTCTGATCTCATCATAGCTAGTATCTGGACAGGCTCTTTTCAGGTGTGGAAAATGTTTCATGACACCTACTAATGGATGCCCTAGAATCTCATGCCAATTTCTGATAGTAAGGATAGGCATTAGTGTATGGGAACATGCCATTTCTTCCACAGCTTGCTGCATAACGTACAATTTTCCTTTCAATTTCCCTATTCCTAAGAAATGATCTTGTTTATGACTCTGGATGAGGCAATGTGTAGGTAAGAATAAAACCTTTCCATCGACATCCTTTGTCAGCTCCCCCACAGAGATGAGATTGTGAGTAAAGGCTGGAGCGAAGAGTACCTTATGCAGAGTTATACATTCTGACAGCTTAACTTCCCCTGTATAATCTGCTATAATGCTTGAACCATCAGGGAGAAATATTTTCTGAGGGACATGCAGCTTAGTGATAGTGTGCATCAGAGATGCATTGCAACATATGTGAATTGTAGCACCTAAATCTATGATCCATTCTGTTCTATTGATTCCATCCATGGTCCCAAATGCATAATGACCCATATAACCATCTGAAGCTTGCCTATCTATCTCTGTAACCTCTACCAGATTGGCACTATTAGTAGTCATACTAATATTCCATGTCTTCTGCATAAGAAGACCAAGATACTTGGCCAACTCTGCTTGGAAAATTTCACGCATTGAATCTGATGACTGAACTGATATGCCATCTTTGATACTTGCTGTATCATCTTCCTCAACCATATTGGCTTTATTTCTAAATCTGTCTATCTTGTATTTCTCATACCACTCCGGAACTCCAACCAATTCAAAACACTCATGTTTCTCATGTCCACTTCCTCCACAATGTGAACATTTAAGTTTCTGCTTCTCTTTTCTAGTTAATCTGCGTCTGTAACCATCTTGCTTCCCACCAAAATTATTCTGAGTGCTATACATAACATTATGATCAACCTCCTCTGGATATAAAGAAGATACACCTTTCTGATCCTCAACTTGTAAAACCATGCTATAAGCTTGGCTTACTGATGGTAAAGGGTCTAGAATAAGGATCTGATTGCGAATAGCCTTGTAACAGTCACTGAGCCCCATCAGAAACTACATGAGACGCTCTCCTTCCTCATTTTTCTTGTTCGAATCAGCTGCACCACAAGTACAAATCTCACAAGGCACGAGAGGGTGGATTTCATCCCAGAGGCCTTGTAAATTATTATAGTAATGTAAAACAGACTGATTACCCTGGCTGTATGTAGCCAATTCTCGTCTCAATTTATAAATCTGAGGACCGTTGGTCCTTCCGAATCTCTTATTCAACTCAATCCATAGATCTCTCAAATTTTCAATGTGTTGAAATCCTCTACTTAATTCCTTACAAATAGAGTTCACAATCCAAGAGAATACCAAGTAATCAACTCTTAACCACTGTTTATAATCAGGTGAATCAACTGTTGGTTCATTAGATCCATCTATAAAATCGAGTTTATTCTTGGCTGCCAATCCTCGCCTAATATATCTAAGCCAACTGTGGAAATTGTTACTGGTAAGCAAATCAGTCGTGAGTTGCATACCTGGATGATATGTCGGATGAACAAACAAGGCATCATTCATTTGTTCTCTGTAAGTGGTTGCTGGTCTTCAATCATCACCGGCTAATGTTCTGTCATTTTGACGATTAGCAGCAATTGCTCCATGATTCTGACTGCAATCCCCATGCTCTTGCTGCTCAGTATCATCTTCAGCAGAAATGTGAAAACCTTGTTCTTCAATAACTAACCGATTCCACGGTTGTCTTCTATTTTGCTTTGGCATCATAAAATTAATCGGTAAAGTTTCAACAAATTCTAGGAATATTGTATGCAATCGGCAGAACCTGGCTCTGATACCATGTTGTGTTTGTGAATTGTACATATGCGAAGAAGAGTGATGAAGATATTTGAGAATCTAATCTTTATTTTTGGAAAATCAAAAACCAAAATAGAGCAATACAGCTTGGGGCACATTTATAGAGATAGAATGCCCTTAATTGTACTCACAAAGAAAACACACACCAAATCTACGGCTAGAATATAAAACAAACTTAATGAACAAAAATCAACGATAACAAAGCACCAAGATAAAATGCTCATGGATTGATGACGTGGCCATGCAATGAACTAATGAAGAGGGCCTGCGAGTACCGCATGCATGCAGCCGTATAACAGAGATCGCATCACAACAACTCCATAGCCAAAGGCCCTCATCTCTCATTTCAATCTCTCTCTCCTTCTCGAAGCCCATTCTCTCCCTCACCCATCTCACTTTCTTCCAAATCCCTCAAATGGAACCGTCTGAATCAATCTCACCGAAATTCAAGTCCTCAAACACTGTAAGACCTGGTGATAATGGAATTTTGGACAATAAGTTTGAATTGTTGTCTGTGTTTAAGAAGTTGAAGGAAACGTAGTTAGTTGATGTCTCGTGCATTTTTGCAGAAATAGCGGAAATTGCATAATTGCAATCCCGCCGAGCACCATGAATTCTCTTGTTTGGAACTGTCGGGGGCTTGGGAACCCTAAGACAGTTCGAGCACTTAAGTGGCAACTTAAGGAAAAGTCTCATGGGCTTGTGTTCCTAATGGAAACCAGGCTGGCATTTAAAGAAGTGGAGAGGTTGTGTTGTGAGCTGAGTTTTATGGATTTTTTTACTGTTGATTGTGACATGGAAAAAGGTGGACGTAGTGGAGGTTTGGCATTATTATGGCATAATGTTGGGATAGTTTCCATCATGCCGACTCCCTCTATCATATTAATATGGAATTAATTGATGAGGTCAAAGGGAAACCGTGGAGGTTTTTTGGCAATTATGGATGGCCAGAAAGTTCCAATAAACATTTAACATGGGATTTAATGCGTGAGTTACACCATCAGGGATCACCGGTGTGGATTTGTGTAGGAGATTTTAATGAAATTTTGTACCAGCATGAGAAAATTGGAGGCGCCTTATGAGATTTAGGAAAAATTGAAGAGTTTAGATTAGCGTTGCACGATTGTGAGTTGGAAGATATTGGATACCAGGGGTTCAAATTTACTTGGTCAAATATGCAAGAGGCGGAGAAGAATATCCAGGAAAGGCTATCGTCACTACAGAGGTGAACGCAATGCTTAGGGTGTCTGTTACTAAAGAATAAATAGCCAAAGCTCTATCGTAGATCCACCCTACGAAGGCCCCTGGCCCAGACGATATGTCAGCTATCATTTTTAAGAAATCTTGGTCTTTTATTCACAATGACTTGTGTTCTTGTCTCGTTAAAATTCTCAATGAAGGGGTTGATCCGTCGGCGCTTAATTCTACTCTGATTTGCCACATTCCAAAAATTTGAAATCCAGTTAATCCTAAGGATTTTCGACCGATGAGTCTCTATAATGTGGCTTTTAAGCTAATCTATAAAATTTATTACTAATCGTTTCAAAAGTGTTCTTCACTCTGTGATCTCTATGTCTCAATCAGCTTTTGTTCCTGGCAGGCTTACTTCTGATAACTCCTTGTTAGCTTTTGAATTTTTTCACCATATAAAAATTAATAAAGCTTGCAAAGACTCGTTCATGTTTAATATGTCTAAAGCTTATGATAGCGTCGAGTGAATTTTATTGCAAAGGGTAATGGAAAAAATGAGATTTAATGAGAGATTTGTGCGTTTGGTTTTGTCATGTGTTAAAAGTGTTTCTTTCTCAATTTTGGTTAATGGTTGTATTAGCCCGTCTTGTTTACCGGGTATGGGGCTTCATTAATGGGACCCCCTATCACCTTTTCTCTTTTTCTTTTGTGCAGAAGCCTTCTCAGCATTGATTCAGAAAGCTGAACTCTAACACTTAATCTACGGTGCGAGAGTTTGTAAATAGGCGCCATCTATTTCTCATCTATTTTTTGTTGATGACAACATCATCTTCGACAAAGCAAATGAGGGTGAAATTGATCAAGTGAATCATATAATTGGAAGTTATACTAGATTATCTGGTCAGATGATTAATTTTGAGAAATCAGAACTAGCCTTTAGTACGGGAGTCCCAATATATGGCAGATCTTTAGCTGAGAGAATAGGGCTAGAAGGGTGCTGAAGTATGGGATTTATCTTAGTATTCGATGTCAGATAGGCAAGTCAAAAAATGAAGTGTTTCAGATGTTGGAGGACAGGCTCAGAAAGCAATTGAAAGATTGGAAGCTAGAAAATATCTCTTTCCAATGCAGGGAAGACTGTGCTTATTAAATCAACGGCTCAAGCTATCCCTATCTCTCTTATGAGCATGTTCTTGATAACAGATCAAGTCTGCAGCCGCCTCAACTCTTTGATTTTAAACTTTGTTTGGGGGTAAAAATATGAAGAATGACGTATTCATTGGTGCAACTGAAAGGATGTGAGTAGACCAAAAAATTGTGGATGATTGGGTTTTCGTGATTTTGGTCAATTTAACAGAGCTCTACTCACAAAGCAAGCATGGAGAATTCTGAACTTTCAGGATAATATGTTGGTTAAAACCCTGCTAACTCAGTATTTCTCATATTTCATTTCTTGATACCAGACATGTACATAATCCATCTTTTTCTTCGAGAAGCATCATATCAAGAAAAGAGATTATTAAAGAAGGGGTTATCTAGCGAGTGGGGGATGGGAAGAGCATCAATATCTGAAGGGATAAGTGGATTCTCGATCTTTTTAGGGGTTCTTTGCTGCATGAATTCGAGGAAGATGCGATCTTAGTGTTTTGTTGTACAGTTGATTGGAGAGCAAGGTTGGGAGGTTGGCAAGATGTCTCGGCTATTCTCCTCTGAAGTGGTGATCTTGATTATTACTATATCAATTATTATCAATAGAGAAAGAGATAGACACATTTAGAAATATAGTAAAAATGGCATCTATTCGATGAAGTCTAAATACGTGATTGCGTGTAATATGAGGGATCATCGAAAGTAAGTCCCGTCTTCAAAAAATGGAGGACAGTCGATTTAGAAATGGATTAATAGCTTGCAGGTGGTTCCGAAGATTTCTTGTTTCATGTGGATGTGTGCGCGAGGAATTTTGCATGTGGCAGTTGAACTGAGAAGAAAATGTATTGATTGTGATCTTGTTTGTCAACGATGTGGAGTGAAAGATGAGTTTACTGAACACTGCTTGCAGGACTGTTCCTAGAGTTAATTTTTTTGGCAAACGTCTCATCACCAGCTTACTCTTGATCAATAGACTAAGAAGATGAGCATATGAAGTTAGATTAAGAAGATGACGTGTATTGATGAGCCACATGTCCATAGTTTGTTTGCGATTCTCATATGGATTAATTGGAAAAAGAGAAATTAGTTGTTATTTCAAAGCATCCCTACAACGCATAATGTTTGTTTTGACTTATCAATGTTGCTGCCTCAAGAATATGAGGAGATACAATCAACAAAGGACGCACATCATACTTCAGCCGTGATTGAAGAAAGGGAGGAAACCGTCAGATGGTTTTTGGAAAATCAATGTTGATGCCTCATTATAGCAGGATGAGAGTATTGGATTGAGAACTGTTATCAGAGAATCGAGAGGAAGGTCGGTTGTGGCTAGATGTAAAGGACTCCTAATTCAATCTGAAGCAGAGATTGCGGAAGGCTTGGCATGCCAAGAGGGACTTATGTTGGCTCATAAGTACGGAGGAAGAAAGGCTATTCTTGAAATAGATTGCCAAAAAATACATCAGACTCTTTGTTTTGAGACAGAGGATTATTCCTATCGGGGAGCCGTGTGTCAGTCAATTAGAAGGGAGGCGGCTCAGTTGGAGCAAGTGATCTTTAGTTGGGCTCGTTGAACCGTCAATGGGGTAGCTCATTCCCTTGCTAAATTGGCATCTAGAAACTCTGTTTTTTTATACCAGTGATATTTCGGATTGTGTGTTGTCGGACTTTTCGCCGGCGGGACGCGTTTTGCATTAATTGAATTTCCCTTTTTTCTCAAAAAAAAAGTTAGACGGGAAATGGAGAAATTAAGAAGGTATTTTATGGGCCTATGGGCTATAAATCAAATACATGGCTTCGTTCATTTACCAGTTGAAATTATGACCCACAAAATAATAAAAATGTCCTAGACATGGAACACAAAATTTGATATTCTGAGTGTAATTTTTTCAAAATAATAATAACATATAGTTTTCTATGAGCAACGAGATAAGTTTTTCTTTGCATTTTTTTTAGTTGGGAGAGGTCGAGAGGAATTGAACCCAAGAGTTCTCATATTTTTTTTACATAAGAGAGGCATACACTACACTATTTGAATGTTTCGAAGAAATAATATGATTGAGCTATCCAAAAAAGAGTGAGGGGTATATAATATCAATGGCATAATCAAATAATCATAAGTTGACCTGAAAATCAGTTCAATCTTTCAATTATTTCTTTGAATATGCGACGCGAATGCTCATGTAATACGTAAGCTGGCAATTCATTAAATGGAAAGTAGATGAAAAAAATGCAAAATCAATTTTAAAAAATAATATTAATTTACTCGATTGTACCAGTAACATGTATCTTCATGCCATCCATGTTTATATAGGAAACCTATATCCCACACTCAGTGTATTTACACTTTCTTCATTCGACCATCCATGTGTCTCGTTTAATTTTTAATTTTAAGAAAAACAAAATACGGTGAGATAATGTTCATTAATACAAGTTTACTGTAGAAGATAACTACAGAGGCAATTATCTAATGCAATAGATCAAAAGTGCGGGAACTAAAAAAATTTGCAAAATTGAAATTAAAAAAAAAAGCCCTAGCTTTCTTCCTCCACCCATCTCTAGGGATGGCAATTTACCCGCGGATAACGGATACCCGTGGGTACCCGACCCTAATAGGTGCGGGTTTGAGGGGCATTTGGTGTCCATGGGTAGCTTCGTGGTTAGAATTCACTATCCATTTAGTTCGCGGGTATAGGTTTGGATAGTTACTATCCGTACCCGTGAAACCCGTTTACCCGCGAAAATATTCGCGAAGAATGGAAGTTTTTGGACATGTCTTGAAGACGAAGAAGAACAAGAGTTGAAGGAAAATTATTCTATTTCAACCGTGGACTTGGAATGATATAACTTTATTAGATTTTAAATTTGAACTTTGAATTTTAGTTGATGAATTTGGATATTAACTGTGGATTTGAACTTTGTGATTGTGATTTATGGATTTGAATTTTGATGAAATATGTGGATTTGAACAATGTGATTTGTGGTGAATTTTTTATTTGTATTAAATTTGTCATTAATTTAGATTTAAATTATGGTTCGCGGGTGGCGGGTGTGGGTGGCGGAAGGTACCCGTCACGGGTCGCAGGTCGGGTGGCGGGTACGGCCTTCGCTCGCGGGTACGGGTATGGATAGCCACTATCCGTGCCCGCCGTACCCAATTGCCATCCTTACCCATCTCCGCTTTCTTCCTCTCATTTTGACCTCCCACTTATCTCCATTCGTCCAAGTGCCATTGTGTCCTTATCCGCCATCAGCATCAGGCTCTGAGAAGTAGAACCGTTCATTTGTGGCCTAAGCCTTTGTGGGCTCTACTTGGTTTCAAATGGGTGAGATGGAATTGAAAAATACCATAACTCTCTTCCTCTCACTTCGACCTCTCTCTTAAGCCGCCGACTAAATTTCGCCCATCCATTTCCATTTGTCATCTATCGCTGTACTACGAGCCGCTGCTACGTGAATTTGGTTTGGTTTCAAAAGAAAATACTCGCTCCAACATCATTTAATTATGTTGTCATCGTCGTCCGACGCTATGCCCGGAGTCGTTGCGGTTCTCTATTCTATTTTTATCTTTTTTTTTTACTATTTTCATTTTTCAAGATGTATAGTGAATGAACTTCAATATACTAAAATTGTGTTTTAAATTCCTGTAGTTCTTTGTTGTTTGGCTATGCATTATTGACATGTTAAAAAAAATAGAATCCTTGATTTTGGGTGGCCATAACGAGAGATGGCTTGTTTGATTTGGAGGATTGAGTAATGAATCTACAGTAAAATCATATTGCTTAAGAATACCATCCATATTTTTTTATTTTTTTATTATAATGTAATGGCAGGTGTCAACAGATCTGAAGAAAGTGTAGTTACACTCGGTGTAGGTTATAGGTCTTCGTGAATGCCATCTGTATTTTTTAAATTATAATGCAATGGGCATGTGTCAGCAGATCTGAAGAAAGTATAGTTATACTCGGTGCAGGATATAGGTTTCCATTTATATAACTCATCAACTGTTGTTATCCATCCAATAGCAATGTCTTTTTCACACATGATTCTTCCTGCAAACTTTTAAAAGAAATATAACTCCTTTAATATTATTCAATAAATAGTAACTACAATAACATCTCCAATGTATTTATGTTTTTTTAGGAATTAGGTTGGTGATCGTGTCAAACACAAAAAAACTAAATATTCTCTTTTTAACGAACAATAAATATATTAAAATTTTCATTGGGATCTCCTTAAAAACTTGTTCAGCTCGATTTATGATGTATTGTACGAAGAAATCTGGGCTCCAAGGATCTCTAGATCATTAAGATAGAACATCATTTTGAGCACATGATCCCCAACTGGAGTACCCTCAACCATAGTGGTTGTCATCAAGTTCCTCATGGCAAGTTGCCTAGTTGCACGATCTTGATGCCCGAAGAGTTCCTTAAGATTTTCCATCATAGCCGCAGCAGAATCCATAGACTGATGCTCATGTTGCAGAACATTTAACATAGAGCCAAGATGTAACACTGCGCTATCTCATCAGCCTTGATCCACTGCTTATGATATTTCTTATCCTCTTCACTAGACTCGTTAGTAGGTGTTTCAGGTTTTTCTTCAGTTAAAACAAACTTGTAATCTCCGGCGATTAATGACAATGTCCAAATTACGTTTCTAGTAAATATAATTAGGACCCTCAAATTTATTATCTTTAAGTATCGCAGCAAATGGATTAAATGACATTTTGAATAACTGAGAATAAAACATGTAAGCATACATTCAGTCACACTTGATAATAACATAAATATATTGAAACCTCAAACAATATATAAATGCATCCTCCAACATATTTAAAAACATACATGCAAGCCACGTAGGTGGACGTTTACACACATATTATTCAAGCAGGTTCTAAACCTTTAATTTTACCGTCTAGTCAACTTAACTTTTTGACAAGTAAAATCAATAGTTGGATCCCATTAAACTGGTCTTACAATTAGATAAACAACTTATTTCGTAGGAAATTTATTTATTTAATTGCATCTAAATGTATACCATAACTTGATAAATTAGTACTAGTGAACTCATAATACAACACATCCATAGGGAGGATGGCCCATTACCAAAACGTGTGTAGATTACTTCACATTACTAATTTATATATCCTATGGAAATTTGATTTTGTGAACTTATAATTAACACATCTGTACCCATTACCAATACGTGTGTTAATTACTTCACATACAAACTAGTTATGGAGACCATCACGATATAATTTTAAAAATAAATTTATTTTTTCCCTTTTAGTTTAATCTAGTGAACTTGTAATTAAATTACTTCACATATAAACTAACAATAGGAATAATTGATTTTTTTTAATTAAATAATTTACCCACTTAGCATTTTAAATAAGGTTTTTAAAACATCCACGACATGCTCAAGACAAAAATAAATCATTCGTGCTATCTAGACAAAATAAAAATATAACCACGAAAAAAGAATGCAAAATTCCAACTATCATGGCACTGATTTTGACTATTTGGCCTCTTCCGCCACATAGATATCTTAAACACCTTCGATTTTAGTAGTCGTGGGCCTCGTGGTTCATCCCGAATAAAAAGTTATGGCCTCTGCAAGAAAAGCGCTAGAACCAGTTTTGGCGAAAAACTGCTCTTGGAAATTTCTGAAAATTCCATATTTTGCGTGATTTCCTTCCTTGCTTAAGACTCCTAGTTGCCATCTGCTCTGTGCCTCTTCCATATGGACACAAATTATCCTCCATAACAAAATTACAACAAAAACAAATCTACAACTAACTCTAAACTATGGATACAACTCAAAGCAACATATTAGATACAATTTTGATACAAAATTAAATCTAATCTATCCATGAATTTTCTCATGGAGTAAAAACTTGATCAAAGAGATCATAACCAACCATGCACTATAAAAATCAAAAAATAAACAAATAAACATACATGCATACCATGATAGTTGGAATAATTTCCCTGCAAAACCAAGTTATGCAATTCTATATCTCTAACCACAAAGCATGTAAATTTTTCGAAAAATACGCATGAGGATTCGATAACCACACAAAGCCAAAATACAGTTCTGATACCAATTGATGGATTACCGTGATTCATTTGGATGTGTGTTGATTAAATAAAATGATTTTGATATATAAGAAGTATATATCACCCACTACATGCTAAAATTGAAACTAAATATCACGCGCAGCGGAACAACCGAGATAGATCAATTTACCTACGTAGTGGCCAAAAATATTAAGGCTTTGATGTGGGATTAATTTTCTACTCCAGAGATCTTCTGTTGTATATCCTTGATCTCAATCTAGACATCGTGTGGGTGATGATCCTCTAGACCTCGAAGAAGCTTGAAGACTAAGAACCAGAAACCCTAAAATTTTCGATAATATGGGGAGAGGTAATTTCAAAATTTGTGGTGTGCTAGGATTTTTAGTCTCCATTTAACATATATAAATAAGGCTACAAGAAGGATTTAGAAGGGCTTTTAGGGTTGGGCCTCCAACAGGCTTAAATTCTCCATGTTCAGCCCAGAACATAATTTAAACTCATTAATATTAATCCAGTCTACTAAAGGATTAATATTTCACTACCTTCCTAAACCATATTTATTGAAAATCATAGACTTCTTTTAACTCAATTAATTCCCCGTGTTTAAGATATCGAATGTCCATTAATTAATTACAGTGTACTGACAATTGAATTAATTAATTTTTTATCCATGAGTAGTACCACTCAACTTTTATTATTATGTCAGATATAAATCCACATGCATGGTTTAAAGTAATAATCATTTTTGAGCTCCTCAGGGGACATCATCAACCTGAGCACCAGGACATAGATTCCTTCTATAATTAGTAACTTATCGATTATAGTAATGTCACTGTCCAATTTATCAAGCTTATTGATTTTTTAAATAGAATCTCACCTATTGATAAATCAAAACAGTAACCATTAAAATGAACATGTCTACTATTATATATGGATTAAGAATCATGAGTATCTAAGATCTATAGTCTGATGTTTGTCAGTCCATTAGAATTATCTCACTGCGATCCAGTTCAATACATTAACAAAATGTACTGGTATAATTTCATAGTCAAGACAGACTAATTCCAAATTATACCACAACTACACCGATGGTTCGTCTACTTCCATCTAGGTTGTGAACACTCTCATACTTAATAAGAAACCGATAATATGATCTTTTATGTGCATTCCACACACCATATTATCTTCAATATTAAGTAAATGGCAATATTGCATAAAATAAATAACAATATAAATGCAATATAAGTGACTGGCTATTCTCATTCAAAATAAGGAAACAAGGTATATACAAAAAGTAAACTATTTTAGTATAAAACCCAACAGTGCGCACATGCCTTGTGTGCGCACGTGCGCACCCGAGACTAAATTATCAGCTGATGTTCTATCGATGCTCAAAAATTGTCAGTCGATGTCCTACTGATGTCTGTCGATGTTTGTTGTTGCGCATGTAGCCATCTGCGTACGCCCATACCTTGTGCATGCATTCTTTGTGTACGCACGCACCCGAGACTAAATTGTCAGCTGATGTTTTACCATGCTCAAAAATTATCAACTGATGTTCTGTCGATGTTTGCTGTTGCATGCGTGCACGGTTTGTGCGCCGGGTCTTAAGCGCAGTTAAGAAAAAATCGCGCGCATGCCTTATGTGAGCACGCTTTGTGCCCACACGCGCGCACCTGAGGCCAAATTGTCAGCTACTATTCTGCCGATGCTCAGAAATTATCAACTGATGTTATGCCGATATTTGTTGTTTCATGTGCGCACGACTTGTGCGCGTCGGGTCTTGAGCACAGTTAAAAATAATTTAGCATACAGTTAAGAAGAAAATTGTATGCATGCCTTTGTGTGAGCATGCTTTGTACCCACACACGCGCACCTGGGCCAAATTGTCAGCTATTGTTCTGCAATGCTCGGAAGTTATTAGTCGATGTCTACCGATGTTTGTTGTTAAATGCGTGCACGGCTTGTACGTGCTGGGTCTTGAGCGTAGTTAAGAACAATTCAGCACGTAATTAAAAACAAAATCATTTTTTTTATTTGTAAAAGTTGAACTTCATTGCTTACTGTACTAGCTCGGCATGGTCGAATTACAACGAGAACTATGGTCCAAGAATATTTTTATAAAGATGAGGTAGGTTGGGGTGGGGTGTGATGGGAAAGATGAAGATCGACGATGAAGATTGAAGATTGAAGATGATGAAATGATGAAAAACAAATCTGAGGTGTGATGGGGTAGGTGGGATATTTCAATTTATTTTTTTATTTTTTTAATGTCTAAAGGACATTTTGGTCCAAAGTGGCTAAAATGTATGTTTAAAAGTTGGTGGCTAAAAAAAGTATGTTTAAAATTTTAAATGGCTAAAAAAGTTGCCTCTTTATTGAGCAGATGTTATTTTCTTTAGATATGATTGTTTCAGAAGAACAAAAATAATCATTGAAAATTCAGTTAAATCAAAAACCAAACCAAACTAACAAAAGAATCATGGTTTGGTTCAGTTACATATATTGCTTTGGTTGGTTCAGTTTGAATTTTTTTAAGAAATTTGATATTTGGTTTTATTAGTTCAATTCAGTGCAAAACCAAACCAATAATTTGCTCACCCCTACATGTATGCTTTGGAAACAAAAAGTAATGTTAGTTAGTGTAGCAATTCATATTTTTTCTTCGTAATTCGAGTCTAATTTGAATTTCAAAATTGAGTTTAAATATTCATTTTTCTTTTTTTTTTCGTTGGACTTAATATGAATGACCATAATAACACATGTAAATATTTATATAATTCACAATATATATAGTTGTAAATTAATTTTATTTTGTTATGATAATTTTTTTTTTCATAATTATAATTTTTAACAAATAAAAGTATACACATGTAACGTATCTCTCTTCTATGCATCTCATGGGAAATACTCTAATATTTTTTTTATACTAAGTCCTTACCCATTTGGGCCAAGCAAGAAAAGATGTTCGATTTGTAAAATGTGCATCTCACGGGAGATACTCTAATATTTTTTTGGGATATTATCAGTTTTTAACCTGATCTTTCAAGTAATTCACAAAAATGTTCTGACCTTCTATAAATAACAATTCAATACCTGACCTTTTGAATATTTAACAAATCTAGCCCTGAAGTAATTCTCGGGCTTTTAGTTGCCAATGTGTTTCTTTTTACATCGATATGGAGTGAAATATAATTTTATTTGAACAATTGACGTGGCATAAGTATTTTCCACGTCATTAAAAATTTCGGGCAAAAAGATACACGCCGGCAACTAGAAGCCCGAAAATTAATTTCATACTAGATTTATTGTATATTCAAAAGGTCAAATATTAAATTATTATTTATAAAAGGTCAGGACATTTTTATGAATTACTTGAAAGGTCGAGCTAAAATCTTATAATACCCCTATTTTTTTATACCAAGTCCTTACCCATTTGGACCAAGCAAGAAAAGATGTTCACTTTGTAAAATTTATCTAGTATCTAATCAAATATTGCATAAAGTGATGAAGCACCACTTGCATCTACTTGAATAATAAGAAAAAAAAAAAAATAGATGTAACAACACATTATATTAACAGACATCACTGATTGAACTTAGAAATTGCACCTACCTTTATTTTGCTAACATAGTATGTAATGTGCATTTAGATAAAACATTAGAGAGTTTTATTTGAATGATAATGTATTTTAAAGATATAAAGATTATATCTTCTTTTCAACTTTAGTTTCTCTCGAATATTTTCACGAAATCCCACCCGCAATCACATAAAAAACATATATTATCTAAAGGGCATGTCTTGTGTGCACTAGGTGCACATCAGACGGTCAGCGCGTTGACCCATTCAATATGTTAACTAAAAATTCCGTCAAGATTAGTATCATTCATAATACTGAAAAGTATCAATTTCAAAGTTGAAAAGTATCAATTTCAAAGTTGAAAAGTATCATTTGTATCATTAAAAAGTATCGGCTAGAAAAAAAAATAAAGAAAAAAACTGTTAAAATTAGTGTCAATCTAAACACTAAAAAATATCATTCAAAATTAAAAAAAAATATCACTTGTATCTCTAAAAAGTATCACCTGTTTTGACGATTGTTTTGATCAACGCTTTGATCGGATTAATGCGTGTTAACCGGATCAATACGTTGACCGTGTGATGCACATCTCATGTACATGAATATTTGCGATATGTAAATGCTTTCAGAACAAGAAAATGTAACACAACCATATTTAGATTATCACGTTGAAATATTATAAAAAAAAAATTAAAAATCATATCTATACAGATAACGTGATGACATCGTATTTTTATAAACAGAGTGGCCATATACTCACTCCATATACAAGAGTAATTTAAAACTTCGAAATTTGAAATTATATGCACATTCAAACCCAATAGCAAAAGGAATACAAATATGTGGGCCACTTTTTCATTAAAAATAACAGCACAGCCAATCAGGAGCAGCCACCACGGTCCACACTACACGTCAGGTTTGAACGAACGGGAAGCCACGGCCAAAGCGCGTAGCCCTCACCGTCCAATACACACCATCCACCAATTCCAATTAATCCGGAGGTGAGAAACACGCGCTCCACCGCGCGAGTGGAAACTTTTCGCCACCCCATTTTCATGATTGGTCCACCGGCAATCAATCATACAGCGAAAAATAGGTGCCCGCCCCAAAAATCAGCGGGGCAAAAGTATAATTTCGTGGAATTATAGGGGTGGGACTGAGAGTTATCGGAATAAATTGTGGCGCAGGCTGATTTTTTATGGGTTTTTTTTTTTGGTATAGGAAAAAAAAATCCCCCTCTCCAGCTCTCCTAACAGCGTCGTGGGGAATAAATCGTTAGTGTGGAGGCGGAAAGCTGTTTGTAGTTTTAGGTTAGGAGACATTGATTTGGAGGAGAGAGGTCAATTGGGAGAAGACAGATTGGAGATCTGTTTCGTTTTCGAGTCCTCGCGATCCGTCAATCTTATCAATGGGTCTCTGGGAAGCTTTTCTCAATTGGCTTAGAAGGTATGTGCTGCAACCCTGTCTCTCACCTTGTGCGTGTGCTTTTCTTTTGTTGTTGGGGGTGTTGGGATGTAATCGTGGATGAATTTGCGTTTGTGGATTATTTGATCATAAAGTTGTTGTGTGTGTGTGTGTCTTTTTTTTTTTCCTGAAAAGAAATGGTTTTTATTTTGAATCTTTGGCTTGGTGTTGTGGAATATTATTCCTTGGTTATTTCTTGGTGGTATGAATGTCTTTTTTGCCTTTTGTTGTCTTTATCCTTTTTTGTTTGGATTAAAGGAACTTGATCGCGTTATCAGTTGTAATTATGTTGATGCTTGTTTTGGAATTCAATTTCTTTGAATGATATAGCTCGGGTGATCATTGTCTGATATATGTTGCCGATATCGATGCTTATACAATCGATAAATTTTGGATTATTCCTTTGGATAGCCTGGTGTGTCTGATAAGAATTTATTGGATTGGAATGTAGTATGCCGACATATTACATATACTTTCTATGTTTTGCCTATCTTTCTGGATATTCTGAACCATGGTGTCTGCATTTGATTCCAAAGTAATACCTTTTTTTTTTTGCTTATATCCAGATGATTTTATATCCTAATTCCTATCATGAATGAGAGGACCTTCCAATTTTTAAATTGTTCTAATTTCGTTGAACTGCTGAAGTGATACATCCTATAGTTTTGAACCATAGATCATGTGATAGATTCAGCTTTATAACTTGTATTTCTAACCAATGTGCTGCGTGTCTAATGTGCTACCTAATGCAATTATTGAGTCGTCTAATGGCTCGCTTAACTTGCTTGTGGAGCATTATGTTTTGAAGATTCTCTTAACGTGTACTATTTGTGATGTACTATTTGTGAATGTTTTCTTCTAAAACAATTGCGATCATCTTTGTTTGAACCATAAGTTGCTGCTCTTTCAGCTATTTTCAATTGTTTGCTGACCCGACTGGGGTATGATAATTAATGACTGCTAATAGAGAAATATTTGCTAAGGATGCTGTGCGGGGTATCTTGAAAATGGGAAGATTTAGGATAAGATTCTTGTAGTAGTTTTACTGTTTTAGTATTTTGCTTCATAAATTACTTTTAAGGATGTATAGACTCACATATGATGTTGAATTGCAGCCTTTTCTTCAAGCAGGAAATGGAGCTGTCTCTTATAGGTCTTCAAAATGCTGGGAAAACTTCGCTTGTAAATGTTGTCGCTGTAAGTAAATATACTGTCCTTTCTTGGGGATAAATATTTTTTGCTTCTCCTTGATAGTTCTTTTTCTTGGTCGAGCATTGTTCACTTATTTGCTTATCTATTTCACTTCCCTTTCCCTCTCTAGACTGGTGGATACAGTGAAGATATGATCCCTACGGTTAGTTTTCTTCCAACCTTCTTTTTTTTTGTAATATTTGGTTATTGTTGATTTCGTTCACGAACACCAAGGGCATTCAACTTTACTAATGAAATACTTTTGTGATCCTTCAGGTAGGATTTAATATGCGAAAAGTCACTAAAGGGAATGTCACAATAAAGTTGTGGGATCTTGGTGGTCAACCCAGATTTAGGAGTATGTGGGAGCGATACTGTCGTGCAGTTTCTGCAATTGTGTATGCTACTGTGACTTTATCTCCATTGCTATTCTTTTAGTAGCTGCCTATACTGCTTGATTTAATTGAAAGTTGCTGGCGGAGTCGAGGGATGATTGGGGCAAACAATTGCACCAATAACTGAGAAGTACTGTTATTGAAGAGTGAATGGAAAGAAAACACACCAACAAGAGAACCTGTCCTGGCAACTGCCGACTCAAACATGAATTATTAAAAGCCAACCTCTGACTCTTAATAAAATAACTCAAACAAGGAATAGATTCAAATAAGGAAATAAATAAACTCCAGCTAATCCTCATCCTTATCCGCGGATGCTCGATGCTGATAGACTTGAATTCCTCTGTTTGGGCAGAGGGAAGTCAAGTTACTCGAGCATCTAACTTATAATTAATTGATTTGTTAGCTGAGTATGAGTTTAGTTAAGATATTATGTCCTGAGAGTGTCCGTTTGTTTGGCTTCCTAGAAGTTAGTATGCTGTATACAACTGATAGATATTTACATATTTATTTTGCAATCAGTGTGCACCAATATACTTGTAAAAATACTGGGCACGTCTCTATCTTAGTTAGCCAGGGCCAAAATAGAAAAAGATAAAATGGCATTATTAGAGATTGGGAGTTGGATCAGCCAAGTGTGGCATGAGCCACTCAGTGCTTGGCTCAAACTTTTTGGCTATATTAGGACCCACAATATCCCCAAATAAGTTATGGTTCATGCATCTATGATAGGCTAGCACTGACAGGTTTATTTTTGTGCATTATTTGGTGCAGTTATGTTGTTGATGCTGCTGATCATGATAACATCAGTATCTCCAAAAGTGAACTTCATGATTTGTTGAGCAAACCTTCACTAAGTGGGATTCCCTTGCTCGTTTTGGGGAACAAGATCGACAAGCCTCAAGCCCTATCCAAACAGGCATTGACTGATCAAATGTACGTACAACATAAGATTAGTTTTCATTCTCTTGGATTGTCTTTCTGTTTGCTAGTGCATGGTAATCGAAAACTGCCTTGTCCATCTGCAGGGGGTTAAAATCAATCACGGACAGGGAAGTATGCTGCTTTATGATCTCGTGCAAGAACTCAACCAACATCGACCAGGTCATTGACTGGCTGGTAAAGCATTCAAAGTCGAAGAGCTGAACATAAGCTCTGCAGTGCAACCTGTTGTGTTATAGATGATTTTTTTCGAGAAGTGAATCTGGAGTTTGTTATTGTTCTTGACAGAGTGCGCATTTTTATTTGTGGCCGATGGGTTGCTGTTTTTATTAAAAAGAGTATTTGTGTATTATATGTCAACTCACATTTGCTTTTTTATGTTATCTAACTTATCTCTCTCTCTCTCTCTCTCTCTCTCTGTGGGCTTTATTTCATCGAGTTATGTTGAATTTGGATGAGATAAATATGTCGAGTTCCCATTCTTCCATGATCTCTATGTTACTTTGGGCTACTTGTTTTGCATTGGCCGTTGGTATTCTTCGTATAATTTTTACTCTAGACCGTATTCTACTTGAATGTGATATGTAGAAATACTTCTTTAACAAAAAAATTAATTAAATCAATGTCGTTATTATATGGGTGAAATTTATATATAGGTAAAATTATATTAAAATTGTGGTAGGCAAGCAAGATTTAAAACTTGGGAGTTATTTGAGCAAAATGTATTTATCTTATACAATGCCCCTTGTTTAGGACTCACAAAATCTGAAAAAGTATGATATTTTGTACTTTATATACACAGGGATTAATACACGATATTTGCAACTGCTACAAATCTCCAAAGGGAGTAAATATACTATAACTTGCCACAAGTATATTTATGATTAGGGTTTGAATATCCAGCCACCACAACGTGATCCCTCTCTTTCAAAAAATCAAGAAGACCGACTCTCTCTCTCTCCGTTCAGAAGTTGTTCGTGGTCGTTTCTTCCCCAGGCGTGTCTCTCTCTCTCTCTCTCTCTCTCTCTCTCCGTTCAGAAGTTGTTCGTGGCCGTTTCTTCCCAAGGCGTGTCTCTCTCTCTCTCCAACTAACGGTGGTTTCATGGTCTTTATCCCAGTTCATCGTATGATGCAATTAGAAGAATGTATTGTGATAGAGAGCGTGAGATTGGTGAGGAGTGTTTGATGAAAGACTATTTTGTTTATAATCCGACGTATTCTCCGGAGCTCTTTCAATGTCAATTTCACATGCAGAAATCACTTTTTCTTCGTATAGTGGATGTCGTTGTTACCAATGATGAATATTATCAACAGAGACCTGATTGCACAAGTAGAAAATGTCTTTCACCATTGTAAAAGTGTACCGGAGCCAAGAGGGTGTTGGCTTATAGGAGATTAGCCGATGTTGTTGATGAATACTTACGAATGAGTGCAACGGTTACAAGAGATGTTGTCATCCATTTCGTAGACGGTGTCATTTCCTGCTTCGGTAATATATACATTAGAAGGTCTAATCAACAAGATTTGGCAAAACTACTATATGTTAGGAAACAACGTGGTTTCTTTGGCATGATTAGGACCATATTGATTGCATGCATTGGAAATGGAAAAATTATCCAATTGTCTGGGTTGGACAATTTACAGGGAGAAGTGAAAAGCCAACAATTATTTCAGAAGTTGTTGCATTATATGATTCATGGATATGACATGCATTCTTTGGAACACCAAGTGCGTGCAATGATATTAATGTTCTCCATTGATCTCCAGTTTTTAATGATGTTTTAGAAGGCCAATCACCACAAGTTAGTTACACCATCAATGTTGTGGTTTTTCGAATTAACTAACCACATGATCTATTTGGTTGTCATTAATTCTATGCTCGTGTAAATCATAATTTTATGTGTGATATTAATTATTATATGTTGAATTAACATACAAGTTCAATTTCAAAACTATTAATGCGGAATATAGTAACTATCGAAATTACACTTACATCTGTTGTCGGGTTGATCACGGGATTAAAGGTCTAATCCCGTTGTTGATGAAGAACACAAAGCTGGTGAATTCCTTTGCATAGTATTCGACATTTCCACAACACCAATATTCTATTTCCCGACGCCCATGTCTAATGTCTTGTTTGGGACAAGGTTTTGATGGGAAAAAATTATGACGGCTTGTATCATTAGGGCATCCACTATGGTGCTATCCCATAGTGGTGCCACATGTATGCCACATCATCAATCACTTCCTTTTTCAATTACTCAATATTTTCTCCACTATGGTGCTACCTCACTTTTAACTATTCATGGATCCCACTATTTAATTCAAGAACCAAAAATGCAAAAGGGGAGGAGAGAAAAGGCACCAAAAATGCAAAAGGGGAGGAGAGAGAAAATATTTGGGCCCACTATTTAATTCAAGAACCAACTCCTTGCACAAGGAACTCATTTCTTATTTTGCTACCTTGACTTGTGTTCCACTATGGTGGAACCTGATTCTTATTTTGCCACATAGATATAAGCACCTCCCATAGTGGATGCTCTTATACACAATATGATTATAGAGGATGAACGAGACACATACCAAAACTATTATGATCTCACAAAATTTGTGACGGATATATCTTCAACTTCAGAGTCGAACCTTTACTCTATTGAACGCATCACAAATTTGTCGGCTTATATGGTTAATAAGGATCAACTTCACAATAGGGAGGCTCACAATGCTCTTTAAAAGGACTTGATCGAATACATATGGAAAAAATTCGGCATTTATTGAATATGTAATTTACATCTTATGTACTCGCAATTTACAATTTCACGTGTTCTTATTGTAGTTTATTTAATCGTGTTTTATTTTGTTGTTAACTCTTGCAATTTTCATTTTGTTGTCAAGTAAATTATAAATTTATAATTATATGTGTATTTTTTTAATTATGAATTCAAAAAATATATCTAATAAATTATTTAGGATTTTTTAAATATAGTAAAAAAAATATTATTAATAATATATTATTAAAAAATAAAATGATAAATATTTTATGTAAATTGGAAGAAAGTGAAATTAATATTTATTTGAAAGTCAAATTGGTTGAAGTGCAAATTTTAAAAGGTTGAGAATTATGAATATAGAGAAGAGAAAAATTAATATTTTATTTGAAAGTTAGATGAGAAGAGTTTTAATGAGCGAAATAACATATTAATTAAAATTGTCAAAACGGGCTGGCTCCGCCGAGCTGGCCCGTCCCCGCTAATTTTTTAGGTTGGTAGGGCTTTAGTTTTGAGGCCCGTTTTTTCTGGCGGGTCCAGAAGGGTAAGCCCACGATAGGGCGGGTAGCCCGCCAGGCCCGCAAACACACACACACACACACACACACACATATATATATAGATGGGATCATGTGAGAACCACACTTCCCTGTGAGAACTGAGAACCAATTTCAGCCACTAATCTCGCCTATTTGGATGGCCAAGATACACTCTAAAATTAAAAAACGCGGTGGCATTACTGTAATTATAGTTATTTTTTAATGAACTGAGGGCATTTTCGTAATTATATTCATTATCTCTCACACATTCAAACAACAGAGAAGAGAGAGAATAAAAGACTCCGATGACATAATAACAAGAAAATAGCAGAGGAAAAGAAAAAAATTCGTTATCTCTCTACTTTCGTTTCTCTGAATATTCATCGATTTTCCAATTTGTGGAGAGCCAGAGGATCGGAGGAATTGTCTGAATTGATTAAACCCTAGCACGACGGCGAGTTCGACGTCGGAGATAAGAAATACGACACTGTTTCATGCGGCTTCGATCCCTTCGTGTTGCTGTGGAGTTTTGCTGTCTCATCGATCGGCATTTCGATTGTTCACTTGAAAGTGTCTCGGATTGATTTTTTTTTTAATTTGTGAATGTGGGAATTGATGCCGCAGTTAGGTTTTTGAGAATTATCTCAATCTCACGTGAATGAACTATGTGGTTGACTGCTACCCTTTTTTTTAGTTAAATTGCAAGAACTTTTTTTTTTTGAAGGAATATGTTGCTTTATGGTGTATAAGACGTCATTCGATTGTTCTTACCCAAACTTGTTTGAATTGGTTATCTGGAGGCGATGTAGTGTTCACATTGACGTGATTAGAAGTAGATCTAATCTGTAATCAAAACGATGATATTTTTTTTACTGTAATGCTAAATAATTGTCATGCTAAACAAGGGTCATAATCCGTACACACTCCACACCAACATCTTCAGCCAGGGAAAGGGTGATAGAGAGCAGCAATTCTTTCTGTGGTTTGACATAATTGTTAGCTTCATTTGTGATGAAGCTAACATTATTTAGCATTGTTGTAACTTATTTTAGCACTACTGTTAATTATTTTAGCACTATCATGTACTTTAGCACTATTGTGATCTATTTTAGCACTGTTGTAACCTATTTTAGCACTACTGTGAACTATTTTAGCACTTAGGTTGACGAAGCTGATTAAGTTGTTATTTTGAATTTTTCACTATTAGTACTTTAGCACTACTGTGGTCTATTTTAGCACTGTTATAACCTATTTTAGCACTACTGTAATCTATTACTACATCAAATATTGAAAATCTCTCTCTCTCTCTCTCTCTCTCTATATATATATATATATATAATAACTATTTTAGCACCGCCACCGTCGTCGTCTGCGGACAAAGGAAATTACCCTTCGACTGTTCCGGTAATATGCTGCGGCGACGGCGGCCAATATTATGCACCACCAGCCCCTTTCTATTATCCTTACAATAACTACTCCGGCGCGGCAGCAACACGGCGGCTGTCAGCTAATCTTTCTTATTCCGCCACCTTCTCTTTTCACATCTTCCTTTTATTATGTCTTGTTATTTATTTGTTCTAAAACCATAAGGGGCCGGGTTAGATGTGCTATCTATCTATATATATAGCTAACTAATAAGTAATTAATATCGTCTTTTACATATGTAATTCCATACATATTTATGTCATCTTTAAATTCTTATTCAAATGTTTTCACTCCTTTTTCTTGCTTTCCACTTCGGTTCATTAGGAGTAAGTACGGTTATCAGTTAATTGGTACATATTTATTTATTCTCACAATTCCATTATATACCAGAGTTAATAGAATTCAAAATCTATGATCGTGTTAACAAAATGCCGAATAGCTCCAGATTGTGGCTTGCCTTGATGATCATCGATATCTATATAAACTAAAATGAAACTTTAAATTTAATGAGGACTATAATGATTATCGCGTATGAAATATCGTCCATTTCACATAAATCCTAAAAGAGTCATGCTAAATAAGTCATGACAATGCTAAAATAGAAAATGACAGTGCTAAAACCTAAAAGAGCCATGCTAAAAAAGGTCATAACAGTGCTAAAATAGAAATTGACAGTGCTAAAACCCTGAAAGAGTCATGCTAAAATAAGTCATGACAATGCTAAAAAAGGTCACTACAGTGCTAAAAAAGGCCATGACAATGCGATCTCCTACACCTATTCCCCCACTTATCTACCCTAATGTGACCAGAGTGAATGGCTCCATGTAAGCAACAGTCCGTTGTTTGAAAGACACATGCTTGTTCGGATTTTTGGACTTCTTTTCTCTTTGATATGTGTATGGTCTGCCATTGTCATCATCAAGAAAATCGTCTACACCAAAAAAACTTCTTGGCCCCAAGAAAGGCTGCAAGAATATAGAAACGATAAGAGCATAAATATATACATGTATATATCCAAGTCTCATTGCCAAAACAAACAGTGATCGATAATTGAAAAATTACAAACTCACCTGAGTAGAATGAAAACCACGAATTTGTGATAATGACTTGCGACAAGCAAGTTTCAACATACTAACACAACCTAAACAGAATTAATTTAGTTAATAGGTAGACATCAACATTTAATTACATTTGATGAATATGTGATTAGCATGATTTGGCATTTGTTGTTTGGCGATGATAGGGGAATATCGTCAAGTTCAGCTGTAGCCTCTGCACCTTCATTACTGGAACAATTTCATTACTCAATGATGAGCATGCATACAAAGGTTCTGCGGGAGTTGACGGTGAAATTGTATTTCGCAAAAAGAAAGCTGGTTTGGGAGTTTCTTGTCATGTTAAACAATGGTCATGTTAGTGCTAAAATAAGTCATGACAGTGCTAAAATAAGTAACGACAATGCTAAAATAGAGAATGACAATGCTAAAACCCTAAATTGAAAAATACACTCGTGAATCACATATACATTGAAATTTCCGATTTTACCCTTACTAAGATTCAGGGACAGCGAAGTTGAATGTTATTATAATTATGCCACCGCGTTTTTTTTAATTTTGGAACATATCTTGGCCGTCCAAATAGGCGAAATTGTGGCTAAGATTGGTTCTCGATTCTCACATGGGGTATGGTTCCTTCTGGAACCCAACCCTATATATATATATATATTATAATTTTTTTAATTATTATAATTTATAAATTCATATTTAAAAAATGACTTTACCCTAAATCCCTAATTATGATTGGAAGCTTTAAAAAAAGGGCACGTACGTACTATTTTATTTGAAATTATAAGTTGTAAATTTTTGTGTGTATTTTTAAATTATGTTTTTTTATAGAAACTTAAATTTTTACATGTTCCAATATATTCTCAAACTATATATATATATATATATATAGCTTAATTCAATAGGACACATTTTAGGTAAGAGCTACTAATTATTATATCCATATTAATTTGTGATCATGACCATATAAATTCATTTTTCTATAATTCCGTGACCGGCCTCTTGAATTTTAACGTATAATTTTTTTAAGCATCTTTCCAAATAAAAACTAACAATTTTAATTAATTTAAGCCATTAATTCTCATTATTAAAATTTCAAATTGAAATTTCAATTAAAAAAAATATAAACCGGAAAGACCCCCACCGAGTAGAGATCCTCTAGTCCCACTTGTGTGTGCCAACCGTGTGCCACCATTAAAATTATATATTGTTAATAATGTTTTTTATAAAAATAAAATTTGTTATATCATAACTAATATTAATTAATATTTATTGTAAAAAAATTAAAATTTTAAAAAATTATATACCCTAAGTTTGGAATAATCAACCCCAAAAATCAATTATATTAACTAAAAAATGAAAATTAAATATTAAAAAATAATTATAAACCCTAATTGGATGGAATAAACCCTAAATAATAATGTAAAATTATACTAAATCAAAAGAAATTAAAATTGAAGAAAAAAAATAAAAGAAAAAGTAATAATTTTGAGGTGTGGCACACGATTGACAGGACTAGAGGATCTCAAGTGCCCACCCACCCCGTCAAAAGATGGGCTTTCCGAGCTCGCCATCCGTCCGTCCCGTCCCGCCAGCCCGTTTTGACAACTCAAATATTAATTAAAAGGATAATGAAAAAATAAACACAACCGGAAACGTTGGCGCTTCTCTTAAAACCTCTGCAAAATCGAAGTCTACACTCTGTCACAACTTCCATGGAAGCTTCAACAGCGCCCCTCAGCCTCCCCAAATGGAAACCCCCACCCCCACCCCCATCACCCCAACCGGACCTCCAAAACATCAGCCGCCACCTTCTCAAACACGGCGTTCACCCCACCCCCAAAATCCTCCACAACCTCCGCAAAAAGGAGCTCCAAAAAGTCGACCGCCGCCACGCCAAACAAGCCTCCAAGCTCCCGCCGCCGCTTACCGACGCGCAAGAACAGGCCATCTTTGAAGAATCCCATTTCCAAACGATCAAGTCCGAGTACAAGAAATTCACCAAAAATGAAGAAAACAAGAAACTGGTGGGCCGGCCGTGGGAGGGAATGGAGCGGCTCCGGTTGAGAGAGCTCGCCGGTGAGAACGCGGAGCACGACGGAGCGCGGTTGAATCCCGAGCATCTGAGGGAACTGAGCGATATAATTGAGTGCGAAAGGGATCGATTTTCGTGGCTTTTGGATGACGATGTTGAGGTTGAGCAAGGGTTGCTTGAGGAAAAGAAATGGACACCGCGGAAGAGGCCTGAAGCTGAAGCTATTAAGCTTCTCATTGATAGGTATTGGATTTTCTGATTCATCTTCCTCTGTTTTTGCTTGTTTTCAATTTTGGTTATTGTGAACTAGAATGAATGTGTTTGTGTTTATTAGATTGAGTGCAACTGAGCTGAGCGTGAAAGATTGGAAGTTTACACGGATGATGAGGTACTCGGACTTGCAGTTTACAGAAATGCAAATGTTGAAAATAGTTGAAGGGCTTGGATACAAGGGGCAATGGAGGCAAGCATGCTCTGTCGTAGAGTGGGTGTACAGCTCGAAGGAGCACAGACATTTCAAGAGCAGGTTTACAGCTCGCCTTGATTTCTCAGGCATTGATCACTGAGTGCGTGCTTTCTTGTTTTGCTACCGCAGTTTTTCTGAACTTTGGTTTGTTTGTTTTATTGCAAGTTTAGGTTTGTGTATACGAAGTTATTGACAGTGCTCGGGAGAGCCAGGAAACCTCGTGAAGCTCTTCAAATCTTTAATATGATGCGTGTACTAGTTTTCTTGCATTTGTCTTTGGATTGCATTGAAATGCATCTTGGTCTGTTTGATGGAAGATTAATCCTGAGTTGTTTTTAGGGTGATGTACACATATATCCTGATATGGCAGCATACCATTGTTTAGCCGTTATACTGGGTCAAGCTGGTTTGCTAAAAGAGCTGTTGAATGTTATTGAATCCATGAAGGGAAAACCAAAAAAGATTAAAAATATGAGGCGCAAAAACTGGAATCCTGAACTTCAACCAGATATTGTCATATTCAATGCTGTAAGAGAGTTCGCCACTTTCTGATAGATTCTTTTTGCATCCTTATTTCGCTAAACCGGCTTATCCTCAGGTTTTAAATGCCTGTGTTCCAACCTGCCAATGGAAGGGAGTATCATGGGTCTTTCAACAGTTGAGAAGGAATGGTCTCAGACCTAATGGAGCAAGCTATGGGCTGGCAATGGAGGTAATTGTTTCTGAGATCAACTGACAAGCTACGTGCCTACAGTCAAGTATTTTTTTGATTATGTTGAAAATTGTTAGCAAAACATTGTACCTGGATGAAAATGCCAAGGAAGTGTGACTCTTAGAACTGCAAACTGCATGATGTAATTTCATATGTCATGAAGGTTATTATTGCTAGGATATCGTTTATTATTATTTATGATATATGCTTCTTTTCTTTGCTGATATCAAGATCCTACACTTGGCGAATGAAAGCAGAATTTTAATAAAATGAATAAAAGTAAAAAGCAAGCATGATAACATTTTAACCCAATCTACACTGGAGCACTCTTTCTGCATGCTCCTTTTCCACTAGACGTATGATAATGCTATTTCTACTTAGTTGATAAGTATACTCTATGTAAATGTTATGCTCGAGGCTATTTGTAGTCGATCCTTACTGGTGGTTCTTTCTGAAGGTAATGCTGAAATCAGGAAAGTATGACATTGTCCATGGACTTTTTGAGAAAATGAAAAAAAATGGGGAAGCTTTGAAATCCCTGACTTATAAAGGTAGCATTATTGTCCCATCCCTGAAATCTTTTGTGTAATTACTGAATTATCTAACTCTTTGCATCACCAGTTCTTGTCAGAGCTTTCTGGGAAGAAGGTAAAGTTGAAGATGCTGTTCGAGCTGTCAGGGATATGGAAAGAAGGGGGGTAATTGGAACCAGAAGTGTATATTATGAGCTAGCTCGCTGCCTTTGTTTCTATGGCAGGTGGCAAGATGCGATTCTTGAGGTCGGTTCTCACTAGGATTTTATGCATCTTTTGAATATAATTTAAATTTTGAATGAAATGGTGTTAGTTTAGCCGAATAAATTATCTAAAAGGCAGATTTGGTTGTAGCATTATAATCATACATAGAAGCAAATTCTTTCTGGAAACAGATAGCAATGGATTGCTCATTTTTTTTTATTCATATGCATCTTGGCTCTTTTATGCCCTAACATGACTGTTAACTTTTAATTTTCTTTAAACTTTCTGGAAAGCATTATAAAATATTGTTTTGAATGCTAATGTAATATTGAAATCAATCTTCAAACTCTATAACTAAAACCTGGCAATTTGTACTGGGAAAGTTCGACATCTTTTATAACCTCTTTTTTTCTTAAAGAGTAATTTCATAATTTTAATCCATGTTTTCATGGTTTGATGGGCATCAACTAAGTTCTCAAACCTGTATAGACTTCTTTAGTATTTTTCCTAAATTATGTCAGACTCATAGCATCTGTATCTTAATCTCATCGTTATAATTTTTGCTCTTGTGCAAAATTGCTGCAGATTAAGAAGCTTAAAAATCTTCGTCCAAAAAGACCCCTAGCAGTAACCTTTACAGGCATGATATTTTCATCCATGGATGGTGGACATGTTCAGGATTGCATATCCCTCTATGAGCACTGCAAAACTCTCACGGCTCCTGATATCGGTCTAGTAAATGCTATGCTGAAAGTTTATGGTCGGAATGATATGTTTCTTAAAGCTAAAGAATTATTTGAAGAGACCAGGAGAAATGATTTAGGCTTGGAGGAGGGTGAAGGTGCTCATTGTTCTTCTGCGAAAGCTGATACTTTCACTTTTGGTTCCATGCTTGAGGCATCTGCAAGTGCTCTTCAGTGGGAGTACTTTGAGTATGTGTACAAAGAGATGACACTCTCGGGTCATCAAGTTGATCAACGCAAACACTCTGCTCTATTAGTTGAAGCATCCAAAGCTGGAAAGGTACAGAAGGTTACTGTATTCTGTTATTGTTTCTGAATAACTATCAAACCATGAAAATTAGATCTATTTTCTTGAATTATGTAATTGTCAAAATTATGGCTGACTAATCTCAGTATTATGTCACAAGAAGCAAAAGATATCCTCTTGTTTGTTTTAATAGTATGCTTCTATCTGAGAAATCAAGGTCCACTATTCTCATGCTGGATTATTATCATTAAGAATTTGATCTTTCCTGGTGTAGTGGCATTTGCTGGAACACGCGTTTGATTCAATGCTCGAAGCTGGTGAGGTACCTCCTGAATCATATTTCACTGAAATTGCTTGTCAAGCCATTATCCGATGTGACTATGAAAAAGTGGTGAATATTGTCAACACAATGGCGTATGCTCCGTTTCAAGTCAGTTTTCAGGAGTGGGTTAACTTCTTTGAGAGAAACCGGCACAGGATGGATCAGGCTACTCTAAAAGAACTTCAGGAGAAACTCGTTTCACACGACTTAAGAAAAGAAGCTACAGTCGAAAATTTGTCACGAGCGTTGCAGTTCATTTGCGGGTCTTGTGAGGACTCGGTAAATTCAATAGCTTCCATCAGTGCAAGAATGGATAAAGCTCCTAAAGCTAGTCTGGATGGAGAATATGATGATACCGGTTCCAATTTTACTCCGAGTCTCAACATAAGCGGGGGGAGTTCTGTGAACACTTTGCACGATTACCGCACGGGCAGCAGCAGAACAGAGACGGAGAGGGATTGAGATGAGGCATCTGGTTCTTCCAACTACTGTCATGAAAAAGATGCGAGGGGTCATCATGCTTCCCGATTTGCTGAGAATTTCGATGATGATTTGGTATCGAAAAGTGCAACATTTTATTCTGATGACAGAGAGTTTGAACATGAAGAGTGGGACTCAGATGTTGACGAGTTCAACGTGGAACTTATAATCCCGAGCAGTGCAGTTGATGATTCAAAGGAATCCGTTACTCCTTCAGCTAATGAAATACTGGAAATTTGGAAGAAAAAGTGAAAGCCATTTCCTCTCTTCCTACAAATGAGTGTTGCTTATGTAGCTTTGCATGATTTGGAGGCCAAAATGAAGCTTTTGATGAGAGAGAGAGAGAGAGAGAGAGAGGGTTGCAAATGTGTATATTTTTTTGTTATTGCGACGTACGATACATGTAAAGTGTGTATTTTAAAATCTAAAACTCTAAATTGTCACTTATTAGAAGAAAAAAAATATGTAATTATACTTATTGATGTGTGTTGTCAATTACTCAATTATGAGGAATGGAAATTAGTTGTTGACAGTGGACGCCTAAGAGATTGTTTGTTATATTTAACAGAGTTAATTGTCGGAATTAACACAATCTTTACCTCATTTTACAATTGTTACATGACTTTTAAAACATAATCTCTCTATTTATAAATGAGTGTTATTCTAGATAATTTGCACATATTAATAATGCAATCAAATTCCATTATATATCCTTACATGAATACATTAAAATGAGTCAAATATTGATGTTTGAATGCATTAAATAAGAGTGAGAAAAATGTAAATTTTGCACCCCGAGTGTGCAGAATGACATTTCATGAAATAAAATTGAAGTGTGGGAATGACACTTATTCATAAATGGAGGGAATAATAGTTAAATCGTAACTTTTCAATTTTATATAATTTTAACATCTATAATTGTTTTTCTAATTATACTTAATCCACTTGTACACTATTTTTTGACATACAAAATAACATCGTTTAATTCTTTTGCAAAAAAAAACCCATCATTTGAGTAAAAAAGAGTTTATTATATGCTTAAAACATGTAAATTTAATTTGATTTTTAAAATATAATATGATGTTATATTTTTTGTGGTGGGTAATTATATATGAAATTCATGCGAATACAATGATTAAATATAATAATATTTAGTTATTAATTTGATTATATTAATAATTACTTAAGATTTTAGAACCCTAAACCCAAGTGCAAGCTCAAGTTCCAGTCCTCTCGCTCTGAACACCACTCCATTTTTTCCCCCTTTCCATAATGTCCTCCATCATTCCTAAAATTCCATCCTACTCCCTCGCTCGCTCGCTCTTCCGCCGCGCTCTCTGCACCGCCGCCACGGAGGCCCGAACCAAAAAGCTCGAACGAATCGCTGACGATCTCTTGGACCTCAACAAGATCGAGCGCCATGATTACAACATTCTATTCTTTCATAAAATGGGCCTAAATCGATTCGGCCCCGCCGCCTCCGCACCGGCCGCGCAATCTTCGTCAGCCGGTGGCGGAACGTCGTCTGCCCCTGCTGCTGCCAAAGAGAAGACGGCGTTCGATGTGAAGTTGGAGAAATTCGATGCCTCGGCGAAGCTTAAGGTGATTAAGGAGATTAGGGCTTTCACGGATTTAGGGCTGAAGGAGGCGAAGGAGTTGGTGGAGAAGGCCCCCGCCGTGGTGAAGAAGGGGGTTACCAAGGAGGAGGCGGAGAAGATCGTGGCGAAGCTCAAGGAAGTTGGCGCGACTGTGGTATTGGAATGAAACCAGATTTGAATTAGTTTGGTAGTTTTTCATTTTGGGAGCAATTTTACTGCTGTTACTTGACTAATGTTGAATGAAATCATTCTGAATTCGTGAATACAAATGACACATTGCTTCAATGCTTCGAAGCAATAGCATATAAATTTGTCCAAGCTCCTCTTAGTTATAGAAGATGAATTTTTGGACGAGATAAATCTTTAATTATTGAGTGGGAGCATTCCTCATAATCATGCCATTGCCATTTTCTATGCTTCGGATTCATATTAGTTTTTTTAATAGTTTTTCCTTGTGATTCAATCCTCAATCTATATATATATGTTTCTTGGTGTTGCATAAGAGAGCTTTTTCCATGTTGCGTTTATGAGATGATTGAGAATTATGTTTATTCATAAAAATATGATCCCAAGAACAATGTTGAGAAGATGGCTGACCTTAGAGTGCAGAATTGTAATTCCTTTGATTCTTTTTCGAGATTATGTGTTCTCTGGAGTCTTCTGTGAAGAAGACCGGTTTTGCTAAGTTGTGTTGTGTTCACAGTGACCTTAATGCAGAAGCGTAGTAGTAACATTTTCCAGATCATTTTGCTATTCTGATGGCGTCACGGTTATCTTGAAGACTTTGAGTGAGCATATTTCTTGAGAGTGGCAGATCTATTCTGTTTCAGGAAGGCTGGAACTTGTTGAAAGCAGTGTAGCACATTTTAGCTATAGAAGTGATGCTAAGTCAGGTAATCACCATCTTTCACCTTTCCTGTTTTCTGCTTTAAAGCCAGCATATTTCTAGTATCAGGTGAATTAGATCTTGGAGAGAAAAGGGTGACAATTCAAGGCATCAAAACGTCGGATGGAGATCAATGCAAGATTTCCTCCTGCACCAACCTTCCTTCCTGAAATGGAGTTCTCTCTACGTTTATATGTTTTCTTTGGACGTTAGATTTTGAAAGAGAGGGATTCCTTAGAACTTGGAAATGAGAAGAACCCCTTGTCCATTTAAGGGGTGTATAACCTAACCCTTGTAATGGGGTAGAGATGTAAGATCGCAGTTACAACTGAGTTGAACAAGAAAGCCGCGATGTCATGGCATACAGGGATGGGGTTCCTCTTTTATAGAGAGTTTGTTCATCGCTCTAGATTAAGCAAAAGCTTTTTGCTTTTCTTTCCCCCAGTTCTTGGCAGATGTGTCCTTGCTACCAAATTGGATATCGATCATATATTCTGTCGGATATATGACACATACTCATTTCATGTATATGTGCTTCTGATTGATATCAACTTGAATTTTAGTTCTTAGTAGCATCTACCAAACCGCACTTTGCTAACGGGCTGCCACTTTTGTGGGAATTTTAGTTTTGTTTGAGGGGACTTGTGTGATTTCTTAGGCCTTAGTTTGATTGAAGAGAACTTTCATATTTGTGTTTTGGGATACACTCCCACACTCGACCCATCAACGTCAAATGATCCGACACAAGTTTTAGTGTGTTAGAAATTGTAGTTATCTTAACGGTGGCTGAATTTGCACTTGAGCTAGTTTGTGCGTTGGCATTAAGCAACACTGTAACTAAGACACTAACCCTCTGGTGATATGCATGAAAGAATAAGTGTGAGAATGAGATATCTCATCACATTCTATAATAAAATATAAGATAGTAAATCCCATTTTTCTTGATATGACAATGTTGCTGAAAATTTTATACTTAAAGCAATCGCCAAGCACCACTGCATGATGCAACTCAGTTCTGATGGAGTTTGCAGTAAAATATTTTCTTTCAAATGTTGACATGCACCACATCACGGTAGGGGATGACACAACAAACCGTTGAAATAGACAAAATTCTTAGATTCACAATTTCGCAACTTATCTACAACATATGGACATATGCTTGCAAAAGATGAGCACTGCAGGGACCTTCCATCGATCGGATACTCTGCACAGAAATGACCAAAAGTCTCGCTCAGATGCAAAAGTCGAAGGCTTGGATAATCGTTACTTGAACCAGATAAAAAAAAATGAAGAAAAATTTAGGTTTCAACTTTACCAGACACGAATAGCTTGATAATTCAGTGCTTTCTGAGCAGCATCAGCAAAACATTGTGCAGCTTCTGCTTTGGCCTCAGCTTCCTCTGCTTCCCTTGCTGCCGCTTCAGCTTCTGCAATGGCAGCTTCAGCCTCAGCAACTGCTCTTGCAGCAGCTGCAGCTGCATCCTCTGCACTCATGCTCTTCATTTTTTCGAGCTCAGCATCAATCTTGGCTTTAGTGAGAAGTACAACCCCAGTTTTCTCTGCTGGGACATCCTTCTTAGCTCCATTCTCAAGCAACAGCATTGGCTCTTTACCAGCACCAAAAGAGAGTAACTTTGGTGCAATCCTGTATTGATGCTTCACCTGTTGATTTAAACACTACAAATTATGAATTTGATAACAAAACTATCAAAACTCTAATTGTATTGAAGACTTGCTTGTAACTTTGATATGTTCGACCTACAACAGCATAACAGCGTAAGGCCTCATTAGGATAGTTTGTATATTCCAAACTTTAAGCCGTCAACAGTTAAAGAATTCAACAGAAACAATTTCTTCCCAGCTCAAACTTGTTAATGTCACAGCTTGACGCAAATCAGAAAACCAGAAAGGCTAAAACAACTATCCTATATATCAGCTTTTGACAACAAATTTTCTAAGAGAAGTAGCATCCAAAGTAGAACTGGTCTGACCAAACAAAATATCAACAGCTGATCTGATGTCTCCTCATTATTTCACATTGTATATATGACTCCATGACCAAACTTCAAAATTTGATATGACAACATATGCTCAAAAGTGATTTTTATTACTTTGATAATTACTGCACCAAAAGTACCCTTTTCTTCCCTAGATATCTCCTATTCATTGCATAATAACAATAATCCAATTATGAAGTTTATGAAATATTGTCCAACTAAGCACCAAACTGGAAAGCAGTGAAATCTCTAATGATCTCACTTAGAAATGCCTGGTAGAGGCAGGTTGGAAATTCAGCCCGATCAGAGAGTTAAAAGGTGCTCAGTATAACTGGACAAACTAGTAGTGGTCAAGCTGATCAAAGATACTGCCTTAAGCACCATCTGATAGAGGTGAGTGTATTGAAGCCCAACTTTCATACATTTCCAAAAAAAGTGAAGGAAAGAAGGATTAATATTCAAGAAAGGTGCAAACAAAAAAACAACCAGGAATGATTCCCGTCAGGAGTGAAGCAGCCCAACAAATTACTGTTGCCAAAGGCCCAAAACAACTAATCTTGAAGCTAACGCTAACCTAACTGGTGGCCTAAATACTAACAAATACCCAAATACTAAAGATTCTAATAAATCTATAATTATAATTAAGAAATATAAGCCAACTTAGACGAGTTGTTTCAGCCTCGCCCGCCACATATAAATCCAGATAGGTGGATCAGTATCACTATCACCCTCTCAATTTTCCACTAAATTCAAAAGTGATTAAATCACTATGTATTAAAGATCTCGTCCTTTGGATCACCAGTGATGGCATGGTTACATTACAAGGACATAAATGAAGTTGCATGCATGAAAATAATTAATGTATTTGACAACAGGTCATTAGACACCACACCTACTATCTGGAAACCTGCAACTTATTGCACTAAAACATGTGAAATTTGAGATTCCACAAAAAAAAAGACATATATGATGCATAAAAAGGGGAAGAAAACTATTTCATTTCTGATGGGCTACCTTAATTAATCGTCCATTTTCTGTCAATATCTTCAAATTTGCAGGCAAAGTCCTCTCAAGATCTGGAGGTGCTGAGTAATTGTCCTACACATATACCATATGTGATGTCAGATTTAGAAAGTCATGATCATGACAGATATAACTCATATAAGGAAATTTTTAAAGGTAAGACGGAATATTCATGAACTTCCGCTGCAACCTAATCATAAATCGTTGTTCATATGCGAATTACGAACAGAAATGTGTGGGAGAAGCCAAAATTTCTTGCAGAACATGTTACATGAATAAACATTCAAAAAGTAAAATTTGTACCTTCAAAACTCTAGCAAGTAACAAGACATTATTGGACACCATCTTGTTCTCATTTTTCAACAGATTGATTTTTGAAGTTAATTTGATCTTAAACCATATACATCAAAAGACGGTAAGAAGTACCTCTATGTATTCTGTAATTGCAAGCCGACTAGATCCTCGAGGTTCCTTCAACTTTGTTATAGCCTCCAGAATAACATCATCTAGCCTGCATTCACAGCCAGACCCTCAAATGACTTGTTAAAGAGCATTTACAACAGATTCATATGACCTCTAGGAACATTGCTTATGGTTCCAAATATAATACGAGTTTAACGCATTTTGAAAGTGCAACACATTTTATGGAGTTTGCTATCATAACTAAATTAAGTAATGAACAACAAAATGTGTCAACATAGCTCAAGCATAATGGAGAAACAAAGCATATCCCTTTCTCCCCAACACATACTTAGGATAGAAAAAACAGGGAAGTTGCAAATTCAACTTACAAGCACCTCCGTCGGAAATCATAAAATAAATTATTGAAGGAATGTCATTTTCCCTTATGATTAGAACAGTGGTGATGCTTAAGAAATATGGCAAGGCAAATTCAACAGACCCTTCAATAATTGATTAGAATCTTTTTTGACGTACTACGTCCACTAATTGATACTTGATAGGCTGAGTTCCTAAAAACTTAAAAGTGCTAAATTTGAAAACAGGTGGGGTATGAAAAAGCTGGATATTAATTTAGAATTTTAAAAAGGGCACTCATGAGATCATGTCTTCCAACCTTGATATTTTTTTCTTGGAACTTGTATCCTGGGATGTTTCATTGGATGTTGTTGCGAGGGAAGTTACACCAAGAACTTCCGTATCCTTATCAACCACCATGCTACAAGCTGTGGTATCTTCATCTTGCTTGGCAGTAAGCTGATTGCTTTTACTTGAACCCCTAGCCCTGTGCCGGGATCCAAGACCATTTGCCATGCAATTCAAATTTCTCCATTTGTCCTAGAACCAGAAGAGGTATGAACAAAGTAATTAATATATTAAGGGTATATCAGTATATGTATACTTAATAATTTTTATCCTCTGAAAGATATTAATTCGTGCAAATGCAAAGTGAGAAGATAGAGATCTTGCAATTAATACCTTTAGGTCCACATTAGAACGTGATCGCAAGACTGTGCTGAAGTCTGGATCTTTAAGTATGGTACTCCATTTTCCTATTCCATATTTTTGAATGCCAGCTTTAAGAGCAGCTTCTTCTTCTGATGTCCACTTCTGTTTAGGGGCACCCATTACATAGACTCCAAATCTTTAACTGACAATCACCTACTGAGTAGTGCAAATTATTGTCACACCTGCAAAATGTGGAGACATCAAACAATTGTTGAAGAGATAAGATTTGAACCGTGTACCTAAAAAAATTATGGAATGAAATTACAAGTAACGGCGTATTTTTTTCTATACGAATTCCAAATTTGCCCATATTGTTATAAATATCAAGATTAGATGAGTCATTAATAAGTACAATTTTTTATATGTGGCAACTCTTTAATTTTTTAAGAGATGATTATCTCAGCATTTAATGATTCGCAAATCAACCAAAAGATTACAGCATATCATAAGTTGGCATAATACTCCAAGCAACAACCTTTCACCAGTAATACTTTGCATATCAAATTGAACATGCAAGAGATGGATGTCAATCAACAACTTCAGTCTAAGGCTATAATTAATTTGGATTCTATGCATGCTTTAGATCAAGAGCAACGAGTGCATCATTTGCAACTGCTCATAAGTCAAAAAGAATAACAAAGAAAATTTACAGAGACAAGTTGCAAGCAATCCATCAAAACCACTCCAACCAAAGATCTAAAAGCATCTAAAAGAAATGTGGCTGGCCTAAAAATGCGTGAAGCATCTGAATTCTGAAAACTAACTCCAGCCAGTGCTTCCCTAGCATGAAGGGCTTCACAGAAATGCACTAAACCACCTACTAAGACACATGGCCTGACAGGAACATCCATACCGACCCATTTACGCAAATTCAGACCAACATTAGTCATTACCAAGAAATAAAGAACCTTGATTTTCTAAGTTAGAACATTATGAAAGTCGAAATTCTAATGTAAAACGCCTTCAAGGGTTCAAGGTTTTCACTCAAAATTTTACACTCATACAGAGTTGTCCAAACTAGTGAATAAACCAGCTTTTTTTCCACATCAATCGCCAAAATCATCTGCAAGACTGCAACATAAAAAAAAAGATAATCTTTTGAGGCTAATTACACATTTAGTCAAGATAATTCTGCTTCTCCCCCCCATCTTCTTGAATCAGTCAATCTACATCATTTCATTAGCACCCGATGAAATTTCTATGGAACCGCATGCAGAGATGAAAAGGAAGGCGTCCCGTGAAAAGGGGAAACATAATTTCATCTTTCATAAAAAGAAAAGGCAAAAAAAAAAGGAAAAAGAAAAAAAAAAGCAATATCATTGAGAGCTCTGAATAGAGTGTAGCCATACCCGGAGTAGAGGCAAGATTGATTCCTCGATAAATTTCGGAAAGAGTTAAAATTTATTTATTGAATTGAATTTCAGCACATTGAGAAGGATTGAAGCCCTAATTGGCAGGAAACAGTGAGACTGAGACTGAGACGACGAATTAGGAAAGTAATTTCCCTGTTGTGTTGGGCGTTTGTGGTTATTGGGCACATTTCTTGTTCCGGAAGAATCAGCCACAGCTATGAATACACACCTACACATACATACACACTGCGCAATAACAACACTCAAATTTAATTGCCAGCTTTCCTGTTACTAGTACTGCTAATAAAGATCACGAGTTCGAATTTCTTTAATATTACAGATCTCGAATGTAAGGTGTTGCAGTGCATACACCAGCTCTTCGGACGACAAGTGTTTCGGGCCCATCATTTTAGGCTATTTGCAGCTTCTTTTTTTTTTGTTCAAAGAGACGAAAATTTTGGCCGGCCCAAAAAATAAATTTTAACTAACATATTGTGACATTTTAACTACCTATTATGACACTTAATTACCTATTGTGACAGTTCGAAACTAAAATTATTTTATCGGTCGACTGATAAAAATTAAAAATAGAAAAAATTAGCTGCAAATAGTAAGAGGGTACATTGTACCGCTTGCTACCAATAATAATTATACAAAATTCAAAGATGGTCCACCAAACATATTCATTCACAATTTTGAATAAACTAATATTTCTGAAAAAATAAATGACAAGGTACTCCAATCACAATATTTGGAAAATTAAGTGACTAGATCATCCTTAATGAAATAATATTGGAATTTTTTTACTAATCCCTGATAATGAAATACTATTTCTTTCATATGCACCAAATTGTGATATTGATTTATTTAGATTATTTTATGTAAAATTATATATATATATATTTGTACATTTTTCTAGGAAATAAAAATAATATATATAGTTCAGTAGACAATAAGAAAATAAATTGTAGGTAATTAGGAAAACAACACAACAAATAACGTTCGGGGATAAATGAATATTCACTTTTAAAAAGTTTGTTGTTTCTTTTAATGTCATTCTTACCGCATCACATATTTTCAATCTTTACTATTCATGACTTTAAATAAATTTGTACACTATAATTCTCCATGACAAAAGATTGGCTTCTTTGATAATAGCACGCTGTAAATGATTAGTATTGGCTTTTATTGAACTGACATCTCTCCCATATGATTTACGAAAATTATTCTTTTTATTAAGTTTAAGAATAGTGTATATGTATATTTGTTGTAATATAGAGTAATAATATAGAATCATTATAATTTGATGAATACTTTTGTTTTTTCAAAATATAATTATAAGCACATTTGCAATATACATATTTTTAAAAAATTTAAACGTAGTGAGATTTCAGTTATATAATATCATATTATATTATAAATTTTAAACTACCTATAATTGAATTTATATATTTATTCAATGTTGTTTTAATAAACCATAATCGTTTCATCAAAATGAATAAAATCGTATTTAAAACAGTAAAAAGCGGAACGAATAAAAAATTTGAGACGATCAGGTACGTAGGTTCAAATTTACTAACAAAATCAACAAAAAATAAAAATAAAATCGAAAATTTAGTTACAAAAAAAAAGTAAAGTATAAATAATATATGGATATGAGAATTCAAACTTAGGCCATTTAGAGAAACACCACGGACAACCACTCTACCAAAGGCACATATTTAGAATTTTATAACAGGATATTTATTTTTAAAGTACATTTCTACTTATATTTTTTAGGAGAATTATCAATCTAGAACCTGAAAGATGAGTAGTCTATCGATTCAGGATCCGAAAGATGAAAACTCTCAATTCAGGACTCGAAAGATGAAAACTCTCAATTCAGGACCTCCAAAATCATGAATTTTGATTTCTTTTTATTTTTTAATTGATTTTCAAATTTTTTTTATTAGATTTAATAGATAATTAATGAAATAATTTCCATTGAAAATTAATATAAAATTAATTAAAAAATAAAAAGAAATCAAAATTCGTGATTTTTAAGATCTTGGATTGAAAATTTTCATCTTTCAGGTCATGGATTAAGAATTTTCATATTTCATGTCCTAAATTGATAAATTATCCATCTTTCAAATCCTGATAATTCTCCTATTTTTTATTCACAATTTTATCTCTATATAATTTTACCTTAATATATGTATAGATATCATCACACAACTAAACAAAAATTGCTGAAAAATGGGGTGCATAAAACAAATATGGTTTATTTAGTTCGGTCCTATTGGAAAAGTCGAAATATTAAGGCCTTGTTTGTTTTTTCATTTCCAAATGAAAATTTTCCACTTTTTATTATTCAAAATACCGGAAATACGTTTGTTTTATTTATTTTTAATTTTTTTCAATCCTATATAACCTATTCAATAGTATATGTCATTACAGTGGAACTCATTATTTAAATATTCATCAATTTATTATAACAACACAAGTATTTATTTTTCATCCCAACCACAAATTTCAAATTGAAAATATAATCAAACAAACATATTTCCATAAAAAAAAAACATATTTCCATTTTCTAAACATATAACTATAAACATTAAATCATTTATCATAATAAAATCATTACATTTTTCTAAAAACCAATACACCTCATTAATTAAACTGAAAATACTGAAAACTAAAAATTGATGTCGGAAATAAAAACAAACAAGAACTAAATTTCTCTCCTTTTTTTTCTTGTGAAGTTATCAACTACATGTTATGTTTGGAATATAATTTATTAAATATAACAATGGCATCATATGATATACATTCATATAGACTATAATAACTGCACGCAAACATACACAAAACCTGACATTTTTTGGAAAAAATAAAATAAATGATATATATAAGCAAGACACGTGTTTCATGATATACTTTTATAGTCAGTGAAATAATAAAGTTATTTAGATAGATGGATATTGCATTCAATCACCAAAAACACATTTTTCATATGATTTTAAGAGACTATCAAGTTATTTTACCTGATAAAAACTATTCTCAATCATAAATCAAACTTCCACAATTCACTTCAACGATTAAGTGCTAAAGTTTGAGTTTCAGACATAGTTGATAAAATATTATAATAATGATAAGCATAAAAAAGTAATCACATGAAAACATACTCTATAATACAGTACGTGATATGATATTTTTTCGGAATTGCTAACTCAAAGATAATGTGTTCTCCACAAACCACTAGGAAAATATAATTCACTTAAAAAAGTACATATAAAAAGATTTCATGTAACATTCATAATAATGACTAATTTTCCGTATCAATACTTAAATATATCGTAAAAAAATTAAGATTTTAAAATGCGACACTACTCTATTCATTACTTAGCTTAATTGATATTTAAAATTTGAATTGAATAAATCTATACATATATTAAAGCACTTGAGTTTTGGACTTCTCATGCAACCACTTGATCAAGATCAAATTTTATGCTATTTTTCAATAAATTCATTATTTTAGCTAAATGTTTGTCTGACTTTTTTTATGACAATTTTGCCCCTACGATTTTGCTTTAATATATGTATAGATTGTTGAAATTTGTTGACAAGCCCAATATTTTTTTTTTCAATAATTGTAGTGATTAGGAGAGAAAAAAAATACACGCATGAAGTTAAATATTTAATATCGATAATTACATGATTTATTTTTGTATTTATAAAAGAACAGTTAAATGAATTAGTAACTATGAACATGGAACAAATAAATATTTTGTTAAATTTAAAGAAAAATCATATAAAGTTTTTAAAATTTGATTGTTACACTAAAACAATAATATCAGTTTTATATAATGTTTTAAAAAAAGTTGATTATGATTGTTTGGTTAAACAATACGACACATATTTAAAAATAATATAATAAAATTATACTGAGCCTAATTATTTTTTACAACTCAAATTATGTATTTTTTTCCATTAATAGTATATTTTTATTTTTGTACTTTGAAAAAAAAATAACACTAATTATCACGATTACTATTTTTTTAGTTTAACTGATGTTGTGATATTTGGAAAAATTACGTGTATACTTATATATTTTTTAATATTAAATGTAATTATTAGGATCTATGAGGAAGATCTCTAAAACAACATTGTGATATTTATAATCATATAAAAACATTTTCAATACATTTAAGAACCATAATACTTTTTTCATTCAATTATAATATGGACATGTTCAAATTTTAAAATATTAATTTATAAATATTTAAATTCGTACAACGTACGGAAGAAATACTAGTTAATTTTAAAACTACATAATTTTCGCTAGTAAAATAGGGAATCAAACACAAAATTGGATTTAAAAAAAAAAATCACTGTTAATTAAAAAAACCGGAATTGATTACCCTGAATTTGAAAAAAGAAAAAAAAATTCGAAATCGTCAATAATAACACGACGACCCGAATTTTCCTTTTGTCCCTCTGTTGTATTGATATATTTTAATTGCCCCAAATTATTTCCACTCCCAATTTCCCAAAGCAAGAACACAGGAATCAATTCTAGCAATCGCGAAATGGCGAGCTCTCTGCGACGGCTGGCGAGCGATTCCGGCAAGGCTTATCGATCGGCTTTGGCTCCGATTTCGAGAGCATTCTCGACGGAAAGCTCATTGGTCGAAGCAAAACCCGGCGAGTTCGGTATGGTTTCCGGCATCCCCCAAGAGCACCTCCGGCGAAGGGTATATTTGCCCATTTCAGTGTTTTTTAATCTGATTTTTTTAACAGGACATGGATTTGACCTCATTGTTGATTTTCCCCATTTTTTCCCGTTGATTCAGTATGTTGGTAATGACCTGAGCGAATTGTAAAATTGATCGATCTTATTATTTTAAGGTTTAATTGAGCTCAGTTTGTTTTGTGACTGATTTAGTTTACTTAGTGATTTTAGTTCTGAGTTAGTAGTGGTGGCTACATTTTTTTTAATGCCAATGAATATGCTTAGGATATCTATGTTTTCCACTTGATTTTATGTACATTTCTTTGGGTTGAATCTGGAAGTTAAAATATATGGTTTATTTGAAAGATAGGTGATGTTTTTCTCTGAGCTTCTTTTGGTTTTGGATAGGTTATAATCTACTCACCTGCTCGAACTGCTACTCAACAAGGAGCCGGGAAGGTCGGCAGTTGGAAAATCAATTTCATGTCCACGCAGAAGTATGCATTTTCGTCTCTTGCTTGCTTGCATTTAGCTTTGGCCAAATTAGCCTTCTATCGTTAATGAACTGGTTCCCCGTGTTGCTCTCTAATCTTCATATAACAAAGTATTCACTTTTGTTAAATTTGAGCTGGAACACAGGCTGTAGATTTTATCATTGAGGGGAATGAATATAACTGGTTGATGCTAGATAAGGCCTATCAACATGTCTTTCCGTTTTTGAATTAATGGGCGCTATGAACATTGGAGTTCGCTGGTCCCCAGTTGACTATGCTGAGTCTGTTCTCTAATTCCAATATTCTCAATTCGATTTGCCTTTGTTGAATCAGTAACCTTATGATATGGGAAGGCAAGATAGTTGATCAACAAGTTTTTGTTATGATCATGATATCTGAACAAGTCTATTCATAAGAATCATAGGTTGGCAATCAATGTTCTTAAGCTCAAATACATGTCTTAACACTTTATCGATAACTTTGTCCATTACAAATTAACTATGGCAATGAAAAAGTAAAGTTTACATCTTTATGGCAGGGAAAATATGAAATCTCAAAGGAGGAGACATGTGTTTTTGTATACAAATCAATAAATTGTAATATTACATCAAATTACTAGATGATGATGATGATTGTTTAGTTGGATAACTTTTTAAATTTTACATTAAGTTTTAAGTAACAATAATATTGACAATAGAGGTAGATCATAATAATAATGGGCCTAATGGCATACAAACATATTTACATATTCCTAATTGGATGAGAATAGTTAATAGCATGGGGGACAAAATGAATGACTAATCCCACACGTTGGGAATGAGGATTCATTCAGGGTTGATGATATCCAAGATTAAATTATACCAATCATGGGATTAAGGATGGACATGGGAATGTTCATTCCATTACCCTATTCCTGCATGCCAATTTTGTTGTAAAGCTTTCCCAGCATGCATACTGGCACTTGTTTGACATTATGTTTCAGTTATGAGGGACTCATTGCAAGGCATTTTCTTATAAAGATAAATGTTCTATCATGCTTTCCATTTATCAACTAATATATAATGTTTCTTTAAAGCAGTCTGTCCATAGCTGGTGATCTGTTTTTGATACTTTGTGCAGTGAGAGATAAAATGAAAGAGAAAGGTTTAATGTGTCTGCTTCTTTTCCTCAGATTCATAATTGTCAATTATGTTGCATGATCAATTATTCACAGTCTGCTTCATCATCATGGTCGTTTATTATGCATATGTTGTTGCTGACATGCAGATGGGAGAATCCACTTATGGGTTGGACATCCACCGGAGACCCTTATGCAAATGTAGGTTCTTCTGCATTAAGTTTTGACAGTCAAGAAGCTGCAACAGCATTTGCTGAGAGACATGGTTGGGAATACACGGTATGGTCTACTCTATCTGAGCTCCCAGTGAAAAAAAAAAAAAAAGTTCGCACTTATGTTTAGGCCCTTTTTTAAGGGGTAGATATTAGTTCATAAACCTTTTGTTAATCACAATTTGCAGTCTTTCATTTGTCAGCTGGAATCGTGAAACTCTATGTCAATAAGCTAGTTCGGCTGTTGAGAAGTTATGCTATGTTTAGTGTCATTGGAAGTAAATAGGAGATAAGTAGCATCGACTTGGTTTTTGTTCTCTTAAAGAAACCTGGTTTGATTTCTTTTTGGCATTCCTGAAATTAAAGAAACTGGTCAATTCTGTTGCAACCCACTTAAAATCATTAAAATTGGCTGCTGATGGAAATCAGTCGTCCGCCCATTTTGTTGTCAGTCTCCTTGAGATTGGTTCAACGTGGTATTATGCCTGGAGTAGCTTCTAATTTTATTGAATTGTTTGGCATGCATTGGCCATTTATCTTGGGTTTTACTATTCTAGATTTCATACCCGACTTTCTTTTCTATTAAAATTGTTATGGCGCTACCATTTTCCTTGCATCTTAGTTTCGGTTTCATATATATTTATATATAACAGTGCTAGTATTATATTTTTGACTAAGAAACCAAGTTCCCTTATTTTTTATGCTGATTCTTATTCACAGGTCAAGAAGCACCAGACTCCATTATTGAAGGTTAGATATCCTTATTTAACCAACTTAATGCTTTAAGCTATTATCATAAATCTGTTAGAGACTTGGAATTCTATTCTGATGGTGGTTTTGTTTGTATTAATTATGATAAAGTTTTGAGTTCATAGAACAGAAATTGGCTATATCTTCTTTTTTTACTTTCACTTAAGCCTAGTTGGTCTGTGGTGAATTTTATGTTTGGTATAGTTTTTCCCAGTTGGAAAGTTGCTTGGTTCACATGAAAAAATATTGTGACAGCTACCAACCTGTTTCTCACAATTACTATCTGTTTCTTAGGCATAATACTACTCAGATGCCAAAATACATGCCTTTTCTTTTAAGTAAAGCTCACTGTATGTTAATTTCCAAGGTTAATTGGTATTCTACCACCTTGTTTTACTTCCTTTCGAAATAATATTTTGCAGAATTACTTAAAGGAGCTTTCAGAAACTAAATTGCTTTCGTAGTAGCGACCCTTTACATTTTTGAAAAAGGAAAGGAAAGAAATGCTCTGACCGATAATCTGTTAAATATGTTAAACGTTGGTATACACTATCTGTGGCGATGGGAGACCATCTTGTTCTGTCATGAGGTTGGCATATTTGGAGTTCCATGAATTCTCTCTTGCCGATACTCCTGTCGAATATACTTTCTTTTGAGCCTATACATTTATAGGTGATATGCACACCCCCCCACCACAGAACACATTTGCTTACCGAATCAACGGAACTGTCTTGCTACTCTTCATCTGCCGTTAAGGATGAATGTAAAATGATATATTTCAGGTATCTCAGTGTCATTCTTCCTATTCATGTCGTGTTGCAGGTTAAGGCATATGCAGACAACTTCAAATGGAAGGGCCCTCCTAAGGCTGAGGCGAGCTAATTTTTCATCCCAGATAAGATGTATCCTTTTTTCTGGGGGTTGTTAGCTTAGGAAGGCCCAAGGAACAGTACTTTCTGTCATCCATTGCGACTGGCGACGACTATGATGCAGTTAGTTTCCTGTAATGGACCGCATGGTTAGATTGAGTTCCTTGAGTGAATAAATCATTAAACATTTGGATTTGGATACCTTGTCGTTTGTTTTGTTTCAATCCACTTTGCACTTGTTTCTTTTGTTGTAAGACAAAATACTGATATGACATCCTGATTATAGAAAAAAAAAACTCATCTTTTGATTCATACAACAGAGCAGTAGACAATTGGGATTAGGATAGGGATAATTTAGACCTTGTTTCTTTTCATTTCTCAATGAATTTTCTCAATCTTTTACACTGTTAGATACTAAAATCGCGTTTCAGCTGAAACGCGTTTTCATTGAAAACTAGTCCATCACCCGACATTGACGACTATTTGGACAACTGATTTTACTCTTTGCATCACAAAAGAAAAAAAGAAAAAAGAAAATAATTTTGAAGTTACTTAAATGCCATTTACATAAAAAAAAAGTCAAGAGTGGTTCGAAAATGAAATTTTGAACTCACCGTGTTTGTTCGAAATTCAATTTTTGAACAGACAAGATTTTTATAATATAGTCTAGTTTGAAAATGAATTTTTAAACAAACATGGTATATTCGAAAATCTATTTTCAACTGGACTCCATAAATATTTGTTTAAGTATTGTTCGAAAACAAGATTTTGAACACACGAGTTCAAACGAAACACGTTTTTTTCATTAGTAAGGGTTTTTAGGTTATTTATAACTAATAAAAAAATGAAAAATAATTTGTGGTGCAAAGAATAAAAATAATGGTGTACTTAGGAACTCTCTTTTTATATATCCTCATGTTTGTCCCTTTTTAATATTTTAAATGCATAAATAATATTTAACGATATAGAGGATACGATTTTATTTTTGAATATATTAAAGTATATTTTGCATTTCAAGTACACATAAGTTCCGTTTGTTTTTAATCGAAGTACATATTGGATTAGGGGATGGTTAAAATAAAAACACATCCCCATATAGAAATTAGGATCCATTAATAACCACTCGTCTTATTAATATGAATGATCAAGATTGAATCTCTGATTTAAGAGTCTAATTGCAAATACCCCATTTCTTCAAATTATATTAGATTTAATAAGATTAAAAAAAAATGTAAAAAATAAAAACATATTCAGAATTCCACGTACCTTAAATGTAGGGAGAATAATATTAGGAAATCATTTAATTGATTTAATAGTTACGTGTCTTCAATCAAAGCCACATCTTCAACCACAACTTCAACAAAATCCATGAGCAATTTGTTATATTAATATAAATTAAAATAACAATTATTTGGTATATTATTAGCAACATTTTAATTTGTTAACCAAATTAGTTAACCAAATTAGCATATCATTATAAGGTTACTAGAAATTTGTTATATTAATATTAGAAAATAATGGAACAAGATTATTACATAACTGAATATTTAATTATATAGTATGCCATTCAAATCACATTAGCAATTTAATACATTAATATTATCAAGAATATTAGCAAGCATATGTTAGTTAAATATTCTGAAAATTAGTTCTTGACAAAATGTTAACACGTCAGAAAATTAATTGCTAATATATTAAGAACATATTGCTAATATGATAACCATAATTTGTTAATGTGTCTATAACAAATTGTTAATATATTAATATCATGTTAATATGTAACCGACGATTTGCCTGTTTGTATACAAAATATTGCTAAAATATTGATAAATAACAATTGATTAATATGTCAGTAATGAATTGATAATATATTAATATTGTATTGTTAATATGTAGCACACGGTTCGTTAACATGTTGACAAACACATTACAAAACTCACATATGATTCGAAGATCTTATAAAAAAATTGATGTTGTGAAATCAACAAAAAATAAAACAAATAAAGAAAATATTTTGCTCGTTCAAAGAATGCAAAAAACAAAAACACACATAAACAAAAAATAAAAAAAAATTAAAGATAACAAAAATTTCAATAGCATGAAAATAGAAAAATTCACGTGAAAGATGAGATTTGATATCATTTCAATTTTTGAATTGCTACAGTACCCCACTTTACTATAAAATTTAAGATATTATAATTTTGTCCCCATTTAATTGGGATCAATCTTGACTATGAAAATAAAATAAATCAATGACTATTAATGTTAGTGTTATGCTTTGCACTAAGGAGTTTATTAAGTGTAGTACTTTGTAATTACAGGAATGTTTGATTGTCGTGATCTTTATGACATGAATCAACACTATGTATTTGATTTTTCCAAGTACTAAACATGATGTACTGGACAACGTTCGCAAGAATGTGCAGAACATGATCTGAACTTCAATGAAAACATCTCAAACATGAAGATATGATTGAGCTGAAGATGAAGACAATTGTATATCGAGATACAACTGAGATTGTTCAACTCACTGAGTATTGTTAGCTAGCTTGAGTGATAGCCAAAAGTCAATTTGTGAACATACAATGTCATTCCGCCGTGCTATATGAAGTGAAGGTTCAAGATCGACAATGTTCGTGACAAAGTTTGTGGAATGTTTGCATGAACATCTTCTGTCTAGATCGTTCTTCTACGATCATTGAAGTTGTTCGAAGTTTGTCAACCAAGAAGAAATTCAAGATCATTCTAGAAGATGTCTTAATCAGCTTGGAGAGCACACGATTGAAGATAAGGCAGAAGCCTAGAAATGGAAGAGTTCTAACAAGGAAAGTCCGTGGATCAAGGTCTAAATAAGGAAGTTTCCTTATTCGTTATCTAGTAGGATTATGACTTCTGATTACCATGTTAAAGCTATATTATGTTCTATAAATAAGCCTCGTATTAGACTTATTAAATACATCGAAAGAACTGAAAAAAGAGAAAAATTGCACAACAGCTCTAACTATTTTGAGCCACATAGTTTCGGTCGTCTCTTTAAGCTAGGTTTTAGTGTTCTAGCCTTCATGTATTGAAAATTTTTCATAGACTGTCAAATGTTTCTCGAGAGAGAATACATGTGAGAACTAGATAGAAAGAGTCTAGATTGTGAAGGGATCTCATAATTCAATTTAACGAAAAAGGGTGTATAGGTAGAAAAGGTATCGAGTGACAGGAGGTCAGCTGCGTGTAATATCCCAAGTAAACATTGCATTGGAGTAGTGAATTATTTTTCATAAACTTGACAAGTCCTCCCGACGTAGATCAATTGATCGAACAAGGTTATCAATCCTTTGTGTTCATTATTTTCTACATTTATTATTAAGTTCATCAAAACGTTCAAGTACTTTATTGTGAACATCATCTCAACGTACGTGAACTTTGCTGTGAACGTTTGTAGAATAGATACTTCGCACATGTGCATGTAATTTCAGTTAAGATTGAGTCCTAGTTTCTATAGGAGAAATGGGTTAACATTTGAACCAAAATCTATTGGATTATATAATGATTTTGAGAAATATATTATCTCATAGTTTCTGAAAATTGTTATACAATCATCCCCATTTTTGTATTGAAAAAAATATATAATAAAAGTTAATAAATTTTTAAAATATTATTTTACACAAATTTTACTATTTTTTTAAAAATTTATAATAATGAAAACAACTCGTAATTAATATTTGTCAAATATTGGACTCTTAGAGACTTTGCCATATTTTTAACGTTTTATAGTTATATTTTACTCACTTTTTAAAAGGGGAAAATGTCAATTTTGGTTCTACAACTATACTTAAAATATTAGTTTGATTTCGAAACAAGATTTCGGTCTAAATCGGTCCGTTAATATTTTAAAAGGTATCACGTTAATTCATCTATTAGTTCCTAAACTAATTTACATTAACGTTCGTCACTAACGACGTTAATTTAAGGGAAAATGTTCCATTTGATCCTACAACTATATACTCGAAATCTCAGTTTGGTCCCGAAATAAAATTTCAGCCCAAATTAGACATTTTTCTCCAATTTAAAAAAACAATTACAAACAGATCTCTCAAATCTTATTTTAGGTAAAAACCCCCAAATTGAAAAAAAAAATCTCAACTTCGATATTTCAATTCCATTCCACAAAAATGTTCTTCAATATGGAGGTATCGCCTAATGAGGACAATTTTTTTATTGTGAATTGAGAAAGAAGGGACATGGCTCATTCCTCTACTATTCACTCCCTCAAATTTGACAACTTAATTTTTTAGAACACTAAGTCATGATTAATAATCTTAAATCAAAATTTGTCCAACGGAAAACTCACGCGTACTCACGTTAGTATAACTATCATTCTCAACTGAAATCGATTAATTTCTTCTGCAAATTCACAAGAATTCAATGACAATCTCTGTAGAATCCAACCGCGTTTCAGGTATGAATTTCAATGCCAAATTTCATGTGTTTTTTTTTTCAATTTTAGAGATTTCTTCAATTTGGGGATTTTTCGCCAAAAATAAGAGTTAGGGATCGATTTGTAATTGTTTATTTTAAATTAGGAGAAAAGGTTTAATTTGGACCGAAATTTTATTTTGGGATCAAACTGAGATTTCAAGTATAATTATTGGATCAGATTAGACTTTTTTCCCTTTTAAAAATACAACATTTATTGATCTAAAAAAATACATTTATTTTAGAAGTTCAACTTAGTATGTGTTGTAGTGGCCGTAAGGAAATCGGGCCTATATGGGCTGGCCCATCGCGGCCGTGAGCAAAAAACCTGGAAATCCCAGACCAAATAAAAAGCTCGTTATTTATTTATTTAGCTTTATTTTAATTTGGATTATTTACACCTCAAATTAAAAACTCAATATTTTTATTTTAAATATAAATTTTAAATTTTGGCAATACATCAAAACTTTACATATTTCTATAATCATAATATAAATCACTTTTCCGATCAATTAAAACTAAATAGTCAATGATATTTTAATCATAAAAATATATAAAATTTTGGTGTTGTCATTAAGATTTAAAAGTTACTAGTATATATCACATATTTTGCATGCGTGTAAAATTTTAAAAAATATATTGTTTAAAATTTTAATTGTGATCACATTTTTATTGAATAAATAAATAAAGTGTATTTAGACTTTTGGGCCTAGTCAAAATATTTCTTATAGGAAAAATACATAGGTAGTTTTATTCACAACCCCATTCTTTCTCTTTATAAGCCCACAATTATTTTAAATATAATTATTTTTTTTCTTTGGCATGTTTACCCCTATCATTTAAAAAACCTAGCAAAATAAAATAAAACCCTCATCTATAGCCCCCAATTTTTTTGAGTCATTTTTTTCTGCAGATTTTTCGCAGACATAAGAGAAAGAAAGAGATGAAATAAGACTGTTGCGTTGATGATTTCGTGAAATATTATCAGATTAGTTTCATGCAAAAATCATGATTATTTGAGGAAAAAGGTTATATGCTTAAGTTTGATGTGGAATATCATAAAATTTTCAAGATATAACATGAGATTTATTATTTTTCTCAGCAGATTAATTATATTTTGAATCTAAGAAATTCTCAAAAGATTTTCTGATGCAATCAAGAAATTACTCGTTCCTATGATAAATCAAGATATATAATAACACGAATCCCATATTATAGAGCTCAATTTGCAATTAATGGTGTTTCAAAAATGAATAAAAACATCAATATTAGTCTTGAAACGAATCATCATTGAATGTGCAGAAAAATGATGTACATAGGGGCTTTAATTGTTTTATTTTGCTAGAATTTTAAAATGATGGAGACAATAATGACACAAATGTCCAATAAAATAATAAGTATATTTTAAATATATTTGGTGGTTATAAGAAGTAAAATGGGGATTGAGAACAGAATCACCCAAAATAAAAGAGATTAACTAAATTATTTTTTTCTAACAAACTTAGAGGAAAAACCAATTGTGAAATGTGAATAATAATAATAATAATAATAATAATAACAATAATAATAATAATAATAATAATAATGTATTGAAATACTAAAAAAAATCAATATAGAAAAAAAAAACTCTCAAAGGAAAAAATAGTCCATCTTCGTATGATAAACAGCACAGTTGACGTTTTAGAAAAGAAAAAGAAAATCCAAGTAATCACTACATAGGGCAAAAATGAATTGATGTTGAAGATGAGTCGCAGAGCAGGTAAGATCTCAAACAAACCAATGTAGTGAAATTGAAAAGGAGCACTATTCGGCCATTCCAAAAGCCCCCTTTTTGGTTTACTGACATTGAATAAAAATAACATGTTTACAAATATGCTTTTCAGGAAGAAATGCTTTCAGCTTCTGTTAACCTAAATTCATGCTAGAGAACACTTTTCAAAAATTTGAAGGGATAAAGAAAGTGGGTTTATCGACGAGTATTTCTCACTGCATAAAGTTTGAGATTTTTACCAATGAGTGCAGGTAAGTCGTAATTTTCCCCGTTTCATCAAGGTTTTTTTAGGGTTCATTATAAACTGTAATCTTTCTGTTAGTTTTTGGTTAATTGATAGCTTAATCACATGTGTATCTATGCATTTAGCGAAGTATCTATCTGATTTCGAGAAATGTGAATGGTTCGATTGTCTTTGTTAATGTGGAATTAGAGAAAGATTAGCGCATATGGTTGATGGGATTTAGTTTTCAAAATTCCTGTGTGTGTATGTGCGCTTTATTATTTCTTTCTCTTTTGTTAGGATAAATTCTTGGTTGATTAGAACCAAAATTGAGACCTGCACGAGGCTTTTGTGTTTTATCAAATGGTGTGGGATCAGGGATGTTAATTTTGGTTTATGATTGGATTAGTTTCATCATCACATATGATACCTCAAATGGTAAAAATGTAGCTTCTCGATGGCCTAGTGATTGCATTTTCGATAATTTTTTTATTGTCATAGGAGGTGCATTTGGTGGGAATAGAGGAGCAAGACCAGTGCCACCAGAAAAAGGAGTTTTCCCCTTGGATCATATGCATCTATGTGACCTGGTATGTGTAGGAGACCACACGATATCTAAGTTGTTTCATTTGAAGAAACTAACTTATGCTTGCCCGGGTTTATTTACTCAGTTCTGAGGTTGATTGGTGCAGGAAAAGAAAGACTATATTAACTGTCTGAAGACTGCCGGCCATAAATCTGAACAATGTAGACAGTTCTCTAAGAAGTACTTGGAGTGTCGTATGGAAAAGTAAGTGCCTCAGTTTTTCTCTGTCGTGCATTTGCACTTCTCGTTGTTGTTAACATATGTGATGAATCTACATTTCATTGTGCTATGAAGGTGCTAATCGATGAGCATACTTAGTCTTCCACATTTCAAGTTGCATCTAGCTGAGACTTGGTATTAGTTTAGCCCTTAAAAGAGTATGAAGTCCACAAGTTTTGTAAACTTTTGACACGTTGTTGATGGTTAGAGTCTCCTCATATCTTTTCCAATCTTACAGCTATCTCAATTCTCAAACTGAATTACCAACAAAGATCAAACCTGGAGCGACTCCTTGTTTAGTTTTGGCCGCTGTTCAAGAATCTCAATTGTTATGGAAGTTTATATGGAATGTACTTTTGCAGGAATTTGATGGCAAAGCAAGATATGTCAGAGCTTGGGTTTCAGAAGGAAGGCGGATTGCAAGCTCCAGCTGATGAAAATGACCGTGGCCGGATAATCAAATAGAGACCAGATTCTCAAAATCGACGTCTTCCTTAAACATGAAAACATTCTTCTCCACTGAATTTGGGATGCATGGCCTTCAGAGCACATCAACAGATATATATATATATATATATATATATATATCTTACTCGTGCAATATGCTATTTCAGGGCCACACATACATGCAGCTTTTGGTATGTGCTTCGGATTTTAGGCATTATTTCAGTCGAGTATAGAGGAAAAGATGATGAAAATTTTAACGTTTGATTGTTGATAGATTGATGAAGAAAAAACATTTATGGCATTCACTTTGTTTTAGTTGAAGTAGATAATTTCTATACACCAACTTTTGTTTTTAAATCATAAATTTCATTCGGCGAAACATGGTTTCCCCCTCCTTGGCAAAAGGGGGTATGGTTTGTCTTTTAAATATAACTGCATTTTAATTCATGCTTGCTTAGGGGTGTGGCCGAGCCAACTAGTGGCAACTTGGAGCTTGATTAAGAAACTTGGAGCTTGATCTCGACTCAATTAAAAAAAATCTAATTATTTAGCGAGCACGGCCACACTTGCTGGATCTGAAATTGGGGGAAGGGCTATGGAAAAATTGGATCTTGATTTGGGATTTCTGAGTCTGGGAGAGGGCGAAGAGATGGCTAAAGGTGGAGAAGGTAGCGGGTCGGATTCCGGGTATTGTTTTAACGTATGTTTTAGGGTTATGATATGGTATAGTGCATGGACTATAAATTTGGAAACTCTGTACGATGGAGGCAACTAATGAAATAGTCTGTTCTTTACTACAAAGATTACATCTTTATTACACCAAAGTTATATACAGTATCTACAACTCAATTCAACAGGTTAGGGATTAACTATACATAAAAAATCCTATCTTTCCACTACATGTTTAAATAATTAAAATTGTAAATATCTTGAAACTTGATGACTTTAGTATTTTTTTATAAGCCTTTTTGTATTGATGAACTTTTGAATTTTTCTCGAATCGATACCAAATAATTCACGATTAGAGTGGATCAAGTCAACCTGGTGTAGTGCACCAAATAATTCAAGCTCAAATTTACAGGATGGCACCATCAAGTTTACTCCCACATTGTGAAAAAACACAATTACATTTCTTCATTTGGTCCGTACCATAGTCCTTCAATTAGGTGGTGCATAGTGTTGAAAATTGCAAGTTACTCAACATTTTAAGCAGAAGATCTCATTGAAATTATCCAGCTCGATCATATACTATTCTGCAAATACAAAACAGCATAAGAGATCATCTACATTGTTTTGTTTGCTATGTGAAAGCGCCATTCAGACGGATACCACTCCTATCAGGTACAAGTTTCTTGATGTAATACTTGGATCTGCGTGAAACATTAATCCTTCTCCTCCTCTCCTCTGGAATGTACTCAATCGAGCATTCGCAGAAGCCGCGCCTTACAAACCTGTCCAATGCAACTATCATTACTAGACATATATACAACTCAACAAGCTATATGTGTACATAACTTGGACTTGAGCTGCAATTGAACCTTCATAGCAGTAACAAAGAAAACTGAATTTTGACATTTAGTGATGTTATTATACTAGGATAAGAATAGCATACCAATCTGCCGTGCGTGTTGTCAGTAGAAAAAGCATTTGCAATCCAAGGGAAGACGCCTTCTTCTCAATATAATCTGATCAATTTCAAGAGAGAGATTATCATTTGTGCATAGGTGTAAACATGGGTCAGATATATACGTACAGATAAAACGAGTGTAAACAGAAAATTATTATCAATTTTAATAGGATCATGATGTTGGTGAAAAATATTATGAATAATAATAAGAGACTTGTAAAATTTATTGATCGTACCAAGTAATTTATCTCCCAGTCCTTGCCCACGGCATTCGGGAGAAACAGCAATAGCAGCTACCTCTCCACGCTTCTCATCAAAGAAAGGGTAAAGAGCTCCACAAGCAACTATTTGACCTTCTCTTTCTACGACTATGATTGACTCTAGTGCTTTAAGTAGCTGCACTGCAGGGATGATGATCAAACTTACAAAACATAATACGTGAAACACCCTACAGTGTCAAATAACATGTTAGATCCCATGTATAAACCTCTTCTTCATTCCTCTTTATCAAAGTGCCTGCTTCCTCTAAAGGTAGCAAAAGTTGTTTAATTCCATCTAGATCTGCGACAGTAGCCATCCGCATGCCTTCATAAAGATCACTGAGAAATCGGAAGAAACCATCAAATACCGGACTGTATAATCTCCCAAATTTTCATATCTACTCATTCTTTGGGGGCAAAAGTAAATAGAAGTTTCCAATCAACAGTACCTCAATGCTTGGACATAAATTATTTCCAAAAAGCAACAAATATTTATAATCCAATGCACCAACAAAATTTAAAGGTGATATTTGTTGGAACATTAAACTTGATTTGTTAGATATTTTGGAAGAAATGTCTAGAATTAACTAGAAAATAGAAAAGAAAAAGAAGAATCTAGAATAAAAAGGAATTAAAAAGAAAAAGAATATTCTAGATAAAGAGAAATCTAGAAAAATGTAGATATGTGCATGTATAGAATAATATAAAATAGTTTAGAATTAGAACAATCTAGACTAAAATTGTAACTATATATATGGGTGTAGTGCACCATGGATGTGAATGAATAAGAATTGAGAATTGAGAATTGAGAAATAGAGAATTGTGTCTTCCTCTATAATTCCTCAACATATACACATTCCCGTCCACACATATTCACTCATTAAACTCTCAAATATATTCATCCTCCAAAACAAATAGTGTCTTCATTCCAACAATATTAATATCAACGAGTTAGTAAAAGCAAGTTTCAACTGCATACTTGATGCATGATGGAAGTTAGCAATCTAAGGGGGGAGATCTCAGATACCACTAAGCATGTAAAGATGGTGGGAAAAGGTGATTAAAACTTTGTATGGAGATAAAAGCAAAGATGGTGGAAAAAGGTTATTAAAACTTTGTATGGAGATAAAAGCAAGTTTCAACTGCATACTTGATGCATGATGGAAGTTAGCAAGTTAGCCGGAAATCTCAGATACCACTAAGCCTAAGCATGCAAAGATGATGGGAAAAGGTGATTAAAACTTTGTATGGAGATTGGAGAAAAAGAAGCTTTATGGTGAAACAAGCACACTAAATCTTGTAGAGACAAAACATATCAAATTAATAAGTAATTGGATCAACCAGAATTAGAACAAAAATATTTGCAACATGCAGGACCACTTTCTACTAATTGGGCATCTGATATTAAGCTATGTCTAACAAAAATCAACATTCAAGGGAAAAACAAATACTACTTGAAAATAATTTGAGGAACTATAGAGGGGCATACCTTGCTACCATAGTACCCACTCCGTCTCTTTGAAACAATTCCTTCAATAAAACTCCACCAATTGTGCCATCCAATAAATGAACCCTCTGAACACCACCCTGATGACAAACAACAACAACAACACATGTATAATATGAAAGCTTTCAAGCTTCTTATATCTAAAAAGGGAAAATGAAGAATTTTCTGTGCTTTAGTTCAAGAAAGGGAAAGGCATCGTGATGCTGATATAACACAAACACCTGATATCGAAATGAAAGTGATCTTAGAACCCCAAAAGTAGCACTGAGAATTATCAAACAATGATGAAAAAGTAAGAATTAAAATAGAACAGATAAAAAAACTATAATTTAACGGAAACTTCCTCCAAGGGTGGGAATGTGACAAGTAATGGATAGAGTAGTAATGCATGATGCCTCTGTATTTAATTTTCATGTGGCATATGCGGCAATATGACTAGAAAAAACAGTGGATTGCAGCCACCACCAACTATGGAAGTAAAAAATCGATAACAAACAAGGAGATACTTCTTGTTTAGTGACTAGGAGATTGATCACCCAATTTTGGAACTTACTCTGCAAACAAAAGCTGCAGCAGCTAATTCAGAAAGGTAACAATTTAGCCCACTCTGTCTTTCTTGGCTCCCAACCGCAAAACCTTGTTCACCAGACCAAAGTCCATCCCCATTGTCAAAGCCAACACCATTTTGAAATTTGGCTTGACCAAATGTCTTCCCGTTCAGAGAAGGCAATGTATCACTTGCATCGTTGTAGACTGCACATGTAATATCTTCTTGATCAATAGCTTTTACATAGTTTGCAGCAGTCTCACTTTGTTTAGCTCGTTTACGAATTAAAATATCAGCATCTTGAAGAGTTAAGAAACGAATAAGCCTTCCATATTCATCTAGAATTGGTCCGTCTATGATACAAATGAGTTTCTCTGCTCCAAGAGCCAAAGCACATGCTGTCGCGACCTCATAGGTGCTGCAACGTGGAGAAGAAAAATTGGTCCTTATGACTTCAATATCAAGTTGGTTTTCACTAGTAAATCATAATTAATGGTTTCCACCATAATCAACATGTATGCTAAAGCCAGTTTCAGAAAAGTTTAGTAAATCATAATTAATGGTTTCCACCATAATCAACATGCATGCTAAAGCCAGTTTCAGAAAAGTTTTATGCAATAAAAAACAAAGTAAGAGCATAAATCCAGTAAGAAAATATTCTGAAAACTTAACAATATTGCAACCAAATTATATTCTCATCCATTTAGAGCTATCAGTTCCAGAGTTCATGAACTTGTCAATTAAGCTATAAACTTATCCTGTGCAAGTGGCAACAAAAATACCTATAAAAGCAATATAGCATACTTGCAATTCAGCACTGATCCAGAACTTGAATAACCAAGATTGCTTAAAAGCACTATGCAGTCTTGATCAAGCCTCTCACGAATGCGAGAAACATCAATTTTCTTCACTTCTCCCGTTGCTCCATAATCAATTCCCTCAACTACTCCTTTTCTCTGCAAAAGAAGAATCCCATCATCCAATCAACAAGAAAGAAAAATAGAAGACTATGAGAACTACACTAAAAAAAAGTGATACTACATTGCACAACTTAGTTGGAAATCCCCACCGGAGTCCGGTGAAACAGTATTCTTACCTTAGCAGCCAGAAAATTGCCACTGGCAACACTGACTCCATCATACCAACGATCATTATCTCCATGACGATAGATACCACTTAAGGAAGGCCCAGGGGATAGTTTCGCCTCAATCATGATACGAATCCTCCCTGCTGCATCTAGTGCAGCACTAAGTGAGTCAGAGTCAGTGATCCTGAAGCTACCAACATACTTAGGTTCAGACCCTGAGAAAACAAAAAAAAAAAACAATTTATTTGACACGCTACCAAAAGGATGAACGTTCATATCATCAGAAATAGCTCTAACATTCTGAAACAACTAGCAGAAATCCTAAGAGTAGAGCATTCTGATCGATGAATCGTCAATCAAGTACCAAACTACAGTGACTACACCATAGCGAACAGGAGTTTAAACTTGAACCGGGGACAACAAAATTGTAGTAAATTTTCAACCTCTTTCAGCTAGAAGCCTGTCAATTTGGATATGGGTCCCTGGAACAAGAACAAATTTGATTCCGAGCCCATGAAGCAAAGAGATATCCTACACAAGAATTGCATTAATTAGATACGCGCCTATCACTACAACTAATCATGCTAAACAGTAAACCATATCAATTGAGAAACGCAACAAAAAACATGGATCAGCCAATAATGAAATAAAAAGTAATGAAAAGAAAAAACAAAGGAGAAAAACATGCCATTAGAATATGATCCGAATGAGGACTACCGACAATCTCAGCAGATATCACTACAACGAAAGTACTGCCTCTGTGGGCCCGAAAGTAAGGCCACGCCTCGCGAAAGAACCGTACGAACAGCTCATCTGTAACAGCATTCCCGTCGTCGTCAATCTCCGAAGCCTCCGTCTCCCCGAAAACGTTGATTTTCCTTCCACAGCCATTTTTAACCTCAAAATACGAACATTTCACCGATTCGATCCATCCGAAATTGATTCTCGGCCTCACAGCTGAGCAGGGCAATAAAATTGATTTACGACGACACTGGTAGTTGTGAATTGGAGTACAACTGCTTAGCGATAGAGTCGCCATTGGTGATTGGACTAAACCTCGCCGGTCATACGGTTTTATCAACAAAACCCTACTTCATAGCACCTTTGACAGGCGGTGGCGGTGGCGGTGGCTGCGAAACGTCGCCGGTGAGTTTGGGGGGTTTATTGCTAACGGACATTCTCCTGTCGCCGTCTCTCTCTCTCTCTTAATTTAAATTTTTAGGCTTGAATGAGCGAGAAAATCTGGGCCGAAAGGGAGTTGGACCCGGGCTACCCACTTCGTCCGACGATTCGTAGCAATATTTTACTCGTAAATTTATGGGTGTTACTAAACACACTGCACTTTTTTTTCACACTACACATCAAATTAATTTAAAAATAATTAATTATGAAATTATATGAATATCTTTATTAAATCAATGATTAAAATAATAAACAAAATAAAATTAATTAAAAAAAAGAACAGGATGTCCTTCATCCCTCTCTCCCCCTCTATCTAATAAATTAAAAGGTTCCAACAGACATTATAAATGAAAGAAAAAAGGAATAATAATCGAAATATTCAAATAAAATATTAATCTCAAAACAAAAGACAAAAGGAAAGGGATGTCCCCATTTCCCCCTCACTATTTTCCTTCTCCATGTAAGATTCTCATCGCCACCAAGACGGAAAACATCACCCTTGCAGTTAAAAATCGAAAATTAGACATGTATCGAGCGAGGTTCAAAATTGCAAAAAAATGGTTTTTCCAATTGCAATATATATGTTTTGAAAAAAAACCAGTCCGACTCCTACTACAAAGGTTCGAAATTTGTTTTTCGATTGTACAAGACATGTTCGTAAATGTATTTCGAATATTAGTTAGAAGATCGAACTAACATTTTTTGGAAAATAATTTTCAAAGTTTTTCTTCATTTTCGAATTTTGTTCTCTGAATATGTTTGATGAACATCAAAAAAATGTTTTTCAAACAACACTTCAAACCATCGTTGCCTCTCAAATCTTCGTCACCACTTCAAACCTTCACCGCATCACCGACTGTCTTCTAGCCGTCACGTTTCAAAAATTCAGAGAAACTCTCACGAGTTGCGTTCTCTCGGCTCTTATGGTATTGATGAGTTTTTGTGGTTTCGTATCTCACTCACGGTGATGGTGGAAGTGGAAGCAGACACGGTGGCGGCAGAGGAAAGAGAGACGGCCACGGTAGATGAGGAAAAAATGATTTGTTTCTAGCTTCTCTCTCTTTTTAGATGAACAGAAAAGATGATATGTTTCTGGCTTCTCTCTCTGTTTCCCAGCTCTTTTTCTTTTTCTTTTTTTAATTGTTAAATTTGCTTAAATTAAATTTTAAGTGTAAGGGTATAAATGGAAAATTTTGTAGTGTAAAGAGTAAAAACACAAAATTTAAAAAAATTAATGGGTAGTGTGAAAAGAAATTGTAGCGTGAACAACACCCTAAATTTATAAGTTACGTCTTAAAAAAAAGGGTTAATTAGTATTAAATACATAAATTTTAACTAATTTATATGCTATATTTTTTAAAAAATGAATTTAGTATGTGCTTTTAAGAGTCAAACGCGTATCACGTGTTTTTGTCCGTTTCTAATTAACACAAATTTCCTTAAAAACCCGAAGATTCCGTGGCTCAATTTTGAATTCCCTCTCTATATATAAATACATATAATCTATTGATCGAAGATCACGTGTTCAATCTCCTCAATACCACATGTCGTGTATGTGAGTAAGAAAAAATATAGTCTATTTGATGAATATATATATATATATATATAGGGAAAGGATCAAATGAGAACCCTTCTCCCTGGTGGGAACTAGGAACCAATCCTAGCCCTTATTTGACTTAATCTAGACGGTCCAGATTAAATCAGATTTAAGTGGATGGGCGGTGGCATTCCTGTAATTTTCGACAACTTTGTGGACGGAGGGGTAATATAGTAATTTAATAATTCTTCCATTTTATTCTGAGGCTAAAATGAGAATCGCATGAGGCTAAAATGAGAATCGCATGATGCTAAAATGATCGAAGTAGGAGGCTAAAATTGATGTGGCATTTTTCACCAGGGTTCACCGTTCCTAATTAGGGTTTATTACGTTCCGATTAGGGCTCTGATCCCAACTAGTAATTATGAGATTCCCATTAGGGTTCACTGTCCCCAAATAGGGTGTATTGCATTTCATTTCAATGAAATTATCGTTCCATTTTTGTTTATCAACATATGCTAAAATGAGAAATGCATGAGGCTAAAATGAGCGAAGTAGGAGACTAAAATTGAATCTGGGCAATTTCTGAGTTCAGTTCCGATTTTGCCCTTAACGAGACGCGCGAATTGAAGACTTTCGTTTGAATTACACAATTACCACTGAAAAATCTGGATTGATCTGGACCGTCCAGATTATGGAATGGAGAAATAGGATTGGTTCCCAGTTCCCACCTGGTGACTGATTCTCACCAGATCCCATCCCTATATATATATTGTGCCTCGCATTCTAAATCACCATGTACCAGTACAAATTAAGTATAAAATATATGTATTGAAGTATATGTAACATTAGACACAAATATATAGAGAGTGAGACTAGACTCTGGAGTCTTATTAGCCTGCATACTCTTATGAGCACCCACAAAATTTTATTATATAAATAAAATTTATTATAACATAATTAATAATAATGAGCATCTATTGTTAAGAATTAAAATTTTAAAAATTATACTCTAATTATGAATTAATTAACCCTAAAAATTAATTATTAATTAAAAATATGAGAATTAAATTATAAAAATAATTATAAATCGTATTTGTGGAGTGAACCTAGCTAATTGATAATTAGGTAATAAAATTAAACTAAGAAAAAATAATAAAAATGAATGGCGGTATCCACACACGTGTGTAGAATAACATAACTATATGTATATGTATATGTATACACACACACATGATGAGAAAAAATAAAAATAAAAACAGAAAAGAAAGTGAACGAATTAATTAAGGTAGAGAAAAAATACCTGAAGAAGAGAGGGAAGGTGAGGAGTGTCAATAATTTGAGTGGAAAGCAGGAGAACGAAGGTACAACCCCGATGGGCGAGGAAATAGGGCTGAGCCTCCCTCATCGCCTCCACCAAGGTACCACCAGTTGATGCAGCAGCAGCAGCAGCAGCAGCACCGCAGAGTTTTGGTCTGCTGGTACATGACGACATCTGATCATGACGTGAAAACCCAATATTATTATTATTTCTGCCCATTTTGCACATCATCTCTTGTCTCGCCGCCGGTAACACTCCTTCTTGCGGCGGCAGCTGACAAAACGCCGTTCTTGAGTTTGCCATGATCGATCACTTTCAGAACTGATAATTCACTATTGAGAGAGAATGAATATAATGAATGCAGTAGCTACCTTGCTAGCTAGGTGTAAACAATCAGAGGGAGAGAGATAGATTCATGCGACACGTGGTTTTTTTTTTTTTTTTTTTTTTACCATCAAAGTTCAGAATAGATAGGCGACAAAACTCGAAAGAGAATGCGATAATATATATATATATATATATAGTATTAGTAGATGAGATTTGATCTCCTGATGTTAGATTCTCTATCCGACTTATGTATACGACTGTTGGTAATAAAATTACCAATATTTAGAATATACTTCAATCGTGATCAAAATTAATTATCGTATTAATTTTTTTTATAAAATCATGATAATTGATATAATAACTTTGATAAATATAACACATTTCTTTTCTTCCCGTATCGATTTATAATATATACATTTCCTTAATAAATGCAGGTTTATTTGTCTTACAATTGAGATTTGAGAGTGAGTTTGTGAAAATATAGAAAATGACAAGTATTTTGAGATAAACTAAAAAATTTAGGAAAAATGTGCAAAAACACTCATAATGTTTATTTTGAGGGGCGAATTTACTCTTAACGTTCTTTTGGGAGCAAATACTATACCACCCCAACATTGTACAAATTGTACAAATTCCCCCTTTCCTCCCTCAAAATAGTATTTTTGTGCATATATATATATATGTGTGTGTGTATTAATTTATTTTTACATGTATATATGGGAATGAAATTTCACATTTAATTTTATTTCTAAAACTTTTTTGTTACATGTATTTTCATACATTTTTAATAATTTCATTCACCAAATGACAAACTCAAACTCAACAACAACAACAACAACAACAACAACAACAACAACAATAATAATAATAATAATAATATAGGTCAATAATTAAAGAGAGGTTATATTTTGTTAATGATGAAAAAATCATGAATAATAAGTATGTTACACAAAAAATACTATTTTGGGGGTAGGGGATGGGGTATTTGCATATTTTGGGAAACGTTAGGGTTGTATTTACTCCAAAAAAAACTTTAAAGGTGAATCTACCCCTCAAGATGAACATTAGAGCTATTTTTGCACCTTTTCCCAAAATTTTAAAACAATAGTTAATTTGAATAGGATGGGTTATGATGAGTGCATTTGAATAAAATTCTCCGTCAGTTTTTATTTGTAATTAATCACTAGTCAGTAGTTCCGGTGGGGATAGTGTAGTGGTGGAGTGAGGTTTCTTAGAGATCAAAAATTACGGGGTCAAATCTTTTCAGTACCATAAGTTGAGTGTGTGAGTAAAAAAAAAATCACTAGTCGGCAGTCACTGCATGATAATCATTTAAGGGGCAGAATAGTATATGGAATATAGGATTGGTAGATAGGATTCTGTTCGGATTTCGGACGTTGGGTGTGGATCTTTATTTATTCAAAATTTATATATCAGTTGTTTTTAGAAACCTTTCGCAATCGTAATAAAATTTTTGGAAACAATACTCTCTATAGTTGTCTTAGATGCATGTATACCTTTTTAATGATATTTGTTGCACCTTATTTAAATATTTCGAGGATGAGAATATATAATTCAATAAAAATAGTTCGATTTAAGTCGTATAAAATCATTTTAATTACAACAAATCAAATTAAACCACTTTAATTGAACTCCAGGGTTTCACTTGAATTGTTTACCTATACATTCCAATCTTAATCATAAAATAGTTCAAGTGAACGGAACTGAACTTGCGGGCTTTGTGATTCTAATCTTAAGAATAATTTTCATATTTTTTTGCTTTGTGAGGTGGCGAGTAGTTGTTGGGAGTTGGAGGAGTTGTTGTCGAGTTGTATTGATCAATTTGATAGCTTTCCAAACTTCTCTTTTGCAATCATGAAAAAACTACAATATGAAATTATCTTAGTTCTCACCATGACTACTTGGCAATTTTGGAATGAATGAATTATTAGGGTTTGGGAGGGAAAAGCGAGGCCTGAAGGTATTATTGTTGCGAGTGGTTGGGATTGTTTGATGGAATGGCGTGCAGCTAGGGCCTCGAGGGGTATTGTTGGTGGTAGTAATGGTTCAATTGTTCATTGTTGGAGTTGGTACAATCCACTGTGTAATTTTTATAAAGTTAATGTTGATGGTGGTTTCTTTTCGGGATACCAATGAGACTAGTTGTGGGGCTATAACTTGTAATGATGAGGGTGATTTTGTTGTGGCTAGGACTAACCGTTTTACGGAGTGTCTGCGGGTTGATGAGGGTGAAGTATTGGGTTTGCGTAAGGCTCTTTTGTGGATTAAGTCTCTTGGTATCCAACGGGTTATTTTTGAAGTTGATTCCAAGATGATGTTTGAGGTTGTAAAATCTTTCTCAATGACCATCAAATAATTTTTCTCTTAATTTGATTTGTCGAAGTACCAATTGTGTGACACATGGTTTAGCTAGGGTTGCTCGTGATTTTTTCAAGCCCTTATTGTTGGGTTGAGCCTCCGCCTTTTGTGGTAGGCCTTCTCGTTAGTTCATGTTCTTGTGCTTATTAATAAAAATATTAGTATTTGGTTATAAAAAAAAAAAAGGGGGGGACATGATTTAATTTAAGGTTATTGCTTCACATAATATAATTTATAATTACAGTATAATACTAATTTTATTCCTTACTTATGTGTCACGGGATGGAAATTTTGTTCCGAACCAGTTTTATTTCCTTGCTTCTTGCTTAATGTCGAACCAGTTATTTCATTTTTCCTTGTAAGTTAGTATTAATTAATGAGAAAATTAAAAGTATATGTATTTTCCTTATCATCAACTATTTCATTTTTAAAGACAAAAATTGCTCTTATTTACTTCACAGATCAATTTTGACGATAAATTGTAAATTATGTTGTGTTAAAATCAGTTTCCCAAAATTATATATATTTTCATAAATTTGGACCTATTTCAAAGGTAAAATACTGAAGTCGTATACTTTATCACTTTATATCTTTTTTCAGTAAATAAGTAAGAAGAATGATATGTCATTTTCTAATATAGGTCAAAACTTTTCACTTCAAAGCAAATAACCAAGTATATATGAATCTAGACGTAGTTCACTAGCAAATTACGATCATGAATTTAGCCAAAATTTCGGCTCCTTCATTTTTATCTCCATAGGTTATATATATATATATATATATATATATATATATATATATATATAGAGGATAGGTTAGATTTTGTATAGCAAAAAATTGGATACTTCAGTTGTACTCAAGACCTCCCATCAAACAAACCAAGTTGCGGATCGATTCGCTTTAAACCCGTCCAAAGCAACACACATACCCAATAAAAAATAAAATTTCAGTAAAAGTATCACCTTTATTAAAGAAACATATAACTACTAATAAAGAAAAATACCACGTCTAACACTGAATTATCCGTCTAATACTTGGCTTGTGTTTATTTCATCTTGATGACAATTTATTCCTTATCAGTTAGGGTTTAGAGATTAGGTTTTCTTTAAGATATGTGGTTTCTTTAGGATTTAAGGTTTTTAAGATTTTTTGAGGGTTTATAATTTTTTAAAATTTATTAAATCTCAATTAGGATTTATTACATTGCAATTAAGATTTATTTATTTTCTTAGAATTTAATTTCATTTAGAACTTGTATATGCATGAAAAATGAATGTTTTAATTTGTATTTTTAGTACTTTTTTTTTGTCCAAACATGCCCATGCAGGATTTTAAATAAAATATCATGATTTTTTTTAATCTGGTACTTTTTTGTGTAAATTCGATTAGAAAACGAAAAAGCAAATGGTGATCCCCTAAAAAAATCATCTCACACGCAAATTCGTTTTGAAATAATATATTGCATACCAATTTGTTTAGTTTTAAGTCAATTAGTTCAGGTGGTGGAGAAATACTCTAGATGTGGTCGTGTTTTGTTAATTAATTGTCGAGTTAATTATAATATAATTATGAATGTTTGGTCTGTTAAACATAAATGATAATTAAATTGTAATTATTAAACATGAATTGGGTCATTTATAGTAAAAGGTCTTATAAATTAAATTGTAATTATTAAAATATTGAATTATTTCTATTAAAACACCCAAATAAATTAAATTGTAATTATTGTAAAGTTGGGTCATTTCTGCAGTTTTTATAAATGCGTATAAATGATGTTTTGAATGTACTTTTGGGCAGTTTCTACTGATGTTTCAGATTTACTGCAGTAATATTTTAGATTTACTTTCGGGTACTCTACAATAATGACGACACATACTTGATGTGACGTCATTATTGTTATGCTTTGGGCAATCTGGTAGTTTAAAATAATGACGACACATCAAGTATTTTTTTTGTATGATTTGGTATAAATATATAATTGATTAAACTAGAACTTTTTCACTGGGTGTTTTAGATACTCACCTCTCCCAAATTTTCCTTTTAGGTTGATGAGTTCTGAGCGAGGCATTGAAGTTGTTGTTATATGATTACAATTTAAATTTCTTTTCATACCTCACAATTTAAATTGCTCACTTGTGTTGTGGTATTTATTTTCCTGACACGTGTACAAGTGCATAACCTAAATAAGTACGGGATAAAAATTTTGGAAAATTTAGGTTGCAAAGTTACAAAAATTGTGATGTGTGCAGTTGATCATCGTTAAAATAGCAAGAGATGGCATTTTCATTTTTCTATACAAAAATGTAATTTATCTCCTTTTCAACAAGAAATGACTGAACTAATGAACGTGACAATTCCTCTCTTCTATTTCTACGGGTATGTAGGACTTCATTGTCACGAACCAATGATAGAGAAGTATTTCAATAAAGAAAGATGGAATAATTTTCTTTTGAGAAGAAAAGATGGAATAATTTGGAATCGTGTCGTGGCTGCAAATGCCCAAACTATTTAAACGGCTTTTCCTGTGATTGATAGTCAAATTTCTCTCATAAATGAGATTTTATTTTCTATTTTAGTGCCATAAATAGGGTTGCGCGTTTGTGTGCACGTACACTATTTTTGGCATATTATATAATATAATAACATTGAAAAATAATTAAATACGTAAAAAAGGGAACTTGTTCATCAATATTAAAATAAGTTTCAGATAGTTGAATATACTAAGAAGAGCCTAGGAAAAATAATAAGAGGAGAAAAGATCTTTTTTCAGTTAATTTTTTTCTCAATTATTTGGATAAAGATTTTCGCAATTATTGACAGAATATGCCGTGCATGTACCTTTCCCTATTCAAATGGAAGTGGCAAATGAGGTTGCATTAGATTGCAACATTTGAAGAATGTACTCAGAATCTGTAATATAACAAATTTAAGTTATTTGAGCGAATTCATTATTATATCGCGAATTTGAAATTCGTAAATTTCATTTTCAATTTGTTGGATGACTTTGGGAATTAACTAAGTTATGTTCTCCTATGAAACCAACCAAATACAGCCTAAAATGAAACATCACGTAATAAAGGTCTAAAAGAAGGGAGGGGGGGGGGGGTGCAAGAGACAGGAAAAAACACAAACCCTTGATTATAATTTATAGCACAAGAATACCACGAGTTCACACAATATAACTAAGCCCTGCTGCACAGTCAAGCAAGTTCACAAGTTGCACCAAACTCATATTTTTCATGACAAATTCTCAGGTCAGACCAGTCCTTTAAATGGTTTCTAAATTGAACAAGGATATGAAAAATTCGATTACATGCAAATCGTTAATAAATTTCTTAGTATTCTGTAAAACACGTATAAGAATACTTAGATATAAAATTGTCACGTCTGTGATCTATCATCAACTTATTGAAGAGACAATGATGCGTTATTGAAGTTGACCCCCCTGAGGCTACCCACTTCAATAGTACTTGAGTATTTTCGATTATGAGTTTTATTTCAAAGTTCTCATTATGTACTCCATAAACAAAAAATTCAATTACTGACATCGATCAAGTGTCGTGTATACCAAATTTTTTAGAACACTAGCCCTATATTGGGTGGGAAATAAGTAGGAAAAAAAAAAAGATAGCTACATAATTGGTATAGCCAGTTCTACAGCAGAATGTTCTTCCGAAAAAGAAAAAAAAAACGAAACAAAAATGCAGAACAAACCATTTTTTTTTATCATGTATGATCCATATAGATGAATTTTTGTTATTGCAACAATTCAGCATATATTGTGTACATGGAAAAAATCTACACTCCTAGCATTATTGACCTTCATGGTCACAAAAGTAAATTTGCAATGTTACTTATTAATTTAAAGTTATATTTATCACTCCCCGCCTATTTTCTTATACTTCTTCACGTTGGGTGTTTTATTTAATTGTCTTGACTTGACTCCATAAGTAATATCTCAATCAGACAGAGGCATTAATCAAATTAAATGCGCCCCCCACTAAGATAGAAGAGCCTACGTTGTTACTGTCACTAGTGGCTCTTCATTGAGTTGATGAGTTGAGTGGCTAGAAGCTATGAGCCGTTTATTCATATTATCTTTCATTGTCTTACATCCTGATGGTGCTTTTTTGAGGGTCTGATGGGCACAAGTGGCGGTGTGACTGTCACTGCAGCGACAAACTAGGCTCACTACCAATCCTTGCCAAAGGGATTTCAGAACTATATGATGAAGATTTAGCACAAATCAAATTGAGCAATGATGTGAATTTCTTAATGTTTCCACAAAGCATGCATTTGCCTTCTTGTATGAGGATATGTGCAGTGTGTGTGTACAGGTGTAGACTAGAGGCTTTATTACCATGCTACTAAAGAGGTTAGACTGAGATTGTACCTGGTGGCTGGTACTTCTTATCCTAATCTTGATAAGCTTGCTCCATGAGATGGCTACGGGATTTGCACGTCTGATCCCTTGGACTAGACAGAACAACGAAACAACTACACATCACAGACAACATCTACTGATATCATGTAAGCCAGGAAATCAAACAGAAACTTACCATCTCGAAGTTGATATCCTGTCCAGGAAAAGAGACGTGCAAGAGTTCTTGCACCTGTGACAATGAAGATTTTTTTGCAGACAGTGAAATCACACATTATTTACTCGGACTTGACATATTTGAAGCTAACCCTTTGGTAGAAAACCAGAGTATAAATTCCATACTCAAAGACATACAACAGAAAGAGAGAAGGCCTCAACTGCCACATGCAGCTACACAAAGCAGAGTTCTCATCTCTGTTTCACAGTCCCAAAATATATATGATCTAAAATTTCATATCTTAGAAGTTAGTTACAAGCACTGGACTCCTTATATCGGTACCTACACAGCTGAAACATGTATAATGTTCATATCTCCCAAGTAACCAAGTTGAAAATCATTGGCATACTGCTATAGCGATAATCGTCAAAGATATTCATATTACATCATCAAAGTCAATTCCTAGTGACTGTTATAGGCTTATAGCTAGTTGTGACTAATCAGTGAGGGCAATTGGTCAGCCAAAACTAGGGTCAGTCAAAAGACGAGTTAATATTAACATAACAACCCAATATCCAGGTAAAAATATGCCTCAACTAAAAGCAGCTAATAATAAAATAGTCTAGCTGGTTTACAGTGGTGATGCAATGAGTACGGTAGGGAATGGATCTTTAAAACCAATGGAACCATCTTCTCTGCTTATGTGCAACCTCTTTCTTCGGAGCTAAAGTTATTCTATCTGCATGGGAGACAGCCCATCTGCTAAAATCTGGTGAAGCAACCAGCCCTTCCATGGCTTTGCGTGTGGACTCCCTAGTGAACAATTCCCATTCATCCTTCGTAAATTTTCTTCGATCAGGAGTATCGTGGAATGTAGAATAGAAAGGCTCCGAATCTGTTATAGGTGACTTACTAGATTGACCTGAAAGAATGGCTCAATGTCAAATGAGTGATTGTAGTGACTAATGACTGAAAATTTATAACATTTATGTGAAGGATGTCCACCTTGGACAGGAGTATATGAAGTTCTAGTAGAAGGCCTGGAGACAGATGCATTGGCCTTTGGTGGACCATATGGATAAACAGGTTCTCTGTCATCGATCTTGTTTGGTCTACTCAAATTTCTGCAGGGTTTTTCAATATTTCTCACAAGAAAGATAAAATGAATAGAAAGCCAATGTTAGGAGAGAAATAAAATTACAAAATGCACCAGAAAGCATGCTTGAAAGTTCCATTAGTGAGGCTTAAAATTAGATTTTTTTTTTATTCACTAATATACAGGAACTATTTTTGCTCAAAACACATGTCATAGACTCACTTGTAAAAACTGTGAACATGCTCTAGATGGACAGACCTCAACACCAAAGAGATAAAAATTCCAACCATCAATGCATCTGCTGCCAATAAAGGATCTGTGCAACTCTGAAGCACAAAAACAAGATCACTTTCCAAGAAAGAGAAAAATAGTTCAAAAATGGGGTAATCAAAATATTTTAATAAAGAATCAGAAAACCTGAAGGATGAGCACAGAGGCAACCACACGAATTGACCAAGTGACAAAGTGAGATACACCATCATCAATAGATCCATCATCTGTGAGTACAAGCTTGCGCACAGCCAAAAAACCCAACCAAGATCCACCAATTAGAAGGAAGACAATCAGAAATATTAGCAGCTGCACAACATAAATAACATGCGTTAGCTTAATGAGGAACATACTGTGATCTGTGAATTCATTATTGGAAGCCATAATAGATTATGGCAAGCTTTAATGTATTTTCACTGGCATTTAGCAGTTATATACTTAAAAACACATAAAAATGCTTACATTAGAAGCACTACAGAAGGACAATATGCAGCCTTTATGATCATTATATCCTAACGTCATCATTTGTGTGTGTTTGGGGGGGGGGGGGGGGGCACTACAAGAATCAGATATAAAGAACTTACATACAGGATTGTACATATCTTCTGAAAGTCCAATCTCGACCAATAGTGAACGCAACAATCTTGGAACATAGCGGAGTAGAAAGGATCCCAGGCCAACCTGAACAGAATGAACCAATCACATTATAATATCACACCAATAACGAATACGATGGGCTGATATGTGAATTTACATACAAAGGAGGAGTATAAAAATATTGCAAGTGAGCTTTTTCGACCCGTTGGAAGAAGCTTCATCCCCTGTTTCAATGCAAAACACAATTAGTATCAAAAGTATGAACACGTAAACGGACTAAGAGATAGCAAGTATGAACTGCAGATTGTAACAACACCGTGCTGTGTCCATATGTTTAGTGCACAATCCTAAACCTTATAATATTTAGTTCACTCATGAATCAGTACCTGATGTATCATCCAGAAAATGTTTATTGTTCTTTTTAGACCATGGGACAAAGACATCTTCATTTGTTATTAAGGATTTATAATAGGAATAATTATATAAGAGAATCTGTAAGCACAAGATTTATATACTTACCTGGTAAAGAACCATTAATATGACAAGAAAAGCCCCTGCAGCCATGGCACCGCTATAATAGAAAACTAAAGATTTGCTGAGCACGGAAGCCAAACTCATCAACATTACTCCAAAAACAAGGAATAAAATCCTATAGAAAAAGAATTCTGCAAAAGGACATCAACACCAGTGAGTATTTGCAAAAAAATACGCTCTCAGGGAAGTGGTTATACATATAGATTTGGTAGTAATTGTTTAATAGGAAAAGCTGAGTAGTGTTTGTAATGAATAGCTAATTACTTCTGCATGTGAAGCAAAAATTTGGTAGTAATTGTTTAATAGGAAAAGCTGAGTAGTGTTTGCAATGAATAGCTAATCACTTTTGCATGTGAAACAAAAATTTAGTCTTCACGTTTTAAATGTGTAAGGAATAGTTTAAGGGCAGATCCAAAATATGCCATAAAGTTGAGGTTAAAATTGTTTAAGTGAAATTATAGTAAAATCACACACACACACACACACACAAAGAAGAAGAAGAAGGCACCTCATTTGGTGCTTTTAGATTTTCAGTGTTTTCTGTTTTATACAAACACTCACATAAGGTAAAAATAAAGCTAAAGATAATTATCATAAGATATTAACCATTAACAAGCAAACAAAAACAAATAATAGAAAGATAAGATAGTATCGGCAACGACAAAAAAAGAAAATGTGATCATGGAGGACAAACCTTCATCAAGAGATACTTGAATATTTTCTGAATAAGCTGCCCCCATCCTTATGTCTAACACTTTGTGATCAAAAGGGGACATTGGTTTAATCCATAAACCCTTTGAAAGTCTTTCCCATTGGTCTTGAGGGCACATTCCTATCTCAAGAGATGCATTCCTGCAGTTACTGTGCATGTTATTAAGTACTTATACCAATAAATATTTCCAAACACATCTGTCTAAGAGTGTGTAGCAGATTATTAAAGAATAAATAATGAAAAACATTGACCATAAAAGAGGGTCATCCCTATTCCCCTACAATGAGAATATATGTTGGCACCTTTCCCAGCAATACATTTTAAATGAGATGAAGATGAGATATGGGTATATTTTCACTTCAATAAACTCAAACTTTCTCTCAATTACATTCACAAGCATCCAAATCTAAGATTTATTCATCAGGAGATTCAATTCTTTTATGCGCACAGAAACTATGGTGTTTCAAGATTCAATCAAGAAATTACCCAGAAAGTTTTTATGACCAACATAGTAGCATGACAAGGAAATAAATCAAACTTTTAGCTGCCTCCAGATTTCCAAGAAGAGAGAGACAGGAGATTGCAGAATTAAGGTAAACAATATAATAGTCATAATGTCATATTAAGCAACTACATGCACTATGACCAAACACTGCCTAAAATAGGGTGAAACAGCCAAAATCGTCAAAGCAATTAGGTTTGCTATGACTTGAATAATTTAGTCTCACTAAATCAACTTACCTATGGAAACAGATATCTATATTTGGCAGACGGCGACTTGAGGTTGAGGTTGTATATGAAACGTTTACTTTCATGGAATTGGCAAACTTGTTCAAATGTTTCATCCTTGGTAAACCATGAATTAGAACTCTCTCGCATTTAACTTTAGCTCCAGGCTTGGAACCTGGAGAATTTTCTACTATCAAGCTTGGAGATAGCTGCAATGTTGCAGGCCCAATAACAGCTGCAACAAACAATAGGTATGCTGTAAGCTTAAAGTTGAATAATCACTGAACAGGCATGCCAGCCATTCAAATCCGCAGATCAAATAAATCAGTGAACCATTACCGAATAGCAAAACGCACCCAAGATGTGAGGGGAATTATAGGCTTAATTTGCAAATTCAAGTTCACTCAGGAATTACATTTGCAAGAATCTAGATAAGCACTTGCGAATCTTCATTACAGAATTGCTCAAGGCTCTTTAATCTCTTAACATTATTTTCATGTATCGAAAGAGTTCTGCTCGGTTTCCAAAGGACCCAAATAATAAAAGACTTCAAAAGTCAATTCCCGCTCAAAATAAAAATAAAAAATAATTCAAAGTAACCTGCAAAACTATTTACCGAATCAACATCCAACCCCCATAATGCAACAGAAATCAAATTTGGGAACGCAAATTAGCACAATCCACAATTTCCAAAACAATGAAAGCTCACGCGGAAAATGCATTAATTGCAGACATAAACCCTCACCACAGACCCCCAACGTCACGAACTTTACTTCTGTTCCTTCAGATAACACAAGAGGGGCAAAACTAACCATGAAGATATAATTTCAACCCTAATTGTGGAGAGCGCTTACCTAAAGAGAGCTCAGAAGCAGCGGTAACAGAGGGAGACGCCAAATAAAAGAGAATAAACCACAGAATCAGTGGTGAAGTCACAGCAGCCATAGCTCGTCGAGTGAAGAAACTGGAAATTCAGAAGAATTGGGCGGGTAGTTGTGCTCTCTCTCTCAAACTCAAATTTGTGAGCATGGTATTCCTGAGTTGATTTGACAACTGAGTTCAAACCCTTCTAAGAAGTAATAACTGTTACTTTTAGTTACCTCATCCGTGTTCGGATAATTGTACCTCAATTTAATTTATTTTATCTTAAACCTTTATTATTTATTATCTATTTAATAATAAGATGGTTGTAAAAAATAGTTTGGATAAATTACATTTTGATACCTGTATTTTGAATATTTTTTAAAAAATGACTCACTTTTTTAAATTAATAAAATAGTATCAATTTTTTCAAAAAAATTGCAAATATAATATTTAATTAATTTTACGGCTCGAAAATCGTACGTAATTGATTATATTTTTAGTATTTTTTGATCAGGGAACTTTTTGTTTACGTGGCTTAAGAAATAGAAATAGTAAAATACAATCAAGTATGTATGTTATTTGGGCCTCAAAATTGATTAAATGGTAAATTTGTAATTTTTTCGAAAAATAGGTTTTGTTTTGTTAATTTTGAAAAAGTTGACCAGTTTTAAAAAAATGCCCAAGATATAGCTATCAAAGTGCAATTTACCCAAAATAATTTTTATACCTAAAGTCATTTCTAATTTTAAAAACTATTTTTTAAAATTAAGTTCAATCCATTAAATAAATCTTTGTTATTAATCATGAACTATTTTATTAAAAAAAAATTACGTTTTCCTTTTACGAGGGTAACGCTGCTGTTGTCTGGAGGCCGAGACGACATAAACCCTCCATTCTTGTGTTCATTCTATTACTATATGCTAAAATGTAATTTATTGTTGGGTAAATTACATCTGTATGCAATTAGTTAATGCTGTAGTTATTTTCAATAGTATAGCTATTAGTTAATTGTTTTTAAAAAATCATGAATATTTATTGACGTTGTAAATATATCTAATAGATATATATGGTATGAGTGATGGCCAAGTTACTAACTCTAAAACCCTATCCCTTGTACTATTATAAATAGAGGCCTTTGGTCCTCATATTGGAGACATACACACAATTCATATTTTCTCTTGTCTCTCTCTAGTTTACAACACGTTATCAGCACGAGTCTCTAATCAACTGAGTTTTGAATTAATATCGGAGGCACGTCATAGGAAAGCATCGTATCTTTCCTGCGAGGTAATTTCTAAATTAAAATTATGAAATTAAATTTGTTGTGAATCAAAAGTGTATGATGAGAACTGAATTAGAGAGAAGTGCATCCGTGCGATTCCGATTTTTTTCCTGAAAAAAAAAACTCAAATTGTTTTTCAGAAAAATCAATACAGATGTCGTCATCTCCAACTCGTCTCTTCTTACTTTAATATGCAAAATGCATTACTTCAAATAAGATTACTATGAAACATTAGATTTCATTCCTATGAATTTTTGGATTATCTGGTATCTATTTTGTATTGAAGATCTGAAATTAATTCACAATAAAAAAAAAATTGCCTAGGAGATTGACCAAGGAAGGGTTGTGCCCAATTATTTTCCGTTAGTGATATTGTTGCGTTTGAAAAAAAAAACGTATTAATAGCCTCTGCCATGCTTATGCTATCATCACGTTTATCAGCTTTAATATATTATGTCTGTTTTTCTCATTGTTATAATAATCGGTCTTTTTCGATTTAATCTTAAAAAATTAAATATTGATGCTATTCAAGTAGCACAAGTAATATTCATGAAGAATATTACATTCAAGATCATAAATTGATGCTATTAAAGTAGCACAAGTAATATTCCTGAAGAATATTACATGCTCTAAACAGCAAATAAACAAGTAATATTCATGAAGAATATTACATTCAAGATCATAAATTGGTGCTATTAAAGTAGCACAAGTAATATTCCTGAAGAATATTACATGCTCTAAAGAGCAAATAAATTAAACATGTGGATAATATATCCTTGATTCTTTGTGCAGAATTGCACAAATGGCAAACATAGCCAAACTTGAGTTCATCGCCCTTGACATCTCGGGCAAGAATTATATGTCATGGACTCTTGATGCTGATGTTCACCTGATCTCAAGGGGTCTAAGGGAGACAATAAAAGAAGGAAATAAAGCATCTCAACAGGATCGCGCTAAGGCGCTGATTTTCCTTCGTCATCATCTTCATGATGATCTAAAGACGGAATATTTGACCGTCAAAGATCCGAGTGAGTTGTGGACAAACCTGAAAGAAAGGTTTGATCATCAAAAGACTGTCGTCCTTCCTAAAGCTCGTTACGAGTGGATGCATCTTAGACTGCAAGACTTTAAGTCTGTGAGTGCTTATAATTATGAATTATTTAGAATTATTTCAAAATTGAAACTTTGTGGAGAAAGTATCACTGATGCTGACATGCTTGAGAAAACATTCTCCACTTTTCATGCTTCTAATGTGCTGTTACAGCAACAATATAGGGAGCGTGGTTTCAAAAAGTACTCAGAATTAATATCTTGTTTGTTGGTTGCCGAGCAAAATAATGAATTGCTCATGAAAAATCATGAACTCCGCCCTACTGGTTCCGCTGCATTGCCTGAAGTCAATGCAACTTTCAACCATGACAATGGACGTGGTCGTGGGAACCAACATGGACGTGGGCGTGGACGTGGATATGGTCGCGGTCGTGGACGCGGTAAACCAAATGATGCAACCTCTAGCAACAAAAGGCAGAAAACATCCAACGAGCACAATTCATCCAAAAAGGAAGCTGCATGTCATAGATGTGGCATGAATGGACATTGGTCACGTACTTGCCGAACTGCAAAACATCTTGCAGATCTATATCAAGATTCGGTCAAGGGAAAAGACAAGAAAGAAACCAATGTCATTGACTTTGACGGCCCAATTGATACTACTCACTTAGATGTCTCCGACTTCTTTGACGATCCAAAAGGAGATAATATGGATCAGTTGATTGGTGGTGGTGTGCTTGAAGACGATCATATAGACATTGTTTAGTCTTTTATCATTTATTTCTAGTTGATAAGAAGACATTGCTTATTTACTTTCACATCGTAGTTTTTACATTAAAAAACAATTGTTTTTTTTTTCCTTTCGTATTTTTACTCAATAATAATTGATCTTCTGTTAAAAACGTCTTAGACATTAAAATGGAATCTTGTGATATTTGTCTTGCTGATAGTGCCACTACACACACCATTCTCCAAAATAAGAAATATTTTCTTAAGTTGACATTAGCTGAAGATAATGTTAACACAATATCAGGTGCATCAAACATCATTGAAGGCTCCGGAAGAGCTTGTATCATTTTACCAAATGATACTAAATTAGATATTAAAAATGCCCTATATTCTAGTAAGTCCAGAAGAAACTTACTAAGTTTCAAGGATATCTGCTATAATGGATACCATATCGAGACTATATCAGAAGGTGGAAAAGAATATCTCTGCATAAATTCTTTTGTATCCGGCCATAAGCGAACAAAAGAAAAATTATTAACACTACCTTCTGGGATGTATTACACATTCATAAAAGCAATTGAGACAAACCATGTCATGAACCCGAAGTTCAATGACACAAAAAGCTTTTTGCTTTGGCGTGATAGGCTTGGACATCCTGGAGCAACTATGATGCGCCGAATAATCAATAATTCATATGGGCACAACATGAAGAATCAAAAGATTCTTATGACAAATGAATTCCCATGTGATGCTTGTGCACAAGGCAAGTTAGTCATTAGACCTTCATATACGAAGGTTAATATTGAATCTCCATCTTTCTTAGAGAGAATTCAAGGAGATATTTGTGGACCTATACATCCACCATGTGGCCCTTTTCGATACTTTATGGTATTGATTGATGCTTCTTCTAGATGGTCACATGTATGCTTGCTTTCTACTAGAAATGCAGCATTTGCTAGACTACTTGCTCAAATTATAAAATTACGAGCTCAATTCCCAGACAATTCAATTAAAATAATTCGTCTTGATAATGCTACTGAGTTTACGTCTCAAGCATTTGAAAATTATTGTATGACTATTGGAATTGAGATTGAACATTTAGTCGCTCATGTCCATACTCAAAATGGTTTAGCAGAATCGTTTATTAAACGTCTTCAACTTATTGCTAGACCGTTACTTATGAAGTCAAAACTCCCAACTACTGCTTAGGGTTATGCCATATTACATGCGTCAACATTAGTTCGTATTAGACCATCGGCTAACCATGAATACTCTCCAATGCAAATTATTTTTGGTCGAGAACCAGATGTTTCTCACTTACGAACTTTTGGTTGTGCAGTTCAAGTCCCAATTGCACCCCCACAACGAACAAAAATGGGTCCCCAATGAAGGCTTGGGATATATGTTGGATTTGATTCACCTTCGATTATAAGGTATATTGAACCTTTAACGGGTGATTTATTTACTGCACGTTTTGCAGATTGTCATTTTGATGAAATGACATTTCCAACATTAGGTGGAACAAATATACATCCAGAAAAGCACAAGGAAATATCTTGGAATGAGAAAAGCTTGTCACATTTTGATTCTCGAACTAATCAATGTGAACAAGAAGTTGAAAAGATTATTCATTTGCAAAAGATTGCAAACCAACTTCCTGATGCTTTTGTTGATACAAGAAAAGTGACACAATCTCACATACATGCTGCAAATACTCCAGCCAAAATTGATGTCCCTGAAGGACAAATAGCTTTGGCAGCAAATGAGTCTAAAATTCGTCAAAAACGTGGTCGACCGGTTGGTTCCAAAGATTCTGTGCCTAGAAAAAGAAAGGGGCGAGATGGAAACCAAACAATGACGAAAATGATTAATCAATCAAATGAAAGTGATGTAATTCCTGAAGAATTACAAGTATCTGAAAATCATGAGATCTCAATAAATTATTTATCTTCCAATCAGATACTGGAGAGAGAACATATCATTGTAGATGATATATTCGCTTTTCATATAGCTCATCAAATTTTAATTGATGATCCTGAACCAAAATCTGTTATAGAATGTAAACAGAGAAATGATTGGCCAATGTGGAAAAGAGCTATGGAAATGGAATTAAATTCCTGTGATAACCGGAAAGTATTTGGACCTATAGTCATAACTCCAGAATCTGAAACCCCTGTTGGATACAGATGGATATTTGTTAGAAAGAGAAATGAGAAAAATGAAGTTACGAGATATAGAGCAAGACTCGTAGCGCAAGGCTTCTCTCAAAGACCAGGAATTGATTATAAGGAAACATACTCTCCAGTAATGGATGCGATTACTTTCAGATTTCTGATTAGTCTGGTTGTGTCACAAAGGCTTGCTATGCGCCTTATGGATGTAGTAACTGCCTATCTATATGGGTCATTAGATAATGACATATATATGAAAATCCCTGAAGGATTTAAAATGCCTGAAGCATTAAAGTCAAAACCCAAAAGCATGTTTTCGATTAAACTGCAAAAATCGTTGTACGGGCTGAAACAGTCTGGACGTATGTGGTATAATAGATTGAGCGAGTATCTGTTAAAAGAAGGATACAAGAATGATGATATCTGCCCTTGTGTTTTCATAAAGAAAACCAAAAGTGGATTTGCAATTATAGCAGTTTATGTCGATGATTTGAATTTAATTGGGACTCCTGAAGAGCTTAATAAAACTGCTGAATATTTGAAGAAAGAATTTGAGATGAAAGATTTGGGAAAGACAAAATTTTGTCTTGGTTTGCAAATTGAACGTGTCCGAGGAGGAACGTTTATTCACCAATCCACATATACAGGAAAAGTGTTAAAACGCTTTTACATGGATAATGCTCATCCATTAACATCACCAATGGTCGTTAGATCTCTTGATAAGGAGAAAGATCCATTCCGACCTATTGAAGATGGTGAAACGATACTTGGTCCTGAAGTACCATATCTAAGTGCAATTGGAGCATTAACTTATCTGGCTAATTATACTAGACCAGATATAGCTTTTTCTGTAAATCTTCTCGCAAGATATAGCTCTGCACCCACTTTGAGACATTGGAATGGTGTTAAGCACATTCTACGTTATCTGAAGGGTACCATAGACCTTGGATTATATTATTCGGAAAATTCCGATTCTTCTCTGGTAGGGTATTCGGATGCAGGATTTTTATCCGATCCACATCAAGCCAAGTCACAAACTGGCTATGTTTTCACATGTGGTGGAACTGCTATATCATGGAAGTCTGTGAAGCAAACCTCTGCAACATCCTCAAATCATTCTGAAATCATTGCAATCCATGAAACAAGTCGAGAGTGTGTATGGTTGAGAAATATGACAAGTCACATCCAAGAGTCGTGCGGATTAGCTTCATCAAAGATCAATCCAACTGTTTTGTATGAAGACAATGCTGCTTGCATCGCGCAACTCAAGGAAGGATACATCAAAGGTGATAAGACGAAGCACATTTCTCCCAAGTTATTCTACACACACGATCTCCAAAAGAGTGGCGATATCAACGTTCAACAAATTCGCTCAAGTGACAATTTGGCGGACTTATTCACAAAGGCATTACCAACATCAACATTCAGAAAGTTGGTACACAAGATTGGCATGCGCCGACTCAAAGATCTACAGTGATCTCAAGATCAGGGGGAGCAGTTGCACTCTTTTTCCTTCGACTAGTTTTTTCCCACTGGGTTTTTCTAGCAAGGTTTTAATGAGGCAACATTTGTTTTAGAGATTGGTTACTCAAGGGGGAGTGTTGTAAATATATCTAATAGATATATATGATATGAGTGATGGCCAAGTTACTAACTCTAAAACCCTATCCCTTGTACTATTATAAATAGAGGCCTTTGGTCCTCATATTGGAGACATACACACAATTCATATTTTCTCTTGTCTCTCTCTAGTTTACAACAGACAAGTGTTTGATATAATATCTAGAAAATTGTTGCTGTAGTATTAAAATTATATCCTAACCTATCTAATCATTTTTTTTTCAGTTATACTGTATATACTTATTTAACATTTTATCAAATATTTTTATAGGTTGAAAGTTATGTAGAATGTAAACTTTTATATCAAAATATAATATATTTGTTATGAGTTGGTATTCAGTGCACTGCGTTACAGTGCATCGCCCATTAGACTGCGCGTGTCCTCACGGGCATGGCACAAGGCACCCCAACTCTCAGAGCGTGCGGGTCAATTTTTTTTTATCTTTTTTTTTTCTGTTTCAATTTTCTATATTATGTTTTTGATTTTTTTATTTGTTTTTTGCATTTTTCTCCAAAATTATATATCCTAAAATCAAAGTGATTAAATTATTTTTATACGATGACTTATGCAGTACACTGCACTGCACTGCACTCAATAATTAATTTATTCGAAATAAATATATACCATAAAATGTAATTAGTGAACCCTAAAATTAAAGTGAATTATTTTTTATCCGATTTCTCACATAGTGCACTCTCCCATTAACACGTAGGCTTGTGCACTGTGTTCAATAATTAATTTTTTGGAAATAAATATATACCATTAAATGGAATTAATGAACCCTAAAATTAAAGTGAGTTAATTTCATTTTTTGAATTAATTTAATTTTTTTATCCGACGTCTCACGCAGTGCACTCATCTGATGCTAACGTGTGGACTCGTGCACTATGCTCGATAATTAATATTTTCAAATTAAGTATGAGTCCTTATTGAGATTAATAAATCCTAAAAACACTCGAAAAATTATAAAAATCATAAAAAAACACACTAAACCCTATAAAAAAATAAAATCATAAACCATAAACCCGAACCTAAACTATAAAGTTTAATCGTGATGGAATAAACTTTTATTTGGATTAAATAAACTCATTAAAATAACTAGTATACCCATTACTTTTAAGGACACGGGTGATACTTTTGGAACCTTAATTTGGGTGATACTTTTTAGTGTTACCGGTAATACTCATTTTAGTAAGTTCTTTTTTATGAATGGGGTGGGTTAACCTGTGAATTTGATCAAATTTTAACCCATTGTACTGAGTAATTCAGTACATTGGATGTACTAAATAGTTGGTGATTTGGTATGTGGGTGTCATCATGAATTTTTTATTTCCATAGTTTAATAACTAATTTTTATGTCCACTTGCATATTGGTCAATACTCAGGTAAGTATGGGGATATATCATTGGTTATCTTTTTGGGGAGGGGGAAGGGGTTTCAATCACAATACATGTATGATATAATTAACCCAAAAATAAACACTTTGAATTCACAATAGTTAGAATTTTTTTTTGTTATAAAAATATTAATGTTTTAAGTTCATAGTTATAATTTTTAACAAATAAAATTATGTATATCTTAAAAGTTGAAAATTGTATTTTAAAAAATTATTATAAATTATAATTGGGTGAATTGAAAATTAATAAAAAAATGAAAGAAACACTAATAAAACGTAGACAAAAACTTAGATTAGATGGTCTAACGGTCTAACGGGTGGACGTCCAAAAACCTGACCATTGCCCATTTACGTCAGGTGCGTATGTGCACACATGACAATTTTTTTTTCTCGATTCTTTTCTTCTTTTGAAAAACCTTTATTTCATCTCAAATATGGTTTAATTTTTCTAGAGCAGTGCACGGTCCACTAAAATAAAAATAAAAAATATTTATTTTAATTTTAGAGTTCACTAATTTCATTTTAAAGTATATATTTATTTTGAAAAAAATAATTAATAAGTGCGGTATACGAGCCGCTAGTAATTCAATTTTAGAGTTCAATAATTTTGTTTTAGGATATATATATTGAAGGAAAAAAAAAAAGAAAAGGAAAAAGAATGACCGAAAGCAAAATTGCAAAAATATTGAAAACAACACCAAAAAATTTGGCCCACAGTGGATGGGCCTTTATATTTATTTGGGGACAAATTAATTTGATTTAATTATGACACAAATAAAATAATATTTAATAGACACTTTATCTTAAAAAAATCAAATTTTAATTCACTACAAAAATAAAAATACTTCCACTATTTTCGTCTCTACTCCTCCGGCTGTTGTTCTAGAGTTGCGGGTAATTTTTTTTTCCCCCTCAATATTCATATTAGTGTTTTATATTTTATATTTGTTTTAAGTTTAATTCATTATATATTTGAGGTTATATTTATGGATTTGATCATAAGAAATGATTCAAGACTTTAGTGCTGGGTTTTATTTATCTCTTAGGATTTTGCAATTCACATATAATATATAATAGTGCTTATTATGCTCAAATTATCCATTTAAGTTGATTTTTTTTATTAAGCTTTACATTCACCTAATACACTACAAAAATTTAAACTTTTAACCACACATATAAATGTGGCTAAAAATATGTTCATGTGTGAGTGAAACTGTTTACCCACACATAATATAAATGTTAGCATGTGTCACTATATTTCTGTAGAAAAATATTTTTACCCACACATATAAATATGTGTGGATAATTCATAGAGCATTACCTACACATATTTATGTGACTAAAAGTATAAATTATATGTGGCTAAACATGTTTGCCACATCTGCAATGATAATGTGGCGACATGTCATCCAATGTGACACGTGGCATGTGACAATTTTTTATGTGTCGGTATAAATTGTAATTTATGTGTAAGCATTTTTTTAATAATTAATAATGCTAAAATAATTATTATTTGTAGATTTAAAATATATATTATCTGTGGATGTTAATATTTTTATTTTAAAATTATAATTCGAAAAAAAAATAAAAATATATATATATATATATATATATATATTGAACACTATCAAAACTATAAATAGAGAATTTACTATAGAAAGCATAAAATTTTTATTATTCGAAATCAAATCATATTACATCATATAACGTTCACATATAATAAAATTACACAACATAAAAGCCATAAAAAGCTTCGTTCCATATCTCTACTTAATTTGCACCCCAAGTGTAAATCTATTGACTTGAATGAGCCGACACCATTCTGCTCAAGCCTCTAGCCATCTGGTTCTTAATTTCTTCGCCAATGATCGATTGATCTGCACATAGATTAACAATCCAACTCAAGTCAACAATCTTGAAAAATTCAGTTGGAACAATCCATTCAAGAAATAGATTTGACTAGATTATATTACTTATAAACACATTTCAAGAAACACGCATTAATTAAAATTAACAAACAATTAAGGCTAAATGTCTAAATCACATTAAATGAAAGCACAAACAAAATGCAAATTACATGAATGACAATAAATCAAACTAAGATATTTAGCAAAAGATTAAGCCTATATCTCGTCAAATAAAAAATAAATTAGTCACCCAGAATATAACAGAAGCTCACACATATTTTAAGCAAACACAATTGAACAATTAATCAAATTTAACAGTAAAAAAAACATATAATAGAAAATAAATTAATTAACTGCGACGATCGGAGAGAACGGAAGGAGTTTTAATTGTTAGCTTCTGCAAATCATTATAATCAATCTCTCAAGTGCTTTCTTTTGTTGGATTCTTGAAAGGCTCTAAGAATCAACTGAACTGCCCTCCATCAAAATGGTGATCCTGCAATTTTCATCCAACACACAAATTGACTAAAGATGAGTACTTTATGCTGCTCAAGATCCAATTAATATCTATAGACTAGTTTCCTAGAGTTAACTCCCCTGATTCTAGCAACTTATGCACAAAGGCTACATCACACTACTTGCATAAATCATCCATACAGTCGACATCTTAACATGCATGATTATAAGATTTGTACTACTTTTTAATGCAAAATCCTATAACAATCTCCAACTTGTGCATTATTCTTGCTAAATACGTTTGCCTAAATTAAAGTGTATCCATCATATTAAACAACCAACTCTAAAGTGTAACTGTTTAAAGTTGAACCTACCAAATATATATACAAAGCAGCCTCTGCCTCTGGAGTGTTCAGAATTTTCCCAAAACCACATCAGTCATCAGAGCACACTTTAGACTCTCATTCATTAACTGCAATAAGGAATTAAAAGATAAGGAATACATAGAAATAGAGATAAAAACTTGCAGAGAATGACAATCAATTGAGTTTATAGCTAATCAACTAACTTTAATTAAAATAACTTACTTGATTTGGCAAATGAGAACACTCAAACTTTGAAAAAATGAAGCATTGAAAATATCATAACAAGACAAACAATTTCTAAAAACAAGCCTACCAAACAAACAAACATACAATGCAAATAAAAGGATTTCAATTAAAGTTATAGATTAAATGACGAACCAAAATATAGTCGAGTACGAGTTGTTAATCAATATAGAATTAGATCGACTAACAACTATTCCAGTTCGCAGCGGCGTAGAAGACATCATGAGATGTAGACAAAAACAGAATTAGATGGCAGCGAAGCGGATAAATCATTTCTTTGGTGACAAATTGGAATCCAATAGACGCAGCAGCAACTCCAGTTCACATTAGCTACGAGGCACGAGCAATTAGGCCGACTGCAACAAAAACAAAATCAAAATCAATAGACGCAGCAACTCCTGCAGTTCACATTAGCTACGAGGCACGAGCACTTAGGCCGGACTGCAACAAAAACAAAAACAAAATCAAACGGCGGCAGAGTGAGAAATCAAAACCAAGAGAGAATGAGAGATAGAAAGATAGAGAGGAAATTGCAATACAAGAGAAGGAGAAGTTGAATCGATGGTGGATTTGTGGGAGAATATGGAAAGAAAAAACTTCCTTTAATATTTTTGAAAGAAGCAAACGTGACAAGTTTTACCGCTAAAATTTTTTATATTTTTTGAGTCGCCGCCAATAATTGAATAGGTGGGAACAAATAATTTTTTTTCTTTTTTTTTTTGATAAAATATTTTTTTTCTAAACCGTAGATAAATGCCCAATTCAAATATTTTTAATTTCGCGAATTTCTTTTTAGTATTTGATGTTCTATTCTCATTTTTCTATCTTTAATTAAATTGTATTGTTTAGATATAATTTACATTTCATCATTAACTCTATATTTATCCAGAAAAAAAAATAATTCTAAGCTATCACATTCGTAGAATTCAAAAATTCATTGAATATATTTTCAAAAAATAGTAAAATAAAAAGTACTAACAATATATTTTCTATTTTTTTTCCCAAAAAACTATATGTTGGCGTTTGAAAGTTTTCAAAAAATAAAACAAATTTAAGTTATAAGAATTAAGAATACTTTAATAATTTTTATAACAAAATTAAAAATGTTTCAAAGAAGAATGTAACTGTAAAATATATTATCAATTCAAGACTTGAAAGATGGTTAATTTATCAATAATGACTCAAAAAATAGATTCTATTGATTTAAGAATCGAAAGATCTAACATTATCAAGTTAAGACTACAAATATAAAAATATATCGATTTAAGGTTTGTAGATTAATTTAATCATAAATTTCTATCCAATAGAGATTAATGTCCAAATTAAATATTCACAATATAATAATACTTTATAATTATTCAAATTTAATTAATATTTGTTACATGAGTAGTTTTTATTTAAAATAATTATCAATAACCAGGATTAAAAATTATTTGAGAAGTTTTAGATTAGATTGGAATTTCAATTATTCAATATCTAAATTGGATAGATTTATCTTTTAGATTTCACATTTTTCTAATTTTGTTTCAATTATCTAGTATCTTAAATAGATTGTTTCAATTATTTTTTATAATTTTGTTTTATCCATTATTTAAAAAATAATTTATAACGAATATATTATACGGCAAATAAAAATAAAAATTGTAAAAAATAATCCAATATATAATCGATCTATAAAATTTAATTCAACATTTTATTAAGTAATATACATAACACTTACTAATCTCATGATTAAATCGAACCCAACAAAATTTAATAATAAAATAAAATATGAAACGTAGCATATATAAACAATTTTTATTAATTGAAAGTATACAATATTTATTAATTTAAAAAATATAATATAATCATCATCGTACTTTATATTTTTAGATAAAGAACACAATGACTTAATATATTATTTTTGAATCCAAAAATATCATCTTATATAAGATCGTACAATGAGTGCAAGTAAATATAGTATTAAAGATACTATATTTCTTTGTATTAACATACTAATATATATATATATATATATATATATATATATTAGAACTTTTCGTAAGAATTTTGGTGATCACACACATCAAAATGTGTTTATTTCTTGAATTTTTTTCTATTTCCACGTTCTTAAATTAAAACATCTGAATTTAATACATAAGAACGATAAAAATAGAAAAAAAAATCAAGAAATAAACATATTTTGATGTGAATATTCACAAAAGTGCTTACGAAAAAGTCCTTAGCATATATAAACTGTATATATATATATATATATTCCAAATTTTATAGTATTTAGACAATTGAACATAAATTTTATTATAAGTTTATTTAATTTATTTTGAAAATTAATAATTAAGTATATAACCGTTAATGTTTCAATTTGTTTTGGTAATAAATTAATATTGATACGATTAATTTGATAGAATATATAAGATTACATTACCTAGATAATTTTAGTTTTATGTTCTAAAAATTAATAATATATCGTTTAGCTTGAAGGATTATTATTAAAATATAACAAGATATATAAATCTTCCTCAATTTTAACGATACTAAATAATTTAAATAATTGGAAATAATTTAAATAATCTAAAATAATTTAAATATATCCACATTTGGGCTATAAATAATCAATTCAAAAGGTCATAATTAAATAATTGGCATCGTAATTAATTTAGAGCCTTAATCATAAAAATCTAATATTCTTTGATATGGAATTATATTCTTAATCAAGTTTTTTTTTTTTTTGAAAAGATATTCTTAATCAAGTTAATCCACCAATATTCCAAAACGCATCAAAATATATCTTTTGGTGAATGATCAATATAATCAATTCCTTATTTTGGTGAAAATATTTTGTTCGAGATATTCAAAAATCAGAAAAAATTGTAGGAGTTAATTTTAAGGAATTGTTTGATGAGTTGAAATTACATAGGTGATTTGAAAGATCGGTGGGTTGATCATAAATATAAAATAATTAAAAAATAAATATTGTGAGTCTTTAATTTTGATTTTAATCCAATATGATATGTACATGTACAAAATTAATTAAGTACATTACTTAAAAATTAATTAACATGTCTCTTTATAATATAGCTATCGTTATATTTTAGTTCATATTTATTTACATACAACATTTATAAATATTGCGTGTGCATCTGTTTATGTATATATTTTAATTAATATTATTTCAACACTTTTCTATTAATTGAAATTCACCTCTTTTTAATTACCTACACATATGGATAAAGTGTAAAAGTGTGTAGTTAATTATTATGTATTAAACAAATAATTATAAAATATTTTAAAAATTAATTTCAAGTGGGTATAACAAATTCCACAAAATAAGGAATCATGATGCACGTGGAAGTTTTACATGCATTTTACCTACATATATACATAACTAAAAATTATGTGTGATTAATTATTATTATATATTTAGTTATAGAAAATTAATAATTAATATAAAATGCCACATAGGCATTAAAAATCAAAAGTAAAACCAGATTTTTTTCCGCTAAACTAAAAATGGTATTAAAATGTTTTAACCACACATATTAAATGTCACAAAAATATACCTACACATTTTCAATTATGTATGGCGAAATACCCACACATAATTATGTGTGGTAAATTTATGTGTGGTTAAAACTTCAATTTCTTGTAGTGATATGATTATATTCGATTTTCTTATAATTTTATATTTGCCCTACCTTTTTTTTAAGTTAGAAGCATGATTGATGATTCTTTATAAAATTTTAAATAGATTCAATAATCAACATGAAAGACGAAAAAAGTTTTCTTTCTTTCCAAAAAGAGAATTTTTTTTTATTATTGCTGAATACTTGGTATGAAACGTCGCAATATTGATGATGGTGATGTATTGAAAATTTTGACATTATTGCTCAATTTATGCAAGGTGCTTAATTTAAATACATGTTTATTTGTCTTACTTGTATCTACATTATAATTATTTTTCGCGCCCCAAGTTAAAATTGTTATGTCCGTTCCTGGTTGGGACCAAAACGGCGTCGTTTTTGGTTGGCGTGCAATTTGTTTTTTCACATCATATATTTTATTCATGCTAGAATATCCACTCACGCATCTTACGTGCAGCCTCATTTTTTCTATACCGAAAATTGAGGGTCACGATAGATTTGGAAAACTTTTGAAAAAATGAGTATTATTTTTTCAATAGTTTTAAACTTTTAATACGAGTCATTTGAAAAAAAATAAAAAATCAGAATTACTATCGACACTCAATAGCAACTAGTTTTGACTATTATCCTTAAAAAGAAAAAAGAAAAAAAAACCTAGTTTTGACTATTTTTCCAAGATGATTGCAAGGTTTATTTCTTCTATACGGGGTTCAGAAAGAACACCCTCATGCTGCTACTGCAAATTTCCAGACATAAAAAGAAACACAATAATATAAAATAAAAATCTACATGATTTGTCTAGATTATTTGGTGAGAACTAGCTAGATGTATGCATGATGCATGCGTTATAAAAATTCCCACGTTCAATTAAGTCCCAAACTCTGATATAGTCTGCAAAGTTGGTCTCCACTGGCCTCCAACACTACAAGACTGTCTTCCCACACCTCTGCTGATCCCACTTTGGTAAGCAACCTTTCACACGTACAATCACAAAAGTGGAAAACATAAACAGCCTGCAACAAACTCATTCACATACACATGCACCAAGTCAAATGATACGTACGAGATCGAAATATATATTTATGAGCATGACTCCTGTGTAGAAGGCCCCCCCGCCGCATATCCGACGCCACGCGCCCGTCTTTTTTTTTTCTTTTTCTTTTTCTCTTACGTTTTCTTTTTCTTTTTTTCTTTTTCTTTTTTCTGTTTTTCTTTTTATTTTTTCTTAAAAAAAACACATATAAATCCCTAAAAAATCCCCCCAAATAAATTATAAAAAACACAGAATAAACCCTAAAAACACCCCTCAAAAAAACATAAAAAATAGAAAATAAACCCCTAAAAACACCCCAAAAAAACCATAAAAAAATAAAATAAACCCTTAAAAACACCCCCCAAAAAACCCTAAGAAATACAAAATAAACCCCTGAAAACATAAAATAAACCCCTAAAAACATAAAATAAACCTCTAAAAACACCCCAAAAAAACACAAAAAAGAAACAAAAAAAAAACCCTAAAAACACGAATTTGTACTATTTAGTGTTCGAATTGGTACTATGGGTGGTGATTTTTTTTTTTTTTGCGCGGGTCAAATGCGGGTCAGAGCGGGTCCGTCTGATGGGCCGACCTATACACCTTATGCACAGGAGTTTTTGTCTATATTTATTTATGTTTTTGTTGAGGGTGGGAGGTTCAGTTTCTGATCGTGTTTCATCTTTTTTTTTATTAGTATTGATAAATCACAAGTATAAGATTCCACCCGACATTATATTATGAATGATAGGGGAATGGAAGATGAAACACAATTGAAAATAAAGGACCTGGTGTTTGAGATTCGTATTCTGATTTCCCACCATTTCTGATCTCCCAACATTACGTACAACGGGAATGTATATCATTAAGTTACACGTGTGTTGTACTTTTTCTACCAGCTTAGTATCTCTCTGTAGTTAATTTCTACTTTTTATGGAATATTAATTATCCGAACCTCTGTCGAAGAAGAAAAAAGAGCCTAGCTATATAATATTACAGATCTCTTCGTTTTATCTTAACATGCTTTACAAATCTTTATAAATCCTAAAAGGATAATTTTTTATTTGTTTTGTCGAATAGACAATCCTTTTTAGAGTTTTATCATCCAGGATCTGAAAGATAAGTTCTTTATCAATTAAGGGATTGAAATATGAAAACCGTCCATCTAGGATTACAAAGAACACATATTTTATTCTTTTTTATATTTTTTAATTATTTTATATCAATTTTCAATAAAAAAAAATTTGTTATTTTTCTATTAAATTTAATAAAGAATCTATCTAAAATAATTTTAAAAAATCGAAATACCTAATTTTTTAGGTCCTATGTTGAAATTAATTTTTTTATCTTTTAGATATTGAATTTATAATTTTCACGTTTCATGTCCTAAATTGACAGATAAATTATCTATCAATTTCTAAATTGATAGTTCTCATTTTTATCCATAGACATGATGAAATATTCTTATGTGTTCAAACTATATATGTTACATCTTTTGTAACACAATTGAATTTATTAGTTTTCATTCAATTTTAATATATTGTGATTTATTTTAATTGTATACTTGTTAAAAGTGATTCATTCTATCCAATTATTATGGAGTTTGTGGTTTTTTTTAGTATTTAATTTTTAATTAGTAATTAATTTTTAAGAAATTAAATATTAAATGGGCATAGTTAACCATACTAACAAGTATATAAAATCCCCAAAAAAATAGTATTTAAAATTAAATTAAAACACAAGAAATTAAATAAAATAGTAAATACAAAAAAATAATAAATTAGATAAGGGGGGGCGTAAATCATAATTACACTATTTGGGCACAAATGATTTCATCCACGTAGAGATAGAGACATTAGCACGCCCAAATTAAATGAAATCTTAATTACCTTAGGTGAAGCGTTGTTTGATGAGTTGCGATGCTGATGTTTATTGATCTCCACGTTTGAAGCTTCAATCTGCTTCAACAATTTCCCTAGCTTCACGCATTTTCTGGCAGCAAATTCTTTCAATACATCTGTGTGAAAAACTCATAACTCAATCAAATTAATCTCCACAATTAACATTGTTTAATTATATATATAATAGTAATAATAATGGTCGAATTAACCTTCAAAGCTAATGAGCCGATAAACGTGACCGAGAAGCAAAGTATCTGCCGGCCGGAGGAGCTTGAGCTGCTTCACTGGCGGCGCAGCAATCACCATTGCGACGTAGTGGCCGGGGTTGGAATTCATAACCTCATTGGCGCTCACCACCCTGTGAATCTTCTGCACCTTGTTTCCGCCACCGCGAGGGTCTTGGATCACAACCGCCGCCGCCGCTGCCGCCTCCGCCGCTTGGCAGTTCCCCATTATCAGCGACTATATAGCTAATGCTATCGATATTTTGTTGAATTTATCAGTAGAAATTCGGTAATGGGATATTTCCGGGATTTAATAGAGGAAAAGCGCAGTAATGAGACAGGGTGACGCCCTGTTCACTTTTTCCCCACACGTATAATAACTAGCATATAAAATTATGAATTTAAGACTCCAATGTTTAATATTTTTAAATCTCAATCCAATAAAAGGTGATGTGATATTAAATATTTATGTCGTTTTCACGTATAATATTATTTACAATTAAGTTAACCACAATTTTATGATGATTTGCATTAATTAATTCAATTAAATAAAAAAATAATTCAATTTTGAATTATAAAATTAATTGAATTAACCATAAAATAGTTCAATTTTAAATTATGAAATGAAATGCGTAATAATAATTTCAAAGATCAAAATTTTCAATCTCTGGAATGTAATGTTTTGAAAATTGGGTCGCCTGATTTTACAGATTTAACAGTGAATCAATCATGTGTCTGGTTCAGTTATGCACAAACTCCAAAATTATATAGTTTTGTGCTATGTGCCAAACCAATTGTGCAAACATGTTTTACGCTATTATTGAATGTTATATATATATATGTATATATGTATGTATTGGTTTAAATGTGAACCATCTTCCCATGTAGAAATTAGGATCCAATCTAGGTCATTAATTAATTAATTTTATGTGGTCAAGATTCATCTAAAAAAATGGAGTTAAAATTACAATTTTTATGTAATTATATTAAGTTGGGGATATAGTAGTAATTCAAAAAGCTCTAGAATATAAAATCCTTTATTTCATGGTATTTCTTATTTTTATGCAATTGTATTTTTGGATAGATATCTTCCTTATTCACGCCTTCATGATCATCATCTTTTAAATTTTGTTTTGTGTGTTCATTGATTACTTTTTTGTCAGATTTCCAACAATAAAAATATTATTTTTTTTTATTTTTTTTTGTTTCAAATATGTGTTTCATTATATATTAGCAATATATAGTTCGAATATTAGCTATCGTTCGGTAATATAATAGCATACAATTCACCACTCGGAAATAATATTTTGTTCATGTTGATGCAACAAATTTATATCATTGTTTTGCAAAATTTTGACAACATATTAGCAAATAATTGGTTACATGTTATTCACATATTAATTATCAAATCTTTACCAGCATGTTAGCAAATCGTGGCTAATATATTAGTAAAATTGTGTTAACATTTTAGCAACTATTTTTCCAACATGTTAGCAATATACCAAACAACAATATACACATAATACAAAGATCATCATTTGTCCTGGTCACAACTAATTATCACAAAACATAAATATATATATATATTTATACATTTGTCATTAAGATTTTTTTTTTTATGAAAATGCTAATGCATTGTTAATGTTAACATTACCATATGCTAACGAAAATATTATAATAATACTAATGTAGTGTAGCTGACAAAAACTTGTATGAGATTGTCTAACGGCTCTCTTGAGTTAGATGGGTCAAATAGGATCCAAATCCACCGAAAAACTTGCCCAAACCCGCAAAATGAGTCAGGCGCGTGAGCTCCACGCGCTCGCTCACGCGTGAATCGCTAGGTACAAAGTAAAGTATCATTATATATGAAGTAAAAGTATCACTAATTATACGTCGAAATATCATCAACTATAAAGTATTTTCACATGCTAGGAAGAAAATAAATGAATTATTATCTGCATAAATCATAATGTGGGATTTTAATTTAGTTGATTCATTTATCTTTTTTTTTTAAAATATGTTTGTTGATTCTCCAGACATCACATATCATCATGTATGAAGTAAAATATCACTTATTATGTGTCGAAGTATCACTTAATATGAATATATTGAAATATAATCAACTATGAAGTGGTTTCACATGCTAAGAAAAAATGAATTATTCATAATGTGAACTTTTTTTTATTTAATTCATTTATCTTTTTTTAATATGTTTGTTGATGCTACAGACAACAAGTACCACTTTGTATGAAGTAAAATATCACTAGCAATGAAGCCAAGTATCATTACATATAAAGCATCTGACAGTCGCCATTTTCTTTCATTTTCGATTTTTTTGAGTTCTTTTTATAATTTTGTTTTTTTTTTTCAGTTTTTTAAAATCTTCATTTTATATCGAGCTCAATGCATGAGCCCACACGTTAGCGTCGGGCGAATGCTTTGAGCGAGATGCCGGATACAAAAATTAAATTAATTTAATTCTATTTTAGGGTTCACTAATTTCATTTTATAGTATATATTTATTTCAAAAAAATTTAAATATACATTTATAAAAAATGAAAAAAATAATAAAAATAAAAAAAATAAAAATGAAAAGAAAATGGGGAATTGAGAGGGGAATGGAGACCACTAAAAATAAAAAAGAGATCGCCTAATGGGTCAAATAGAGATCCGTCTAACATAAGAGATCTGTTAGACGGTCTCACACAAATGTGCCTCAGTGTAATTATATATGTTAATTAATAGAATCATATGCGTTTAATATTACATATGTATAATCATTATATAACTTTTATTCTAATTAGATATGATTGGTTAGCATATGCCAAATATTTCATTATCACTGATTATATTGTTGTAAATGTTTATTATATCTCAATTAAAATATGCTTAATTGACATTAATTATGTTGCTATAAATGTTTATTTAATCCCAATTAGGATATGTTTCATTAACATAGACAAATGTTTCATTAGTTTCAATTATATTGACAACGAATAATACATTAAGATATTTTTTATATGAGAATATTAATGCATTGCTAATGTTAGCATTGACATATGCTAACAAAAATATTATAATAATACTAATGTAGTATAATTATATCTGGTAACACAATCATACATGCTTAATATTACATGTGTATAATCAATGTATAACTTCCATCTTAATTAAGCATGATTCGTTAGCATATGATAGATGATTTGCTATCACATCAATTTTAGAATTGAACAATTTAATTTTATTGAATTTTATTATTTGTTGTTGTTAGCATCGTCGTATGCTAACATAAGTATTATGTAATGCTAGAAGAATATATTATACAATGCTAAGTTGCTAATAAAGCAATAATATCGTGGATTGAAGTCAAATAATGCAACTAACAACTTTGAATCAAACAACCATAACTTTGTTCATGATTAATATTTTTTGAGATTTTTTTTTTATTGAAAAGAAGGCTCGACTAGCTTTCCAACAATACAAAACTTGTTATTTAATAATTTCATAACAAAATCAGTTTTGCATTTAAAGTTAGGTGTTGTGAATGGAGTGATATTGCTTCGTTAGCATGTGATTATGTTTCGTAGGCATATGAATGTGTCTCAATTAGCCCGCATCCTAGAATTCCGCTATTTTTTTTTCAATTTTGACATAGACGTGAAAATTACCAAAATGCCACCGCGTTTTTTGAAGTTCATTTTATTTATAGTCTGCCACCGCCTCTTTGACCAAATATTGAACATTGAATTTCGAAGGATATGCGGTGAAAGATTAATTTATAGTTTACACACTAGGAGTGGTTTACACAAAAACCACCCATATATATATATATATATTGATATATATCATATATGAAATAACTAAACCTAATTTTATTATAATAAATGTTTAGCATATAATTAAAATCAATATCAATATCTAATTTATAGCATTTTTAATTAAAATTAATGGAGTGGAAAACTAAAATCTAAAATAATGGCTTGTGAAATAATGTTTAGCAATGTTTTTTATTGTTATTGTATTGTATTATTTGTAATTAAAATCATTGTTTAAATTGTATAACATTCAATTATATATCTTCTCATGATCTAGCTAGTATTTGATGTTCTTGTTTATTTTTCTAAATATTATGCTTTGAACTGCTTAACATATGATACAACTATCGGTAAACACTTTATTTAGTTTGCATTGATATAAATTAGGCCTACTTTTAAAACTTAATTTAATATATTTATCATGATATATGTTTTATTTTTTATTACATGTATTGTAATGGTATATATATACATATACAATATGTATAGATATCATGTAATGAGTCATCCGATTTTTTCAAAATGGTTTAACTAGTCGAACCAGTAACATATTGACCCAATAAATTAATCAATTTGAGCCTAGTCTATACTATATTAAAGCAAAATCTTTTGCATGGAAAATTCCCGCCCAAAATGCTCTTATCCCGCCCAGATTCTATAATCTATTCTATATTTATATAGATTATACATTATATATTATATATTATATATGTATTATAATATTAATGAATATATAGGAGTCATGATTACTTTAACTTCTCATATTCATTCTCATGCGGTTTTTTTAGCAGATTTTTAGGAAATAAGTTAATCGTAAGAAATATATATATATATATATATTTCAATATAAATAAGAGAACGAATCCTGTTTGTAACCTATTATATATTAAATAAATATTTTTATGTAGGTGTACATCTGAGCTATTTAACTATACAAGTCGGGATGTGAACCCTTTAAAAATCTATTTAAACATACCAAAATCAAAATTCCTAATTTTATCTATATAAAAATATACATACTATTTTTCTTAGATCTTTTTTGTATATATAAAAAATAGATTTTTTCAAATATTTATATGTAGTCTATATTTTTCTATATATAGTGTGTATGTATTTATAGATTATTATAGTTTCTTCAATATAATTAAGTTTTTTTTTCGTATCTTATTTTGAAACAACTAATTGAAGTAAGTGATTTAATAGTTTTAAATTTTGAATAATTATTAGTTCGAAATAATGTATTAGCATAAACATCTAACGGATTATGAAACTGCTCACAATAAGTTACTAATGACCTATTAGATCACACGGGGAATAAAATATGTCCAAATAACATCATCTCATATTCAATCGCGCAACGCGCGTGGGTATATCTAGTTTGGGTTAAAACATTATTGGCAAGATATAACAGCATAAAACAAAATAATGAAAATTACCAGTAGAGGTAAACACGTTTCATAATTAAAAATTGAACTATTTTTTCACTTAATTAAGTTAATTAATTAATATAAATTTGTGTAAGTTTGTATTTAATTTAATTGTAAAGAACTTTTTCTTTTTTCAATTCTTTTTTTTTTTGTTTCTAATAATTAAATTTTAATTCAAAATTAAATGGTAATTAAAAAAGACAATTACTATGGTATGTAAAGAAAAAGGGGAAACATATGTGCGGTGTTTAAAGAAAAATGATGGTACATTTATGAATAGTAAAAAAATAATTAAAAATCTTAATTAGGTAAAATAAACTATAATTAACAAGTGTAAATATTAAACTAAAGCAAAAGAAATTTAAATTGAAGAAAAAAAAACTAATAAATTGATCGTTTCGCAAAGAATGTAGCAAAATTGTCTTGCAAATGATTTGTCCGCTTTAGAAATGGGCCTTCTGCTAATGAAGTTTGGGTTCACATCAATTCTAGTCGTTATACCCATTGCCCGTTAATTATGAATTTTGATTAATACGTGTATTAGTATGTGACGGAGATATATTCGAATTTGAATATTAGGTTTTAAGATTTTATTACATCTTTAAATTATTTCTTTTAAAGTTTATTTTACATTATAAATGGATAGATACAGGTTATTATACTAGCGGAATTGAAGTTTAATAAATGAATAATTAGAAACATAATAATTGAAAACTGCCTATAATATTTCGCGAGTAGCAGCATAAAATCATTTACACTCGATTATAAATACTGCACGAGGTTTACAGCTCATAATCGTTTATTATGCAATAATTAGTTGGCGATCAGCTTCTAAGTTCTAAGCTCTCGTGATTAGTTGTGTACTGCGTCAGTTTGAATTACATTATAACTCGATTGATTTAGAATGACCATCAACTTAGTTTGTTCGATCAAATATAACAAAACGAATAACTCTGTGACTCCATCTAATGATTATTCACGATATTAAACAAGTTAAAGTAGGAAAGTTTAATTGGACAAGAAAATAATAGTTCAAGAGTTTCGTGTGCCTTAACCCTTATAGATTAAGATGGGACTGATTTGTACATTTTCCAATACGTACGTTATTAAATATTGTTATTCAAGTTGAAAAAGTAGACGTTTCTTTACAATTGTTTTTTTAACGACGAGAGTAGGTAAACGGACCTGATCATGTATTGCAGATTCAAATTTAGCTGTGTTTGTGAGATTGAACTCAAGATATTCGATCTCAAGTCTATACAACTCCATCACTATAACATATGCGTACAATTTTATTTTATTTTTACAAAGTTAATGGAGGGAAAATTAACGATTCATGATCTCTCATTTTTATGAAAATTAAAATGAATTAATTTAATTTTTTTAATTAATCAGCTCGCTCAGTGCACGAGCCCAACACTAATGGTGAGTGCCCCCTAAGAAACAATTTATGATAAATAATTACCTTTATTAATTAGCTTCATGATGGAAACAACCCTCAATAATAAATAGGTCAGACCAATAATTGATAATCCATCCGTTTCTGAATAAATGTCATTCTGGATGGATGCACACATATTAATAAAAACATTAATTAGATAATTAAATTATCTTATACACCTTTATATGAATAGATTAAATGAATTAAATATGGTTGTTTGAATGCATTAAATGAGGGCAAATATGAGAAAAATGTAAAATTTTTACAACGATTGTTTAGAATGACATTTTTTTGTAAAATAAAATTTAAGCGCTAAAATGACACTTATTGAGAAATGGATAGAGTATAATTTTAATTGAAAAACAAAAAATAATTAATTATGACACGTAATATGAAATATGGACGGGCACAAAGGATCTAATCCGATTTGGCGATTTCTTCTCCCCCATCTGAAAAAAAGCTAATGTTTTCTTGAAGAATGAACAAGGAAACAATTTTTATGTTTCTGCACTTACTTTTTATTTTTCTTCCTTTAAAAAAAAATCCATTATAATTTTTTTAGAACTAAAAATAACAATCTATCGCTTATTTAATAATAGTGATAAACATTTAAAAATTAAATTGAAGTTGTTGCTTAACAAAGAAAAACTGATACCGTTTTGGGTAAATTCCAGTTCCATGGATTAGTTTAACGTGATTGCTTTAAGAAAAAATATATAAGAATGTATAAAGATAGTCACTTTTGAATAAGATTTTAAGTTTGATAAGGACACCATTAAAATCATGAGTTTTACAGTAACTTCTAAAAGTAAAAGAAAAAAAAATACTCTCATGACAAAAGCAGTGCCCACCCCTAAAGTATAGTAAAATTTATGGTGCACCGAGTGCAATGTACTAAGTATCACAATAGATAATTATATGTTACAATATATAATTAATATGGTAGTTAAGTGTCATAATAGGCACATGGCTATAGATTCTTCCCCAAAAGTACTTAGGAAACCAATTTTCAACATCAATAAATTTTACAAATAGGAACGGGCAACATATGTATATGTTGGTTAAAAAAGAATTAAATAGGTTTAGAGAAATAGATAATTATGACACGCAACATATGCATATTTGTTTAAAAAATAACTGTATTTATTTTATGCTTTAGAGAAATAGATAATTAGAATTGTCGAATATTTGACATTATTTTATGCTTTATCGCCATGTTTCATATTATGTATTCTTATCATTTGGTTAAAGTGTAAGAAATTAAGATGTAAGTTCAAACCATAAGCAACTAACGTGTAAGATCATATACTAATACCGTGTTCATGAGAGAGATGTGCACTTTCACCTTTTGAATTGATAAATGAGTAGATTAGATTGAATTTATTTTACACTCCCGAAAATTTAATTTGGAAGCTTCATCTCAATAAATTTTTTGGAGATATTTAGTAAAAAAAAAAGGTCTTTAATTAAAAAAAAAAATCCCCAAAAAAGATATAGACACCGAAGGAAGAGTCGTGTTGAAGAATTGTACAGTATATTAAAAAATATTGTAATTGTGAATGTGAAGGGTCCAGATCCACAAAATTGAAATTGATGTCGCCTTTCGCGGTTGTCTGGGAAAAGACTTTAAAATAAAAGAATAAATTTAGCATCTGCCTCCGCATCTATTTTATCTCCATCAACATTCAACACGCACATACTTTCTTCAATCGACAGCGTTATAATTGATATTCATTATTGTTTTTCGCTTATATAAAATCTGCACATTTTGCAGATTTCTGTTGCATCATTAATTACCAGCTCGATTTCGCCCCCCTCTCTCCCTCCCCTAGTTTCCTAGTTCATTCCTAACTTTTTCCGCTCATAATTTCTTGTGAGATCCGCCGAAAAGACAAACAAGAGCTCTTGATTCGATCAATCTAATCCGTACACACACTAAAGTCTTATATATATAATTATATATATACATATATTAGCGTACGCATTTGCTAGAATAATCCAATTTCTGAGTTTCGCTTTTGGCGGCGCCCTGCTCCTTGCATTTCAGGTTTTTTTTTTTTCAATTCTTATTATCGACGATCGTATAATAACACTGTTGTTCTTTTGTTTTTGTATGACTCGATTGAATTTTTAGTTCTTGATGGATTGTATACGTTTTTGTGTTTGATGACGTGCGGGGGTGGGCAGAGAATGGGTAAGAATGAAGGGGATCGCGGTGCGGTGAAATCTCGCGGCGGATCAGATGAGAATTTGATGTCGTGTTCGTCGCCAAGCGAAGGAAAAGGGAAGAGATTGTGGAAGAAGGTGAAATACCAGCTGGTGGAGTACCACGCGCTGCCTGGATATTTGAAGGACAATGAATACATTCTTGGTCATTACAGGGCTGAATGGCCTTTGAAGCAGGTCTTGCTCAGCGTTTTCACCATTCACAATGAGACTCTCAACGTTTGGACGTAAGAATTGTGTTTTATCCGTGCTTTTGTTTTTGTTATTATTACTTTTATCAGTATATTTTGTTTACGTTATGGCTTTGGTTTGTAGCATGGTGATTCCAGTGATTCATGGTTGCAATTTTTATTCGATGTTCGTGAACATTGTTATTTGTTCTTTTATAGAATAAGATTAAATTCGTTGTTTGGTATAAGCAGAATCAATGTGAAAGAGGAGCAAACCAAAATTATTGGTACAAGCGGAATATTTCATGGTCTCTGGCTCTTGCATTGACAGTGCACTGAATTCAGAAAATGCTAGCTGGTTAGGAGGACAGTATGTGATCTCTAGAGCTGGAGTTTAGGGCAACAACTGCGTTCAAATTTCTAATGTGGAGCTTGGAGGAAGGGGATAGGCTCTTAGTTTTTGGTCCAGTTCTCCTTGATAATATTCTGACTTATTTGTTTGTTCACATACATGCTACTACTACTGTCGACAAAAAACTGTGCAATAAGTTGTTTACCTTTATGGAGTCATTTATTACTTTATCGTGTGACCTCCTGCCCTGAAAGATAGTATCTGGCCATAAAGGATCAATGACCTCTTGGTTCCATAGATCACAACAGTAAGTTTTATTCTGATCATATTTTAGAGGACTAAGGACCGTTAGATCTAGTTTGAAAAGTGGAAGAGCTCAATGTAGATTTCTTTATTCGCTCTCTTCCTGGGATGTTGGTCCAGGGAAATATTTTTTGTTTGATATTAGTTAATTTTCAAACAGGAATCAAGTTCCTCATAACACATCATTTAGCTAGTCCCTTGATGAGAGATAGGAAATCAAATTTAATGCATAATATCTTACCTTGTTCTGTTTCATATCACACCGAAAAGTACTTTATTTTTCATCTGATCTTAATGCTTCAATTTGACTCCTGTAGTAATGAATGATTAAGGTAGATATCATACTTAAAATATTACTTTAATTGGTAAAGGAGTTAGCGTTTCAAGCTATAGCTGCTGAAAGTAAGGCCTTTAATGTTTGTCTAAATGTTCACCTACCATCTTCTTTCTACATTGGATTCTGTGGTTAGTCTGATTAATTACTAAGCCTCACCTGTGTGGTGGTTAGTACTATCTTTTGCAATGTTTTGGCACCTTCGAGCAGCACAAATCTTAAAAATCACCTGGAGAGGAGCAGTAAGTGTTTGAAAGATTATCACATAATGGCTTTTGAAATGAACAATATGGGGTGTCCAAGTTACACTGATTGATGGCCTTGCATTTCATAGACCATAGTTTATAAAAAGGTTGGTTGAGGATGGGGAATTTTTATTTTTGAGTTGTGGCTTCATATCAAATGCTGGTTTTTGGATTAGACTATCATAAAGAGCATGCTGGAGAGATTGCCACTTTTTCCTGTTCCTTTCTTTCTTTTGGAGAAATGCCTAACACTAATTCTACCACAAATAGGCTTGAGAGGCTTTCGCTGCATGTTGGAAATACATCGTTATATTGATTTTCTGGATTTATTGTTTGTTCTTTCTGCTTGTCCTTCTTTTATTATTATCATTATGTCGGGCTTATGTCAAGGTGGTGTTGATGCCATTTTTAGTATCTTAGTATGGCTAGATCTTTGTGGAATTTCTCCATCATTGATACAATCTTTTTCTCCTCTGTGTAGGCATTTGATTGGCTTCTTCCTTTTCCTCTCTCTAACCATTTACACTGCTATGATGGTCCCAAATGTTGTGGACCTGCCTACTAGACTACAGAATTTCCCGGACGTGCTCAGAAAAGCTGATATCCAGAAATTGCATGCAGAACTTATTACTTGTCTCCCGTCCTTGCCACATATGCCCGACCTTCACAGACTTCGAGAGGAGTTAAAAACATCATTGCCTTCAATGGACTTACTGTCTAAATGGCACATTATGGAACTCCTCTCTAACTGTTTACCGGAGAGTCTGTCTCATAGCAACCACACTGATACTTGTGTTCTGGTACTCTACTTCGTTTTTTACTTCTGTGTTCTCTGGATTGCTTAATTCTTTGTCTTATCCTTGTCCCGCATACTTGAGTTTCCATGGACCTAAGAAGGTTGAAAATTCATTTTATGGTTTCTTAACCTACAAATCAGAAGTAGTCGCTATATGTTCAACTGTATGCATTTATTTGTTGGTTTATGTTTAAACTAAATTGGCTAAGTAAATTGTATTTTATATATCATCATCCAGTCATCACCAAGAGCAAATAGATCAGAGTTAGGAAGGTTATTCATAATATTAAGTACACAAGGGAAATGCCAAAGTGAGATTACGAGTCATTGATGGCTTATATTTCTGCATATTTTTATTCTTTGTTGCTTCTTAGTTAGTATTTCTTTGGCATGTAATACTCCTGAGAATTTAGTTAAGTGGTATTTTGTTGAATTATCACCTCATCTAAAAGCAAATAATATACTTTGACATTTAATTTAATATCTTCACCACACCCCATTATGTGCAAGCTGGTTACTTTGTATAAAGCCTTACACAGAGAAACTTCTATAAATGAGTGATGCTGAGATTTGAACATCTTTCTTTTGGCTTGGTTTTGATATCATGTTGAATGACTACCTCGTCCAAAAGCTTAAGTGGATAGGAGTATCATTTTAACATTTAATTTAATGTCTTCAACATATTGCACTAGCAACTTAGACTCACTTACCAGTCTTGGCCTCATCAATAGTGTCTTTGATGCTATAATGTTGGGCCTGGAATCTGAAGCTCTCTCCCCATGTTATTTGAAAAGTTGGGAGATTCTGCTAATCCGAGAAGGTCAAGATAAGGTAAATATAAGTTTGTTAAATCTGATTCTAGCAAACTCAAAAAACTTAAGTAGTTGTTAAGTAATTCCATGATCAGGAATTGATCACATTCTTCTACATAAGACCAACTTACAAAAGGTAAATCTTAAATGATTGTTAATAGTAAATGTATTGAAGTGTCCCTTACTCGTGACTTCTACATTGGATACAATGAGAATATGTCTAGTTGTTACCAATTGTGCATGTGTATACCATTTACTCCATTAGATATAAGAATACCTTGGTGGTCTTCTTGATCTGCTGCTCTGGCTTTACAGACCATTGAAGTTGCTTGACTTGGTTTTTGCGGGATAGATCTAGCTACGGTGCTCGAGTTTAGGCCCCTGCTAGTTAATTCTATTGTGCTTTGGCCCTTCCTGCTAATTCAGTACAGGTGTGCTAGTGGCCGCACTGATTCTTATGACTTATGAGTGCAGTCAGGTGCTATAGTCCGCACGGAAACATGCATATTATCTTACTTTTGAGTTTGCCATTTGGGGCATGGTGCACTTCCTATTTCATGATTTGTATCGGCAATTCTAATTTCATGGACCATTTCATGAGAAAGATAGTTAAAACATTTGGGTTGATTTCCGGTAACTTGCATGCAATTTTATCAGTGTTTAACATAGTTTGCATTGTCTAATTATTTTCAGCGTAGCATGAAAGAGGATGTGGCAAACATAATAGCTCCATTGTTGGTGAGGCCAATCACACGTTGGCCATTCTTTGCTTTCTTAGGAGGGGCCATGTTTTGCTTGTTAGCCAGCAGCACATGCCACTTGCTCTCCTGTCACTCTAAACGCGTAGCTTACATCATGCTTCGGCTTGACTACGCAGGGATTGCGGCCCTTATCTCGACATCCTTCTACCCACCTGTCTACTACTCCTTCATGTGCTATCCTTTCTTCTGCAATCTCTACATGGGGTTCATAACTATTCTGGGAATTGGTACAATCCTGGTATCCCTTCTCCCAATGTTCCAGAATCCAGAATACCGTACCTTTCGAGCATCCCTCTTCTTCGGGATGGGTTTCTCCGGTGCAGCACCTATCCTGCACAAGCTAATCTTGTTCTGGCACCAGCCGGAAGCGCTCCACACAACAGGATACGAAGTTTTGATGGGGGTATTTTATGGCATCGGAGCACTGGTATATGCGATGAGAATCCCTGAGAGATGGATGCCGGGGAAATTTGATATCGCGGGGCACAGTCACCAGCTTTTCCATGTTCTCGTTGTTGCTGGAGCTTATACACATTATCGTGCCGGACTAGTGTATCTCAGGTGGAGAGACCTGCAAGGATGCTGAGGCCTGAGAGAGAGATGCAGCTCCAATATTTAGAGTCAGTTTAGGTGTAGATTTGTGCGGTGGGAAATCTCGCTGCCATGTTTATGATCTGGTGTAGTAAATAATTGGAGTAAATGGTCTGGACATTCGTCTTCTGTTAAATGCTTGAAGGAGAACCTTTTTTTTTTTTTGAAAAAGAAATGGTTTCTTGAAGAAGAAACAAGTATTATGTATTATTGTGGTGTTGTAGGTGAAATGTATTTGTGTTAATGTTGGTTTAGTGGAAGCTAATATTAGTTCACAATCTAAGAAAAACATTGTGTATATACAGGTGTCGAAATGCCTTTCAAAATAGTTGGGATTTATTGGCAGGCCCAAATAGGCTGGCCTCTTTGAGCCTATGGTTGATGCGGGCTAGCCTGTTGGATCTTTTTTTCTTTTTTTTTTTTAAGTTTATTAATACTTATTTCATAAAGTAAGGAAAATTAAAATCGCATAAATAGTTTTAAATAAAATACATCTTTCATATGTTAGATTGCATATAATTGTTTCTGTAACTCTCTCTTTTTTTTTTATAATTTGGTTTAGAGAATAATAATAATAACATATTTGATATATTTTTATGTGTAAATATATCCATGTATTTAAAGTTGAGATAACAAATTCTTTTTTGTCCAGCTTTTATAACTCATTCTTTTTTATTCAAACTTGTTCAAAATCTCTCAAATATCCTTTCTAAATTGTGAGTTCAGTTAATATATTCTTTTGACAATTTTTTGTCCTTTTTGAATTTAACCTAAAATCAAAGTCACGAAAACACAGCTTGCCACAACTTTCATCACTTCATTCTTTTGTCTCGACAAACACAGTCTGCCAAAGTCGCGAAATCGATGAAACTCACGAAGCAGCAGCGAATTAAACTCACGAAATTCCTCAATTTTTATCTCGACTAAGTAAACTCACGAGAAGGGCCCTAATCAACAACAATCCCCATCTCACAAAATCCCGTTGACGGGAGGCCTCAAGAGGACGAAGATCTCGAGCCATGGAGAATTTTCGAGTCATGGGCTGTCAATTATCAACAGGTTAGAACCTAAATTCGTATTTTGTGGTGTTTGGAATATTTCGAACAATTTCATGATTCATGAGGAGCAATTTAGGGCATTTGTATTGTGGAGTTTTGTGAATTAAAATTTGGGAATATGTTTTAATGTTGGAAAGTTGTGAAATCTATGAAATTTTGTGAATTTAGATTCATAGGTTGTTGCGTGGATTGTGAATTTCATAGCATAAATCTAGAAAATATATTCACGAGAATCTCATCTTGTGATAACATATGCTCATGAAAAAGATCTCGTGAGAATATATGCTCACGAAATCAGCTTACGTGACTATATATGCTCACGAAATCAGTTTTCGTGTTATTTATGAAATATATGTTCTAAAGGCAATATTTTTTTCACGAAACATATTTTCGAGTCAATATTTTATCACAAAATTAGATATCGTGAGTATATAGTGTCTCGAAATGGAATACCGTGAGTATATATTGTCACGAAATGAGATATTGTGAGTATATATTGTCACGAACTAGTGAACTGTGAAAATTATTCTCATGAAAGTTTTGTTTGATAATTTATCGTGCTTGCGTTTTTTATGTGATAATTAATTCTTCTTCTCAATCTTTGATAAATTTCATGCATGTTCATATCTTTAGCATGACTAATTATTTTTAATTATATTTGTTCATATTTATTTTATTTTTCATTATTTATTGATAAAAAAATTTATTATTTAAAAAATAGTGTTCTTGGGTATGGAAAAGAGAGACTTTACAGAACATCACTTGCGGGATCAATTAAAGAAGTATTAGCGATCATCAATAGCGGGCCACAATTAATAGAACATTTTAGGAGAGATTGATGTTTCGATCATTTGATGGATTTTGTGGGTGGAAACAGTAGTAATAATACTTTACACGCATTGTTGAGTAGGTGATCGGTATTTTATTTCACTTAAAATACTACTCACAAGTGTACCAGGTAATTTATAACAAAACAATGGTGAGCAAGGTCGTATCCACAGAGACTGGCTATGCAAAGCAGCTAATTACTCAATTATGTTGTTTTACTTTATCTAGAGAACCAAAATTAAGATTGATTTTAATTAACTAAAATGCTATAAAGAAATAAATAAATCAAGCAGAGATAACTGGATAAACAGATAAAAGACGGATCCTAGGGTGCTGATGCTAAATGGATTTTTCGATTCTTAGACAATTTATTAAACCAGTTTAATTCTAAATCTTGTAGGAGAATCACTAAATTATCTAGACCCTCTCTGTCGAGTAAGTTCTAGACGTAGATTAGATTCTAATTCTTATCTCTCGATCTCAAATTATTATCTAACTCCAATTAATACCTCAGATTTATTCTCCTACGACACCTACCAATCTCCCGATCTAGCAAGCTCGTGTTATGCAATCTTAATCCATTAACCTATTAACCTCTCTCGAGTGAATAATAAATTAACTACACAATTGTAAATGTTGATCAATTCATTCACAAAAGACAACTATAAACAAGGATGCATAAACAAGAAATAGAACGGAACAATAAATTACTTTAAATCAAAAATCCATCAAACATCCATAACCTTAGGATCGCTAATAATTTAGCTACTCATATTGTATTTAAAATCCAAAGAAACTAAATACAAATAAAAAACTGTCATGATAATCCGGAATGAATAAAGCATAAAATAAACTTAGTCTTATGATGCGCTTCTTCAATCTCTCGATGGTCTCTTCTCTGGCTTCTCCGGGATGTCTCTGCTCTCTCTATAGGGTAAAAGTTGTCTAATTTTCGTGCTCCAAGAAGCCTTAAATAGTTGAATCGAGTTTGGATGGGTGTTGGAGTCGAACAAGGAAAGAGAGGAAAATCCGCCTCAAACCGCCTCACAGTGCACGGGCCGTGCACTAAGGTAGTTCTAGTGCACGGGCCGCGCATAAATCACTAATCCAAAATTGCCTAGACCCGCACGGTCTGTGCGCTAAGGATTCTTGGCGCATGGGCCGTGCGCCAGCTTCTGCCACCCGACACTCTTCACCGTTTTGCTCCCGTTCTCACTATCCGATTGACCCGATTCAAGTTGCAGCGTGCTCCTCACTCGATCCTCTATGTTTGTAGGCACTTTTCAAGCTCAAATTGATCTCATAAAATATTTGGCACTAAATCCGTTCAAAAAGAGCAAAAACGTGACACTGCACAAAATATAGAAAACTATGCGAAACTTGTTAATTTATACATGCAATGCTCATCAATTACTATCCAAATAGACTTCAAAATGCATGTAAACCATTGAAAAATAAGGGTTTATCAGTAGGAATCTGATCATTGATGGTGCACAGGAGCACGACATTTGGTTCCATATTGGAGGAACCAACATTAGATTTTCCTCTAGTGAGTTTGCATTAGTCATTGGTCTGCAGTTCGGGGATTCAATTTTGATCCATCTTCATCGTATGAGATTCATAAGACCTCATTTTTATTAGTGTGTATTGTTGAAGACACATATAAGAGTGAATGACCTACTTGAGAGGTTTAAGGCGTATAACCTAGGAGATGACGCTATAGATTATATGATAGCCGCCAATGTGTTGTTCCTGCACAACATGATACAACTCCACATAATCATATATGTCATGTCCAACACCTGTGTTACAATAACTCTAATGTGTTAATAAAAAACATAATGATCATCACTAATGGATTTCAAATAATATTTATAAAAGTAAGGTATCGAATAACAGCTGCTACATGAAAACGAGGCATTTGACCAAGTTGAAATTCACTACATTCACATGTTTTCTCTTGAAGTTCAACTAGGAACCTCTTATCGTTCTTTTGTACTTTATACAAATTTGCATTATGATCTCGAACAACATATTGCCGAATTATATCCACTTGTTTGTAAAGCTTCTTGTAAGCCTCTTCTGTGAGTATATGATCTTTCGACACTGTTCTCTCGCGTCTCTCACAACCTCAATGAGAGAACATATGGGGAAACTTTTAACCCACAACAAACGGGTATTGAAAGATTCTGCTGCATTTGATGTCATAAAGTTGTAACGACCTATAGGGAATTTAGACCGTGCCTAACGATGTATCGCTATACTCATCAAAGTATTGTAAACTTCTTCCTTACTTGCAATCATCGATAAATATTTCAGAAAATTTTCATTCATATATGCAAATGCAGTACTTCGAAACATAGAAATAACATGACGACCTAAACGGGCTAGATTCTTTGCTATGTAGTAATAGTACAATCCATAAACTGGTGTAGGATACACTGCCTTAACAACATTCTTGATGTTCACATGTTGATCTGAAACTATCACTAAATCATCACGATCTCCAAAAACCCTCTTAAACCGATCTAGGAACCATGTCTAGGCCACATCATTCTCAATAGGACCCACACCAATGGTAAGAATGAAATACTGCTCATTACCGCCATTTGTGACAACGACAAAAAGAATACCCTTGGTCTTCCCATTGAGATGAGTGCCATCAATGGTGAGAACTGAAAGTACACATAGTTTGAATTAGAGTTGTCAAAACGGGCCAAGCTCGTCGGGTCAACTCATGCCCTCCATCTTTTTAGATAGGTAGGACTTTAAATTTGAAGTCCGTTTTTCTTGCGGGCCGGGACGGGTAACCCGCCAAACCCGCTGATATATATATATATATATATATATATCTATGTATGTATTATTTTTTTAGTTAAATAGTATTTATGATTAATATGAATTATATGATAATATCCCCATTCTCACAAATGTTTGTAAATTGTAATTTGATTAAAGTTTCTATGCTTATTTAGTTGATTATTTCAATTTCATAAAAAAAGATGTTTCAATATTTTAGTTCTAATATATAATCTGGATACTAAGCTACATGTTCAATTAGTAAAATTCATCAAACATATCTATAGCAGTTCAAGGTTAATAATATATTTATCATTATTGAAATTTAAAACTCGAATTTAATTACAGTAAAAAAAAGGAAAGCCCGCAGGCTTAGGTGGGGGTAGGTAGGACTCTTTTTTTTAGGTCCGCCACTCTGGTGGGCTTTCTTGTCTTGCCCGCTAAAAGACAGGCTTTCTGAGCCCGCTGCCGGTCCGTTTTGACAACTCTAGTTTGAATGCTGCTCTACAAACTCCTAGAGTAACAAACGTTGATGAACCCTTGATTTTCATGGCTTTTATGCAATTATGAGATCTAGTTGGATAAGAGTTCATGTGCATTGCATGCATATATTGAAAAGTTGCACATAGTTTTTCATATTTTGTGCAGTGTCACGTTTTTGCTCATTTTGAAAGGATTTATTGTCAAATGTTTTAAAAGATGAAAGTAAGCTTAAAAAGTACTAGGAAGATATATAATCAAGTTAGGAGCATGTTGCAAAAGGAATTAAGTCAATCAGATGAGAAACAAGTGAGAACGGAGCAAAACGAAGTGTGCCGGGTGACGACGAAGGGAGCACAGTCCGTGCTCTATAGATCACGGTCTGTGCTCTATTTCTTTGCCCCGACGCCTTGAGATTTTGAATTTTAAGCACGGCCCATGCTCCCCTGAGCACGGCCTGTGCTCTGTTTGGTGATTTTTGGCGAGTTTCTTTCATGGATCGGGTTTCTTCCATTCTTTAGCTTGAACTTCCTCCACTATTTAAGGACTGATTATGGACGAAAATTTAATAAATTTTACCTTAGAGAGAGAGAGAGTGAAGAACATCGTGGAAAAGTCAGAGGAGAGACCACAGATATCGAAGAAGCATCATCTAAGCCTAAGTTTATTTTATATTTATTTCAACTGAGACTATCATGTTGACTATTTTTATGTATTTATTTTCTTTAGATTTTGAATATGACAAGAGTAGTTAATTTCTTAGAAATCTTAGGGTTGTTGGATGTTTATGGATTTATGATTTGAAATAATTCATTTTTCCGTTTTATTTTTTGTTTATGTATCCATCATCCTTGATTTCTGTTGTCTTGTGTGATTGAATTGATTAGTTTTTACACTTATGTAGTTAATTTGTTACTCACTCGAGAAGGTTAATAGATTAATGGATTATGATTGCATAACACAAGTCTGCTAAATCAAGAGATTGGTAGGTGTAGTGAGGAGAATAAATATAAGGTGCTAATTGGAGTTAAATAATAATTCGAGATCGAGAGATAAGAATTAGAGACTAATCTACTGTTATAGCTTACTTTCTCCCACCGATGTGGGACGTCACATTCTCCTCCCGTTGGAGACATGACGTCCTCGTCGTGCTCCTTTCTCTGTAGGACCGTCCCCTGAGGTCCGGTCTGAGCACACCTTGACTGGTTTCAGGGCCTTATCGAGAGCACCCGGGATCGGCTTTGATACCATTTCAGCATCTAGGGTCTTACTCTTGACCTCCATCTTCACTTTTCGAGCCACATAATTTGCTTCCATAGTTTCTCCCGAGAGGATGCTTATCCTTAATGGGTTAGCCTTTTCATGGCACCAGTCTTCTCATAAAAACTTTTGGAGATGTAAGAACTTGATGTGATCCTCAACATAGATTGGTTAAGCCATAATCATGCAGTCATCAAGTGTCGAGAGTGAGGTGATATTTCAGAATTCTAGTAGAGATCTGTTTTCCTTCCCGAAAGCAAGGTAAAACCACCATTATGTATCATGTCAGCATTGAAGGCAATTAAGTTGTTGAAGAAGAAGGATTATCAAGCATTTTTTGTGAATATTGTAAGCACGAAGCCAGCAGAATTAAAGATAAAGGACATACCAGTGGTTGGGGAATATCCGTATGTGTTTTCAGAGGATGTAGTCGGTATTCCGCTGATGAGACAAGTAGAATTCACCATTGAGTTGACACTTGGAGTAGCACCATTATTCAAAGCACCTTATCATATGGCCCCGATCGAGTGTCTCACCTTGGGGAGCCCCAGTCTTGTTTGTCAAGAAGAATGACGGAACAATGAAGATGTGCATCGACTATCAAGAGCTCAATAAACTCACCATAAAGAACAAGTACCTATTGTCAAGGATTGAAGACCTGTTCGATCAGTTAAAGGGAGCCGGAGTCTTTTCCAAGATAGATTTGAGATCGGGATATCACCAACTGAGAGTCAAAGAAGGAGACATTGAGAAGACAACTTTTCAAACAAGATACGGGTATTACAAGTTCACTATGATGCCTTTCGGTTTATCAAATACATCTGTTGTTTTCATGGACTTGATGAATTGAATGTTTCATCAATATCTGGATAAGTTTATGATTGTCTTTATTGACGATATCTTAGTGTACTCGAAGGATCATGGTCAAAACGAAAAGCATCTACGGTTGGTACTAGAAACATTACGGAAAGAAAAGCTTTATGAAAAGTTTAAAAAAATGTGAATTTTGGATAGATCGAGTCAGTTTTCTTGGGCATGTGGTGACGGCACAAAGAATTGATGTGGACCCAACCAAAGTGGAAACAGTGAAGAATTGGAGCATCACTCTTCCGCCACCCTTACTTCGCTAGCAAAGATTTGAGATTGTCAACATTCCTTCACTCATAAGTGTGTGCATGTGTGTCTATTCTCGACCTTTTCTGCTAAAAAAATCATTAGATTTCTTGTTAGGGTTCGATCTGCATCCTCTCTTCTCTACAGTGCCATTGAAGCAACACAAATCATGTGATATACCTACCGGAAATTGTAGATTTCAATTTCTTCAACATGTTCATCGGTTTATGTGTGGAGAAATCAGAACTGATTAATTCATTTGAGCGTTTTGGGGGTATTTTGTTTCACAACGACCTATTTCCCTTGCCTAACCCATTGTGGAATTTGGATAGTTACAAATTTTCGATGGAGAACAATAAATATGTGACTGCAAATCTCAAGGAAATTGATGTAAATAAGATGTGAAGTAATAACTTCGAGGGTGCCCAAAACTTAGCTTCGATAGCAAAAACAATATACCCTGAACTGGAAAAAATTGACCAGGTGCTGAGAATCTGTGATATGCACTGCTCAACTCAGAAAAGGTTGAGCATCTGTGATATGCTCCGCTCAGATCATAGAACCCATATAGGATCTGGAAAGGATTGATATGGAATCCTTCAAATTGAAAACTCGGTTGATGAGTCTGTAGTCATGAAGCAATATCACCATCTATCGCTTGTTGTTCATCCTGATAAGAATAAGTCCTGGTGGGGATGACCTAGTGATAGAGTGAGGTTGCTTAGAGATCAAATATCACGGGTTCGAATCACCTCAATACCACCAGATCGGGTGTGTGAGATTCATTTATTTTATGCTGTGGATTTAAGTTTTTGCCCATTTTAATATCACGTGATTGCCGCATTTTATGTTACTATCAATGAGCATGTGGATAAACTTATAATTGTGTTGTTCAAAGAACCAGTTAAGGTGGGGATTCTCTCGGAGAATATATGGACTCTTATCCTTGTGATGCTTATATACACGTGGTGTGCAGGTGGACCTACGGATCATATGGGTCTTCGGGTCAAATGTTTATGATGATCCTATGGGATATATGTTATATTGACCGCCTATAGGCTTTATGATGAAATATGTGATGGCTTGTATTTACTGTTATATTTGTATAACCTGGATTATCGAGTTACCCCATTGAGTTAATAACACTCACCCCAAATCTATTTATATTTTCAGGCAAGGAAGCTCGAGTGGTGTGGTGGAGACGGAATGATGGAATAAAGACTATTTAATATTTATCTATTGTTTTCCGCTGTGATAAACTCCAAATTATGTTTTGGAACAACTTTTAAATTGTTATTTAATATTCATACCTTTTTATTTTTTTAAAATAAATATATGAAAATTTTGAGACGTCACAACAAGCAAACTCGATCGGTTGAAAGTTTCTTTGTTCAATATGTGTATTGTTGAAGAGATTTTAATGCAAGTAATTACAACCCCAACAACCAATTTTTTCCTTTAAAAAAAAAAAGCCACGTAAGCAAATGTATACACACATGAGACAACAAAAGTGAGATTGACTTTCAACTTATGTTAGTAAGGGTATGTAAGACCTTTATACCACGTTTTGAATTGAAAAAAATGTGTTATGAAATTTGGCTAGAAAAGAATTTATTATTCCAACTTTGAATAATTTAAAACTTCTCTGTATTTTTATTAAAAATATCAATTTAAGTAGTTTATAGTTTTTTTAGGTGAGTATCACTTTCAACCCTACATTTTGGATGCTTTTTAATGGAGGATCCAAATCAACAATACCCTATTTTTTCAAAACTGTAGTAGATCTATCATGTGACCTTTTATTCTGGCTTTGAAATCTGACATCAAATGCGTGAATAGATATGACGTGGAAATAACTACTCACCCATTAAACCAAAACAATGTTGGTAAATTCCATAGTAAGGTGGGTGCAGTGTATTACATCCACCTTACTATATGCAATCATTTTTTTTGTCATTTCCAATTTTTATCAGCACATTAATAAAAAAAAAATGGTATCCGACTATTACAATAGGCGTTGAAGTGTCATAATAAATTTTTCGATCGGCCGAAACTTTTGTTCTTGGACAAACTAAAAATTAATATATAAATAACCAAAATTAATAGACTCGAGAACACATGTTAACTGGACAATGCAATGAGACACTACATCCACCTTACAATGGATTTAGCAACAACATTGGACATCCAAATAGTAGACCTCCATGTACAAAAAAGAGAGGCATATGATTCTCCTTTTACTTCTCTTCTCATCGCTAATAGTGTAATTTCTTGCCCCAAAAGAATGATAAATGAAATTATTGATTCCCCCTTCCATCAACTAAAATATATAGAGAAACACTTGCATGCAACGACACTTATGTGCGCCTATTTCAGATAGTGCGTGGTGCCCAGGTGCGGCGCTTGAGTGTCACGCGCTCGTTTTTTTTATGAAGATTTTTTTTTTATTTTTTTTATTTTTCTTCAATTTGCTTTATTTTTTTTTTCTAACAAAATTTATACCCTAAAATAAAATTAGTGAACCCTAAAATTAAAGTGAATTGATATAATTTTTTTTTAAAATAGATATAAATTTATATCATAAAATGAAATTAATAAATCCTAAAAAAGTACAAAATAAAACTCTAAAAACACCCCCCAAAACCCTAAAAAATATAAAATAAAATCCTAAAAACACATAAAAGCACCCCTAAAAAACTCTAAAACACACAAAATAAACCCTTAAAAACATCCCCAAAACCCTTAAGATAAGTAGCAAACCCCTTACTTTTTAGTAATACAGGTGATACTTTTCGAATTTTGAGTGATACTTTTTAATATTACTGTTGATACTGATTTTACCATATTTTTTTTACGAGTTGACCCGCGAATTTGACCCACCCGTCTGATATAAGTCTTATATACACCTTCTACATGCAAGCATTTGCCAAATGTAAAAATAAAAATAAAAAATTATTGGGGGTAGATATCATGATTCCGCAAATGGCTTGAATTGGTAAAGGAGTTGGCGCGGCCTTCAATGTTTGTTGAGATGTTACTCTATCATCTTCGACCTAGATTGGCTTTTACCGAAAATTATAAGGCGTTGTTTGGCAAAGATGTTGTTAGTACCGTCTTTTTGCATTGTTTGGCTCCTACATGTGGTCCAATTCTATAAAAATTGCAGTAAATGGTGATGGATCATTGCAATTGGAGCAATGGAACTCGTCAAAGTTTCACCACTTACGTTTATGCCAAACCCAGATTCATGCAACTCAATCATGCCTTATACTTTCTGATTTCATGTTAGGATATAAATAAAATAAAATTCCCGCACTGAAAATAAATGATGCCAAGGGATTATCAGAATATATATATATATATATATATATTAGGCTACGAAATTTCCAAGCAAAGTTTATTATTTTAATATTTGAGATTGCATGATCTTCAAAATTGTGAAATATCACTTAATTAAATATATTTAATTCGATATCACTTCAACATGCCGTGGCCTCATAATTAGCGAATGAAATCTTCTATCCCACTTTTCTCTATCCCATTTGGTGTCCCATTTTGATTTTTATTTGATTTTCATTAATTTTTTTTCTTCAATTTCAATTTGTTATGGTTTAATTTAATTTTATAGTTATTATTTAGGGTTCACTCCACCCAATTAGGGTTTATATTTATTTTTAATATTTATTTATTATTTTTAGTTAATATAATTGATTAATACAGTTGATTATTCAAAAAGTAGGGTATATGATTTTTAAAAAATTTAATTTTTAACAATAAATGTTGATTATGATTTGTATTGCTATTGTAAAATTTATTTTGGTAATAAATATTTTTAAAATATTAAATTTCATAGTGGGACACAATAGTGGGACATGAAAAGTGGACTAGAGGATTTTATCTCCATAATTAGTACCTTCGTGCATGATTGTTTTTTTTTTTTTTACTCTTAAGACGTTGTGAGATTCTGCTAATCTTCAAGGAATAGAAGATGAATTTTCAGTAATGGTTGAGGTTAGTTGCAACCAAATATTAATTAGACAGTGAAAATTTTGTTCTCTGTTAGCAAATCTTGCTTGTAAACAACTAAATGTTCGAATATTACACTAATTTCTTATGTGATGAATTCCATCTAAGAGTCCTTACTGTTCCATCTCTAAAATTTAGCAGAATGTGATAAATCACGACATGAGGTATGGGTTGGCATTGCATTAACCCTTCTATATCATTATATGTAAGGATTCGAGTCCATGCTTCATCGGAAAGTTCTATGCTATCCAATGGGTAATATTCAATGTGGCACACAAGATCTATTGTGACACTTTTAAATGTCACAATAAGTCTATTAGGACAATTGATATCATTTCCTAAAAACATACAAAATAAATAAATGTAAAATGACAAAAAAGATGAAATTGTAAAGAATTTCTCCTAAAAATAAAAAAAAATAGAATTGCTCTCGTTGAGAGTCGAACTCAAGACCTCCCGCTTACTAAACGGGTGCTCTAACCAACTGAGCTACGAGAGCAGGCTGTAAATGTTTTTATATTTATATTATTAGTTCATTATATAGATCGACATGTGTGGTCATTTTCGCTACCCGTGAATGCATTGCTGCTGCTGCTACTGGATAAATTATTACTACGTTATTTCGCTATCAATGTTTCCAAAATTGCTATTTCTGTTTTATTTTTCTTTTTAATAATGAAATATAATTATTAATTCCCATGTAAATTTGGCCAGTGTTCCGAACATTGCAACCATACAATTAATCCACCAACTTTCACATCAAATTTATTTTACTTCCATATCGTGGTTTATGCAATTTTTTTCAATATACTAAAAAATATACATTTTCATCTGGGTGTTAGTTTTCCAATTTCACAAATTAATTAATATTTTGATACTGTTTCCTTTTTTTTTTCCAATTTCACAAAAAATAAAATACTTTAATTTGATCTTACAAGCCCTGTGGATGGGCACAAATTACAATCGCATTACATCAAATTAAAAAAAAAAAGTTGCTTTGAATGAGTGGTAGTTAGAGACCATCTCTGTCTCGTCTCGTTAGTAGCACCAACGACAATTTTAAAGTCGATAAAATTGTTCACTAAAATAAACATTCGTCAGAGCAGACAGCATCTATGTTAGACACTGATTTATATGAAATATATCAATACATTACTGTGCAGAATTAATTAATTTTAATCGCCAAATTGCCTTGTACAATGAGGTAAGACAGGCTTCATGGCTTCACTAATCCTATATATATATGGGGTGTGTGTGTATACGTTTCATTTAAGTAGAGAGAAGCACTTGCATTCACCAAGTGCACCATCAGATGCATACGCGGGAAAAAACGCGCGTTGATCCGGTCAACAAAAAAAAATGCTTCAAAATCAGTATCAACATTAAAAAGTATAACCCAAAAGCCCAAAAGTATCACCTATATCCTTAAAAAGTATATGGCAAAATAAATAAATAAAAAAACGCCTCAAAATCAGTATCAACTGTAATACTAAAAAATATCACTCAAAATTCAAAAAGTATTATCAGTATCTTTAAAAAGTATCACTTATTTTACCATTTTTCTTTTTTGAGGTTGTCCCGCGTTTGACTCGATCAAACGCGTTGACCGTTTGATACAAGCTTATATAGATCTAGTGCATGCAAGTTTTTGCCTTAAGTAAAAGCACTCTGTTTCTTGTTTTCTGTAAGTATATCCATCCCGTTCTTTGCCAATTTCAAGAATCTCCACTTTTTTCTTTTTTAAAAATAATATTAAATAGAATTTAAAACTATCGTCATTTGTCTTATTGGATTTGGATGCTGAAATCGTTGAATCAAAACAGGAGTAAATTATTATAGTTAATTGACTGAGGCTCTAGTTTAAACAAATTTAATTCAATTTTTTTAATGACGAGAGTAGCTGTGTTCGTTGCTTGATAATGCACATTCGGTAAATTCTATTCCCATATAGTGACCGGCAAATCACATATAAAAAGTAAACCATATTTTGAATTTAAAATTTTGGGTCGCAAGCTATCCAAACCCAACACTAGACCATCACCAAAAGATTTAAGATCATCTTTTGTTTTTAATGGGGTAGTGGAAAAAAAATAAGAGAAGAAATTAAAAAAAAAAATGCATTGGGAAGTAGGAGGTTGTAAACTGCATTGATTGAACCATAATCTTTGAATTAAATAAGAAATTCATAGGATGATATCTTTGTTAGCTCCATTTCGTCTACTAGTAGTACCACTATCACCAAATGGAATAAAGGTCCCATCACATAAATGTATAATAATCGCTAAACCTTTCATTTTTATAGTTAAATTAAACACCATTGAGACAAAGATTCCATCTCTAAATCTTGCTTTACTATTAAATATCTCATGAAATGCTTTAAGCCGCCATTTGTGTCCCGTTATTTAAAAAAAAATCTTTCTTTCTTCCATTTTTTTTTTGTTTCCTTTTTTATGGGACTAATCGACTTTGTGATGAGTCAAAAATCTAGCAGGATATTTAAAATAGAAATAACAAAACTCCTGCTCCATTATTGTAAAAAATATTTTTAGTAACAAAGTAGAAAATGAAAATACAAGTATCTCGACTGGAAATCTAGTTATTGCAGTGAAAACCGACAATCCCTCATTAGAGGAGGAGGAGGAGGGAAAGAAAAGAAATGAGTAAAAGATTGTCGGTGCTGTAGCTAACGTGTCGTGAGGCAGAACCCGAATACCCGGACCCATTTACCCGTACTTTATCACCACCTTTCGCTCCCCACCACCATAAAACCACCTCCAACCACCACCATTCACGGCGGTCGCTCACTCCTCCACCCTCTTATATTTATGCTTTCTCGCTCTCTGCTTCTTTATCTACTCACCTTCTCTCTCTATAAATTCAGACGACTCTGCTGTGAGAGACTTTGGCGGATTACGTTTTAATTCAAATTCCACTAGCCAACGAAACCCACCGTCTCCACGTCGAGCTTTAATTTCTTCATTTATTATGGTGTCGCCGGAGCAATCCCATTTCACAATGGCCAAGCATACTGGTCGGACCAAAGCTGCATCGTTTCTTTCCGACGGTTTTCGTCTTGCCGCTGCCGCTCTCGTCGCTTTCATGCTGGTCTGGACACTCTGGTCTTCCTTCATCCCCACCCCCACCCCCACGCCGACTTTATCCACCCCCACTTTTCCCGACAGGACGTCCGCCGCCACCACCGACGCTACTCCTTCAGTGAGCTGCAATGATAACCCTGGCCCCGACCTCCGCCACGACCCGCCGCAGAAGAACTTCTACGACGACCCGAAACTGAGCTACACGATAGACTCCCCGCCCGTGAAGAACTGGGACGAGAAGAGAAGAGCGTGGCTGGAGCAGCACCCGTCGTTCGCCGCCGGAGCGGAGAACCGAATCTTCATGGTGACGGGGTCGCAGGCGGCGCCGTGCAAGAACCCGATCGGCGACTACATGCTGCTGAAGCTGTTCAAGAACAAGGTGGACTACTGCCGGCGCCACGGCATCGACATCTTCTACAACAACGTGCTGCTCCAGCCGAAGATGTTCTCGTTCTGGGCCAAGACCGCCGCCGTGAAGGCGGCGATGCTAGCCCACCCGGAGTCGGAGTGGATCTGGTGGGTGGACTCCGACGCCGCGTTCACCGACATGGACTTCGAGCTCCCCCTCCACCGCTACAAGGAGCACAATCTAGTCGTCCACGGCTGGCCCCGGCTCGTCCACGAGAGGCGGACGTGGACCGGCATAAACGCCGGCGTGTTCCTCATCCGAAACTGTCAGTGGGGCATAGATTTCATCGACGTCTGGGCCAGCATGGGTCCACAGTCGCCGGAGTACGGCAAGTGGGGCAAAACCCTAAGCTCAATGTTCAAAGACAAGATATTTCCGGAGTCGGACGACCAGTCGGGCCTCATTTATTTGTATTTGAAAGAGGAAGAGAAATGGGGAAACAAAATATACGTGGAAGGGGAATATTATTTCGAGGGGTACTGGTTGGAAATAGTGGAAACATTGGATAACATTACGGGGAGATATTTGGAAATCGAGAAGAATGCGGCGGCGTTGCGGCGGAGGCATGCGGAGAAAGTGAGCGGGAGGTACGGTCGATTGTGGGAGGAGCACCTCAAGGAAGCTGGGTACGGGAAGGGGAGCTGGCGGAGGCCGTTCATCACTCACTTCACCGGCTGCCAGCCATGCAGTGGGGACCACAACCAGATGTATTCCGGCCAGACTTGCTTCGATGCGATGCAGAAGGCTCTCTCCTTTGCTGATAATCAGGTGCTCAGGAATTACGGCTTCCTGCACCCTCATCTACTGGATCCCTCCACGGTCAATCCCCTGCCCTTTGATTATCCTGCATCTTCACGTTGATCATCATTTTGAGGTCTAGCTTTCTTTTTCTTTTTCTTTTTTTTATTAATCTAATACATATACTATATTATATATATATATATATATATTATGTTGTAGCGGTGCAATTTGTAATATTCTGTGAGTGCGAGCCCAAACGTATATAAGTAATTAAGCTGAAAATGCATTTGTTTGCATATTTAATCTCTGGGTTTGGATTTTTCATATGAATGAACGAATATGAATTACCTTGTAATTAAGGAAGGCTTAATTTAATACTAGCTATGTATGAGGGATTAATTTATTATATATGTAAATGAGTGCTCCATTTAAAGTGGAATTAATGATTAGATTCTATCTCTCTCTGTCTCTCAAGAGAGGAGAGAGAGAGAGAGAGAGAGAGAGAGAGAGAGAGAGAGAGGAATGAGTAGTAAGTGCAATAGCGTTGGTAGATGTTGGCCAGGATTTTATTGTAACAAGCAGAGACTACGTACCTTGAAAAGATTCGATGATGCTCATACCAAAAAATATATAAATATTATACAACGGTCGTACCTACCTATTATATTTGACTATATTGATTAATTGGAAGTGGTGTTGAAACTAGGAGTACTGCCCGCAGGCCGTACCATCAGATTTTTCAGAGTTGATATTATGCAACAAATGTACTTGTTCAAACGGATCTCAGATTTCATCAGACCCGTCGATGATCACGTAATTGAGCGCTGAAGCAATAAATTAAATTAACGGTACTACAATTCATAATTACCTAGGTGCAGCAGCAGCAGTAGTAATAATATATAAAAAAATGGAGTTAAATGAGAAATGAATTTGGTGGTAGATGAGAATAGATGGTGCATGGTCTGTTAGTGAAAGAAATGAGCGAAATAATGTTGTAATTAATAGGTTACATGTGATGTGCTTGGTTCTTCCAAAGGGGTGGCGCCCATGCCGGATTTATTATTTGTTTGGTAAATGTACCAGTGGACCACGCCTTACACACCACCATATGTGCACAAATTGCCTATATTTTCCTTTTTCAGAGTTCAACCACAACAATCCTCACTCTTCAACTTCACATAATTCACTTCTATGTATTATGGCTTTATATGTTTAATAATTCATTCTACTAAATTTATTTAATGATCTTAATTGCTTTTCCAACAACAAAATTATGATTAATTTGTGAATCACAAGTGGGTATTCAAACTATTATTGGTTTCAATTGGATCCTTTAAACTTTTATATTTGGCTAAGTGAGGTACTTATGTTAACCCTATGTGAGCTCCCCCTCTGACTGTTTAAAAGTTACATTGACCTCAATTTCAAATAGTCTAGGTTGTGAACTTCAAAAACTCTCAATCAATTTTGAGATTGGATGTCGAATTGATGATAGAATCGACTCAATTTTCACTCAAATTTGTGTACACTGTGAGTATCTTCGTTTTGTGCTTGACTTTTCAACCATATCCGACTATGATATTTGATAATATTGATACTTTTAAAAAGCTTACACCATGGACTTTTTAACAATACTTTCAATTTGTTGATTGGACATTGAAGCATGGATGATTTAATGTCCGTTGGTAGAAGAGATAATATAAGAGCCTAGTTAAGCCAATTTTGAAATTTCGAGAATTCAATTGGATCTGACAAGAATCTTCGAGAGTCCAATTACTGGCCCCGATAATAGTTTAAGTGCCTAATTAAGACTAATGAAATATTTTTAAGTCTTATTTAGCAATTCATACTATACTTAATCCAATTAATATATTGTATTGTGAAATAAGTGATCACAATGATAAATGTCAATTATAACTAAAAAAATCGATGAAAATATAAGCCTCCCTTATAAAATACCAAATACCTGAAGAGAAAATAGTAGCTTCTAACCTGACCTTTGACAACTTTTAGAAACTATTATCACGTTCAATTAATTACAATTTTGTACCTGATCTTTTCAAGAATTTAACATCGGGTTGAATTTTTAGCATTTGAAATCCAAGGTTGAAGAATTAATTTGAGGTTTCCATTTAAGATTACTCTTTTTTTTTTATATAACAACCCACATTTTTAAGGTCATTTTCAACTTTTTTCAACCCTTTGTACATTCCACATTGATTGTAGATTTAGAAAATAAGATGTAGGTTGATTTATAAAAGGTTGAGAAAACCTCTAATTATTTATTTGATCATATTTTAAACCAAAATCTTAAAAAAAATAGAAATAAATAATTAGCGCCTAATGGCTGATTAATCACTACTTGGCCGCCTAAATGGTGAGGACTTGGCCTTCTCGATTTCTCAACCAACTTGAGTGTTTCTGGTACGACACTATAGGTGGTTGCCTAGCTCAATTTCAACATTCACTAATTCGCCGATTTTAGCGAGCAGCATTTGGGTCATTGGACATTTGAAAAAATATTTTATCGGACCGAACTCATAACTGCATAGTAGTTAAATCGACCGGACCGGCACTGTATGGCCTCAACAGCATATATATCATCAGTTAATAATGCAGCACATGGAGTATATACAGTCGTATAATTAATTTCATGTGATGAGTTGCTAATGAACAATGATAATAATGTCTTGCTCTCTTCCTCTTACTTTTCAATCTCTCGTGTTTTCAAAATTAGAGCTAAAATTAATGCGCATATTTGCAACTTCTGTACAAAATTGAGTCGCATAATTGGCGCACACACACACACACACACACACACACACACACACACATATATATATATATATATATATATATATATATATATATATATATATATATATATGCAAACACGAGCTTCTCGTGCCGTGCCGCCCTTTGATTCTGGACTATGTGAGGATGGCTGTTTCGAGAAAGTGTTCGCCTTCAATCACTCTCTTTTGACTCACTTTTATCTTTTCTATAAATTCCAGAATTATGAAAAATTACACCATATATTTTAAACTATTAAAATTATAACAAAAATATCTTGAATTATGACTAGTTATACGTGTGATTCTCAGAAAATATTTCATTTATATGGTTTTGAATTAAATTTTTTTTAGTGGATAAAGGTGACCAAATTTAATACCGTCTAGAAAGATAAAAAGAGGTGTGGAAAAAAATAAAATGATGCAAAAGCAATAAAGTTGCCGAAATTAAGGGGAACGTCAAACCAATGAGCTTTCTGCAGAGATGCAGATGGGCTTTATAATTATATCCTTCAATTTTAGGCAGCTTATCTAATTTTCACTATAGTTTGCCCAATTTTGTACCAGAAATTAAATGCCTTTATCTGCCCATTTTTAAACATTTGTTATTTTTTTATTATTTTTTTGCAGACAACTAACAGCAACAGATTAGTCATCTCGATGATAACCAAGTGCTAGAAAGGCGGTGTAAAGGTGTAAAAATGAGACGTCTCGGATTCGTGATCCAAAATGTTGAACCGGACACTTACCTTTTCCTCAGCTCAAAAAAAAAAAAATAAAGGAAAGAGAAATAACAGCAACATATTTCGCAGTCGAGATAAGTGGAACGTATGTATGGAAAAAGAAGCAAATTAAAATTCATCAAACTTTTAATAGTGTAGTTCAAAGTGGAGAGACATAATTGTTAAAGGAGAGCTTGCTTTTAAGAAAGCAAATTATTTTTTAATTATTTTCACAAGAAAGGGAAAAGAAACCTAAAATTAAATGCAGAATGATGTTGTTCTGCCTATCATGTTTCCTGTGATCAAGGGAAGGAAAAGTAACCTAAATCATAGATTAAGTATAGGGAGAAGGTGAAGAAACCCATTAATGTTTTATGATAAAGGGTAGGTTTTTCCTTTAACGTTTTTAGAACAAATAACACCCTAATATTATCGAAAAGTGTAAATCCCTCATTTTCTCTCCTAAAAAATAGTTTTGGGACACATTTGTGTTAGATGGTCTAACGGATCTCTTACGTTATGCGGATATTATCTCCTCTTTCCTTTTATTTTCAATTTTTAATTTCTTCTTTTTTTAAAAAAATATATATATTTAATTTTTTCCTGCCAATTTTTTTTTCCGATTTTTTTTTAATTTTTCCGAACAAAATTTGTACCCTAAAATAAAATTAATGAACTCTAAAATTAAAGCGAATTTGTATAATTTATTTAAAATAAATATAAATTTATACCTTAAAAGGAAATTAATAAATACTAAAAAAGTACAAAATAAAACCCTAAAAACACCTCGCAAAAAAAACCCTAAAAAACACAATAAAAACCCTAAAAAATATAAAATAAACAAAGCACCCCAAAACGCGCTCTATAATTACTTTTTTTGAAATAAATAATATACCCTAAAACAAGGAAAGAAGAAAGGGAAAAGAAACGAAAAAAATGCACAGGCGCGTGCATCACACGCGCCAGCACGTGGAAACGAGTTTTAGGCGGATTTGGATATTATTTGACCCGTCTAACGTAAGAGACCCGTTAGACGGTCTAACACAAGTATTTATCAACAATTTTATTTGTGCAAATACACACACACATATTCTTTTTATCCTAAAAAATTTATTTATTGTTGTTTGATTTTCATTTAATTATACACCTAAAATTATATCTATATGCATAAAACTGATATTACTCTATCATAATTGAATTTGTATTTTTATGAATGAAATTTACTAAAAATAATACTTGTATTTTTTTCATGTATTTTTTAAATTCACTTAAGTTACGGGCTCAATAATGGTAAAATAATATTAATTTTATGCATGTATACATAATTATAGGTCTGTGATTAAATGGAAGTCAAACAAAATAAATAAATTTTAAGGATGAAAATTTTTAAAAAATAATTAAAAATGTAGTTTATAAAAAGGGTATTTTTGCACACGAAGAAAACAACAAACAAACTATTTTTTCCGGAAGGGAGAGGAGAGGAAGGATGATTTGCACCTTTTTGGTAAATGTTAGGTTGGTATTACTAAAAACAAATGTTAGGGGAGAATCCACCGTTCAGGATAAACGCTAGGGTTTTTTTTTTTTTTTCTTTTTTTTTTTTTCATGTTTTGTTAGTAAGAATTAAAAAAAAAAATATACCACCTGTGAAATTGTATTTATTTATAACCTTAACGGCAATGTTACCTAAAATATTCTAGATGTAGTTAGTTATGTATTGTCTAACTAATAGTCAATATGTATCTTGTGGGAAATTTTATAACGCATTTAATGGTACTATATATATTTGATCGCAAAAATCTCGATACATTAGCAAAGTGTTTCTTTGCTTAAAAATATAAAAAAGACTCATATATCGTGATTTCTGCGGTGGGATGTAATATCCGTACATGGTCCATGGAATTCATTCATAAATGAGTGTTTTGTTTATAGTGAAAGTGAATGACACCATTCTTGTACGTGTTTAATTGAGAGCGAGTAAAAATACGTGGCCCAATAATACTGTTTGCAAGAATTAGCACCTGTTCATCCACACTAAAATCGCAATGGAAAAGAAAAGGCAAAAGTTCGCCATCAATTATGGAATAAAAATCAAAGCAGACTCAATTCCATTTTTTCTGCGCATAATGAAATTTAGCTTTCCCATTTTTCCGTTTTTTTGCATACAAAAAGTTTGTGCCCATATACTCTATTTAGGCATGATTCTCACCTTCAACAAGTGTCCTATTTTCTATATCAATGTAGCAAGTATATAAATCAAATCAAATCCAATCCAAATTTGAATATTTTTTTTGTATTCGATTACCTTATAGAATATTAATATGTATTCTTTTAATACCTGATTTTTTTTTCACAAATATGTCATATTAAGTGTGTAGAATAACATTACTTTTTGCATTAATTTATAGAGCATTAATATATATAATGGAAAGCGAATGAGATATACATTATTTCATATCTAAAATCTGAAATTCGTTGATAACTCAATTTAATTTGCATTCTCGGCATGTATTGATAACAGTTTAATAGAAAAGCGTGAATATAAAATCTTGCTAGTAAAATCTGCAAAAAACGGTTAATTCGAAATATTGATTCCTCCTTGCTAAAAAAACAAGGAAATATTGATTCCTCCACCCTAAAATTCTGACTATTGTTGAAGAAAGTCTAGGCTACTCAAATGAACTGATCAACTCCACCTCCTCGATAATCGAACGGCAGAGGGGTAACAAGGGAGGAATTCCCTAGATCCGGGTGCACGAACCCGTAATTCCTCAACACTTGATTATCCGCGAAATTGAGCGCCCTTTCCATCCCGACCGTGCAAGAATCCCCTTCATACGCCGGGTTGTGCTCCCCGCTGCACGGCTGGCACCCCGTGAAATGCGTGATGAACGGGCGCCGCCGCCGCCCACCACCCTCCTCCGCGTACCTCTCCCTCTCCGCCGAGTAGCTGACGGTCACGGCCTCGGCGTGGCGCCGCCTCAGCCCCGCCACCCCCTTCTCCATCTCCACGTACCTCTCAGCAATATCTTCGAATCTTCCAACGATGCCGATCCAGTAGCCATGCAAAGCATACTGATTTTCGACGTAAATCATGTCGCGCCATTTCTTCTTCCCTTTCAAGATTATGTAAATGAGCGCCGATTGGTCGTCCGATTCGGGAAAGAGCTTGTCCTTGAGCGTCGATCTCAAGATTTTACCCCAGTTCTGGAAATTCGGGCTCTTCGGGCCCATCCCGGCCCAAACATCCAAGAAATCCATGGACCACTGACAGTTACGAATCAAGAAAACGCCGGCGTTTGCCGCGACCCAACTCTTTTTCTCGAAGATCATGTCGGGCCAGCCATGGACGACGAGGTTGTGATCCTTGTACCTCTCGAACGGAATCTTGAAGTCCATGTCCGTAAAAATCGCATCGGAATCCACCCAGAACAGCCACTCTACTTGTGGATGAGCCACCATCGCGGCCCGAATGATCGGAATCTTGGCCCAATAGGATCGCATTTTCGGGTGCAGGAATCCGTTGTTGTAGAAGATTTCGTAGCCGTGAATTCTGCAGTAATCGACCTTGTTCTTGAAAAACCGCAGCAGAAAATGATCTCCCAAGGGATTCGTGCATGATGACGATTGAGACCCCGTCACCACAAGAACTCGATTGTCGGACGATGCAAATGTTGGATGGAGTTTCAACCAATCACTTCTCTTTCTATCCCAATCAATCATGGCCTTGTCGATGCTGTATTCACTTTCGGGCTCGTCGTAGAATGTCGGATCCTTCGATTCTTGGCCCCTTCCCACGAGGCCTCGCCGGCAGACGGCGTCGGTTTTAGGATTGAAGATGGATGAAAATCGGAGCCATGGATCGGTGAAGGTCAAAAGAGGAAAAAATATTAGAACTGTTGCCGCTGCTGCAATCCATAGCCTCGAACAACTTGATGGTTTGTTTGAGAGAATGGGTTTCGCCATTTTTTTTTTAATTTTTTTTTGGGGATTTTGAGTGAATACAATGTATATGCTTTTACTATATAATGTAGAAATATTTAATCTTGATTATTTAATACAAATTTCAACATGGAAAATGTATATCTGTATCTTGTTGAGAAATGGAAAGTGATTTTTAAGGAAGGCAATCTGACGTTTCCACATGAGGATGCTAGAATCCATGAATTTAATTTTGAAAATTTCACACACTAGTGCTGATCTTGGAAGAATGAAATCCAAGCGGGAGTTTAGTCTTTGACAAATTGGGTTTGGAATTTTTTGTCGTCTGCCAAAAAAAATCTTCATCCGTTTCTTCATTTTCAACTTTTCTAGAGAGATGGTTTCAGTGGGAATGGGACGGCTTTGTCTCAGTTTGATCTCCTGTTTCTTGAGAAAATTTTGAGCATCTAAAGGTGAAATAAGTCACGAAAACAGAGCATGTGACGGGAATTGTCTGTTAAGTATACATATAACCACACTTCTCATGTTCCACTTCGTGTTTTCTTATCCTCCAACAAACATGCTACTCTAATGGACACAACGCATTAATGTTCTTGTCCATTAATGTGCCAGCATATGTATATTTGGTTACTTTAAGGGAAGGGCATCCATCGTGACAACACACTAGTTTTAGGTTGAAACTCACATTAAAGTAGCCTTCATGAACTTGCCATTTGTGGAGATTTTTTTTAAAAGGAGAGAATCAACTAATTAGTAGTTTATAAAGTCCATTTAAACAGAGCAATTGAATAAAGGTATTAAAAAACAATAGTTGCACCAGAACATTTCTCATTTCTTTGCCAAAAAATGATAGTTTATCAACATGCATTCAAACATAGACAGATGCAAAGAACAAACTATGATAAAAATGTCATTTAACAGTTAGAGATTCACATTGTGCAAGAAAAGCAACTAAATCATGAAGAATAACTACCTGAAATCAAGCCCTCCTGCGCGGTGTATAGATAAATTCATCGTTGAGCATCCAAATTTACAATATCCAACCACTTAGCAATATTATCTCAAGCGACATGAAGGGAATCTCTATGGTGAAGTGCAGGCACAGAGCGCTCACATAGCACTTATGGCGGATGAGTGCAATAACAGTGATACCGGATGAGGATATACTTCAAAGTTAAAATGCCGATATCAACTCCTAATTTCCTCACGAGACCATTGCATTAGTGTCATCTTCATCTCCCTCTCCCTCTCCAGCTATCACCTCACTGAACATGTATTGGCTTTGATATTCCATTAAGTACTGTGTTGACCTCTTCACATCATAAAATAGCTCATAAACTCGGCTGATGTCTTCCATTTCAACAATCTTCCCCTTCCTCTTTTGGCAGGCCAGAGCAGCAGATGTGATAAGGTTTATAGCATATCTCAAAGATGTATCTTCTCCAATCTTTGTCAACAGAACCTTTGCATCTTCAGACATTTCTATATCTTCTTCTAGACATCTAATGTCCAAGATTTTTCGGATATCTTCAGGTGTATAAGGTTGTGTAGAGATGATAAGCAGGCGATCTAGGAAATCAATTGGGATACCGTGTGGGGATCTATAGTTCGTTCCCCTAATAGTAGTTATCCCTCTGTTGGTGGCGACAATCAATATTGGTGCCATATCATTCTCCAATGCACGATTAAGAAAAGAAAAGCACTCAATATCTAGCATGTGAACTTCATCAATGAAAAGGACGCCAGGTATAATCTCCGCTTTTCCTTCTTCCCTCCACTCTGCAACCTTTGTGTCAATTTGTTCCCTTACTTCTGCACGGATTTCGCCTGTATCTCCAGTGAACAGTGCCAGGAATCCTTGTGTTCTGAAATTTAGAGAGGACTATTATTAAAAGGATGAAAAGACCACCTATATAAGAAGAAACTTGCAAGTCTTTTTTATCCATGAAATATTTGATAGTCTTTCTCAAGTTCAAAGAAATATAAAACTCTGTAAAATGTTGCATTTGTGAATCAGCTATTTATTGCATAATGAAACTGCTCTATAAAGCAACATAATGGATCCATCCAAAATGCAGAGGTAAGACTTGGCATTGGTAAAAAAACGGGATGATCACAAGAAACATCTAAATGAATGGAAATTAAAAAAAAAAAAGAGAGAGAGAAAAGAAAATGAAGCTGCATTATAATCTCCTACAAGTTAAACCAAATATGCAATGCAGTTAAAAAATAATACCATCCACTCTTCTGGGTAATACTAACGGTTCTACCTTTTTCTTACCAGCTGCTAACAGTAAAACTATATGGCTGATTAATTTTAGTCTGATGGAGCCACAAATCGAGAGACGATGCATCTAGACAAAAGTAACACATAACATACGAAGACAGTATTAAAGAAAAAAAATTTAAACAATCAAAACTAAGAACTATAACTAGCTCTCCAGGACAGTGGAAGAAGAGTACATATTCAACTACTTGATACCAAAATATAAGTATATAACTAGTCACTCCTATATTTCCTTTTTCTACTCATATTTCTGGCAATGACCGCCTCAAGTTTTTGCTGACATGGTAAAAGCCCAAGGTTATTATTTATTCATTTTGCATACTTGGTAGCTATATTCCATTACTGATTGATCACCTGCAGATTAGTCATATTATTTAGTAATAAGGTAAAGTAGTTTGAATCATAAAGTCAGAGTTCAACTCATTATGTAAGAGCAATTTCACTCACCAACACTCCTTTTTATTTTCTTTTACTTTTCAGCTGAAAGTTTGCGATGGAAAGTAGGTATTTAAGCTTGCACGACTCTATTTTTCAGTAAAAGACCACGGTTTTGTAAAGATAACATCACAAGCAGCATTTCAACCTTACTCTCCACCATTCTTAGTGAGAGAATGCCAAAAGAATGCAAAAACCATATGGAGCGCAATAGAGAACTCAAACAGAATGCAGTCTAAAATCAGCTCATAAGTTATGTTATACACACAAAAGGCAGTGAGGCAGCCAAGCCTAATAAGCATCATAACAAGCAATGCAAGAACTCAAATATTATAGTTCCCTTAAATCGTAAAAGAGCAGACCTGCTGTTGATAACATCTATCTCGTGAAGAGTAACGCAATGCACGACTTCCTTCCGCTTCTGCAGCTCCCCATCGGGGCACTGAACGAACTTAGTGTGAGGGCCCATGGCATCGTATTCCCGAGACCTCGAGAACGACCTCCCGAGCTTCGTGATCTTCCCAGAAGCCTTATCAATGGCAACCACATCCCCACTCTGAACTTTCTCCTTCCCCAACGACTCGATCATTTTTGCCCCCAACTCATACACCGTCTCCATATCCGTCGTCTTCAGCGTCATTTTCCCCGTCTTCGACGCAGCCCCAGCCACAGTGGGCCGGTCAATTTGAACCTCCACGACTTCGCCTTCGATCACCTCTGCTTCCTCCTTGATTCTCACCCCAATCGCCTTCCGGAAAGCCTGCATTAGGGATTCGGTTTTCGACATCTCCAGGGAGAACACTTCGCTGCCTGCCATCGTTGCAAAGGGGGTTTCTTCACCAAGGGATTTCGCTATGCCCATTGCGATGGCGGTTTTACCGGTCCCCGGCTGGCCCGCTAGAAGTACGGCTCGGCCCGCGATTTTCCCTTCCTGGATCATCTTGAGGATGACGCCGGCCGCCTTGCGGGCGGGGGCCTGCCCCACCATGCCCTCGGAAGAGGCGCGGGGCTCTAGGCCGGAGTCGAGCCCCAGGCCCCGGATGTGGGAATGAGCCCCGATTCTTTCTATTCGGGTAAGGTCTCGCATTTCTGAGAGTTTAATCTCTGCCATTGTTGAACAGAGGAGGGGAGAATGCGAAGACGAGCTGACGAGAGAGAGAGCGTGTGAAGAAGGTTTAGGGTTTTTGTGCGTGTGTGTGTGTGTGTGTGTGTTTGAGAGAGAGAGGGGGGGGGGGGGTGTTTGTGTTATGAATTATGAAGCAGGAGGTTTAAGTCTTGTTTCAGGGTTTTAACTACGTATAAAAGAGAGAGTGTTTTTAGGGGTTAATTGATATAATATCACAAATTATATATGAATGATTTTTAACATGAAAATTAAAATGTTTTTCTACAATATGAATTTATATTTTTTGTAATTATAATATCGGTTTAAAATTGAGTGTAATTGCACGAAAATTATGCAAAATGTTTAATCAATTGAACATTTTTAAGTAGAGATTGAAGAGACGAAGTTATTGTTATTTACATGCACATCACACTTTTACGCATGAGTGCTACGTCAATTTTAATTGGCCGAAATTCAAAATTGTGTTATAATTGCAAAAAAAAAATGTAAGTTTATGTTGTACATATAACATTTTAAAGTTCGTGTTAAAAATTTATATAGTTCGTGATATTCAAACCAATTAACCCATGTAAAATGCATATATTTTAATTTATCTAAAGGAAAAAAAATAATATTTAAATACATAACATAGCAAAAAAATCTTTAAAAAATAAACACAATATAAGATTATGATTCATACACAATCTGCAATCAATATATAAAATTAATATCAATTAAAAAAGATTTCATGTATAATAAGATGTTAAAACCAACATATAGTATACATTAAATATAAGTTGAACAATCAACTTACTAAATTTAGAAATTACATTTTAGACGGGAAAATGATATTATTTGTTTCTAAAACATCTGATATTAAACCGTGATTGTTGATATTATTGGGTAAGGAAAAGAAATATTGCTCACTTGCAAAAGATGTTAGCTTTCATATTCAGGAACTTTATCAAAATATATATATAGGGATGTGATCTGGTGAGAACCAGTCACCAGGTGGGAATTAGGAACTAATCACATCCCTCCATTTCAAAATCTGAACGATCCAGATTAATTTAGACTTTCGGTGGTAATTTTATAATTAAAATGAAAATCTTCAATTCGCGCATTTCATTAAGGGCAAAATCGGAACTGAACTCATAAATTGCCCATATTCAATTTTAACCTCCTACTTCGCTCATTTTAACCTTATGGATTTCTCATTTTAGCATGTGTTGATAAACAAAAATGGAATGATGATTTCACTCGAATGAAATGCAATACACCCTATTTGGGGACAGTGAACCCTAATGAGAATCTCATAATTACTAGTTGGGATCAGATGAGCCCTAATCGGAATGTAATAAACCCTGATTGAGAACGGTGAACCCTAGTGGAAAATGTCACATCAATTTTAGTCTCCTACTTCGATCATTTTAGTCTTATGTGATTCTCATTTTAGCCTCATAACAAAAGGGAAGAATTATTGAATTACTATATTACCCCTCCTCCCACAAAGTTGCCGAAAATTACAGGAATGACACCGCCCATCCGCTTAAATCTGATTTAATCTGGGCCATCCAGATTGAATCAAATAAAGACTAGGATTAGTTCCTAGTTCCCGCCTGGAGGAAGGTTCTCATTTCATCCTTTCCCTATATATATATATATATATATATATATATATAACATGAACTTTTAAGTTCTTAAATTAAAACCTACCAAGTTCTATATTTTCCCAAAAAAACATTTGGGATCAAATTTGCTGACGTGGAAATATGCAGGTCCTTGCCCACCATATATAGATTGAAAACATCTGTGAAAATACGAAGCCCAATGGAAATGGAGGTTCAAGAGGTGGCCCATTACATTTATGCCCAATCCAACAAAATTAATTAAAAGCTTTATTTGTAATATCGTATCTTATAAAAAAATGACTTGCATAATCCTTTTAAAAATTAAAGTTTATAAATTTTTTAATTTATTTTATTGTTGATAAATGTTGACTGTGATTATTTATGTTAAAATTGATTTTTATTTTATAATAAATATTATTAAAATTATAAATTTTATAGTAAAATACGGAATGAAACACATAGAAGTGTAACAGGAAATTTGAACCCAAAATATATCACTTGAAATTTCATATTACACTCTATGTGTTACACTTTCAAATTATGTATTCTTTATATATTTTAGTCTTCAATTATATTTTTTTGTGATTTAATTTAATTTTAAGATTGTTTTTTAGGGTTTACCCCACCCAATTATGGTTTTAATTATATTTTAATATATTTTTTCAACTAATAATTCATTATTATGGTTGCTTAATTCAAAATATAATTTTATAACTTTTTCAAAAAAAAATCTTGATAAATATTGACCATGATTATTTATGTTACACATGATTTTTATTTTATAATAAATATTATTAAAATTATAAAATTTATAGTGAACCACATAGAAAGGTAGTAAGAAATTTGAACCCAAAATATATCACTTTAGATTTTCTATTACACACTTTGTGTTACACTCCATGTTAAACATTAAAATCATGTGTTTTTTTATATATTTTTTCTTCAATTATATTTTTTTGTAATTTAATTTAATTTTGAGATTATTTTTTAGGGTTCACCCTACCCAATTAGGGTTTATAATTATTTTTTAACATTTAATTTTTAATTTTTAATTAATAATTCAATATTATGGTTGATTAATTCAAAATTAAATTTTATAACTTTTTTAATTTATTTTTTTGTTGATAAATGTTGACTATGATTATTTATGTTAGAATTCATTTTTATTTTATTATAAATATTATTAAAATTATAAATTTTATATTTAAATACGGAGTGAAACACATAGAAGTATAACAGGGAATTTGAACTCAAAATATATCACTTGAAATTTTCTATTACACTCTATCTTACGCTTTCAAATTATGTGTTTTTTTATATATTTTTTCTTCAATTATATTTTTTTGTGATTTAATTTAATTTTAAGATTTTTTTAGGGTTTACCCCACCCAATTAGGTTTATAATTATTTTTTAATATTTAATTTTTTATTTTCAACTAATAATTCATTATTATGATTGATTAGTTCAAAATTAAATTTTATATTTTTTTTATTTTTTTTGTTGATAAATGTTGACTATGATTATTTATGTTAGAATTGATTTTTATTTTATAATAAATTTTATTAAAATTATAAATTTTATAGTGAACCACATAGAAGTGTAACAGAAAATTTGAACCCAAAATATATCACTTGAGATTTCCTATTACACTCTCTATGTTACATTCCATGTTAATCTTTTAAATCATGTGTTTTTTTATATATTTTTTCTTCAAATATATTTTTTTGTAATTTAATTTAATTTTAAGATTTTTTTTAGGGTTCATCCCACGCAATTACGGTTTATAATTATTTTTTAGTATTTAATTTTTAATTTTTAATTAATAATTCAATATTATGGTTGATTAATTCAGAATTAAATTTTATAACTTTTTTAATTTAATTTTTTGTTGATAAATGTTGACTATGATTATTTATGTTAGAATTGATTTTTATTTTATAATAAATATTATTAAAATTATAAATTTTATAGTGAAATACGGAGTGAAACACGTAGAAGTGTACGAGGAAAGTTTAAACCCAAAATATATTTCATTTGTTAGTTACGTTTAGTGAATGAAATGTATATCTCCATCTCTCTTTAAAAGAAATACAAAAACTTGCATGGAGTTTATCATTATTTATTAGCTTCTATCTTCATTCAATTCCTCAAAAGTCTTATGTGAAAATCGAAGTGTTTTTCTTGTTTTGGAAAAATGAGAGTAATAAATGACCAACACACTAACGCAAAGAAAATTGCAAATGATCATGCACGTAGGAAGAGAAAAATGCCTTATACGTTTTTTGTTTTTTTTTTTTTTTTTTTTTTTTTTTTTTTTGTCCAAGGTAATCCGCAGCCGCTACCGAGGTGCGCACTGGATAAATTCTGTCCCGGTGTAATAGCCTGCAAACTACACAGGGGAGGTAAACCACACTTAACAAACCAGGTGTGACAGGCTCACACCTAGTGGTGTTGGTGGGATTCGAACTTGAGACCTTTGGCCTCAAGATATCACCACTCCACCACTAGGCCATCCCAAGGGGACTCCTTATACGGTTTTTTCTGTATGGTTGATGAGTTATTGCATATAAGTAAATTTTATATTATTCAAATCTCAAATTCTCCTATCAGACAGTCTGATAGATCCTTTCCGTCAAATATGTGGGCAATGGGTTGATGCTCACCCTAAATCTTCTATCCCATTTGGTGTCCTATTTTTAATTTTTTAGATTTTCATCTAATTTTTTTCTTCAACTTCAATTTGTTTTGATTTATTTTAATTTTATATTTATTATCCAGCGTCCACTCCACTCAATTAGGGGTTATATTTATTTTTTAATATTTATTTTATATTTTTAGTTAATATAATTGATTAATATGATTGATCATTTCAAAATTAGAGTATATAATTTTTTAAAGTTCCAACTTTTAGTAATAAATGTTAATTATGATTGGTCATACTATAATAATTTTTTTAAAAATATTAAACTTTATAGTGTGACATGGAATGTGGACTAGAAAAATTTATCCCAGTTGATCGTCAACCTCCCCTGCATCGCCCGACCCGCTCACGAAAAAAAAAAAATACCCGTAAAAATGTAACTCATAACACTAAAACGTATATATCACCCCGTGGCCTAATAAGTTTCATGAAATTGAAAAAAAAAACAACATTAATAATAACAATTCGGGTGCATGTCTTGTGGATCAATGTTTATTAAAATTTTATTGGGTTTGGACCTGGCTCAAACCAACAGGTTAGACATCCTCGTCTATTCAATTTGTTTTGATCGGTAGAACTAGTGAAATGACTCGATCAGTTTTCAACCCATATTTTTTTAGTGGAGTTAGTTTTTCAATATTGGGAGTATATGTAGATACTAGATAGATAGATATTTGGTTTCTGAAGACAATTGAAAACAAAATTCCAATATTTTAATATAAAAATTTAGCGAATGATATATATATATATATATATATATATTCCAATATTATGATGTGTATATGTGATGGAACATTTTCTTCATTTTCTTGTAAATAAAATATTCGAATATTTAATTAATGAACTTTTCTGAAAGAGATTTAAATGGACTTTTGATAAACCATAAACATGTGATTAGAAAGTCAACTCATTTAATTTAATAGATAGTTATCCCACTGAAACTGACATCATATCACCTTTCTGCCTTATATTTAATTATTACATTTTTAATGTGAGTGTTACATATTCACGTTTTATAGATGATATTTTAATTTATAAATTAATATCGTATTTGATTTGTCAGATAATGACTATTCCGAATTTAAATAAAAAGTTAAGTTGACAATTAATAAAAGAAATAATTACTCGAATATGTAATTTTTTAATTTGTGCAAATACTAGGTGTTAATATGTAATTTTTTAAACTTTGGGGTAAAAGTGAAAATACGTAAATGTTTAAATACTAAAGTGTAATTAAGCTTTTAAAATATACCAACTATGATTGTATATCCAATAACACTACACTATATTTTCTAAAAAATAATAAAGAAAATAGACTATATTAAATTATAAATATCATTCTTTCTATGATTTATTTATAAATTTAATTAGAATATTAAATTATTAACTATTTCATATTCACTATAATAAAAAAGATATTATAAATGAATTCTATAATTAAAAATGGGTGTGGAACATGTTCGTGTGTGAGAGGGAGAGAACAAAAAATGAAAAAAATATAATTTTTTATTTATAATAACTGTTGATAATATGATGTTTTTGGGATGGAAATAAATAGTATTCTACAACTCCATTTTATTATGTTACTAAATTTTCGCCCGTGCGATTGTGATTTTTAATATAAGTGTTACATCTTTATATTTTTTATTTAATAAGTTAATGTCATTTTTTATTTGTCAGGTTACCTTTTTTTATATCAAACAATTATTATTATTTCGGACCTAAAAAAAATTAAGTTGACAATCATTAAAATAAATAATTGCTTGATCACACACACATATATATCTATATACATACATATTATATTACAATCTAATATATTTCAAATAATTTTATAAATAATATTGATATTGTACATTTGCACAAATTAACGCTTTATAATGCTAGAACAATTTCACGAGCTGACAAATGTTAACATAGACTACTAAAAATTATGAAGAACAACAACAATATTCAATATTTGTATAAATAGAATAAGCTAAAGAATGAATTTGAAAGATTTCAAAAGTACACACCAACATTTGCGAGGCCAAAAAATTACTTTAGTTCTATAAGTGTTAATTTGTGCTAACAATTAATGTTAAAAGTTTTGTACAAAAGTGTAAGAACATCCAATTTTTGAGTACTAAAGTGTAATAAATCCTATAAAATATGTTAACTATGATTGCATATCCAATAACATTAGACTATACTTTCTCAAAAATAATATAATAGACTATATAAATTTTTAAATATCAATATTCTCTATTTTATTGAGTTATTCATTCAATTAGAATGTTAAATTGTTAAATTATGCCATGTTAGATATAATTAAAAAATATTATAAATGTTATATCTATGTATAAAGTATAATAAAACAGTATACCAATTATGATATTTTCCTAAATAATTCACTTAATTATATTATTTAATGTATTTAATATATGTTGATGATTATTTGATATAATAAAATCTACCGAACATTATCAATCACTTATTAATATACGAAAACTCACATATATTAATCATTCGTGCAAATAGATTTTGAATGTCATGTATATAAGAAAAATATATTATTGAATATAACACAAATAAATTATAAAATAAAAAAATATGTATAACATGTGTATGAGAGAGAGAGAGAATGTATAAATAATTTTTTACATATTAACGACTATAAATGATTTGATTTTTTTAGTAAGATTTTTTTTAAAGGAATTTTATTTTATAGTAGTATATTGGTCCCATATGACATGCTTTGACTGGGACCAGTCACGGCATGTTTTATGGGACCACAAATACAATTTTCTCGTAGTATATAAATGTAGATATAGTCATATAGATATAGATTTGCTGAAGACTTGCAAGACGATCCTGATTAATTACTATTTGAATTGAAAATAGACTCTCTCCTAATTAATAGATTAAATCTCAAATTGAAAGCATATGCACACGGTTACTTTAATTAAGACCAACAACAAGAATCTCTCTCTTAAACCCAAGATCGAAGCAAGGCTGAAGCAACTTCAAATTACATTAATTCTTTACAAGAGACTACAACAGATTAATTCCTCAAATTACATAACATTTCCTTACAAGAGACTACAGATTCTGACTGGCAATTAAGGCAAATTAACATTCATCAACTTGATGAACTAATTATTACATTCACATATATATTTTCAAATTTGCAATATTCATCACACAAGCTACCAATTAATTCCGATCGACTATACAAATTCGACTAGAACAAGTTTACACGCTTATGTCTAAATTAATAAATTAAAACAACATGCATCCATAACACATATACATATATATATTGGATTCCAGAAGGAACCATATCTCATGTGAGAACCGAGAACCAATTTCAATCACAGATCTCGCCTATTTGGACGGCCAAGATCTGTTACAAAATTAAAAAACACGGTGGCATAATTGTAATAACTCTGAACTTCGCTGCCCCTGAAACTCAGCGAGGGTAAAATCGAAAATTTGAACGTATTTGAATTCTACAGCCATTTTTCAGAGAAAACCTTTCTCATTCCTGCTATAACATGAACTTGCGCAAAACTAAAAGTACAAAAAATTTGAAGATAGACTAAAAACAAATCAAAATCAACCGTAAAAAACTCCCAAACCATCAACAAAATCCTCAGACAATCATGAAAACTCAAGGTTATATGTATTTCTTTGTTATTTTTCAGAAATTTTGTTTTTTTAGCGATTATACTATGTTGATTTAGCAGTTTACGTTTGCTATAAACATTCATTTAGCGTTATATTATGATAATTTAACAATATATTTCGTATTTTTGTAAGCACAACATGTACACAAACCTAATCTTCAACAAGCTGTGTTTATTTTATTGGATGATAATTGATCAGTTTCATTTTCATTCCGCTCATGATAAAAAATCTGTATAAAAGTGCTAACCCTACCAGTTTATGTGTATATTTTTCAATTTAATATTTTAGCAATATCATTTTCTATTTTAGCACTCTCATGGCCTATTTTAGCACTCTTATGGCTTATTTTAGCATGTCACTTGTTTTAGCATTAGCATGAAAAATGACTTTGACATTTCAATAAACCAATGAATAAACACTGTTACAAGTTGAAAATTTGTCATATTTTATTTTTGCATTTTCATGGCTTTTTTTTAGCATTGTCATGACATATTTTAACACCAGTCTTGTCTCATTCATTACCATAAAAAAATGCCATCGTCATTGTAAAAAACCTATAAACAAACACTGTTACACGTTGTTCAGTTGTCATTTCCTATTTTAGCATTTTCATAACTTATTTTCAGTTTTGTCATAACTTATTTTAGAACTAAGACGGCCTCTGTTTAGCATGGCACTTGTTTTCGCATTAGCATGAAAAAAATGTCATCACCATTTCAAAAACCCATTCAACAAACACTGTTACATATTGTTTAATTTGTGATTTTTTATTTTAGCAAACTCATGCATTATTTTAGCACTCTCATGGTTACATGACTTATTTTAGCACTCTCGTAACTTATCTTAGCATGACACTTGTTTTAGCATTAGCATGAAAAAAATGCCATCAACATTTCAAAAAACCTATCAACAAACACTGTTACATGTTATTTAATTTGTGATTTTTTATTTTAGCATACTCTCACTTATTTTCAAGCACTATCATTTTACAAATTTTAGCACAATTATCTCTAATTTTTAAAAACACATGCAGGTAAACTTTTTTGCTGAGTTCCTCGCAAGCGCTGGACTTGAACAGAAATCGAATGGCTTGAAGGAAAAGCATCGGACTACCAGGATAAAGATGCCATGGAGAAATATAAAGAACAAGGTTGATTGTGGCGTCTATGTCATAAGGCACATGGAGACGTACAGAGGGGGTGGTCTGAAAGGTTGAAACAGTGGTCTGAAGAATGCAAACGACAAGCAAATGAAGTTTTTAAGAGTAAAATACTGTGCTGCAATCATAATTGCAGACAATAACATACTCAGGGATCAACATCTCAAATATACAAATCTATTCTACAGACAAGCATGTAGCCAGAGAGAAATTGTGATAGACCTCACAAAAATGAAAAAAAAAATGAACTGACTTGTTGCGTAATGATTTCAAATTATGTATTACCTATGATACAATACTTGTCTTTCATGGTATATAGTATTAGTGGATGATACAATATTTGTCTTTAATGGTATATAGTATTAGTGGATGAATATTTTATAGTAACTGACATAATTTTTTATTCTTGTGAATATTTTGGTATTAGCACTGGTAATTGAAGTTTTAGCACTTGTCATTCCTTTTTTATCACTAGTATTTGAATTCTGACATTTGAGCACTTTTATAAAGTATTTTAGCACTTGTAGTTTCTACTTTAGCACTTACATTTCCTTGTTTAGCACTGTTGTTACACACTTGCTAGAAATAATAAAACCCTTATTAACAATGCAAAAAATGAAATATCAGCTATGTCATTCCTTTTTTTAACACTAGTATTTGAATTTTGAAGTTTTAACACTGGCATTTTGACTTTTAGCACTTACAAATCCTTTTTTAGCACCGCTACTATCATATAAGACTACCAAGTTTGTCTAGTTAATATTTAGATTCACAATTCTGAGTTTTCAGCAGTTTTATGCTGCATTCAGCACTGGTAATTAAGGTTTTAGCACTTGTCATTCCCTTTTTAGCACTGATATTTGAATTATGACGTTTTATCACATTTATAAAGTATTTTAGCACTTGTAGTTTCTACTTTAGCACTTACGTTTTCTTGTTTAGCAGTGTTGTTACACACTTACTAGAAATATTTAAACCTTTATTATCAATGCAAAAAATGAAATATCAGCTATGTCATTCCCTTTTTAGCACTAGTATTTGAATTCTGAAGTTTTAACACTGACATTTTGACTTTTAGCGCTTACAAATCATTTTTTAGCACCACTACTATCATATAAGACTACCAGGTTTGTCTAGTTAATATTTAGATTCACAATTCTGAGTTTCCAGCAGTTTTATGTGATATTTAGCACTGGTAATTGAGGTTTTAGCATTTACCATTCTTTTTTTAGCATTAGTATTTGAATTTTGACGTTTTAGCACTTTTATAAAGTTTTTTAACACTTGTAGTTTCTACTTTAGCACTTACGTTTCCTTATTTAGCGCTATTGTTACACACCTGCTAGAAATATTAAAACCCTTATTAGCAATGCAAAAAATAAAATATCAGCTATGACATTCTTTTTTAGCACTAGTATTTGAATTCTGAAGTTTTAGCACTTTTATAAAGTATTTTAGCACTTGTAGTTTCTACTTTAGCACTGTTGTTGCACACCTGCTAGAAATATTAAAACCTTCATTAGCAATGTAAAAAATGAAATACCAGCTATGGCTATTTAGCATTACAAGAAAGAATATTACTATCATTAATAAAAAAAATCAGTATACAAAAAAAGTGCAAAAATAAAATATAATGTAACTACTTCTTCTTCCCACAATTCCTAGAATCATGATTGGCTTTCTTCCCACACATCTTGCAGGTCCTAGAAATGTTCTTTCTTGATATAGGATTAGCCCAAAACACACACCTCAACTGATCATCCTTGTTAACTTCATAGTCAAATGTGAAAGCAGAGCAGAGTTCATGCCTTTCAGACATTTTATCCAACATCATTTGCGCATCTACACCCACAACATACTCCTTGAAATCTCGACCGAAGTTTTTGAAATCAACTGTTGTACAACCTATATTGGAATATCCACCAACAACTTCTTTAATTAATCTAAACGTTGTCACATGTCCGATGTTTACCCTTGCACAGTTTAAAATAAACATTTGATGTAAAGGATCTATATTCTTATTCAGATTCATAAACTCTTTGTGTGTATCCGTAACAAGAGAATGTGTATATCTTTTTGTAAATAATCCAACATTGTACCCATCACAACAAATATACTTCAACCATATCCTAGCCATACAACAACTTCTCTTCGACACATGACGTCTCTTTTCCTTCGAAGATTCACCAAAATCAACAAATGTGTTCTTAACTCCTTCGCGGTTGCACATAACATACTTCCAAATTATAGTACCATCTTTACACTTCTTTGTAGTAGACAGGCGAGTATCAAATCCACATGATGAGGTATACACCTTATAAAATATTATACCATCTTCTGAAGTAGGGAAAGTCTTGCCCGATGATGGCTTCAAAAATGATTCAGATTCAGGTGTGTAAAATTCAGAAAATACGGGTGAAATCTCCAAATTAAAAGAAACACAATCTGCACATTTATCAAATACACAACTAAATCACATTAATGAGTAAAAACATATTCTAAGATCATGTTCAAAAAATTCACAGTAGTGCTAAAACTAGGTTACAACAGTGCTAAAATAGTTCACAATAGTGCTAAAACTAGAGTACAACAATGCTAAAATAGTTCACAGTAGTGTTAAAGTACATGTTAAGTCAAGGATATAATTTAAACTGATTATTTGGATAAATTCTAATTTATCCACATGGGAAACAAAATGATTTCTTTAGCATGCATAATATGTAGATTCCTCTATACATGATTTAAACTACAAGACAAAAACATAAAATGAACACATGACAATTATATTTACAGATTGTTCTCATAATAGCATACAAATAATAAAATTTTAATAAACAGTATGACTTGACTTCATTTAGCAATTGTCTGACCAAAATTTGCTTTCTGTATGGCTAATAATTCATTGTCATGCTAATAAATTTATAGATATACAGAAAATCAAAACACATAATATACAACCTTAAAAGCACAGAAGAGGTAAACTAGGTTACAAAAGTGCTAAAATAGTTTACAGTAGTGCTAAAGTACATGATTTAAACTGCAAGACAGAAACATAAAATGAACACATGACAAATATATTTACAGATTGTTCTCATAACAACATACAAATAATAAGATGTTAATAAACAGTATGGCTTGACTTGGTATATCAACTGTCTGACCAAAATTTGCTTTTTGCATGGCTAATAATTCATATTGTGATGCTAATAAATATACAGATATATAGAAAATGAAAACACACAATATGCTGCCTTAAAAACACATGCTCATTGTCAAGAATTCAAAATAACAACAGTGCTAAAATAGGTTACAATAATGCTAAAATAGTTCATAGTAGTGCTAAAGTACATATTAACAAAATATTATTTATAATACTCATTTGTTATTGCAAATACTGCATTCATCGTACAAATACTCTATTAACAAGATATTCTTATGATACTCAATCGTTTTTACAATGATAAAAACTAAATTCATAATGCTAATAATTCGTATTGTGATGCTAATAGATCTACATACATACATAAAACCAAAACACACAATACGCAGCCCTAAGAACACATGTTGATCGTCAAAAATTCAAAATAACAGCTTAATCAGCATCGTAAACCTTGTCAAACAAACGTATAAAAAAATCACAGTAAAATTACAGAAAAAAAATTTTTACCCGACATCTTCATCAAATAACAGCGAACAACACACAAACTCCAGCAAAAAAACGCGTGAACACCGATTCAATTGAATAAAATTCGAAGAGAATCGACTGAAATTTCGATCACATAAACTAAAAGGAAATTGATATGTAGAAGGAAAGAGATTCGAATGCAAAACAAATTGCAGACGGAAAGAGATTCATTCCAAATATAACACAACTCCTAAATTACAAAAATACCATTGGTTCAATCTTTGGAACAGATCTTGGCCATCCAAATATGCGAGATTTGTGGCTGAGATTAGTTCTCGATTCTCACATGAGAGTGTGGTTCTCACACGATCCCATCTCCATATACATATACATATATCGCATTAATTAATTTATAAAAACAGCAAGAAATAGGCGAATTAGTAAAATGAAATAAAAGGAGAGAGATTATGATCTATGCATATTGGTGTAATGTAACACATCTAATTGAATTAATTAATGGCAGCAAGCAGCTGCTTAATTCGATCTTGTTTGAATTAATTAGCATTTAATGAGCTGCATAACTTCTACTCCTCGTGTAAACTAACCCCATCATATGTAATTGTACAGTTATATCCCATCGTCGTCTTCTCCGAATTCAAATGCTTTCTCTTCGTCAATCCTCCCGAACGCAACCGTCTTGCTCCTCCGCGCCATTGAAACTCCGCCGCCGCAGCTTCTACTGCGCCGGAGCTCCGGCTCTATTATGAACTTCGCGTCTGCACTTCTGAAACCTGACTTGACGCTCATGCTTCTCGGCAAACTTGGCGTCGGGCACCCCATGGCGTTGCCGTAGCTGACGTGGCCACCGCCGGCCATCAGGCTCTGCACGTAAAGATCACGGGCTCGGGCCAGAGCCCGAATAGGAATTTTTAGATAACTCATGAATTTGCTCTGTGATCCAACCCTTTTCGATCTCATCATTAATTTCTTCTTTACCTCTACAAAAAAATATGGTACTAATTAACTAGCTAAGTGATTTTTTTTTAGTTTGGAAAATTGAAGTAGCTAGCTAGGAATCTTGGTTGAAATGAATGAAATAGAGAACTTATATTTATACATACACATATATAATGTGGTATATATGTTATTGTATTTAACTATATATTTTATCAATATTTAATTTATGTGATGTGTGGCAATTAGTTAATTTAAAAGTGATGCATCGCGGGTGGGAAGGCTTTTTTGGCGGTGTGTGGACCAAACGAGCACATGGAATGAGGCCATGCAATTGCAATAGTATTTAATTAGAAAATTAGGCATAGGTGATTATTGTAAAATTAAACAAATGTGTTACATTAACATAATTATGAAACTTTGAATATTTAAAGTTATAAGACATTGTAAATGTAGATGAAGTAATGATGTTTGTCTTTGAATGGGGTTGCAGGCAGCACGAATGCCATTTTTTGAACAACTCTCTTGCTTTAATATTTTAAGACATCACTACAGCTAAGTGGAGTACTAGAGTAAATGTTTCTTCACAAGTACATCCTCCACAATAATTTTGTATTTCATCTCATATTTTAATTATTGAATTTATGTTATTTCTATTTAATATAGATGTTTTGTTTTGTACAAATAAATATATTTTATTTTCGTATTTTTAGAAAACAAAATTTCCATTTTTTTAAAACAATATTATCTAATGTCTAGTGTTTGCTCTTTTATTTCACTAAAAAATAATTCACAAGTGTACGAACGCGAGTCAAGTTGTAACACTACACACGAAAGCAATAAACGTGCACTAAAAACTAAACAACTAAACTAATGCAAATGAACTAATTGCATGCAAAACAATTCAAGATATAATGGAATTAAACTATTTTACTTTATCTAGATGACCGGATTAAAAGTTAGGATTTTAAACTAAATAAAATTAAGAAATAAATAATAAATAACAGGAATACAAGAATCAAACGGGAACTCTAGGGAAAAATGGATTCTAGAGTCTACACGCATATGTATTCAATTATATGAATTCAATTAATTAATTAAACCCAGTTTAATTCCTAAAGTTGTAGAAGAATCACTAAATTATCTAGACTCTCTCTCTCTCGAATAAGTTCTAGATGTAGATTGGATTCTAATTATCATCTCTCGATCTCAAATTATCATCTAACTCCTAATAGTTCTCAAAATTTATTCTCCTCACCATAATCTACCAATCTCTTGATCTAATAAACTTGTGTTAAGCATTCCTATTCCGTCAACTAACCAACCCCTCTTGAGTGATAATCAATTAACTACACATGTACATTTGATGGCCAAATAAATTCACAAGATAATTAATTCAAGGAAGCATAAGGAAATAAAGGAAAGGAACATTAGTATTAATTGAAATCACAAAAATCCATAATTGTGTTCAAACCCTAGAATCTCCTAATATTTAGCCGTTTATCATCAATGTATAATCCAAAGAAAATAGATAGACTAATACGGCTAGCATGATAAACATAAACTAAAATCGTAAAGACAACTTATGCCGGGTTGAATCTTCAATCTCGATGGGTCTTTGTCGTTCAGCGCCATCTCTTGCTCTTCTCTGCTTTACTATAGGGTAAAAAGTCTGTTAGGCAAAATCATGTAAATAAGGGTTTTGATGAGATGTCGAAAAACCAACAAAATATAAAGAAAAACTGAGCCAAGTTCACCCTGGAACTTAGCCAAAGAAATCCAATGGAGAAAAAGAGTCTTGATCAATTGCCAAAATAAAGTTCAGTTTGTGGACTAAAACTGAAGTAGAAGTATCAAAGATTAGTTTGTGAACTGAAGAGAATGCCATCAAACAAGTTCGGCATTAAGCAGAACTGAACTGAAGAGAAGGCCATCAAATAAGCTCGCCATAAAGCAGAACTGAATTGAAGAGAAGGCCATCAAATAAGTTTGACATAAGGACTCTGAATTGAAAGTTCTCAAACTGAAGGAAGTCACGAACTGAAGAGCGAGGCTTTCGAGCTGAAGTTTCCCAAACTGAATGAAATTAAGCATAATGTAACTGAAAAGAGACCGCATAAGTCAACTTAGACTTCAATGCTAAAAGGAGCCCAATCTCTCAAACGGCTCCCTGCACCAACAAGATAGTAAGCAACTCTTCTCTCAAGCAACGGTCAATATTCATTTCATCTATATAAGGTGGATGAATCAAATTTCTGAAAAGAGAGCATGTGTGAAAAAGGACTTTTCAATGAGACTTTGAACGACTTTATACATATACTATCCAAAGCTTCACTTAACAATCTGGTTCTTGCAAGTTTGATCATTCGGTTTTAACCTTCAAACTGATCAAAGTTATTCAGTTTATGCACTCTAAGTGAAGAGAAGTCTACAAGGTGTAATAGCTAAACATTGAGAGAAAATTATAAACTATCCGAAAAGTCCACACGAGAAGAAGAGATCTTCCCATCTCAAAGCCAAATCCAGCTCACGATCAAGCTCCGCTCAAGGATTCTTCTCAAAAGCTTCACATCAGCATCAACATTAGCTCAGTTCAAGAAGCACATTCCATTGATAAGTCAAGTTCAAGACCAACCCTCTTGAAGATCGAAAGAGATCTAAAACCTTGTAAAGACATCAATAGCACCTAACTCTCCGACTAAGTGTGAGCCACCGCTAAAGAAACTGCCGCCGCAATAGCTACCTACCGGAGACTATAAGTGTGAGTCGTCGACCCAACTGAGGTAACTCTGTAAAGTAACTCATTGTTACTAGGTTTAGCTAACCTTACTTTCATTATATAATTTGTAAAGTGAACCTAAGTTATATAGTGAATTTACCCTTTCTGAATATGGATGAGAGGACGTAGAAGGTTTAAGGCTTCGAACCTCTATAAACCTATTGTGTGTTGTACTTTATGCTTACATACTTTGCTTATCTTTAAAAGCTTACACACAAGCACAAATTCAACCAATGCTATTTTGAGAAAACTGAAAATAGACAAGCTAACTAAGTTAAACGAGTCAAGGGCCCCAAAGAATTCCGTACTTACTTCTCAGTTTGGAAAACAATTTATTCACCTCCTTCTAAACTGAATATGACTCGTCCGGGACCAACAAGTGGTATCAGAGCAGTTGATTCTAAAGATCAACCGTGTCTGCAGATCAACTGAATCAGATCTATCTGAGCTAACATCTTAAGCTATGGGAAACCATAAGCTATCTCTATTTGTAGTTGAGAACTATGATAAATGAAGCAGAAGAATGAAGGCTCATCTGTGCTCAATACATGAGAACATGTAGGAAGTAATCGAACATCGTCCAATCAAAATAATAATGGACAATGATGCCCACATTGTTGATATCAATCAGTCAACACGAATTCCAAAGCCAACTCATCTTCTCACCAGTGAAGAAAAGAAGCTGAAAAATCTAGAGTTCGTGGCTTAAGCAACATTCTTCCAAACTCTAGATGAAGATTGAATGAAGCACACCAAAAATCGCAAAACTGCCAAAGAAATTTGGGAGTTATTGGCAGATCTTTGTCAAGAATCAGAAGCCATCAAAGGAAACAAACTTCAACTTGCCGTTGATCAGTACAAATCATTCAATATACAGCCTGAGGAGTCTATCACAAGCCTTGAAGCTAGATTCCTAAGCATAATCAGTGAAATGACCAGCCTAGGAAGAAGCTATCCCAACTGTGAAATGAATTCTAAAATCCTGGGTAATCTTACCGAAGAATGGGACATGAAGGTCATAGCAACAAAAGAGTCCTGAAATCTAAACAGCACCACTCCCAGAGAACTGTTTGGATCTGTCAAAGCACATGAATATAGTCTCAACAGAAAGAAGGAAGCTTCAACTTCCTCAGTTCAGGACGCCGCCTTCTACGGGGAAAGAAATCGGTTTTGAGACAATCGTGACGTGACATGACGGATAGGTCCCGTTCGCATTTTCGTCGGTCATCTTCTTCACATCAGTCGGCGACAAGATATGTGTTTAGCTAGGGCTAACTGGCGGTGAGGACTGACGGTGGTGGAGATGAAGAAAATGATGACACTTTTTCACGTCTTTCTTTTTTAATTTATTTATCAATTTTTTTAATCATAATATCCAAGTAATTTCATAATTAATTATTTTTAAGTTAATTTATTTTATAGTGCAAAGACTAAAAAAAACTAATTCTAGTGATGGTAGAAATACACGATTCAATATCAATAAATAAAATTATAGAGACTCAATCCAAAATAACAGCAATGATAACAACAATCGATCAATAGTGTCGTATGTAATAATGGGAAATTCTTATATACATGTTGGGATACCACCCCAACATCTAATACACTTTAATAATTATTTATTATTTATGACACTCAATTTTAATAATTTTTAAATAATATATTAAATATTGGGGTATTACGTACCCAAATATGTATGTAAGAATTTCCCGTGATAATGAATTAATGATATTATGATTTAGGCATTGTATACTAATTTCCCTTAAAAAAGGGATTGTATACTAATAAAATAAAGGATATCGTCTAGCTACCAAGAATAGATGCTGACAATTGAATAATTCGATCGTATTATTTTTATTTTTACTTTTATTTATTTATTGTGATGTGAGAGAAGGTTCTAGTCGAAGTGACCGCATCCGCAAGAGTTGCAAACTGCAAATTATTGAAATTAATGAAACCGACCCAGCATAAACAATTTGACAAAACGGATGCAAAATAAATAAATAAAATAAATTAATTAATAGATAAAATTGTAAATTTTGAAACAATGCTCTCAAATGAATAAAATTACATTTTAATACTTGAAATTTGATTCTTTTAATAAAAATGTTTTGATCTTCAACTATTTATAATTTAATACTCAATTTTTAAAACTTTTAATAAATTTATCCCTGAATTTGATTTTTAGTATCCAAAAACACGAGTAGAGATCATCTAATCTCAACTTGTATATGTCAAGCGTGTGTCAACATTAAAATTGTATGTTTTTGATAATTTATTTTATAAAAATAAAATTTATTATATTATAACTAATCATAATTAATATTTATTGCTAAAAATTAAAATTTTTAAAAATTATGTACCCTGAGTTTGGAATAATCAACCCCAAAAATCAATTATTAACTAAAAAATGAAAATTAAATATTAAAAAAGTAATTATAAACCCTAATTGGGTCGAATAAAACCTAAATAATAATATATAATTATATTAAACCAAAAGAAATTAAATTTTAAGAAAAAAATAAAAGAAAAGGTAATAATAATGAGGTTTCCTAGATAGTTGACACACACAAGTTAGGACTAGAGAATTTTAAGAGCCGAAAACACATGTAGCTAACTCAAAATAACAATATTTTGAGCTGACGTGGATTAAAAAATTTCCACATCATTGTTTTGCATTTGGCCGGGGAGGAATTTAGACGTGGGTAATCGATTGATTAACACAGAGATAAATTTATTAAAAATTTTAAAAACTGAATATCCAATTATAACTAATTGAATGTCGAAACATTTTTTTTATAAAAGTCCTGAAATTGAAGTATCAAAATATAATTTTTCCATATACAAAAAGAAATAGCGAAATTGAGGTTTTGAACGAAAAATCATCTCTCCATTCGACTCATTGAATACGTAATAAATCGTTGAATTTGTTTTTGACTCGTGAATAATTAAATCTAAACTTGGTCACAACACAGCTACAGCCATCTCATGTCTTAATGGTAGGCCAACTTCATTTTTAAGAATTCCTTTATTTTTAGTACTAAGTTAATTAACTAATTAGCTTATTTAATTTTGATGATAAGTACTCCCTCCGTCTAGTCTCTTTTACTATTTTGAGGTGTCCCAATTATAAAGTCCCATTACTATACCAATTATTAATTTTCATAATAATGTACAAATAAACCCTTATTGAATGTTGGAAATTAAAAAAATAATAACTTAAAAGTTGAAAGTCATAAATATTCAATGGGGGTGTTATTGGAATTTTAGCTTTAATATCTTGTTTTCATAAATATTTTTATCTACGTGCGAGGAGAAATTAGACTATATAATTGGGACGGAGGGAGTAGTTCTCAAACATCTCATATGATATTTTATTAATCACTTCAAAATAGGGTTAATGACATCTATTAACAAAAACCTTTTGGCAAGTTTGTAATTAATTATGTTGGAAAATTTCCGTTTGATGGACTTACATATATAAAATGTGTATGGCTGTTTTATGGTAAGTTCAATTAAAGTGGTCTACTAAAGTTTAATTATGGACTATTAAAGGTATCAGATAATCATGAAATTAATGTGTAGATACCATAAGGAGATATTCAATTTGTTGAGCGATCAAATTGAAAATCATAGATATACATAGTTATATATTTAGGACATGGTTGGTATGATGGAATGAGAATGAAATCACATTCCCACGTCCATTCTCATTCCTATGGCTGGTATGATTTTTTCAATTGGAAATGATCATTGCCGAAGTAATCACATTACCATAAACATATGATTATCCATTACTCCTCACTCCTATGGTATTATGCATTCCCGATTATCAAAATAAATTTTATTTTTTATTTTGCAAAACTATACTTTATTTTTTTTATTGACAAATGAAATCTCATATTCTTATAAAATATTTTATTTAAAAAATAAATTTATGAATTTTTCTTAAAAATTCATTAATAATTTCTTAATGATTCATAAAATTTTGTAATATTTCACAAAAGTACTAATGATATTATAAGATTACATAAAATATACAAACTCGCTAATCATTAATAAAATACTTATTTAAAGTATACTCAATTTTTGTCACAAATGTTAATAAAATAAAAAAATCACATATATTCAACAATATGTTATTAAAATAGGTTATGGTCCCCAAACGACGGTACTTCATTCCGCAGTCTGTATTCCTTCTACATAAAGCAAAACAAAGGTGATACAGTACGTTTGGAAGATCCATAACAAATTCAACCACCGCTTCAACAATAAAGATCTATATATTTATGATTCAGGTACGCTTCCGCATCCAGTTTATGATTTTATATCTCAGTGATTTTGACATAGAGATTGCATGATTATGGATTTTATTTAGCTTAATAAACTTCCGTGTTTATGTGATTAAATCCAACAAGTGGTATTAGAACCACTCTATTGTTGAATCTCTGAGAACTGAAGTTAATATTTGTACTTTTGGATTTTCAGTTGAATTTCGATGAAATTCATTGATATATTTTTTGGTTGAATTTGGATAAAGAATTGTTGAAGAATTTTGTTTCAAACTTCTCCTCAAAATCGACTTCACAATTATGGTTCAATTTTTTTAAGGAAAAAGAATTCAGATTTAATTAATAAAAAAAAGGTCAAAATCTGTATTTTCGGAATTGAAATTGGGGTTATGGGACCTTGGGTATCTGGCCAATTTCCGCCCGATTGAGAAGTTGATTCAGTCAATTGATTGAGGGGAAAATTGGGACTCGTAGAGACTAGCGTTTTGATGTGTGAATCGATAGATATCGACGACTGAACACGATGAATTTTGCCAACAAAAAAAGGTGTTCGCCGCAGTTCGACGCAGTGGACCACAATGGCTTCTCGGCCCAAATACGGCGATTACAGAGCCATTCATGGTTGATTAATGGCTGGACTTTGTTGTACTCGTTAAGAGGAACATTTTGGTATATGGGTCGGCACCCGATTCCGGCTGACGGCGGCGATTTTTGCGGGACAAATGAGGACAGGCGCGCTGTTCACGCGCAGGAACAACAACATCAGAGGAATCTTGTAAACACCATTCCCGCCACTCTGGAGGTCGTATTGAGACGTACAACCTACCGATGAAAAGCCCTTTGAGTGCAGAATGTATTGGGTATGGATTTCTGGGCGATTGATTGTCGGTTCATATCGAAATTAGGCGAGAACAGCCGCTGGTCTGTGTGTAAGGCTATGATCTTGCAGGTCGAATTTTGGGAGTTTTCGGAGACGGATTGCAGATCTCGACCACTCCAAATCTATGGGCTCGACGAGGGCTTTCTGATGGTGTTCTCGATTTCAGGATTCGTTGACGTTTTGGGGGTCAATTACGGTGTTTTTCGAACCTAAAGTTTGCTGCGATAATAAAGATAATTAATTTGAGAATTTGGAATTTTATCCTAAAATTAATTCTTCAGAAATTGCTATTAAACTATAAGATTATGTGAAATGCATAATAAACGGTCTCTTAAAATTATTTGATTTTGCAATTGAGCCCTTGAGTGCATAAATCAATACAGATTTTATATGGTGCTTTTATGTGTTCAATTAATTTGGTATTATTTGATGTGTTATTGACCTTTAATTATGTTATGAATATGGAATTTTGTTGCACCACTTATTATTATTTTATTGTGGATTTATGCAACTATAGTAAAGTTTGAGTGCCTAAATAATTTTGATTTGGCGTTTCGACACCAATTTAAAGATTTCGGCACTTGCTCCCCAATAAGGTTTATTTATTATGATCAATTATTTATTTCAAATTTTGTTTGGTACATCTCACGTTCCTATTTGATTTGTCTAACATTCGAAGTGAATTAATTGAAGCATGAAGTTGCCACAGTGACCTCTCTGCGTAGATTTATTTATGGAAAATGTTAGATGTTTGTGTGAGTGTATATTCATAAGAGTATTTAATGGGCCCACAAGAAGATTAATACTTGGCTGAATTGCACAAACACATGTGATGATAAATGCGTGGCAATTATAAGGTTGTCCATGTGAACAATATATCGGCCCATAGGAAAGCTATTGTTTGACAGGATTTATTGTCAGTATTTGATCATTACAAAGAGGTAACAATTTACAAGTTAATATTACTGTCCACAGACTTAATATTGATGTTGTGTTAGGTACCTCGAGATGTTACCAACTTATTTGAATTGAATAATTGATTGTTAAGGATAATGCGAGCATAAAAGTTGATTTAGTTTTGTTCTCTATTCAGTTATTATGTCTGCTACTTCAGTTTATGCTACTACCAATAATATTTCTATGATTAATGGGTTAAATTTTAAGGATTGGAAAATAAACATTCTAACCATTATGGCTTGTACGGATCTAGACAATGCATTAAGGATCAAACAATCTCATTCTCTTGCGGATGCAAGTTCTTCTGATGAAAGAAAGAACTTTGAGAAGTGGGACACTCAAATTGCATCAGTCCGATGATCATTAAAGTGTGTTATTTTGGTAATCTTTCGAGATGACTTTTGATAAATCATTAAGGCCATTAAGTACCTTGCTAAAATGGAAAGCGTTTTGCTAAAAAAACGACGAGGTTGAGACAAGTTCATTTTTGTGAGCTTCATCTCAAATAAAGTATATGGAAGGGAAATATAAAGAAGTACATCATTTAGATGTCTCACATTACTTCAAATTAAGAACACTAAAGCCCGAGGTATTTGAGGACTTACTCGTGCATTTAGTATTAATTTCTCTTCATGCACAACTCAACTAATTAAAGGTCAGTTATTACTTATAAATGCAAAAGGAGAAGTGGACTCTAAATGAGTTCATTTCACATTTTGTGCAAAAGAGGTAAGGTTGAAGTAGGAATGTGGTTTATGTTTCAAAAGATAAGATTAAGGGCAACAAAAGAAATTTTACTAAAGTAATTTGTTGAGGTTAATGGTCCAACTCAAAAGAGACAGAAGTATAATAAAGATATTAAGGACTATTTCTTTGTGAAAAATTGGACACATAAAGAAGAATTGTACCCACTTTGAAGTACTTAGAAGTGTACTATTCTTATTTTGGTTTATGAAGTTAATTTAACTTTAGTACCTAAAAATATTTTGTGATCAGACTTTGGTATTACTGTTCACATAAATATTTCAATGTAAAATTGCATGAGCTACCAAAGGCCAATTGATAATGAAAGATACATCTATCTGGGGCAATAGTGAATTGGTACAAGTGGATGCAGTTAGAATATTTTAGATTGTCATTAAAGCTAGACTGTTGTTTTTGGATTTGAAAGACACTTATGGTTTAGTGTCTTGTAGACAGTCTTTGGTTCCTATTTCCATTTTGGACATATTTGATTTTCATGTTCATTTGGAAATTGTCATTTTCGTCTTTCAATTAACTCCAATATTAAGTGCAGATGACAATCTATAAATGTTTAATGTTGTTATAATCTTTGAATTTTGGCTAAAGAGGTACTAAACAAAATTAAATAAGGTAAATTCAGGCAAATTATATCTCTAAAGCAATAAAGACTGCGGTTTGAGTTCTCAACAAAATATCAACTAAAGTAGAATACCAACTAAAATGGTTGTCAATTTTTTGAGTTTTTTGATATGATGAAATCAAATCTAAAGACTCACATATGGGGTTGCACAGCTATGGTTAAGCCTTATAGGCTAAACAGAAGGAAATCGGGCATCAACAGAATTAAACAACTATTTTATTGGGTATTCACAGAAATTCAGGATTTCAAGTTTTAACATCTCACTTAAGAATTTATTTTTGAGATGGGAAATGTAAAATTCTCTGAGGCTGTTGAGTTTGGGGGAGAAATAAGGTTAGATACATCTGAGGATGAATCAGTTTATAAACTGATCAATGCTTTTGAAAATTTACGAGCTCGCATTCTTGTACTTGATCAAGTAGTAAATCAGTAACCTCGAAAGATGATGTTGAAAACTATCCTATTAAGGTTGATACATTAATTGAGGACAAACTCAACAACCTCAAGAATTAAGATTTTTATGATATTGCCCTAAATCTATTAAAGATTCAAGAAAATACAGAAGATTCCATAAAGTGCAGTTATTGGGAATCTAATGTAAGCTGAGGTCTTTATAAGACTTTATTCGGTTTTTTATTGTTGGTATGTTAGACTGATATTTTAGTAATTGTGTTATATATGGATCACCTAAGGCAGCAATAAAGATATTAAGTTATATACAGAGAATAAAAATATTTAATGCTCACATACAGAAAATCAGATCATCAGGAGATCATAAAGAATTTTGATTCTGATTTTTTCGGATGCTAATAAAGTAAATGATCCACTTTTGGATATGTATTTCTTCTGGTTGGGGAAAAATATTTCACGGAGAAGTGCTAAGCAGACAACACTTCGACCATGATAGTGAAATACATAGAATGTTGTGGAGCATCCAATTATGGAATATAACTACGAAATATTGTAACTAGGCTGCAAATTATTAAGGTATTGAAAGACCAATAAAGATTATTGTGACAATAATTCGAAAGTCTATATTCTAATAACAATAGGAACTCTAGTAAGTCAATAACAATGACAAAGTTCCTAGTTGTGAAGGAATATTACAGAGTGAACATATTATTATAGAACATATAAGGACGGACTCAATTATAGCGGATCTTCTAATCAAGAAGTTATCACCCAAGGTCTTTGTGAGTTTACAGCTCATATGGATGTTATGTTGTTTAAAGATTCTTTGGTTCAGTGGGAGTCTGTGTACAGTTTAAATGTTCTATACTTCGGTTATGTAACACATTTTGTGTTATGGAAAATTCCGTACGGATTTTGTGGTATACAGTTTGTACACTCTGTTCAATTGGTTATGGTTGATCTCACTAAAGTTTAAAGTTGGACCAGTTGAAAATAGATATGTAAGATCACATTGCATATAATTTCCATGCTACGCACCATGATTGATCTGTCATTAATTGTATTGGTATATGTGATTACTGATGGGTTGATTCATACATATAATGTGATGAAAACCTCTTTAGTCCTATATTAGTACAGTTGATGGACAAGATTATTTTCGGGATACCTTAAAGTAACAGGAAGGTTTGAGCTCAATAAAGTAATGCACATTTATCCGGTTATATATGTAGTCCAAGTGGGAGATTGTTGGAAAATTTCCGATGGACTTACATATATAAAATAAAATGTGTATGGCTGTTTTATGGTAAGTCCAATTAACGTGGTCTATTAAAGTTTAATTATGGACTATTAAAGGTATCATATAATCATGGAATTAATGTGTAGATATCATAAGAAGATATTCAATTTGTTGAGGGACCAAATTGAAAATCACAGATATACACAGTTATATATTTAGGGTTATGGTCCCCAAACGACGGTACTTCATTCCGCAATCTGTATTCTTTCTACAGAAAGCAAAACAAAGGTGATACAGTTCGTTTGGAAGATCCATAACAAATTCAACCGCCGATTCAACAATAAAGATCTATATATTTATGATTTAGGTACGCTTCTGCATCCAATTTATGATTTTATATCTCGGTGATTTCGACATAGAGATTGCATGATTATGGATTTTATTTGGCTTAATTACAATATAACTGTTAAAACATTGTAATTGCAATATATATATATATATATATATTTATATTCTTTCAAAATTTACAATTAAAACACGGTTTGATGGATCTCGCCGGCCGACGTGTTAGAGTTGAAGCATGCATGTACAATATTTCCGGCATAATTGAATGATATGGTTGGGGAGACTTAAAAGTGAACAAATTAAAACAACATTATATATATATATATATATATATATATATGTATGTATGTATATGTATGTATATAACATTAGTGGATTCAGAATATTTTTTTAGCTGAAAGACCCTTCTTTTGTGCTTTAGAGTTTGAGCACTAAAGAAAATATGTGATTGTCAACTATTTTATCTAAGTCTGTGTGTAAGTAAAACAATGTTGATTTACGTCTAACCCACTATAAAAAAAAATATTATTAGTTTTTGAAATTGATGACACAACTCTATTTTTTTAAATTTTTAAATAATATAATTTAACATTCACCAAAACTTACATTTTAACATACTTTAATAATATGTAACATTCATAAATCATAATTTAAATCGAAAATTCCTAATTATTCACTTTCATTATAATCAATAAAATTCATAATTTAATATTTATTAAACGACCCCAAATGATAAGATAACTAACACCTAACACAATTATTGAGCAAATAATCATTAACAATAATATAAAAATACTATTGAAATTGAAAAAAAATACTTTAGACAAACAAGAAATTAAGTAATTTTTAAATACTAAATAAAAATAAAATATTACACTTTTTCACGCTAATAATGAAAATTTATTAATACTTAATAAAGCAAATCTATCATTAAAAAATCAAAGAAACGTTTCTTAATTTTTTCTATAACATTTCACAAAAATGCATTAATTCCAAAACAAAAATTGGTAAGGTAGATTTATTTGTTATATTTAAATGTGTGGAACCCAACAACTTTTGACTTTTTCCTCCAAGCCTGCTCTCTCTAAAAACACCCCTCTTCTCCGTCTCAAACCCTACAGACACACGGCTGCCATCTCCATCCAAATCTGCAACACCCTCGCTATATATACACATATATGTACATAAAACCCCCCTTGCCCCTGGATCCGGCGCCATATATTTATATATATATGTATGTATATATATATATATATTATATGTATATGTATGTATATTTGCTAACAAATTCTCAATTTCATGATTTTCATCAACACCTCCACTCCGAATCTTAAAAATCTGATGCAGTAATGCGATAATCGACGAAGAAAAGATTTGAACACCATCCAAGGAGTAGCCCATGCAAAATAGTTCAGTTTATTTTAGCAATTCTGACAAGAATTTTTTTTTTTTTGAAGAAAAGACAAGAATGTTAATATATATACTCTGATTATTCAAGTTTTTCAGATACGTCAGAATTGACCTTCTTTTTGTAGTTATAAATTTGAAAGAGTTATGTAAAAAGTTTCAAATGTCATGTTGTAATTGCAAATTTGCTAAATGTTAGATTTACATTCAACCCTTAAAAATATATTATATCTGATTTAAAATAAATTGTTAGAGTATTTGGATGAATATATTTTTTAGGGAATTACATAGGTGGACCTGCTATTACTAAAATTAAGATGTGCTCATGATAGCTAATTAAACTTAAGATGATAGAGTTTGTACTTATAATATTTTAGTCATGAAATCAGGGTATTCCAATAAGCGGCCACCTCGTGAGAATGTAATGTTGTTGTTGTTGTTTTTTCTTGCTTTCTTGATTTTTTGTGAAAACACCTGATTATAAAGCGTGAGGTAAGATTTTCTCTTTATATATATGCATGTGAATCGATTTTAGGAAAATTGATGAATTAATTCAGGGTTACACACCACACGTGCTACGACGATTGACTGAATAATAAATAATTTTAAAGAGCAAATTATGATTTGATTTTACAAACAAGAACTCTTGATCCAGCTTACAAGGACTTGGGGGGGGTACTGCACCGAAGCAATTATAAAACAAATTATATATATATATATATATATATATATATATATATATATATATATTCGCCCAACATTAAATTTCCCCATCAAAATTCAATATTTCGCGACATATATAGTGTACGTAATTATTAATTGTGAATCTCATTATAGAATGAATATTACGAATTTACAACTAAGTGAATTAACCACCTTATATATATAGGACTCAAGCTGCAGTTGCCGTCACATATAATAATAATAATAATAATAATAATAATAATAATAATAATAATAATAATAATAATAATAATAATAATAATAATAATATGACAGCCAAATTTTCTCCAATATATAACTTTACAGGAAGAAATAATCCAACTAATTTTTAATATAAATGCACGCAGGTTAATTTAGCTATGTTCATGAAGGTTAAGTACTCTACTTAATTAAAAGTTATATATTCCTAACTTTTAATACAGCGAAATAATTAAGATATATCTGATTTATATATAAAAAAAAAAGTCAATTTATGTCAAAATTATCAAATTTAAAAGTTGTATTTAAAACCAAAAATCTGATAAAAGTCTTAATTTTAGAGAAAATTAATCATTTATTTTATCATCATTAATTATGAATAGGAAATATTTTGGTACACCTTTAATTATAGTTAAGGGGAGTAATTTGAATAGTTGATATGATCTCCAATTAAGAGTCCCACCCACATATATTAATTACATAGGTGCTTACATAATCTGGACTGGTTTAGACTGGACATTTCAAAGTAACTTGAACAATCAACTTACTAAATCTTAATTATTTATTTTTATCTTTCCTCACCAAAATTGAAAATGAGGTATGACAAACTCACATTTAATGGTATGAAAAATGAAGTATTCATGAAATTCAAACTTAAAATATATATGAACTCAAACTAACACCACATCACCATTAGGCCATTTAGGGGCTATGGAGTTGTTAATTAGGTAGTAATTAAGTGGATAACACTGTGAGGCTACTCGCCAAAGTCGAAGGAGTCGTGTTCGTACGTAGTGCCGCCACCCAATAAATATTCATAAACAAAATAATAGGTAACATTAAATTTCGGAAGTTGATGACCAACTATTATTGAAATAAAAGAATATTGCGATTCTAGATCGATTACTATTTATAGTTCTACTCTTTTTTTTTTTCTCTGGAGTTTAACTTGGAATTAGTAAAAGAACAATCTCAGGCATATCGTTTCTTATTTATTATTTTCAATTTCTTATGTTAGCGTTGCATTGCTATATATATAAATGTTGGTTGGCAAGTAAACATACACCTGGTGTGTACGTAAATTAGGGATAAATCTCAATCATCCAATAAGATATATGATTATGATTGAAGAGGATGTATGCCAATTATGTAAATTATTTTCGAAAATAAAAAACCCTAAAATTCAACCTACAAATGCTCAAATCAACACTCATGATGCTTTTAAATTTCAAAAATTGAAAAATGACAGTGTTTACAATTTTGTAAATTGTGAAATGATAGTGATAATTTTGTAATATGTGTTAGAAAATACAAATGCTAAAATTCAAACACACAGATACTAAAATTAGCATATGTGATGATAATTATCTCTAGCTTAGAAAAAAAATGAAAGATTTTGTCCATCTATCTAATTAATTCATATACGGGGATGAAATCCTCTAGTCCACTTTTCATGTCCCACTATTGTGTCCCACAATAAAATTTAATATTTTAAAAATATTTATTACAAAAATAAATTTTATTATAGTATTACAAATCACAATCAACATTTATTGTTAAAAATTAAAATTTTAAAAAATTATATACCATATATTTGGAATAATCAATCATAATAATCAATTATATTAACTAAAAAATAAGAAATAAATATTAAAAAATAAATATAAACCCTAAGTGGGTGGAATAAACCCTAAATAATAATTATAAAATTAAACTAAGCCTTAAAAAATTGAAATTGAAGAAAAAAATTGATGAAAATCGAATAAAAATTAAAATGGGACACCAAATGAGATAGAGAAAAGTGAGATAGATGATTTCATTTGTTCATATGCGTGCATCGACCATGCACTATTTACCTCAACATGACACACACACACACACACACACACACAAAAATTGCTCACACTAAGAGCATAGAAAATAACATTTGTCTTTCTCTATATATCATTATACATAAAATATTTGCTCAAATCAACTATATATTTATCCAAAATGCAGCTAAATAACATGTGCAAACAAGCTATCTATCTATCTATCTTTGTGTGGAAAAGAAACCTGCAAACTACACATTAGGCAAGCTTTCGTATGAGAAACTCAATTCAAAATATATTTGCGAAATTACACAACTTCACGTACTTCACATTAATTAGTTTCATGGCTAACATTTTCACGTAGGTACGTGACTCACAATCATGATTTGGATATTTAATTTAATAAAAAAAAACAGTGAATTGCTGAATTTATTTAATTTGGTCCGAGATAGAAGAAATGGGAAATCGAATTGAATATATGCATGGTTTCCCTAAAGCTAACAAATAAGAAAGATCGATAATGGAGGTGGCGGCGCTGTCCAAAAAATCTCCACGTCTACAGTCTAGTTTACGGTTGCCCCAAATTAATTATTCTTACCAATTCACAAATTTATTCAATAATCCGACGTTTTCAACAAGACCCCATTGAAATCAATGATACAATAATGGAGATAACCATTTTTTTTTTAAATAAATGTGGTCAAACTTGAGCACCCATGATGTAACGTCAGTTTCGCCTCTTTGCCGCCGACGCTCACGACAAACCTAATTAACATTAATTATATTTTTGCACTCCCAATTCTTTCAAGGTCTCTTTCAATTTTCCCTCTACCTTTGAATCAAATAATTAGTTAAATTCCTAAATTTTATTTAAATTAAATTTGTTGGCAGTATTTCCTGTACTATATATATACCTCCACAACTGAAGTGTTTTTCCATTATTTTATAATCACAAGTTGCGCTTTTCAATTCGTATAGTAGTATCACACACACACACAGATCGAGAGTTATGGCAACATATGCATACTCTATCAGCAATTCAGCATCTTCTCCATCTTCTTCTTCTTACTCGAATTCATCTAATTCTTCAACTTACTACGAGAGAAATCGGAAACCGCCACCACCGGCGCCGGCGTACCGTTCGGGTCTCCATTCCGTTCGTAAGAACGTAATTACGAAGAAACCAATAGCGCCGATGCCGCCAACGCCTCCGAAAATCTACAAGGTGGATCCTGTTGATTTCAGGGATGTTGTTCAGAGGCTGACGGCAGCGCCGGAGTTCCAGCGGACGCGGTTGCAGGAGGTGGCGCCGCCGCCGCTCAGCCTCTCTCATCCTAACATGTCATCATCGCCTTCAGCTCTTGCATGGTGCTCCTCGATTAATCTTTTGAGTCCGGGAACCCTTTCCTCTTTCGAGACCAGTGCAGTTCTTTAATTAATTAATTAATTACATTTTTTTTAAGAGATAGATCGATGAAATACAATTTGAAATAAAGAATTACGTACGTTGTATGAGAAATAAAAATATATAACTTAGTACGTAGCTAGAAAGGATATGATGATTCAAATCGATCAGGTCGTGTACACTTCATTGCAGTTTGGTGTATGCTTGCTTTAATTTTATTTAGTTTCGGTTAAGTTAATTAGTATTTTTCAATGCATGGGGATGGGGAATTTACTTCTTTCTGCTTAACTAATTTCTGTCTGGATTTATTTCATTTTATTTTATACTACATATCGGTCATTTGAAATCGTCTATTACACATTTCGTGTTGCATTCCGTATTGCACACTCGATTTTCTTATTTTTTTTAATTTTTTTTTCTCAAATTTCAATTTCTTATGCTTTAGTTTAATTTTACACTTATTATTTAGGGTTCATCCTACCCAATTAGGGTTATATATATATATATTTTTAGTCTTTAATTTTTCAAATAATCAATTAATAATTCAAAGTTTTAAATTAAATAATAAAAAATTACAATGCATCCTAATTGGGTTTGATGAATTCTAAATAATAAATGTAAAATTAAAATAAAGCATAAGAAATTGAAATCCAAGGAAAAAAATTAAGAAAATCGAGTGTGCAACACAGAATGCAACACAAAATGTGCAATAGCAGATTTCAACTGCATATCGGTTACTCGATCACATACAGATTCTCACGTATTTATTAATTATATTTGCGTGAAGGAAGTAGTAAAATGATTCAAATGAGGGGGGAAAAAGAAAAAAAAAACTATTCGCGCGCGTGTTAATTTATAAGATATTGTCAATTTATCGAGAAAATGTTGAATTTGATCCCACAGGACACGCTTCAGTTCAATTTTGGTCCCGATACTATTATTTTTGGTCTCAAATAAAGTATATATTGATTTTGGTTCCGGTTTTGGCCTTAAAATTATGAGACCAAAATTGATATTCTTAAACCTATGGAACTAAAACTGAACAATTTGTTTTTTTAAAATGAATCAAAAATGATAGTAGAGAGACCAAAATCGAACTGAAACATATCATGTCATCATGTGGGACCAAAATTTGATATTTTCTCTCAATTTGTCATATATATAAAGAAATAGCTAGCTGAGCTGAGCGGTAACGTTAATTTAGCCACGAGCGACCTTATATTAGCAAAAAAAAAAATCCTCTTACTTATTTTTTCTATTTTATTTGGTGTTCCATTTTAATTTTTATTAGATTTCATCCATTTTTCTTCAATTTTAATTTATTTTCATTTAGTTTAATTTTATAATTATTATTTAGGGTTTATTCAACCAAATTAGAGTTTATATTTATTTTTAAATAATTATTTTTCATTTTTCAGCTAAGATATATAATTGATTAATAGTGTTGATTCCAAAATTATGGTATATAATATTTTAAAATTTAAATTTGTAGCCATAAATGTTAATTATGATTGGTTATATTATAATAAATTTTATTTTTATAATAAACCTTTTTAAAATAATAAATTTAATAGTGAAACACAATAGTGTAATATAAATTATATAATATGGCATTCAAGAGAGTTTCTATATATATAGGGAAGGGTTAACATGGACACATTATTAGTACTGTTGTAAAAGGCGACCTAGGCGCTAGGCGGCAGTTCACCTTGGCAATTTTCGCTAGGCGGTGTGTCTTAGGCGATAGGCGGTCCTAGGCGGGGTTAGGCGGTCCTAGGCAACCCTAGGCGGCGCTTGGCGAATTGAATTTTTTTTTTTCAGTTTTAATTATTTTTCTCCTTTTTCAACGATTCAACTTGTGCATAAGAGTGGATTGCTAATGTGATTGATGATGATGATGATGTGGGTGATGTGGGAGGACATAGGTCTTCAATTTCAAAATATCGAACAATAAGAGAACTATATGATGATGATTTTGAGTCAGAAGATGAGAAAATTAATGAGAATGAATATTGACCGGATGGAGATCGTGGCTTGAATGATTTCAATGTTTGAACTTTATATCATTATTTTTTGAATTTTGAATTATTTGAACTTTGAATGTTATTTTTTTTACCTTTGGATGATTTTAACTTTGAATGCTCTTTATATCGACTTTTGGATGATTTTACTTTGAATACTTTGTTTGAAATGTTATATTTAATGAACTTATAACTCAAAATTCCAAAATTTATAGGTTAAAAATAAATAAATTAATTAAAAATTAAAAACCACCTAGATCCCGCCTAGGCGGTCTAGGCGCTAAGCCCTCCCCGACCGGCCGCCTAGCGCCTAACGCCTTCTGCAATTATGATTATTAGTGTGTAAAAAGTGCAACATTGGTTCTCCCATCGGTGTGGGATATCATAAATACAGTCAAATTTCAATCATCCAATAAGTTGATTTAATGGACTAAAAAAATTGTGGCAATTTCATACATTATTTTTGAAAATGTGAAAAAATCCACATATGAATGCTAAAATTTAATTTTGAAAATTGAAAAATGGCGATGATAATTTTATAAAATGCAAAAGAACCGTGACAATTTTGCAATGAGGTGGTCTCATGTGCACCACATATGTATGGATCAGGGCCCATCTGACTTGCCCAAACCAATTAAGAATTAATTGTAAAAAAAACTGGCTCATATCGGGCGAGTGTGGTCTGTGTACCACACGTGTGCAGGACACGCGGTACGCATGGGGTACATACGCCCAATTTTATATATTTTTTTATTTGTTTTTTTTACTTTTGCGAATTTTATATTTTCCCCCCAAAATTATATATTCTAAAATTAAAATGAATTAATTTAATTTTTTTGAAATAAATATAAATATATATCCTAAAATTAACGTGAATGAATTTTTAAAAAAAAATTCCGCGACTCACGCAATGCACGTGCCCATAATTTATTTTTCAAAACAAATATAAACGGTAATTAAAAATAAAAAAATCTAATTTTAAATATATATATATATATATATATATATATATCCTAAAATGGAATTAGTGAACCCATAAAAATGAATGAATTTAATTTTTTTGAAATAAATATAATCTCTAATTGAGATCAATAGATTAAAAAAAAACATGAATTCTAAAAAACACAAAATAAATCCTAAAATATCCAAAAAATTCTAAAGGTATAGAAAAAATCCAAAAAAAAAACTATGAATCCTAAAAATATAAACTCCTAAATTCTAAACATTAATTGGAATGAAAAAATCACAATTTGAACTAAATAAACTCGTATAAGTGTGATAGTTACTTTTTGAGGATGCAAGTGATACTTTTTGAATTTTTATCAATACTTTTTAGTATAATGGTTGCTACTGATTTTGAAGTTTTTTTTTACGAGTTGACCCATACCCGTCTGATGAATGTACAAGCCTTGTTGGGTCTTGGGTGATGTACAAGAAAATTGATGTTTTGTATTATATGTTAAAAAATTATTAAAATTCAACATGTAATTGTTAAAATCAGCATACACAATGCTAGATTAATTCATCTAATTAATTTAAACTGTCTAGATTAATTCATATTTTACACACTAAGATATTATTTACATTTAATCCCTTATATATATACACACACATATAGTCACACTCTTGTCATGTTTAATTTTTAGTTCTAAAATTTATAATACATAAGTGATGCTAACAATAAGGCTATAAACAAATCGAGGCATACATATTTATAATTTTATTGGTGTTTGATAATATTTGGATATATCTTAACTCGTCATATAAATTTTAATTTATAAAACGATCTCATACAAAATATCGAGGGTAATCCGCAACCGCTACCGAGATGCACACTTGCTTCTAAGCACTTGGAAAACCAATCAGGTATGACATGTGTTGGCAAGAGAGGTAAACCCACGTGTGACAGGAGAGGTAAACCACAGTGTTGCCGTGTTGGCAAGATAGATAAACTACATCTGGAAAATCAGATGTGACATGTGTTGGCAAAAGAGATAAACCACACTTGATATATCATCTCAATGTAGAGTTGTCAAATGGGCCGAGCTGACCGAACCCAGCCCAGCCCAGCCCAAGCCCGCTATAGGCTAACCCAGCCCAGCCCATGAAAATCATGGGCTAAGTGGGCTGGGTTTGCCACGACGAAATAGGCTCATGTGGGCCCCTTTTTGAAACCCAGCCCAGCCCAGGCCCACAAAAGGCCCAGCTCAGGCCCAGCCCAAGCCCGCCTGAAGCCCACTTTAGACCCGTTTTAGTTTAATTTATTTATATATTTGACCATACATAAAAAATGTTTCAACATACTACAATTTCAAAATATAATACCATAAAATCATATTATTAATTGTATCTTGTCATATAAATGATAAATAAATTCACTAAGTATAATTATATTAATTAATGCCAGCATTTAAAAATTCAAAATCCACTTTAGGCCCAGCTCAGCCCAGCCCAGACCCACGTTAGACCCGGTGTATGGGTTGGGCTGGGCTCATATATATTTAAGAAAATCCAGCCCCAGCCCAGCCCGTTCCACTAGTGGGCCTGGGCTGGGTTGGGCCATTTTATGTTAAAACCCACCCGGGCCTGGGTCAGGCTGGGCTAGCCCGACCCAGTTGACAACTCTATCTTAATGGGACAATTTATTTTATTTTTCAATGACGAAGCTACTGTGGTCTGTGTTGAGAAAAAACCTATTCTGGATAAGTACTTAGTAGAGAAAGGGATTGGAAAAGAGTAGGGCGCCCTAAAATCAGACAAGCTAATTAATAAGGTGGTGGTTAATTGTTGGATGGCTTATGTGGTTGACTTTCAGAGTTAATCAATATAACCTAATCCTAAACCATTACTACTAGGTACTAATACACATCAGGAGTAGTAGTACTAGTCTTATTTTATTTTATTTTTTATTCACACATCGTATCTGTGATATTGAGGATATTTGAATTCGTGACTTTTGGTCTCCAAGCAACATCACTCTACCACTAGACTATTCCCATCGAGACAGTACTAGTCTTATTTCTATTATCGAGAAGATTTTAAAATTTGTTTTATTTATTTTGTTATTTAATATATGGGGCACACTTGTGTTAGACGGTTTAACGAATCTTTTGCGTTAGACAAATATTATTTGATTCAATAAAGTGATCTCCTCCTTTTACCTTTTCTTTTTTATTTTTCTTTTAGTGGTCTCTCTCCTCTTCCCCTCTTTTCTTTTATTTTCAATTTTTTTTTAATTTCAATTTCTTTTTAAAAAAATATATATATATTTAATTTTTCTTTAGCGGATTTTTTACTTTTTTCCGATTTTCTTTATTTTTTTTTAATTTTTCCCAACAAAATTTATACCATAAAATAAAATTAAATTGAATTGATTTAATTTGTTTGAATAAATATAAATTAATACCCTAAAATTAAATTAATAAATCCTAAAAAAGTACAAAATAAAATCCCAAAACACCCCCCAACCCTACAAAACTTAAAAACACCCCCCAAAAACCCAAACCCCTAAAAGTACCACCAAAACGCGTGGACTCGTCGCGCAGTGTACTCGCTTGACGCTAACTCGTGAGTTCATGCATTACGCTCGATACAAAATAATTATTTAAAAAAGAGGAAAGAAGAAAGAGAAAAGAAACGAAAAAAAAAGAAGAAAAAAAAACTGGCACTGCCAAAAAAAACTAAAAAAAAAACTGCACAGGCACGTGAGATATACGCACCTTCGCGTGGAAATGAGTTTTGGACGGGTTTGAGTATTATTTGATTCGTCTAACGTAAGAGACCCCTTAAACGGTCTAACACAAGTATTTGTCTTAATATATTTGTTTGTATGTGAACTTTTATTTCTGGGTAGGGATTACATTGTGATTGTGTAGGTAGAAATTTTTTCTCTATAAATTGAACGTAAACAATACTTTTTCTTTATTGTTCTCCCCACTATCACCACAAAAATTCCAAATAAATTTAGAAGTCCAAAAGGATTGTTAAATTAATCAATTTAGATCCGCTCTATTTTTTTATTTTTACTTTTTAAAGCGAACAGACCCGGCCCCCTCTAGCTAATTAATCAACGTATAAGTTTTTATTTATGAAACCCCAAGGACAATAAAATTATTTTGGTCCAAACACACTATTCAACTATTTTAAAGGGGGCAAACACACCCTTTATTAATGTGAATAGATTGCATGTGTTGTGTCAAATGCGGCAAACCTTGTATTTTACGTATATCTTTTTAACGGAAGATTCAATTCATAAGGTTTTTTTAATTCATAAAACCGTAAGACACGTATCTATAATTGTTTCAAAAATAAGAATAACAAAATTTTAATCAAATAACATTTTATTAGTGGGTTTTTTTACGTTGACGTGATTTTTTTTTTTTTGAAACTGACACAATTTTATATTTTTGGGTAACTTCGTCTACAAACTTCAATTGACATGATTCAAATTTTAACTTAATTCAAGTAAATAATGTATAAGAATAATTTGAGATTTCTATATTAAAAAAAATGTTCAATAAGTTCAAATTTTTATTTGAAGTTTGATTGTGTGTTCTTTTACGATTAGCAAGAATTTCAAATGAATTCTCACTTTTAAATGAAATTCCCACTTATAAATCCCATACTATATTCTTATAAATTATTGTCTTGGATTCAAATTTAATTTAAAATCATGCAAATTGGAATTTTGTAGACTAACTTATGCGCAGAGTATTAAGTTATGCCAATTCACTCTAATGTCATGTAAAACTCCACGTATTCGTTGTTATTTAGTTGGAACCACTGTGATATTCTTATTTCTGAAAATTTGTAGATATGTTTCTTAGTTTTATAAAGTCAATAATCTTATGAATTGAAAGTTCCGTTGAAAAAAATGAAGTTCCGCCAAATTTAACACAACAACGTGACTATATTCACATGGTCAAATTAAAATTTAATTCCCAACGTTTGAAGATTTAACAAAAATAACTTAATGTTTTAATAATTACAATTTAATTCCTAACGTTTGAATATTCTAACAGAAATAAACCAACATTTAATATCAACAATTTAATTCTCAACGTTTGAACATTTTAACATAAATGGCCCGATAATTTAGGCGAAAAAACTATTTTGGTCATTTTTTCTGCAAAAATGTTAGTCCGCTACATGGATATCTAGCTCATTTAAGAGTAAATGTGATTGAAATCGACCAAAATAATTTTTTTCACCTAAATTATCGGGTCATTTCTGTTAAAATGTTCAAACGTTGGAAATTAAATTGTTAATATTAAATGTTGGGTTATTTTTGTTAAAATATCCAAACGTTGAAAATTAAATTGTAATTATTAAAACGTTAGATTATTTTTGTTAAAACTTTCAAACGTTGTGAATTAAATTGTAATTTGCCCTATTCACATTGACGAAGGGTGCATTTGCATCCTTTTAAAGTGTTCACAGTGCCTTTGAACCAAATAAATCCCTTTTTTGTATCTAGATGATACTTTTGAAATGGTTAGTATGTTTATGGGGAAATTTTATGACGTGTGTACACGCGCAACACACATCCACAAATTTTATGCATACAATTTGTGAATGTGTACATGTCATAATATTTCCCGTGTTTATGGACATTTCCCAAATAACTAGAAGTTTTCTTTAAAAAGTATAAAAATATCATGCATACATATATTGTTTGACTATCAAACATTAAAATTAGAAACTCCATAAAATTAACATTAAGTAAACTCATATTATCAACATGTATATGTACTATTAGGTTCACGTGTTTTAGAGATAATGTATTAATAATTAGCAGGTATATTGATTCAAAAGGTAATACTTAGTAGATATGCTATGTGCCATATTAAAAACTAGTGGAAATAATACACACACACAAACATACATACATACATACATACATACATACATATATATATATATATATATATATTAATAGATATTGGATGTAAAATTGTAATGATAATAATGACAACTTTTTCGACTAAAGAAAATAATTAGGTGGAGAACTTAGATAAATTTTTCCAGAAACCAACATCCAAGCTTTATTTAAAACAGCAGTTATATACAAAGCATTATCGTTATAAAAGCTTAATGCACGAAGACATGATGATGAATCTATTCACAGCATAACAATAAACAAGAAACACACTATGAGGCTTACATGAAAAATCAAGAGACAACAATGTCATCAACATCTAACCAGTCATTTGATTCCTTACTTCCGTGGTGCTTCGCATCAATTTCCTTGGACGAGTCAGGTGAGCTCTTTCCCAACTGAACCCAATCTCGCGAATCTTTATCGGAACTGTAATTTGACTTTCTATGACTTGTAGGGACGTCTCCATCATCGTCTTCAAGGTCACTAAACGACACGTCATCATCATTCTCGATGGGAATAGTTTTTCCAACAGCGTCGCCCATTTCGGAAGTTTCTTCCTTCAACCAATCATCTGCATCATCTTCATCTTTCTCTCCAGAAACATTCAAAGAACCAGATCCCAAATGTTGATCTTTAACTTGACCAACATGCTTTTCTTCAATGACAGGCTTGTCAGCAATCTGGATTTCGTCCCTCTGAACTGAGGGTGTAACTGTTGAAATCCCGACAGATGCCTTTTCAGATCCTATTTCGAGGTATGGCACCAAAAGGGGCTCTTCATGGTGAGAAACAGCATTTTCCTCTGGCTCCAAAGACTTTTTCCCAGATAAGTTTTCAAGATTTGTTGTATTTTGCTTCTTTGATTCATATGCCAACAAGGTCCTGGCTTCCAGAATCTGCACGGCAGCAGTAATGGAGTTGGATAAATTTGGCTCTTCATTACAAGGAAAGCATCGCAGATTCATTGGGGAATGAATTAACTAGTATAGCACGGTTATCCATTTGGTAAAAAGAAGGTTATAGGTATTCCAATAATTTCCAAAGACGTTGAAGTCAAACTCTAACCAATGACATGTACCAGGGATGTACACTCCACAAGTAATTAAAAGTATTTATAGGCACATTCTTTGTATCCAATACAATTTTAAAGAGGCTGGTTACTTCCCTCTGAGAGGAGACCTATTTCATCTGAAGTAAGAAAGCACAAATAATCCTTATAAAAAAGGTGTGCAAACGGAAGTGCTGATTGTAATAGTGAAAAATGAGTGCATTAAGAACAAAAAAGTTATTGACAAATTAAAACAGAGGTTAATTAGAGGAATTATATCTTGCCAAGATGCACATACCAGTTTATTGAAGCCAGATATGCCTTGCAGGAAATGTTGATAGCTACGGATTAGTCAAAGAATTATATATAAAAAAATAACAAAAACTAACTCGAATTTTCACTAGCAAACATAACTAATGAAGAAGGGATTGCCAACAACTTAATCACAAGAAGTCAGAAACTACTAGAAAATAAATTGTGTATTGCACTGAAGCTGCACAAGTTATACAGAGATGAGTAAACAATATCCAAAACAGGCTGAATTAGGGGGGGATCAATATCACTAAAAATAGTCATCGGGATAACAAACATATTCAGCACACATTTTAGCCCAATGGCAGCTAATTGTATGAAGAACAGAGACAATACACCTGAATGATAAGCTTTTTGATAATTTATTTTAGTTATTTATTAAAAGAACTGAAACAGCCATGGATGATGGAAGCGGTATCTTTTGTACATGACCAAACAATTTACACAACTCATAAGGCCTTTACTAGAAGTGATAAAGTCTGCAAGGTATGTGTGTGGTTATAATGGATAACACACAAAACACTTTAATAAATTTCTTTTACATGCACCACTAATTTGTAAATGTCTTTAATGGATTAATGTTGTCTGCACTTTGACTGGTGTACAATATATTAACTTCAAAGTGTTCAAAGTAGAAAGAGAATGAATACCAGGAAATACGTTCTGTTTTCCTCTTACAAAAATATCCATCCAGTTTCATGTTAATTCAAGTTGTTATGTATGCATATAAAATAATTTCCAGCTCTAGTGATCTTTATCTTAAATTTCAAAGTGTGACATGCTTAAAAGTATGAAGGAGAGGAATGAGAGAAGAAGATCACAGTAATAATGAAAATGAACCTGTGGTGTTGACAGAAGTTCAGCATCCTTCTTATCTAGCCTAGGGTGAACGAGTACAAAGTAAATCTTCCAGAAGCAGCTTTCAGTCATGTATCCAGGGCAAAGTTCAATCCTTAGTGCAGCTAATCTTGGGGCAAATCGTTCAACTGCCAAAGCATGTTCTTGTTGGGCATCCGACAAATCAAAATCTAGTGAATATAAAAAATAACCAGTCAAATCGTTTTCACATGCAAATCTTACTGCTCAAATATTATTACATGCTACCGTATCACAAAACAAGAAGGATTTCACAGTTGAGGAAATTCCATGAATTCTGATATGCCAAGCGAAGATCTTGCTAAAAAGATACATAATGATCTTGCTGGTAGACAGAAAGCAATGGATTTAATAAATGAAAATAAGTCTCATGCGCAAGAAGAAATGGCTCTCCATGGTGCGGTGAAGACTGTCAACAAGTCAAGTATACCAGGAGCTTGATTGCTCAACACACTTAGTTCGAAGCAAATCCTGATTAAATGTGGGCAGAATTGAGTTTGAGCAATAATTTGTGGGCTAAGTTTTTTACCTTTCCAAGATTGTTTAGTCCTGGTTGCGGGTATCTTATAGAGCAATTTATTTTCATTTAACCAAATGATTCCAGAATCTCTTGATAAGATTAATGATGGGAATTTAAAGGAGCTCATTAAGATAATGAAGTACATAAACTAGTGGAATTGTAGTGGAAGAATGCTTAGCAATTATTTTTTCTATTTCATCTCATTACTATACTACAAAGTTCAGAATTGTGTCTCATTGAACAGAACTGTGAATCAAGTTTGAGCCTATAGTAAGCAAGGCCAGTTCTATTTGAGCTCGAGCTAGTACAAGCTCAACTTGATAAGAATGGTTGAGGTCCTTCAATATGTCTTTTCATAAGAAGGTCAAATTACACACAAAAATGTTCTCGAACAACTTCAACAAGAGATGCATTATTGTCAATGCAAATGCATCACAGTCCAAAAGTTTCATAATTCATACAGTATCCACGTTATTAAATAAGGAAAAAATTCACACTTTTTTACTGAGAGATTTCAGTGGATCTCTATGCCAACATGCATTGAAATTCCTCAATCAATCTGACGGAGAACTTGCATAACGTTCAGCCATAAATAACAATGCCATTCAGTATAACCACCCACTCTCGATCAAAGATAACCACTGATTGCCTTTTACAGTAAGCAACTGAATCTACTCCTAAAACCAAAAATAGATATAAAACTACAATTGCATCTAACATAGTTATACGCATATCTGGAAAACTTGACCATTTGTAGCATCAATAAAAAATATAGAACGTGCATTTAGAGAAAAATGGATTAGTAAGATTCAAAGTACCGTCGTCATCATCTCCATCATTTTGAGGTAATGGGAAATCCAACCACGTCTCCGGATGCATAGCTACGTCACGCGCAAAAGCCACCACTTCCTCGGTAACACCAACAGCTGCTGCATTTCCCAACGAAGCGACGGCGTCGTACTTCTCTCTCTCATCATCCGATTCCAATTGCAGGAAATTCGACGCCAATTTAGTAATTTCCGAAACGTTGATGTTGTTCGACAGCCGAGAAATCCCGCTCCTGAACTTTCCCCCAATCTCGGCGAAGTCGTCTCGGATCTTCAACATCGGATCCTGCTCCGAATCCGCTAAATCCGAGTCGGGTTTCTGCTCAGGTTGCGGAGGAGGGGCTAGGAATGAAGCGACGCCCCAAAACTGACGGGTTAGGGTCTTACTGAGCTCCGATAGATCCTCTTTGACGCCGCGAGAAGGCGTCGTCGGAGATGACACTTCGTCATCATCGGATTCGGAGTTTTCGGGGTGCATAGAATCTGGCTTTTCACCGGAGTTGGATTCGGCATCGTTTTCGTCAAAGTTGAGAGAGTTCGCGATGGATCGGGCCAGCCATGACATTTTATTCTGAGAGATGAGTAAATCGGGTTCAGGATTTCGGGTCGGGTCGCCGGCGATCTGTTTTCCGTATGATTGGGGATTGGGAGATGCAGACTGGATTCTACTGAAGAGGGTTTGTCTGTTATTTTCAGCAGGAATCATTATTGCATAATTTACATTAAGACCCCTTAGCTTTCAACTTCTCACGTTTAAGCCCAAATATTTCTTCTCCGTACGCCGTCCCGTTATATTAAAGCCAATCGTCACAAAATATTTCTTTTCGGGGTGGAAATATGATATGAAAGAGTTCCAACACAACCTCGATCGATGTCGCTTATGATTACTCACTGTTATAAGTAGGGTTGTGCAAAAACGGACCGATCAAATTGACCAATTGATTTTGATCGGTTTTTAACCATAGTTTTGTCCGTTCGATCTTAATTTTGGAGGATCGAATATTAAATCGGTCAGTCGGTATGTATTCGATCGGAGCGGACTGAACTAATTATAAATATTAATTTTTTTAATATATTAATATTAGAAATAATTAAAAATATACTCCCTCCGTTTTTATATAAATATCATTCTAGTCTTTTAATTTTGTTTCAAAAAAAAATATCATTCTACAAATTCGAGACATAAAATTCACATTTATCTCACATTTATCCCTATTTAAACCATTCAAACATCTATATATAACTCATTTAATTTTTTTACATAAGGATGTATTAGGTAATTCAATTAATTTATTAATTTGTGTGCATTCATCCAAAATGACATTTAAATAGAAACAGAGGAAGTATCTAATATTTTTAAATTACTAAATCTTAAATGCCTAAAATAAAGTTCTAAATAGTTAATCGCATAAAATATATGAATTTTAAACTATTAAAAATCGATTTATTAGTTTGGGAATAAAATTAAAAAAACATGAAAAAGAGAGAAGAAAATTCGGTCGGACAAGTCGGACTGACCGACCGAATCGGTCAGTGTTACCAATACAATCGTTCCCATCTGATCCAAAAAAAAAAAAATCATAATTCGGTCTGGTCTAGCCGTTTGGGCAACCATAATTATAAGCCGAAGTTATATGAATATAATTATGCTTCTCGATTGTACAGTAATAAAATATTTTTAAAAATCATTTATTGTTCATATCAATAATCATTTGTATGGAAAAAGTTTTAAATCTCTATCCATCCACATATATATATATATATATATATATATATATATATATACTGGCAAAATCGTGAGATGGACAATAATTTTGGTATAAATCATTTTCTATCTTACAATTTAATACTCCATCCGTCCCAATTATATAGTCTTTTTTACTATTTTGAGGTGTCCCATTTATATAGTCCAATTACTATAAATATCATTAATTTTCATAGTAATGTACAAATAAACCCTTGTTGAATCTTGTAAATTTAAAAAATAACAACTTAAAAGTTGAAAGTCATAAATATTCAATGAGGGTGTTATTGGAAGTTTAGTTTTAATATCTTGTTTTCATAAATATTTTTAATCTACGTGCAAGGAGAAATGGGACTATATAATTGGGACGAAGGGAGTAATTATATTTGAAACAACAATTTTTATATAATAGACAACGGTTTCTAACTAATAGATAAGGAGATTGACACTATTAGTTGTTATATGCTAATTTTATTATTTTACATTTAACAATAGTTTAGATTACAAATGTTGTAATCTAATTTAAGAAAAAGTGGGAGGAATTACTTTTTTACTAAAGAAAATTCAGAGACCCTTTTAAAAAAAAAATTGAGAGTACTGGGACTCGATCAAATAAATTATAAAAAGGGATCAATATACTATAAATTAAAAATACAATGACTCAATATAATACATTTTGAAAATATCATATTTAAATATGCTTTATTCCTTATCCTTTGTTTTTAGTAGAATTCCTTATCTTTTCGAGGAAATCATTTTCCCCCCATAAATTTCATCAACGATTCTTGTTAACTACTGTACAGCATATTTATCAAGTTAAAAATCATTTTTTATTTTTATTTTTGCCAGTATTCATGCAGGTGGTTTCTATCTATTTATGAAATTGTTTTACGTAACAAAAAGAAAAGTTATAAGCATGATACTAAAAGAAAAGAAGAAGAAGAAGTTACTGGAGATATTAGCTGTTAACAATCAATATGTTTATCTATTTTAATAATAATTAGGTGATCTAAACAAAAATGTATGAAAAGATGAGTGACTAAAAATGAAAATAAATGATAGTTGACCATAAATGATGGTGGTCACTAACTAATTAAGGTGTGTGATGTAACCTTACGGCTCCAAAACCTTTTTTTTTTTTTTCTATCAAAAATAAAGTGGTGTTAGTGGTGAGATTCGAACTTGAAACCTTTGCCCTTAAGATAACAACACTCCACCACTAGACCATACATAAAATCTATGAAAACAAACATGAATAGACACGCCCTTTCGTATACAGATTATCATCGTCATGAAAAAAAATTAAAGAGAGAAATTAATGATGCTATGAGATCTTATATGAAGCTTGTAAAAGTTAATTGATGATATTTATTTACATTGGACTAAAAAGATGGGATCTAAAGATTTACGCATGCATGCTGCAAATATATTCAAGACTTTATCGGTCTGAAATTGCTGGAAAGCCACTCCAGCTGCGACCACAGCAAGTTTCCCAGTGAAAATCTCGGCCTTTCTTCCATGACGCGGCGGCCGCCACCACTTGTTCGAGAAGGTGTAGCCACCGGAGATACGTTTTCGATAACCATGCAGCCTCCGATTTCTCGCCTTACAATCTCCAGCGTCTCTGGATTCACTTTCTCCCCTGTTGTGTCCTTCACGTAGAATGTTCCCACTGCATTTTCTCCACGAACTCCGATCTCCGCCCCTTTTATCGACAGCCCGTTCTCCCGGAGAACTCGCGTAACATCCGACAGCAGCCCCGTTCTGTTCTTGGTGCAAATATTCAACCTCAACCCCTACACACATCATTTCAATTTGAACTACGTATTTTAGTAAAGGGAAATATTATAATATACAAACGGTCTGACACGAGTTTTTGTGGTTCAGTAGTAACATACATGGGAAACTCTTCTTTCTGTGGCGGCAACCAAACACTTGGTAACCTTGCGCTTCTCGGTTTCGGTCTCCAACGTGCTCCCGCTTTTGTGGGTGATGTAATACTCCTGCAAGGAGGAGTGTATTGACAAAAATGGATCGGGTGGAATGGAAATCGAAGCAGTAGATTTATCTGATGAAGAAAATGTTATTATACCTGGAATGCAGTAGAGCCCTGAGAGCTAATGACAGCATGTTGAACTACATATTGCAAGTCAGTCAAAGCACAAACCGTGTCGAACAACAACTTTGGCCTATCTCTACTCCTCACAGTAACAATCGAGTAGCCAGTTTCCTTACACTTCTGTATCTTCACATGTGTCCCGATTCGCCCCTTCTTCCTCTCTTTACGACACCCTCCGTAGACATTGACGCCGTCCCATTCACTGTTACCACTACAGCACAAACAGCATTGGTCGTAGTCTCTATCGGCCGCCATCAGCTGGTGGAGCCGCCTCTCGGTGTGGGTTCTGCCGGGGGCAGGGGAGGCAAGCCTCACGCTCCGTCTCTCATCCTCGTGGTGGTGCGCCTCCACCACGCTTTCAAGCTGTGCTCGCACTTGGGCTGCTCGACAAGGGTCCATGGTCACCCCGTCTTTCTCACTGCCTTCGAAATAGATGATGCACGCTGCTCGGCCTTTGTGAGTCCATGCCACGGCACCGGAGACGTGGCATCCGAGCTCAGCAAGGACGGCCGACATCTCTGACATTAGACCCGGCCTATCCATCCCCGTCATCTCAACTGCCACGTGTTCTGCCGACACATCTTTAGGCCTCGCTACTACATGGCGGATGCTTGGTCTGCGCTCCATCTTTACCAGCCTAATTGTGCAAATGGCCTATAAAATCATCACTTTTTTTCAGGTTCATTTGATTTATTCATATGAAATAATAAAGAAAACAGAGCAAAACAGAGAATTCATTAGAAAAAACACCAACCTCCCTAATATAATGAATAAGGCTTTCATCAATGAGTTTGCTCCCTTGCTGGTCCGTCACGTGGAAGACTGGAAACAAAGCAATGAAAACAACACAACTTTAACATTTTATAAGTAAAAAAAGAAAAACCAAAATCACTGTGGCTGGATTGTAACATAAATCCTTTTCTTAATCTAAATTGGATGAAGATCGTTGTGAACAAAATGAAAATAATAATGGACTCACCATCCATCAACCAACCCCCGTCAGAGGAGATGTAAGATTTGGAGATGACGAGGTCAAGATCGGTGAGAACTTGGACCATCTCCAGCAGCACCCCATGCTTATTAGCACTATCAACCTGTGAACAAAAACTTAATTAATTTGTAGTTTTTTATAATTAATTAGTTAACAAATGGCAGAATGTCAGAAATCTTCTTGCTTCCGGTCAATTATCTTAACCAATGATTTAAAAACATACAGCAGCCTCAGACATTGAGACTATAAACTTAATCTATTTCTTAAGATAATATAACCATAAAGATAACATATATATATATATACATATATATATATATCTCGAAATCAAGTAGTGATTTCCACTTTACCTAAACCAAACATTATATATCATTGGTGTCCATACATATGAAAGTGGTTTTTCTATCATAATTCCAATACACTTCAGCACATTAATCTAACTCATAATGGAACAAATATTTGCATTAACTTAGGATTCGGGTAGATTAAGAAGGTACGATCTAGCTATATGAGAATCGAAAATTATGCATCCATCCGTACAAAGATCAAGAACTCAAAAATCGAAAATTATGCATCCATGATTAGCATCATTGTTTGATTTCATCTTTCATAAAATCTATGAAAGTAATTAAAAGACAATGACATCAATTAAATTGCTGAACAGTACTGAAGTTGAAGTAGAATGTACTAACCATGACAAGAGTGCAGTCTGGATGGGTGTCATTGTCAACACAAACCCTGAAAAAAAAAACCCAAAAAAAGGCATTAAAATCATGACTTGGATTTTATTTAGATTATAATCATATATGTGTGTGTGTAATGTGCAAACCTTGGGGGGTGGAGTTTTTCGATAAGTAGTTCAAATTCTGGATCAATGTAGGGCGTGTAAGTAATATCCATCATTCGTTACGATGGAAATTAACTGCACGTACAGATTTATTTCAAAATAACACACAAGATTATGTCTCAAATCAACAAACTTCCAATGTCAATAACACACAATGATCGAAACTAGCTAGTGAAATACCACACATCATGCAATATGTGTCATGTATATATGTATATGTGTGTGTATATATACACACAATGAAAACATTAAGCAGTGAAATGGTATTGGTGTGCTCCTTGATCGTCACGTAAATTAATTATACACGAAAGCAAGAGACACGTCGTCCTGGTCTATCTTGGATCGGAAAACTTGTGTTGATCATGAATATTGGAGTTTAGGTTTCTTGGAATTGAAGAAATCTACTTCAATTTAATTTGTTTTCCCTATTTGAGTGATCGAGAATCGAACGGATTTTACCAAAATTGGGATTACACGGAGGAAAGAATTTTCAGAAATCGTGAAACAAAAGAATACACACATTGCAAGATTTATAGGAAGAAAATAAAATAAAATCGAAGACGATGCATATATATCAAAAGAGATACATGTAAATTGTGAGGAATCGGATATACATTGTTGAAATATTGACCCCGCGATTCCGTATGAAAGAATTAATGCATGTGAGGAAAAAAATAAGAATCAAAGCACAAGTTATTCACTCCATGAGAATAATCAACCATCAAATTTTACCTACGAAGAAAACTAATTAAGCTGCTGTCAGCGTCGAAACCCAGCAAAGCCTATGAGAGAGAGAGAGAGAGAGAGAGAGAGAGATGGTGGAAATTGAGTAAGGTACGATATAGTATATGATAGAAGTAGTGCGTGGAATTTGTCTTGGGATTTTGATTTAAATCAGGAGTAAAAATAGGTCAGAAGAAGAAGAGAGATGGGAGTTTATTTTTGTGTTTGTATTTACGTGGTATATATTTTAATTTTAATTAATGAGTCAACGGAACAGAGGATTAAGAGCTGGAACGCGCCACGTGTGAACTGTGGATGACGTGGCGCATGGATCTGCTCATCTCACAATTGCGGCGCCTAGGGCTTCCTCCTCTTGACACGTTCTGCCAATCCATTTCCTATGCCTAAAATTGTCCATTCACTCTTTTATTTTATTTTATTTTATTTTATTTTTAGTTGGGCTAACTCTCCTCTCTCACCCCTAATATCAATAATATTAATTCGGTTTATCTGTTTTTATATCTTTTCATTCTATATTTTTCTTGTTTTTTCATCGGATGAGAAATTGTTTTTTTCTTGTGAAACTGTTTTTCTTCGTAGTATGTTTGGTAGGAAAAATAACTTTCAATTTTTCACAACTTATTTTACTTTTATATATTATAGAATAGATATAGATTTGGTGGAAAAAAGATGTTAATTTCATAACCATTTGTTTATAAAAGAAAAAAAAGGTTAGAAATAGTACTTTCAAGTTAGGTTTTTTGAGCTCAAGTTATGCTCCACATTAGTTTGAGAGAGAAAAAAAAAACCAACAATTAACAAAGATAAAACCCCAAAATGAATATAATAAGTTTTGATCACTAAAAGGATGCATGAGATCATCTAGTTCGAAGTATTTGTTCCAACATCAAAATAATGTAATTTTAATAATATTTTTCATGAAAATAAAATTTATTATATTATAACCAATCATACTTAATAATTATTGCTAAGAATTGAAATTTTACAAAATTATATACTCTGACTTTGTAATAATCAACCCTAATAATCAATTATATTAACTAAAAATTAAAATTAAATACTAAAAATAATTATAAATATTAAATGGGTGGAATATACCCTGAACAATAATATAAAATTAAACTAAATCGAAAGAGAATTGAAATTAAAAAAATGGAATAAAAACTAATAAAATTAATATTATTGGGAAACACATTGGCACTAGGATATTTCATGTGCTAGACAAATGGATTCAAAACACCAAGTTTTTATTAAAAATGGCTACACATATGAATAATCAACATTCACAACGCTCTTACCTTATATAGCATTTATGCAACACTTTGCCCCCATAAAATATAGCTAGCGAGCAGTGTAATACCTCTACGTGGTGGCACATAATTGAATTCATTGATACACAACAATGTCGTCACATTTGCTATCATGTATCACTTTTTAATTTGTAAAAAAATTAACACCTTAAAATTTTTCAGTGATCAGAAATTTGATGTGAGTTTTTTTTTCAACATTTATATGAATATCCAATGAACTTAAACGGCTTAGAATACGAATGGTATGTTATATTTTATGACTCGTAGAGATCCCAAATCGTTTAAGTTTATCAGAGTTCATGCAAGTATAATTGAAAAAAAAGAAGTCCATGTTGAATTTCCTAGCGGGAAAAATTTGGAGTGCTGCATTTACTACAAATAAAAAAATAGTGTCATTATTATAACATTTCAAAAAAATATGGTGAAATGTAGTGCCTTTTTTGCATTTAATTCTTATTTAGACCACTTAATTAATAAGTAGATGAATAATTGATAACATAATTGCATTGCTCGAGTTTATTTATTTGGTATGAAATTCAAGTAATTTTCCCCTTCTCTTCTCAGAGTTTTTCTTACTCTTCTCATCTCCAAAAAACATTTTTGCTTAAATAATTTTTATTTGATAATGCTATTAAATAAATATTTTAGGGGTTTGTTATCAAAAAAGGAGATGTAGCTCTAATGGTAAAACTCTTGAAATGTTCAATTCAAAGTTTAGGGGTTCAAATCCCCTCATCTCCAAAATATACTTTTGTTTAAATAATTTTTATTTGATAATGCTATTAAATAAATATTTTAGGGGTTTGTTATCAAAAAAGGAGATGTAGCTCTAATGGTAAAACTCTTGAAATGTTCAATTCAAAGTTTAGGGGTTCAAATCCCCTCATCTCCAAAAAACACTTTTGTTTAAATAATTTTTATTTGATAATGCTATTAAATAAATATTTTAGGGGTTTATTATAAAAAAGGAGATGTAGCTCTAATGGTAAAACTCTTGAAATGTTCAATTCAAAGTTTAGGGGTTCAAATCCCCTCATCTCCAAAAAACACTTTTGTTTAAATAATTTTTATTTGATAATGCTATTAAATAAATATTTTAGGGGTTTGTTATCAAAAAAGGAGATGTAGCTCTAATGGTAAAACTCTTGAAATGTTCAATTCAAAGTTTAGGGGTTCAAATCCCCTCATCTCCAAAAAACATTTTTGTTTAAATAATTTTTATTTGATAATGCTATTAAATAAATATTTTAGGGGTTTATTATATTGTTTAAATAATTTTTATTTGATAATGCTATTAAATAAATATTTTAGGGGTTTATTATAAAAAAGGAGATGTAGCTCTAATGGTAAAACTCTTGAAATGTTCAATTCAAAGTTTAGGGGTTCAAATCCCCTCATCTCCAAAAAACACTTTTGTTTAAATAATTTTTATTTGATAATGCTATTAAATAAATATTTTAGGGGTTTATTATTAAAAAGGAGATGTAGCTCTAATGGTAAAACTCTTGAAATGTTCAATTCAAAGTTTAGGGGTTCAAATCCCCTCATCTACAATACATTTTTTATTTTTTAAAAAACTAGTTTTGCACCCCTACATAATCATCAAATTTAATTAAAATAATTAAGGACAATTTATATAATTATAATTTATAAACATTAATTGAGTAAATTCTAAATAATAATGTATAAAATTAAACAAACATAAAGAAAATTAAGTTAAAAAAATTGAAATAAAAACGAATAAAATGGATGTTGAGACACACCCTTGGAACTATAGTATTTCATGCGCTAGTCAGATGGATACAAAACACCAAGTTTTTATTAAAAGTAACTAAAATTAGGAATAATGAACGTCCAAATCACTCTTACCTTATATAGTATTTATATTTATTACCTCTTTTTTTTTTCATTTATTAATAACGTTATGTACAATACATCACGCAACACTCCCTCCCCCAACATAAAATGCAGCTAGCGAGAAGTGTCATTCGTCTACGTGGTGGCACATAATTGAATTCATTGTTATATAACGTCACATTCGTTATCTTGTAAAAAATTCAACACCTCAAAATTTTTTGGTGATTAGAAATCCAATGTGATTTTTTTTCCAACATTTATATAAATATCTGATGAACTTAAATGACTTAGAATATGAATGACGCGTCAGATTTTATGACCTGTAGAAATCTCAAATTGTTGGAGTTGTCAGAGTTTATGTAAGTATTGAAAAAACAGTCTATCATGTAAAATTTCCAATCGCTGAAAAATTTGAGGTGCTTGAATTTACTACAAAATAAAAAAAGATAATGTCATTTTTGTAACATTTCAAAAAATATGGTGGAATGCTTTTTTGCAATTAATTCTTATTTAGACTACTTAATTAGTAGATGAACAATTGATAACATAAATGCATTATCCAAGTTTATTTATTTGGTATGCAATTCAAGTAACTCCCCCCCCCCCCCCCCCTCTCTCCCCTTAATTTATTATTCTTGAAAGTTAATTAAACACTCACTCACATGGATACTATGTTTTCCTCTTTCTCTTCTTAAATTCCTTCTTCTATGAAGCTTGCACTTAAATTTTATCGTGGACTCCCTTGAATAGGCGATTAAATAATATTAAATAATTCACAATTTTACATAATATAAATTGAACTGAAATTATTTGCCGCTAAATTCCATGGGATAGGAGCAAATAATTTGAGTTCAATTTATATCAAGTAAAACTATTTAGCGACAATATTTTAAATTAGTTTATAACATTATTTTGGTTAATTTAGGTGATAAATATTTTATAACACCAGTGTTTCGTTAAATTTAATGTACATTGACAGTATGAAGGTGGATGTTAAGAAATGAGTAGGCAATGATTAGTAAAATTAAAGAACACGAGGTATTGAGTAGTCAATTCGAGAAGTTTGGAAGAATCCATCCATCCATTAATATTGCACAAGCCTTCATCCCTATCCTCCTATCACAACACAACTACCCAATAACTGAAATATTAATAACTATTTCAAACCATCCATATCCATTACTACACGCATTCTTATTTCTTCATCATTCAACCTCCACCATTTCACACTTCCAACCCTGTAACTCCATGTTTCTCTCACATAATCTTACTTAGCTGCACCCCTCTCTCTCTCTTGCTTATCGTCATCCTTCAATCTCTACTCTTTCGGAATATAATTCATGGATTTAGACTTGTTGGAGAAAGGTTTAGGTTATGCAAAGAAGAAGAGAAAGTGGGTATTTCTTGTCGGATTCACCTGCTACGGTGCGTACAAGGTCTACAAGAAGAGGCAAAGATTGTCCAAATTCTTCGATGCATTAGTTTCTGTAGCTGAAATGGTCACCGATTCAGCCGATGCACTCGGGATTGTTTCAAAAGATCTCAAGCAATTTCTGGGGTCGGATTCTGATCAGATTCCTCAAAGTTTGAAGCAACTCTCCAAAATTGCTAGGTCTGATGAATTCTCCGACACATTAACTAGGATCACACGGGCTTCAGCCGTCGGAATCTTGAGCGGCGGCTATCAGCACGAGCATTCTTTCGGAGCTGATCGTGGCTTCTCCGACACGGTAATGAACAGATTATTCTCCCATGAAGGCGCGGGATTCGCGTCTGCAGTTGCCGGAAGCTTCGCTAGAAACACGGTGATGGCATTGTTATCAGAGTGGCAACGAGGATCCGACTCCGATGATCTTCCCAGGTGGATCGAGATTGCCTGCGACGATAAGTGCAGAGAGCTAGTCGGAGATTTTATCCGACTGTTTGTCAGCACAGCCGTGACAGTTTATCTGGACAAGACGATGAATGTCAACACGTACGATGATTTCTTCGTTGGTTTGACTAATCCGAAGCACGAAGCCAGAGTGAGAGACATGATAGCTTCTGTCTGTAATGGTGCAGTAGACACTTGTGTCCGGACATCTTATCATGTCTGGACTATGAACTCAAAGCTGAACTCATCTTACTCGAAGCTCGACGAGAAGGGCAGCATCAGAGCAAAGCTGATACCATTGCAGAAGCAGAGACTGGCGGAGAAGAATCAAGAGAGTGGATTGATGAGGACGGTGCATTCGACTCTGGCCATGCCGGGCAATAGGAGATTTGTTCTGGACATGACCGGTGTCGTGACATTCGAAACTGTGAGATCTTTTCTGGAGTTTCTGCTGGAGAAGATGGCGGAAGGCGTGAAGACGAGTGTTGATGTTATTGAGCAGGAAGTGGTTGAGAAGGGAGTCGAAGCAATCCGATATGCAAGTGGGAGATCTTCTGCAGTTACTGCTGTGTGTCTTACCTTGTGCTTGAACATCTTGAACAGTCCTTGGATTTTGACGACCTACTAGTTTTTCTTCTCCATTCTTTGTAAGAACCCATTCCCTCAAGGCTGGAATGAAATGTATAGTGTTTTGGTTGATTGCAGAGACTCATGCAATGTTGATCTCTCTGCTGTCTTGATTTTCGTCGTCGTCTTCACAGTGCAGACCTTATAGGGCTGCTTGAAGAGCCGTTTGCACTTACTGCACCTACACTTTATCATGAAACTCATAGGAAAAAAAAGAATTGACTTGATTCTATAATTATTGGTCAAATCAATAGCAGATAACAGGTATGAAAGTGAACAAGGGAGACAAATTTAATTAGCCTTCTTTAATTTGCATACAACAACAAGTAAGCCTTATTCAACTGCAGAGTGAAGCTATATGGATTATATATTGCCTGCCTTGTGTTCAGTCAAAAGGCATGCGATTTGAATCATTTGGAAAGTTATGTAAGTAGCATATACACTTCGGGAATGCTTCTAATGTAACATTGAACAAATAATTATGATTTTCCTGCATTGAAGAACGAAAATCATTGCCACGGGGTTCCTTTAGATTAAAAAAAAAAGAAGCAGCGATTAAGCTGTTTGATGAAGCACGACCTGCGCCCGAAAGTGGCAAGGAGTTCCTTAAAATGGGAGTAAGAATGGTATATAATGATTCTTTTCTTCTAGCCTCTTCTTATCTCCAAAGAAGTTTAAAACATTTAACCAGAGCTGGCATCGTTCTCTTTCTCTGCTGCTTCTTGCTCGAGCTTCTTTTTCCAGTACTCATCAAGAGGGGGTCCAAATATAGCTTTCCCCGACACAACTCCTATCCTGTAAATAGCAAGGGAACCGCATTTAACCAAAAGTAATATCGGTAAATCAGTTCATCAGAAACCAGTGAACCTTTGGTAATTTCCTAGTTAAGCAAAGGTTTAATGGGTGATAATAGATTAATAGCTATAAAGATCACAACTCTCCAGATAATGTAATGCACACCTTAGGATTGTGTTAGTCTATGCTTCTTCATATACAACCTTTAAAGTAACTGAATTGTACTTCCATGATCAGCAACGAACTCATTCAAAATCATCTTTCCTTCAGATATTGCAGCAACGCATATTAAATTACATTTTTCTAAGATTTTGTAGGTCTTTAAAACACTCCCTAACCTTCACAGAGAAAGTTAAACATATAGAGGAAGAAGCATCATACTCAATTTGCACAATATTAGCTATGCGGAGTTTTGAGGTTTGGAAAGAATAAGCACCACTAGAAATTATAATCTAAGTAAGGAGCAAGAGTCCGATTACACCATAATGCTCATGAAGAATTATTATATGCACCCAGTATTGGAGAAGATGACTCTGGATGAACAGCTACTTTAAATGTTAACTCTATAATCGACACCTTGGAAATATTTGAAACTTGTACACAATACGTGCATTGCAATGATAGATGGACTTTCATGGTTTGCAAACTACGAATCTCTGGTAGATTGATCACAACGTCAATGGCAATGAGTGAAAAATCATACACAAAACGTGACATAAGATCTCTGTCTGATCAACCAGATACAATATTTTTTATATATATACATATTATATTTGGGAAACACACAACTTACAAATCAACATCATACGAGTTTATGATTCGTCTCACCTACATAACAATATCATCCATTCTAATAAGAGCACGAGCTCTCTGTTCTTAGCTTCAAGAACAAATTTTGACAAAGCAACCCTAAATTTGAATTATCCGTTTTGGAGTACAAACTCAATCAAATTTATTGTATATACAGAACTTCTAACAGCAAGAATACAATATTACAATAACAGTTCTCTTATAAATTACAGATATATGTACAAACTCAGTTACAAATTCAAAACCCAGAAACTCAAGGAAAATTCACAATATTGGGGGAAACAGGAAACCTATCCTACCGCCATTACAGAAAGTGCTACGATAATTTCAGCATAGCCTAACAGAAAAGATCAAACTATGAGATCATCCTCAAACAGAAAGAGGTGATTAACAATAAATCAATGGCAAGGACTGCTGTACAAAAAAAAAATTGAAATAGGAAGTAGAGAAAAGCTTACACGGAAGCACCAATAACCAGAGGCAGAGAGAGAAACCTTCTTCGACTGAACATTTTGTTAGGCTTTTGATTCAATTATCAAGAAACCCAAAATCCTATAGTCGCTTAAATTTTTATGTTTTTATTTACTATCCTTTCATTCTAAGTTTTTCATAATCTCACTCCTCTCTCTCTCTCTCTCTCTCTCTCTGGTCTTTCTGTTCGGGAGTTATTGGTTAATGGGTTAATGGGCTCAGGCTACTAATTTTTAACAAGTATTCAGGCCGTGGACAGGGCTTTCTTAGTTACAGAAATTGGAAAGGCCATTTTAATTATTTGAGTACGAACCGAGAATCGCAAATATCATGCTACAGCAGTAATTAGAAGTACACGTTGGTTGGATTGACGGGTTGAAGATATTTAAATGGGTCAATTCATAGATTGTGATTTAAAAAAAATCTAGATTATTAATATTTTTTCATTGCATGGTCCAATCCTACTACTTAAAAGAATATAAGAATTGGGTTGGGATGGGTTCATTGGGTTAAAAGTGAACAATTAACTCAAATATAAACTTATTAATTTATTGTAAATCATAGTGAAGATTGCCAATATCGACTCGTGACAAAAAAAAAGCGGCTAGATTACCCTACATGGAGAAAAAAGTGAATTTCCCTTGATTTCACCATGATGCATGGCATGTGTATTTGACTACATCACCTATAAACATGTATTGTAATTTGTAAATCCGATATTGATGGATGATAAAAATAAAAGGAGTTAATCATCAGGAAATTCACCATCTTCGATCGAATTTGCAATCTAAACTCAAATTGTTAAACATTGTAATAGTAATCCGATATTTTGATGTGTAGCAAAATACACATACCCAATAAAATTTCCGCTATTGAAAAATTAGTATCGTGCGATGAAAATATTCAACACTCTTAAATTGAATTAATATATTCACATGAAAAAGATACGCGGATTTCATAATTTTAATAGTCTAAAAATTAAAAATATCGAATTTATTACAAAATAAAAAAGTTGAATTATTACCGCAAGGTTTGAAAAAGGAGAATTATCAATCCAGGACCTGAAAGATGGGTAATCTATCGATTCAGGACCCGAAAGATGAAAACTCTCAATTCAGGACTCGAAAGATGAGAATTCTCAATCCAGGACCTCAAAAATCATGATTTTTTTTAAATTAATCTTGCATTAATTTTCAATGAAAATTCCTTCATTAATTATCTATTAAATCTAATAAATAAATTTTTAAAATTAATTAAAAAATAAAAAGAAAATAAAATTCGTGATTTTTGAGGTCCTAAATTGAGAGTTTTCATCTTTCGAGTCCTAAATTGAGAGTTTTCATCTTTCAAATCCTAAATTTATACATTACCCATCTTTTAGTTTCTTAATCAATAATTCTCCTTTAAAAAATGATGTCTAAATTGCAGTTGATTGAGGGGTGATGAATATCTTAAAGCAAATGACGTGTGGTTATGCGGTTATGCCCTCGTGTTTTTCATGTTTTCCGTATTTGATATTTCATTGACCAAAGTTGATGACTTGATGCACAACAGCCAATGAGCTCGGGCCAGCTCAGATAAGCTGGGCCCACCTATACAATAGTTTGGGAGACCTAAGATATACGCTGATCAATCATCTCGAAAAATATAATTTCGTCCTACATTTGGTGTGTATTTTTTTTTTAATAGAAAATGAATAGTGATGCCAATCACCCTTTTAAATGAACAGTAGTTGAGGTTCAATTCTTCTTTCACAAGAATCTGAACACAAAATAAATGAAAAATAAACTAATTTTTTTTAGACTAGAAAAAAAACTGTAATGTGATGACACTATAAAAACATTGATTCCATAACTATGATGAGGCAACAACTCATTCTGCACGAAAAAGACAAATAAAACTAGACGCAAGAAAAATATGGTACGTTTTTGACCCGTTTCAACCCATTCATTTACAACAATAATTGCGCTTAGTTTTATATGATTATGATTTAAAAAAAGATAAATATATTTGACCGGAATCTGGTGGGTGGAGGCCTTTTCACATCATAATCTAACACGGGTTATATAGTCTGATTCCCCCAAAATATATATATATATATTGTATGCCGTCTTTTGATTCCATGCATGTATTATTCCTATTTATTGCGAACACAATTTATAACAACTAATACTATATGATTAACTGAACTCTATTAAAAAAAAAACACATTATAGTTAGTAGTGTTATTTAAATTTGACAACAGCCTATTCTCTCATTTTGAGTCAAATTTTACTCTAATAGATTTATCATGTATGTCGACACATGGTATGACATCCAAAATGAAAAATAAAAATGCAAGAATATAGTCCCCTCAGGGATAATCTAGTGGTGGAGTGGTGTTATTTTGAGGCCAAATGTCTCGAGTTCGAATCCCACCACCAATACCATTATGTGTGAGTCTGTCACACCTAACTTGTTAAATGTGGTTTACCCACCACCAAACACCACTATGTGTAAACCTCCCCTGTGTGGCACTATTATACAGGGACGGAAACGATTGTGGGTTACTCTCGACATAAAAAAAAAAAGCAAAAATATATATACTAACATAACCCGGCTAGCTGCAAATATTTTGAAAAGAGGATAAGGTAATTAAAATAAGTATAATAACGTTTGTTTTGTATTTTCAGTTTCAATATGATTAATAAGCTAGCTTTTCCTTTTTTATTATTTTCCAACTGAATTATATATGTTAATTTGAAAAGAGTGGGTCATAACCTTATAAGTCCTTATATTATACATAAAAAAGTATCACATAATACTGTAAAAGTATCATTTCATATCATAGGACTTATATCAAACCGAAAGTATCACTCATGTACTAAATAGAATCACATTTATTTTACTGAAAATTACTATTATTAACAAAAAAAGTGGTACATTTTTGTAATTATTATTATTATTTTTATTTAAAAAAGTATCATTTCTAATACTAAATTATATCATTTCTAGCACTTATTATAAATTTACATCTGACCGAAATAGTTTGGTACAATGGGTGTATCATATCCAAGTGTTTGCCATTTGAAAAATATATTTTCTAGAATTTTATTTTTATAGGCGCGTCGAGCAACGTACCCTACAATGGCTACTATACTAGCAAATTCATTGGATAGTTAATAATTTTGTTATTAATGCCACGTCTAAATTATAGAATGATCCCAAGGTGAAAGATAAATGACCGCACAATATACGAGTATAACTACAATTTTGTATATTTTTTAGATATATACTCGACAATTTGTCAATACTTCGAATTCGAAATTTTAATTAGAACTTACAAGCACAATTCCATTAAGTAAGTCATCACATGCGTAAGCTACAGTTTTATTTTAGCTAGTGACATTTTCCAAACAATTTGTTGGTAGACTAGTCAACGATAAATACTTCGATGATATATATGATGTTGATATTAATTATGATAGAGTTGGAAGAAATTTCACTTACATCTTATGATTGGGGTTACAACTTTTTCCTTACTATATTAAAGTGTTAATTGCGGGAATCTACTTTATCTCCCATTGATTTCAAAAAGTGAACATGTTTCATATATACAGGAATGGAAAAACAGCAAATTTGTAGAAAATAATCATTTTTTCATTCATGAATATAGTAGTTACTGTGGGAGTAGTCAAGAATCAGTATGTATTCTCTATGCGTTCCATATATATCTTGTTTTAATCACTTATATTCCTTGACTTTCGATATTTTGCAATGTACTCAAATGTTCATAAAAATAAATTAATCATGAAATTAAGACGAAACAGAAGAAGAAATTAAAGTTGTGTGTAGAAAGTTGGATATATATTATAAATGAGCTGCCCAATGCTTTGGGCCATGTCAATTAAATAAATGAGGCTTCTACCCACGATGATTTAGTAGTGGAGTGATATTAGTTTGAAGCATGAAATTTCGAGTTTAAATCTCACTATTATCATTAGTAGGTGTGAGATTGTCACACTATTCCAAATAAAATTTATCTCTTATGTGAGGTGCAAGCTAATGTACGGAAATGAGATTCACACATCGTATTCGAAATGTAGTACTTTATCCCTCATGTGTGTTTTATAGAATAATATATATACTAAAACAAGGGTGTGGTTCACCTAGCATTAATCAAAGTGTAGTTTATCTCTTATATATGTGTGTGAGGTTTTTAGATTACACACATTAATTGAAGCGGGAGTGCCGGAGTGTGGGGTTCACCTAGCTAGTATTCCCAAATATACGTGTGTGGTTCTAGACTAATACATTGAAGCAGGAGTGGGGTCCACCTAGCTAGTATTCAAAATATAATTTATCTCTTATACGTGACTAATGCATTAATGAAATATGGTTTACCCCATACACACCACCATCAGATAACGACACTAGCAGCTAACATCGTAATAGAAGAGTGAAGGGGTTTTCACCTAAAAAAAAAAGGTTTTTAATTTGACGATGTAGCCGAAAATGCAGAAATGACTATATATATATATATATATATATATATATATATATATAATATAGATGTTGAATGGTGAATCAGAACGCCATTACTGCACACCAAATAACAATGAAACCTCAACCGCCAACTGCCATCATCAAAATAACCTCTGAACTAATTTGTGTTGTTCATTTTCTCCCAACTTCCCCAACATCAAAGTAATAGCGGTCCATATAAATTATTTTTCCTTGGCTCCTATTTTAGTACGTTGCCTACGGTATATACACTAATATTCTTAATTACTTGACAAGGCTATATTTTAATTTGTCAAGGAGAAACTTCTTATAATATCATTCACTAATTCAATATCCAAATTAAGTCGTATAGACATATATATTCCTTTCTTCTTTCGTAGAATATTGCATCTTATGTTCTATTCAGGGCAAATTAGATTGGAACTGATTCGTTTGATTTAATTATGAAACACCAAAGTCCTTTTTTAATATTTGCATGCATAATTTCTGTTTCATTAAGTATCTTAATTAGTTTTATGCTTTACTGTTTTTTAATGTGACTGCATGCAATTTTCTGGACTTTAATTAATTATATCATAATTTAATATTTTCCAAGTTCCAAGTTGTTCGACACGTGAAAAAAGTAGCTCGGATATGATTCATTTCCCTTCATGATAGTCTAGTGCTGGAGTGGTATAATCGAGACCCAAAGTTTGCATCAAATAGTGACTATGGGGTTACTCTTACACACACAGAGATATATATATATATATATATATATATATATATATATATATATAAACAATATCTTTCATAGGCTCCAGTTATTTAAGGCTTACCAGATAACTGGAGACATTTAAGACTTTACTCTTCCGAAACTGCCAGCCAGCCATACATATATGGGGTGAGATACTGAGATCTACGACCTTTATTTCTTCCAATCTTATATAAATATTCTCTTGTTTTTACTGTTTTTGATCGCATGTGATATACGTACCTCTTTAGTATAATTTACAGGATATTACAACGAAAACATAGTTTACCTAGAATGCACGTGAAATAGCAGCTGCAATTTTCCTCGTCACCCCAAAAAAATAAAAATGATATATATATATATATATATATATATATATGTATATTGATACGTGAACATTTTGAGAAACTCGGAACTAAGAGTCAGCTCTTTGATTTCATTGAGCCCCCTAAACTTTGCATTCAATTTCTCTGCAACTGTTGTTTCATTTTTCCAAGGCTAATTTAGTAGGGAAACGATACTTCCAACAAAATAAAAACACACAGAACAAGAAACCATAAAAGGATCAAACCAAATACATTAATTATAATTTAGTTCATATAAAAACAGTACCAAGTTTACTTCACATATAGGATTCATGGGATTTCATCATCTACCAATAACAATAACCAAACTTAGATATTTGGGAAAGTACTAGGATATTTTAATCACATATGCCCTTCTAAAACTTCTATGTAATGAACACAGAAAATGTATTCCAACAAGGAAAAAAAAAAGATAAAAATATATTTTGTGATGATATATAATTTTTTTTTTATTTATGGGTTATGATGCTGAGTGTAAATATAATCAAGATGGGCGTTGAGGGTTCTTCTCATCAAGCACTCATCATCACTAATTCCATTGCAGTTATCCTGCACTTGGCCTCCTTCTGCCACGACCTATAATCACAACAAAAATAAAATAAAATTAATCCAAACAGGGTCTTCAATCTTCACAAACTGTTGAAGAAGAATAAAATAAAAAAAGAGACGAGAATTTTTGCTAATGACAGACCTCATTTGTGGCTGCCACGCTATCGTGAACGACGGTCGGGCCAGGGCGAGTGGCGGAGCAGAGAGAGATGAGGAGGAACAGAAGGAAAAACGTCGTGGCTTTAGACATTTTTTTTTTTAATTTGTAAGGCTCTGTTTGGAAATGGTGTGTGTTGTTGAGACTAAGATGAAGAGGAAAGTTTGGAAATGGTGGGCAATTTATATAGTGTGATGAGGCAGGGGAAAGTGTAAAATGTGCCTAGTGTGAACTCACAAGAGCAAAAGGGCGACTTTATATTTAATTCATATATAGATTGAGATGTGTATTTTTAAATAAATTTGAAGAATTTATGGAAAGTGGTAATATTGGTGTTAATGGTGACCACAGGAACTCAGGGGAAAGGTCCAATACCTCTAACCATAGCTTCTGGTTGAATATATTGCAATAATTGCTAGATATTCATCACTATTTTTTTCTTTCATTTAAAGTGTTTATGAAAAAAATAGCGTTGACGAGTGAAAAGCAATTTCATTATCTTTAAAATTAATAAGTGGCCCCTGAAACCAGAAAAAATGTCTAACTATTTCAATTCATGCCTTTTATTTATATTCTAGAGCCTAGAGGCCTACCACCTTGAGTTTTAAGCCCCAAAAATTGGGTTTACATCCACTTTACATAATTTTCTCAAAGCATTTCAGAAACTTGGATGTTTAATTTTTTTTTTACTTTCACTAGGGGACCTTACTTCGGGTCTAAGTTCAATAAATTAATACATGACACACACACAATATATATATATATATATAGTGTGTGTGTGTGTGTATATTGTAGTGTATACCAATACTTGAGATCATCTATTCTACTTTTCCTATCTCACATGATATCCCACTTTGAATTTATTATTTTTTCTTCAATTTCATTTTTTGTGGTTTTTGTTTAAATTTATAATTATTAATTAGAGTTTATCCCATTCAATTAGGGTTTATAATTTTTTTTAGTTATTTAATTTTTATTTTCCTAGTTAATAACTGATTGGTAGGGTTGATTATTCCATAATTAATTAGGGTATATAATTTTTTTAAAAAATTATAGTAAGTTTTATCTATAAATGTTATTATGATTGTTTATATTACAATATTTTTAATTATATAACAAAAAATATTAAAATAGTGAATTTGTGTGTGAGACACAAGAAAAAAATAGGAAAATTGAACTAGATCACCTCATATATCTCCTAAATTAGATAAATTAATTATGTGTAAGAAAGAAAAAGATTATTCAATGTCACACTGGTACTCTGTCTTTTTTTTTTATATCGAGGGTAATCCGCAACTGCTACCGTGGTACGCATTGAATAAATCTCGTCCATGTGTAATAGTTCGCAAACTTACACAGAGGAGGTAAACCATACTTGGCAAGCCAAACTCACACCTAGTGGTGTTGGTGGTGGATTGAACTTAAAACCTTTGGTTTAAAGAAACATCACTCTACCACTAGACCATTTTCGAGAGGACAAAAGAAACTACTCTCTCTTTTATACGTAATAAAGATGAATCCCAAAGAAGATGGTTACAATATTCTGGAAAGGGCCAGGCGTTAATTAAATGATTGTGGTTATATTTTAGAGAATGATATGATATATAGTAATAGAATGGTTTGTGTCTAGTAGTCAAGGTGTGATGTAGAAAGTGGTACAGAGCCGTTTAAATTGAAGAATTTATGGAATGCGTGTTGACCTATTCTGGAAATCATTTATTTTAATATTATATATAATTAAATAAAAACAAAAAAGGAATGTTCAAAGGTCAAATGTTCACAGTGTCGCATTTATCCTTTAACAATCACCAATTTGCTCACTGTTTTTCTCTCTTATCAACTTGATGAAATCGGCCGTAACAGAATTTTATTTATTACAGAATGTATTACGCCAATTTCATTTGTTAAATGCTATTTTTAGAAAAAGGTGATCCAATAGGATTGAGTTCCTACTATCATTTCTTTACCCCTAATTAATAATGTACACATGTATTTATATATATATATATATATACATATATCTTTTTTTAATTAGAATCAAGGAAATTGGAGATCGGACTTCGTTCCCTCATTCTTATATATTAGGAACGAATAACACTAAATCATAATTGACAAGGCTTGTTGTAAGATATACATAATTTTTTAGTTAGAGTTGTTGAATTACTTTATTCAGCAATTACGTAAGATTATATATATATATATATATATATATATATATATATCACTTGATTGTAAGAATCAAACTTGAGAAAAAAATAAAGTTAATTAGTGCCTCTCGAAAATTAAGCATATTTTTCTCACTAGGAATTGGTGGGTGGGTGGGTATTCGACCATATTTGTGGCATATGAGAAAAACGGTATAGTTGTTGTGATATACGATTCTCCACTGATATACAATTCCCCACTCCGTTTCTGTTTGTCCATTACTTGGTTAGGTAAAAACTCATAACTTAAATCGGTCTTCATAGTTTTGTTTTTTTTATTATCAAATAATGATATAATATATATGTGCATGCTGTTTTTAATTATATGCAATGATGATCCATCTTACGTTATAAACATAGTATTCACTAATAAAATGAAAGAGTTTCACAGTGTGCATGTAAAATTAATATAAGACCTGAATTGGTCAATATATACGCGCACATAGGGGTGAGTTCAAAGAGGAACCAATGTGAGAACTTAGGAACCAATCAAATTCAAGGATTTTGATGATATGGCGGATGAAAAGGTGGTGGCATAATTGTAAATATGTAAATTCGAAATATAAGGGATAATTCCAAATTTTTTTTATAAAGTGATGTCATCATCTTTTAAAAAATTCTTAAAAACATTAAATACTCATAACTTACTCGTTTTTTATCCAATTAATGCAAAAAATATATCAAATTAAAGATTTTTTCATGCTCTTTCATTTAAGACCCATAGTGCATATGTTTATTTGAGTAAAAATTAATAAAAAATACAAAAAACTTTTTTTCACGTATATTCAACTCGTAACTGTCAGACATTTGCTAATATGATATCACAATATTGCTCATATCTTGTGTTTATGTTGCTAACATGAAATTTTTTATGCACGACTTTGAATTTTAAGTTGATTTTATGAGAAAATAGTTAAAGTATGAGCTATATATATAGTTAAGTTCATAAACAATTATAATTTTATCAATGCTTAATATTATTTTGAAAACTTGTGATATTTGAGAATTTAAGTCATACTAGCATATCATTATTCACATATTAGTAACATGTTACTAACATATTAGTAAATTATTAGTCACATATTAGCAGTGTGTATATTCTCTAACATATTAGCAATATGCTGTATGTATGAATGATGTTACACATATTACACAATATTATTTTAAATGTGGTTCAATGTTATATGTGTGGTGTTTAATACGTGTCAATTTAATATTATGATCTCGTCAAGTTAGCAATATGAGTCTACCTCTCATATTAGCAACAAAATCTGTTGATGTTAGCAATATAAATCTTTCATGTTAGCATATTAATACAACGCCAGAAAAGACAACGGTTTTAAAGCGTTGTTTATTTAATTCCGGAAATTGGGCCCAAAATCCGAAAAACATAACCGAATTTCTAAATTACGAAAATAACCCCGCCTTCATTAAGTTCTAAAATATTACAAGTTTGCCACCTTACTTTGACTAAAACTTTGACTAAATTATGGTCATTAGATCTAATCAAATCTAAGGTTATGATTGGTTCCTAGGTTCTCACGGGGGATTTGGTTCCTATTTGATCCTTTCCATGCGCATATATATATATATATATATATGAATAGGTTCAAATGAGTGCTAGTTATTCGTTTGAGAATTAGGAACCATGTTTATTTAGTATAACTTTATAGCTTATTTTATTCTATTTTAGTGCTAATTTTTTTTAAAAAAAATTATAGCTTGTTGTATTTTAGTGCTAGTGTTAAAAACACTAAAATACAATAAAATAAGCTACAAAATCATATTAAATAAGCATGGTTCCTAGTTCTCACATGAATAACTAGTACTCATTATAACCAACCTATAGGGAATGGTTCAGAGAGAATCAATCATGGTGTAAAAATTAGGAACCCATCCACATTCTTCAATTTTAAGATTGGATGATCTAGATTTGGTTAAAAAAGATGGTGGCATATCTGTAAATAAAAGGAATACAAGAAAAACACGGTGGCATTTTTATAATTTTATCAATATCAAGGTAAAAGAAGAACATATTTCCTGAGTGTGTGCTAATAGAGATAGAATCGTATGCTAAGAATGACATTAATGATGTTAATATAAGCATTGATAATGCTAAAATTAACACTGATGATGCTAACGTTATGAGACTATTGTCATATACACCATAAAAAAATATATAACGTTCAAAAAAATATTTCACATTCTTTCATGATGAATTAGCAGTTTCGTTTTATTTTGTTAGCATCGGGAAATTTCTAGGAACATGTAAAACCTGGCCCATGAACAATGATATTGACATTATCTAATTTAGTTGTACAATTTGTATTATTAGCATTAGTGTTCACTAGTTTTAGCATTATCATAGCTTATTTTAACATTATCATAACTGATATTAGTATTAACAGAAAAACTTGTCACAGACATTATAAATCAACCATGAACAATGTTGTTAGAATTTTATTGTATTGGTATTATCGTTCAGTAGTGTTAGCATTATCATTGCTCATTTTAGCATTATCATAACTAATATTAGCGTTAGCAAAAAAACTTACTATGAACATTATAAATCGATCATGAACAACGTTGTTAGAATTTTATTATATTAGCATTATTATTCGATAGTGTTAGCATTATTATTGATCTTATTAACATTAGAAAAATATGATACACATAAGGTGAAAGTAATAACAGAGTTGAAATTATGGTTAGTATTCACATATGCAAACTTTCGCAGTTGAATTTTTAAATGGTAGTATTATCATATCATATCATTTATTTACTGATAAAGTAGACCATCAAAAGCATTCACTTTTAACTAAAATATGGATCTGTCATATGTTAACATTTTAATAGCATGCTATTGAAATAATAATGTTAATTGACAAATATTATGAAAATTATAAAAAAATGACAATTGTTCAAAAAGTTAGAAATTTGATACATATAATAACCGTTCCATTCACCATCATCTTCCAAGTAAAGGTCTTTAATACTAATTGTGGTGTCTTAAGAACATGATTGGAAGCATATGTTTGCTTCTAAAACGTTCATCTCCCTGTGGATGTTGCCTCAAAGATACGTCGCAATCAGGTATATAAAATTCAGACAACCTAAGAGAAATCTCTACAGTGGTGCCAACACAATCTGCAGATTAAATAAGACAAAAAAAATTAAAATATAAGAACAGTGGTAATGCTAAAACTAATCATAGTAATGTTAATATCTTCTTTGATAATGCTAAAACTAATTATAGTAATGCTAATAAATTGTTCATCATGTTAATACTCTGATAACAAACTAGTTTTATAATGTCAATCACATCCTGTTTTTATAATGCTAATAATTCATTTTGTAATGCTAATAAAAACTTTTATAGTGCTAATGAGACGTACTGTAATGTTAACAAATTCTGATATATTAATAATCATTTTAATGCTAAAATTAATCATAGTAATGCTAATATCTTCTTTGATAGTGCTAAACTAGTTATAGTAATTCTTATAAATCGTTTACCATGTCAATACTCTAATAACAATATGTTTTTACAATGCTAATCACATATTATTTTTATAATGCTAATATTTCATTTTGTAATGCTAATAAAAACTTTTGTAATGATAATGTGACGTACTGTAATGCTAATAAATTCTGACAAATAACACATGTGTATAGTAATGCAAAAACACAATCTGCAAAAATTCAATAGACAAAAAATACAATTTCTGAACCTCTAATAATATGTTTTAGACACTCATATACGCCAACAACAATACAAAGAACTAAAAATATATGTTAATCATGAAAGTTGAAAATATCAACTTAATCAACTGCATATAACACAAATTTTGAACCGTTCAGAGAGAGAGAGAGAGAGAGAGAGAGAGGAAGAAGAAGACGACGACACACATACAAAGTGACAAAAGATCAAAAAAGATGGAGCAAACCCACATGAATGAGAGAGAGAGAGAGAGAGAGAGAGAGAGAGAGAGAGAGAGAGAACAAACCGTGAATGAAGACGAATAAATATTACTTTGAATTCGATCTAAGTAATCTTCAATTTGAAGGTGATAGTCTTCTTTTTTTCTTCATGAATTTGTCTATTGCACGTTAAAATCAAAGAAGCGGTGAAGAAGAAGTGATAAAGAGTAGAGAGAGAGAGAGAGAGAGAGAGAGAGAGAGACTTTAGTATTTTAAATACATTTATCAAATTACAAAACTACCTTAGCCTCATTGAAATAACTCTTAAATTATAAAAATGCCACGTTGTGTTATTTTTGATCTAGACCGCAACATTTTTATGAGTGAATGGTGCAGATCAGTGCCTTGTTTTCACATGGGGCTTTGGTTCTCATTTGATCTATTCTACACACACACACACACATATACATATACATATACATATGTATATATATATATGTATATATATTTATATATTTCATGCAAATTAATATTAAACCACTGCGCCGTGAATATCAAACGAATTTAATACGGACTTATATATTTAGGAGTATAACCAATGGATTTATATTTTGTAGGTGTTACTAGAGTAATGTTAATTAGTGTATACACTTATCGTGGGTACTTATATCTCGTAACGTTACCCTACATACTAATTAATCACGAACACCTTTCTAAGTATCTAGCTAGTGTTATTTCACATTCAAGTGACATCCTAGACACTACGTGCTTAAAAATATGACTGCATCAGTTTGAAAAAAATAAGTGGGAATAATTAGAGATTTTGATATATGCGACTAATTTAAAACTTAAATTTTTACGGTGCCTAGCTATTTGGACTCTTTTGTTATCCAAATCTGTACGTTTAATTATATATAGAGATATGAACTATATATATCATTCAACATATCAAATCTAGAGATAATTTGCCGACTACAAATATATCAACACTTGCTTTTAATTAACTATTTGGAGCCAAGCATGCATATGCAACGCTTACCTTTTTGGCTACAACAAAAAAACGTCGGCACAAAATGACGACTATTCAAAACAAACAAATATATCCAAAAATATTGTCAAATACAATGAACGTAACGGATTAGTTACTAATAACAGTTTGCAACTTTAATTGTAAATAAATAAAAGTGATTAACTAGGTTGACTAAACCCCAACAACCATTTTTTCTTTTATATATATATATATAATCCAATGACGAATATATACCTAGTACGCCTCAATGAATTGGAAAAATTAATTTAATCATGGTTTAATCTCTCAGAAAACATTATGATTGAAAATTATTATCTATTAAAAATAAATCTTTAAAAAAGTTGATATATTTATGTAATCTATATATTGATAAAATAATTGAAAATAATAAATAATGAGATGGGGGTTTTCTGCATGTGTAGTCAAAAAAGCATTAGATTTGTATGGAGTCAAAAGCAGAGATCAGTGAAAATTCAATAATCCTTTCGGCTTCAAAAGTGCGTATTTATCCGCGTGAAATTACGTTTAAAGAAATCAACTTTTGTGATCTCATTGGATTTGGTCATTGGACTAAAAATAAGTCCACTCTTTCGAAATAAATCCTCCTCTTATTTTCTGTTTTTTTTTCCTTCTAATTTTGTGAGAGTTAAAGAAGTTTAGAACGTACAATTCTTATATATTTATACCACAAACATGAAACATGTTGTGAAGGATAAATACTAAGCAACCAAAATTTTGGTAGTGGAATATAAATGTACATCTGAGATAATTCACTTTTGGGAAAAAATTCATGTATGTGGAAAAGTCAAAATATCTTATGTTTAATAAATAGTCTAAATCCTGCACAATTATGATAAAAATTCATCACACTGATCATCAAATACTTTAATAATCTAATATCATTACGTTAATTTTAACATGACTTTTTCGTTAATTATACCCTTTTCAAATTTAAAGACTTGGGGAATTCTCACTAGCAATGTATGTGTATATATATATATATAGTAGTTTGACAAAAAAATAATTATGATTTTCAAATAATACTCCTGTAAAAAATATTTATACTTAATAAAAGGTTAAAATGAGACATTTCCAAAATGCCCCTAACGTTTTTAAAGATTTGTGGGAGTCAATTCCCCGATGGTCTGACCCTCATTTCGTCCATATATAGTTGCATGGTCAAGTTATGAACAAGATTCCGTACGGGAAAATGATATTTGAAATTCTATTTACATTATAAAAATTTAGTGAAGGAAAAATGAATTTTAATTGCTAGAAGAGCTTAGCGACGAACTTCATCCATCGCTGAATCCCGTCATTATAGTTGGTTAATTCGTTGTTAATATAACGATGGATTGTTCCGTCATCACCGTGTCATCATTGATCCGATTAGTCGGTCGGCTGGTGATGGTATAACGACGAACTAGCGACGAAATATTCTATCGCTACTAACGATGGCCGTTAACTCACATAATTCTTTTCCCGTCGTTAGTTCGTCGATAGATTTTTTTTTTAATTCAAATTTAAAATTATATAAATAAATCAAAATTAAATATTATAAATCAAATATTAATAATAAAAATACAAAATATTTAGTCAGAAATTCACAAATAAAATGTAATTATTCAAATACAAATAACTCAGTCATTAGAGGGCGGTGGGGGTGGGGGTGGGGAATGGATGAATCGAGCATATATCTGGGCCCATTGGGCCTCTATCTGCGACTGCAGCTGCTGGAACTCGATCATCACCTCATGCTGGATCTCGGACCCGACCTCGTCCTGGATCTCATACCTCACCTCATCTTGGATCTGGGTCCGCATCTCATCAACGCGCTGAGTGAAGGCCTCATTCGTAAACACGGGATGCGAAGTGGCTCCTGAACGGATACTGTTGCTGCTGCTGCTGTTGCCACTGTAGAGGTGTGACCGAGATCCAATGCCGAAGATGCGATTCTTCTTATTCATGTCTCTGAGCGCGTCTAGATAGAGGGCGGTCATATCCATCTCAGACACCTCATCAGTGCCTGTAACAGGCTGGCTCAACTCTGTATTTTGTCGGTACACCTCCTCCTAGACACAACAATAAGTTAACATCTAAATATGAATTAATTAAATAAATATAAAAAAAATTTACACTAAATGTTATTTATGGATTAAATACTTACAGCATACTCTTGCTCTTCTTATTAGTGAAGATTTCATTCTTTTCACGGTGGAGTCTAAAAAACAATTCCATCAAAAATTGATAAAAATAAAATTAAATAAATTATTCAAAATTTCGGCAGCACTTATGTGAAAATCACAGTCCCAAGTTCTCGACTATACGCTAATTGATATATGTTCCACTAGTCTCTTAATCAATACGAACAACACTAACAATTCAATCAAAAATTGATAAAAATAAAATAAAATAATTTTTTTAAAATTTAGACAGCACCTATGTGAAAATCATAGTCTTAAGTTCTCGACTCTACGCTAATTGATCTATGTTCTACTAGTTTCTTAATCAATATCAACAACACCAATAATTAACAATTATAAAGAGGGATTCAGAAACCCTCATCCAATTCAAATTAAACGAGAGCAACTAAACTAACAATGCCATCAACACAAATAATTACTAATTATAAAGAGGGATCATGGGGCCCTAGTCCTAACTACAAAATCATTAATGTTAAGTTCATTGCTACTCATTTTTCCTAATTAAAATTCATAAACGTATACATAAATTCAATTCTCTAACTACGAAAAAAAATATTAAGTTCCTTGCTACTCATTTATTTCTAGTTAGAATTCATCAAAATATATATATATATATATATATATATAACTACAACATCATATAGTAATGTTTAAATTATTGCACCTTTACTTCTTCGATATGTAATATGAGATTTTCGGTGCTCTCTCTCTTGCAAATTTAATTTCCTTGTAACAAAAAAACACACACTAAATTAACAAGAGATAAAACACACACAATAACACATAAACAAAAGAGATAAATTTTTAAATAGCCATTTTGACTTAGTGAAAAATGTTTCTAGCCATTAGCCACTTGGACAAAATAACTCTCTGTCGTGCACTCTAGTCGTGCAACAATGTAAAATCTGAATGCTGCACAAATAGACTTAGTCGTGTAACTCCATTCGTGTAGTGGTGTAAATTTGAATTATTGAACGACTACGCTCAGTCGTGTGCCCTTAATTCGTGCAATAGAATATAAATTTATAATGCTACATGAATGGACTTATTCGTGCACTTAACTCGTGTAGCAATATTAATTTGTACTATTACACGATCATATTTCATTCAATTCGTGCATCCAAATAATGCATTCTACTCGCGCAACTTACTATTTTATGAAGGGTAATTAAGTATTTTTAACAAAAAAGTGACTATAAATATTTTTTTTTTAAGTGGAAAAGAGCTATTTTTATATATTAATACTAAACAAAATCTAATACTTAATTAAAAAATAATAATGATACGAAAGACGCATTAATTCAATTAAAGATATGGATATTGTACCACACATGATTGAAGAGCTGCCATTTATTTATTCTTCTTCTTCTTTTTTTTTTTTTTTTTTTTTCCTTTGGATACATAAATAGGATACAAAGATAAAACCAACTCTCAATATTTCGCAATGTTTGATTTTATTTCCAGACTGACGAATTATTTTGATGTGCGTTGAGAATGAGTCGTGAAATTAAATATTTCTTTTTTTTTTTTCTATTAAATTAAGAAGCAGCTTATGTATTAATGACAATTTAACTGAGAATAATATTTTGGGGATGGCTAATGAAACTCAAATACTAATGATAAATTAGCCTATATACTTGCTGAAGTGAGTCATTTGGTGATTGAAAGATATGGGGTTTAAATATCGTCATTTAATTAATTTTAAATCGAGCTAATTCGAAGCAAACCTAATCTTTGATACTCAATCCCGCTGCTAAACTCATCTTTTGATAAATGGACTCTTCATGAGGAAGAAGAAAAAGAAGATGAAGCAGCAGCAGCAGCAAGAGTGAAATCGGAGAGAGAGGGAGAGAGAGAGAGAGAGATTATACCTAAGGTGGGGCGTCCGGCGACTGCGGCGGCAGGGGGGAGAGAGAGAAGGAGCTGAGTGCCGCTGCGGAGGCGACTTTACGACAGTGACGGGTGGACGTGGCAGCAGGGGAAAGAGGAAGAGAGAGGGGGAAAGAGGGAGAGAGAGAGAGAGGCGAGGGACGGCGGGAGAAGTTAGGGTTGTGAAGTGAAGCGGAGGAAGAAATGGGAAACTGATATCCCGATTTTGAAACTTTAACGACGGATTGCCGACGGATATTCGATCATTAAATAATGACGGACAACATTCCGTCGTTAAAATTAAAGAATTAATCGGAATAAATAAATAAAATACTAATGACGCACATGATCCATCGTTAAAATTAAAAAATTAATCTGAATAATTAAATAAATTATTAACGACTGACAAAGTCCGTAATTAAAAATAAAATAATAATAAAAAAATAATTACTAACGACGGTTCATAAAAATAATTAATAATTTTTTAAAAAAATATTCTAATGACGGAATGAGTCCGTCATTGACTATAGCGACAAACGTTCCGTCGGTAATTCATCGTAGTTTTTTAAGCGTGAATCATTCCCTTCCTTGAAAACGTTAACGACGGACACACCGCCATAAGTCCGTCATTAGTAGCGACGGAGTACAATCCATGGCTAAATCTTGATTTTTTTGTAGTGCTAATGGTGAGAGACATCTGGAGTTCAGAAATGCTCCCTTTACCACTGTAGACACGAATAAATGTGTCCATTGATAATGTGGTGAACTGGTGATGTACAAGATACTAACTTTTTTACTAGTTACCACCAATGATTAATCCTGAAAATTTAATTGTACACATGACACACCAATTTTACTTGTACAGGGGACATGGAGCATAATTCAAACAAAATCGTCGATTGCATATTTGATGTTGCATTCTCTATTGCACATTTAAATTCTTTAAATGTTTTTCAATTTTTTATATGATGTCAATTTATTATGCTTTAATTTATTTTACACTTTTTATTTAAGGTTCATCCTACCCAATTATGATTTAATATAATTTTTAGTATTAAATTTTCAAATAATCAATTAATAACTAAAAATTTAAAATTAAATACAAAAAATTATAATGCATTCTAATTGGGTATGAGAATCATAAATAATAAGTGTAAATGAAACTAAAACATAAGAAATTGAAATCAAATAAAAAAATTAAAAAAAAAAAAAAACTTAAACTAATCCCGTGTGCAATAGAAAGTGTAACTCTAAATATGCAAGAGATTTCCTGTTGAGCACCTGTAAAAAACATCTTCATTTAGAATTTTAGATTGGTGTATTCATTTCACTCGAGATAATCCTCAATCTTGCATTTTGCTTAATTATCTAATCCCATTTTCATTACCACCATAAGTCAAGGGCATGCATGATATCATTAAATAATAATAATAATAATAATAATAATAATAATAATAATAATAATACACGCATAAAATTTGTTAGATATTTTGGAAAGAAGCATAAAATTTAATATTTTACAATCAATATAACTAGTTATTCTTCCGTGCGATGTGCGTGTATTAAATACTTTTTTTATTGTTATAGTATATGTGCAGTATACCAACTTATTATAAGTAATAATTAACACAAAGTGATAAATATATAAGAGAAATAAGCATATAATGTTCGTCGTTTATACATTAAAAAACTAACTAATTTCATAGTATATATTACATTTTTTTAATTACATAAAAAAAACAAAAACAAAAATTCATCCACCTGACGTACATCAAACCACAAAACTTGATAAATATACAAGTTTCTGATCCCTTTTGGGCAAACACTCAATCCCTCACTCACTAGTATTTCAATTCACATGACAAAATGTTATTTCATGGGAACAAAATCATGTGCATGAAGGTCTCAAACAAAATTAAAACTTATAAACATATAACATTCATTTAAAAATGTAACTTCTTCATATATGATTATAAAATCCAAATAAATCATTTTAACTTACCACAAAGAAACATCGCTGAAAAGAAAAAAACTTAGAAACCATAAATCTTCATGATTCCAACTTTAGGCTATCAAAACCATCACTGAAAAGAAAAAGCTTAGAAATCATAAATTTTCGTGATTCAAACTTTAGACTATCAAAACATAAATCTATATCAATAATTTACATATATATAAAAAGATTATATCTTCATATATCTCAGCAAGCTCTCATGGCTTAAATTTGAACATACATGCATTCCAATAATTGTTTCAAACCTTAAATGTTTAATAAAATCAGCAATTTAGACTCCACCTTTACCGTAATCGAAAGACATGCGACATCAGCCAACTGACTCATCCATGACATATACTTCTCTCTCTAAAAGCAAATCCTTTCCAATAAATCTATTATAGCGAACCCGTAGCACTTGAGAAAAAGCTGTAACATAAAATCACGAAGTTAGGGAACTTTACATTTTATTTGCTTTTCAAAACTAAAGATTAATGATAATTATAGGTTATCTAAAAAATGATACTAATATGTAAATTGTAATATGCAGAGCTCTCTCTCTCTCTCTCTCTCTCTCTCTCTCTCTATATATATATATATATATATATATATATATATATATAGCGGCAGGGACTATGATATTTTGGTAAAATATGAACTCTAATAAAAAATGTAATTTCAATTAAATAGCCATAAATTTAGGTGGTAGTCTTCATTAGTTGGGGATATATATCGACGGATATGGATAATTGATGGTAAGTTGTTTTACAATATAAAATGAATATATTAATTAAGGTCAATAGTGTTGTGGTATCGGCCTGGTTAGGGCTTACACTGCTTGTTTCCCTACCTCTTGCGGTCCCTCTCACTATACTTAAGTAGCAGGAACCCTAGATGCTATTACAAGCTTTTAGAGAACTCTTAGAACTATTACAGAGGGAAGGAGGTCGAATGCAGAGGCCTCAGATGAGTAGATCAGTTGGATCTACAAGTTCTTCACAGGCAAGGCCCAACTCTTGTTAAGATCTGCACAAATGGAAGCAAAGAGAGTTAGATCAGAGAGATATTGGTAAAGTAACACCAAGAACAGAAGTGAGATGAAGTAATCAGAGATGAATTCAGAGGAACAACGGTGGGAAAAGTGCCCAGGGGCACGGTGGCTCAGATTTTCCCACAGGCGGCGGCTATGGCGACAGAAAAGACCCAGACCAAGTGGAAGAGGATGGCGAAACGGACAACCCTCGAAGCACTCACAAGCCCTCTATCTCAGAGAACAGCCCAACCGACTACACTTATAGGCCAACAGGAAACCACAGTCAGGATTCCGGCCAGAGAAACCGAGATCGGCGTCAGATAGCAAAGAGAGAGAGAGAGCTTTTCAGATTAGGGTTTGAAAGAGAAAAGAACTCTCTCGAATATTATAGAGAGTGATTAAGCTTTGGAAAAGCAAATCAGCATAAGTGCTGATTAATGAAGGAAGTCGAGGGGTCATTAGGGTTAAGGGTTTTGGGCTTGGGCCACAATAATTAATCAGTGAAGCACTTGGGCCAACAAAAGAGCAGTTGGGCCAATTACAACATATCCACCTTTGGCCCAATTGGTCTTTTTAGTCACCATGGAGTCACCTGCCATAAAACATAGAGATTATCATCATAGCCTTTCAATTTTTACTCTAAGTTCATCATAAAGACAGAACCAGAGAAGGAGGAATAGATGCTATGCACATTTAATCCAGTCTCAACACTAGAGACCAACCAAAAGAATTGTAACAAGTCTCTGGTCAGAAAAGCTCGACCTTCATTGAACATGTTACACCTAGCAACAATACCAAAGGAAATAACCAAAGAGGACTCACTGCCCTTAGAGGCAAAGTTGAGCATCCAAACCCAAAGGCCAGGAATGCTCTTCATTCCCCTTTGTTCAACCCAAATCCATGTTTAAGGATTTCTTGCAGGCATCCAACTTTGCAACTGGGAGGCATTTGGTGCCCATATCTGCAGGGTTGTACTCAGAGGGAATCTTGTCAAGCAAAACTTCTCCCTTTTCCACAATATCCCTTATGAAATTATATCTAATAGCTATGTGTTTTGTTCTATCATGGAACACAGGGTTTTTACAGAGTTGTATTGCAGATTGACTGTCTGAGAAAAGCATAGGTTTATCTTCAATAAATTTTATTTCAGATAACACTTCATTCAACCATATAGCTTCTTTCACAGCTTCAGTAGCAGTTATATACTCAGATTCAGTAGAAGACAATGCAACAATGCAACAATGCTCTGCAATTGAGACTTCCAACTTATACAAGACCCACAAAGAGTAAACACATAAGATGTAGTTGATTTTCTTTGATCCTTATCATTTGCATAATTTGAATCAACAAAGCCAACACATTTTACTCCATCAAGAGATTTAGAGAAGGTTAATCCATGGAAAACAGTAGATTTCAGGTATCTTAACAACCATTTCAGAGCCCCCAGTGAGGCAGCCCAGGGTTTACCATGTACATACTCAGACAGGATACTGCATAGGCTATGTCAGGCCTAGTACTGATCATTAGGTACATAATAGACCCCATGGCATTAGCATAAGGGACTCCAGACATTTCTTTTAAATCAGATTCATTTTTAGGACACTGATCTTTACTTAACTGAAAGTGAGATGCAAGAGGAATAGACACAGGTTTACAGTGATCTATATTAAACTTCTTCAGCACTTGTTCAACATATGCAGACTGATGCAAAACAAGAGTATGATTACTCCTATTTCTATCAATGTTCATACCTAGGATTTTCTTGGCATCTCCAAGGTCTTTCATGTTGAAATTAGCACTCAGACAGGATTGGACATGTTTCACAGTCTTTAAGCAAGGACTTATCAGTAACATATCATCTACATAAAGAAGAAGAAACATGGGCACATTGGATTGCATGTAGTACAGACAGTGATAAAAAAGTCTCCTAGTGAAGTTCAAGCTTTTCATGCAGTTATCAAACTTTATGTTCCACTGTCTAGGTGATTGTTTCAAGCCATAGAGAGATTTCTTTAACAGACAAACATGATTAGGATGTGATTGATCTACAAATCCTTCAGGTTGTTGCATATAAATGTTATTTTCAAGTTTACCATGCAAAAAGGCAGTAGTCACATCCATTTGTTTAAGTTCTCAATCATAATGTGCAGTCAAAGCAAGCATAATCCTAACAATAGTGAACTTGACTACATGAGCAAAAAATTTCAGTATAGTCAATGCCTTCTTTTTGAGTGAATCCCTTAGCAACTAATCTTGCTTTGTATCTTACATCATTGATTTCTTGTTTTATTTTAAACAACCACTTGCATTCAACAATTGAACATTCAACAGGTTTTTCAACAAGACTCCAAGTATCATTATCATGCAGTGATTTCATCTCACATTTCATAGCTTCAATCCATTTAACTGATTCAGGACAAGAGACAGCTTCTTTGTATGTTTTAGTTTCAGTTTTATCAACATTGTTAAACATATTGAAAGCATACAAAGACAGATTGAAGTTATCATATATGGAGGGAGCCGTGATGTTCCTCCTAGGCCTATCCCTAGTGAGCTGATAATTGTCAAGGTTTTCATGCTCAGACTCAAGCTCAGAGATGTGTTCATGCTCAGACTCAGAATTTTCAGATTCAGACACATTCATATTGGCAGACATATCATGTTCAGATTCATGGTTGGAGGCAGAGTCATTATCATCAATGTTATCTAGCATATTATCAATCAATTTTTCATTCAGATTAGGCTCAATGATCTCGGGTAAGAAAGGGGGAGGAGGGTCCACCTTAGAGGCAACAGAGATATATATGCAATCAGACACTTTCTCCACCTCACAGGGAGCAGCAGAAAGTGAGGATTTTAGCAGACAAGGGAAATCAGTTTCATTGAAAGATACATCCCTATTGATGCATGTTTTAAATCCAGGTAGTGTTTTATCCCATAACTAATATACTTTTACCCCTTCTGGATATCCTAGAAAGATGCATTTCCTAGCTCTAGGTTCAATTTTACTTAACCTCTGATGGACATAAGCACTAGGGCTGTATACGAGTCGAGTCGAGTCGAGTACCACCGGGCTCGAGCTCGGCTCGTTTAGAGATTCGTGAGCTCGAGCTTTGAACTCGGGCTCGAGCTCGGCTCGACAGGAAAAAATCGAGTTCGAGCTCGGCTCGGGCTCGACTCGATTATTTAAAATTCGAGCTCGAACTCGAGCTCGGCTCGGGCTCGACTCGATTATTTAAAATTCGAGCTCAAACTCGAGCTCCGCTCGGGCTCGGACTCGAGCTCGAGCTCGAGCTCGTTTACATTCACAATTATACTACCTATTAAAAAATGAAAGAAAATAAAAAATGAAAGAATATTTTTATTACTAAGTATATAAGAATATTTTTAATCTTGAATATTTGATTTCTTATTTAATGAATTGAGAATGATTATTTTGTTAATATTAGTTTTATTTTTTGTTGATTTTCTTTTTCCCTTTTATTGTTATGTACATTTTAACTAATATCAACTGTATACCATATGATATGATAGTTTATATAACTAAGAGTTTAAGATTAATTATATCATATTGATGCTAAGAACATTGTTACTATTGAACATTTGATTAGTTATAATTTTTGTTAATTTTTTCTTTTCCTTTATTATTTTGTTACTTTCAATAATATTAGTTCACTTTCATTGATTTAACTTCATGTATTAATATTTAATGATGAGTATTATTTGTCAAGTTGTCAATATTAATCTTAATTTTATTTCATTTTTCATTTATTACTTTACACAAGTTATAATTCTTATAAATTATAACCAATGTTCTAAGATGGGCTAGCTATAATCTATTTTTTCCACATGTTATATATATTCTTACAAGTTAATGACTATATACTAGAATACTAATCGATAGACGATAATATACATGTAACTAAGAATTTAAGATTACCTATATAACATTGGTGCTAAGAATATTATTACTCATTTACTCATGAACATTTGATTAATTATAATTTTTGTTAATTTTCTTTTTCCTTTATTATTTTGTTACTTCCGATAATATTAGTTTAATATCATTGATTACATTTCATGTATTAATATTTAATGATAAGTATTGTTTTATCAAATTGTCAATATAAATCATAATTTTTTAATTTATTTTTTCCTTTATTACTGTACACATATTATCATTTTATAATTTATAACTTATATTCTTGTAGGTTTTAACTATTAATCTAATATGGACTATATTCTATTTATTATATAATATATAAATATATAATGTTAATTTCTTTTTCTTTAATTTCTTCTATTACTCATCTACTCTTGTGTTAAGCATCTGATTTCTTAATTTCGATAATATTAGAATAAAATGATTGATTTCATTTCATATATATTATTTAATGAATTGTGAAATATTATTTTGTAAATATTATTCACAATTTCTCTTATTACTTTGTATTTATTATTGAGCGTTCAATTTCTTAATTTCGATAATATTAATAAAATATCATTTCATATTTCATTTTATTATCATTTATTATACTAATATATAATGTAAAATTATAAATAAGATAACTATATTATATATAATATGTATATAAATATATATTCCATTAGTTTGTCTATTTGTGTATATAATTGTTACTCTTGAATCTTGATCATTGATTTCATAACTTTAATAATATTAGTTCAATAGTTAATATCATTAATTTTATTTTATTTTTAATGAGAAGTATTAATTTGAAAAAAGTTACAATATAAATAAATAATATTTTAAAAATTACAAAAATAGTATGTATCTCGAGTCCTAAATCAAATAGCTCGCGAGCCCGGCTCAAGCTCGGCTCATTTAAGTACTCACGAGCCAAGCTCGTGAGACAGCTCGCGAGCCAGGCTCGAGCTCGACTCATTTAACTACTCGTGACCTCGACGAGCTAAGCTCGAGCTCAACTCGAGAAAATGGCGAGCTCGTTTAGCAGGCTCGAGCTCGGCTCGTTTAATAAACGAGCCAGTCTCGAGCGAGCTTTTTTTGAGTTGATACCCGAGTATCTCGCGAGTAGTTTGGCTCATTTCCAGCCCTTTAGCACTGCAACCAAATATTCTCAGATTTGACAAACAAATTGGTTTGTTCCAGAACACAGACTCAGGAAGTTTTCCTAATCGAGGAACAGAGGGAGATCTGTTGATCAAATAACAAGAAGTCATTAATGTTTCTCTCCAAAACTACTTGTCAAGGCCAGAGCCAGCTAACAAGCTTTTAACCCTTTCAAGTAGGGTTCTGTTCATTCTTTCTGCAACCCCATTTTGCTGAAGGTTGTATGGAACAGACTTGTGCCTTTTAATTCTCATTTCAGAACATAAATTATCCATGGCATAATTACAAAACTCCAAACCATTATCAGTTCTTAAGCACTTAATGTTTTTCTTAATTTAGTTTTGAATTTCAATAGACCATTTAGAAAACTTCTCAAACACTTCAGATTTGTTCTTCATTGAAAACCCATATTTTTTTTGAAAAATCATCAATGATAGATAAGAAGAACATGTTTCCACCATGTGTTGGGACCTTTGCAGGTCCCCAAACATCTGCATGCAAGTATTCTAAGATTTCTGAACTCATATGTGTTTTAGGGTAGGGAACAGAAACAGTGAAAGGCAACTTGTGTTGCTTTCCCATCAAACAAGGTTCACAGAAGGTCATGCTTGACACTTTATCATGCTTGAATGCTCCAGCTTTATTTAAGATTTCTAGACCTTTATTACTCATATGACCTAACCTAGCATGCCAGAGTGCAGTTTTATCATTTTGAACAACATTTGCAGCTTGAACAGGCACAGAGTAAGCAATCACAACATAAAAATCTCCTTTCCTTGGAGCATCAAAATAAAGCATGGAATTATTTTCAAATTTGAAGCTCTTGTGGTTTACAGATCCAAACAACATTTGATCAGTCAATTTAGAGACAGAAAGCAGGTTGAACTTCAATTTAGGCACATATCTTACATCATGCAGAGTGATCATACTTTCAATTTCAAATTTTAGACACACATCTCCTTTTCCAAAAATTTCACAGTGCTGGCCATCAGCTAAAGCAACAGTTCCAGATTTTATAAACTACAGATTATGAAACATGTGCTTGTGTGGAGTGACATGAAATGTGCAGCTAGAATCAATCAACCATTCAGTATCATGCACAGTCTTTGACATTGCATTAGAGAAGTTAATGAATTGAAAATCACAAGCAGACTGGACCATGTAAATACCACCATTATCGTGATATTCAAATTCATCATCTTTATAATCATGATCTTCTTGTTTTTCAAAGTGCATAACATTGTTGGCATGATTATTCCCAAACCCTTTGTTTCTTTTTGGTTGCTTGCACCTGTTAGAAAAGTGTCCAGACTTTCCACAGTTCCAACAAGTTTTTCTAGGCTTCATATTAGAGTTTTGGTGTTGGGAATAATTGGGAAAACTTTGGTTTCTGTTGGCTTGATGAGAGGAGCTTTGGCCAAAGTTTTGTGTTTGGTTTTGATTTCTGGGAAGATGGGGATGATTGTGAGCAAAGTTCTGGGGTTTTTCAAAATTCATTTCCCTTCTATGCCTTTCTACAACTAAAACACTAGGGTTTTCAGGATTAACACTATTAAAGGGCCTCCTAATTGTTTCTCTGTTGATATATAGGATTTCATTTTGCAAAGGCTTAGAGTTCATCCTTTTTTATTTCATTTTCTTTAGCTTTTAGCCCAGACACAATCATATCACATGTAACCTTTGACCCCCCCCCATATTTTAATGGAGATTTTACTTTAGAGAATGCATCAGGAATGACACCAAGAAGTATTTGAGGAGCATATTTTTCCAGAGTGTCATCCCCAACCAATTTTAAGTCTTTTAGAAGTTTATTAAAATCTTCCATATTTGAGTCTACATCTTTAGCAGGATCCATTTGAAAAGTCATTATCTGATTTTGCAAAGAGTAGGCTGGCTCTTCAGAGGTTGCAACATATAAAGAAGTCAAATTGTCCCATAAATCTTTTGGACAACGATGATGGGACACTTTCCTGACCACATCACTACTCAAATTCAACAAGATAGTGGCCCTAGCACTGGCATTCAATTTTTGTAGGTTTTTATCAGGGTCAGACTCATCAATTCTTTCAAGAATTACATCTTGCAGGTTTTCTTTAGTTAAAATACATTCAACTCTTGTTTGCCAATCACCAAAATCATCCTTTCCATTAAAGGGAACAACATTCAAGGTATTCATAATGCCAGACACAGAGACAGCCAAAAAATACAAATTCCACCCCAGATAGCACAATGGCAGCACTTCAAACAGCACAAAAATCACCCAAAAAATACATGAGATAACCTCCACAGGCACTGAATCAAGTACATAAGGAGAATTTAGTGCTGAGGCTAGCCCAGTTCTCAGCACAGATTGATCTATGGAGCAAAGGATCACTCAGGACAATCCCAAAACCTGATTCAAAAAGGCTGCTAACTCTTAAACAGAGTTAAACACTGAAAATTTGACCACTCAGATTCCAACAATACCAGGAATCAAGAAAACAAAGAGAACAACAACATGCAAGATATCAGCCCCAAAAACACTCAGAAAAAATTCACAGAAGACACAACAACATACAAACAACCCTCAAAACCCTTCTGTTACACTCTACTCTATTTTGCTAATCGGGCAACCCGCTTTGAGAAAACCCATAGGGAGTCCAGATGGTCCGTTCCGTAAGCAACAATAGAGGAAGTGGCTTGGAATGCCAAGGTGCACACAAAAGTAAAGCGGAAGCAGAGAACAGGACATGATCGCACGATACACTTCAGAGGTTAGGGTTTTAAGAATAATACCAGAGCCGACCCTCCTAGGCAGGGGAGAGGTTGGTCTTACCTTTTCGGAGCCCGACGGAGGCGAGTACAGCGCGGCCCTTACCGGCGGCGGGGTAAGAGAGATGGAGGCAGGAGAGTGTTCCTGGCTAGGTCATTGTGGCTTTTATACCACTGTTGTGGTATCAGCCTGGCTAGGGATTACACTGCTTGTTTCCCTACCTCTTGCGGTCCCTCTCACTAGCTACTCAAGTAGCAGGAACCCTAGATGCTATTACAAGCTTTTACAGAACTCTTAGAACTATTACAGATGGAAGGAGGTCGAATGCAGAGGCCTCAGATGAGTAGATCAGTTGGATCTACAAGTTCTTCACAGGCAAGGTCCAACTCTTGTTAAGATCTGCACAAATGGAAGCAAAGAGAGTTAGATCAGAGAGATATTGGTAAAGTAACACCAAGAATAGAAGTGAGATGAAGTAATCAGAGATGAATTCAGAGGGACAGCGGTGGGAAAAGTGCCCAGGGGCACGGTGGCTCAGATTTTCCCACAGACGACGGCTATGGCGACTCCGGCGACAGAAAAGACCCAGACCAAGTGGAAGGGGATGGCGAAACGGACAACCCTCGAAGCACTCACAAGCCCTCTATCTCAGAGAACAGCCCAACCAACTGCACTCATAGGCCAACAGGAAACCACAGTCAGGATTCCGGCCAGAGAAACCGAGATCGGTGTTAGATAGCAAAGAGAGAGAAAGAGAACTTTTCAGATTAGGGTTTGAGTACAGTGTGAGGCTTGAGAGAGAAGAGAACTCTCTCGAATATTATAGAGAGTGATTAAGCTTTGGAAAAGCAAATCAGCATAAGTGTTGATTAATGAAGGAAGTCGAGGGGTCATTAGGGTTAAACGTTTTGGGCTTGGGCCACAATAATTAATCAGTGAAGCACTTGGGCCAACAAAAAGAACAGTTGGGCCAATTACAAACAAATAGGATTAATAGATTGATGATATATAGTAAAATAAGTTGCGTTAATTAAGATTAATAATTTAAGCTTGGTAGAATACTTAAGAAGATTTAATCAGTTTGTTGTCCGTAATTAACACTAAATTACTTCACAATGTACATGTTAAATTATTAATTAAAATGAATAAAATTAGATTTCATGATAGTTAAAGACTAAGAAACGTAATCTAATTAAGTGGCATAATCTAAATTAAAATTACCTAATTAACGGATATGTTCCACAAATGTAATCATGCAACCTGCTGTATCGGCGGTAGTTAATTGATTATCAATTAATTTTAATATTGACATAATATGCAACGCCGTAAATAGAACATTAAGACATATAAAATTGTTATGATATGTATATTTATAGATTGACTAATATACCTTTGCAGATGAACGAGAAAAAATGTGTTGGAGAACTCTATTATATATTATATATACTAACATTTCTCTTGTACGATTTACAGATTAAAATTAAATTACAAATACTCACAATTAATTTCTTCAAAATTTATAAACTTGATTAAATTACAACAAAGTACATGAATACATTAACGAAACTATATCAAATAGAAGTATTTATACATAGAGTTCAATATGTATTGCGTGTAAATATTTTTGATGATTAAGAACATTTAGACACATTAATTAATATGTCTATGTAATGTATGTAGAAACACAACCCAATGATACGTACGTGCAAGCATTGCTCGAAATGCCATTCATCTCCTTCATTGTGCATGCATGTAGTCATGTTCATATGTACCGATTTTTTTTAATTAATTAGTACATCTATTATATTAATCATTCTTCAAATTATTTGTATGAAATGAACATTTTTGTTATTTAAGATATATTGAACTAATTTTCAATTTAAATTATATTTTTTATGACATTTATTTTAATTTTGAGAGTTGGAAAATTTTCTAAGACATGTACGTTGATTATCACGACAATAAAATAGAAATAAGAAAAAAAAATTAAACAATAAATAGAGTAAGATTACATTATGATGACCTTAATCATGTCATATCCTATAAAACAGGGCTATTTAAACCAATTTGATTCATGATTGATCTTAAATCGCATGACTATCTGTCGTACAATACAATGATAGAAAAAACAAGAAAAAAAAAAGGCACAAAACATGCATTATTGTGAGAAGAAAGATTATTATTATTATTATTATTATTATTATTATTATTATTATTATTATTATTATTATTATTATTATTATTATTATACCTGTGAGCTATGATTGGGATCTTATCAATCTCCTCACGTAAATTGATTTGAATGTAATGGTCAGTTTCCTTATTAACTACATGGATGAAGGTACAAAATTAATATAAAGAAATCAAAAATATAACAATCATGAGAGAATAGGTAAAAGTTTTAGCATTCATTCAATTCATGGCGGCTTCAAAGTTGGAACAAATTTATTTTTTCTATGCATGGGTAAGTCTTAAGCTCCCTAATATCTAGATTTGGTTTTGGCACTCATTTACTCTGTAGAGAGAGAGAGAGAGGTTCAAAGAAGTTGAAAAAATATAGTCAAATTCTCATTCGCATAAGTATGGATGTTAAATAGAGCTGAATATTAAATAGATAAAAATTTATGCAACAACTTGAAACAGCTACGCGCCTTAACTTATGTATTCATCCCTTGCCCCGTCTGATGTAGTGTATTAATGATGAATACATATATATACATCTGAATGTACCTAATATATATATATATGTGTGTGTGCGCGCGCTCTTGTTGTGTTAAAATATCATCTTGTTGAAATCATTGTTGCATTGCTACAACGATTTTTGCACTCGTTTAGTATGTGCTGGCTCTGTGTTGTTCTTGTTTGTTGCCTAGATCAAAGATGATATGTTACAGATGATTCTCTATAAGAATAAATATCTATGCATAAATTTGTTTCTCATAGAAGTTGAAATGCTAAGCCAATCTATGAGAGAATACTAAATTACTAGAGTATGATGAGGAAGTGAAAGACAATTTGCAGATGAGTTCAATTTATGGAATTTAACAAATACTCCATTAAATTATTATAGGATTTAGTGTGATTAATTATTGAAACGGAAAATTGAATAGTCAATAATTAAAATATTGATAGGATATAAGTATGGTACATAATTTATACTTTATTTTCTTAAATTTGAATTCCCGGAATTATATCCAAGATCTTTGTTGCTCATCTATAGGAATAGGGATAGATTCGGGGAGTATAATTATGTGGATAATTAATTAGGCGCGTTTAATTTGTAGTTTTTAATATAATCATTAAAAAATAGTTAAATAATTAGCTTTGTATATTTACAGAATTACCTTGATAAATGGACGAAAAAAATGTGTTAACAAAACTCTATTATAATATATATAGATATATAGATATAGATATAGATACAAGCACGTATAAACTAAATCGGGTTAGGAAATGTAATTAACCCGTATATAGTGTTTTGCTCAAAGTACCAAAACGATGTCGGTCATCATATCATTTCTTATTTTATTTTATTTTTTTAATCTTTTTTCAGTTGTACTTTTTATTTATGTCTAATATTTTCCTCTTTCTTCACATTACATTTCAATTTTCAGTTTTTGTTCATTCTTAATTCTAGTTTTTAGTTTTTCTCAATATATATATATATATATATATATATAGTTTTTATAAGTTGATATATAATTAATTGTTAATTGGTCTTTACCGTAATTAGACTTAAACGTAACATCTCATGATTAGGGTGTTCACTGTTTCAGCAATCATTTTAACCAGAATTCATAATTTCATAATTAAATTATACTTTTTGGTTTTATATTTCAATTAACCATTTTAGTTAGTGTTAACTTATCTCATAATAAGATTTTATAATATTTTATTTTTCAACCAAAAATAACAAAACAAAAAAAGTGCTAATTAAAATGCATAATATGCAATTTTAAATATATGGTAAGTAATCAATTAAAGATTTGATTGATTATGATGGTGTTACAACTATATTCTTATAGTCCATTTTAGAAAGTGGTTGACTTCTATCTTTTTAAAATTCAAATATTACATAAAAATATCTACAAAAGTATATATGGATTATTAATACTAAAAAATATATATAATATAATTCAAAATTAATTTCCTTCAACATAATTTACAATAATTTATTAATTTTCCATTTCAATTATATTTTTTAAAATAAACAATATATATAATATAGAATATACAATTTAATGTAAATTAATTTCAACAATTTATTTTTAAGGGAGACATAATTTCTTCCTCATTTAAGGGTTTTTATTTTTATTTTATTTTAAAATTTTGACACACAATAATCAAATTAATTAATAAAATTAAATATATTGTTGAATTATTTTTTGTTGGTAGCCATGGAAGTTTGCATCCATTATTGATATCTGTCGTTGTTCTCGTTTTTTTATATAGGTTATCGTTAATTGGGTAATGTTTAGAGTAATTTAATTATGTTGATATTATGTTTACTTGGTTAATTTATTCAATTTTTGATTGGATAATTATTTATTTTGATAAATATTTGAAAAGAAAATAAATAAATTTTTTAAATAAATAAAAAGTTATAATTATTAATATTTCAGTAATACTATTTGGCACAATTTGATAAAGCTCAATATTGACAAATTTATAATATTAACAAACAAAATTATATTAATTGACTAAAAATTTAATAATTTCTCTAAATTAAATTCATGTTTATTATCTCTTTTCATTAGTATGTTCATTAATTATCTATGAACAATTCCACATAATATTACTCCAAAATAATAATCAATTCCAAAATTTGAAGTTATTTACAAACTGAAATCCAAATTGAAATTAAGGCATGTAATTGCAAATTCGATCATTATATTTAATTAGTTAGAATTTAACATTAGCTAATTAATATAATACAAGGATACATTATTGTATATATGTATATATAATATAAATTTTCATTTTTAAAAATATATAGATATCCTCTTAACATTACTATTACTGCCTTTAATTTAAATAATGCATACTCAACTACAAGTTCTATCATAATTAGCCTTATATATGTTATACACTCTTTCTTGGTATATCAATTGTAATTATATCTTAGTATATATAAGTAAAATATGAAAATTAAATTTCATAATATATTATAAATATGATTTATTTAATACAATTATATACATAATTGTATGTATGTATATTATTCTAGATTGAATAGTCTTTTTAATTAGAGTCATCATATCCATCAAATGTTAAAACACTTATTTGAGTTTTATCGGAATTTATTAATTTAGATCTTGAAAAATATGTTACTATCGATCCTAAACATAAAAAATGAAAATTATCAATTTAGAACTTGAATTGTTGAAACTATTAATTTTCAGTTTTGATATAGTTTAGATTAATATATATATATATATATATGTGTGTGTGTGTGTGTGTGTGTGTGTATGTATAATTAAATAGCTTGTACAAATTATTTCATAGTTTTATTATAGTTAGAGACCGAAAAATAGATTACTATCAATCCAATTTTGTACCTTTTATTATAATATTTTTTAGTCAAATTTAAAGTATACCATAATTATGAATTATGATCGGTCATACTATGTTCGGATAACATTATCCTTAGAAGTAAAACTTTTGAGCACAGCAGTGGATATTATCCCCTCTCCATTTATCATATTCATTAAGGAAAGAAAAGTAAATAATTGATCGATAAGATTTGTTTGGACTGTTAATATTTGACTATCCGTTAACAAATTAAGATAACTCAATTTTGCATGATTAATCTCGTTTCAGTTTGAAAATTCAGCTTCAGGATATATCTTTAGAAAGAATGACAAATTAAATCAAATTTTCGTACAATCAATAATTCTTATTTATCATATATCATCCAACACACGCACAAAAATCAACTGGCTCAATCAAGAATTGAATCTGATTATCAAGTTAATCAGAAAAAATAAAAACCTACAAGATATTCGACTAGATCATGAATGTTATTTGAGAATGCTCACCACGGGCTATTGTCCTCTATTCCAAATTTAGTGTTTCAACTCGTGTTCCATAATTAAATTTATGAACTTTTCTTCCATTTTTTCATCAATTTTAATTTACTATGTTTTAGATTAATTTTATGATTGTTTTTAGGGTACACCCCACCCAATTATGATTTATAATTAATTTTTAGTATTTAATTTTCAAAGAAATGATTATTGTGGTTAATTATTTTAAAAATATGATTTATAATTTTTAAAATTTCAATCTATTGTTCTCTTATATATAAGGACATCAACATAATCATATCTTATTAATTTTCTCAATCGCATAAACTTGAATGGATTTACAATTTAAACATGAATATTAAAATGGTGTAATGATAAGCTAATTTTTTTTGATGTCGAGAGTAACTCGCAGCCGCTACCGTAGTGCGCACTGGGTAAACCCCGCCCCTGTATAATAGCCTGTAAACCTACACAGGAGAGATAACCACACTTGGCAGATCAGGTGTGACAAGCTCATATCTAATAGTGTTAGTGATGGGTCGAACTTGAGATCTTTAGCCTCAAGAAACACCACTCCACTACGAGGCCATCCCCAATGAACGATAATCTAAGTTTCTTTTATCTATAGCAATAGATGACATTCTCAAAAAAATTATGCGACTGGAAAATTGACGTTGCACGATAGAAACCCTCACATACACCCCACGTGCAGCATGAATTAATTTTTACGCATGTGGGAAATTATTACAATTATAATTTCGATCATTGGAAAAATTTTGGAACTATCAAATTTCGATCATTAGCAAATTTGATAGTTAAGATTTGATTATTTTTTATTATTAATAATGCTTTATTTTAAAAGTCATGTTCAATTGTAAATTCTATCGAAGTTCGTGAATTTTTCACAATCAACCCTAAATTTGTTCATGTATTACAAATTATGTATAATTAGAACCGTAATATGCAATCTCGACTTCTTGGAAAAAATAATATATACACAAAATCTCATGTCAAGCTTTGTTATTTAGGGTTAGACCATCAAACAGGTAGGTTGCGGGTCGACTCAACCCTCCCGGCCCGCAAAAAAAATCAAAAAAAGTATCGCTCATAATACTAAAAAGTATCACTCATAAAATTAAACTGTATATTCGTACTCTTAAAAATATAGTGTCTGCTTCTCGGCTTATATGAGTTTATTTAATCCAAGTTAGGGATTTATTTCATCCCAATTAAGGTTTAGAGTGGAGGATTATTTTAGGCTTTAGTATTTTTTTAGGTGGTTCCGAGTTTTTTTAAGATTTTTTTTGGGGGGGGGGGAGCGGGGATTTAAGGTGTTTTTAAGGTTTATGGTTTTTTAGGATTTATTAATCCGAATCAGTGTTTATATTTAATTTGCAAAAATCAATTGTCAAGTGCAATGCACAAATCCACACGTTAACGTCGGGCGAGTGCACTGCGTGAGTCGCAGGATAACAACAATAATATTAATTCACTTTAATTTAAGATATATATATATATATATATATATATATATATGGGAAAAAAATTAGAAAAAAAGACGAGTCTGCGTGTTAGCGTCGGGTGAGCGCACATGCGCCATGTGGATGCCACGACCCTGTCTAACGCACGGCATGGGTGCACCGGCCGGTTGTATGGGAGACCTGTCCTAAGATACATTGGATATGGTACGAAATCTAAGGAGCATGATTCTTAGTTTTTGGAATTGGTAGTGAACTATAATTAGAAAATGTAAGCCATTAGGTAATACAGTATTAATTAGGTTGCGATGATCGGCTATTGACCTCATGGTTGGACAATCAACACTTCCGGTTATATATGAAAGTCTTCCGGCTGTCAATTACATGAATGATATGAAATTTCGACTAATTTATTAATTTACTTGTCCTTTTAAAAATGCTATTTTCAGATTAACTTAAGGGTGCTTTAATTTGCACGTTTTTCCCAAAAATATTTTATCAAAAGTTTTGCAGTGGTATATATACTGTACTATAGTATAAATTAAACTAGAAAATTAATGAATTATTTAATTCTTGAGATTGTTGGTGCATATTTCCGAAACAAATCATGTCGTGTTCCTAAATGAATGCATCTAGAAATGAAAATATGACGTTTCCTACCTAATCTTCTTGCATTTATTTCTAATTTTGATGAGGGTTATTTGTCATGCATTGATCGGCCGAGTTTGTTTTCATCCTAAAAAATCCATAAATTGAGAGAAAATGCATGTCTGCATTCGGAAATCTAAGTCCAATAAATCTAGAAATTCCAGCATATCTTTTCAGATTATTTGACTTACTGACCCTATATGTAATGATTCAGCCCCACTGTAACGGTTCTGAAAATTTTACAATCTACGAAATTCTCTCCCACAATTAATTAACATTCTCAACCACAAACATTCATAAATATTTGAATGTCAATAACCTCTAGATAATTTGTTAAAAATACACTTTGTCATATTTTTCTAGATAATTTATTTATGTATACCGCTATATATATGTGTGTGTGTATAATCAATTTAACTAATTAATTACTATTTATAATTAATTAAAAATATAAATCATAAAAGAAATCTAATTTGTAATATGTGCATCGCACAGGGAATTACTAGTATATATATAGGGAATCATTTATTTTTGAACAATAGCCCATTGTATAATTTGTGAATAAATTTTATTCATTATATTTGTTAAATGGAAGGTTATATGATCAATTTTATTTTAATTGTTCTTTTATAGTTATTTTATCTATGTTATTTATACGTTCCAGAATACTTAAAGTGTTATTTCGTAATTTTTTTTTAAATCTATGATGCTTGTAATTTAATTTGGAGGAAAAAAAATGACATAATCTATTGTTATGTTGTTTTTATATTTCAAAATGCTCAACTTGTTATTTCTTAATATTTTTTTCACATCGAAAATTCTTGTACAAAAAAAAAATAGTAATTTAATATATTTGACTTTAAGTACATCTACAATAAAAATAATAACATTCATGACAAGAAAAACGTGATTTAGCTACAGATTATATTCGGTCGTTAAAATAGCGATAAAGTAACGACGGTTAAGATTGAGATGTTTAACGACAGATTTTTCCATGACAAAACAAAATGACATAAAAATCCGTCGTTACTTATCATATTTTAATTTTAAAATTTTAATTTTTTATGTTAACGACCGATTTTACTGTCATCAAGTTAGAAATGGAAAAATTTATCGTTGAACATTATTTTTTTAAAAAAATAATTTATTTTAATATCAACGACGGATTATACGGAATAATTTTGTAGCTAAAATTAATTTTGATTTTTTTATTTTTTAATTAATATTTAATTATGAATTTGAAATATTTTTTTTAAATTTTTATTATTTATTTTATTTTTTTGGATTTATTTGTTTTTTTTAATTTTTAATATTATTTTTTTAATATTTTTTATTGTTTATTTTTTAAATTACTATTAATTATGAATTTGATATTAATATTATTAATATTATTAATTTTTTTATTTATTTTTACATTTTCAAATTTATTTTATTTTTTTAATATTTTATACTATTTCCTAATATTTTTTATTTTTCAATTACTAATTAATTAATACGAATAAGAAATTATTTTTTAATATTTTTATTTATTTTAATTTTTTCAGATTTATCTTATTTTATATTTTTCAATTTTTTCATATTTATAGCTTTCTTATTTTTAAATTACTAATTAATGACTTTTTTTTATAATTTTATTGTTTTAATAATTTTATCACTTTAATTTTATTTTTATAAATATTATTAATTATAAATATATATATTGGAGAAAATTAATAATAATACTAATATAATATTAAATAATAATGTAATATAATTATATTTTATGATAAACATATAATATTAAAAATTATAATAGATATTTAACTAAATAAATAATATTTAATTATTTAATTTAGAAATAAAAATTCAATCAAAATAAGTTTCATGTGTGTGTGTGTGTGTGTATTATTTCTATATTTTTACACAAAATAATCACTAGCCCATATGATATTAGATTATGCCTTCTTTCCTATAGATCATGTGTTCGATTCTCGCCCATGTGAGATTTCGCTGATTCTCACCCCTGGGTTGGGTTCCTAGAAGTGATCCCTCATCCAAGATTGGAAGAAGTGCCATATGAGGACTTTGAAATCAAATACTCCCTTCGTTTTGTTTTGTTTGTTATTTTAGAATTTTAATCTAGAATTAACAATTAATTTTTTGGAGTAATATATCTCTCCCTTTTATATTACATAAATGACTATTCACTTATATTTTCCTAAAAAGTTGAAATTTTTTTCTCTCTCCATATATTTGTAAGGTTAAATTTGAGAGAGAGGGTGTCAAAATATACAAAACAACAAACATTTTGACACAAAAGAAAAAACCTAAAATAACAAACAAAACGAAACGGAGGGAATATAATATATTTCTTTCCATTCCTTGTGAGACACTTAATTAGTTCTCCGAAACAAGAGATCAAAGTGATCTTCTTCCCTTTTCCCAATAATTATGTCGACGACGTTACACCATTGGGATATTTCGAATAAACTGGAGTACATATAAGATACACCGGTGCTAAAACCTTTTATGAAGATATCCTCCAAACTCTTGGGGTCGTTGCTCCGGATGTTGGTCTCCCTTGGCCAGTGAGTGTTCAACATGTTTTGAGGCGTTGCGCACCCAATTTTTTATTTTTTTATTAACGACGGAAAAATTTTATCATTAGTCTGTCGCTAAATTTTTTATTTTTTATTTATTTACAATAGAATTTAGTGATAAATTAGCGACGGAAGATCACATCGCTAACTTTTTTCATCGTTAATTCTATTGTTAAAATGGTTAACTTACGAGATTCTTAACAATAGACTGGATCTGTCATTAAAATGGTTTAACGAGATGGATTTTTGATGTTTATCGACGAAATTTCCGTTGCTAAAACATGATTTTTTTTTTTGTAGTGATTTTCCTTAATTCCCTCCAAACAAATAATGATCATTGATCTTAACAAATTAATGGTTATGATTGATCCATAATTTACACACAAGATCTATGTTCACATGCTAATACACCTTATATATATAATATATATATATATATATATTCAAGAGCCAATGAAGTCGCACCACGTCAATCCTAGATACTCTTATACCTACAACTGTGAATAAGGGCCACCATATCAATTGAAAACACACCAAAAGTCAAAATTGAAGTGCTCAAGAAGTTGGAGAAAAATTCTCTACAAAGTTCTCTCCAGCATTCAAGGCGTTCCGACGAGATTCAATTCGTTCTTCACCGGATTAAGATCCAATATCTCAAATCCAGCGTTCAATCTGGAGGCAAGGCCGTCGGCCTCTGTATTAATTAACGTTATCAAGTTCAAATACCAAGTCAAAGAAGATCGCTGATACAAATCTTCTCCGAAAACTTCAAAGACCAAGTTCAAACAATAAGTTAGAGAAAATCAAAGAGACAAATTTACTCTAAAGATTTCAAAGATCATTTCAAAATCAAGTTTTGAAGTAAAGAATCAGAGAAAAAATAAGGACTAAATCCGTATAAATATGTTTTGATCCGAAAATTATTTTATTTGTACATTATTTTATATTTTATCAAATTAAATATAAAAATTTATATTACAGGGTAATAGTCAATAAGATATGTGAACTTACAAAGTGATGTTATTCACCTTTTTCTTTTTCATTTCTGTTATTAGTTTAACTTTTATTAAAGTACTTTATAGTGCCTTTCGCGTTCTATTTTCTTTTTAAAAAATTTAATTTTAGGGATTTTGTTCACACGACAAATACATTCTCTTTGACATACCAATATAAAAGGGATATCAATCACGACAGGAAAATCTAAATAGGAAGGGAATGAATTCCACTATATTATACTTCATGGGTAGGATATAATTTTTTCGTAAATAGGATACAGTCATCATGACATGACTTGTCAAGAAAAATATGTACGCTCCCTTATCTTAATTGTTTGGTAAAATATGCGTCTACATAATTATTTAAGATGCTAAATGATTTATTAAAGAGCAGAAGATGGGGTAATTGGTCTGTTACTAGTATATTAAATTAAGATTCGAATAATTGATCCAATTAAAAAAAAAGATTCCAACTTATGAATGTAGAATGTTCCCAGTTTATGGAGCAGTGCATAAAAATGAACATAAAATGAATTGAATGATTGAAGCTCATCATGTAAAAAGAATTGATTTAAGATGTGTTTGAATCTTTTGTGAAAATTAAGGTCTTTAAAAAAGAAGCACGACAGAGAGTGGCCCCCTAAGTGTGAAAAACATTTAGATTGATTGATTTAATTGAAAATTCCTACAATAATTCCACATCCAATTAAGATTTAGGGTCATAAATTAACATTTCTTTCTTTTTAGGAAATTGTTCTAACAATAATAAAATTTTGTATATTGAAGTATAAAAATTCATTAGAGCAATACATTAAATCACATAATTAAGATTTACAAACTAATATATAAGATTAAAACTAAATAGCAACTGTAAAAAAGAAAAAAGAAAAAAAAATAGAGCAATAAATTAAATCACCTTTGTAATTCTAGCATAGAGAAAGAGTCCACGCAATTATATTGACACGTGAAAATCAGAAAGTAAGTTTATAATGTAGAGATACATTAATTAAGGCTTAGGGTACAATATGATGCATGAAAATGAAAGCGGTGCAGATTTTTTGAAATTCCTGATAGTTTTACGCAAAAAAAAAAAAAAAAAAAAAAGAGTTTATTTATGCGCAACATTACATCACAAGAATTTTCATGCATTTTCCCAATAAATTTATAATAAATTCCTTTAAGTTAGTTGAATTAAAAACTTGGCAAGTCCATGCATCATGAAAGCCTATCATAAGTTTGTTATTATTAATATTTTACATGAGAATACTGAATTGTTGATGACTAGGTAAGAGAAGGAGATAATTTTATTTTATTTTCTATTAAAATACCATCGACGAACCGCTATTTACGAATGTACACAATTAATAATATAATTGATCTAATGTCATCAATAAAAATAAATTAAGGGCACTGTAGTTATACTTTTTAACTTCACCTACTAGGTTAAAATAAGTTAAGCAGATAAGAATGTATTTGTAGGGTTTGTGATTGATGTGTATGGTCTGCTAGTCCCACCAACATTAATTCATGTTGAAATTTGTGTACCTTAAAGCTTTGAATAATGTAAGAAGAGGCTATTAAATAATGTGACTTTTTTTTTATCACCATATGTTCGAGCGTCATTAGTGACTGCACCAGATTTTATAATTTTTGAATTTGTGACGCAACGAATTTGTTTTTCCTTTTAATTTCTTAATAATTTATTTGGCTCAAAATAGTTTTTTAGTATGAATCTTTTATTAATTTTGATACCTTATATCCACCGTTTTTGAAATGGGTTAATTGTCAAAAATTCATGATTTTTAAACAAATTTACAATTTAAATCCCACTTTTAAAACGTTGCAATAATAACTCAATTTTTTAATTTGTAGCAAATTCAACACCCTCAATTTTTTTTCCGATGATCGGATTTGGAATGTAATAATATTTTGCGACGTATTCATATTAATTCAGGTTTGGAATGTTAAATAAGAGAGTTCTTATTGTGCAACGTCAATTTTCTAGTCGTTGAAATTCTATTGATATGTCTATTTTACAACAAATCAAAAGGTTGTATTATTATTGCAACGTTTTAAAAGTGATATTTAGATTGTAAATTCGTTCAAAGGTCGTGAATTATTTAGCAATTAATCCTTTTGAAATAGTATTGTGATTAAATAATACACATTGTTTCACTTTCACCATTACCGAGAATAACAGAATTTTCTGATAAATTGTTTTCCACAATATATATATATAGGGAGTTGATCAAATGAGAACCAAAGCTCCATGTGAGAACAAGAAACTAATCTCCACCATTTATCTATAAAAATGTGTGGTCTAGATCAAAAGCAACACAAGGTGGCATTTTTGTAATTTAAAGATTATTTTAATGAGGTTAGAGTAGTTTTGTAATTTGGTAAATGTGATTAAAATACTAGGGGTCTCTCTCTCTCTCTCTCTCTCTCTCTCTCTCTCAACCTCTTCATCGCTTCTTCAACAGTTTCTTTGATTTCAATGCACAAGAGACAAATTCGCTTCTTTGAAATCTGATATCTATGTGTTTTTCATGTAATTGAATTTTAATTCTCTGCAATCGTTAATCACACAATTGTTATAAATTTTTCTAGAGTTTTTTTGTTCGTTGTTTTTGGATAAAGATATTGGGTAAAAATCTGACTGTTATATATTGTCCTGAGATTTAATTCTTCGATGTGTTTTAGATTCGTTCGATATTGTTGATGATTTGATATACATATATATATATATTCCCGATTAAAATAATTAGATGTGTTCGTTCATGTAATGTAATATATTTTTTTATCTGTTTTATTTTAGATTTGTTCGACAATGTCGATGAAGCTGATTTAGTTGAACTTTTGAATTTTCACGATCAACATGTGTTTTCATTTATGCAGATTATGGTTTCTTATTAATATGTACTTGTATCTCTGCAGATTTGTTAGCATCACAACATGACTTATTTTTTAATAGTATTAGCACTACTATTACATATTTTAGCACTGTTGTAGATTAGTTTTAGCACTACTGTGACCATTTTTAGCATGATCGAAGAATATATTTTTTTAACATTAACGTGATTAGTTGTATATTCTTTTAATGTGCAAATTGTGCTGGCTCCACTTTGGAGTTTTCTCCTGGGTTTTCTGAATTTTACACATCTAACTGTGAACTATCTTTGAAGCCTGCATTGGGCAAAACTTTTCTTACTTTGCATGCTGGTATAACCTTTTACAATGTTTATGCTTCATCATATGGATTTGATATTCATTTGTCTATTACAAAGAGGTCTAAAAATGGTACTATAGTTTGGAAGTATATTGTGTGTAACCGCAAAAGGACTAACGTGTTATTTGGGTATGTTGTATCATTTGATCGATACAACATATAGGACTAACATGTTAGTCTACTTATTATTTAGATTGTCCTTCTGTGATTTTAGCATTTCCATATGAAGTTTTAGCACTGGTAGTTGATGTTTTAGCACTTCCATTTCCTTGTTTAGCATTGGTAGTTGATGTTTGAATATTTGGTAGGTGACAATGTTAGCATTTATAGTATTTTGTTTATGATGAGAAAGACATTATAATAACATATTTGTGATCTTGTATATGTTGGCAGATATTCAATGATTTTTGCACCCTTTACTGGAAAGGACAATCATGGGAGGCCTGTCACCTTTGGGGATACTTTAATGCGGGTGAGGATACTGAATCTTATTCCTGGGTTCTTCAGAAATTCAAGGATTGTATGGATTATTTTCTAAATTTTATGGATTGTCTGCACCTAGTAAAGTTGAGGTGCTTCCACCTGACTTTGTGAAGACTAAAGATAGTGGAAGTCGTATAAATCAAAAAAAGATGCGAACGCCGAATGCAAAAAGAAACTTTTAAGGACTTACAAGAAGTGTAACAAAAAAATACAGTCATAATTCTAGGAACTACGGGAAGAAGTAGATACATTTTTTTTTTAACTTTTCATACTGTTTTTTATTAATGTTATTAATATTCTTTTCTGTAATGCTATACATATAGTTGATATTCTTTTTTGCATTGTTAATAAAGAGTTTGATAATGCTAATAAGAGTGTTTGTACTGCTAATATAGTTCTTTATACTGCTAATAAGTCCTTTACTTTAATGATAATGCATAAAATTTAGTTATTGACATGATTATGAGGTTATATGTTTAGCACCAAATTGAGAAAATAATATGCCCTTCACAGAGACAAATGATAGCGTGTTTCAATTAGTACAAAATATTGGTTTCGTATAATGCTAATATACATACATCTTATATTCTTTATTTTGTAATGCTAATAAAGGGTTTGATAATGCTAGCATGCAACTCATCTTTCAACATGGTCTTCCATGTGTGTCCTCTAACACTCTTTGATATCTTTCGTGGTCATCTGGGAAAAGCAAAGATTAGAGACACATCATAAGCTTCAATCCGCAGTCTTCTTCCGTGCTCTAATTGTATTTCTCTTGAGACTGGGTCAAAGTTTTTAAGCACCCAGTAGTTCATCTTCTCTGGCAAATGGTTTATATAAAGGTGAAGAATGCTGTCAAATCTCAATTTTATTACTGTTTCATGTTGTGCTTTATTAAGTTGCCTAACTGCTTCTGAGAGAGTTGATGGCCATGTTGTTACGTCTAATGATGGATATTTGTAAAATACGCCGCTACATCTATCATCTTCATGAGTGGAGGCAGTTTTAGCATTTGTTCTTCTTGTTGTTTCATCTTTTGTAGTTCTTTTAACACCTATAATTTTTTTATATAATATTGTTAAGTGAAGAAAATAACAATGTTAAAAAAGATAATTTAATAATAAAGATAAAAGTAATGAACAATAGTGTCAAAGATAATTCTAATTGAATTAATTTAATTTGTTTATCTGATGTCTTACGTGATACACTTGTTCAATGCTAACGCGTGGACTCACGCACTACGCTCGATATATAATAATATTTTAAAAAATAAAATAAAAAATGAAAAGAAACCAAAAGAAATGAAATGGAAGATGAGAAAAAAAAAGAAGGAAAAGAGCAACGGCCGTTGGAGGGAAGAAAAGAAAAACAAGAGAGGTGCCAGTGCCCGGGCACAGGTGGGGCGGTTTCTTAAAGAATTTGTAAGCGAGTTTGAATTTTATTTGACTAGTCTGTTACGATCCGTTAAATTAAATGATCTCATATGAATTTTTGTCAAATATTTAAGGAGAGGATCCTGATATTGAATTGATATCTAAAATCACTTTAAGCAGGCCCACTTACAATCATATTTTTATACTTGCCCTAAATTAACCACCCCCCCCCCCCAATGTTTTTTTTAAGCCTGTACTTAATCGAATATCATTCTTTATCATTATTTTTTCTAGCAAATATTTTTTATTTTCTGTGCATCATAAAATTGATAGTGCTTTAATACTTGGCCCATTGTTTTCATGGGCAGCTCAGTTTGCGCTTTGGACTTTGGTGGACTTTTCACTACTAAATTAAGTGGGCTTCTTTTTTGGGAAACCGGACTGCTTACCCCACCATTTTTCTTAATTTAATTACGGTGCCAACCAACCATATAATTTAATTCATGTATTTTAATTTAATTTTAAAATTATTAATTAGAGTTCATTCCACCCAATTTGAATTTAGAATTAATTTTTAGCATTTTATTTTTTATTTTGAATTATTAATTTTTTTACTATGATTTATTATTTCATAATTAGAATTTATAGTTTTATAATTTTTTTATTGATAGATGTTGCATATGGTTATTTTTGTTATAGATATTTTTTATTTTATAATAAAATTATTATAATCATTAATCTGATAGTAAAACATGAGTGAAAAACCAAAAAATACAATAGAAAATTTGAAACGAATCAAACGATAAGATAAACATTCTCTCATTTCTCACACCAATAAATATTTCTCACCTGAATCAAAATATATATATATATATATATATATATATATATATATATATATATATAGGATTGGGTTCCGGGAGGAACTACACTCTAGGTGAGAACCGAAAACCAATCTGAGCCATAAATCTCGCCTATTTGGATGGCCAAGATATGTTTTAAAATTCAAAAAAAGATGTCAATCTCGTAATAACGTTCAATTTCGCTGCCCACCCCCTGAACCTTAGTAAGGGTAAAATCGGAAATTTTGAAAATATATGAATACTCAGAATTTACGTGTATATTTTTCAATTTAGGGTTTTAGCACTGTCATTTCCTATTTTAGCATTGTCATGATCTTTTTTAGCATTATCATTACTTATTTTAGCATAACTCTTTTTTAGCATCAACATAAAAAAATGTCATCGACATTGATGTTGAATTATCAATATAGTGCAACCACGAACTTACGCAAACCCAGAAGCCAAAAAAATTTGAAGAGAAACTGATAAAAACTCAAATTCAACCGTCAAACTCTCCCGAAAATATCATTAAAATCTTCAGAAAGGATGAAAACTCAAGGTAATATGTCGTTCATTTTTATTTTTTAGAAATTTCATTTAATTTTCTAGCAATTATATTATGTTGATTTAACAGTTTCCGTTTGCTATAAACATTCATTTAGCATTATATTATGATGATTTAGCAATTTCTTTCGTGTTTTTGTAAGCATAACACATACAAAAATCTAATCTTCAACAAACTGTGTTTATTTTATTGCATGATAATTTATCAGTTTCATTTTCATTCTGCTCATGACGAAAAACCTGTATGAAAATGTTAACCATACCAGTGTTGGCAAAGTATTTGTGATTTATATGTATATTTTTCAATTTCATATTTTAGCATTATCATTTCCTATGTTAGTATTGCCATGACTTATTTTAGCACTCTCATGACTTATTTTAGCATGTCATTTGTGTTAGCATTAGCATGAAAAATGTCGTCGGTATATCAAAAAATCCATGAACAAATACTGTTACAAGTTGAAAAATTGTGATTTTTTATTTTAGTATTGTCATGACATATTTTAGCATGAGTCTTGTCTCAGCATTACCATAAAAAATATCATCGATATTGTAAAAAATCTATAAACAAACACTGTTACACGTTGTTCAATTGTCATTTCCTATTTTAGCATTGTAATGACTTGTTTTAGTTTTGTCATAACTTATTTTAGAACTAACATGACCGTTGTTTAGCGTGACACTTGTTTTAGCATTAACATGAAAAATGTCATCGGCATTTCAAAAAACCCATGAACAAACACTGTTACATGTTGTTGAATTTGTGATTTTTATTTTAGCATTCTCATGACTTATTTTAACATTATCATGACTTATTTTAACACTAGCACGGATCCTTTTTAGCATGCCTACTGTTTTAGCATTACCATAAAAAAAATATTATTTTCTCCCTAACCCTACTCGCACTTATTTTTAAGCACTATTATTTTACAATTTTAGCACAGTTATCTCTCATTTTAGACTTATCTTTCACACAGAAAAGGGAATATAAGCAGTATGTATATTAGCATTATACAAAAATCAATATTTCGTAGTAATTGAAATATATTATCTTTAAAGTAAACATATAACCTTATAGTATTGTTAATAACTAAATGTAATGCATTCTCATTAAAAGTAAACATCTTATTAGTAGTATAACTGAAAAAACCGAACTCTCAGTTTTGACAGAGTTGTGATCAAAGTTGTATCTAAAGTTGGGACAACTTTGAACATGCAGCGGAAATATAGTAACAGAACAATGGATTGAAAATTTCACGAGATTATATTTCTATAATCTCGCGAAGTGCCTCAGGGCAAAATATTCACTATGAATTTGTGAATTACAAAAACACTACAAGTAAACTCTTACTAAACTTAAGACACTTTATCTCTTCCTTCACAGAAGGTTGTGATTAAAGTTGTCTTAACTAACACTTGTAGAAAACTAGTATCTCAATACAGATCTAAATATATCTCTCTCTATCATCCGTATCTAACACTATACAACTGATTCCTATTTATACAAAACTCATTACTTGGTCTCTACTCCAAATAACAACTTGATCTCTCCATGAAACCCATTCCTAACTTTGCGCCGCACGCCCGCAACTCCCGTAACAACCTTATCTTGATCAACTCTTTGAACTAGTCAACCACAACAGATTTCCTAGAATATCTCAACTATCTTCCTGCACAAGCAAATAAAGAAAGACAAAACAAAACATATCCAAACTAATAACAAACCAACGGTTTCAACAATCTCCCCCTTTTTGTCTTTCTTCCCAAAACAACCTCAAGCATGCAACATAATCAAATCATAACTAAACTCCCCCTAAATATATACTTGGAACACAACAAACATAAAACAGAACACAATTGCAGTTGCTCCCCATATCATGCAAACTTCCCAAACACAAAGTGTTTCCAACACTATTCATAAAATATCAGCAAAAAGAAGATCTTTATCAAAAGATCAATAAGTCAATTCAGCAGATAAATAAACATTAAAAACATAAAATAAACATAGTGTTAAAACACAAAAAGCACAATAAATTGTCTTGAGAAATTGTTTTGATAAACATCAGCATAACAAATCTGCAACAGTCTGCAGTCTTCCTTCTTCTTCTTCCTTCTTCTTTTCTTCCTCTACTCCTCCTCCTCCTCCTCTTGCTCATCAGTTTCCTCCTCTTCACTTGATGCTACCCTTGCCCTTCCTCTGCCTGTCCTTGCCCTTCCTCTGCCTGCCCTTGCCCTTCCTCTGCCTCTGCTACTACTGCCTTCTCCACCACCAATTTCTCCTCCTTTTTGGGAAGAAAGAAGGCGCTAGAATACTTTTCTTTGCTTAGCAAAGATCTTTATCTGGGCAGTATAGAGGTCAATCTGCTCCTACAACACAAATATAGGGATAGAACAAAGATGATCTGAAGATGGAAGAGCAGTCTCAGCAGCATTACTCCATGGAAGATCACGAGTTCTGGACTCAGCAAGAAAGGCCTTCTGAACAGTCTGGAGAGGAAGTCTGGCCGTGAGAATATCCTTCTTTGTGGGCTTAAAACCTTGGTCCAGGAGCATGTTGTAAATGAGAGAGGGAACTACCAACTTCTTGTTGGACTTTGTCATGGCAATCTCAGCAATTGAATTGAAAATATGTTGCCCTAGATTCACCTTTTCTCCCATATACACCTTATACAGTAGACAAACATGCTTGAAAGGCACCATCGTTGTGTTAGAAGTAGGAATCCAGTTTGACACAGAGATTTTGTGAAGTGTTGAAAACAGTGATGTTAGAACCGAAGCAAGTCTATTCGGTTTCTTGTTAGCCACCCACATCTCAGTTTGGCCACCAGTTAACACATCAGCCATCTTAGCCTCCAACTCATCATCAACCCCCTCATCAGCTTCAATAACATTAGGTATTCCCAAAAATTTGTTAATCCTAGCCGGAGTAACTATGAATACCTTCCCACGTACAAAGACTTTACCATATTGCTTAGAGGCTGGATTCCCAAAATCATGTGTCAAATTTGCATAGAAATATCTAACTACTTCAGCAACATAAGGCCTAGCATAAGTTACACTCCCCAACACTTTTCTTTTCTTCAAAAATTCAACCAAATTATATCCAGAAAAATCTTTTAAATCTACTGCTCGATCATTCAAGATTTCCCTATTATTAAAGAAGTCCCAATTACGCTTAGCAAGATCTGAATAAAATAAGATTGAGTTAGCCTTTGATACCTCTAAATCCGAATCAGAGTCAGCATCCTCCTCAGTTTGAGCAACACTCCGCTTAACTTTCTTCACAACTTTTCCACGACTTTTCGAGGGAGAAGAGAAAGATATCTTTCTTTTGCCCTTCTTTGAAGCAACAGTCTCTTCAACTTTATCATCAGCCTCAGACTCTGAAAGAGTCTGTTCACCTGAATTATTTTCTGACATCTCTTCTTCACATTCCTCATCCTCTTCAGCTTCACTGATGATCTCAATTGGCTCCACTGGAGTTCTCGAGGAACTATCAGTCACATGAAGACGTTTGGACCGTCTAGTCGGAGGGGCCTTCTTCGACTTTGTCGATTTCTTCTTAGGCGGCGTATGTGTCGGAGTAGACTTCTCAGACATCTCTTCCTTTGTTTCTTCTTCAATTTCAGAAAATGGAACCTCAATTGGACCTTCATTGTATGTGTTGCCTTCATCGGAAGGAAGAACCGGGTCAATTTGTTCTTCTGCGAGGATAGGAGTGTCGAGAACTGGAGTATCAAAGGTAGACATGACTACCCCGTCAGGAGCTAGAATAATGGCTCGCTCTGAAGATGGGAAGACCGGAAAAGGTTGAACCGGAGAGGGCGCCGGTAGAGATAGGGGTTTCGACTGAACTTCCGAACAACTTCCTAACCCGGGGGAAATCTCCATAGGAGCATTACCTCTCGAAGGAGATAGGGGAACCTTTGGACGAAAAACAGGAGAAGATTCTGGAGACAAAAGACGAAAAGGGTTGGAAATGATAGGTTGTGGTGGAGAGAGAAATGAAGGTTGCGGGGGGAAGGATGAGAGATGGCGAAGGTATGCTGAGGCTTCGGGGTCGCTCAACAATTCTTGAATTTGCTTCAACTTCTCAGAATCCATGGCGAGAAAAAAAAATGAAGACGAACAGATTTTTGGGGAGATGAAAAAGGTTTGGAAGGGTTTTTGAATAGTGAATCGAGAAAAAGAAAAAATCTGGGATAAAATGACTGGAGAGAGAGAAAGAGAGTGATTCTTTTATATACGATTCATCACACAAATAAGGATGGATATATAGAATCGATAGATACCCGCCTCCATCAAAATAGGAATCAGTTATATTAAAGATATAGTCAAACCAGATATTAAAGATAGAGTAAGATACACTTCCAGATACATTCAACTGACTTTCAAAATTTTCCCGAGTTTTTTTTTTATTTATAATTAACCAACTATTGTCAAGAAAAATTTATTATAAGAATACTTTTGTTACATCATAGAAAACTTTTAAAGAAGAGAAACAGATGATGAATAGATGAATAACCAAAAGAATCTTATCAAAACCATTTATCTAAGATCTTTGATCTAGTTATATGATTTTATAAGAACGATCATGGTTTCACCTTACTACAGGCTTTTCCATCCTCGAATCTGTTCAACTTCACAGTTAACTATGATATACCAAAAGTGTGACAACAGTTGGGTGAATTGTACTTTTCATATAGAACACAAGCCAAGAGATTTCCTCAAAATTGAGAATCTCTCATAGCTTAAAGCTTTTGTAAATAAATCTGTCAGTTGATTATCTGTACTAATATACTCTAACTTTAATAACTTCTTTTCAACTAAATCTCTAATAAAATGATACCTTAAATGAATGTGCTTGGATTTGGAGTGATGAATAGGGTTCTTTGTAAGGTTGATGGCACTTGTATTATCACAAAGCATTACCAAGGAATCGATTTCCAGGCCATAATCATCCAACATCAACTTCAGCCATATCAACTGAGTTGAACAGCTTCTGGCAGCCACATATTCGGACTCGGTTGTGGACAATGAGATACAATTTTGCTTTTTACTGTGCCAAGAGATGAGGTTGTTTCCTAAGTAACAACATCCTCCACTTTTACTCCATCTATCATCAATTTCTCCAGCCCAATCAGCATCACTGTATCCAACAAGATCTGTTGTTGTGTCCTTTGTGAACCATAGACCCAATTCACAAGTTCCGGCCACATACCGAATGATCCTTTTGACCGCCTTAAGATGTTCCTCCTTGGGACAAGACTGAAATCGAGCACATGCACACACACTATACATGATATCAGGTCAACTAGCAGTTAGATAGAGAAGACTCCCGATCATTGATCTATACAAAGTTGGATCAACTTCAGGTCCAACTGCATCCTTTGAAAACTTTTCAGTTGTGCTCATGGGAGTTCTTATGTGCTTTGCATTCTCCAAACCGAACTTCTTTACAAGATTTTTGGCATATTTTGTTTGTGAGACGAAAACACCATTTTTCTTTTGTTTGACTTGAAGTCCAAGGAAATTGCTAAGTTCACCGACCATACTCATTTCAAAAGTCGTGGACATTGCTTCAACAAATTCCTTCAAAGCTTTCTCACTTGTTGACCCAAACACTATATCGTCGACATAGATTTGAGCGATTATAAGCATGTCTTTATCTTTCTTGAGGAATAAAGTTCTATCAGCATGACCCCTGGAAAATCCAAACTCAAGCAAGAATTCAGTTAACCGACTATACCAAGCTCTTGGAGCTTGTTTTAGTCCGTATAATGCCTTATGTAATTTATACACATGACTTGGGTTTGTTGGATCTTCAAAACCTTTGGGTTGTTCCACGTAAGCTTCCTCTTCAAGTACTCCATTCAAAAATGTTGCCTTAACATCCATTTGATGAAGAGTAATGTTAAGATAACATGTAATGGCAAAAAGTAACCTGATGGACTCTATTCGTGCAACGAGAGTAAAAGTCTCATCATAGTCAATCCCCTCTACTTGAGTATAACTTTGGGCAACCAAGCGGGCTTTATTTCTAATGACATTTTCAAATTCATCAGTTTTATTTTTGAATATCCACTTAGTTCCTATCACGTTTATCCCCGAAGGTCTAGGCACAAGTGTCCAGACTTTGTTTCTAACAAACTCAAGTAGCTCGGCTTGCATGGCACTTATCCAAAACTCATCTTGTAATGCCTCATTAACATTTTTGGGTTCAACCATGGATAAAAAGATAACAGTACCAACCTCATTTATAACACACGACAAACATACTATCCATACCTTTTCCTTGTAATTGACAACAGTTCTACCTCTTGTTCTGACCCCTTCGTTGAACATCTCCAATGACTTGATCAATTGGATGATCTTTCCGAATTCTCTTTGGTGGGTCTCTTCTAACATTCCCCTGGATTACTTCTGGAATCTCTGAATTTTCTAAGTTAAGATCTGATTCAGAGTCATCTGAAGGTGTATCCTCATTTGTCACTGAAGTGGGCTCAACATCAGGGTTAACTTTTTCTTCTTCTTCAGTGCTACCTGTTCTGCCCTGTATCTCAATTAACTCATTAGTATCGTCTGCAGGAGTATACAAACTGGCCATATCATCAAATCTCACATTTACACTTTCCATCACGGTTTTGGTCCTAAGGTTATAGACACGGTAGGCATGACTGTTAAGTGAGTAACCAACAAACACACCTTTGTCACTTTTGGGATCAAACTTAAAAAGATAGTCCCTATCATTCAAAACGTAACAAACACAACCGAACACATGCAAGTATTTCATATTAGGTTTTTTACCATTTAGAATTTCGTATGATGTCATAGTGGTTCCGGTTCTTAAGTTTACTCGGTTACTTACATGATATGCCGTGTTTAGAGCTTCAGCCCAAAAACGTTTGGCCAACTTCTTCGAGTGTAACATAACTGTGTCCATCTCTTGCAGTGTCTTATTTTTTCTCTCAGCTATACCATTTTGCTGAGGTGTCTTTGGAGCTGAGTATTCATGATAAATACCTTCTTTTATGCAGAAATCCAAGAGTTTAGAATTCTCAAACTCCCTTCCATGATCGGATCGTATTCTTTTAACATAAGCATGGTAAAAGTTTTTTATCTTAGCATACAATTCTAAGAAGGTATCATGAGTTTCACCTTTATTTCTCAGAAACTTTACCCAAGTGTACCTAGAGAGATCATCTACTATTACAAAGGAATACCACTTACCTCCAAGGCTTTCAACCTCAGCTGGTCCCATAAGATCCATATGAAGCAGTTCGAAGCAGCTTTGAGTGGTAAAAGGTCTCTCAGAAGTTGTCACAACAGGGTGCGATGCTTTGACTTGTTTCCTCTTTTGACAATCTCCACATAGGCTTGGGTGTGAAACGTTCAGCTTTGGAATCCCAAGAACAGCATTGAGCCTTTGAAGATTCATCATATTGCGGAAATTTGTGTGGCCCAATTTTTGATGCCAAAGCTGCACCTCATTCACCTGCACACTTAAACAACTGTTTCTGTTAGTTTCATAAAATATTATTGGAAGACCTTACCCCAGAAATTACATGTTTGCCATGGCTGTCAATCACAGTACAACTTCTTTTATCAAAGATAACATTGAAGTTGTCATCATAGAGTTGGCTGATGCTAACCACATGACTGGATCCCAATGTTATCTGATCAACTACCAAAAGATTTGCTGTTAGCCCTTTAACATATGACACATTAGCCAACTTTGGAAGTCCAGGACTGTTCAGGGTTCCTCGTCCTACAATCTTGCCATTTGATCCTCCTCTGAATGTGACTTCGCTACCATTGATCTTTTGGTAGTTGATCAGATAACATTGGGATCCAGTCATGTGGCGAGAACACCCGCTGTCAAAGTACCAAGTTGTCGAATCATCAGATACTGAAGCAGTGAAAACAACTTTGCAGGTATCTTTTGAGGCAGCTTTGGGCTTCCAGACCAGGTTCTTTGTTTTGTCACTTTTGACTCTAAGACCTGATTTTGAGGCCTGTGACCTCAACTGAATCTCCCTTTTATGTTCTTGCAGAAACTTATGACAAAAGGGTTTTATATGCCCGGGGAGAAAACAATAATGGCAAACAAATCTTCTGCGCTTCTTGCATGCTGATGGAGTAGAGTGACCTCCTTCAGCTTTCACAATGGGTTTTCCATTTGTGGACAAAATTTGAGTGTAGGCAAATTTTTCAGTTTTATCATAACCTATGCCATGAGAAGTTACCTGAGTGTGTGCAAGAACTTCATCAAGTTTAGAAGTACCTGTGTTGAACTTTTTGAAAGTTTCCTTGGCAAAATTGAGTTGAATCCTCATATCATCAATCTCTGCATCTTTCTTTGTTAACATAACTTCCAGTCTTGCAAGAGATGTCTTCTAATTAGTGGATTCATCAGTAAGTGACTCAATTTCCTTGCACTGTTTTATCCACTTAGCGTGCAGCTCCTTGTAGAGTTTTTGCCACTTTATTAGCAACTCCAGAGTTTCTTCTTCAGTAACTTCTACTTCTTCCTCATCTGCAGTAGTGATCACCGTATTGAAGCAGAAGAGAGTTTCATAATAGGACTCATCATACCTGTCAGAAGTTATCTCAACTTTAGCAAGCTTTGAATTATCCGTATCGGCACATACTGCAGTTAGGGCTGCGTGTTCATAGTTTGCATCATCCGAGACTTCTTCCACAGAGATTTCCGAGGTGTCCAGTTCACTATCGCTGAGAGATAGGAATGTGACAGGTTTTCCAAATTTCCTAAAGGTGTTTGCACATTCATTTGCAAAGTGCCCATAGCCTTTGCACTCATAGCATTGGACATTGGAGAAATCTTTCATTTCCTTTGGCCTAAAGTGATCTGACGCAGCACGCTTTATGATCTTGGGATCTCTTCCAGGTGAGTTCATCTTTTCATAAATCACCAAAGGTCCAGATGAGTCATGGCGAGGCTTACGTTGTTCAGTACTTCCCTTCTGTTGTTTACCTCTATTAGCTCGAATGAGAGTGTTGAGTCTTTTGGTGAGAAGAGCATAGTCTGGATTTATTTCACTGATTTCTTCAAGATCTTCATCCTCGTCTTCATCATAGGGTGAAGTTGACTTTGAAGTTGATCCAGCTGTTAGGGCAATTCCCTTCTTCTTTGACCCACCATTCTCATTCATCTCCATTTCATAGGTCTTCAGGTCATTCATCAGCTTCGTGAAGTCCAAACATCCAGTGGTTATTGCCGTGTCAATAGCAACAACCTTCATATCAAAACGTGGTGTTAGAGTTCGCAAGGCTTTAGAAACTAACCTTTTGTTGGTGATTGGATCACCAAGATCAGTGCACTCGTTTGCAATCTCAAGCAATTTGTTGCAATATTCTCCAACTGTCTCATCTTCCACCATCTTCATATTCTCAAATTTAGTGGTGAGAATACGATGACGTGATTCTTTAATTCCAACATCGCCTTCGCAATGTTGTTGGAGGATATCCCATGCTTCCTTGGCCGACTCACAATTTCTTATGAGTTTGAACATCTGAATGTCCAAAGAAGACTGAATTGCGTTGAGTGCCTTGTCATTGAAGGTAGCATCTTCGTTTTGTGACTTGGTCCATTCTTCTCGAGGGGTACGAATAGTGTCACTTTCAGTATCAACGGTCTTGGGATGTGTCCATGTCTTTTGAACAGCATTCCATGCTCTTGCATCAATGGATTTGATGCATGCTCGCATTCGAACTTTCCAAAAAGAATAGTTCATACCATCTAGAACAGGAGGTTTGTTGAACAACGGGTTAGTACAATCCATTGTACTCACAAAAGTAGGATCACCACTTAGTGTGTCAAGTGTATGCTCTCGATACCAATTGAAAAAACCGAACTCTCAGTTTTGACATAGTTGTGATCAAAGTTGTATCTAAAGTTGGGACAACTTTGAACATCCAGCGGAAATATAGTAACAGAACAATGGATTGAAAATTTCATGAGATTATATTTCTATAATCTCGCGAAGTGCCTCAGGGCAAAATATTCACTATGAATTTGTGAATTACAAAAACACTACAAGTAAACTCTTACTAAACTTAAGACACTTTATCTCTTCCTTCACAGAAGGTTGTGACTAAAGTTGTCTTAACTAACACTTGTAGAAAACTAGTATCTCAATATAGATCTGAATATATATCTCTCTATCATCTGTATCTAACACTATACAACTTATTCCTATTTATACAAAACTCATTACTTGGTCTCTACTCCAAATAAAAACTTGATCTCTCCATGAAACCCATTCCTAACTTTGCGCCGCACGTCCGCAACTCCCGTAACAACCTTATCTTGATCAACTCTTTGAACTAGTCAACCACAACAGATTTTCTAGAATATCTCAACTATCTTCCTGCACAAGCAAATAAAGAAAGACAAAACAAAACATATCCAAACTAATAACAAACCAACGGTTTCAACAATAACGAACTATATTAGTGCCACAGACAGTAAAATTAGCATTATCAAAATATTTATTAGCAATGCAAAAAAAATAGGTTATGTCTATTAGCATTACAGAAAAGAATATTACTAGCATTAATAAAAAATCAGTATGAAAAAGTACAAAAAAATGTATCTACTTTTTCCCACAATTCCTAGAATTATGATAGCATTTCTTCCCACAATTCTTGCATGTCCTTAAAGGTTTTTTGCAAGTCCTTAAAGAAATATCAGCTATGTCTATTTGCATCACCGTGGCCTTGCGAAGAACCCATGAATAACATTCAACATCCTCACCCAACATTAAAGCAGCCCAAAGGTCACATGCTTCCCATGATTGTTCTTTCCTGTGAAGAGTGCATAAATCATTAAATACCTGCAACCATGTAAAAATTCACAAATCTATGTTATTATAATGTGTTTCGCATTATAAATAAAAGACTACAAATGATAACACTATCACCTACCAAAATATTCAAACATTAACTAACAATGCTAAAAAAAGGTAATAGAAGTGCTAAAATTACAACTACGGGTACTAAAATAGTAGAATATAAATGCTAAAATAAACAAACGAGAAAAATGATGAAATGTTCATCCTCGTCATATTTCTGTACATTTAAAGCATTCATTACCAAATACCAATTTATCAACAGAAATCACAAACAAACAATATATGTATCCATAAATGCTAAAAAAATAGATAGAAATTAAGAAATTAAAGAAGTAGAGAGAGAGAGAGAGAAGTTGTTGTGCTGCATCGAGTCTGGAGTTAGGATGGTCTGAGGTGTGGTTGAGATCCGAGCTAGGTTGGTTGGTCATCGACATTGAGTCTGGGCTGTTTCTGTCGAGGTAGAGGAGTCAAAATTCACGTCGGGTTTAGATGGCTTTAGGGCTGCAGTTGTCGGTTGGTGTTCAACTGCGTCGAGTCTATGTCTATGGCGTCTTCGTGGTGGTCGTGAGTTCAGTCCGCCGGGGAATGGGGTATCACTGGAGTTGTGAAGGAGAAGAAGGGGAAAAAAGAGTTAGGGATTTTGGGAATGAAATATGGGGATTTTTTTATTTTGTGTTATGTTCTTCTTGTAGTGCTTCCGCATGACGTCTACACGGTGGCTGCAAATGGGGTTGTGTGGCGGTGGGAAGGAGAAGAGAGAGAGAGAGAGAGAGAGAGAGAGAGAGAGAGAGAGAGAGAGGGGGGGGGTGAGGGTTCAAGAGATTTCGAATGCAAAACAGATTACAGACGGGAAGAGATTTCATTCCAAAAATAATAGAATTCCTAAATTACAAAAATACCATTGGTTCATTAAAAAGTCAGTAATATTACAATTATGCCACCGCATTTTTCAATCTTGAAACAGATCTTGGCCGTCAAAATAAGCAAGATCTGTGGCTGAAATTGATTCTCAGTTCTCATAGGAGTGTAGTTCTCACATGATCCTATCTCTCTCTCTTTACTCTATATATATATATATTATACTAAATTGTGAGATCAGTGATCCGTGTATAAAAGAGATATATCTTCTCACCACTCCCTCCTCCTCAGCCCAAATGCCACCCCACACTAGATTCTAAGAAAGATACCGTCTTTTTTTTTTTAGGGATGTAACAATATTGCCCTTAGCTTATTCCTTAATTAGTTTTTAGGTAAAGAATCAGTTCATTTCTTCTTGGATTCATTGACGGCTAACCTAACTACTAGTGGAACCTAAGGATTGATTCCTTTGAAAAATTGACCCGATTACTAAGTTTAATTTAATTATCATGTCAACCGAGATTATAGTCAGTTCTTTGCTCTTGTACCAAGCAAGTATATAACGTAAATATATATTTACGTCTTTTTCACTAAGTAAAATAATTTCGATTTTCGTATATTATAATCGCGGTCCCATATATTTAGAGACATAGCTTTATTTTGAGTGTTAACTTTAATCAATTTTGCCTTGATTTATTTGAATTGTCTCATGCCTTCAACTTAGCTATACTTTATTCTTTTTTTAGGGAAAAAAAACTCAGCTATCTATAGCTCCCAACTCACCCCTTCGACTTTATATTTTTGCATCGGCTATTACTTGTTTTCTTCTTCCTCTTTGAAAATACAAATCTTTGGGAAGTACGAAGAAGAACGTTATTCGAAAAGGAAAAATAAGAACGAGACGACAACAAATAATTATAGCCATTAGGAAATACGAGAACTTCGTTTTCATAAAGTTATCATTTATTTATTTTTGGACATATGCAACTAATTAAATAATTTTTTAACAAACAAAAATACAAATTGCTTCAAATTTGATCAAATTTTAATTGACCCACGAGTCTTGTGGATTAGTGGTATTCCTCACCAAGACTGAGAGATCGGAATTTGATCTTCAGTTCCTCCGCCCTCAACTAACAAGAAAGGTAAATTGAAAGGGTAAAATGGTCTTTTAAATTTGAGGAGTAAAACGAACAAACTTTTGGAAGTTCAAAAGACTATATATTCATTTAATTTATAATCAACGTTGAAGGGGAACTAAATGGTTCAAATTAAAAATGATAAAATTAGTAAATTTGTCAAGTTTAGGCAACCCTTTGCATATATGTTTTGCCTTTAGCTACAAAGCGAAAATTATCTCTCTAATTTCAATTTGGAAGAATGCATATGATGCATATAATTGAATTGTAACCTTTTTTTTATGTCAAAGGTAATCCGTAGTCGCTACCGAAGTATGCACTGAGTAAACTCCGTTCTTGTGTAATAGCCCGCAAACCACACAGGAGAGGTAAACCACACCTGGCATGTCAGGTGTGAGTAGTATGCACTGAGTAAACTCCGTTCTTGTGTAATAGCCCGCAAACCACACAGGAGAGGTAAACCGCACCTGGCATGTCAGGTGTGAGTTTAGGAGAGGTAAACCACACTTGGCATGTCAGGTGTGACAAACTCACACCTAGTGGTGTTGATGGTGAGATTCGAACTTGAGACATTTGACCTCAAGATAACACCACTCCACCACTAGGTCATCCTTAATGGGACAATTGTAACGTATTTTTATTTATTGAAAATAAATCCTGACACACCGTCGTTTTGTATGTAAAATTACACCCATGGGCAAAGCCTGGACAGATGCTTCAATTTGTCCTCAGAGGCTAGTATAGCGCCCAAAGACAGATATCGTCCCACGAGAAGTATTTAACCTTCCTATCTTTCTTGTAACCTTGGGGAACTTGTTTGGAATTATTATCACTAATTCGCTTCTGCACAATTTAATCTAAATAAACACTTAAATAATAAACTGGATTAAACAATATAAAAGACATGTTCAAGTCAAACGTGAGTTCGGTTTTGGTAGACATATGCAATCCTGCGCACAAACACATAGATACCTTGATATGACCGGTTGGTTATAGGGAGCAGGTACGGGTGCCTTACACCCCTCAATCCCTTCATACTGTTTATGTTAAGAGCGATACGGTCGGCGATTCTTAGTCCCTAACTACCCAAGACTCAAAGAAGAGAGTCATATAGAGGGTTTGCAAGTATAGCAGCATTAAATCAGAGGGACCCAACGCTAGAACATGGGCACATCCTTGGTGTGCCCATCAGATCCACCTATACTTCATTCTCCAAGCTTCGACGTCTGCTTTATCACTTAGTGGCTCATCAGGGTTCAATCGCCCTTATTTCCACCCTGACTTACATACACAATAGTTCAATTAAGAGTAGCCAGCTACCTAATCTTGCTATTATCATGCCATCGTTCTGCCCAGAATGAAGTAGGGAATCAATTCAAGATAAATTTAGATTAATAAGCCTCATGTATACTTTCTACCTTAATCCTATTCACATTCGACTTGAACACTAATTACTTAGCCAGAAAATATGTTAAATAATAAAATAAAAATAAATAAACAACTCATGATAAAAGAAAAACAAACAAGATTAAAATACGGATCAAACTCCAGATTTGGGCAAAAAAAGTACCAGTATCAATTGAGGGCAAACTGCAGACTGCTGTGCAGAATATTCAAAAGCTAAAATGCAGAAAACTAAAGTACTGAAATGTAAGCGATATCAAGTGTGTATGAAACTGAAAATGAAGACTAGTATTTATAAAGTGCTGAAATGTAATGCTAGCTGATTTTCAAGGATCGTGCTCTATGTCTTCTCTCTCCTTATCTCTTCTTCCTTCTCTCTCTTTCTTTTCCTTCCCACTACAAAAAAAATCCGATTTAGCGATGGGGTTTTCCATCGCTAAACCCTGTAGCGACGAGATTAGCGACAGGAAACCCCCGTCGCTAAATTGTTCGTCGCTAATCATGCGCGACGGTGGCTCGCCCGTCGCCAAGGCTTGGCGACGGATATAGCGACGGAAAATCCCGTCGCTATATCCGTAGCCTAGGCGACGAGTTTGGCGGATAGCGACGGGGTTTCCGTCGCTAGATCCGTCGCCAAAATTATAATTTAAAATTTTAAAATTATTGATTGGCCCAACCCACGAATTAGCCCCTGACCCGGGGGCCCGGCCCGTGAATGAGCCTTTTACCTGACCCGATGAAAGGGTCGCGCCCAAGCCCGTCGAGAATAATTGTGTATAATATGCACCTAAGAGAATTCGAATCTGTGACCTCCTAGAAGGAGGGCTAAGCACTTATCCATTGGGACAAGTTCAATTGATGTTATATTGATAGTTTAAATAATATATATACTTATACGATTTTTTCATAATTTATTTTTCTTTATCTCTATAAATTAAAAGTGTTATATTCTTATTAATATATTTATATCTATTTGTGCACATATATATATATATATATATAATATTGATATTATATTGTATTATATATTTATATATAAGAACTATAATTTAAGGTGATACTTATTAAGTATCCATGCATACAAAAATTATATATCTAATATAAATTTAATATGGAGAAAGATTATAGAAGTTTTTAATTAAATTATTTTAAAAATTATATATATATATATATATATCATGGTGAAAATGTGGTTAAATAGTCTTACTTTGTGTTTCATACTAAATATCATAATGAATTAAATTATTTTTTACTTACATAATAAATAACTTTAGTTTATAATTAAAAATTAAAATCCATTATATACTATATTATGTATATATTTTCATAGTATATTTTAGTTTGTTAATGTATAATTGATTAATCTTGTAGTAATAACTATAATAAATATTATGTTAAACTTAATACATTTTTTAAATATATAATAATATACTAATTAGTTTATTTATAAAAATACTAATAAAGCTAATTTGTATAAATTTGTATTTGACAAGAAAATAATACAAATTTAAAGATGTGATATTAATAAATGTGTATAATTGCGATATTATTTTTTCAAAAATTAAAATAAATGAATAAAAATATAAAAATAATTTTAATAGGGAGAATATTTGTATTAGAATAGATTGAAATCATATTTAATTATTTTTAAAATAATTAAATAAAATTTCAAAAATAAATAAAAAATTAAGAAAAATTAAAAATTAAAAAAAAATAGCTACTGGGGTTCCCGTCGCTAAGTTGTAGCGACGGGAACCCCCGTCGCTAGATTTATAAAAATAATGATTTATTAAAATTTTAAAATCTAGCTACGGGATTCCCCGTCGCTAGAATTAGCTACGGAGAATCCCGTCGCTAGCCCCGTCACAAGATTTCCCGTCGCTATTCCCGTCGCTAGTGGCGACCCGTGTCGGCCCCGTCGCTAATTCTCGTCGCTAGAATGGACTTTTTTTGTAGTGTTCACTCTCCTCCTTCTCGACCGATGATCCCCTTTGCTTCAGAACCGCTGCTTATGTGGATCCATGTTGTTGAGTAGAGGCAATTACTGAACTCCGCGCTAAATCCGCAATAAACTTTCAAAGTTTCAGCATCCTCCTTATGCCCTCAGTGGAGTAGGCATCACAATTATGCCTTTAATAAATCTAAACGTGCTCCTCTCTCCCCTGTTACACTTTTATCCGTAAGAAGAGTCTAGACACTACTAAAAGTACTAAAAACGAGTAAAAAGGCAAGGTAAAAAGACACGAATTTAAGTCTGTATCAAGTCCTTAGACTTATGGTGGAACTAATTTTGGTATAAATTTAAGTGACGATCCTCTTCTGGACTATATATATTTTACATAACTTTTTATGAAAATAGAAATACAGTTATCTCAATATTTATAAATAAAAATTAGAAAAGGCCAGCTTGATTAATAAGCGTAAAAGGATTCTATGCTTAATTTTAAGGTAATTATATGAACTCAATTTAATGTTTTTTTAAGAGAAGCATGCGAAACAATACGTTTTCCTATTAATTTCGGATATTCATTTATTGGGCATTCATGTAATCTCAACTCACTTAGAATTAAGTCTAAATCAATAATAACATAAAATCGTGATGAAGAATGAAGCATGAATACGGACATCATTATGCTTATTCCATAAGAAAAAATGATTAAGATCCCATAGACCAATGTTAGTATTTATTAATTATAATTGCTATATATGGCATGCCAACAATGATGAGAATTTAATTTAAGAATGCAAATTATTATAAGAAGCCTACAAACAAGAAAAAACGAAACCCCGACGTTTTTCTCTAGGATAAATTAAAATTTTAATATTTCCTTCTAGCTACTACATTTATTGAAATTGAACATTATATTTATATGGCAGAAAATGCAAGGACTCCAAATAGCAGCATGAAATTTTGCTATTGCAAAGATCGTTGGACTGCACCGGATTCCGCCGTCAAGCCACCAGCAACCACCACTTGCGCGGTGGTGCAGAGGAAGTTCGATGGGGTGGCGGCGCGGTTTTTGAGCGGCTTTACGGCTGCCTTCTTTGCCTCATTGGAACGCTGCTCTTGCATCAATATTGCCACCAAAGATGATGTCGACGATTGCTGTAGCTTGCCGCTGATCCCCGCTGACGTCATTTCTCCGGCCGCTGATGTCAGATATACGGCCGACAGTCGGGAGGAAGAGGATCATCGTATTGTTCACGATAATAAGGATGTCATGAATGTCAAGTGAAAGCTTCCTAATTAGGTAACACAAAAACCTGTGTAAGGTTATAATTTAGATCCGAACGGTACCCGTGCATATTCGAATCCAAACTCATATTTAGAGGTAATTTTACTACTACATATTTGAATCTGGATAACAACAGATTTAATTTTGACACATCAAAAATAGATGGTGCATGTGATCAGTACAAAACTCCCTCATTAATTAGGTAATAATTAAATTTTTAACACCAACAAAATTTTTCAATATATATACCTACTGGTTTTTTTTTCGATGTCGAGGATAACCCGCAGCCGCTATCGTGGTGCGCACTGGGTAAATCCCGCCCCTGTGTAATAGCCTGTAAACTTACACAGGAGAGGTAAACCTACACTAGGCTCACACCTAGTGGTAGGTCGAACTTGAGACATTTGGTCTCAAAAAACACCACTCTACCACTAGGCCATCTTCATGGGGACCTACTGTTCTTATTGTTGTGGAGATATGTTGCTTATTTTTATGTATATAATTTTTGCTCAAGGGAAATCTTAAAATTCTTAATTATGATACTTCATGTGAAAGTCAAGATTAGTCAAACAGTACGTATTCATATCTATGATGTATTTATAATATTGCTAGTCTTTGGTTTAAATATGATAACCGTCTGACACGTCAAGACCCATCAGATATTGTGACACAACAGGACTTCCATACTGCATATACATACATTAACTGCCAAACTGTCACGGGATGCCACCCCCATCCTATCCCCTCTCCTAGGATACGCCGGGACAAGTCCATTCCCTTATCCCGATCCTTGGGATAGGCAACATCGGGCCCTTGCTGCCAAGGCCCGTCGGGCTCCCGTGACTGGCGCCCCAGCACCCCGGGCCACCCGCACCCGCCTGGGCCACCAGCACTAGCACCAACATACCGTCGGGGCGGACCTCCGCCAAACGCCCCGCCTGAAGCTCCTTAGTTGCCTAGAGTGCTAGCTTTTTTTTTCCTTGTAGTGCACATATTGTAAGCACGGCCTTGCACGGCCGTTTTTGTCGTTTTCTAGCTTAGTAGTATCTAGTGCTGTCGCTAGCCTTTTTTTCTTTAAGCCTATTATAGGGGGTGAGAGCGAACTTTTGTCTGACTGTGAGCGTTGTAAGGAGCGACCCCCTCTCCGACCAACGCGTGCTGTAATTGCTTCCAAGCTATAATGTACATTCAAATTGCATTAATGAAGATTTCCTTGCAATCAATCGTGTTCATGTGTTGCTTGCTCTGCCGAGACCACTAAAAGCACCAGAGGGTGTGAATTGCGTCGTCATCGTGCATCAAGCCTTGCGAGCAAAGCTTTTGTGAGTGAGGCGGACGTAGTCTAGGACGGACTACTAGCCGCACGGTGCGCCACTAGCCCAAGCACTACAAGCGCCCCGTGACAGGTGGTATCAGAGCCTCGGCTCCTGATCCACGGACCGAGGCGGGTTACTATGGAAGACGTGGCTACTGTTTCCAACACGAAGGGTGGCCAAACGGGACCCGAAATGGGGACTCCAACAAAGGCCCCGACTAAGAGTGAAAGAATGAACTCCATAGAAAATGAGTGCACCCGACTTGGGTATGTAGTCTCTGAATTGGAGGAAAAGGTCGCGACCCTACGGGAAAAGGTCGAAATCCTTGAAGAGGAGAACCTAGATCTCCACCATCGGCTGGGCGAGAGTCGAGAGGCACGGGCGGCCGAAGGAGAGACGCAACGTGCTATTGAAAGGTTGGAAACGCAGGTGGCGTTACTCCAACAAGCCGTTGTCAACAGAGGGCCGGCGGGCCGAATGGAGAATTTTGGCACTGGAGGGGGAGCGAGGAAACGCATCCCCGAACCACAACTCTACAGCGGCGTTAGAAACGCGATGGAAGTCGACAACTTCCTCTTCGACATGGAGCAGTATTTCGTAGCGGCCGAGATAGAGGAGGAATCGGAGCGAATCGCCACGGCCACTATGTATTTGACTGGAGATGCGAAACAATGGTGGCGAGGGAAATACCAAGACATCCGGGATCGACGGGAGCGGCTCGATACGTGGGATCTCCTTCAAGCGGCCATCAGAAAACAGTTCTTCCCTGAGAACGTCGGGTATAACGCCCGCAAGGCACTTCGGGAGCTCAAACAAACAGGCACGGTTAATGAGTACACCAAAGCATTTGCCTCCATATTGTTGGACCTCCCGAACATGGATGAGGAGAGCAAAGTCTACCAATTTATGGATGGACTGAAGCCCTGGGCCCGTGCTGAACTACAACGCCAACGAGTATCCAACATCCGCGATGCAATGGCAGCGGCGGAATGTTTAATGGACTACCATACGGAGACCCGAGAGAAGAAGCCACCAGCGCCTAGTGGTAACCAGCAGAAGGGGAGTGGGGGCAAAACTTTCCGCCCCACTTACAACAGAGGTGGTGGAGAAAAGCCCTCCCATTCCCAAGAGAGTTCCCAAGGGAGCACCGACAAGAGCCGCCCTCAAGGGGGCAACAAAGCCGCGGGAAGCTCGAGATTCGACGGGTGTTTTTTGTGCAACGGCCCGCACATGCTAAAGGATTGTCCGAAGCGGCAACTAATTAATGCTCTATGTGGAGACATGGAGTGGGACAAGCGAACGTCCAAAAAGAAGGAGAAAGAACCGGTGCCAGTCCCGGAAGAGCCTGAGGAAGACTCCGAGAGTGAAGGAGAGAATCTTGGAGCCTTCTCACATAGGTGCAATGCCTTGTCAAGGACAGGGGCACGGAAGGGTAAGGCGTTACCCAAAAACACGAAGACCGCCCCCGCAATGGAGGGCGGAGCAGTTGGAGAAGCGTCGGCAAAGTCTACCAAGGAGAAGGGGTTGATGTTTGTCGACGTGAAGATCAACGGGAAGCCCGTTCGAGCGATGGTGGACACAGGTGCCACACATAACTATCTTGCTAGCACCGAAGTTGAAAGACTTGGGCTAGTCTTGGAGAAGGGAGTGGGCCGAGTGAAGGCCATCAATTCTGCCGCTCAACCGATTGCCGGAGTTGCAAGGTCCGTGTTAATCAAGCTAGGGCCATACGAAGGGAGGACAAATTTGTCCATTGTGACCATGGATGACTTCAAGCTCATCCTTGGGTTGGACTTCCTGCGGGACACGAAGACGGCGGTGATGCCCCATGCTGGAGCCCTCATGATGATGGGTAATAAACCCTGTGTGGCCCAAACGGTGTCACACAAAACGAGTTCAAAGCCGTTGTCCGCGATGCAGTTTGTGAAGGGGTGCCGGAAGAACGAGCCATCCTTCTTGTGCACCCTCCGAATAGAAGACATTGAAGAGAAGTCGGGGAAGATCCCCGAGGTCGTGAAAAAAATCCTTCGGGAGTTCGAAGACACCATGCCTGATGAACTGCCGAAGAAGCTGCCGCCGAAGAGGGCAGTCGACCATGAGATCGAGTTGGTGCCAGGCACAAAGCCTCCTGCCCGAGCACCATATCGAATGTCATACCCTGAGCTCGAGGAGCTCAGGAAACAATTAAAGGAACTGCTCGAGAGCGGGCTGATCCGGCCTGCAAAGTCCCCGTACGGTGCCCCTGTGCTGTTCCAGAAGAAGTCAGATGGCACCCTACGGATGTGTTGTGATTACCGCGCCCTGAACAAGCTGACGGTGAAGAACAAATATCCAATACCCTTAGTGGCGGATTGCTTCGATCGCCTCAGCCGGGCAAAACATTTTTCAAAGATCGATCTTAGATCGGGCTACTGGCAGGTTCGGATCAAGGAAGGAGATGAGTTCAAGACAACTATCGTGACAAGGTACGGGGCATACGAGTACTTGGTGATGCCCTTCGGCTTGACAAACGCCCCCGCCACCTTCAGCACCTTAATGAACCAGGTACTCCACGGGTTCCTGGACGAGTTCGTGGTGGTATACCTTGACGATATTGTCATCTACAGTGAATCCCTTGAGGAACATCTGGAGCACCTCCGCAAGGTATTCACTAGACTGAGAGAGCACGAGCTTTATGCCAAGCCGTCGAAGTGCTCATTTGGCCAAGACAGGATCGAGTTCCTGGGCCACATCATTGAGAGAGGGCGAATCCGCATGGACCCCAAGAAGATCCAAGCCATTGAAGAGTGGAAGCCGCCGGAAGATGTTCATGGAGTGAGATCGTTCCTTGGGCTGGCTAACTACTACAGAAGATTCGTGAAGGGGTACTCCAAGATTGCTCGCCCCTTGACGGATCTCACGAAGAAAACCGAGGTGTGGAAGTGGACGCCCCAAGCACAGGCGGCCTTTGAGAAGTTGAAGAAGGCGATCATGAGTGACCCCGTGCTCGCACTCCCCGACCTCACCAAACCTTTTGTTGTGGAGACGGACGCCTCCGAGTTTGCCCTTGGCGGAGTGCTAACTCAGGGAGCGCACCCCGTGGCTTTTGAGAGCCGAAAGTTGAAGGATGTCGAAAGACGTTACCCAGTGCACGAGAAGGAATTGTTGGCCGTTGTTCACTGTTTGAGACAATGGCGACATTATTTGCTGGGCTTCCCTTTTGTGGTCAAGACAGACAACACAGCGGTGAGCTACTTCTTGACCAAACCGAAGCTAACTGCGAAGCAAGCAAGATGGCAGGAATTGCTTGCAGAGTTTAATTTCTCACTGGAGTACCGGGCAGGCTCCAGCAATCATGTCGCTGACGCCCTAAGTCGTAGGGCTGATTTGGAAGATCAACCGGTGATGGCGGCTCTCGCCTCCAGTAAAGCAACCACCGACTTGAAGAACCGAATCCGTGAGCTCACCAAGGAAGACCCTACTGCACAGGGCCTACTCAACCTAGTCGAGCAAAAGAAGACCCGGAACTTTTGGCTCGAAGAGGGATTTCTGAAGACAAAGGGAAACCGCCTCTACGTCCCGAAAGGCGGGGACCTACGGAGAACTATCATCGCAGAGTGTCATGACACTCTCTGGGCGGGACACCCTGGCGAAGAACGCACCGTGGCCCTTGTACAGAGGACGTACTTCTGGCCACAGATGCGAGATGAGATTGAAACGTTCGTCCGCACCTGCATTGTATGTCAACAGGACAAGGCGGATCGACACAAGAAAGCAGGGTTGCTAGAGCCACTTCCCATACCCTCACGACCATGGGAGAGTGTCTCGATGGACTTCATTACCGGTTTACCCAAGGTTGGAGACTTGGATGCGATCGTGGTGGTGGTAGACCGGTTCTCGAAGTACGCCACTTTTGTGCCAGCCCCCAAGACAATCACAGCAGAAGAGACAGCTCAACTCTTCTTTAAGCACATTGTCAAGTTTTGGGGACTGCCGCGGGATATTGTTAGTGATCGGGACTCCCGTTTCACTGGCAACTTCTGGACCGAGCTGTTCAAATTACTCGGGTCCAAGCTGAATATGAGCTCGAGCTTTCATCCACAGTCCGACGGGCAGACGGAGCGCTTCAATTCCATGCTGGAGGAATATCTTCGGCACTTTATCAGCGCCAATCAGAAGGACTGGGTGAAGCTCTTGGATGCTGCTCAGTTGTGCTTCAATGCCCAAAAGTGCTCTACCACTAACGGTACGCCTTTTGAGATATGTACCGGGCAGCAACCGCTCCTCCCACACTCGATCGACGCCCCACAAGGTGCCAGAGTTTCGCCGGCGCAGAGTTTCTCTCTGGAATGGAAGCAGAACCTAGACCTCGCCCGAAGCTACCTGGAGAAGGCACAGCAGCGCATGAAAAAATATGCAGATCAGAAGCGACGCTTCGTGGAATATCGAGTGGGAGACCAAATTATGGTTAAGGTCCCGGACCAACGACTTTCCAAAGCATCCCGAGGGCGGGACGCCCGGTTGATGCCAAAATATATTGGGCCCTTAACCATCTTGCAGCGCATTGGGAAGGTAGCCTACCGAGTAGAGTTGCCCCCATGGTGGCGGATCCACAATGTCATCCACGTCAGCCAACTGAAGCCGTTCCAGGCAGATAAAGTGGACGCTACGCGCGCCATGCCCGACCGCCCCCAGCTCCGTCTGGCCAATGACACAGGGAAGCGGATCGCGGAAGCCATCCTTTGCCACCGGGATGCCGCAAAACGCACGAAGCTCCACAGAGAGTACCTGGTGAAGTGGGTGGGCTGTCCAAAGGAGGAAAGCACGTGGGAGCGAGCGACAACCCTCAAGGCGTTCCAGCCGCTGATCGAAGCGTACCTGCTAACCGTAGCGCCGAGGACGTCGCCAACTCCAGAGGGGGAGAGCTGTCACGGGATGCCACCCCCATCCTATCCCCTCTCCCAGGATACGCCGGGACAAGTCCATTCCCTTATCCCGATCCTTGGGATAGGCAACATCGGGCCCTTGCTGCCGAGGCCCGTCGGGCTCCCGTGACTGGCGCCCCAGCACCCCGGGCCACCCGCACCCGCCTGGGCCACCAGCACTAGCACCAACATACCGTCGGGGCGGACCTCCGCCAAACGCCCCGCCTGAAGCTCCTTAGTTGCCTAGAGTGCTAGCTTTTTTTTTCCTTGTAGTGCACATATTGTAAGCACGGCCTTGCACGGCCGTTTTTGTCGTTTTCTAGCTTAGTAGTATCTAGTGCTGTCGCTAGCCTTTTTTTCTTTAAGCCTATTATAGGGGGTGAGAGCGAACTTTTGTCTGACTGTGAGCGTTGTAAGGAGCGACCCCCTCTCCGACCAACGCGTGCTGTAATTGCTTCCAAGCTATAATGTACATTCAAATTGCATTAATGAAGATTTCCTTGCAATCAATCGTGTTCATGTGTTGCTTGCTCTGCCGAGACCACTAAAAGCACCAGAGGGTGTGAATTGCGTCGTCATCGTGCATCAAGCCTTACGAGCAAAGCTTTTGTGAGTGAGGCGGACGTAGTCTAGGACGGACTACTAGCCGCACGGTGCGCCACTAGCCCAAGCACTACAAGCGCCCCGTGACACAAACCCTCATTAGGATAAATTTTATTTAATCTACATACAATCTGCACCTAATGCAGATATATAATGTTTAAAAATTATCATCATCATCATTATTATTATTATTTTGTTTGAATTAATGGGGTGCTTTTGTAAAGTAAAGCAAGAAAAAGGAAAGATTGACTGAGTCGCCAAAATTTCCCAGACAGGAGTGGATCACGTCTTTCTTTTCCATGTGAGAAATGTGGTCCGAACTCAATATACCTTAATTTGCTCATGCCGCCCATGTTGCCAATTTCCATGTTCAACAATTTATTTAATTGCTTTTTTTAAATTTCATCCCATAATGATCTTCAAAATTGACTGCCTTTTTAATAATTGAAACTTGTAAGAATCTTAATTTAGTGGTACAGTTTTTTTTTTCTTTTTCTTTTTATGGGTTAGAGCATATAACATTTTTTATGAATAATCTTTCTAATTTATTTATTTATTTTTACTCACACACCCGACATGTAGTATTTAGGAGATTCGAACCCGTGATATTTGGTCTCCAAGCAACCTCACTCCACCATCAGACCATCTCTACCGGACATCTTCCTAGTTTATTTTATATGAATGGTTCTTAATCATGGATATATTTGGCATTAAGTAAATATTTTACATATATTTTTTAGTGTGTTATTATATAAGTCTCGAATCTCAAGAGGTTTCTCATTTACACAGTAATGGAGGACGGCAGTAATTAAGAAAATGTTGAATTAGGTATGTTGTGAAATAATATTTATAAGAATGAATATTCTTATAATTGTTAGAGTCTTGATTTATTGGTGGATAATTTCGATGAAGAAAATTTAGGTTCTGGGCCGTAAGTCAATATTATCAGGCGGAATGAATATTTGGCGTTTACTAGCGAACTCACTATTAATTATCTTTTCATTCGCTTCGAATTCGATTATTATGAATACTTACTGTTTATCTACTTTTGAGTACTAATTAAGCTTTTCTGGAATAAAAATATAATAACTACATCTACATTAATACATAATTATTAATTAACACTTTAAACTTTTATAGTTTATCGACGATGCAATTATGCAAACCTCTATGCCACGCTATATGATCATCTCTGTTTAAATTCTTTTCTTTCTGTGAGAGAATAGAATAACCCGTTAAATTTCATTAAGTTATCAAATTGAGCTTAATTAAGAAAAACCTTAATTTGGGTTTGAAATACGTATGTATTTTGTACTTCAAAAAAACTGAACAATTATTCAGCAAAATCAGCCCTGAGATTTATATTTGCAGCAGATACAATATTAAGCAAAAATAATACTACTACTGTAATTAGTTTACTCTTTGATGCAGGGAACTAAGCATCAAGTACACGAACGAATTAAGTTAAGGGTGTTGTTATTTGCACTGTAGAATTTACTCTTTGCACCACAAATTAATTAAAAAAAGTAGAAATGAAATAATTTTAAAGTTACTTAATTACCCTTTAAGTTTTCGAAAATCAATTGTGTTAAAAAATATAACACTTGCTCATTCGGAAATTAGTTTTCGAACCTATTGAAGGTGGTTCAGAAACTAGTTTACGAATGAGTGTTAGATTTTTAAAATTAGTTGTGATCGAAAAACTGACAATCTTCGAAAACTCGTTTCCGAACATGTTGAAGGAGGTTCGCGCTGAAGTGGTTCGGAAATTAGTTTCCGAACAAGTGTTAGGCTTTTGAACACAACTAATTTTGTTTGTGTTGTAAGATTTTTTAGATTGAAAGGTAAATAAGTCATATTGTGTGGTGCATAGATTAAAATATGAAATGCATAAAGTAAATAAAGTGTAAAGAGTAAAAATTATATAGTTCGAATAGCAACTCTGATCCCTTAAGTTAAATTTTATGAAGGTGAAAAATGATACGGAACAAGCCCGGCCTATTTTCAACTTTCAAGATATATTCCAACATCCACAATAGCAAAACCCTAACATTTTAAATAGACCCTACTTGCTTAAAGCATAAGAAATATGATTAATAAATATATAAACTATCCAATATAATGCGATTAAATCACAAGAAACTAAGATAAGATACATTAACTTAAATAAAAGATAGAAATAAATATTTTGTAATCTCATGGACATCACCCCATTAAATTCAAGGGTTGGATTTTAATTAATTATTCAAATTACAACCTTTATTAAAATATGAGACCATCTATATATATTTGAATATGAGGATAGTTTAATTATTACAGTACGCGACTTCCAAATTTTGAAGTAATGAGAATATCACTAGCAAACCTTCTTGACGAAGCCATCATTCTACAATTATACGAACCATTCAATTTTTTATTTTTGTCGTAATTGTTGGTAAAAGCTAGGTAAGGTAAGCACTCACACAATATATAGTTGGCCGTCAGAAAAATAAGACAAATGAAACCAGAAATTTAGGCGCAACGTGGGCATCCTCGTACATGCTGAATATTCAAATTCCAAATAAAATGAAATCTTTAGGATAATTAAATCAGTGTATGTAACACACCTCGTGACTCAATTTTTTTATTTCAATTCCACCAATCTATCCAAAATGCATGCATGAAATTAATTTCATCTTACTTTTTTGTATTTGACTCTATATGTAGTTCACTATTAAATTAATTACTCCTTTCGTTTCATTTTAATTGTTGTTTTAATTTTTTTTATCTAAAATTAACAATTAATTTTATTGAATAATATACGCATCTCTCATATATAACATAAAATTTTATTCACTTATATTTTCCTAAAAAAGAGACAATATTTTCTCTCTCCATATATTTTTAGGGTTTGTGATATAGTTAAAATTGGGAGAAAGAATGTGAAAATATATAAAACAACAAATATTTTGACACAAAATAAAAAAATTAAAACAACAATAAAAACGAAATGAAGGGAATATGAGTTTTTCTTTCAATTTTTTACTTAATTTTCATTTCTTATGCGTTTTAATTTAAGTTTACAATTATTAATTAGTATTTAAAATTATTGTTTAGTATTTAATTTTCAATTTTCTTTATGTCGATGGTAACCTGTCGCCGTTACCGAGGTGCGCACATGGTAAACTCCGCTCCAATGTAACAATATGCAAACCACACTGGAGAGGTAAACCACATTTGAAAAATCAAATGTGATATAGACCCACACCTATTAGTGTTGGTAGTGAGATTTAAACTTGAAACATCTGACCTAAAACTTGCACCACTCCACCACTAGCCCCCCAAAAGAGACTAATTTTCAGTTTTCTATAAAGACAAAAGCTTATGTGGGACTGTTTTACGGGTCAAAATTTGTAAGACGGGGCAAAATTAAATTCATATTCAATGATACATTTGTAATTTCTTTTAATTTGGAGTTTGAATCTAGAACTTGACCCATCTTATGAATTTTGACACGTAAGACGATTTTACACAAGATTCTCTCTTCAATTAATAATTCATTAATTATTAATTATATGGTTAATTGATTGCATCATATATAGTTATAATTTATAATTTAATTTTTTGTTGATAAATATCGACTAAAACTAATTCATTAAATTTTAATTAATTTTCAATTTATAATAAATATTATTAAAACTATAAACTTGAAACATGAAATAGAATAAAAAAAATGTAATAGGAAAATTGAACCGATTGAGCGACTAGTGGTAGTTAAATAAAAAAAAAACTTTTAAAACTAGTTTGAACTATTTGTCTGTTTGTATGAGTTGCCAGTTTATATCGGGTGAATATAATTACCAAAAAGATTAAAAAAAAGGTGAGTTATTAGGTAAGGTGAAGAATATTCATTAGGCCGGACAAAGCATCATTATCGTTATATCAATCAATCGTTGTTGATGCTCTGTTTATGGAATCTAATCACAATTATATATACATACGTGTTAATCATTCATAATCTCAACGAATTTATATAAATATTATCACCTCACGACGAAAAACTAGGTCGAAATCTAATCCCGTCACCTGGGAGGAGCAGTTTTAATGAATTTCTTATTATTTTTGTTTACTCTAATAGGAAAAAAAAATGCAAAAGAGAGAGAAGCTAAAGGCAAAAGTAAAAAAAAAACAAAGATAGAAGGAACTAGAAATGCATGTGTATTGATATGTTTGGGTTGTCGGCCTCGTGCTAACCAGTATTTCAAATTCGACCATCAAAAAGTTTAGGGGTGATAAGGGGGTGGGGTGGACCATGTTAATGTAAGAAGCGATGGTTGGAATAAGTTGGGCGGCTATCTAAAGTCGATTTCACATTTATTTTCAGCAAAAGAATTTTGTGTCCCATCTAATCTTGTCTACCTAAATATTATACTATCCCCCGTTTTAAACGCCCCGTTTCAAACTTTATTCTCCAATCGCCATGTGCCTTCTTTTTTTACCCTTTAATATTATTATTATAAAAGTGGACATTATAAATAGATGTATAAATGTGCAAATATCCCTCAACGTTTATTTTTAAAGTGGTAAAAAAATTTAACAATTAAGTATGCAAAAATGTTTTTTTTTTTATTGAGCGAATAGAATACCCCACAATGTTTCCTCGAGGGCAAATTCACTCTAACGTGTTTTCGAACCAATCATGCCCACAAAAATAATGTTATGGAGCATATATATATATATATATATATATATATATATATCCATTGTTTTTTGGATACATAATTAGTCATTTAAATATGTAATAGTTAATAAAATCAAAGATAATAATCGATTTTCAATTATTATTATCTCCCAAAAGTATTTTATTTAATTTTTTAACATGCATGATGCATGTTAAGTGAAAAGTAATTTTATGTACTATCAAATAATATATTATGCGGAATATTTAAAATTTAACATGTATTTACTATATTATAATATATATGATTAATCACACATAAAAATATCATAATATTTAGTGAAAATAAGTTGGAATATAACAATATATACACACACACAATGATTAAAGTGTAAATGGATAAAAGTACCCATTTCCTTATTCTAAAAACCTATTTTACCCGGTATAACATAATCATCCAATAAATACCCACTTTGTCTAAAATACCCTTAAAAAGTGTTCACATATGGTTGTCTTACACATTTCTTACACAATTGTACTTTGGAACACACAAACAAACATGTAACTGTACTACCAATAGAACATTTTTTTGTCTCTTACATTAAAGTTCGTGTGATTAAAGTAAGAGTGTAGGTACGACTGATAAATCACGAGGAAGTGAAACCAATTCAAATTACGATCGGGATTTCACTGAATACGATCGTGACCTTAAATTATCATATTCTAAGTATTTCAGGATTCGATCGTCGATAATATCGGGAGTCATGTTTATCCCGATCGGAATTAGATCGTGATGTTATCAGGATAAATATCGAAAGTCGTGTTTATCCCGATCGGGATTAGATCGTGATGTTATCGGGATAGATATCGGGAGCCATGTTTATCCCGATCAGGATCCACATCGGGATTCTAAGTATATCGGGATTAGATCGTGATGCGGCCGTGATGTTATTGGGATTCCGATCGGGATTACCCTATCAGGATTCTGATCCCATCGGGATTCTGATCGGGATTACCCTATCGGATTTCTGATCCCATAGACCCAATCGGGATTATAATCGGGATACCCCATCAGGTTTGATCCTATCAGAATTACTCCATCGGGATTATGATCCGGATTACCCCATCGGGTTTTGATAATGACTACCCTATCGAGTTTTGATCGGAATTACCCCATCGGATTTTGATCGGGACTATCCCATTGGATTTTTGATCGGGACTACCCCATCGGGTTTTGATCCCATCGGAATTACCCCATCGAGATTATGATCGGAATTATCCTATCGGGATTTACCCCATCGAGTTTTGAGTACGATTAACAAATCACGATCGAATCATGATCGAAATATAGAAAATCCGATAGTCTTTAGCATATAAATCACGATTGAAATTACAATAGGTTTCAGGAAACCCGATAGTCTTTGCCTGTTAAATAAAAAATCACGATCGTATAATCTCGATCATATAAATCACGATCAGATCACAATCAAAATGACGATACGCTTCCTAGAAACCCGATATTCATATCCCGATGTTATTACGACGATCGTGATAATTTATTGCACGTATGGGGAGTTGGTGGAAATATTACTTTTGAAATTAAATGCTTCTAACTCTCTTCAAAACCTGCAAAAAACCTTCCAAAATTCTTACACATATGGGGTACATGTCCTTCTATATTGAAAAATGAAAACGCAAGGTTAAATAAATAAAACTGGGTATTTATTGAATGGTATTAATAAGGTGGGTAAAAGAGGTTTTTGTATAATAAGTTTGGGTATTTTAATTTTCCTCTCATGATTAAAATAAATATAAGAAATATTCTACGCATTTTATATGTATACAAGTTAGAAAATTTGGATATATTTATAAATCCAAATTATTATCATGTGTATTCAATAATTATATTTTGAATAATGAAAAATACCAACATGCAACTATATATCTTAAAAGAGATTATAATCAATTTCTCGGATAATTTTTTTAATAAATAAAAATATTTTTACTTGTCATAAAAATATTATTGTTGATGGACAATAAAGTTGTTTTCTATTAACTAAAAATACAATTTATTGATTTTGTAATATCCATCAATGATGGGTATATTTATCCCATAAAAATATTTTGTGGACTTAATTGGTGGTAGAAACGTATGAGGGAATCTTCCCTCGAGGTAAACATTGAGCTAGGGTATGTGCCCCATAGAACGTTTTTGTAGAGTGAATTGGTAAAAAAAATGTCTACCCCTCAAGATAAACTGTAAAAGGGGAGTACTTGCACCTTTAATCACCCTATAGACCAATGATGTATACATACATGATGTATAAATTAGAACTAATTAATTCATGAATCATATAACTTGTTGAACAACTTCATCGCAGTGTATTTCAATATAATTTTGTACATGTTGCAAACTTGAAAAATGAAATCATGCAATTAAATATCTAAAAAAAAAAATGTATCTGTCTCATTAATAATATAATTGGAGCATGCCAAAGATAAAAAAATTACTTAAACTCAATGGATCAATTTCTTCAGCATTAAACCCTGAAATGAAAGTGAAAGTTTTGGAGCCGCATAACAATTTTGATGGTTGTTTAGGGCGTCTTCTTTGGAGAGGAGACACCAAATGAGTAAATTGTGGCTGAAACCATCTCCAAAGGCACGGCATTTGTCACGCTATTTTAGGGAAGAGTGTTGTAATTAATATTAAAATTTATTATATATGATAAATTTAATTAAATATAAATGGTGAAATATAAAATTAAATTAGACAAATAAATAAATATATTAAAATGAATAAAAGTACACCAACAATAAAACTATATAAAAATACTATGATAGATAAAAATATATGAAATAAAAATATAAAAATACACATAAAAATATTTTAATAATTATTATGAAATTTTGAATTTAAGTATAGATATCTATTAAATGAAATTTTATAAATCATTATATGTTATCAAGTATAAAATAATAATTGTAAATGAAACAAAAAGAATATTATGGAATATTTTCTTTTGGTGTAGAATTATAGTGCAAACTGTTGGAGATGAAATTGAGAATCTGTTGCAATTTAGTGATAGTGATATTGTATTATAGTAAAGACTATTGGAGATGACCTTAGTAACTAGTATCCATAGCTTGCTATCTAACTTTATCTAAATTTTGTGTATATTTTCTGCTGTAATAAAATCAACTAATTTAATAAAGGGCAATTTGTAATTTAATTATCAATGTTTTGGTATTTGAACATAAATAACTCCAGATTTAAATAATTACAAAATAATTCACATTTTTTCCCCTTTTAACATAAATGCACCCGATTGATTTATCCGGGAATTAACCTGCTGATAATTCGACGGTTGCTTGTTCGTCCTTGAAATCAAATTGGACTACATATTCGTCCTTTTGTTTCAATAACGAATGCTTCTAGGAGATGTATTGATGTACCAGTTAAATTATCGACATGTCAATTCTCGAAAAGTATATCGAATTGAAAGGCACTTTCGTTAAAATGGAAAAGGTGGGAAATTGCTTTGTAATTCTTTAATATTGGATTATTTAATTTTAGTCAAAACACTCAAATGTTGATAATTAAATTGTAATTTTCACTTTAATATATATGTTTTTAGCAACTAACTTAAAATTTATTATTTTTAGCCATTTTTTCGGTGCACATACTTAATTATTCTTCATTAATTAAAAAAATTATGGTACTTATGGCTATAAATGAATCGAGCCGAGTCGAAAACTATAATGTTCAAGTTCGACTCGTTAAGAAATTATTTGAGCTCGAGCTTGATCCGAGCTCGATTCAAGATTTTTTTCCTCTTATTCGAGATCTGCTCGAACAAATATTTGTCATCTTCGAATTTGACACGATCTCAGCTCATGAAATACTAAAAAATTTACTAATTCAGCTCAAGCTCAAATGCTGGAGAAAAAACTCATTTAATTTACATGTTCAAATTCGAGCACGAAAAAAAAAAACTTATTTAATTTACCTATTAGAGATATTTATAATATAACTCATGAACATATTTGATTAAACCTAAGTTCGAACATATTCGCGAGTTGACTGAGTCGAATACTATATTCGAGTTCAACACGATAATTTTATCAATCTCGATTCGAGGCTCAAGCAGCTCGTTTAGAAATTAACAAACTTTGAACGAAATTTTTTTCGAGCCGAGCTCCGAATAGTTCAGGAGCAGCTCTATTCATTTACATCCCTAGTGGTGCTCGATTAGAGTGCACTATTTGGACGCACAAATGAAATGGAGTCGTGCAACAGTACATATTGACATTGTTACACAAGTTGGGTACGCGATTGATTGTAAATTTACATTATTACATAAATTAAAGTACACGACTGAACATAGTCGTGCAACGACATAAATGTACAATACTATATGATTGGGATATATACGACTGAGTATAATCGTACAATAATACAATTTTACATTATTGCAAAATTAGAATGCGTCGTGTACGAGAAATGGATCTTTTGTCCAGTTAACTAAAAATATCCATTTTTAAATTAATAACTAAAAACACTTTTTATTGCGTGAAAATTTCTACGCTGAAGGTATAAAATTACTATACCCACTCATCATTATTTATAAAATTAAATTGACGTCCTCGTGTTTTGACTAATACACACGAAATATCTCCAATATAAACATTTAATTCCAACCTATACGTGACATATTACAAATGTGAGCTTCATATAATAAAAAAACAAAAAAAGTTGAGGCCAGCAGCAGCAGCAGTAGATACGCAGAGAGCGCTAGAATTCACGCAAGCACCTTTCCCAGCAATATTGATATACCGAGATTACCTCAGAGTGACACGTGTGAAGAAGAATCCCACCTGTCTTATTTCTTCATGACTAAGCTTAATGTGGGTTCCACAAGCTGATGTAAGCCCTTTTAAAAGCCAACCAGTGACCCCACCGCAACCCCGGTCCACCAGTAGTGCCGCCTGACTCAAAAGTTTCCTCTCCATGTTAATGTAATTCCATAAATGCCCCTGTATTGGCCCACCACACAGCCCATTGTTTTGTCCATAAATACCGCTCTCCTGTCCATCTACACTTCCCTTTTCCCCTTCTTTCCTCTCCCCCTCCCACTTAACGCTTTTCCGGCCATGCTGTCTGCTTTTCCGCCGTCTCTCTCCGCCGACCACTTTGTCGGAAATCCCTTCGATGCCGGTTTTCCGCCTTGGGAAAACAATGACCCTCCATTTCTCTTTCACCTAGATGAACCGGCTGTTTTCAGCCCACCATTCTCCCAAGAACCGGTCACTTCCAACTCCGGTTCGGACACCCCTAACCCAGCCCCAAGTTCCGGTTCGGATGATTCGAATCGGAACGAACCTAAAACGTTAAGCCCCGGCTCAGGCGATGAGAGCCGGGATAAAATTAAAAAAAAACGGTCCGGTTCGGACGACACTAGTCGCTTAGACGAACGAAAGCGTAGGCGTATGATGTCGAACCGGGAATCGGCGCGGCGGTCCCGCATGCGAAAACAGAAACACTTGGAGAACTTGAGGAACCAAGCGAACCGGCTTAAGCTTGGAAACCGGGAACAAATGAACCGGCTGCGGATGATCGTTTACCAAACTCAACTATTCCGCCACGAAAACGATTGCCTCCGCACCGAGGCGGCGGTGCTCCGGCAAAGACTCTGGGACATACGCCAAGTCCTGGTTGTCCGGCAGCTTCAACAGCTTTTGAATCCCATGCCCATGCAAAATAATCAAATCACCCCGCCCATAATTAATTAATTCATTAACTAAAAAACCTAGCTTGCACATGGATCGAGAACCACTCACTATTAAATATGCATGGATCATCCTCTCTCTCTCTCTCTCTCTCTCTCTCTCTCTCTCTCTCTCTACTGCTATATATGATGCATGTGTAAATTATAGCTAAGCTAGTACTGGTAGAGGTAGAAAATTAGGAATGATTTCCGGACCGGTTAGAGTACATTATTTTGTAATTAGAGAATCATTAGAGTTTTGATTATCTTTTAATTTTTAATATTTTATAAATATTAGAAGTCTTTGTGTCCAAATGCCATTACGTGCGACATTTGTTGTTTCCTTCAATTATTTAAACGAAATTATTCTCCATATTTTAGATCAATGATTAAATATTAAAAGTGTCACACAGTGAAAGCAAAGTGAACGAGTACGAGACAAGGAAAGCGAGCATGCAACGACACTTAATAGTTAATACAATTAATTAATAGAATATTAAATGGTGTTAATTAAAAGTAAATAGTGGAATAAAGCAAAAGCGCATTTTACTGGCATCATCGTGTTTAATTAATTAAAAAGGAATATACGTTAACACAATCGCGCTTCTACACGGTAACCCACTATGATCCGGACAATCTTACAAAAAATTAATGATGAATATACAGTAAATAATTAAATTATTGAAGTCAGCACCTCTTAATATTATACACAGCATAATAATTAATTTACATAATAATATTAAATGGGGGTTGTGTTGTGTTTTGTGTATTGTGCATTGTGCTGGTAGGTCTATTGTCACAATCGTAAGCATTATTTAGAATCAGAAAATATGCCTGCTTGCCACTTTATTTATTCTGGTAAAAAAAGACTTTTGCTTACAACATTGATTGATGGAGAAAACACTAAAAACCAAGAATTTGGTGAATTTCTATTTCTCGTCTTTTTTGACAAGTATAAACTATAAAGAAATCTTTATTCGATAGGGAAAATTGATAAAGATATCTTTCAATATAAATTTTAAATGTGTTTCAGAAGATATGATATGGCCGAATATGTCATTATCGATCTGTGGAAATTGAAAATGTTGATGTTAATATTTCTCCATCTTTTAAATTTCACACTATGAGAATATTACAGTCACACTGAATATATATATACATATATATGTATGTATATATATATATCAATCTAGCTCGTGACAATTATACATATGCTATGGAATATAATAATCAATACTACTATTTTATTATAATGATTAATTAAAAATATTATATATATATATGTAGGCGCTAGATATACAAGTACTCATTGAACAAAATAGCCACTTTACTTTTATATTTTTTCAAGCTAAAGTGCTAACCACACACACACAGAGGGCAGTTCGATGATTATTATTTTTATGATAAAAATTATAAAGAAGCTTGTATATCCAAATGAACATGAATAAATAACCTAAACTTCGTAAAAGATATGTATAATGAGTTTATATGCTGACATTAATTAATTAGAATAATACAAATGTATAATATATATGATATTAATGGTATATCTTAATTGTTGCAAACATCTCGCTCAGTCCACAATAGAATAGAAAGAAACCAAAATTAGTTGAAAATTACATAATGTTGGAGTTGGACTAACAATCAATCAGAGACGGCGAATGTGATACTTTTTTTTCTCGTGAACAAACAATTCCACAGATATCAAAGTATCAAAATCCACTTCTTTTTTCTAATTACATTTTCCCTTCGATAATCTTGATTTATTTTCGATCAAAGTACAGATAAGATTGAAGCTTTAATCTTTTAATAATCCAATTTGATGGATGCTTTATGATTCTAACAATATACATAAAATTAGCGGCCCATGACGTCGTGAAATTGACCACTTAACTTAATAGATATACATGCTCACATCACTTCCATATTTTATGGCTTTTATTAATTAATTAAAAAAATTATTTGTGATTAAGTAAGGCTAAATCGTGATATTAGTGGGTAACTAAAAACAGATATTTTATGTGCAGGTGCGACGGATATTCCCCTCATATGTGGTCGTTTAATTGGGCTTTGAACTATAATATCTGAGAATAAAGGTACATTATGTAAAAGCATATTGGTGTGGTTAATTTGTCATAGAAATTTATGTGTTTTTTTTTAATTAAGTAGACTTCCACTTGCAAGTTGCAATACGAGAAAATAATTGTGACAAGAACTCCACAATTCTAGTAGAACACTCCCAAAATGCTAAATATAATATTAGGATAATATCTTATATCAATAGACGTCATAAGCATCTTACACGAGTTGAGCATTAATTTGTAATATATATGTATGTTTTTTGGGATCAAATTAATGGCAGAACTGGTACGTAGAGTTAGTCTTGGCAGTACTACAAAAACTCTAATATTTCTCTCATGTTATGTAAGAATTGAACCTTTTTTTTTCTCTTCAAATGTGATTTTAGATGGGAAAGATAGTACACACATTTAAATATAATTTGAAGACAACATTGTGCATAGTTAGGACAAAGTTCATGTCTCGGGTACTAAAAATAAATATTTAATTTGATCAATTTCATTGCCCTAGCCTTTCACAAAGTAATAATATGATCCATATCATTTACATAAAAAATAAATAAAACAATTAATAATTGATCTTAAATAATATCAATATAGTACTGCTGGTGAAATTCCACGCATGATTCCGGCAAGGCAACTCACCAATCCGTTGGCAAATTTCCAATTGCATGATAGATTTGTGAGCAGTTTATATATAAAAAAGGCTAAACAGCAACACGTACCAGCTAAAATACAGGACCAATTAAAGGCTAAACAGCAACAACCATTTGGGCGGATTAGATCCCCTAGCTATGTCCAATCTCGTTTCACTTGGTGTGTCATAATTAGATTTTATTTTTAATTTTTTAAAGAAAATGTTAACTGGAGATGGATGAATCCTAAGTAAAAAAAAATTAAATTAAATAAAATCATAATAAATTAAAATTAAAAAAAAAACAAAAACAAAGGTTTGATTCAGGAAGAAAGTGTAACAGGTGATCCGGTATGCCATTTGGGACATCAATGTCTAGTAATTCAAACCCATAATTAACTACTGAGGTAACTAATATGCACATTCAGCACATACACTAGCTAATTCTTAAAAAAAAATTGCAATTGTTTAGATTCGATTAAATTATTCCTTAAATAAGATTTTGAAATTTGTTTTAATTTTAAAAAGAAAAATAATTTTGAGAGATATATAATATATCTTCCTTTCTTCGAATTGAAGTTATAAAAGAGACAGGGTATATGGGCTTTTTAAGGAGAATCATCGGAAAATAGATATAATCTTGATACGTAAAGCATATATATATATATATATGTGCATGTGCATGTATGTGTTACTTATCTCAACGTGTCATGTTTTGATGTAACAATTTTGGGATTGGACAGCACTGTTCTAGATTTGCTGAAACATCAACGGATTCAATGCTCCGCTTTCCAATTTAATTTATACTCAAAATTATAATCCATCTTAAAATACTCAACAAACATTATTTTTACTTTTATCGAATATTAATCTCTCAGCTCCACCTTTTCTAGAAACAGAGATAGAATTCGCTACTGTAGTACTTCACAAGGAATATACATATGTCTTATATATATAGTCAGTTAAATCACAATTTAGGTTCATTATTAAGTTCAATTTATGCCTGTTTTATTTACTTATTTATCTGAACACAGGTCAAATGTTTGAATTTCGATGAATTGGTGACAGAAACGGCTTAAAATAAATGAATTCGATAGTGGAAGTAGATCAGCTAGATACTTAATTTTACATTAATAAGCCACTATAATTTTGTAAGATCAAACTTAGTGATCTCATATTTATTATAGATTTAATTGGGCCCAATCAATTTGACACTATATATTAACTGGGTGAAAGTGGTTTTGCTTTGTTTTTTTTTTTTTTTGTTTTGTTTTTTTTTGCTGAGATATAGATAAGATTATTATTATTTGACAGAAACAGCACACGGTATTCCGCAAACCCTAATGTCATTATCTTTTTGAGTTTGCCGTGTTCATTGTAGTCAACATTCTCTATTTCACTATTGTGTTTCACTATTAAATTCAATATTTTAAACATATTCATTAAAAAATTAAAATTTATTATAGCATAACCAATCATAAGCAATTGAAATTTTTAAAAATTACATACCCTAATTTTGGAACAATCTACCCTGTTAATCAATTATATTGGCTAAAAAATAAAAATAATTATTAAAAATTAAATATGTACACTAAATTATATTTATAAGACTAAACTAAATCATAACAAATTGAAATTGAAGAAAAAGAAATAGGATACCAAGTGAAATAGATGATTGCATTTGAGCTAATAATATACTTATACTGTCTTTATATCATAAGCGTACCGAATATTTGTCTACCCGATATAAAAAGATCAAGTAACTAATACCATTTCAATCATGACCGAATCAAAAGTGAGAAGTGAGAACAGTAAAAAAATCAGAATATTAGTAAAATGCTGAATTGAGGAAGGCTGGTTTTCTACTAATTAATTTGCTGTTGATTTCCATTAGTACAAGGTTTTTAGAGAAAGCCCTCTAGCAAAGTTACTCAATCTACCTCCAAATTTGATTTTTTTATTTAATTTTTATTCACAAATCTAATTCATAATCTGGACGTTAGTTATTTAATATTAATTTATAGGCATAACAAACACACACACACACACACACACATATAAACATGTTAATTGATCGATATTGTTATTACGTACAATAAAAATTGAGGTAGGTAGGTAGCTAGCGGGAATTCCTAAGGAAGGATTTGCAGTAGTACCTCTCCTTAGGGATGTGTGGAAGCTTCGAGAAGTTGACAAAATTATCAGTGACAACATTACATGAGTGCTTGCAAGAGAAGAAACTGATCTTGCTCAAACTCATCATCTTCTCCTTAAACATGTGATGATGATCATCATGATCTCCCTTGCTGCAATATTTTAATGCCGCTAGGAACGGATCATCCCGCCACCGGCTTTTCCGCGGCGTGCACGGCGGTGGTGGAGCGATGGTCCTGACCTCAGCCCTCACGTCGGAGCCGCCGCCGATTAGATTTTCCGACAGATGATCATGATCGAACCCCCTCATCATCCCCATATCCCAGGTCGATTTCGGAATTCCTGGCTTTTCTTCCCACGAAAATGGGACGTATCCTTGCGATCGGATTTTTCTATGATTCATTACAATAATATTCTAATTAATTTTTCATTAACAAATGTATGGCATTGTATATCAAGAAATGGATTTATCATTTTATAATTCAAGCGTTGCTTGTGAATTTATTTGTACGTGTATTTTGGGTTGGTGAACTGTTTGGGGAAATGTAATGATTTTTTATGGAACATTTGTTTCAGATATGTTAGGCTGTCGCACTCAAAATTGGACCAAATATTTTATTTGTTGAGAAAATCCTCCGGTCCACAATTCTGTTGAAAAAAAATCCTAAAATGTGCTCTGTGTGTGTGTGTGTGTATCTGGAGGATTTTATTTCAAATAATATTTGGAAGAAAAGGTGACATAGAAGCAATTAGTTCGTAATTAAAATGTGACGTAATTTGATTAGGGATAACTATAAGTAGTAATCAACGTTTGAGCTTTTTACATACTTTTGTCTTAAAATTCAAAGATTACATATCATTTGTACAAATGAACACTTTAGAGAAATTTCCCGGCCTCCCAAATGGTCAAATGTTGACATGCACTTTCGGAAATTTTGTACGTTTTGAGAATTTTATTTGTATATATACTTCATTAATAAATGTATATAGATCACCTTATATAGGTGAATACAAATTACATAACATCTATAGTACATAAAATAGATGTTGAATAACTAATCTGAAGCATTAACTATAAAAGTGTAAAAATACTTCCGGAAATCTTGTACGTTTTGAGATTTTTTTTTTGTACATATATTTCATTAATAAATATATATAGACCACCTTATATAGGTGAATACAAAACATAACATCTATATATATATAGTACATAAAATAGATGTTGAATAACTAATATGAAGCATTAACTATAAAAGTGTAAAAATACTTCCGGAAATCTTGTACGTTTTGAGAATTTTATTTGTATATATATTTCATTAATAAATGTATATAGATCACCTTATACAGGTGAATACAATACATAACATCTATAGTACATAAAATAGGTGTTGAATAAATCTGAAGCATTAACTATAAAAGGCTAAAAATACTAAAATGTTGGGTACTAAATTATAATTAACCCGTATTATATTATAAGGTTAATCGTCAAATTAATCATCACATTTTCATCATTTTGTATATTAGACACCACATTTAAACTTAGTCAATTACAACATGTTTTAATTTGAATGGGATTAAACATCTTCAAATTTTTCAGCATGTTAAGTATGACATATCTGGTCTATAAGCTATGTTGGCAGCTACGTCAGCACACATGTAAAAAATAACGCCGATTTTGTTATTTTATTCAACATCTTTTCTCTTTTAAAAACAAAAAAAAATATAAAAATGATTTTCTCAGCAAAACAGAAGAGAAAATAACAAAAAACAACATTGTTTGTTACACTTGTGTGCTGGTGTAGCTGTCAGTGGGGTTTATAGACCGTACACGTCGTACTTAATTGGCTGCAAATTGTAAATGTTTAATCTCATTCAAATTAAAACGTAGTGTTGTAATTTACTAAATTGAAATGTAATGTCTAATTTGCAAAAAAGTTGAAAATGTGATGATTTATTTGACAATTAACCTTATAATATACTTCATTCGTTTCTGAATAAGTGTCATTCTAACATTTTATTTTTGTTTCAAAAAAAGTGTCATTCTACAGATTTGAGATAGAAATTCACATTTTTCACACATTTGCCCTCATTTAATACATTCAAACATCTATATTTAGGTAATTTAATTAAAATTTATTAATTTATGTGCATTCATCTAAAATGACATATATATAGAAACGAAGTGAGTATTGTTTTATGATTGTTGAGAGTTGAGTCTAATGGAAGCGCTTAATATTCCCGATTCTTTAAGTCCTGACCAACATTATGAATAATTTGTAGCGGATTTTAGATTACAATTTCTATTAGATTATTATAATTTTTAACCACTTATAGATTATAATCACTTACTTCTGTCTTTCTGTAGATTTTGCAGCCATCACTACTCTCGATTTCTCTGTCATGCATGTATGAAATCAAACAAAATAACAAGAGATTGAGACAAACATGTTTAAGTATACGAATTAATTATGTCGTTGATTAGTTTGGGGGTTTTTGTAAATAGACAAGAAATGGGTGTGGTTGTGCAGCCAAATTTGAGCGAGGATGGACAATGAAATTGCAACCATGATTTTTTTTGGATTGTTATTTAAGAAAGGAATGTTAGACATTTAGTCAAGAGTGCGATCTTAAATGATGATTAGTTTCAATGTTTTAGGCTAACTAAACGTCTACTTGAACTTCAAAAATTTTCACATAATTCTTGAAACATCACCAATATTGACAGTCACAAGTTGTTGGTGTTTCTTTATAAGACAAGAAAATATTTTAAAACTGAAAAAGACATGTGGGGGGCCGGTTAGTGCTTAGATTTCAGTGTGTTGAGTTGTATCTATATAGTATTGTTCGATATATACGTGTAGGAGGTGAAAATTTTAAAATATTATATATAACATTTTTATTATTTTTTATATATTTATTTAGTTTTGAAATCTTATGAAATCCAAAATTAGATAAAGTATTTAAATAATAAAGATATTATTATATGATAAATATTAAGAGTCTTTGACAACAAATAAATATCTTTCAAAAGATATATATCAATTTCCAACAACCAATGAGATAGTGTCACATCAGCTCTAGATCTCTTTTCCTACAACTATAAATAGAGTCTCCATATCAGTTGAAAATCACACCAGAAGTCATTTGAAAAGTTCAAGAATTTGAGAATTTCCATAAGTGAAATTCTCTCAGATATTCAAGGCGAGGCGTTCTTGTGACATTCAAAGGCGAGGCGTTCTTGTGACATTCAAAGGCGTTCTTCACCAAAATCAAACCAAAGAAGGCGTTTGATCCACAAGCAAGACCATTTGAAGAGTTCAAGAATTTGAGAACTTCCATAAACCAAAATCAAATCAAACCAAAGAAGGCGTTTGATCCACAAGCAAGACCATTTGAAGAGTTCAAGAATTTGAGAACTTCCATAAACCAAAATCAAACCAAAGAAGGCGTTTGATCCACAAGCAAGACCATTTGAAGAGTTCAAGAATTTGAGAACTTCCATAAGTGAAATTTTCTCAGATATTCAAAAAAATCAAACCAAAGAAGCGTTTGATCCACAAGCAAGACCATTTGAAGAGTTCAAGAATTTGAGAACTTCCATAAGTGAAATTCTCTCAGATATTCAATGCGTTCTTGTGACATTCAAAGGCGTTCTTCACCAAATTCATCTCGAAGACGACGTTTGATCCATAAGCAAGGCAGTCAAAGACGTTCTTCATCAAATTCATTCCGAAATTAGCGTTTGATCCGGAAACAAGGCGTCGGCCCTCCGAGTTAACGTTATCAAGACTAAAGATCAAGTCAAAGAAGATCGATAATACAAATATTCCTCGAAAACTTCAAGGAGACAAATTTACTCTGAAGATTTCAAAGACCGTTTGAAAATCAAGTTTTGAATAGAAGAATCAGAGGAAAAATAGAGATTTGATCCATAAATTTATATTTTTGATCCTAAATCATTTTATTGTACACTGTTTTGTATTTTACCAAATTAAATACAAAAATTTGTGTTACAATACGATATACACTTTATAAGATGGTTAATTAATTATTAAATATATAGGTATATATATGTTGTATTTGTAGATTTTTTTAATTGATTTACTGTGTAGTATCAAGTTTTGTCGCGTGTTAATGTGCAATATTACATTGGTTAGAGAAAATACGTCTGTATTTATTTATTTTGTTGTGTTATGTCAGTTTAAAAAAATTAAATATGGGCAAATTATTCTGTACAACAGTTCTATAATTTTTATTTTATTTTATGAAATAGGTACTTTTCAATTTTATAATTAATAATTTTTTCCTTTAATATAAGATTTATATATAATTGGTGTACGCAAGACCAATCCTTGAATATGTGTTAGTGTTAGATAATAAGCATATATATAAATCTTTTCATGTTATTTTATCCATATGGACAAGAACATGATTACACAAGGCTATATTACTCTTAGAAAGGATAATTGATTTGTAATATCTTATACACTTTTTTTTAATTGGGAAAAAGAAGAGTGCTGAATTTTGAGTGCGAGATATATCTCATTTATAGATAATTGGTTAATTGGGTATAAGCATGCTTATATATCTACATGTGCTCATTTTTATGCACTTGTTATTTATTTTTTATTTTTCTATTGACGGTTGCCTGATAATTAGTTAATTACATGAAGTTATGGATATTTTTTACATAGATATGTTTGTCAAATATTTTTTGGACACTCGATTTTTCTTGATGGATACTCTTTTTCCTTCAAGTTTTTTCCTACTTCGGGTTTTTTCTGTAGGTTTTGATGAAGCCATGTGTTTTCGTTTTGAAACTCTGTTTTGCTTTCCTTTTTTTATATATACAATTTATTGAGGATGATTTTTACAAGAGCCACTTGAACTTTTAAAAAATTTATTTTAGTCATTAATTTTAAAACATATTTATTTTAGCTACTTTGGACGAAAATGTCCCTCTGCGCGCTGGCACTGCGCGCATCACGCAGGGGTAAAATTGTCATTCTGACTAAAATAAATATATTTAAAAATTAGTGGCTAAAATATTTTTTTTTAAAGTTCAAGTGGCTAGTTTTATATATTACCACTTTTTACAATGTTATATATCGAAACAATAATACTCAAGGGGGAAGGAACCGAAATTAGTAGAATGCTAATGAAAATATTTTATTTATTGATGTACTAATATACATAATATTACAAAATATATATAGACAAGAATCTAAAATCCCAGCTTAAGACTCAACTAATGTTATATATCGAAACAATAATACTCAAGGGGGAAGGAACCGAAATTAGTAGAATGCTAATGAAAATATTTTATTTATTGATGTACTAATATACATAATATTACAAAATATATATAGACAAGAATCTAAAATCCCAGCTTAAGACTCAACTAATGCGCATGACGGCATGATATTTCATGTTATATATTTTGTCATTCATTTTTGTGTTTCACTATTAAATTATGATTTTTTTTTTTCAATTTTATCTTTTCGTGCTTTGACTTAATTTTACTATTATTAATTAACTCAATTCTACCCAATTACATTATATAATTATTTGTTAGAATTTATTTTTAGTTTTTAATTAATCATTTTTTTGTCATGATTGATTATTTCCCAATTAGAATTTATAGTTTTTTTTAATTCAATTTTATTGTTGAATAGGGTTGATTATGACTTAATTAGTAATTTTTATACTAACTATTATTAAAATCATAGTTTTGATAGTGAAATAGTACTGAATGTAATAATAAATTCGAACTGCAACTAATGTCAATATATAATTAAAAAAGAAATATGATTCAAAAGATGGATTATCTATCAATATAAATCTTGAAAAATTGATTATCTATCAATTCAAGGTTTTAAAAAATCTAAAACTATCATTTTTAGGCTCCAAGATTTAGCATCGTTAAAATTTCATCCAAGAAAAGAAGGCATTGGTTCTTAAATATCCATTTGATCTAATTCATACATAATATTCTTTGTAATGAATTTGAAGAAAAATTTACATAGGTTTTTATTAATCAAATTGTAACGTCCCAATTTCAATTTTAATAGAAAAAAGCACGTTAATCATACTTTTCTTTAATAAAAACTTTATTTGAAATACCACGGAAGTTTCAAAACATATTTTGGCATTTAATACAGAAAGATGAAGTCAAAAATAAATTAAGTATTTAATCATGTTTGACCACTTGACCGCCATCATCACATTTTGTCCACTATATATGCATCACCCGAGACAACACCTGAAAAGATAATTAATTTTTGGAGTGAGTATTACTAACTCAGTGGGGAGTATCCAATTATCCAAACTATATATAAAACAGAATAATATGTGAATAGTAGAGGTGCTTAGTCTGTAGACCAAATCATGTAGCTCGGAGGCTCTACATGATAACTCGAAAGTTCTGCGTGATAGCCTGGAGACTCTGTGTGTAGCCTAAAGGCTCTGCGTGATAGCCCAAAGGCTCTTGCTATGTTGTGACATCACACACATTCAGTAAAACACATAGAAAGGATAACATGGACAATTTCAACGTGAAACGACACCTTGACCTTGATCTTGATATTAACTGATTAAGTTGTGCGCGCCTGACAGGAGGTTTATTCACCTCTAAGATTCATTTCAATATTTATAAACTCGCATCATGCCTACAAGTGTATAAGCATATGATTGTAGATATGATGATACGAGGTCGATCCATAGGGAAATGGAATAGAATTTAGACAATGCAAATACCACAACAATAGATGAGCAAAATATCCAGACTTAAAATAAGGAGAGGGTGTGTTACTTTTCTTATCACAAAACCAAACAAAAACAAAAGACATAAACACTTTAAACAACAAAAGTTATCAAGATAAATAGTACTCAATGGATGAAACCAAACAAGGGGAGCTTTGAAGATGGTAAATAAGGCGAAACTCTAGAACATGGCTACACAATGCTCACATTAATCTACAACAAGGGATTACACACACATATATGCAACGTTCATAGATAGGAAGACCACGAATATAGTAAGAACATCTCTCGAATATCTCTTAAATTGCGAATGCGACAAGGATGGCTATCTCTAACGCATTCCAAGGTTGCACCTACCAAAGGCTCTAAGGGTCACATTTCCTTCCACATAATGACATTCGACTAAGAAGACAAATACGTAGATTCGATCCAAGCATGCTTATGATCACGGGATTGACTAGATGCAAGTGATTCATACATGTGATGCTTGTAAGATGGCCAACCAAACAACATCAATCAAGCCCTAGTATAGATCAAAATCTTGACAAAGCAATAATATATATATATATATATATATATATATATATATAAATCCCAAATTAAAGATCAATGTTCACATTGCTTCACCATATCCTAGAGCCCTAAGGCTCTTACCAACCATATTCACAACAAAATCAAGATTACAAATAGAGGAACAAAAACCCATTCTAAATACAAGATTAAGAGAGGAGAAGAAATGATAGAACCAAATGTAGAATACTCTTCTTCAATCTAATGGCTTGAATCTTCAAATAAATGGTTGAATCCTCCCCTTTCTTCTTGATCTTCAAAAATCCCCAAATGTGATGTATTTCTTATGTATTTTTCGAGTTCTAGGGTCGATTGGGATCTGTTTAAAATTCCCCAAAAATATACATAAGTAGTGGACCAATAATGGAGTGCCAAAGGTCAAGTTTTGAAATCCGTCAAGGCGAAACGCGACCCCAGGTGATCGCGTTTTGGGGTCGGGTTTGGACTGAAGAAAAACGGCTCTCTGAAGCTTGCACAGAGTGACCGAACGGGTCGCGCTTTAGTGTCGCGCTACTCTTTGCTTTTGAAGCGCGACCTGAGGTGATCGCGTTTCTGGGTCGCGCTTTCCTTTGCTTTTGAAGCGCGACCCCAGGTGCTAGCGTTTTGGTGTCGCGTTTGATCCGAAGGAAATCCAGTCTCTGAAGCTGTCAAAGCGCGACCAATGGTGTCGCGTTCTGGGGTCGGACTGCAGGGCGGTCGTGGCGCGACCTAAAGTGGCTCGCGTTTGACCATTTTGCTTGTTTTTCTTGTCTTTTCTCGTCTCTGTGCAAGCGTTGATCGATCAATTCTCAACCTGACTTCTTTTTGCATTTGTTTTCCCCAAAAATTCCCTATATTGGTCACATTTACACAAAATAAAAGAAAACGCAATATATACAAAAATCACAACATATATACAAGAAAACTAAGTTCAAATGCACTCTAAATGAGTGCAATTTATGCACTCATCAGTGCCTTGCCTATAAATTATTTATCTTGAATTAATACAAAAAGATTGTTAGTGCTAATGCATAGCACTAAGAAAAGATACACCACTAAGGAGGATATTGGTAGTACCATGCTATACACTAAGCTATTTTTATCAAGTGCTCTACTTTGCACTTGCTATAGTAATTGATTATCATTATCTTTATGGTATAGAATCATCACCAAGTATTTGGTTTTTTCAAGTGCAAGTTTACTGTTCTGAACAACGTTCATAAAGATATACATGAACGTGATCTGAACTTCCTGAAGACAGCTCAAGTAAGAAGTTTGAATTGAGCTGAAAATGAAGATGATTGTGCATCATGCCACAACCGAGATTGTTCAACATGCTGAGCACTACTGCCAGCTAGCTTGAGTGATAACCATAAGTCAGTTTGTGAACATACAAGAGATTCCGCTGTGCTACATGATATGAAGATTCAGAAATCAACAATATTTATTAAAATATTTGTGAACGTTTGCATGAACATCCTTTGTCCAGATTATTCTTCCAAGATCATTGAAGTTGTTCGAAGATTACCAACCAATAAGATATTCAAGATCGATATAGAAGGTGTCTTATTCAGCTTGGAGAGCACAAGATTGAAGATAAGGCAGAAGTCTAAAGATTGAAGGATTCTAACAAGACAGGTCCTCGATTCTTGAAGCTATATAAGAAAATTTCCTTATTAGATTTATGATAGGATTAAGACTTCCGATTTCCTTTTTAAGGCTATATTCTTGTCTTATAAATAGCTCGAAATCAGATCTTGTTAGAAGGGACACTGAAGGATTGAATACACTGAATCGATAGATTATGTATAGAATTCTTAAGATCTCTAATTGTTTAAAGAGCCACATACTTTTGGTTGCTATTATTAGACTAGAGATTAGTGTTCTAGTCAGAGTGTAGTGAAACACTTTTCATACACTGTCAAAAGGAGTCTCGAGAGAGATTTTCTATGGGAATTAGATAGGTAGAAATCTAGGCTATGAGGGGAGCTCATAGTTCAATTCATTAAAAAAATGATGTTCGAGTCGAACGGGTATTGAGTGACGTGAGATCAACTGCATGTAAGATCTCTAGTAAACGGTATATCGGAGTAGTGAATTGTTTTTCACGGACTTGAAAAGTTCCGCTGACGTAGATCAGTTGATCGAACATGGTTACTAATCTATTGTGTGCTTTACTTTTTGTTGTTTCTTTAAAGTTCATTATAACGTTCGTAAACATTATCTATAACGTTCTAGAACATCTTCAAGAATGTTTGCAGAACATATACTTTATACGAGGTGTGCACTTTCAAAGATCACCGGGATGAAAAAAAAAAGATAATTAGTTAATTATCTCGTGAGAATAAAAAGATAGAACATGTGAACTTAAAAGAAGAAAACTCAAGCTTTAGATCTCTCTGACTTCGGTTTTTGGTGTGAGAAAAATAGAGAGGTAGAGCTCTATATTTATACTAGTAGATTAGGTTTTAGGCTATGTTTCATAGTTATCTCTAACTACTTGATAAGACCAAGAAATGATAAGACTTTGGAAGTTTAGAGATACAAAAATTATCGACGTAAAACTGTCGTGGGGATGAAGAGGAAAAATAGCAATTTTGAATTTGAGTTTCACGACAATTGGGCTTGTAATTTGGGCTCGAGATTGCCACTCTAAATGGGCTAGAAAATTTGGCTAAAAATGCAAATGCCTCTAATCAAAATGGGTTCTCAGAGAAATAAAAATACTATATGCATGCTCATGATATTAATTATCATAAATGCTATAATTTTCTTAAGTGCGACTTATTGACTTAAGTAATTAATATCACACATAGAAAAATAAAATAAATAAAATATTTAGTAAAGAAAAGTGTAGCAATTTAAATATTAAAAAAAGTTGGGTCGCTACATCAATATGATGTCTCACATCGGTGGGAGAACGAAAAAATGATGAGTATATAAGTGGGTTCAATGGTCTCTCTAACAACTTGAGTTAACCATTTTAGCAATGCGAGGACGGATACCAAGTAATTGCTAATGGAGCCTATTGTGCCTTCATTTCATTGTTGGGCCCCACCCCCGTGGGCCTGGGCATTGCACAATTGAATTAAGTAGAAAAATAAATCAATTTTGACTTATGAAATCGTTGCATCTCTCGCGACAGTCTACACCGGGCTGATCCTAATGATTTAGGGGCTTGAGTCGAGGTGAAAAATGAGGCGTTGATTTTCATCTTAAATATTGGATTTATGATTACAAATAAAAATATACTATTTTTGTCCATGATTACAAATTAAAAGGAAAAGGAAAAAAATGGGTGTTGTTTGTGGCGATTTTGGCATAAAAAAAATTATATTCTTGAGTTGAGATGAAAAAAATGAGACCCTAATTTTCATTTTATAATATATTTGGATTTATGATTATAAAGAAAAAAAGACTATTTTTTATATTTATAATAAATTTAAAGTCAGGATTACAAATTTAAAAAAGAAAAAAGAAAAAAAATGGGTGATGCTGTTTCGGGGGCATGCATAACAAAAATTAGATTTAGAATATAAAAAGAAGAAAAAAAAACTAATAAAAATTGAAAACTGGACGAGAAAAGAAAAGAAAATGGTATAAATAAAAATTGAAAACTAGACATAAAAACTTAGCCAAAGGGGATTTGATCCTTTTACCCTCTCCAATTAATATACACACTCTAACCACTAGACAAACAATGTATTTTTAAAAAATTAACAGCTATAAATATATATAATATTAAAACGAATTTTGGGCCCCTAATTTTTTCGTAATTTTTAAGGCCTGAGACAACCGATTCACTTGCCTGATGCAAGGAGTGGCCCTGAGTCTACAAGAGTTCATTTCTCAGTTTCTCTCTCTCCATTCCTCATCCCTAGGGGTGGCAAATCAGACCTGTGACAAATTCAGGCTTCGGGTCAATTCTTTTAGGTCGAATTTATTTCGGGCTAATTTTTTAGGCCCGACCTCGCCTGAAAAGGTGGGTTGGGCCTAGTGCAATTTTTAGCATTTTAGGCCAAAAGTCCGACCTGTTCGGGTCTCTCTCATTTTTGGATCGGGCCGATCCGAAATTATTTCCGACCTAATTTTTTTGACGGGTCGGGCCGGGCCGAAATTGCGGGCTCTACTCATCCCTCTTTCTCACACATACACATGCGCGCGTCTTCTCTCCACGAGAGTTCTTTTCTGTCAATTGATTTTTGTTTCTTTCCCCCTTGCGTACAAAACTTCAATTATGTTAAAAAAAAAAAAAAAAACACTATGTGCATGTCCACCCGCCAAGGAACAAGGCTTCATTCACTTTACATGTAATTACATTTGAGTTTTTTTAATACTAGTAGATAGACCTATGTATTCTTGTTTTGACATGTAATTGTTTTTAGATGAGTAAATAGTATTTTTCATCTAGTGAATGGAATTGTGATGGATTTTCGTTTGCTTAAGAGAGAGAGAGAGAGAGAGAGAGAGAGAGCTCTTGTAAGAGAGACGGCGATTTCATAATTCAAAATTGAACTATATTTTCTACTTAATTTTATGGTTAATTATGATTAAATATAAAAAAAATTTACACTATTTGCAATTTATAGACACACTTCAAAATTTTGTAATTTATAATACAAACTTTCATGTTTACAAAATAGACACCCTTAATTTTTTTTTATGCAGATAGAAACTGATATGACACAAAAATTATGTTGTTTCATAATGAGATGGAAAATATTATCCACCTCAGTGCAAAACAACATCATTTTGTGAATGCATGAAGAACGTAGAGAAACATATATATTTTTGAATTGTTTACTTATTAATTTTTCCAGGCGTAAAACGATGTCGTTTTGTGACAAGATGGAAATATTATCCTCATAAGCACAACACAAAATCATTTTTTCTCCATGTCAGATTTTTGCTCACAAAATATAAAATAAAATTGAGGGTGTCTATTTTGTAAAAAAAAAATTACAAGTTTTTGTTATAATTGGAAAAATTTAAACTTTGTGTCTAAATTATAAATCGTGTTTGTGTATTTAATTGTAATTAACTTTAATTTAATTAATTAATGTAAATTTGTGCAAGTTTTTTTAATTTAATTGTAAAGAATATTATGTGTTGAGATGACATAGATATTTAGTATTCACATCAAATTCTGTTGAATGAAGTTTCAATGGTGTTAAATTTTAAAGCCTTAAATCGATATGATTTATTTTTCGGATGTTGAATTGATAATTTTGTAATAAAATAATATGAATTGGGCCATCAAAATTGAAATTTTGAAATTTATATAAATGGGCTCAAACTAAATGATACGGCCCTTAAAATGCTAACCCTAAACCTAAATCGACGAGGACTACAATATAAACCACTGCAGCTGCTCCATTTTTATTTATCAACATATCTAATTTTTTCATCCTTTCTAAATGAATTTTTCATTTCCTTGAATTATTTTTTCATCGTTTTTTCGTATTTGGATTTGATTCTTAGAGGCGATGAAGATAGAAACATTTCTCGATGCTGAGATATGGACTTTATAATATATGCTGAATTTTATGCGTGTCTGAGCCGCTGCTAAATTTCATCTTGGTTACTTTTTGTTGTATAATCTGTTTACATTTATTTTGTTTCAATTGATTTTTTGAATGGGATTAGCGATGATTATAAATAAATTCCTCGTTCTGAATGCTAATTGGCATGACAGACTCATTATACACCCATAGAATCTGAGCGATCCCTTTCTTTTTCGAATTATTCTTTTTCGGGTTTTCTTTTTTACTTTAATTTAATTATTAAAGGTTTTTTTTTTGTTGGGTTTCGACGTTTTTTCATAAAGATAATAATATTTTTCCTGCTCATTATCTGGTTTTTTTTATTCATGTTCGTGTTTGATTGTTGTTTTACTCTTCCGTAAATGTAAACTAATTTAATTATGGTTTCTGTTTCACAGATTCAGTCATTTTTTTATACTATTTTAACTATTGAATTTGACAAGATTTTGAGCCCCTCTTATTTTTATTTTGCCTAAATACAATTTAATTATGAATGTTTTACTGTTTCAACAAAATTTAATCTAATATTTTAATAATTATAATTTAATTCTCTTTGTTTTGCTGTTTTAACAATAAATAAATAACAAGATTTAATAGTTACCAATAATTCATGAACGTTTAAATATAAAAAGATCCAATATTTTAATAGTTACAAATAATTTTCGACATGTCTATGTTTTAAAATGATCCAATATTTTAATAGTTACAAACAATTTTCAATATTTTTATGTTTTTATTAATTTTAGTCTATCATTTCTTTTAGGAGTGTTCCTTAATTACTATCCTATTTTGTAACTAAGATTGTGTTAATATATTCTTATTGATTGCTGAAAAATAAGGGTAATATAGGATAATTGCATATGAATTGTCCTTCAAATACTATTAAATCGCTTTTTCTTAATTGTGTGAAGATGAAAGATAATTGACGGTTTTGGGAAGAATGTTGTTTGTTTCTTTTTTTGTCAAAAATGTTATTTTGTTAATATAGATTGTCTAATTTGAAAATAAATTTGAAAATGAAGGGAAAATAACTAACTTGAAAGTAAATGTAAAATTGATGGGAAAATCATTTTTTGGAAAATGTTATCATTAAATTATAACTATTAAAAATGTGGATTATTTTTGTTAAAATGTTCCAATGTTGATAATTAAATTGTAATTAGGTTTTTTTAGCTTGTGAATGATGAATCTTTATATAAAAATGGTTTGTGAGGTTGGCTGTGGATTATATAGAGTGCAAATTAAGTAGTTATTTAAATATCAATTTAAAAAAATACATTATTTGAGTTACTTGATTTTATGAACTAGTAAGAGAGAATATATTTTTTCTTAGATAGTTGAAACTTCACTTTTTATAGGTAACTCTAAAATAACTTATTTCTTATTGATACGCTATTTATTGTTAATTAATAATTTTAATTTTGCAGAAAAATACTTACATAAGTATGTTTTTGGTAGAAAATTATCGGAATCTTTATCGAACAAAGCTTACCAATTAATTACACTTAGCTTTTAGATAGTTGATGAAATACAATAGCTTCAATGTTAATTTTTTTATAGTTATAAATAAATAAATAAATTCTTAGACTTTTCATTGAAAATATGAAAACATGTTAATTTGAATGATTAAATGTATTTTTTGGCTAAATTTGCTGTTTTTTTTTTTTGGATGATGAGTGTCTTCGCTTCCGAGATATGCAAGTTTACGTCACTCAAATTTTCCTTCATGGTTAAAGATGTGATTTTATATATATTTACATATTAAATGGTTTCTTTTCAAATAAATAAATAAATTCATTCTCATTTGCAAACAGATGACTTAATATAATTTCGAGCGGTTTAAATCTAATATACATTTTTTATATTTTAATATTAAATTTATTATTTTAATAATGATTATGATACAAATAAAATTTATGTATAATATAATAAAACATATTTAACATTTTTCAATAAAAAAATCCAAATTTAAAGAGTCATATTTAAATAATCAACATCAGTAAGTAATCTATATATATATATATATATATATATATATATTATTGTAAGGGCAAAATCATAATAAAAAAATATCGTTAATAAATACATTAAAAAATATTTTCTGTCAAAAAATGTCACACATACATATTTGGTGCAATGGTTATCTGAGAAGGGTGAAAGTTATATCAATTGTGCGCTGGACTCCAAATCTGGCTTAAAATTTATCTATCCATTTTTATATTTAAGAGACACTTTTGTGAGAATGTTTAACATGTCTTTTATGTTAGATGAATCTCAATTCGACCTGTCCTATTAATCTGGTTGACTAAATATAAATTAAGAAAAAATGATTTTCTCCTCTAGCTGAAGCCTCTCTCCCCTATTCCAAGTACACACATTTTTTTCTCACTTCTCCACGCTTGATTCCAGCAGAAGTCTCCCTCCTCTTCACTCAATTTTTTTCTCCACTGATAATTTCATAGATAAATCTGGCAAAATTTCATTCATCTCTGACATTGTCTTGCAAGCATATGAGTGGTGAAAACTTGTGAATTGGGTTCTCGTATGAAGCAAAATTGTGGGGAATGATTTTGGCTTTAGAATTTGCAGTGGCTAAAGGCATGTTGCACATTTGGTTGGAGATGGACTCATCTTTGGTGGTTGGTATTGTGAATAATGCAGCAAGTCTTATTCCTTGGAGGGTGAAGGCGAATCTATTGCGAGTCATGCATTTTTTGCAAGAACGTTATATTCGAATATCGCATATTTATAGAGAGGGCAATCAGGTGGCGGACAAATTGGCCAATCCTAATTTCCCAGTGGGGTGGTGGTAGTCTCCTCCTCCAGATATTTATGCATTGGTGGCCTTAGATTTTTTTGGTAAAGGGTATTTTAGATTTACGGATAATGATTAATTTGTCTTTGGTTTGTTATTTGTTTTTATTTTTCTTCATTGCTAGTTTAGGATGAAGTTTGCTCAGTTACGTTAATTTTTTTGATTTTTTTTAATTTAATAATATTCAATTCATTTGGCATATCAGTGGTGAAAATATTACAGAAATTTACGGCCTGGGTCTTAATTGATTTTTTTGGATAAATTATTGGATATGAATGGTTGTTTTAGGGAGAAACTATGTTGAGTAAAATGACTGACGTTTCATTTGTTCTTTGCTAATTTTTTTAGAATGATTTGGTGTTAAATATTAATTTACCGCTGTTGTGTAATATTTATTTGGAGATTGGTTGATGAAAGAATTGATAAGTAACAAGCCAGCAAGCAGGGACAGACCTAGGGGGGGTTGGTGGGGCACCCCTCCCCTCAAATTTTGTCCATTTTTTTTTATATATGTGTATATATAATTTATAATATAAATTTAATTTTATTTGTATTGTAATATTATTTTTCGCCCCCCAAAACTAAGATTATTACATTTCGCCTTCCGAATTAGAATTCCTGCGTCCGTCTCTGCCAGCAAGTTGTTGATGATGTTCGAAAAAGAGGACATTGTTCTTCTCGTGAATAGTGTTGCTGAAATGGGATTTGCTAATATGTCTAAGTCAACTATGAAGTATAAATTTGTGGTGTTATAGATGTTTTGAAAGATCTATTTTGTATGAATTTGTCCAAAAAAAAAAAAACACATAAAAAAGTATTCTACTTTGGGCAATGAAAGAGTTTTTCCATATATCTTTCACGATGTGGCCTTCGTATTTACTTATGTCATTTGGATGTTTCTCTGCTCAATCTGATCGTATCGCCTTCAATTTTTGAGCTCATTCACTGCAAGATTTAACCTCTCGCCCACCAATCTGCCCCAAATTTTCTCAATTTTATGTTTCTAGTTGTGTGACTTATAATACTACGAAACATTGTCTTGAGGCATTTTTCATTTGCCCATGTTATTTCATTCTAAATTAGTTGGTATCTATAGCAACATTATTTGATTTACTCATGTAAACTAATTTTATACAACAAAATTTTTAATTTAATTTCGGAAAATTATAATTATACTTCACTCTACAATTAATGATACTTTACATTATAACTAATGATATTTATGTGTTCTCTGTTCAATAATTAGCATATAATCATCGATAATATAATATGATACTTCACTTTGAGTTTTGAGTGAATAACTAATCATACTTCACTTCAAAATTAGTGATACTTAACTTCATACTTTACTTTAGAATTAATGATACTTCATTTCAGAGTTAATGATATATGACTTCATATACTCCACTTCAGAGTTAATAATACTTTACTTAACTTTAAAACTAATGATACTTTAATTCAGAATTAATGATACTTAACCTAATATCTAATGATACTTCATTTCAGAGTGAATGATAATTTATCTAATAACTAGTGATACTTCACATTAAAGTTAGTGATACTTGGCATCATAGCTAATGATATTACTTCACTTAATATCAAATAATACTTCATCTTAGAGTTAGTGATACTTGCCCTCAAAACTAATGATACTTCACTTAATAGTTAATTATATTCAACTTACAGTTAGTGATATTCAATAATTAATATTTAATCATCGATAATAGCTTATGACACTTCACCCCTGAGTTAGTGATATTTAACTCATATTTAACAATACTTCACCTTAAAGATAATGACACTTTTTTGTTATTAGTTCGATAATTAATGTTTAATCATCTACAATATCATATAATACTTTACTTGGTACGATAATTTAAATCGCAAATAATTTTCAAGTGAATAAAATAACTAGATCAGGTCCGAAAATGGGGAAGATGTCCTAGCATTTACTTGCAATCATGTCGAATATGCATTACATTATTACAAACTGATATCACAGTACAAACACCTAATTTATAAATTAAAAAATGTCAAGTTCCTTAGCTAAAAGACACCTCTTGACTTTTATAGGATGCTCGAAAAATGAGACGAAACAAGATGATCAAAACCACCAAGACTGAAATCAAATTTCTAATATATTACAAATTGAAAGTTTTTTTTATTGTCAATCTCCATTCTCGTGTAGATTCCCAAGTTGAAACTCAACTGTGATGGGTGAATAATCCTACAAAATCACAAGAAGATAACATCACAATAGAATATGTCTTTATCAATTTATTTAACTAAATTAATCCAAAATACAAAAAATCACAAGAAGATAACATCACAATAGAATTATGTCTTATCAATTTATTTAACTAAATTAATCCAAAATACAAAATTATGTGATAGTTCTTTCTCACCAACAAGAAGAATAATTGGGATAGAGAAAAGACAGACATATTGCCACATCCACAACCAACGCATAATTTGTGTCTATTTTTTTATCAGCAATAAAATAATCATTGTGTTCAAATGAGGGCATTTCAGCTTGGTTGGAGTAGCTTTGGTTGCGGTCATGGTTGGATTTTACGCCATTGTCTGGGAAAAACTAAAGAAGTAGAGACAATTGACAAAAATAAAGTCAAAATCCTCCGATCATTAAATAAAAATAATTAAAAAATCTAATTCAACAATGAATTCCAATTGAAATTGTAGGCCAAACAACAAACAATTCCAACATATTTAAAAATATAATTAAACGTTTCAATCTTTATAATTTACTAAAACAAACTTAAAAAATTCTTCAATCAATATAGTAAAAAACAAACTTGACTAAGAACACAGTTCAATTCTTTAGTAAATTCACATAAACAAATTCAAACTTCCCATTATTACCTCTGTAATTTTTAGTAAATCAGACTTCAAGAGTGATTACATACGAGGAATACGTATTGCAAACCATTACTCTGCTTTTAGTGTGTGTGTGCGTGTGTGTGTTTGTAAATAAGTAGATATGGCCATTGTATGATCTCTAATTTCATAATTCTACCGCCACGTCATCTTAGAGTCTCGGCTTCGTCGCCGTGTGAGCTCTAATTCCAGAATCTACCGTTGGAGTTGCATGACTTAGGGCATGGAAATTGAGAAAGAAGAAATACTTCAATTTCACCTTTGCTATATATAAATGGATAAGAATTGGGATCGACGGAAACTCCAAATTGCTTGTGAGGGAGAGAAGCCCTTTCACGCTTGTGAGAGAGAGAAGTCATTTCACTCGATTTGGATCTGCTTCTTTTTTTTTTTTTTTTTGGCTTTTATGTTAAACTAAACTTGCATCTGAGTCAAAGATCGGTCTAACATAAATTACCCGTTAGACGGTCTGATATGAGTTTTTGTCTTTTTGTTTCTCCTTTTCATTTTTTATTAGCTTTTTTTTCTTCGATTTTTTATTAACTTATTTTTTTTAGTTTTTGTTTCTTTTTTCCATATTTTATTAACTGAAAAAACTATTTAGATTGTCGGTTTTTTATTTATGCTGCTCTTTTCCATTTTTTATTACTATTTTTTTAGTTTTTGTTTCTCTATTCTATTTTTTATTAATTGAAAAGACCATTCAGATCTCCATCTGATTAATGTTTATAAAAAATCAATGTTGTTAAATGAAAAGTTTATTCCCCTACTTAAAATCCGATTGTTTCCTAATTTCCTTTTTCTCCTCACGAACCTTAAATATCGATTTGGTTTGTGATATTCAATATTTTTAATCGCGATTATCAGTTGATTTATTTATCTGGAAAAAAGTAAGTACCGACGAGCCACACCGACAACTGGCTCAGAATCCACCTACACCGCTAAAGACATACCTTAATTAAATGTCTGATAATTGTTTATTTATCTACATTTTTTTTTTCCACTGGAGTTTTTATAATAAATTTGTGAATTTGCCATTGAGTAAGTGCTGAAATAGTTGATGAGACCTCTTATTTGGTTCCTACATTTTGTTGCTTCATATTTATTTCTGAAGGTAGGATAATATTGCAATACTTTCCTACTGAGCTTTTACTAGGCAATGTTAGGATATTAAACTTAATTTGTTAGATAATTTGAAAGAAATATCTAGAATTAACTAGAAAATAGAAAGGAAAAAAGAAGAATCTATAATCAAAATAAATTTAAAGAAAAAAAATATTCTTATTGGAGAAATTTAGAAAAATGTAAATATGTGTATGTATGGAATAGTATAGAATAGTCTAAGTTAGAATAATCTAGACTAACAATGTAACTATATATATAGGTGTAGTGTATCAATATGAAAAAGGGGAATTGAAAGTTGAGAAATAGAGAATTGTATCTTCCTTCATAATTTCTCCAACATATACACATTCACATCCACACATATTCACCGATTAAACTTAAATATATTCATTCTCTAAATAAATAGTGTCTTAATTCCAACAGGCAATAATTGGTATGTGGAAATATTTTGTATCCTCTGTCGAGTTGTGTTTTGTTTTTGAATAAGACGATTTTATATAATGTATGACAAAAGATCTCTCATGGGAAATTAAGGTGTTATGTTGGAAGTTCCTTTAAAATACATGTTAATCGCGATAATTTGTATAATTTTGGTATTTATGTTGTTCTTTATATTGGTTTGGGAACATTGTGTGGCAATGGCGTTTGCATTACAATTATGCTAAATTATGATTTGTTTTTTAGCCAACTTTTTTTTTACCCAAAGTTTTAATTTTTTTTTTACCCATCAACTTTTAAACATACTTTTTTATTCACTTTAGACCAAAGTGCCCTTTCATCTTATATTTTTTAAAAAATATCTAGATATATTATGCAAAGTATCTCTTACATCTCAATTTCAGATTCGAAAGCAACAATCAATCTATCATTCTCTCACTCAAAAAATCTAGTAGCATTCAAAGAGGAAAGAATATAAAATGAACTCTACATTAAAAGATTTTCAAGATTGTTAAATGTAACTTCAAGATTTGGAACTTTAATTTGTAAATATAATGTTTTCAACTCGTTCACATTTGAATATTAGATTTTACAAAAAAAAGTGATTTTGATCTAACTGCGATAGTTCTTAACTATGCTCAAGATTCGGCGCGCACTTACAGATGGCTCTGTTTGCAACCACAAACAGCGACATAAGACATCGTCAAAATATTGACACGAACATCAGCTGATAATTTGGCATCGGATGCGCGCACATGTCGCGCACAAGACATATGCGCGCACAGCCAACAACAAACATTAGCATAAGACATCGTCAGAACATCGGCTGACAATTTAGCATTAGATGCATGCACAGATGACTGCATGTGCAACAACAAATAACAACAGAAGACATCAGCAGAACATCGACACGAACATCATTTTACAATTTGGCATCGGGTGTGAATACAAGGCATTCGCACGCACAAATGGCCTTGCGCGCATGAACAAACATCCGCATAAGCATCAACAGAAATTGACAACACATTGACATACATCGGCGCACGCACAACGACCGCTCAATTTTGCGTTCACTGGTAACTGAGCACTAGGCTCAACATGCATGTTCCAATGCATGAATTTAAGAAACTTTATTTTTCCAGATTTTTTAAAGATTGTAAAAATACATAATATTTTTTTTTCAGATTTTCATAAATAAACTACATTAGGATGGTTTTTAAGTACCTCTAATGTCAAAATATGTCTATTATGCCAGAAATGTATTTCATACTTGCCCTAATTTTTCCCCCAAATCAAACATCAAAATCAAACAACACCCAACAATCTAATAATGTTAATAATTAGACTAAACACAATAAATTGAAATTGAAAGAAAAATTAATAAATTTAACTGTGAATCATCAAACACATGTAGCATATAAATCCGTTTAAACATAGAGTACCAAAACAAGTTAATTTACCACCTCACATTCATTAACACTAATCCAGTATAATACTAAATTACTAATAGAGTCAACTTTGGAAATGTTCCTATAGTAATATTTTTCTTTTGTCCCAATAATTTTTTTAAAAAAATATTACTATAGAAAAGTTAATTATATAATGATGTCTTCTTTAGTTCAAGCACACAATGGGAGTTAATTGCCAATACGTAACACCAAAGGAGACGTTTTCGATTCCAACCCCACCGATCGCCTCTCCCCAAACTAAAAAAAAAACGTAACGCTACCCTTCGCCAAAAATGGAAATGGTGCAGTACTAAATTAATTAAATCTAATTGGCAAGGAATGTTATTTCGAACGAAGCAAAAAAAAAAAACACTATAAAAACAGATTGAGCCACAAATGAATTTTTCAAACAGTTGAGAACAAAGTAGATTGCAATATTATCAACTAACTCGTCAAAACTGCATTTCTATTCCTACATTCCCCATTTCCACATCGAAAAATACATTTCCCCAAATATATCCGTCAAAACAAACACGCTTATAGTTATAAACTGAAGCATATATAAATATTATATGTATATATAGTTAAGCCAAGTTCGCAGTTAAAAAGGTTACAAAGTTGCATGACATCGCAAATCTTACAATAAAGAAAATTACCAAGCGACAGTAGTAGGTTCGTGCTTCGGTAACGACCAAGACAGAAAAAATAACACACAATTCAATAAGCCACACATACATCTGCAAAGAAAAAAAGAAGTGTTGCAGTATTACCACCTTAATTAACCGTTGCTCTTCCACACCGGAATCCTCAGCACTCGTGTTATGCATGGCTAGAGAGACGGGATAGTTGCAGACCTGATGAAGGCCGAACCAAGTAAGTCGTTGCAAAGATTAACATTCTCAGGTGCCTTCTTGTTGTCAGCACTAGTTGGACTGCCACCAGAACTACTGTTAGAAAGGGAAACAAACGTAGATTTCTGCAGAACACCGGTGGGAGACGATCCCAGCTGAGGCCTACTTTTGCAGGCTTTCACGGATGAAAAACTTGTGCCCGCCCCTGCACCCGTAGTTGTGCTAGTCAAGACCTCTCCTAGTGGTCCGCCCATTGAGTTCCCCCAAATAACAGGAGACCACGATGATTGCTTCTCAACTGGTTGACCAAGATCACAACTCACGCCCAGGCTCATATGGATAGGGTCAACCTCATGAGAGAGCCGTAGTGTCGAGAGAGTAGATTTCTCTTGTGCTGGAGAACTGGAGGAAGATGAGAAATCTGGAGCAATAGGGATGGACATTGAAAGCTGAGTCCAGTCTGATTTGAGTTCTTCTGGCCATGAACCCGAGGCGCGATCAGACTGATCTTTTGGCCAATCATCGATAAAATGATGAACTGGATGTTGACTGTTTGACTCCTTCGTGTTTAGCCGCATCAAAGAATCAGAGTTACTGCTATTCATGTAAGGTATTTTTTCGGAAGGATTGAGAAGGCAATCAGAGGGTACAATCCCAAACTCTGAGTGAGATGATTCCTCAAATGGAACGTGTTGCTTCTGGATGGAGAACGGAGCATCTTTAGACTTCAAACCAATTGTTGGTGGTATCAAGGAGAGGCCTCGGAAGCCTTGAGATCTGCCAAAGAATTGTATTTTTGTTTTAGAAGAAGCAGTTCAAGAAAAAGTAAAGCCATCATTTTTCTTGTAAATCATCCACCTGCTGACAAGATGGTCAGTAGAAGCACCGGCAGTATTTGGTTGCAACGGACTGAATTGATGTTGCATTGCACCAAGGCTGTTGGATGCATTGCTGCTGGACATCACTGATGCTGATGAGGAAGAAGCAACCGGTGCCACCTTTGAAGCAGTGGATCCAGAGACAGCATGGCCAGTGTGGCCTTCCACAGGCTTTCTTGAACGATGGCGGCCCCTGTTAATGTGCCTTTCACAGTATTTCTGTTCAGGAACAGCATCTCTCGAGCACCGCCATTTCTTTCCATCTGTTCTCCTACACCTACCTGGCTCAGGATCATTGCTGCCAGAGAAGCCAAGATGGAAAGGACCCCACCCCACTGCACGAAGAAAAGAGCAGCGGCTGAGTCTAACACTCGAAAACCCCAAGTAATAGAACGTGATAATATCTGTGCAAGGGATTTCAGGGGAAAATGAAAGTAAAACATAGAAATCCCTTGCACAGATATTATCACGTTTTATTACTTGGGATTTCAAGGGATGACTAAAATGTATTCATGGCCTAACATTTTAGTTCTCATATTGCTTCGAAAAATTTTCCAATAAGAAACCAAGAATGAAGGAATGACTACAACAACAACAACAATAATAATAAAAGTACCAAATTCCTAACTGGATGGGAGATAGATTACATACAAAAAATAAATAACAAAACGAAAATGATTATGCATGGTGATAAAGCAGGATAAACAGAAGTACATTCCAAATAGAAGATCGGGGCAGTGAGATCATAATTAGGTCAATTAAAATAAAGAAGCATACAAAAATTCGAGGCATATGATCCGGGTGATCCATATGAGTAGAGGGATCTTTTGAGAGGCACGAGTAAGTTGGAAGGGACAGGGACATTCGCAACAATGTGTTTATAGATCAAAGCCTGGTGTTCCAGCTCCATCCATTGTGAGGGAGTAAACGGCCCTTTCAATTTCGAAAAACTCCCACGAATGCCTCCACCACCTAGCCCCACGCCTGAATCAATTATCATTTATCAAAGCAACAAACAGACAGACACAAAAATTGGAATTTCCACTCAAAACAGAATCCATTATATATGTGAAGATCGAAACTGCATATACAATGTACAGACCAAAGGGCTTGTAATTCTGTTAGAGAAAACAGTGGATGTCAACCTTCACTCATAAGTCATAATCTAGGAGTGGAATTTAGTTGTAACCAAAATCACATCACCTAATTACCTTGTCTTATTTATAAGTCCAAATTTAGTTTGACGAAATCTACTATTCTTTTTTTCTTTTCTTTTTTTGGTTTAGGAAACAAAAAAAAATATCTTGCTTACTGAAAAAAGAGCTGTGTAAAATCCATTCATTACAATTTACAAGATAACACCACATATGGAATCTCCGACAAATAATCCTTATCCTTAACGTTTACATGAATAACTGTATGGAAATCTGAGACTAAACAGTAAAAAACGAATCATAATAATTAAGCTGCTAAATGAAAGTCTTAAAAAAAGAAAAAAAGTGAAAATCTTAGACATACCTCCGGTTCTGGTATTGGTGTCATCCTGGGAAATCGAAAAGGCTATGCTCCTGCCGGAGCCGCCACCATCTCCGCAGTGGGGAGCCGAAGAAGAGAAAGAGAGCATCTTCTGGCCATCATCGGGCGGCGGCGGCGGCCAGAGATTGGATCTCCCGAAGGCGGCGAAAGTGTCAGTAGCCATCTTGGAAGAGAAATCAACTTCTTCAGCAGGCTTCAGCATTTTGTGTGATTTCCAGCAATCATGAGCGAGGTCAGATCGCGATCTTTGGTGTTTGAGATTCACAGATCCATCTCTGGGCTCAGCTGAACCCAGGTAGGCTGCATTTGGAGAGGTTAGCTTGTGGCTCACCACCCCAAAATCCATTTCTCCTCAAAAATCAACTACTTTATAGCCTCATCCCCACACAACACCATGATGAGTTCATCTCAAGCAACTTCTTCGCAAAGCCAAGAGTTTAGAGAGAGAGAAGACGCTGCTTAAGGAAGAGTTCACCGATGTTCTTTTCAGTTTTATTTGAGGAGAAGCAAGAGAGAGAGAGAGAGAGATTATTTTAATTTTTAAGGAAAGGTTTAGGACTGAGGAGTAGACTATATATATCCAAGCCATGTTTAGTTCAAATTTATCTAGTTAAGTTCCGATTTTACTAAAATATCCTTAATGATGTTGAGAATTATATGATTAATTATTGCAAGTATGGCACAGGAATAAAGGAGTAGTAGGGCATCATTTAATTTAATGCACATAAAAATGGCAATAACTTTGGTATTTTCAGAAAATTCCTCTTTTTTATGTTGGGGATTAGTAATTGTGGAAACTAAACAACGCCATCGAAATGGAAAATGTGCTCATTTTGATAATGTTTTTAAATCCGGACCAGACATCGAACCGGTCAATCAAGTGAGTCATTGGATTACTGGTTCGATCGATTGAATCGCTTTAAAAAAACTGAACGACCCGCTATATGATATTTATATATAATATATTTATATACCCACAATAAAATATAACAAAAATAAAACAAGTGATTATTAGGATAAAAATATTGAATTAAATTTAACAACACATAAGTAATTATACACGTGCAAGTTTAAAACCCTAATCTAGATAAAATCATAAAATTATGGGTGATTAACAATTATAGGGATATACTATATAGGATGGCTTATTATGGGTGATTAACTATTATGTGGATAATATAGTATAAAGGTCAGCCGTCGCCCGTCAGAGGATAATTAAATTTCCTTTTCAATTGTTTTTTTTGGAATTGAACCGGTTCAACCGAAATAATCGGTTTTGACTGGTTGAACCGGGTTTTGACTCTGTCACACTGGGTCAACTATAAATCAGATTTTTTATATAACCGGACCGGACCAATTACCGGTTCGCGGTTAAACCGGTCGAACCGGCCGGTCCGGTCCAGGTTTAACAACACTGCATTTTGATGCTCCACAACTTGTAATCTTGCATGCACATATTAACTTTCAACTTAATAAATGTTAGAGGGATAGTTATAAGGGTTTATTCACCTAGTTTTCATTTATTTTACCCTCTATTCCAAAATTGTAATCCTCAATTATTATTTTTATCACTACTAAAATTATAATCTAATTTATTTGTTAAATCGACATTAAAGTAAATTTTCTTCTCATATTTACTTATTTAGAGCTGCATGCCACCTATATTTATAAGTTTGTTGTGGATAGGTCGGCCAAAGATATAAATACGATTTAAATTGAAGATCTTTCGATCACCAGATTACCTATTCCACCATTATGACACCTCTAACTGATAACCAATATACACATACTTAATTGTCTTGGAAATTAATAATCTTTCAGTTATATCAGTAAATGAGGTTATATATAGTAGAGAACTTATTTTACATTTTTCAAATACATTAAACATTTTTTTATTATTATGTACAAAAGTGAGAAAGAACTATAATTTTGGGGAATGGATCATTTTTTGGTTTTTTTTTTGTTTAAGTCTCACATAACGTCTTAGAACTTAGTTCTACTGAATTATAAATGAATTTTAGATTATTCATGATTTTAAGAACATACACTAAAATATATATTCTTTTCGTGTATATATAAACATAACTTATAAAAAAAAAAACAAAAAGTATTTGCATTAAACCTATCATGGGATCATTCATAGCTAGTGATTACAATGCTTCGGATTATGAATTCGAAGCATGAGTTACAACCTTCACTACTGCAACGCATTCAATCAGGTGTCAATAATCAAACCCCATTAGTTTGAATTAGACCATGAACTCATTGACTCCACTAGGAGCTGCAACCTCCATGTTCAAATCTACTATTGCAACATATTCAACCCGATGTCGATTATTGACTCCTATTAGTTTCATAAATGCATTTTCAAGTAACCAACTTTATCAATTAATTTCTCACTCACCCAAAATCAATTTTGAGAAAATAAAAATACTACGATTATTTACTATGAGCATAAATTAATCGTACATTATTTAATTTATTCAAAATTAAATATTTTAACCACTATAAACACAACTCACTTTATTAAATAAATTCCTTTACAAGAAATTTGATAGACGAGCTAGTGAAAAATAATAAAACTATTGAAAGCGGCAAGAAAAGTTGTGAAAATTAAATTGTGAATGAAAAACACGAGGAGATTGGGTTTCAACATCCGAACCATGTCATGTTAGTAATGTCCCATAAATTCAGTCCAAACACAATAAATGTGCATTAAAATGTTTGTGACAGTTCTTACTCAAAAAAAAATTCGACCCCAAACCCCACTTAGAAAAAGCCAAGAAAAGTAGTTGCGATATCAATTTGGATTGTCAAGGACAAAAAGGAAGAATTAGGCATACATACATTGAGTTTGTGCTTAATTATTATTATTTTCCTTGGGTCTTCTTAACACATGTAGATTTTTATGTACTCGTACCGGATTTTTTTTTTTTAAAAAAAAGAGTATTAACTTTTGAATACAAAATTAAAATCGTATGTGAAATATTGGTTTTTATATTAAATATATTATTTTTATATTTTGACAAGTATTATGATTTATGAAAATATATTTTGATATGATTTACCACTAATACATAAATAGTTAGAGTTTTGGAAAGAAATCCCAAGTTGCAATTGTAATTGATTGAATTGTGAAACATATTAAAACTTTGGTTTTACTCAATTCCACTTTTTAGCAAGTTTGCTTCCATACAAATTTTCTCGTGGCGTAAGAAATGCACTTGGCAATCCACTTTGAGGGTATTAGTGTAATTTCGTGTCGCACGAGCAGAGCTTTCTTCCATCTAAGTTTTAGTAGTATATATCTTTTGTCGGAGGGGGTCCAGCTCACACCCACGTGACCTAATTATATAATAATCTAGAAAGTGACGATATTTTTATTTGATCTGAAATATTCGGTATTTTTTTCTTGTATTTATATCAAATCCCACTTCATTAAAATTAAAAATCCCTTTGGTCAAAACACCCTAAGCTTAGGCTGTGAACTTAGTTGTAGCTTTTTATGTTGGGCGCTATATTCTTTTCATTCATTAATTAATTAATTATGTTTTATGGTCACTTTTACTATCATAAACTTATTATAAAAAATCATCTCTACCTCCCTAAACTTTTTTTCTTTTTTTGTCACTTTATCGCCTCAATTTTATTTTGTTTTTCCTTTATGCTTTGCCATTTCAATCTTTTTTTTAATCTTTTCTTTTTCTGTTCAATCATTTTATTACATTTTCTAGTTTTCGAATTTCCATATTTTTTTCAATTTAAAGATTTTGAAATGTAGAAATTATATCTCATATTGCAAAATTAACCAAAAAGGAACAATTAAAAGTTGAAAAGGGGGATTGAACTTTTATTGTCGTAAAATTTTATAATATTGATAACAAGATTAATCAACTATATATTGGAATGTCTTGAACTTTCAATCATTGCACTTTTCGTTTCTTCTAAAATCTTATAATTTGAAAAATAATGAGAAAAATATTGCAAGAACTTGGGTATATCAATTGTACCAAGCTCTTCTGTTAGACGGGCCAGATCTTGTATCGACCCGACTTAAATTCACACACATGTCTAAGAAAAAAATATATATACAATAAAAATATCACTTATATTGAAGAAAAGTATCACTTCTAGTATTGTAAATTATTCGTCTAATACTTGGTTTATATGGTATTTTTTTACTCACACATCCGACCTGGTGGTATTAAGGAGATTTGAACTCGTGACCTTTTAGGGTTTAGGGTTTTTTAAAGGTTTTTAGATTTTTTAGGGTTTGGGTGGTTTTAGGATTGTTGTAGATTTTATTAGATCTCAATTATGATTTATTACATCCAAATTATGTTTTATAATTATGTAGAATTTAATTTCATTTAGAGTTTGTATATGCATGAAAAATAAATATTTTGTATTTTTCGTCCAACACATGCCCATGTTAGATTTTAAATGATAGATATCGTGAAAGGACTTTTAATTTACTATATTTTTTTTGCATAAATTCAATTAAAAAGAGAAGGGTATGATAGTTTGAAATTTGAAAAAAAAAATGATGATGTCAGTGATACCTGATTTGAAATTTTTAATAAGGATGCTGTAAGCAAAGCTTGGGTTCATTGGATGCACCCAACTTCTACTCCGAAAATACAACTAGAAATTTAGAAAATTTATTTGAGTTGACAAAGTTAAATAAAACAACAAAGAAGTTAAAGTTACAAAGTTGCAAAACAGAGTAAAGCTAAACTAGCAAGATAGAAAAAAAATTGGGGAAAAAGGTGTCAATATGGCAAGATTAAAAAAAAGGGGGGGGGGGGGGATTATATGATTTTTGCCTTGTATCTCTCACATATGTTACAAGGTTACTCTCTACTAGAAATGGCAAAATTAGACCTACTCAATTTTGGGTCAGGTTGTGCTAAGATTTTAGTGGTCCAAAATGAATTTGTTTCGGATCAGGAATGTTTCATTGGGCCACCTAGCCCAAAACAACAAAAAAAAATTTTGGGTCCCATAGCCGGCCAACTTTTTAGGCCGGGTTGGACTTCTAAAATAGCGGTCCAATAAGAGTTCAAGTTAGATAAGCCCATCCCGTTCATTAACAATTGACCCGGTGGGCCAGACGAGCCACCCATTTTGCCACCTCTAATGTCTAGTACGGTAGTACCAACAATTCAAAAGAAGTGACTATTTCGGAGGAATTTACGTGTATTATGGACCAAATTTAAAATATCTAATTTAATCTTACTAATTCGCGGGGTGTAATGAAGTCGAAACAAGTCTAGTATCGACAAGTTCAAATTTTATTTTTATTTTTATTGAGTTGAGATCATAATTAATTTATAAAATACATTTCAAGCTCGCAAGCTTATTTGAACCTAGAAAACCTTTATGAATTGACATTAGAATTTTTAGTTTAACACGTGAATACAAATCTTCACCTCCGAAATTTCTCCGTCTAATTATTCCATCGTTCGACATTCAATTGACAAATTGAAAGTACCATTGGAAAGTTCATGATGAGAGATTTCCAGTCATAACAACAATATTGCATTAATCACTAGGAATTAGATTTTAAAAATTTCTCATATTTAATTAAAGTTAATCACGGATAAAAAATTAATAATTTTGATAAAGGTTTTATTTGTGTTATAAATATATATATATATATATATATATATATATATATATATGGACATTACTTGTTTCATACTCTAGGGTTTTGATTTCTAACCCTATATATATTGTATTGTTCTGTAGATCAACATGAAATATACACTGATCAATAAAATCATCTTTTCCTATATTTTGTGTTATTCTACTTTCATATATTTACATCTTGAGTATGATTATGGAATCCAATTTACAATATGTTATCAGTACGAGTCTCTAACCAATTAAATTTGGATTAATATCGGAGGTATGCCATAAGAAAGACTCGTGTCTTTCCTGCGAGGTAATTTCCAAATCAAAATTATGAAATTAAGTTTGATATAAATTATATTATGATTATTTGATTCACAATATTGTATGAATTTCATACTTGGTTGTCTTCTGTTTGATTAGTAACTAAATATTTATTTGAAGGCCAACTATTATTGAGTCTCTAAAAAATAAAATAAAATGAAATTAACGGCAAAGATATAAGGCTATTGTCGTTAGGGCTGTAAATGAGCCAAGCTACTCATGAGTTACTCGAAGATCGACTCGAAAAAAACTCACTCGAATGTGACTCGGCTCGTAAACGAGTCGAGCTCGAGCTTGAGCTCGAGCTTTTTGTCGAGCCGAGCTCGAGCTTGGGGGGTGCTCGGCTCGAGAAGCTCGTGAGCTTACTCGGCTCGTGAAGCTCGCGAGTAGTTAATCGAGCTGTTTCACGAGTAATTAATCGAATAGTCTCACGAGTAGTTAATCGAGTTGTTTCACGAGTAGTTAATCGAGCAGTCTCGCGAGTAGTTAATCGAGCAGTCTCATGAGTAGTTTTCACGAGTAGTTACTTGAGTTAGGTCATGGTACAACTTTCAAACTATACTCGATTTGAAACTCGAAATATATATTTTTTATTTTTTCTAATGTTTTTAAAATAAAATTTATTTTTGTTAAAATTTCCAATTAATAATAAAATGGAATCAATTGTAATATACATTACTGGTATTACATTTAAAACTTCTCAATTAATTAAATAAAAACTATGAAATGAAATAATATTTCAATTCATTGACAATTTGATTTGTGTGCATCGATCAAGGTGGATGAAATAATAAATATAAAATAAAATAATAGTTTTATTTAATAATACATTATCAAAATAAATATTAATATTATGAAAAATAATACTTTACATGAAATATTATTGAAATTAATAAATTTTAATTGATATTAACAAAATCAATTAGTTGATCAAAGTCAATATAAGTTAGTAACAACTAACAATATTATCGAAATCAATAGTAATATATCATATATACATTGTAAACAGTAATTTATATATTTATATTACTCTATTTTATATATCCGAGAATCGAGATAATATATACTCTATATATATATATAATCTTTCTTAACTAGATTTTAAATTATTATATCTTCTTAAGTAATAGTGAAAAAAATAAATAACAAAAATCAAGACTAATATTGACAAATTAATATTCTTCATTCTTCATTCTTCATTCTTCAATCCATTAAGAAATAAATATAAAATAAAATTATATTTTTAACTAATATAATGGAAACAATGACTAATATTAACAAAAAAATATACTTAACAGAAATATTAATTGAAATCAATAATTGTTATTTCTTAACTAATATTTCAAAGTCAAAATTTTAAATTAATTAGCAATAATAACACTTTACAAACAAAAGACAAAATTATTGAGTATATCATATATCAATATTGTATATACATAGTAATTAGTAATATTATTCTATTCTATATTCGAAATAATATTTACTCTAACACTAATACACCATATATATAATCTATCTTAACTAGATTTTAAATTATTATATCTTAAGTAATAATGAAAAAAAAAGAAATAAAAAAAATCAAGACTAATATTGATAAATTAATATTCCTCAATCGATTAAGTAATAAAAATAAAATAAATTAAAATGATAATTTTATCTAATATTAAAAATAATGACTAATACTAACAAAAAATATATTTTACCTGAAATATTAATTGAAAACAATAATTGTCATCTCTCAATTAATAATTTCAAAGTCAAAATTTCAAATTAAGGAGCAATAATAACACTTTTATAAACAAAAGTCAAAATTATTGAATATATATATCCCACATCCTATATCATATATACATAGTAATTACTAATTAGTAATTAGCAATTTAGCATAGTAGTATTATTCTATCTTATATTCGAGATAATATTAACACTAACATTATATATATAATCCATCTTAACTAGATTTTAAATTATATCTTAAATAATAATGAAAAAAAATAACAAAATCAAGACTAATATTGACAAATTAATATTACTTGAGATTTCTTTCATATATTTGTGAAACTTTATCAAAAACTTTTTTTTTTGGATTTCGTGTTGATTTGGAGTGTATTGGTTTTAATTTATCATATTCGACTTTGTCACGTAAGTTGAACTTTGTTTGAAATATTTTAGGAATTTTGTTAATATGCGGGATTATTATTGTCGATTTTTTTTAGTTCCAGATAAACGAGTCGATCGAGCTTAATTTCGAGTCGAACTCGAATATAAGATAAACAAGTCGAGCTTGAGTTGGATTCGAATATATCATTAATGAGCCAAACTTGAGTTGAGTAATCGAGCTCGAGCTCGGATCGAGTGTTCGAGCTCAAACTCGAGTCGAGTATCGAGTCCGAGCTCGAATTAGGCTCGAATAACAGTTAAACGAGTCGAGCTCATGAGCAGTTAAACGAGCCGAGCTCGAGCTCAATGATACTCGACTCGACTCGGCTCGTTTACAGCCCTAATTGTCATTATTCTAGATAAATTATGAATTTACGTTTATTGATTGTTTCAGATTTGATTAAAAAAATTAATTACCTTCCATCATACTTATGCGGATGTGGTGAATTCTTAATATATTGAATCCTCGTGATTATGCTTTCGTTATAAATTTATGAGCATAATTAAATACCTTATTTTTGCCGTAATTGCTTATAAGTTGGTTGATATTGATTTTGCCAAAAAAAATTATATATTCGATTTGTTAGGTTATTTTTGTGATAGATAGTGCAATTATATTATTCAAATTGGGCTTATTATTATTCTTTCAAGCATAAGATTAAATTATACTTGGCGATTTAAGATTTGTTATCTTTAAATAATTTGTTGCATTATGTAAACGATTTAGTTTTTAGGGTTTGATTTAATCAACAATCTTACTAATTTTTGCAATAGTGAATTAATTTCTCTTAAGTAGATATAATGACATTCCAATATTTTCTTCACAAATAAACTTTTGGAAATTGACTGATTTATAGAAAGAATTATGAATATATTTAATTTATGATGAAACTGTGGATTTTTTTTAAAGAATGAAAGTGAAACTGGCATAAGATAAATATTATTTTTATTTGGAGATCTTTGAATATGTTATTAAACATAATTTATCATGGTATTATTTGAATGTGCTCTATATGTGTTAGCACTTGCTCAAATTAATTTCTTCATATATATTGAACTTCACTTTGCTTTCTCTACGTTTAGTGAAATATTTTAAATTCTAGCATTACATGGAGAGAAAATCAACCAAATTTGAAGAAAAATACTATTTCTTCGAACAATTATGCAATCCCTAAAGGATCATTTAATTCAATTATTTACAATATTTATATTACTTAAAAATAACATTTTTAGGGGGAGATTAGTGACTTATAAAATTTCCCTAGAAGTTTTGGAGTTGAATTTTAGATATTACTTTATTAGTTTTAAAGTTATGAAACATAACTCAATTATATCAATTTGTCAGCAAAAAATAAGACTAAATGGTGATGTCAATGATTACTTCAGCATCATTCGATGGTTTTGATGATATAATATCATTTTTTTAGTTTAATATTTGTTAAATATTATATCTATCTCGATTTGAATATTACTTCAATTGAGTTTTCAAAAGTTATCAAGGTTGTAATATACCTTTATCCAACCAAACGTTTTATGTTGCGATAAACAAAATAATTAAAGATCCAAAATTTTGAATTACAGCATGAGTGTCGGGTCATTCTCTCTTTATATTAGTGTGTGAATAACAAAAGAAATATTTGCCATCTGCGAATTATTTCTATCACCATCAAAACGCACTTATATTCGTTCTAAGGAAAAGCAAAGAGTAAAGTCAATAATTGGGATCAATTTATAAATTGTTATGTTGATTTTATAATTATTTATCGGTATTAGGGGGAGATATGACTGAAATTATACTGATAAATTTTTGTTGAAAATTAATATCACACACTAGTTCAACATATTATTAACTGCCAAAAGTTATTATAATGGAGTTGTTATAATATATATACATTACAAACAGTAGAAGCGAGAGAATTCATTGACGCTAGAAGCAAAAAAATATTTGAAATGTAAAATCTGCAGAAAATAAAATCAAAGACATGCAATAACTCCTAGAACCTCTTGGAGATGATCGTCTTGAAGATGAAAATCTCAGCATATTTGCACGTGTAACAAATAATCATAATTCTGAGATTACGGAATAACCAGATTGCAACATTATGGGAAATAATAAAAAAATTCTGGTTAATATTAATATTGAATGTATCATATATTTCACAAATATGGGAGAAACTTAATGCATACGTATAATAGTTGTCGACAACATATTTGCCTCTATAATTGCTTTTATAATATTATGGATCCATAACATAATATGTGCCAGAAGCACGTTGAAATGAAAAAGAAGGAATTGAGGCAAAGTTCAACCCATTAAATAATTATTATCCTGGAAGGACACAAATAAACATTTCTATAAAAGAAAAATGACATAATAAGTGGTGAGACATAAAACGAGGTTGTAGTTATGTGTTTACGCAAAAACCCAAATTCAATAAATTATATTCTCCTATTAATAATAACATTATGTTCCGCTACATATATAATATATTGGCATTAATTTTAGCATTAACTATACAATTAATGGACGTTGTGACCACACATTTGTATAGGTCGTTGAACGATAATATTTATATGAAAATTCCTGATGGAGTTAAAATTTATTGTATAACATCGCAACATCTATTGTGAGAAAAGTTAACTCGTGCCTAAAAATGAGTATTTGAAATAAAAGACTTGGATAACATCAAGTATTGTCTCGCCCTATAAATCAAGAATCTCCCGATGTGATTTTATACACCAGTCAACCTACTTGAGAAATGTTTTGAATATTTTATGAATAAGTGTATTCATTTAGCACCAATGTTTATTAGATCACTGGAAGTGAATAAATATTGATATAAACTCAAAGATGATAATGAGGATATTTTAGGACCAAAAGTTTCTTACAATATTTTATCTTGCAAGATTACCTGGTCAGGTACTACATTTATAATTAATTTGCTAGCAAGATTTAATATTTTTCTACAATGAGAAACTAGCATGACGTTTACTGTATCCTCCATTGTTTTCAAGTTATAAACATTATTTGTTGAAATAAACAAATATAGACTTTGGTGGAATATTTAAATGTTGGCTATATGTTTGATCCCCATATTGTCATATCTAAGACTGGTTTTGTTTTTATGTGTAGTGGTATTGTTTTCTTTATGGATTCATATATTATTAATCAACTGAAAGATTATCGCATTATGTAAATATACTAGTATTATACCCGCGTTGTTGCGCGGTGTGATTTAAGGTGATGATATATAGTTCATAATTGGTGTCCCACATTATATCTGATTCTATATTTTAAAGTTACTCGCGCGCGTTGTGTGGTATGATCAATAATTGATGTCCTATTTTATCTCATTTTATATTTTAAAGTTTTTTTATGGAACTATATAGTAAATTTAATAAGTATAATTTCAATATAATTAATATTATAATCTAAGAGTTTTTTAAAAATAAAAATAAAAATATTTTGGAAGGATAGACAAAAAAAGTAATCAATTTCATCATAAATGATTATTCAATCAAGAAATGTTAAGTGGATAATAATAATAATAATAATAATAATAATAATAATAATAATAATAATAATAATAATAATAATATTTGTAAGGGATTTGCTGCCCCAGTTAGAGCTCTTTAAAAAATAACGAAGAATGATGGATTCTAGAGCTAAAAATATTATAAAATATTAATTCATATTAAGCTGTTTAAAAATCTAAAATAATATAGTATGTTAATTCAGTAATAAAATGAAGAATATATTACCTTAATATTTATTGATACAAACTCAAATAATTAGTTATTTGTAAGAAAAATATTTATTTAAAAATATATAAATTATTTGGTATACCAAAATTACATAGGATTTAAATAGTTTTTTTATTTGAAATTTGAATTTCAAATTGGCAAAGTCCATGTTGCGATGAGTAATTGCAAGCCGCCCACAAAAATTATAAAATATTTTAAAAATATTAAAATAAGTTTAAAGTGTAATTCAACATGTGCAAAGATTGTTCACACAAGCATGTTTTGACTGATAAAATGGGCAAATGGGTGGGAATACTGTATATAGACTATTTCACTTTTATATATATAATAGATATCTCAAAAGAATGCATGTTTACTTTTAAAGATACTACATACTTTATATTTGTGATTTGTGTGGTATTACGACTTGTGATATCATCTCGTATTGTCTGTTCTTAAGATAATGTATTTGTGTTGCACGTATAATGGTTAGTTAAAGGTTACCTGATGTAACACGTATAACTTTTACCCATATAAACTCCAGAAGAGTCGTGAAATTTGAAGTTTGCTTCAATAATTGTTGTTTTGAGGGGTAGCAATATTTCAAAATAATCTAAAAGATTAGGCCTAAAGCCAGACTGCAGGTCTACATTATATCCTGAAGGTTAAAAGGTTGTACTCTTTTTTCCATTTCCCCATGTGATTTTCTTGGTGGAGATTTTTAATGAGACAATTAATGCAACACATAAATATACATATGTCATGTACTCTTTTCCTCGACTGGTTTTTTTCCACATGATTTTCAGCGAGATTTTTAATGAGGTATGAACATCACGTCGTAATGTTCAATGGGAGTGCTATAAATATATTTATTATATATGGACATTACTTGTTCCCTACTTTAGAGTTTTAGTTTCTAGCCCTATATATATTGTATTGTTCTGTAGATCAACACACGGAATATACACCGATCAATAAAATCATTTTTCCTATATTTTGTGTTCTTCTACTTTCATATATTTACATCCTTAGTATGATTTTGGAATTCGATTTACAACAATTTGCACCATTTAAGTATCTAACCAATAATTCGTCAAATTTCCAGTGTATTTTTAGACCATTTCCCTAAATTATATCCACAAAATTGTACTCTTTCATATGATATATTGATGGAAATAAATATTGTATGCATATTTATTAATATTTTATTCAGTTTATTTATGTTACTATTTAATTTTTATGATTATAAGTTTATTACTTAAGATTATGTAGTTGATTTGGTTATAGTTTAGTTTTATTTCAAAGTTACAATTAAGGCACATTTATTATAGGTGTTTCTAATTGAATACACCATCATTTTTACTTTACACACAATGACACAACTCTTACACAATTCTCTTTTTTTCTTTACACCAAGAAAAGATCATTTTTACCCCTTCCACCTAAAAAATAAGATTTTAACTATTAATAAAAGAAAAAAAAAAGAACAGAATCGTTGACCTTCTTCATCTTCTCTCATCTCCCTCTGTTGCCGCCGCCAATTCCACCGCAACGATTTTAATGATGGCATCAATCGAAGACGATAAAAAGGCACGAGTAAAAATAGAAGCATCCTCATGTCTGAGCTGGAACTTTCGAACCAATGAACTCATGTTCGAAACAGATTTTTCCAATCATGCCTTGTCCATTTGGGGAAAAAAGAAACAAAGAATTTTAGTTGGCCAACTTTCACTAATTTTTTTTACTTTTGCTGCAGCAAACATAAACATTCATTCGGTATAAATGAAAAATTACCTAGCCTGGTATATATATATATATATATATATGAATATATCTTCTTAATTATATATTGCCTTGTCATAATATATTTTGCCCCCCAAATTAATAATTTTATGGATGTGAAAGTCCTCAACATTAATTTATTGCGCATGCCACTAATAATTTCCATTTTCTCATGAAGATTGTAAAGATATATTGCTTACGGAATTGCATGATAATAACAATCGTAATAAATCAAAAGGGAAAATTAAAGTTATAACAAGTTACGAACGACATTCTGTCGACCACTCGAGATTCTCTAGTCTCAACTTGTGTGTGTTAACCGTGTATCAAATCTCAAAATTATTTCCCATTCTTTCATTTTTTTTTTGTTTCAAATTTAATTTCTTTTAGTTTAGTATATATAATTTTACATTATTATTTAGGGTTTATTCAACCCAATTAGGGTTTATAACTATTTTTTAATATTTAATTTTTATTTTTTAGTTAATATAATTGATTTTTTGGGTTGATTATTCCTAACTTAGAGTATATAATTTTTGAAAATTTCAATTTTTAGCTATAAATATTAATTATGATTAGTTATAATATAATAAATTTTATTTTTATAAAAAAAATTTATAACAATATAAAATTTTAATGTTCGCACACGATTGACACATACAAGTTGAAACTAGAGTAATAGAGTATATCTATTCTCTGTCGACTGCCAAGTTGTAAAGATATTCGTAAACTACATTTAATAATATCTCAACATTAATTTGTACAAAGATGCAAATATGAAAAAATATCTTTTTTTTTTATGGAAATAAGTTTATATATAAAAAAATCCATCACCTTTCATAATTTGGTCCGCATGAGCATTAATGATAAAAAAAATACTCATCATTAAATTCTATATTCATTGTATAAAATTGTCTCGCATACCAAAACATGTTAGATAAAATATACAAATAATAGTTTAACACAACCTAATAATTTGATATCGAAAAAAAAAAAATTAAAAAAAAATCATATGTACAATTTTTGTTCGAGCAGTATTTTTTTTGTCTCAAATTTAATTTTCGCGACATTTTCGGTCCAAAATGATATATTTCGACATTTTAGTTCAAAAGTATAACGACCGTTAAGTGTTTGGTTAGCTTTGGGACCAAGAACGTTGAAACATATCATTTGCAACCAAAAAAGTTGGGAAAATTAATCTTGTGACCAAAAAAATTGTGGTTGAGACTAAAAATATTTGACATTATTCTCATGGGACCAAAAGTGAAATTAACCATAATTTACTATAAGATATAAAGTGAAAGTGGGTGTTTACAATGTGTATTAAACCCGTAAGAACTAGATACTAATCTTATACTTCGATTTTGAGTTGATGAATGGTTAATATTCAATTTGTGAAACAACTAAGTAGTAAAAATAAAATAAGAAAGTGATAAACACACACACACACACACACATATATATATATATATATTTGATAAGTCTATTTATTTCGTATTTTTCTGAGCATTTTAGTCTCTCTAAATGTCATTTTTAGTGTCTTTTATGTCGGAAAAGAACTGTGAAGGTGAATTGGGCATGGCAAGAGTCTAATCTGGTGAAAAAGACATTTTGCCTACATATTTCAATAAAATCAAAGCTTTAAAGGCCCTCCTAGAACTTCTGAAGTGAGATCTATACAAAAGGGAAGCAATGTGGGCATATTAGATAAAGATCGAGCTGGCTAGATATTATCGTACCCACAATACTCGTGTAGATTCGATTTAGGTAACATGAAGGGCATTTGCAGAAAAAACGATAATCTGTTGCAAGGGATAACACTGGACATGATTGGATCAAGGTTGGAGTTTGTTTAAAGCAGATAAGGATCGCTGGAGATGGAGATCAGCAAGTGAAGATGGGGTGAATCCCTGAATATCGGGATCAAGCCAACAAACTTGAAGATAAGGCTTATCCAGTAACGACTTAAGCGGACAAAACAATTTTGAAAGTAGTTGAAGACCCTGCTTGTAGGGGAATTTAAATTTGAATGTTCCTCTATTTAAACCAGACTGATTTTGGAAACAACACACTTCATATATTTCATTTTCTGCACTTTAAGTTCTGCACTTTTATTTTCCATTTTAAAGTTGTTTTGGTAGCAAGAACACTCTTGGGCCTTATGCCTGCAGGACATAGGATTACTTTTGATGTTCAACGTTGGTGTTGATCGAATTCTAATTTAATTCAGTAAGTTTTATTCTATATTATGTCTTTAAATTCTGCATTTTCAATTCTATCTAGCATGAGTAGCTAGATATTTAATTCCAGAAATTAAACGAAAGATAAAGGTTTAGATATACTCAAACACTCGTGAGGTCGTGTGCGCATAATACTACATGAATACGTTTCTACCAAATTCTGTTCTTATTCTAAGTGAGTGTGTGTTTTAATATGATTAATGTGGTTGATCACTCTTTAGTTATAATGGGCACACCAGAGTTAAATGGATTAATGAATTGTGATCATGTGTTAATCTAAAAGTAACTTGGAATTTGACAGGTTGTTGTGGGCACACGAGGAATAAGTAAACATAAAATTTGGGTTCATCTAGAACATAGGGATGCCTGCTCGCTTACATCTCTTGGGGAAACTATGACAAGTCCATTTATTTTATGTATTTAAGAGTTTTTTTATTAGATTAAATGTACTTTATTTTGTGTTTTGAGTCGGAAAAGACCAGGTTTGGGAATAAGCCATGATAAAGGAAGAATTCTGCATAGATGACATTTTGATACCTAAATATGATGATATGAGCACGAGAAAACATTCACTGTACTGAGCTCCAAGCAAATAGATTTCTTGAATATCCCATAATACTTTAGCTCTCGAAAGTTGTTATCATGCCCATAAGACTCGCGTAGATTCCAATAAAAGACAGATCCAGTGAGGGCACAACATGAAATTCGGAGATAGTGAAAAGATCCAAGATCTTCGATATTTGGTTGGTTAAGAAAAGAAGATGTTATCAAAGAGGATATTACCAAATCCAGTGGAGATATTTTGAGTTATCTAGAAGATCTATTTTTTCCAAAAGAAACTTTTCTTTCATGGGCATGCACTGAAGAGATAGAATCAAATTCATGAAAATTCGGAATTTGATTACACTTACAAGGAAGTAGAATCTCCCTACAAGGAAAGTTTAATTTAGAAAGTTGACGGATCTGCTTTGTGCACAAAAAACCTAAGCAAATTTAATCCAGGAAGAAGACAGAGCTGTTGAAGGCACTACAAAAGTAAAAAAGGAATGTTTGACCGCATTCCTGAAATTCAGGATTAGATCAACCCTATATAGAAAGTGTATCTCTCCAGTATTGTAAGTAGGGCATAGCAAAGATCCACCTCAAAATATTGTTGGAATATCTTTCGCACAAGAAAGAATCTGCCAGATAAGGAAAGTCGTGGGCACATTGATATCCGATCCAGAATTGAAGATGGGCCAGTCGGCTAAATTCGAATCTTGACCTACTTGTATAAGTACTTGATGAATAGATCATATTAAAATATCGCAAAAAACATCAAATATATAGTATAAGATGTTTCATAGTTAGTTTTTCTTCTTGGTTTTCCTTAATAACCTGGGGGTCTCGTGCCCTCAGGGTGTAGGTAGTTAATTTATATTTTCAAGTCGAAGTTGGAGCCGATTTTTGTTCTTTAAATAATGTGTGTCTATTTTATCAGTTATGTTTTATTTTGTTTCTTTATTGTTCTTCACTTTATTAATTGATAATAGTTAATCCGGATTGAATTATATGATGAATAAATAACATGAACTCATGAGGCCGAAATGGGCATATCATTGTGTGAATTTAGTTTCCATCATGTATTGATTTCTTTGTTGCACTAAAGTGTGTTGAGCTGATTAATGTGGCTGGTCACTCGTTAATTGAAATTGGGCACGTTAAATCTATACATGATCAATGAATCATAACTGCGTGTGGGGTCATAAAGGGACGTGATACATCACGGGGTATTGTGGGAAAATTCAGAGATTGGTGTCTATAATACATATGGGTCTGTCTAGGGCATAATACTTCTTTGTTGCTTATAATCAATTGAGATACCGGGGTTGGGCAATAGGTTAGGGGCTAGGAAATCAGAGATTACCTCTAGTTTAAACTGAAAGAATGGATTGGTCACACTGGATGAATCTCATAGCTATATCTACTGTGACTATAAGGTTGGCTATGTTGAGATGAATTTGGGAGGCTATAACTAGATAACTAAATTCGCATAAGAAATCATCATGCCCATGACCGAGTCTGTTTCTTTATTCTAAGTCTTATTCATTTCGGATTTTGTTATCTATTAATATTGTTTTTAGTTTTGTATTTTTTTTTCTTAGTTCGCAGCATGACCATAACAAATCTATCAACAAAGATGCACAACTCCTTGTGGAATCAATCCTTACTCACTTCTAGCTATGTCTATCATGGGCATAAGAAAAATTATAAATGTATTTTGGAGCGTGAAACGACCGCTCGTCAAAATTTCTATTGTTTCCTAGGAGCCATGTTTCTATCTTTTCTTTCCAATACTTGTTTAAGCTTTACATGTCATGCTTTATTCTTACAGTACAGGAAACTTGGTCTTTCATGCCGAAGTTGGAAAATATTGTACAATGTAGACAAGCATAAACGAGGAGAAATAAACAAGTATCTCAATATTATCTTGTGCTCATTTTATAGCATATACGCATTTCGTTTCTAATTTATTTTATTTTTTAGCCTCTTTTTCACCCACTTTGCCTAAGGTAAAATGTGTGGGTGGCGGGTTGCTTTTTTTTTCCCGTTATTTTTGTTCGAGTGAATTATGTTATTTATTAAAACTTGAAAAGCATGAAGTCTCAATCTTGTGGTCATAATGGTGGAAATTATTTGTAAAACTTTATCACCATGCCCATGTTAGCAACAAGTATGATAAATGAACTAAGCATACCTTGTGAGTTTTGAGCCTAAATTCTGTTATGTCAATTCTGCATATTTTCTTCATGAGTAACTTTTGCATTCTTGAATTTATGATTGCTAAAATTTGCTTACGTTCTATTCTGAGGTCATATTGATTTTTAATGCACACTTAGATGATTTAGGCAATTTTCTTTCTTGAGCCCACAGAGCCAAAATATATTTACCATATAATTCTTCTTTGCAACCCTTTTGGGCTATCAATTGTCACAATGCCCTGAATAAATGTTTTTTTCTTTCTTAAACTCAGATAAAGATTATGACATTAAAAGATATGGGTAATCACCAATGGTTATGAAAAGATGGCATGAAATGTCCACGGCGACAGAGAATTAAGAAGAAAAAGAAAAAAAAAGAAACATTGAGAAATGATGAAAAAAGAAAATATATGAATGAGTTCCCAAGATTTAAGCCCACTATGCCCGAAACAAAAAAAATGTAATTTGAACTTTTGTGTTGTTATGGTCATACGGAGAAAGGCCGACAAGAGTCAACTATTCTTCCAACGTTACACTATGCTCCATTACAACGCATTAAGTCCTACAGATAAGTGTGCATAATAAAATCTAAGCGGTGGAGGAAAAAGAGCATTTGCAAGCATATGCACGACTTTATTTGAGAATGTTTTTTTCCCTTGAGTGTAAAACACTTAACCTATACATAGAGCGAAGAGAGAAAATATAGGAGGAAAATCACTACTTAATTCGATTTTGACTTGTTGGGCATGATGATTTAATTCGCAGATAATTTTGAAATGTTGGCTTGTTGACTGTTGAGACTTTGTACCCATGAGGGTTAATGAATTTACATGCTTTATTGTTGTTTGTACATTTTTTCCTTCTCTTTTCTTTTTCCTTTTTCTTTTTCTTTTTTTTTTGGGTGTTATACTTGAGGACACGCATGCTTAAAGTGTGTGAGTGTGACAAATTCATTTATTCTATGTATTTTAGAGTTTTTTTATTATATTAAATGTCCTTTATTTTGTGTTTTGAGTCGAAAAAGATTAGGTTTGAGAATAAGCCATGATAAAGGAAGAATTATACGTAGATGGCATTCTGATGCCTAAATATGATTATATGAGCACGAGGGAACATTCACTGTACTGAGTTCCAAGTAAAGAGATTTCTTGAAGATCCCATAACACTTTAGCTATCAAGAGTTGTTGTCGTACCCACAAGACTCGCTTAGATTCCAGTAAAAACGGATCCAGTGAGGGTATAATACGAAATTCAGAGATAGTGAAAATTATTATCCACAAGCTTAGATTCACCGCATAAGTATTTTTTTTAATAAATATGTGTGTACGATGGTGAAATTATTATCCATAAACTTAGCAAATATATTTTCATATATTTTCTAATAATAATTTTATTTATTATTGAAGCAATCTCATGAATTTAGAAATAACAAGTGCACCATCACTTTCCAATCTAATTTTTTTTATATCCCTCTGATTTAATTTTGCAAATTTAAATTCCAATAAAGTGACGATATAATTCAGACCCCCTCCATTTGTGATTGGTGACCTAAAAGTAAGATCGCATCAGCTCTCTGGAAAATCGATCCTTATTTATAGCTAGTTACGCTCATTGTGGGCACATGAGAATAAATTTATTTTGATCGCGAAACGACCATGTGTCATATATATATATATACATATATATATAAGCACCAAATCAAAACAAACTAAGCAGAATATGTAACATATGAAAAAGTAATCAAAAATATTGCAAATATGTGATAGATCAAGGTTTTGATCCAAAAATATCTCCATCCCCATGTATAATATAAGATAAGTAATAAAATTATAGTAAATAAACACGAAGTACAGTAAAATAATTCGTAAAACTATAGTAAATATGAATTTAGAGCTAAACAAATAAGATGGTCGCATAAAATAAAATTTTCAATCTCAGTCTTTAATTTATAGAGATTTTAGGACTGTAATTAATTTCTAATTCTCACATCAAATAATTGTGCATATTTGAACGTTTACAAGAAGGAATGATTTTCCCCTAACATTATTTATTAGTTCTCAAGAGTAAATATGCCCAAAATTATATATAAATATATATGGTCGTACAAAGGCCAACTTGAATATCTTGAATATAAAAATATAATTTTATAGTACTTTTACTCTATGTTATTTTTTTTTTACTATTATAGTTACTCCTAGAAGGGTCAAAGTGATCGTCGATCCATTTACCGTAGTCGGATTCGTGTGATTTTTTGAGTCGATTCAAGTCGAGTTTTTTTTTGCATGGCAACCTAACGTGAGGGTTGATCCTACACGCACATGTAATGGATTGTGCATTTTGGATTGCTCCATGTGGAAACATATTATCAGACCGAAGCTTCACCCGGTTTAAGACTGTGATCTGAATTTTTAGCATGCAAATGTAATCAACTCGACGATGTTAGGCACGGTGAAGTTTCTAATGATTGATAGGCATTAAATGTTACATGTCAGTGGAGCATACTTCCACCCCATTATTTCATGGGAATTAAATGTTGTACGGTGACCGAGAAGGCCTTTTCTTGACTTCAGAAAATGGTTTGTTAATTATGTTTACTAATTATATTACTACTGTTATAGATTAACAATGTTGTTATTCAGCAGGAGAAGAAGACAGTTACTTTATGTAATCTAACTTTTATCTAGTGCAGAAGCTGCCGGATTCCTTCTACTAGATTATCAGTTGATCCTTCCGACGTTACTCAGTTTGTTTATATTCTTTCTTTTCGAATTTTTGGCAGTTAAATGTATGGTGCTTTAGGGTTTAGAGTTCCATATTCGAAAATGAAACGACAGTCATGGAGCATACCATTTGGATTGTTAATGGGCCACTTTGTAGGCTTCAGGCTAAAGCAAAATGATTATTAATTTTTCACGTTTGGGCTTATGATTGTCATTGTGCCCAACGTGAAAGATTAGAACCATTTGTTTCAATATTCGGCCCATTACAAAATATGAGTTGATGTGCATAATTTCAGACATCTCAGTTGGAAGACAAAAAATTATTTCAATCACAAAGTGCGTATTTCACTTGTAGTCCAATTTATGTGAGATATGTAGGTTTTACATAGTATGTCTAGTTGTACAATTAATGTTATAGCGTATGGTTGCATTATTTCTAGATTTAGTTGTTTTTTACCTTTTTTTGGACAATATTTGCTAAATCCATGTAGTCCTCATTCAGTTTCATGTGTGCGAAATTTTGAATGTTTAGAGTTGTTTAAAGATTGTTCTAAGTAATTGGAGAGTGAGATAATCATGATAATTTTTTATTAAGGATCAAGGTTAAATTATTATTTTTTTCCAAATGAGACGTGGAGGTGTTTGTTTAATTTTCGTGACATTAATATTTTGCAGCCCACATGTGGTAATGAAATTTTTAATCATAGTTATTCTCGTAGACTAGATGTGTTCTCATCACTGTAACTATTGTCGAATATTATATTTTTCGGTAGTATATATGATACCGGGAAATAACCAAAAGAATATTATGTTTTTACTATTATGAAATTGTACTTGTCAATTTATGTATTTTTTAAAATAAAATCATTTGATTAAGCATTTGTAGGGTTTTACCGGCTACTCACAATGTGTACTAGACAAAGATTTTGACGTCGATTTTTGGTTATTTTCAGTTACATATTTTATATTTTTAATTGCAATGTTATTGTAGGCTTGGTTCTATATGAGAACAAATATCGCTGATATTGCACTCACAGATGAAGATCATGATGAGGCTCTCCCGATTTTCAAATACCATGGATTGTGTTATGTGCAAACGGAAGATGACTGGGCACACCTTATTACACAAGTGACGTCTGTTACCATAAGTATAATCATTACTTCCTTCAATATTACTAGTGATGCATACATGTTTACTATTTGACCATTTTGGAACATATGCAGATACTTAATTGCCAACAAGACGATGAGTGTTCTTCAAGAGAGCACCAGTTTCAGAGCCATGGAAATTTCCGTGTCTCAATGACGGTGCATGAGCGCCTTGCCAACCACTTGCTTGAAGATATTGCAGCTGATTTTCTCAAATTTAGCTTGAAATCGATAGTGGAAAAGCATGGCATATCCGATGTAGACAGTGTTATTCTGATGGGGAGAGAACATCTTGGGATAAGTGAAGATAGTTGGGAACTACTTCTTGCTTCAGTTAGAGAAGGATGTCGAATTTTGATGGTAAAGAAAAGCTCACAATCTCTCACATCATCAAATGCGGTTGTAAGTCATCATTTTACATCCCTTTTTTTTTATTACTAATCAGGCTGTGTCTCTCTTAGGTCACCCCAACAGAACACAAGTCATTCCATGGATGAGAATCTTGAAGGCCAAACTGAAAAAGGTTCCAATGCAGTGGTAAGTCAATCTCTCACATCCTTTTTTTTCTTTTTCTGAATAGTTGTATCTCTCTTGAGTCACCCCAGCAGACTATAGATCTCGATTCTGAAGATTTGAATCATAGTAAAGATGAGAATCTGGAGAATCCTCAAGTTCTGCATGACGAAGGATCCAATGCAGCGGTAAGTCAATCTCTCGCATCCTTTTTTTTCTTTTTTCTTTTTTTGAATAGGTGTGTCTCTATTGGGTCATCCCAGCACACAAGCCATTCCATGGATGAGAATCTAGAAAATCCTATAAAAATTGCTTCTGAAGATCTGAAGCATAGTGGAGATGAGCCAACAAGAGTTGGCACAAAGAAACAAAAACATTTGGGTATTAAGAAGCAGATGGAGCAGAGTAAAAGTAAAATTCTTGATCCCGCCGAAAAGAGAGTGACAAAGCCAAAGTCGAATCCCATATGTTATCAATCTCGAAGGCATAAGAAATGAGAGGTTGATTAGTTTTTCCAAGTGAAGAAACAATATTTTTATTTGTGGCATGTATGAACCAAATACTTTTACAGTTTATCATTGATGCTTTTCTATTTCTATTATGAACATTTGCGATGTCTTTTGTAATCGTGAGAATGCCGCTGTAGTGTTCTTATAATTTTGGGTTTAGCTGAGCTTGAAATTGCTCAAGAACAATGAGACTCTGCATTTGAGAAGTCCAGTGTATACAAGGAGTAAGTGGAGGATCTTGTTAGTTTAGTTTTATTGGATGAATGTGTTATTCTAAGATAAATGTCTCTGACCAAATTTTTTTCCTTTTAAGAAAGTTGTGTTGGCTATATCAAATATTATTGCCATCATTTGAAGGAAACGGATGTTGTATTAATTCCACAACATTGAACCCAATCAGCGCTCGCTTACAGACATCGCTGAGCATGGCTCTTGGCCCCCAGGCACAACGAGTGCTGGATAATATAAAACTATTCAGTTTTTCATGTACACTGAATGTGTGTGTCTGTCCAAATGAATTAATGCGACTATTCAGTTTGTCATGTCCATAATGTGTGTGTCTGTCCAAATGAAATGTAATGTGTCCACTAGATGAAATAAATATATACAATAATAACCACAGTATTGTCAAACATAAAAAATCATCTCTCAATATTTTTGGCCCAATTAGGATATTGGTTATAATTTTTCTGCATCTGTTCTATTTAAATGACCAAGAGAGATAGAGAGAGAGATGAATTCTGAGGAATTTCCATTAGAGATGATATTCAAGATTCTAAGCCGAGCATCATTAGAAACATTGGAACGATGTGAGGCGTCTTCCAAGTGTTTGAGGCAGTAGATTTATGAGCCAAGTTTTATGTTTCTCCACTGCAAAAGAAGTAACTGCGTTTTTGTTTATATCTTCCAAACAGTGATAACTTGAGATATCGATCCATGTTGGTCATCACCGATGACAAAGAAGACGCCACCGCCGGCATTAATAGAACATGGCCGTGCGATGACATGAAGATTTTAGCCTCATGCGATCAGGGGATTTTGTGCTGCGAGAGACAACAACACTACCTAAAACACCGCTATTATGTGTGCAAGCCCGCCACCAACTAATGACAACATTTGCCTAATCCCAAACTTCGATATCGAACTACTGCTGTTGATGTCGTCATCGTCAGATATCACCCTCTTCGTTACCATATTGTTCGATTATCAGAGTATGTTTCTCTTAATTTCATGCATCATCTTTTTTTCCGGTTGTACAAAATATTTCTTAAATCTTAAGTGTCATCCTTATCTTTTCGAAAGGAAGTCCAAATGATAATTACCAATGAGTTTGTTGAATAGTAGGAATTAATTATAAACTGATTAACTGGATGATTAATTAATATCTATCATGCATTTTGTGCCACTCTTTTGGCATGTATAGTCTAGTCTATGTTATAGCTTGATCTCCAAGATTAATATATATGTGTATATTTCATAATGGATTTAATTAATGAAATAATCGATTTTGTTTTGTTTAATTATAGGCCTAGGTCGGGAATGAATTATATATGTGAGATATTTGATTCACAAAATCGGGCATGGCAGAAAATGGAGGGGCCAATTTTTGAGATATTCGATTTTATAATGCCTCATAGTCCTGTAGTTTTCGTCGGCCAATCTATCCACTAGCTTACACCAAAAGACGTTTTAACGTTCAATGTAAAGGAGAGATGTTTCAGATGCTTCCCCTTGCCTGAAGCAGTCGAGGATGCATACATTTTTAAGAAGTTGGTGAAATACGAGAGCGGCCTAGGGCTTATTTGCTTGATGGAGGATTGGACGAGCATGGAGTTGTGGGTAGGGGAGAGGCTAGGACGGGGCGAGTGGATGAAAAAGATTGTTGTGGACATGAAGTTTCTAGTACACATTGTGAGTAGCCGGTAAAACCCTATAAATGCTTAATCAAACGATTTTATTTTAAAAAACACATAAATTGATAATTACAATTTCATAATAGTAAAAACATAATATTCTTTTGGATATTTACCGATATCATATATACAACCGAAAAGCATAGTATTCAACAATAGTTACGGTGATGAGAACATATCTAGCCTACGAGAATAACCATTATTAAAAATTTTATTACCACATGTGGGCTGCAAAACATTAATGTCATGGAAATTAAACAAACACCTCCACGTCTCCTTTGGAAAAAAAATAATTTAACATTGATCCTTAATCAAATTATCATGATTATCTCACTCTCCAATTACTTACAACAATCTTTAAACGACTCTAAACATTCAAAATTTCGCACACATGAAACTGAATGAGGACTGTATGGATTTAGCAAATATTTTGTCCAAAAAAAAGGTAAAAAATAATTAATTCTAGAAATAATGCAACCATACGCTATAACATTAATTGTACAACTAGACATACTATGTAAAACCTATATATCTCACATAAATTGGACTACAAGGGGAATACGCACTTTGTGATTGAAATATTTTTTTGTTTTCCAACTGAGATGTCTAAAATCATGCACGTTTGAAATTATGCACATCAACTCATATTTTGTAATGGGCCGAATATTGAAACAAATGGTTCTAATCTTTCACGTTGGGCCCAATTACAACCGTAAGTCCAAACGTGAAAAATCAATAATCATTTTGCTTTAGCCCCAAGCCTACAAAGTGGCCCATTAACAATTCAAACAGGGGTGCGCTCCACGACCGTTGTTTCACTTTCGAATTTGGTACACTAAAACCTAAAGCACCATGCATTTCAACCGCCAAAAATTTGAGAAGAAAAAATATAAACAAACTGAGTAACATTGGAAGGATCAACCGATAATCCGGTAGAAGGAATCCGACAGCTTCCTCACCGGATAAAAGTTAGATTACATAAAGTAACTGTCTTCTTCTCCTACTGAATAACAACATTGTTAATCTATAACAATAGTAATATAATTAGTAAACATAATTAACAAACCATTTTCTAAAGTCAAAGAAGGACCTTCTCGGTCACCATACAACATTTAATTCCCATGGAAAAATGGGGTGGAAGTATGCTCCATTGAGCTGACTACGATATATATATATATATATATAGATTTTGATTAAAATGTTAACAACCTCCCCTTGTAGAAATTAGGATCCAATCTTAGTCATTAATCTATTTAATTTCTACGGTCAAAACTGATCTCAATGAAATAGGGTCAAAATTGCAATATCATAAAATTTCTAGTAAAGTGGGGTTAGTTTAGTAATTCAAAAATTAAGATGATTAATTAATTGACTAAATCTCATATTTCACGTGAATGATTCCTATTTGTCTTGCATTGTTTGGTCGATCCAAATCTTTTATTTCATTTTTTCTTTATTTATTTATTTTATTTTTCGTGGATATCACAACATCAAATTTTTGTTTGGTCGATCCAAATCTTTTATTTCATTTTTTCTTTATTTATTTATTTTATTTTTCGTAGATATCACACCATCAAATTTTTTATTTTATGTACGATTTTTGAATGAGTTTCGCAGTGTGTTTGTCAACATATTAACAAATCATTGGTCACATATTAGCAATATGGTATTCACGTACATATTATCAATTCGTTACTCACATACTAGTCAATTGTGATTACCATTTTAGTAACTAATATTTTATCAACACTTCAGCAAATTTTTTGTTACATATTAGCAATGTGGCATTAATATATTAACATTTCGTTATTGATGCACTCATTAGCAAGTTATGATTATCATATTAGCAACATGTTGTTTAGATATTAGCAATTAATTTCTAACATGTTAACATTATGTTAAAGATCAATTTTCAGAATATCGATCAAATTATTCTCAAGAAACAATTATATATCAATTAAGTGTCAACCATTGATACGTGGTATATACAAGTATTTTGGTACTTTTAAAAGCAATATATAAATTTATGCAAATCCACACTTGTCGTTGTATCGTCAAATATGTATCAACATAAAGTGAATTAAGATAACTCATTCATCTCCGTAAAAAAAATCGAGTATCTTCTATTTTTTTGACAAAAAAAAGAATTATTCTCGCGCCTTGGTGCATCACCGTCTGGCTCCTTTTCAGACATTTTTTTCGTGGCAGCTTCGATTATTCATCATAACATGTTAATTGCAAATATATGAGCTTATATGATAAGAAAATGTTTCAAATATGTCTTGAATGATTTAATAATTAAAGATTCACAATCATTTAAGTATGAATTCATCAGTTAAAAAAAATCGAGCTATGATAATAAAATGTCGTTAATATGCCATACAAGATTTTCTAGTATAATATCAAGATGAGAGTTAATATGCTAACATGATATATGTTGGTTGCTAACATGCATTGCAAAATTTGTTAATATGAACTACAAGATAATATTTACATTCCAAATTTGAACTCATCAGATTTTGATAATTATTTCAAGCTAATATGATAACAAAATATTGTTAATGTGATATATTTCGGTTGCTAGCAAAGTCTACCAGATTTTCTAATATCAAATACTACATATAGATTACATTATGATATTAGTGTAACAAACGATTGATAACATTAATATGACAGTTCCTGCTAACATGGACTCTGTTATCTAATAACATGATCACAAAATATGAATACAAACTAAATTAATGGCTATAATCTCATAAGCATGTTGGAATTCGTTACATTCATGCTAATACAATATTTGAGATTTGATGGATATATTTAGAATTCATTAATTTCATGATAATTAAAACACCAAAAATCGTTTCTCAAATAAATCACAAAAAATACTTTCACAAACAAAAAATTAATACCCAAGTTTTTACAACATCGTACAGAAGATCGTTACATAAAAGCACCATTAGAGAATACCTTTACATCTGTAAATTTCATATCCTCTTTCAATTGTTGCTAGCATCTATCAGTCGATGACTATTGTTGCAAATTAAATTGCCCGTTAATCTTCTCTGATCTGTTGATTTCTTCTTTGCGTTCTGTGTTGCCTTCTCTGTTTTTTCTATTGAGATTCGTGTTCTATGGTCCGATTAAATTGAAAGATCGTGATTTATGAATCTACATATTTATTTGTTACATATTTATCCCTATGAAATCAAATAGGGTTTGAGAAGTTAATGTTTTTACAATTAGCCCCCTAAGGAGGTGGTTAACATTTGAATCATATATATATATATATATATATATATATATAGACAGATAGATATTACTCCCTAATTCCCTAAAATATTGAAACCCCAACACACGTGAATTAATTCCTAAATTTATGCATATATATTTTTTGGTTTTTTTTCATTAGCATATAATTAAATTTATGAATATATATTTTTTCTTTTTCTTAGTGAGCATAAAATTAAATTTATGCAGAATATATCATACATATTTTAGGCAAAGTAAACAATGAATATATTTAGAAAACTTATTAATTCACCCTTATCCATCAAAAACAAAGCCTTATAGTTTAATTTGTCTCCATATCTTCCCTTCCTTAGTAGGAGAAAATGAATTTTCTATGGTCAGAATAGATAGTGCCAACAACTTTATAATAGCAAAGTCTTGCATCAAACTTTGTTAAAACAATCTCAACGTTAGATGAGAATTTGTGATATTTTTTAATATCAGAAGTGATAGTAATACCTTTTTCAATAAAAAATATATATTAATAATTAAAAAAATGTCACCACATTTTTATTTTTAGCAGTAAATTTTAGTAAAATTAATGCGATACTTTTGTTATTAGAAATGATATTTTTCAATATTATAAATATTACTATTTTCTATCTAATATAATGGGGGTATTATCAGATTTTAGTCTTTCTTTTAAATAATTAACAAAAATAGCCCGACCTTTTATAAATAACAATTTAATACCTGATTTTTTGAATATACAATAAATTTAGCCTGAAATTAATTTTCGAGCTTTTAGTTGCTAACGTGAATTTTTTTGGCCGAATTTTTTTGGGAACAGACGGTGTGGAGTGAAATATACTTTTATTTTAATTTTATCTGATCAATCGACGTGGCACAAGTATTTTTCATGTCGTTAAAAAATTCGGGTAAAAAGATAGACGTCACCAACTAAAAGGCCAAAAATTAATTTCACGCTAGATTTGTTATATATTCAAAAAGTCAAGTATTAAATTATTATTTATAATTTTTTGTGAATTAATGAAAAGAATAGACTAAAATTTAATAATATCCCAATATAATGTCTTATGTACATTCACTAGTATTGCACCCGTGCGATGCACGATGAGAGCGGGGTACACATATTTAAACTTTTATTAAAATATGATCACAATAAAAAAAAATACTGCTTCAATTATCGTACAAAAATAAAACTCATGCATAGTGTAAAATATAAATCATGAATTGAAGTATAATTTACATCTTTAAAAAAAGTAATTATTAAAAAAAGGTAACTTGAATAAAAATAAATAAAAAATGGTTCAAAGTAAACTATAAATAAATAACAAACTTTATAAATATTTGAAAATTTCAAAGGTTCTGAAAGATTTCTTTGTACACCACGTTTGTAGTTAAATAGAAGAAAAAAATTGTAAATAATAAATATAGTACTCGGTGTCTTGCAGTTGGGCATCCACAAGCTTGGTAGGACGTCCGTTACGTTGTATTTCTCGGGGCTCCGAGTGCTTTTCAACTTTTTCAATAATATCTCTTATAATAAAAATTTATATATATATATATTAGTAAAACCAAAAAATCTATATAATATAAACTGAAATACTAATATTAAGTGTAGTTAATACTAAAAAGCAAACCCTCATCAAATGGACCAACATCTTGCAAAGATGTGAAATCTCGAAATTGGATGTAGTGTGGAAAACCATCATCCACGATGGTGATAACTTTCGTATAGGAAGAAGAGATGAATTTGAACAAATATTGGGTTGTTCTATATTTCATCTTATTATCTTGTATATCAAAAAATTGAAAAGCGTATAAACCACTTTCCACAAATTCGATATTAAGCCGCTCGAGGTCTGACCTCCTCATGGTATCGTGTATACGGTCACCGACACGTTCATGGAGAATCATCTCGAGAGTTTATCTAGCATGCGATCTTTCATACGGTGGTTGTTCGTACATACAAACAACCCTAACTTTCAATATCAATTCATATAGGGAATGACCGGTTTCCCTAACCCTCTCAACTAAATTGAAAATTAGAGTCATGAAGTTATGGTTTGGAATGAATTAATTTCTTGTAAAATGCAATAGCGCGTTTGATTTGTATGCGTAGCATACGGATCTATTTATAAAACCGTACGAAGAAAAATATTTATGGTATGAATTGAATTTTTGGATAAATTAGATTTGTTCCATTATATATGATTTATATATGCACACAAATCTCTAAAATATATGTGAGAATATATTGTTGATGTGTGAAAATTAATGAGGATATCTATATCTATATATTATCTAATATTATCTAATAATATCTAATAATCATATCAATTCGAAATTCCTAAGTGATGGTATATTGCAGGTAGTTTAGTATTGCGGTGAATATTATGAGTAGATTTTTAGGTTAATATTTAATTAGATTTAGGTTAATTAGATTGTATATACATTTAATTAAAATCGTATATATAATTAAAATATATAATCTAATATTAATATTCATATATTAGTTCCTAAAATAAATAGATATGGTGTATATGTATATATATATATAATGAAATTTATCTATCCTAATATCTATCACAAATAACATGATTTTATATAACATGTTATAATTAATCTTTGTAGGTATACAAAGATCTCGTTATGGACCAATATTTGGTCCATATATATGTCGGATATTTAATGTATATGAATATATTTGGTCCATATATATGTCGGATATTTAATGTATTTGGTCCATTAATATTTACATTAATTTATATGAATTAATTTAGTTAAGCAAAATATATTATATAATTTTTCAGATTAGGGAAGTTATTTTGGGCGGGAAAAATTAGTCCTTAACTATCTTACTTTTAGATATTATATAGATTACGATATGGGAGGCCTACCCTTTTATTATTTGTTTAAAAAAGAGTAAGAAGTATAGTGAGAGCGTAATCATTGTTACTCTTAATTTTGCGGTGCTAAGGCCAATTCCAAGAGAAGGAATTTTGAGCGAGAAATGACAATTTTGAGCGATTGACGCCCCTCCAATAACCGCAAGCTTGCGTCGGTATTCTGATGTTGATGAATAGTGCAACGGTTATTGACCGATGCACTATTTATCGATCGATTTAATTTTTTTTTATTCTTTATATATTTTATGGAGTTTTTATTTATCTTCTTTCTTTTTTCTCCATTGTGTATTTAAATTTTATGAAACATGTTATCATTACTAAAATTATTTTATATATTAATTAAATCAATGTTGTTGCATTAATTTAAACACAAAATACATAGTTAATAAAAATACAAATACATAAAAATTACAATAACAATACAAAGTCACAAATACATTATACTAAACAATACAAATACATAATTAATAATGATAGAAACACATTACGATAACAATAAAATATTGAATACGCAACACTCTTATTTTAGAAAACTAATTTTTATTTAATTAAATTTATGCTTCTGCTAAATTATCTATTATGAAATGTTAGTTTTATTTTACATAAATTGATCGTATTTATTCGAATTTTTTTAGTTTTGTAAAACAAATATGCTTATTTATTTATTAAATAAAAAAAAATATTACAATATATATAACCATATATTCAATTTAACAATTCAATAACAAAAATTAAATGAATAGTACTCTCTCCGTTTTTGAATAAGTGTCATCTTAGATGAATGCACACATATTAATAAAAATATTAATTAGATAATCAAATTATTTTATACACCCTTATGTGAATACATTTAATGAGGTAAACATGATTGTTTGAATGAATTAAATGAGGACAAATATGAGAAAAATATGAATTTTTTATTTCGATTGTGTAGAATGACATTTTTTGTGAAATAAAATTAAAGTTCTAAAATGACAATTATTGTGAAATGTAAAGAATAATAAGTATCAAATAAGAATATTCTATTATAGAGTGAAATGTAGAGAGATGTTATTGAAGATGAATATTGAAAATATGTAATTTATTTTTACAATAGTGTAGAGTTAACTATATTATAGTGTTTGTTGTTGGAGATGGCCTAAGATCCACATTGCTAAAAAGATACGTATCGCTAAAAAAAGGGCTAAAAAAGATACGTATCGCTAGGCGGGCCTATCCGCCTGTACGGATTTGAAGCCTTACACATATTTAATTGGGCTTAAGAGACCGAATACAACGGCCCAAATTGAAACCGCATTTTGCTTCGTTTACCCTTGGAAGAAACTAAATACCAGATTAAATATTTATGTAAATGAAGTTATGACGCAGATGTAATTATGAATTTTGATGAATTGGTTAATTTTAGCTAATGTTCGAACACACCAAAAAATTATAAGCGTAAAGTTATAATATATAAAAGGTAACATGGCAATATTAATTTCATTTTGGCATGCATCATAAGCATAAACTAGCATTTTCAACCGTGCATTATCATATTTTTAAATTTTGTGAAAATATTTTTTATTAATGTTTAAAAATATCAAAAATACATGCATTGTATTAATTGAACAATATTAATTATTTATATTTTGATATTGATTAGTAAATAACGTGACCATATTTATGAAAGGGTTAATTACTATAAAATACACAAACTTTGACAAGATTTGCAAATTAGACATAAACTTTAAAATTTTGCAATTAAAACACAAACTTACATTTTTTTGCAAAATAGACAAACTCAAAGTAAAATTTTAAAATCAATTGAATTTGAAAACCGCAAAGCCATAAAAATTATTCACCTTTCGATTTATATGGCATTGCATTGGTTTTAATAAGTGAAAATGAATTATATGTTGCAAATTCTCATTTTTCGGTTAGTCCAAAAAATTTGAGTTTGTCTATTTTGCAAAAAAATGTAAGTTTGTGTTTTAATTGCAAAAATTTAAAGTTTATGTCTAATTTGCAAATCTTGTCAAAGTTTGTGTATTTTATAGTAATTAATCCTTTATGAAAAATATATAGATTTCACTATTTTATTTTAATATAAAATAATACATAGATATCATAGTTTGTTCTATCTTATTTCAATGTAAATATACACTCATATATTGTATTGGATTGATTTAATTTTCTTCTAAATTCTTCAATAATATTAGTTCATTGTAATTTGAATATATTATTAATTGCAAATCCAAAAGTCACTGCTTCAAGCTCTTAATGTTTTTTTTTTCAAAGTAGTAATTTTAATTCGTTGAATATTAAAAAAGGAAAAAATAAAAGTGTTTTGGGACTTGCCTATAGATCAAATTGAATGTTAAAAGCATTTACAAAAATCATATCTTAAAATACGTAAATGAAGAAAAGAAAAGTTGTCCCAACACAATCCCAATTAGTTGCCCTAGATTGAACAATTTTCTACAAAAAATGATTATTCCTCAAATAAGCAATTTTCCACCACCATGAACCTGCACATGAATTAAGCATGTGTGTTAATTTGGTGAGATATCAAGCGTTAGAAATCTAGCATGATTGAAAGGGTTATAATTGTAAAACTCCCACAATGCCATCATGGAAAGATATTATTATCTTCGTTAAATTTTAGGATGTGTTTTTATCTTCATTAAATTTACACTCGTGCATATATGTAAATTGTATTGTTTTGGGTGATTGAGCATATAAATTACTTTCTACATAAAATTTGATTTATTTTGATGACGAGAAATCAGTTGCGCACATATCGATAAATATATGAAATTAATTTGTGCTAAAATTAAAATTAAATCATAGGAAGTAAGCACTAAAGTGTTTTAAGAAATAAAATAATAGCAATTAAATAGTAAATTAGAATTTGATAAGCAATGTCCTCGATCATTTATCGCACGAATGTTATTTCTCACCTAAATCAAACCATGTATTTATTGCTTAATGTATATTAATTTCTTTCCCTAATGTATATGTATTTAGTTCTTTATGTATTAGTTGGTGCGATAAATGTGAAAATGTTTATGTTATTGTAATTTATTTCTTAATTATTAATATTTTATTTCATAATTATTTTGTATCATACATTAAATTAAATTATAGCAATTAACTATGAATAAAGTATTTTAATTAATAAAATAATAACAATTAAACCGTAAAGTAGAATAATATAAGCAACGCCCTTATTTATTGCACAAATGTTATTTATCACCTGAACTGAATCATGTGTTTAGTATATAAATTAGAAAAAACCGCATGAAATTTATATGAATATTTTTGCTTAGTGTATAGTAATTTGTTTCTTTTTTTTTACTCACACACTCGATCTGTGATATTGAGGAGATTCGAACTTGTGACCTTTGGTCTCCAAGCAATCTCACTCCACCACTAGTTGACCTCTGTTTCTTAATGTATATGAATTTAGTGGTTAATGTATTTGTTGGTGCGAGGAATGTGAAAATGCTCATCTTATTGTAATTTATTGCTTAATTGCTAATATTTTATTTCATAATTACTTTGTATTACATATGAAATTTAATTATAGCAATTAAGCACTAAGTATTTTAAGCAATAAAATAATAGCAATTAAATAGTAAACTAGAATAAGATAAGCAATGTCCTCATTTATAGCACAAATATTATTTCTCACCTGAACCCGAACCATGTATTTAATATAAGAATTAAAAAAATCGCTTAAAAATGTATATGAATTTTTTTGCTTAATATATAGTAATTTATTTCTCAATATATATGGATATAGTACTTAATGTGGCTGTTGGTGTAAAAAATTAGAAATTGCTTATCTTATTGTAAGTCATTACTTAATTGCTAATATTTTAGTGCATAATTAATTTATCTCGCATATTCAAAGAAATTATCAGAATTAAGCACCAAAGTATTTTAACATTTAAATTAATGTATTGTTGCGGAAAATTACTTTAGATTAAGCAATAAATTATAATATATTAAGTTATAAATTAATTTAAATTAATGGTTACACATTCAGTATTTTGTTATATATGGACCATTTAAGCATGTTATGTATGAAAGAAGCAATGATTGGAACACAAGTTAGCAATACAATAACATATATAAACGAATGTCAACAAACAATACATGTTATTTGATTTTAAATTAAATATTGCCATTATATGTCCGAGTTTGATATAATTAGGAAATGTGAAGCAAACTCCTTTACACATTGCATGTTTTCATCTCTAGTGTGTATTTAGTTATTAAAATACATATTAGATGTTACAGTTAACAAGTTCATAATATTTAAACACTCAATTTTACGTGATATATAAGGACATGGAAAACTCTGATAAGAGAGAGAGAGAGAGAGAGAGAGAGAGAGAGAGAGAGAGAGAGAGAGAGAGAGTACAACCTGATATATTTATGCAAATATTCATTTGAAGTTAACATATTTATCGACCGTCGATGGAGGGAACAAATCGAGAGACGTACGAAAAATTATGAATCTGAAAATTATGAGGAACCGAAAAAACTATATATATAATATATATATACACACCAACCCCCATATGTGCGACGGTATTTCGGATGGCGTGTGGGCTCCACGTGCGTCTCCCACGCACAGTGCGTGGATTTCATGCGTCCGTCTTATTTATTTAATTTCTGGGTGATTTTTTTTATTTTTGTTTTTCAATTTTCTATATTTTTTTTCCAAAATTTTTATACCTTAAAATAAAATTAGTGAACTCTAAAACTAAAGTGAATTGATTTAATTTGTCTGAAATAAATATAAATTTATACCCTAAAATTAAAATAATAAACCTAGAATAAAAATGATTTTTTTTTTTAAATGTGATGCCTTACGCAATGCTCTCTCATGTGGGCTCATGCATTACGTTCGATAATTAGTTTTTTTCAACTTAAATATAACCCATAATTGAGATTAATAAAACTTAGAAAAAAAAACACAAACCCTAAAAACACAAAATAAACCCCTAAAATATAAAAAGTACTAAAAAATCTCTAAAAAATCATGAACCCTAAAAAAACCTTAAACTCCTAAATTATGAACATTAATCGGAATGGAAAAAATCACAATTTGAACTAAATAAACTAATATAAGATAATAGTAGACCCCAATTACTTTTTATGGATACAATTGATACTTTTCGAATTTTAAGTAATACTTTTAGTGTTATAGTTGATACTGATTTTGCCGGAATTTTTTTTTTTTTTTTTTTTTTTTGCGGGTTGACCCGCGAATTTTATCCGCCCATCTTAAATAAACCTTATTTAGACATAGTGCATGGAAGTGTTTGTGATATATAATTTATTCAATATAATTCTAACTTTTTGAAGTAAATGACAATAAGGAAGATCATTGGATTCCGTTGGTGGGAGGCCATTTTCAAAGCATCAAACCATGTTTAGTAAAACAACACCACCACCTTAAAATTGTATTTGAATTAATTGCATCACATTCAAATTAAACATTATCTATCAACGCATTGATTTGTTCCTCCGAAAAATTATTCGAATAAACACAACTCAAATATGAGGAAAACAAAATATTGACAAATGTGAAAGTTGAGAAACATAATTAGGAGTAAAGCAAATAATTGGGAATATGAGATGGGAAAACAAAAAACATAAAATCAAGGTCAGCATACAAAACCATTATGTGTGTGTGTGTGTGTGTTTGTGTTGGAGGGGGGGGGGGGGGGAAGTCTCCTATACATCACTTCAGGTCCAATAAGGTTCATACATCCATCAAATCGTGTTGACCGGAGTTAATCCATAAAAAAAAAACTAGTAAAAATCAGTATCAATCCTTACACTAAAAAGTATCAATAAAGTTAAAAAAATATCACTTGTATCATTAAAAAGTAACTGGTCTCCTACTTATTTTATATGAGTTTATGTAGTTCAAATTGTGATTTTTTTAATTCCAGTTAATGTTTAGAGTTTAGGAGTTTATGTTTTTTTAGGATTCATGATTTTTTAGGAGTTTCTTTTAGTATTTTTTAGATTTTTAGTGGTTTTTGTTGCGTTTTTTAGGGTTCATGTTTTTTAAGTTTATTAATCTTAATTATGTTCTATATTTATTTCAAAAATATTAATTTATTCATTTTTATTTCAGGCTTCAATAATTTCATTTAGGCTATATATTTATTTCAAAATTATTTTTTTAAAATTACCATTTATATTTATTTTGAAAAAATTAAATTAATTGTCGAGTGCAATGCACGAGTACACGCGTTAGCGTCGGACGAGTTCATTGCGTGAGTCACAAAATGTAAAAAAAAAATCATTCACTTTAATGTTAAGGTTCATTATGTAAATTTTAGGATGTGTATTTATATTTATTTAATAAAAAAATAAAATAATTCATTTCAATTTTACGGTACACTAATTGTATTTAAGGGTATACAATTTGGGGTGAAAAAATTAGAAAAATCGAAAAAAATAAAAAAATTGGAAAAAATATAAAAAAATTGGAAATAAAGAAAAATAAAAAATAATAATTTTAGATGCTTGCCAACGCACGTGGAGTCCACGCGCCTACACTTGTTTACTTTTTTTTTACTGAAATCTGTTATTGAGTCTGAATCAGTCTGATGGGCCAGACTCATACACCACGTGCACAAGAGTGCCTCGTAGAATAAAATGGGATCATCTGTTGCAAATCGTGTTGCATTTTCCGTTGTAAATATTTTTTTAAAAAAATTAATTTTTAAATTTTTTTAATTTATTATAATTTATTTTAATTTAAATTTTATATTTATGGTTCATCCATCTTCAATTAGGGTATATTATTAAAAAAATTAAACATAAAAATTTAGTTATGTAACACAGATGGCAACAGAGTAACTACTCCGCTCATAGAACATAGATTGCAACTTTTTTAATAAAATCGCCAAATCTCGCCTTCAATTTAATTTACTCTCGACTTTATAATTACATAGCAAGATTTCATTTTCAAGAAAATTAACTCGCGCTGTTTTCTTCTTCTTCTTCTTCTTCTTCTTCTTCTTCTTCTTTGGCTTTGTTTATAGTTCTTTTTACAATGAAAACAGTAGAGACGATACTTCTTCTCTATGGCTTAATCTCGTTTAACTAAATAAAATTCAGTATCTCAAAGATTAATTAAGGTACGTTTTATTTGTAAATTATACTTCTTTTCGTCTATTCCCTAACTTTCAATATGACTTCGCTTACTCGTTTATCATTCTGTCTAAGACACAGACCATTTTTTCCTTGGCAAAAATTTGTGTAAAACTATCTAATTAATCACGATCAGTTAGACGGGTGAAACCGATCCAAAATCACGCAAAACCCCCATCAATGTCCCAGACTCAACTCGCACGCACCATCACTTTTTTCCGCTTTTCTCTGTTTTTCCAATTAGTTTCATTTTTTTCCCAAAAACTTTTTATTTCACCCCAATTGATTATCAATCGTACTACACGAGCCCACGTGTTAGAGTTGGGTGAGTGAACTGTACGAGAAGCGAGATAAAAAAAATTAAATTAATTGAATTTAATTTTAGAGTTCACTAATTCCATTTTAGAGCATATATTTAGTTATATAATAATTATTGACCACAATGCACGATTTCACACGTTAGCGTCGAGTGCGTGTACTGTGCGAGAGATCAGATAAAAAAATTTAATTAATTTAATTAAATTTAATTTTTAGGGTATATACTATTTCAAAAAAATAATAATTAATGAGGGCAGTGTATGAGCCGCCGATGATTTAAATTTTAGGGTTCAATAATTCTCTTTTAAGATATATGTAGTGGCTATTTTTCGTCAGCCCACTACGCTGGTCCATGAGGGTTAAACATTGTCGTTTAATCAGGCAACCTCATAAAGATCAGGTAGTTTAAATTACTTTGAATTAGCCGTCCGCATTACCTGGAAGGATTGACGTGATCAAACGAATGAGATCATGCCTTAACCGCTCCCGTAATTTACATGAACCCTAGCCGCTACCTCTGTCTATAAAAGGAGACATCCCTCCTCATTTGATGACTATGCGGAAATACCCACAAGCTTCATACCATACCCTAAGAATATTGAGTTTATCATTTTATGAATTCATTCCACTCCAGTGATTCAACATCCGGGTATCTATCTTACATTCCTCTTGAATTAAATGACATTCCCCTTGATTTCTAATCACATTCTGGTTAGAGATTATTGTTATTAATCTATTTAGTTATTCTATCATTTCGTATATTATCTCTTTCTACTCTTCTTCTTTTCCTGACTTAGGCGTCGGAGGCCCAACGATCGTCACCCCCTGATGGTCTTTAGCTCTTACGGTATTTTCTGTTTTTGTTTCACAGATTGACCACTGCTCCGGATTTATACGTTTAATTACAGATTTTCGAATCTATAATATATATTTTAAAAAATGAGAGAAAATAAAATCTAAATAAAAAACTGAAAAAAAAAAGAATGAAAATTGGTGGGATGATCTCACCCATTAGACCGTTCCACAAGAGAGTACCTCATTATGGTTTATTACATCCCAATTATGATTTATTAATTTTAATTATGAATTTTTACATCCCATATATGATTTATTAATCTTAGTTAATTAGGATTTATTACATCCCAATTATGATTGATTACATATCAATTAAAGTTTATAATAATTTTTTTTAGAATTTAATTTTGTTTAGAACTTGTATATGTATAAAAATGAATGTTTTATATATTTTTCTTTCATATTTATTCGTCCACGCATGCCTATGACACATCTTAAACGAAAGATCATGAAAAAAATCTTCAACTTTTGATATACTTTTAGCATAAATTCAATTAAAAATAAGAAAGTTATATGATCGTTTAAAGTTTTCGAGAAATGTGATGATGTCAGCATTAACATCATTTTCTTTTATAGAAAAAAATTATGGGTTTGGGACTGATCCAAATCCAAAAGTCTCAATAGTTGAAAATATCCACTTTTATTATCTACAACTTTAGTGTATTTGTCCAAAAAAATCATTTGATAGCGACTTCATTAAATTTTCTACACATTTATGTTTTACTTAGTTGACCTAATTTTTAATTTGTGTACTCAATGTTTGTATTTTAACACGATAAAATTGTATTCACTTTTTTTTATGTTTGAAAGCAATCAAAAAAATTAGTTACGGTGAATCTATCATGCTCGTCATGTTGAGAATCTTATTTTGTTCGGGATCACATTTAGGATTGGAATGTTGCGCTGAAAGAGTCTCGGCACATATCTAAAAATAGTGAAAAAATTATTAAAAGTATCACATGGGTTGAGGAGGATATAAGTGTAAAGGTGTAATTTAAAGTGAGTATTTGTTGAATATATATAAGAAAGTGGGCAATAAAAAAAGTGGAAATTATAGGTTTTTGTTTTTATTTTTATTATCCAATGAAACATGTGTTTTACAAATGTGAATGAAACAGCCTCACGCAAAAAGGGCTAAAAAGAAAAGGTAGGAAAATTGGGCACCCCCACAAGGCGTAGGCGTAGATGCAACAATTTAGAGCCAGTAAAGAGCTTTGATTGGAGCATTCCAACCATGCTACCTCTAAAATAGTTCTAACAATGAAATGAGTTGGATCCGTTCGATGGTTGTCATTTTCTGTACATTCTGATTAAATTTGTTTATTCATATTTGAAAAATAATCCAAAAATACATATAATATTTCTAAAATAAATGAGCATTATTATCTAGTTGGGACTCACATTCCTTTGTTTGAGCGACAAAAAATTATGGAGCAAATCAACCTCAACTCATGTCAAGGTCCAATATATATTAGCAGACATGAAAGGCACCCTTCTCTGTGAATAACCATTTGGATTTTTCTCTCAAAGTAAAACCCTACCATCTACAGTTTGCAGTTGAATTGAATGCTTCTCTCTCTCTCTCTCTCTCTCTCTCTCTCTCCCCTTTTCAGTTTTTTCCATACATTTTTTTTTTCAATATTGTTTGTCTTGAGGCATTCTTGCAGGCCTAAGAAGAACCCTAGGATTGCATGGGTATTTTTGTGTTGTCTTGGGATGCTTTTAAAGCATGTTTTGTAGGCCTGCTTTCTCTACTACTTGTAGCTACTTTTTTCTGTTTATATATATATATATATAATATCTTTGGTTGACGTCTCTCTCTCTACAACACAAGCCATACTGAAGCCATCAGTCTTAAGTTCCCCATGCAAAAATTATTAACTTTTTAGTCATTTTCATATATAGTCTTTTTCATAATTTCATTGATCTCTAATGACAAGAGAAATAATAGTCTCTTTTAGTAATACAAGGGCGCGATAGAGAAGGAGAAAAGGTCACGAGATTAAGTCCTACTAAAACAATGACAAATGGAAATATTTTTTTCTCAGTTGGTTTTAGGGCTTATATGGTGTCACACTTGATGAACATCATTTATTCAATTATTTCTGTATATATTTGAATTGAGTTTAATTAGGATTTGGAGCCAGGACATTTCCTATCAAACTGCAATTACTGGATTGGATCCGTACCAAAGTCTTCATTTCAATTTCAACAAAGAAGAATGAAATAGAGCTACAACTTGCACCTTAATTTGATTAGGAATAAGAAGCTTACACATATAGACTGAATTAGATTTTCTTGGACTCGAGACTTAATTCAATCCAATGTAATGTGTTGTGCATTATCCTAGAGATCCATCAATATAAATTAGTCTCGTTGTCTAATTAAAAAGGGCAAGCTTTCATTTTATTTTTGGGTGACGAGGAACTCTGGAGTTGTTACTTAATGTTGTGTTCTGGATGAACCTCGCTCATGTACAATAATCTGCAAATCACATAAAAGATATAAATCATATATACTAGGAAATTATGTGAAACACACTCGACCTATAAAGCATTGGCCAAATTGAAACTTAAAAATATTTGACCTCAAACATATGAGTAGGCCACTCCAAGAGGATAATCGGATTTTATTTTATTTTTTACTGACGAGAATAATCCACAACTGCTATTAGAGAGTGCGCATTGGATTAAACATCAAATTAACTTATGCAATAGCCTGCAAAAACACAAATATCATATGTCATGACATGCGCTCAGCACTAAATTTGTGATATGTTAAAATGTCAGATATTAAATTATTATTTATAGAAAAAATTATAGCATTCTTGTACATCAATTAAAAAGATAAGACTAGCTAAGACTAAAATATGATATGGCATTAACCATTTTTAGTAGTGATTGCAGCGGATATGGCATTAGGCTCTAATCTTAGATAAGATTTGGATCCGTGGCTATTAAGTGAGAATATAAACATTAGATAATGAAAATTTAAAAGTAGGCTGGTTGCTAGCTAGATATAAAGAATCTACGTGTTGAATATGACATGACACTCATGCTTCGGACTATGACCATACAGAGAGAGAAAGAAGAGAGAGAGTAGAGAGTATCGTACCTACTAGGCATTGCTGAAAATTGGCATGAGAGTTTTAAATAAAGGTAACTTTAATGCAGGGTTGTGAACGAGTATCTCTCTCTCTTCTCTCTCTAGAAAAGGGGCAAAACTTAAGGGGTTTTGCTCTCTCTCTCTCTCTCTCTCTCTCATACAAAGAGCAGGATACTACAGAATTCTGTAGTCATTCTCAGTTAGGTTGCTTTCTGTGATCTGCTTTTTTACACAGTTGACTCATGTTGGGCAATGCTGTGATCTCATTAGATCTTGTTTGGATTTTCTGAATTTCATTACATCACTTCTCCTGTCTCATTTATTATGCACATTGCAGCTACCTCCTCTGCCACCTATTACTATTAGCTTCCTAACAATTTTTCAACTATATAATATAAACCTCTTTAATTTCTAACCAATCTTAATTTATATCTACCTTCTCAACCGATGATCATAGAGCTTCTTTCCCGCAGGGGTCTCGAATTAATTCTATAGAACAGATAATTCCACTGGTATGGTGTTTGATTCAGTATTAGGAGTTAATTGATTCTCAGACAATCATGTAGTAATGAAATTTAAGTTTGTTTAATTTTAGATTGGTGTTTCAATTATTATAAGTTCTCTTGGGACATTTTTCATCGTATGGCATCATATGTTCCATATACTTTGTGTAAGACATATTGCTACACAATTAAAATTATTAATTTTTATTCCGTCGATTTTTTTTTTTTCAATTTAAAATTTTTGTGTTCAAATTTAATTTTACAATTATTAATTAGTTGCGATTGAACCCAATTAGAGTATATAATTATTTTTTAGAAAATAATCAATAATTAATTAACATTGAAAATTAAATACTAAAAAATAATTATATATCGTAATTGGGTATACTCAAACATAATTAATAATTTTAAAATTAAATTTAAACACAAGAAATTGATATTGAAGAAAAAATGAAATAAAAATACACATTTTTGTTCAACACTCCATGTTACACTTTTAAAATTATTTCACTTTTTTCCATTTTAATTTATTGTGCTTGAATTTAATTGAATTAGTCGCTCACACTTACAGCTCTTAGTTACAACTGGTATTGTTGAAGAACACTATACAACTCACAATCTTACGGAGGGATTGTTTGTTATGGCATCTACGGGCTAGGATTTTGAATCTCCTAAAGATTATGAAAGTACTAAAATTTCTAAGCCAAGGCAGAAACGATTGCGTCGTCTCAGAAATGATGTCTGGAAAGCTTAGGGTTTGTTTGATTTTATTTTCAACATTAATTTTCAGTTTTTCAGTATTTCCAATTCAATTTACGAGGTGTGTTGATTTTTGAAAAAATATAATGATTTTGTTGTGATAAATGATTTAATATTTAGAGTTATAGGTTTGGAAAATGGAAATATGTTTGTTTGATTATTATTTTCAATATAAATATGTAGTTGAGATGAAAAAAATAAATATTTGTGTAGTTAAGATGGATTGATGGATATTTAAATGATGGGTCCCACTGTAATAATATTCTTATGATTGAATGGGTTGTATATGATTGGAAAAGATGAAAACTAAAATAAAAAATGTATAAAACAAACATGTTTTCAAGTGTTTTAAATAGTAAAACGTTAAAAATTTCCACATGAAAATAAAAACAAACAAGCCCTTAGATTGCTCGAAGATCTTGAATGCTTAAGGTCACTCAAAATGCGTGAAAGCAAAAGCAACCTCCTTCACATGTTCATTATTCTCTTTTTATAGTGCTCATTTGAAAGAGTCGATAGATCTTCCCGTTTGAATCTTCTCACACCGTCACGCGCAACAAATGTGACTTCATCTTCATCCTTCATTCAAAATGAATGTTGAATTTGCAGAGGATCGGACCATTTAATTGATCGATGAATATTTTGACAGTCGTCTTTGTCTCTTGTCTTTTTTTGTCTTATGGTAAATTTGAAGATTGACTCTAGAAAATAACATATGTATGTGTTAGCCATTTCCATGCTAAGTTTGCAACTTCTTTAGAACAACTATTTAGTCAGCTCACATAACTTTGTCATCGCAACTGATTAACTCTAGTTCATCGACTCTTGAATGAACGACTTAAGTTCCTTTGTCTCTTAATTGATAAGTTCTTCAACCGATCTCTGTTTTTTGATCAATTGTGTATCTATTTATCTATATTCATAATGCTTTCTTCAAATTTAACTTCAAATTATTATTTTTTTTCTTTTTTCAATAATGCATTGATAGAATTCTATTTCCCATGTATGCATTTATTGCCCCTACATTGGAAATTGGATGTAAAAATGATGGGAATTGAAATTCTTTCACTAATTTTCATTTAATTTGAAGTAAAAATTGCATGAAGGCTGAAGATATCTTTTCGATTTTATTTATTTATAGATAAATATATCTTTTCAATTTGATTTAATAAGAAGTAATGATATTGATTGGGATCAAATGGATCCATTAATTAGCATCACCTTGGAGATTGTCTGCGTCTGTTTACGAACATTAATTTATTCTACTAACCATACGTACCACACATATAACCCTATTTAAAGTAACATTGAATTAGCCATTTATAATCGAGGTCCAGTTCTCAATTATGTTACAAATTACGTTACAATAATTACAAATTTATTTTATTTATTTACTTTATAATTCAATTTCTATTTATAGCATGTTCATTTATTCCATTATTATCAAAATATTTCATTAGGAACGTGCTCCATAAAAAGAAACCTTCAACACTATTTTAATGAATAAATTTTAGGATTGGAATTTCATGTTACACTCTCTGTGTTACACCCCGTGTTACACTTTCAAATTACGAGTTTTTCTTGTATTTTGTTTTCTTCAATTTTATTTTTTTGTGATTTATTTTAATTTTATGATTGTTTTTAGGGTTCACCCCACCCAATTAGAGTTTATAATTATTTTTTAATATTTAATTTTTTATTTCTAATTAATAATTCATTATTATGATTTATTTTTTAAAAAATATGTTTTATAATTTTTTAATTAATTTTTTTGTTGATAAATATTGACTATGATTATTTATGTTATAATTAATTTTTATTTTCTAATAAATATTGTTAAAATCATGAATCTAATGATGAAACACGGAGTGAAACACAAGAAAGTGTAACATGAAATTTCAACCCTAAATTTTATTATAGGTTCTTAATGCGCATTTGGGCTTAATTAGAGACTTTCCATTCAAATAATATTTATTTTAAGTTTTGCATGGCACCGCAAGACGCAAGTATCACATATTGTGTTTTCCAACTTTTTGCTAACTTTTCGATATCATGTTTAAAAATAAATAATTATTCTTCTTTTTGGTATTTTTCGTATTGGTACGCTTTCTTATATATAATAAATGTTACACCTAGCGTGAACACCTTATATATATCAGCTTAAAATAATGATTCATGTAGGTTGTAGCACTTATAGTATTAAAATAATACAAAGACCACCAAATGAGCATATTATATGGCATAATATACATCAATTACTAAAATTTATTACTTCAAAAATCATTGTATTAATTTCAAAATCTGGGAGTTTGATCTCTTTCTTTCTTTTTTAGGGAAAAAGTTTGGGAGTTTCTTAATATTACTATTAAATAAAATTAATTAATTTCAAAACAAATATGCATAAGGATTTATTAGGACGTCATTATTGCAATACTAATCTAATTTGCATTCTATATTTGATGAAGTTTCTGCAGAAAAATAGCATATAACTTTTTTCGATGTGTTCCTTAAGTAAGACCACAAATAGTATAAATATCATTTATGATATATATTTTTATTGAAAAAGGAAATGACATATATAACAGTATGTGTATACTAATTCTAACCCCATTTTTTTACTTTGTATATGTAGAATGTTATTGACAAATTTAATCTGGTAATGAAAAAAAATAAAAACATATTTCAAGTTTTACTAGTCTGGATGTTGATTTATGTAATATTTGTGTTAATATGAGTACATGTTTAACATTTATCAACATAATTAGTATAACTTGGCACAAAACAATTCTTTATACAAAAACAATATCAAAACTGGCGAAAATTATAGCATGCGATATTTTTAATATTATGCAGACTAAAATTTTAATAGCAATTAAATAAATAGTTTTAATGAATTACAAGAATGAGCTCTACATTCGCCAAATGGACTTAAGTCTTGTGTCGTAAAAACCCACAATCGTAATCGCTTCAGACTCTGAAATGCTAAAAGAAAAGGACTCATGAAAGAACCGATTACCTAGTTAAATTCTATTGTAACGGGATGCAATCTATTTGCAGCTAATTTTTTCCATTTTCAATCTTTATCGGTTGGCCGATAAAATAATTTTAGTTTTGGACTGTTAAAATAAGTAATTAAGTGTCATAATAAGTAGTCGAAGTATCACAATATGTTAATTAAAATATCACGATAAATTCTTTTGATCGGCCGAAAAAAAAAAAAAAGAGCCGCAAATAACCCAAAAATGATGGGCCCAAAAGACTTATCACCTAGAACTGAGGCATGCACTACATACACCTTACAATAGAATTTACTCCTCTACCTAGAAGTCTAGAACCACCGGTGACTTCATTAAAATTTCTAGGGTCGAAAACTGATTACATTTTTGTTAAAAATGGATATGATTGGAATTTTCATATTTATATTCATATGTTGACTTATTTTCATATATTTAACCGTAGGTTTTATATGTAATAATAAAAAAGTAAAAAAAAAAAGGACAAAAGCGGGAACTATATTCTATGCAGACTCATTTTGTCAATCCCAACAATTGAGATGGTATCTTTTGTGTCGATCATAAAGCCTGCAGTATTCTGTATTGAAAGAATAGCTAAGATAGAAGCCTCAGTTGACGCATAGTCATCAAACTATTATTAAATTAAATGAATTAAACCCCTAACTTTATCGATTTACTGTTATACATACTGTAACAAATTTCCAAGGCCTTTTGTTTTTATTTGCAATATGGATTTTTGAGTATTTTCAGTTCAATTTACGAGGTGTGTTGATTCTTTATTTAATGTTTAGAGTTATAGGTTTTGGAAAATGAAAATATGTTTGTTTGATTATATTTTCAACTTGAAATTCGTAGTTGAGATGAAAAGATAAATATTTGTGTGATTATGATGAATTGATGAATATTTAAGTAGTGAGTCCCACTGTAATGATAATTGGAAAAAGTGAAAACTGAAATTTAAAATAAGTAAAACCAAGGTTGCAGAAATCGCTAGGCACTAGTCGGGCGGTCACGGAGCACCTAGGCGCTAGGCGGGGCCTAGGCGGAATCTAAGCAGGATCTAGGCGTTTTTCTTTTTTTAATCCCAATTAATTTTTTTAGAACGTGAGTGAGAATTAAGAGAGACATATTTGGTTTTTGACTTCTTTTAAATTAATAATTTTTAAATATGAGAAAATTATTTTTTGTTATTTGTAACGAAAGAGAGGTCACACTACTGTCAAAAGCATTCTTCTTCTTCCCAATGCTTTCTTCTTTTCAGTCGTCTTCTCCATGTCTACCCTCTTGACCTCTTCTCCCACAACCCACCCCAGCATAACCTAACTAAATCAGATATCAATGATCCACTAGGAACAGCATGACAGCACCTTCGTCATCTTTTTCTTCATGGTCGGTGGCGAGGGCAACACGGCTGGCCGAGGACAAAAAAAAAAATTTCTGGTTTGGACCTGGATCTGAATCTGTCACACAGGCCGCCTAGACCCGCCTAAACCCCGCCCTGCTCCGCCTAGGCGCCCTGACCGAGGAACTAGCCGATTTCACCATTTTCAGCTCGGCTAGGGGTTGCCTAACGCCTAGTTGCCGCCTAGCCCGATTTATGCAACAATGAGTAAAACAAAAGTGTTTCCGGTGTTTTGAATAGTAAAAAGTGAAAAAAATTATTTGGAAATGAAAACAAACAAGGCCTAAATGAGTCGTGCACTTTTCACTCCAAAACGAAAGGGATTAAACCATAATCAAACACAAATTCTAAAGTGCATGAATTATATTGGTGGTGAAAATGTGATAAATAATGGCGCGGGACAAATCACTTATTATTATTTTTTGCAAAACCCAATAATTAATTATGAAGTTTTTTCATGGATTAAGGGATTAAAGATGTCGTCGAAACTGGTTCAAAAATCGTAGTAGATATAGTTGCAAATTCCTCACCCATTTACTCGAGATTGGGAAGCAATGTTGAAAGCTGGGAAATTCTATGTCACGATCGGTCGTAATGTGCCATGTGCTGCGATAGATCTATTGTGACACTTCCATGTGTCACAATAGATCTATTATGACACATGAAAGTGTCACAATAAATCTATCACAGCACATATAGTGTGTCATGTGCTGCGGTATAGAATTTTCCGTTGAAAGCTACAGGGAGTTGCCATGATCCATTATAATATATATATTACTTCATCTTCATTAAATTATATTTCAAAAAATATCAATATTCTGACGAATTATATTGCTGGATTGGTACGAAATTCCTATCCTTTTTGTTTAGGACACTATCTTTCATCGACGGTCTCATCAACTCAATTTACCCGTGCTATTAAATTTTCTTTATTTAATTTATTATTATTCTTTTTAGAACATAAGGCTATTAATTTAATATTTATGCATAATACAACCTGTCAATGTCAATTCACATTAAACTACAAAACATACAGTGAAAATCAAGGCATCAATGCATTGTAACTCTTAACTTAGAGCCCAAGTGTGGGGTAACTTCACGGCTAATTCTATGCTACCCTCAGGGCACCATTTTAAGTGTCATAATAGGTCTATTGTGACACTTTCAAGTGTTACAATAGATCTATTATGACACTACACAACACCTATTGTGACACTTCGGGTAGTGTCCGGAGGTAGCATAGAATTTCCCTAACTTCACCGCCTTGTTTAATGAGGAAGAATTAAGAATGGGAAAGTGCAACTATTGTAGTAAGATTTACTATCGTGATTCTAAAATAAGGGTTCAAATTTATTGTTACACTTTTATGTGTTTCACTCCGTATTTTATTATAAAATTTATGATTTAAATAATAATTATTATAAAACAAAAATCAATTCTAACATAAATAATCATAGTCAACATTTATAAAAAAAAGAATGAAAAAAGTTATAAAAAATAATTTTGAATCAATCAACCATAATAATGATTTATTAATTGAACATTGAAAATTAAATACTAAAAAATAATTATAAACCCTAACTGGGTGGGTGAATCCTAAAAAAAATCTTAAAATTAAACTAAATCATAAAAAAAATATAATTGAAGAAAAAATATATATATAAAAACATACATAATTTAAAAGTGTAACACGAAATGTAACATGAAGAGTGTAATAGGAATCTCAAGTGCTAAAATAATGGCACTTCCTCGATCAATACTTACATGAGTGCATGCATACAAAATTCAGATCATGTTTATGTAAAACAATTATAATTTCCTTTGCAACCACTGTGTGATATGGATAATAAGTGCATAGATGGTAGTCATTTTACTCGGAGGTTTTAGCAAGATTTATGTATGAGAAAATTAATTTTAATGATTATTAAAGATGATGAGTTACCATTTAGGATTGTTGAGGGGGGAAGGGTAGGGCTGGGAAAACATATCGTCATACCGTACTTACTGTACCGGAAAAAATACCGGAATACCGAACTTTAAGGTATACCGATATTTTCGATAAGGTATGCTACCGTACTGAGATTTCTCAGTAAGGTAACGGTATAGAATTTTAAAAACCAAGGTATACCGGCGTATACCGATACCGACGGTATACCGAATTTTTTAGGTATATACCGTTAATTCGGTATATACCGTTGTACCGGTATATACCGTTGGTATGAGATATACAGTTGTACCGGTGTATACCTTTGATGCGGTATATATCGTTATAACGGTATATCGGTTTATTTGTAATATTATATAAATATATGTATGTGTGTGTGAATTATAGATACTTGAACTTGATATATATATATATAATACTTAGTAAATATGATATACGTATGTAAATATCTAGTAAATTTACAACATCTAACACTTATAATTAATTTTATGTTATACTTAATGCATAGTATTGATAACTAAATGTGATCTTAATTAATACTTAGTAAATAATTCTTACGATTTCTAAGTAAATGATTTAAAATTTGTAATATATAGTAAGTTTATAATATTTTATACAATTTATCTTAATTATAAAAATATGATTGATATATAATGCTTAGTAAATATGTTATACATTTATAAATATCTAGTAAATTTATAATACCAAACACTTATAATTAATCTTATGTTATACTAATGTATAGTAATTCTAAATATTCTCTTAATTAATCTTAGTAAATAATTCTTACGATTTCTAAGTAAATGATTTGAAATTTATAATATATAGTGAGTTTATAATATTTTATACAATTTATATTAATTATAAAAATATGATTGATATATAATACTTAGTAAATATGTTATACATTTATAAATATATAATAAATTTACAATATCAAACACTTATAAGTAATCTTATGTTATACTTAATGTATATTAATTCTAAATATGTTCTTAATTAATACTTAGTAAATAATTCTTACGATTTCTAAGTATATGTTTTGTTGGATTTAAATTTAAATATCGTGGCATGTGAAGATTTATTTTATTTTGTTGAATTTTGATCATTATTAGGGGTATTAAATATATGAGATATATTGTAAGATAGTAGGATAAGGTATACCGATGTCGGTAAGGTATACTGATAGTGGTAAGGTATACCGGCGTCGGTAAGGTATATCGAAATAAATGTACGGTAAAGGTATGCCATTTTTTCATACCGAACTTAAAGTATACTGTTGGAAGGTAAACCAAATGTTAAGGTAAGATAACTGTATGAATTTTCTCCATACCGTATGAGTAAGGTAAGGTAAAGGTATGGTGAAAAAAGTAAGGTATACCTTACAGTCCCACCCCTAGAGAAGAGTTTGTTGATTATGTTGCTACGTCGCAACTAAAATTTATTCGCATATCACAGTAGAAATTCAGCTTCAAAAGACACATACATTAGCTATTTGGAAGAGATGATGAAAAACATTGATGATGTTGTAAGAACAATGAAAGAGATGATGAAAAACATTGATGATGTTGTAAGAACAATGAGCACTAAAATGAAGACAAAATTTGACAAAATTATATTAACTAAAATAGTTTTTAATCAAAACAACTACTCTAAGTTATACTCCCTCTGTTTCCAATTAAATGTCATTTTGAATTAATGCATACAGATTAATAAATTAATTGAGTTATCTAATATATTATTGTGTGAATACATTAAATGAGTTAAATATAGATGTGTGAATGCATTAAAGGAGGGCAAATGTGTGAAAAATATGAATTTTATGTCTCGAATTTGTAGAATGACACTTTTTTTTAAACAAAATTTAAATGCTAGAATGACACTTATTTAGAAACGGTGGTATATCTTTTCAACCTGAGTTGATATAAAGTTAAGGAGTATTGATTTATAGAAATTTTATTGTATTTGTATATATAATAATATGCACGTTCGTGTTTAATTCCTTGCGTGCCATATATAATCCCCAACCTAATAAATGCCACCCACGAACATGCTTAATCAAAATGAATATTAGAATTCTTACAATATGAAAACTAACCTGGCCCTGTGAGTTGGTGCTTTCATAAGTTTTAATATTTAATGTCTTGTTGCTTTCCCAATAAAATATTATAAATACCATTCTGCTTTATTTTATTTTATTGTGAAAAGTAATCATCTGTTACTTATTGCTTTATTTAAGTTTACTGTAAAAAATGATTCAATTCACAAGTATATCCACCTACTAAATCGGAATTGAATTTTTAGTAGTCTCATGCCACATACGATTTTTATTCATTCATTTTTTATTTATTTTTTTAGTCGGATGCCAATGAATGATTATTGTATCATTCTATTTTTTTCTTTTGGCGGAAGTGAGATAACTTATTTGACGCGTTGTAGCGATTTTTTATTATTGTATACAATATGTACAGGTTATATTGAATACTACTTTAATTTATATATCCAACTTTAAGTTAGTATTCTTGCGAAACAAAATAATAACATATTAATTGTTCCTATGCTTAAATAATATAACGCATATTTAATTTTTTTAGGTGTTTCAACTCGATCCTTCAATTATAATAAGCATCATACACAACATTTATAAAATTTATCCAACTTTAAGTTAGTATTCTTGCGAAACAAAATAATAACATATTAATTGTTCCTATGCTTAAATAATATAACGCATATTTAATTTTTTTAGGTGTTTCAACTCGATCCTTCAATTATAATAAACATCATACACAACATTTATAAAATTTATATTTGATATAATTACTATTTCGATAAATATATTTGAAGTTACATAGAGTGTGCAGAGATACTCATGTTCACAAACATGTACATGTATATTGTTCTTAGCATTCAAGGCCAGAAAGATAAAACTTTAAGCAATAAAAGGCACGAGGTTGATAACCTTGTTCGATCAACTCATCTACGTCAGGAGAACTTCACAAGTCCGTGAGAAATAATCCACTACTCCGTTACAAGGTTATAAAGGATATTACACGATGACCTCCCGTCACTCAACCTATTTCCTACCCACTACAACCTATTTCGATGGACTGAATTGTAAAATTCCTTCACCACCTAGACTCCTTCTAGTTCCCATAGGAAATCTCTCACGAGACTCCTTTAAGTGTGTATGAAAGAATTTCAAATACAGACTAGACACATAATGATCACAAGGATCACACCTAGTCTAAACCGTATGCTAAATGATTCAAACTTGAAATGTTTTTAGACTTTCTAAATCTTGTGCATATGAAAAATCTTAACCCCTAATTAGTCTGATTCCTAGGCTATTTATAAGAATAGGGATATAGCCTAAACAAGCTAATCAAATTTGTCCTAAATTAAATCAAACTCTAATAAGGAAACTTTCCTAGTTTGATTAGGACTTCTCTAGCTAGAATTCTTCCTTGAATAGAACTCGCCTTCTTCCATCTTGAACAAGACATTTTCTATTCTGAAACGTCATCTTCAATGGGAAACTACATCTCTTTGAAAGCAGCTTAGCACGTCTCTTGAAAACTCTTTGGACAACCATGTATATGATCATGTTCATAACAAGATCGAGTACATTTTTCGATCTCCAATCAGATTGGCAGCGGAATGTTGTTCAAAATGTCTAGAACATGGTCTTCAAAAATTTGAAAAATCAAAACATTTGTGTTCTTTGAATTGATATAATGATCATGACAAACAAAAAAACACTTAGTGCTAAATGATGATACTAATAATATTAAATATACTATTTTGAAAATCCAACACATAAGTAGTAATTTTAAAAGAAAAATTAAAAACGAATTGTTATATGCTTAAAACATGTTAGTATGAAATTTGTAACACCATTTCAGGTTTTTAAATTTAATTTAATTATATATATATATATATATATATTAGACAGCAGTATATAGTACATAGAATCACATTTTTCAACATATATTAGACAATGTGTATATCTAGATACATTAAATTAGTCATTTGTATAAAAAAATTTATGTGTATTATTAATTAACGGAGATAGTACATTAATATCATAGTTAATTAATAGAATGCTATATTAACTTATTGATAAAAACACAATATATTAATAGTTTATAAAAACAATATGCTAGTACGATCGTGTGCACTTATGTAGTTGCCATTTATTTTTGTCAAATGATCATATGATTTTGCTAATTATGGTCGTTGCAGATATTCAAATCACGATTATTGTCTGCTACGTTGATCGATAAACATTTGAATCAAAAGTTTTAGATTCAGAGGGAATGTCTTCGTCTCATGGTACATCTGAAGATACCTATGATCGAGTTATTTATGACAGTTTCCTACTTACAGTAGAAGACATGTTGCTTCCGATTTTTTCGAGATCAAGCATCATATTTGGTTGCCGCCTTTGAAGAGATCTACTTTAAAGAATTGTTTTAATGTACAAGAAAAGTCTCTTAATTACAAAGGAAACAAATCCTATCAGTAAGGAATCTGGCTTCAACTAGAAAAACTCGTAGAAAGCGGTTTACGAGAGGTGGGATAGGCATGATATGTTTTCTATACTACTATTGTTGTGGGTTTCTATTCATAGTTACATCTTACAATCATATCCCATGGAGAGCGTAAGAGATACCAAGTGGTGCACTTGGGACGTAGGTGAGTCTCACATTTTCAGTATATTGATTGAAGAAGGTGTGAAGATTGAGATGATATTCATTTCGAGGGTCTTTAAAGTGCAAGTGCCTTTGTCGATTTTTTATTTTGAATGAGTTGATTGACACTATATTGAGCAAGACAACCCATATAATAGGTGTGTTCACCGAACTAAGTTATCAGATCACATGTGTTCTTATTGCTTTTATTCTTTTATGTTCAACATTGTTAATTATAAGATCACTCAATTGAACACTATAAATAACGACAAGATATTAAAATACTACAAATTATACAATTTCACAATAATCCATATTATTTTTCATACATAAAAATGGAGAATGAGCTCGAGAGGTAGGATTTGCGTGCACTGTGCTGCTTTCACCTGAGCTTAGACGAAGAATTTATTTGCTTTCGTTGATTTTTATTTACTTTTGCTGTCGTAGTTGGTTTCTCTCTTATGTGATTTTCTATTGACTTTAGATCTCAACTCTTCTTATTATTTTTACTTTAGGAGTATATATATATATATATATATATATGTGTGTGTGTATATATATAGGGCTGGGATCTGGTGAGAATCAGTCACCAGGTGGGAACAAGAAACCAATCCCATTCCTTTATTCTAAAATCTGAACGATCCAGATTAATCCAAATTTTTGGTGGTAATTTTGTAATTAAAATAAAAATCTTCAATTCGCGCGTCTCATTAAAGGCAAAATCGGAACTGAACTCAGAAATTGTCCAGATTCAATTTTAGCCTCCTACTTCGCTCATTTTACCCTCATGCATTTCTCATTTTAGCATGTGTTGATAAACAAAAATGGAACGATGATTTCATTGGAATGAAATGCAATACACCCTATTTGGGGACAATGAACCCTAATGAAAATCTCATAATTACTAGTTGGGATCAGATGAGCCATAATCAGAACGTAATAAACCCTGATTGGGAACGGTGAACCCTAGTGGAAAATGTCACATCAATTTTAGCTTCCTACTTCGATCATTTTAGCCTCATGCAATTCTCATTTTAGCTTCATGCGATTCTCATTTTAGCCTCAGAACAAAAGGGACGAATTATGGAATTACTATATTACCCCTCCTCCCACAAAGTTGCCGAAAATCACAGGAATGACACCGCCCATCCACTTAAATCTGATTTAATCTGGGCCGTCCAGATTGAGTCAAACAAGGGCTAGGATTGGTTCCTAGTTCCCACCTGGGCGAAGAGTTCTCATTTGATTCTTTCCCTATACATATATGTGTGTGTGTGTGTGTGTGTGTGTGTGTGGAATTGATCAAAAATACACATTTTTCTAGTGCAGGAATTAGTAACTTATCTTATAACATTCAATCAGATGATCTAATGGCTGAGATTTAATGTCAAAGTCAAGACAAAAAAGAAGGAGGCAGGAGTATAGTTGTCCAATCCTTATAAAAAAATTAATGTCATCACTATTTTAAAAAAAAATCTTAAAAATATTAAACGATCATATCTCACTCGTTTCTAATCGGAACACAAATTATTTATCAAATTAAAGCTATTTTCATGCTCTTTAATTCAAGATTAGACATGAATATGTTTGCAAATAAATATAGATGAAAAATACAAATATACATTTTTTACTCTTATCCAGCGCGAAAATGTTTTTCTTAACTTTTTATAATGGCCCGTCAGCGTTATATAATGCATGCTAACGAAATAATTGTTATATGCTAATTGATAATTATATATTATTTATTTCATCAAATTATAAGATATTAATTAGAGTTTTCTTCTTCCATTTATGGTTTATACCTTATGTTAACAATGAATTGTCATATGATAACATAGTTTATCCGTAGTGCTGACAAAATAATATCATGATGCTAAAGTTGTATATTTATACTGCTATTTTGATTTAATCATCCAATTAGGGTTTATAATTGTTTTTTAGAATGTATTTCTATTTTTTAGATCATTGGAGTTTATTACATCTAAATTATGTTTTTTCATCCAGATAGGATTTATAATTACTTTTTAGAATTTAATTTTCATTAACAATATGAGAAAGATTTCATTAGCATTACAATAGTGTTTCATTAGCATGATAATAATGCTTCATTAGCATAACATACTGTTATCAACTACTCAACGCCTTTTTATAAATATTACCGAATTACGTTAATACCCCGCCTAGATAACTTATCAAATGTTACAGAATTGTCATCACTCCTTTTAAGCAAATCTAAACCTTAAATTTTTATTAATTTTATGGTGTAAGATGGGTTCCTAGTTCTCACACTATGATTAATTTGCATTAATGTATATACACACACACACTACTTTGTCAACATTTTTATTTTAGGGTGGGTTGATTGCTAAAATGATTAACATATCTTCAGGAAGTTGTGAACTCAATACCACCTTCAAACTTATGAGTAAGACATCAAATTTTAGTTTAAATATTATTCAACATTCCCAAAATCTTTCAGTGGTACGATAACAAAGTCAACAAATTATAGACTTTTTTTTTAGAAAGAAACTTAGATTACCATAAAAGTAATAAGAAGAATACAAGACAGTTTCAGTAGCTACAATTAATATTATTTAAATGAGGAGGTATCAATTGAAACATAGAATCAAAAGAAACCCCAGTAACTTTATCCGAGGTTGGAAGACAAGCAAGTTTATTTGAGTGACGAATAACCCAACAAAAATTCACCATATGAAAATCAGATATAATATAATGAATATCAGCAATAATATTTCCAATATAGTTAGGAGGGATAGATCTACTCAGAAGAATGTTGACAAGTTCTTGATTGTCCATTTCAATCACAAGATATATATCAACATATATATACCCAAAATACATACATTGTTTAAAAAATATCTCATACAATTGATAATATTATACAAAAAATATATGAACTGTGAATTTGTTATTTAAATATATCTAATAGTTAAGATATTTTTTTATATAAATTATCAATAGTATGAGACTTTAAACAAAGCATATAATTTGAGCTTTATCCATTATTTATTGACCTTATTCCTTAAATAAACTCCTTTTAATTTAAGATTTTACGGTGGCATTGCAAAGAGTATCAAACCATGCTTTTGTCTTCATCTTTTTATTTTTATTTTTAATTTTACTTTATGTTATATTTTAATGTTTCTGTGTGTGTGTATATATATATATATACTATTTTGGATGAGATAGAGATAGAGCCTAAAGGCTTTAGTAGTCAAAAAAGGGTTCTTTCCTGGTTAAAAACATACCCGGGCCGATAGTTAGAATCTTTCTTCCACTTTTTCTCTACCTTTTTCCTTTTCCTAATCAAATTAGTCCCCATCATGCTTATTAACAATTATATAATATATTATCCTCTAATTTTCACCTTAATATGAGCTCTAAATTTTTCTTATTAATCAAGAAGATTATGTCATAACTTACACGGCTATAAAACAATTGGCACAACTTTCGGCTTGCCAACTGGCTTTGCAAGCCAAGTGTGGTTAACCTCCTCTATGTGGTTTGTAGGCTACTACACAGTGGCGGAGTTTACCCAATACGCACCTCGGTAGCGGTTGCAGGTTACCTTTGACAAAAAAAATAAAAAATAAAATCGGTACAACTTTCGGGTATTGATGTTTTAATAATTCTCTCTCCCGATCTCAATTTATTTATTTTTAGGATGATGAGGGTAACCATCACTATCTGAATGTGCGCATTGGCTCACAGTTAGTGTTGTTGTGCAACATTCTGTGAACCACATAGAACTAGCGATATTGTGTAATATCCACACATAAAAGATAAACCACATTTTAAAAAATCATATGTGAAAATTCACACCATGAGATATTGTGTGTTATTCGAGACCTTTAATCTCAAACTTACACCACTGGAACACAATTTTTAACCTTGTAAGTCGCCCTTTCATCAACTTCTATTTCTCATTTAGAACACGAACAAAGTTGTAGCAATGTCCATTAATTGATAAAATATAAATCAAAACACGAGATTAAAAGGTTTCTTCATTTGTCTTGCATGCATTCAATCTCAGTTCTATTATTATAAATTTTAAATACTCTTTTATCCTAAAAAAAAAAAACTTATCCTTAAAAAGGGGTCTCTCCCATCTTGTTTTGTTTCACGTACATTGTTAGAATTCATGTCATTCGAGTGGGTACTACCAATTTTTTTAAAAATGGATATAGTCCAATTTCTTCAATTAATACTTCATGTATAATTGATATGTCCATATTACGGCATTATCAAAAATATGCATGATAGTATTATTTTTGAGCCGCTCGTATAGTAACTACAAACTCAATCTCTATTGACTGAAGAAAAACAATATTGCAAATATATTAACAAACATAAAACAGTACTATCGTCATTCACATTTTTAACTTCTTCATATCGATTAAATACATGAAATATATCACTTGAAAATATCAATTAAATTTTTGTATATTTTAAAAATCATAAATAGTAACGCACTCGAACGACATGATCTCAGGTTGGAGGCTTCCACTACCCCATGTAATTTTGTTTCTGAGTTTGAAAATGGCATTACATTATTGTCGATTTGGTAGCCTATGAAAGAACAATAAATGGAGATTCCAACCGTACAAAAAAAAAGTTTCAGACATGTATATACATACATACATATATATATATTATATAATGCAACACAATGTACAAAAGTTATTTAAGATTTGGGAACTGCTCAATAACCACATTTGGATACCACAGTTCAAATATTTGGCTCTTCCCCTTCACAAAGGTACAAATCTCTGTCCTGCCAAAAATAACTTCAAAAAAGCACAAGCATGCATATCCAGTCAAACCCGGCCACTTTTCTTTTCTTTTAAAATCAACAATTTTATAATATATAGATATTGTAAAAATTCTATCAACACTTTTGTTAGACGGCATCGTTTAGGCTTTGTCATGCAGCCAATGGTAGCCACTCAGACTGTGTAGTAGCTCAGCTCCAGAAGATATATAGTCATATAGAGAGAGGACTACACATGCATGTGAAATGACCGGAGAGCCCCCAGCACTCTATAAATCTATTCAAATTCAATATTATCACTTACTAGCTACGTACATTCTCTTTTTTTTTTTTAATATATTATATGTTTATCGATCTGCCTGGACATATTGAAAAAAGACAGAACCAATTAAGAAGACTATTTTTTTATTTTATTATCATGCATTTATACGTATAGAGAAATAATTTTATTATGTGTAACATTAGATTTATTGATGTCATGGTTACACGTACAAGGCATTGCATGAGATTCAAACCTTCTAAATAAGAGACGGAAGAATCGATGCCGTCTGACCTGACAATCCCCGATTTTTGCTAAATAAAAACAGTTCTCAGTTCGAAAATATTACCGTAACACAAATTTTTGATATTGTGATTATCGTCATATTAATCATACATGAAATTTTTTCATTTGAACAAAAAAGGATTGTGTGTATTTTAAAAAATTAGGGAATAAGTAAGTGTGCGGGTAGCATCAACTGATCTAGTGTGATACAATGACACAGAAGAGTTGGTCTGACATAATTAATCAGAATGTATAATTGAAAAACACAATTAGGAAATTTTTTTGGATGCGAAGTGGGACTACTGGGCAGGGGCAGGGAAAATTGATTGGCGTTATATATCATATCATATATATGATAATAAATATTCGGGCGTCCTTTTCTGGTTTATTCAACCCAAGGTGATATATATATATATACACACACACACACACCAACATTTATTGTTATACAAATTATTTCTATTTTGAAACATTTGGACAGCGCGGGTTTTGTTTCTCAGCGTAAAATAATAAGTATATCTGCATTCTGCAAAAAGATAATAATGATACCGATCTCGACCTAGTTGGAATAACATATGTCACAAACCTTTGGATTTTACGAGCTGTTTATTAATTGAACTTAACAACGTAGCAAGCTTATTTTTTTGTGTTTCTTTTATAATATATATATTGAAACAAAATGTATTAATTAATTTGGAAAAAAGGGTGAGAGAGAGAGAGAGAGAGAGGTGGAGCGGAGAAAAAGCAAAAGAAAATGTCTTTCTCAAGCACGGATCCCTATGGAATGCTGGAACGATGCCCAGCATTGCTTGCTGGAACTCATTCTTTTTGTTTAGTTTAAGGGGCCTTGCTTTCTTCTCTTTACAAATCTTTTCGGAAAGAGAGAGAGAGAGAGAGAGAGAGAGAGACCATGGCTATATAGATTTTGGGTTATATAGATTTTGGGTTAGATTTCCTTCTACTTAAGTCTGCAGCTATAAAACAAAACAAATCCCCAGTCTTCAATTCCTTCGGAATATATATATATATATATATATATATATATATATATATATGTATGTATGTATAGCGAGAGACAGAGAAGCGAACATCATTAGTTTATTTGTTTCCAATGATTGACTTGCTTTCTTACAACAAGTAAAAATATTATATCATCTACCCCTCTTTTAGTCTTTTATAATTTTTTTTTTGCAAGAGATTGTGGAGGGGATCAGAAAAGAAAAAATGAGTGATGAAAGTAACAGCAACCAAAACAACAACTGGCTGGGCTTCTCTCTCTCTGCTCCAACCATGGATGTCTCAGCAGACCATCACACTCAGCCTTGCTCTAACGCCGTTTCTAGTCCCGTCCCGTTACACTTCTCTCCGAGTTTTAACTATCCCGGAATTTACTACGGCGTCGACGGCGATAACCCCTCTTTCTACTCTCATTTAACGGTAATGCCGCTCAAATCTGACGGCTCATTGTGCTTAATGGAAGCTATCAACCGCTCACAGCCACAAGGTTTATTTTATTTTATTTCCACTACTAAAACTTGCTTTCTTTTCCTTTTAAGTTGCATGTGATTTTAACTTTTTTTTTACTGTGGTAACCACTCTGCAGCACCAAAACTAGAAGATTTCTTCAGTGGTGCAACAATGGCGAGCCATCACTACCAAGTGTGCGACAACAGAGGAGGAATGGCTCTGAGCCTAGACAGCATGTATTACCATTCTACCCCTGAAAACCAGTCCACCAACGGCCAAGATTTGTTGAGCAGCTCCCACCACAACCACCTTCAGCTTCAAGAATACCCACACTACTCCTCCCCTTTCAAGGCGCATGAGATGTACGCGCCGCCGCCCAAAGAGCCCGAGCGTAATCTGCAGCTCCCACCCATGGCTGACGGCCAGATATCCGCCGCCATTGAGGAGAACGGCGGCGAACCGGCGGCGTTGGGATCGATGGGCTACGGCGATTTGCAGTCTCTGAGCTTGTCGATGAGCCCCGGCTCGCAGTCGAGCTGCGTGAGCGGTTCGCAGCATATTCCGGTGGCCATGGCTGAGTGCGTGAGCTTGGAAAACAAGAAAAGAGGTCCCGACAAAGCCGAGCAGAAACAGATTGTTCATCGCAAATCCATTGATACGTTCGGACAAAGGACTTCTCAGTACAGAGGTGTCACGAGGTCTGATCATATATTATTATGATCTCTTTAATTAATTAATTTTTCCAATTTTCATCTCTTATTATATATTTAATAATTAGTTGTGAAACGTGATTTATTTAATAATTAATCAACAAAGGCATAGATGGACTGGGAGATATGAAGCGCATTTATGGGACAATAGTTGTAAGAAAGAAGGGCAAAGCAGGAAGGGAAGACAAGGTTAGTTTGAAACATTCATTTTTAATTCCATATCTATATAAGTATAAATATATAATGTCACATTTTTCTTATTTATTTTTCATGTTACTGACTTAAGTCTCCTAATCTTGGTTACGTTGGTTACGCGCGAACGAATTGAACTCTTTTCCAGTTTACCTTGGTAAAAACACTTTAGTAAATTCTGTTACTGTATATATAATGCTATTATAAGATTGAAGCATCATATCTCGATATATATAAATAGGGTGATTTATGTTTGTCAATTTAGGGGGATATGATATGGAAGAAAAAGCAGCAAGGGCTTATGATTTGGCCGCACTCAAGTACTGGGGACCTTCCACTCACATCAATTTTCCGGTCTAATCTAATAAACTTTTAATTGTAATTGTTTCTCTGCCAATAGATTAATTTAATTACCAGAGAGTAAATTAAACCCTTACCCTCTTAATTAATGGCAATGCAGTTGGATAATTATCAACAACAACTAGAAGAGATGAAGAACATGAGCAGACAAGAATATGTTGCTCATCTCAGAAGGTTAATTATATTGTATTGTTGCATGTATTACTACTCTCTAGTTCAATTTAATTTATATTTTTTAAGTTTTTTTGTTGTTGCAATATTAAAATGATGTAATAAAATTACAGGAAAAGCAGTGGTTTCTCCAGGGGAGCTTCAATCTACAGAGGAGTGACAAGGTCTAGATATGTCGCATGCTTATTTCTTCTTCTTATATATATAATATACATACATATATATATATTTCGAAGATCAGTTTATCATTTGTAGTCTGAGTTTGTGTGTTGTTATTTAGCAGACATCATCAACACGGACGTTGGCAAGCCCGAATAGGCCGCGTGGCCGGAAACAAGGATCTCTACCTTGGCACATTCAGTGAGTTAATTGCACGATAATATCCAACTCCTCGAGCTCGACTTAATAACCTACAATGTTGGTACGAAAAAGTCAGAAATTAAATGATGATAAATATATATATTATGATTAATTATCAGGCACTCAAGAAGAAGCTGCGGAGGCCTATGATATAGCAGCAATCAAATTCAGGGGAGTGAATGCAGTGACCAACTTCGACATTACGCGATACGACGTGGAGCGGATCATGGAGAGCAACGGCCTTCTCCCCGGAGAAATGGCGCGGCGGAGCAAAGAGGTGGCGACTTCATCCAACGACTATTCATTCAAAAATGTGGAAACAGTTGCCTCCAAAGACAGCAGCAGCAATGTGTGTGCCGATTGGAAAATGGCCCTCTATCAGTCTTCGAATGATGAACCGCAGCTCCAAGATTTTAAGCCAACTGGGCTGGCCGGAGTTGAGACGGGGAAGATCGCCGGCCACTTGTCCACTTCGTCTTCACTTGTTACGAGCTTGAGCAGCTCGAGAGAGGGCAGCCCTGACCGGAACAATGTCTTGCCCTTCCAATTTGCGTTGCAGCATCCACTGGCTTCAAAGTTCTTCCCCTGCCCCACCGGCGCCGACGCTTGGATTCCGGCAGCCGCGCAGATTAGGCCGCAGGTGCCGCTGTTTTCTGCATGGGCCGCCGATGCATCGTGATATGCACGTGCTTGTACAAAATGATCGAAATAGCTAGCTAGTAGTGCTACATATTTTTATTTGTTGAGGCAAAATGCAGAAATTATGGGATGATCATTTGTTTTGGAGGGTGCTAGGTTTATTGACCATTTTGCCTAGGAAGTTCCAAACTTTTTCCAGTAAATCAGCTTTCAACGAAATTATTGAGGTTTTTATGGATGCCTTTTTTTAGTACATTAATTAATTATGTGATTTAGCTTGCTAGCTAGCTATATATTCATCATTAGATTATGCTTTTTATGGTTTCACCTTAATTACCCGATTTAGACAAAAAAAAATTATAAGAAAAATGCCTTTTAATTATTTTCACAACAATATAATTAGTTAATAATGATTTGCTGATCAGAATTTATATATATTGTAAAAGGTAGCTTGGTAGTGTGCAACGTAATTTCAAGTCTTAACTTTTGCGTGCATGCATTGTGCAGTCTCATTCACAGCTCTACTGGCAGTTAACATGAAAAATGTTTCCTGAGATCAAACACGATCATGGTCGAGAAATCAATTAATTAGATTCTTGAGAATCGTGATTAAATTATATAATTATGGTGTGGTGGTCAAATGTGAAAAGAAAAGATAGAGCATTAAATTAAATCGCAGGCATTTTAGGTAGGTGAGAATGATGTATGTTTGAAAATTAAGATATTGCAGGGATCTGCAAGATTTGCCGGCCAATAATATAATAATACATTAGAAACTGAGCTGATTTAGATATTCATTGCCCTATCATTACATTTACACCAACCCCGCGAAGATGAACCTTTTCCGACATACACCTCCGATCCGAATCATTGCGATAATCTATTTGCAATTTAATTTGCACACTTTTATCTTATAAATTATGATCGTGCAGTGTGCTCGTTGCCTCTTCCCAATCACGATCAAATTCAATTCACTAAATTACATGGAAAAGATCCTGATTAACCTCTAAATTATTTTTTGAAGTGCATTTTGGCCCTCGAATTAATTTTGATCTCAATTAGACATTTTAATTATTAAACTCGGTCAAATTAAACTTTTCAAGTATCAAACTTACCCAGTTAGGCACTTCCATTAGTGACACTCTAACGCCGTTAAATCTACATGAAGTTGGTTGTTTGTTGGGATTTTTCGATGGATTTAGATAGATTTCATAATAATTTTTTCCCCAAATTAATCCTTTCCATTTTTTCTCTATTTTCTCTCCGTTTTCTCTCTATTTTTCATTGTGGCTCAAAACTTTATATTTTTCAATCTTTCCTTCAATAATTTATTCTTAATTTAATAAATATATTCTTTGAAGTTTGTTTCGATCTTTTTCAATTTTTTATTCAACAAATTAAAACAACAAAGCACAAATAAGTTCGATTATAATTCAAAAGATCCATTTAGCATAACAACAAATTCACATGCCACAAAAAGTAAAAGATCCTAATTGGAGTGGATGAATATGAGGGAAAAATATTATGAAACTCTACTTAATTAAATCATGTGATAAATCTCGTAGATTTAATGGCGTTAGGAGTGAAGGTAACGGAAGTGTCTAACTGAGCAAGTTTAATAATTGAAGAATTTAATTGAACCGAGTGTAATAATTAAAGGGTCTAACTGGGACCAAAATTAATTCGATGGCCAGAATGCACCTCGAAAAATAATTCATGGGCTAATTTGGGCCTATTCCCCTAAAATTATAGATGGCGTATATATATGAGGCCAATCAAGTTTTCTCCTTATTAGGAAATCATGCGAAAGACGAAAAGTTTAGAAATTTTAATATTAATTTATTGCCTACAACCGCCCCACAAAAAAAAAAATAAAAAAAAAAATCAATGTTAACTTATTCCATATATATAATATTAAATTCATGACCTTCATATTGAGTTCTGTTAATTTTTAAATAGGAAAATAAGTCTAAATAAGACTCTTAAACTAACTATTTCACGCACGAATTTTAGACTAAACTAAATAAGGAGCTCGAATCTATTTCGAATAGTTCACGAGTTAGCTCTATTCAATTATACCACTATTAATTTTAGTTTAACATTAAAAGTGCTGCTGGGTATAATTATATCCTTAACTTATTAAAATTTGGTCAACATGCATGGGACTTCCTTCCAAATTCATTAACCTCAAGCCACTCACAACCGGATCAGATTTCCTATTACATTTCGTATAGAATCTCATATTTCACTATTATTAATGAATGACATATAGGGTTGACAATTCGGGCCATCCATGTGCCTAATGAATTTTTGTAGTTTCTTAATTAGGTCAAATGGTCCTGCCCATTCAGGTCTCTCTCTTAATTTCAAGTCGGGTTGTGCCGAAATTATTTCGAGCCTTTTTTTTTGCCCAACTCATCTCGAAATATTGGTTGGACTCAAATTGCCACCCTAATTACATATGTAGTAACTTCCACGCACGTATATCTATTGACATCATAAATATACACATGAGATGTACTAATGATATTGCACATGAGATATAACACAAAATGTAATAGAATACGGAATACTTGTCCAATGCCCAACTTTTTGCTTGGCCAATTATGAGAGAAATAAAATAATCACCAATTAAAAGTCTCACCCAACTACTCATACCAACTAAATTTTAGTATTTGAATAGCCCAAAAATTGTTTCCAACTCAAATCATTTGCACTAAAAGTCACACCAAAATATTCTCTTAAATATATTTTTTTTTTTCTGTTTTATGGAGTAATTTAAATTATCAATATGCACAATTAATTTTATCATTAATGTTGGAGTTTACTGTTTCTTGTAGAAAATTAGGTGATTTTAACAATTATAAACATATTTAAATGTAGTGCCCCGAATCTGGAGGTCTGGTGCGCTAACGAGAACATCAGTAGACATGTGTAGACATCGGCATAACATCGGTTGATAATTTTAGGGCATCAACAGAACAACAGTTGATAATTTGGCCTTAGGCGCGCGCGTATGGCCACAAAACGTGCTCACACAAGGCATGCGCGTAATTTTATTCTTAATTGTGTGCTGAATTGTTCTTTAACTACGTGCACAAAACATGTCGAGCTAGTGCAGTTAGCAACTAAGTTCAACTTTTACAAAAAAAAGTGATTTTGTTCTTAACTGCGCGCTGAATTATTCTTAAGTGCGCTCAAGACCCAGCGCGCACAAGCCGTGCGTGCATATAACAACAAACATCGGTAGATATCGGCGTAACATCAATTGATAATTTGCAAGTGTCTTTGTGGATGGTTGAGTTTGGCAAACCAACTCAAAATCTTGCAAGTGTCTTTGTGGATTCTCTCTGGGCATTCGGTGGAACTTCGGCAAGATTTGGATAAAGTTTGCATGAATATCCTAGTTCTGAGTCACAACTGGGAATGTAATACCCATCGGGCGCAGATTCATGTTGGTCGGGAAAACCAACTGCCTTAGAGTCCTGTTGTCATCTGCATTTCTGTTTGCGGCATTTCCATTTGCTGCGGCCATGTTGTTGATGTGGCCATTTTCAAACTGTTCTTCTTTTTCGTGCCCTTCGTCTCCTTGATCTTCTTAATCTTCTTATGGTGGTGTGGGCTCACGAGTTTACGTGCGGCTTGGCGTGCCCTCTTCACTGCTGCCCTGTTTTTTCTCGAAGTCTTCTCTATCTCCGGATTGTACAATAGAGTCTCCTCTGAAGAGCCCCTGGGCATCAACTTCGAAGCTCACCAACGTGGAAGGTAAAATCACTAGAAATCAGCTCTCCAGCAACGTCGCCAATTTTGACGCACGGTCATTTCACGCTCAAAATAATATTTGTATGCTCCTCTACCCACAGCGAGCGTAGCCAGCAAATGAGTACGGGTCGATCCCACAGAGAGTTGTTGTGATTCCACCTTCGAGTAACCAATCATAAAAAAGGGGTTGGTTTGTTGTCACTTTACTGGAAACTAAATCTGCAAAATAACACTTAAAGAAAATATCAAATAAAATGGATTCCGGTATTTGAACTAGATTTTGGTTTAAATATTAATGACTCGATCATGGGTACACCGATTTTCATACATGATAAATCACCCAGTTATGGAGAGCGAATTCCTCTCTGCGTCTCCTTATTCATCCTTACATTATAGACTTAAAAGTGATTCCTCGTCAATTAAATCCCTAATCTATCACCCACCCCCCGGTTCTCCAAAGAGATGTAAATGAACAGACAGCCATGTGCTTTAGACAAATCCAAGTATATTGTGCTTACCGATTCTTCGTGTGCCCACAACAATTCATTGATTCCCTTATTACTATATGAACCAACACACAGTCATGATTCGCCAATTCAATTAATAGTGGTGTATCTTCTACGCCTAACGAGTGATCAGCCACATTGGGCATTTCAAACACACACTCATGTGGAACAGGCTCAAGAATCAACAAAAACCTATCATGCATCACTATGCCCATTTTGGCCTCACGAGTCCAATTGCATAATTAAACCATTTTCATGTGTTCAAACACCGGAATAAAGGGTCTAGCCAAGCATGCTAAACATAATTAAAATAACAGAAATGAAAGACATGATATAAATAAAAACTTACTGAATTTAATAGGCAAAAATACTCAACACCAACGTTGAGTTTAATAACATAATCTTACGTCCCAAAGGCTTAAGGCCTAAAGGAATTGTTTCTTGTTGCAGAGCAGCGTACTAAAATGAAATGCAGAAAATAAATATTGTAGCAATGTTTCCAAACTTTCTCCTCCCGTTTCCAGAAAATAAAACCTGTTTTTATAAATACAATTCATGAATTCAAATTCTCCCACAAGCGGGGGTCTTCAACTGCTACCCTGGATCGGCGTGCCCTCTAGGACTAACTGGATAAATATTATCCAGTTTGTTGACCAAATCCCTACTTTTTAGGGATTGGCTTTATCACTTCATTCGCCAAGCCTCCAGCAGTCCTGTTATCATCAATCTCTTCACGAATTGATCATTTCTTTCTGAGTTTATCCTGGTTCAACAGATCCCTGCAAATTCCGCATGTGCCCATTCTGACATGTGGTCGAGTCTGTACGAGTAATGTGGGTACGACATCATACAGTCAGTTTCATCCATCTCTAATATGCCCATTCTGCTTCCCGAATGTAGGATGAATGCTGAAGAAGTTCCATGTGCCTCTAAATGCGGTTTATGGCAACTAGATAATCATGAATAATTATGCATAAACTGCCCCTTTCGCCAGACTCGACCTCTGAAATGCCCTTTGACCTCAACCTGGTTCTTTTTTACTCAAAACACACTAAAAAGGACATTTATAACGAACAAGATGCCCATAAAAATATGAAATAAATGGACTTATCAATAATTTGGTCTCGGGTGCGCGCGTGCGAGCACAATATGGCTACGCGCGCAACAACAAACATAGACAGACATCGGCAAAACATCGGTTGATAATTTTCGAGCATCGGCAGAACATCAACTGGTAATTTGGTCTCGGGTGCACATGTGCGAGCACAAAGCGTGCGCACACAAGGTATGCGCGCATGCACATCGACTGTGTACTAGGGTTCGCGCATAGTTCCAATGCGCAGTTAAGAACTTCATTTTTTCAGATTTTCTGAAGGTTGCAGAAATACTTAATTTTTTTCCAGATTTTCAAAAAGTAACTATATTAGGGATGATTTTTAAGTATTTATATGGTCAAAGCACGTCTATTATGTCTAGAAAATTCTTCTACTCATTTTTGCCCCCAAATCAAACTTCAAAAACAAACAACACCAAACAATCTAACAATATTATTATTAATTAGATCTGAAACATACACAAATTTGGAAAGGATTTTCTGAAGGTTGCAGAAATACTTAATTTTTTTTCCAGATTTTCAAAAAGCAACTATATTAGGGATGATTTTTAAGTACTTATATTGTCAAAGCATGTCTATTATGTTTAGAAAATTCTTCTACTCATTTTTGCCCCCAAATCAAGTTTCAAGAACAAACAATACCAAACAATCTAACAATATTATTATTAACTAGATCTGAAACATACACACGTTTGGAAAGGATTTTCTATTTCTTCTGTTGAATTTTCGGAGGTCGACAATTGCTCGTTGGTGGAGAAATCTGGAGAGAGAGAAATGATATTGTGAAAAAGATTGTTTCAGAGTGGTCGACAATTTGAAAAAATCTTCCAAAGTGGTCGACGATTTTTTCTAAATTCCATCAGTGCTGCAGATTATGAAGAAAATGAGATTATAGAGGAGAGAGAAATTTTTCAAAATGTGAATGGCGGCTGAAGAAGATGAGATTTTAGAGGAGAGAGAAATTTATCAAAATCTAATTTGAAAATGTGAATGACGGCTGGTGGGGGAATTTAAAATATGATTTCTTTTTTAAAATAAATATAGAGATATTTTGATAATTCTAACTAAATAAAATATATTTAAAAGTTAGTGGTTAAAATAAAATTTTTAAAAGTTCAAGGGCTACTTTGACTAATTCCCATTTATATCAATTAGCATTATAATTATTAAATAACAGAAAATATATTACTTCCTAACTTTGCTGTCTAAATTTCATTCTTAATTCATTTACAATTTTCAAGAACTACTTTACGTCAGACACCTAAACAATCCATCATCATTCACTTGATTATAACTTAGCAATTTAGGAAGGGAACTAGATTACATAATGAAAATTGAGCCTTAGCTTCGGTTGGAAAAATATATATACTACCTATAAAGAGAGTGAATAACATGAACAAGGTTCGGCAAAAGATTTTTAAGCGTATAGAGTTCCAACAAGACCCTATATTTCAAAATCACAACCACAGTCCAGGTTTCATTATTCTTTGGTTCACTCCGGTTTAAGAGAATTATTTTCCTTTTAATCTATTAAACATGTAACATATTATCATGGTAATCTCAGCAGTATTGCCAATAATCTAGATAGTTGCTATTCATAAATTAAGATTTTTGTTATGGATGAAATTACCTGAATTCAAATTGGGTTAGAATTCCAGTATAAAAATGATAATGCTAACGAGTATTAAGAATTGCTAACAGATATCAATTATAAAACTAATGGGTAATAGAATACGAGGCTAACAAAACTATATAACGTATGCTAACGAGTACTCAAATAAATCATACCAGTGCTAACAAAAACTCAAACTCTATTCCTTATCAAACAAATATCTCTTGAATTTCATTACCCAGACTTAGTATCATCAATTTAATCTAATTTTAATAAAGTTTCTTACAGTAAAAATCAAGTAAACTATAGCTTTTGTAGTATGAACTTACCTTTCTTAGTATGATTAGCCATTTTATCTGCTGAACGGGAGATTTCTGTTGAATTTCTTCCATGAATTTGCAGCAATTTTTTGCGTTTTTTGAAAGCCCTAAATTGTTTTCCTTCTTGAGATAGTATGTGTAATCGTCGATTTCATGAATGAGTTATGTGAGAAGACGGTTTGTAATGATGGTCTGTGAAATCGGTGAATGTGTTTTTTTTTTCTTCCAATAATGCCCTTAATGAATTCACGCCAACCGTCTGTTTTGAATTATTTACAAAACTGTCACTGTGTCTTTGTTTAAACCTAGAGCATTGATTTTTTGTGGATGTTTGATGATAAATTGGTTTACAGTTTACACACCAGGGGTGGTTTACACCAAAACTACCACCTATATACATATATATTAACATTGTATACATTAATTATATCTTAGCATTGCATTTTCAAATAATATATGATTTTATTTAGGAAATTGGCATCTCCATTTCAATTCGTTAGAATCTGCAACGAAAGCTCGAGGTCCGTCATGACAGATTGTCCCTATTAACTAAGGGGAGGTCTCCGGTGCACAACCCCCCCAACCGTCGGATATCAGACGGGCGCATGTGCGTCACGCGCCCGTCACTCTTCAATTTTTTATTTTATTTTTTTTTGGGTGGATTTTTCAAAAAAAAAAATCCAATTTTCTATTTTATCCTTTTGTTTTCTTACCAAAAATTTATATCCTAAAATAAAGTTAATGAATCCTAAAATTCAAATGAATTGATTTAATTTATTTGAAATCAATATGAATTTATATCCTAAATTAATGGAACTAATAAACATTTAAAAACACAAAATAAACCCCTAAAAATTGATAAAACCATGGAAATTCGATATGATAGAGAGAAAATTCTGCATATTATTGAAAATATCTCAAAAATGTTCAAACTACAGAAACTGTGCTTCTACACATTTATAGTACAATAAGAGCGGGAAAAATATATATCTACGGCTATTACATGGATCCCGTTCCTATCTCTATCGACGGCTACAAATAGCTGCAATGTGGTCCTCGGATTGTTGACGTGGCAAGTTCACACATGCATGCTGATCAGAGATGTAAGCGTGTGGCTGATCACCCGCTCGTCTGCATGTGTACTTCTAACACCCCCCTCCCCCCCCCCCCCCCCCCGCAGGCCCGATGCGGTGGAGATCACCAAGACGGAGGCTGGAGAGGAGATACCTGAAACGGGGCCCCGGCAAAGACTTGGTAAACAAATCTGCAAGCTGGGCATGAGAGGGAACATAAGAAGGCACAATAAAACCACGATGAAAATGAATTCGAGCAAAATGACAATCGATATCAAGATGCTTGGTTCGCTTGTGGTAAACCTAGTTTTGTGATATTTGAATGGCGGCTTGATTATCACAGTGGACCCGAATAGGCAAAGATATAGAAATAGAAAGATCTCGCATAATATAAGATAGCCATAGCAACTCACGAGTGGTATAACTGAGACTCCTATACTCTGCCTCGGCGGTTGAGAGAGATATAGTGTCTTGTTTTTTACATTTTCATGAAACCAAGCATGATCCCAAGGTGATATAATAACCTGTGAGGGACCGCCGAGTGTCGAAGCAAGAGCCCCAATTGGCATCACAATGAGCACTTAACTGGAATTGTGGAGAAGAAGTGTACAGAAGACCGAGAGATGGTGTCCTCTTTAAGTAGCGTAAGACATGAGTCGCTGCATTCTAATGGTCGACAGTAGGAGAATTAACATATTGGCTCAGTTGTTGCACATAGTATGAAAGATCCAGTCTTGTCAGATTAAGATATAAAAGTTTGCCTATCAGCCGTCTATAAGGTCTGGATTAGCAAGACGATCTCCATATTTTTGAAGAGTGATACCAGAGGGAAAGGGTGTGCTAGCGGGTCTACTTCCACTTAGTCCAGCAGCATCTAAGAGATCTAAAATGTATTTTCTTTGACAAAGAAATGTGCTAGAAGAGGAACGAGCAATTTCCATTCCAAGGAAAAATTTAGCCTCTCCTAGACCTTTTATAGAGAAAGCTGCATGCAGAGATTCTTTGACTGAAGAGATCAAGTCTAGGGAGGGGCCTAGGATCAATATGTCATCCACATAAACAAGAAGTCCAAGAAAAGTAGATCCTGAACCTTTAATATAACAGCAATGATCACTAGGTGTAACGCCCCAAAATTTATACTCATAAATTAAAGAAACGTTACTAAACTTTATTCATTAATTAACTTCCCTAAAATCGGGATCCCAATAAAGTCATCAACAGGCATAAATGAAACATCATAGTTTAATGCGAAAAACGGAAAGTACGGGAAATTAAACATATGTCTCATAATTTATTCATCCAACTAATAGACCATCGCCATCGCATCTTGCCCGTCACACATCGCCCGAGCCATTTCCTGAAAAAGGGGGTAAAAGATTGGGGTGAGTTCTTCTAACTCAGTGGGGAAAAATTTCTGTTATCAAAACTATAAATTTACAAGAAATATGTGAATAAAATCTTTGGCCCGTAGACCAAATCCTATAATCTGTATTTCTGATTCAGCCATTAGGCTCGGTACTTTATAGTCCAAAGGACTCCGTACTTTATATTCTCGAAGACTCGGTACTTTATAGTCCGGAGGACTTATCACTGCATTTTCACATAACTTGTACCAAAATATAGAAGAGATAACAATATATCAACATATAATCCCCACCTTAACCTTGACTTGTCAAATTAATTATGTCCACGCGCGCCGCCTAATATAAATAATAATTAATTAATTATACAAAAAAATTAACTTAAATGCACTACAAAAATTCTTACAAGTATAAATGCACTTATTAAATTCTCAAAGGCATATAAATAATATATATGCTACTGGACGAAAATATACATAAGCATATATATATATATATACATATATCACATATTAAAACCATGCATGTATTTATATATTGATGTGTGCGTGTGTTGATTCCAAAAGGAACAATTGATCATATATATATATATATATATATATATGTTTACTCTTTAGGCATTTACATATTATTATATGTGAGTGGGGTGGGTGAGACATATGATTACACACATATTATTTATATATATATAACTATATGATGTATATATATATATAAGTGATCTATGCAACAAATATATAAGGCTCACGTGTGTGTGTGTGATTCATAAAAAGGCGTGCACATATATACATATATATATTCACTTACATTTATATATATATATACACAAGTGTGAAACATATCTATGCACATGGAAACGTGGCTCACAGACGGACGACTTTCATGAAACTTTGGCAGACAAGTGTAATAATCTTTACTAGTTGAGGGGCATAATTATTCATCGAAATAAGACAGTGTAGCACAGAAGGGAATAGAAGAAAAAAAACTCACTGCTCACGGTCCTCACGACTTGCGAAGAAGAAGAAGAAGAATACCTCAAACGTCCAGACGCCGAAGAACAATACAGGGGGAATATATTTTTATTTTACGTTTGGTGTGTTTCATCTCCAAGAAGGATCCCCCTATTTATACTATAACTTGGGAGTTGAATTTGGGAGGTTTGATATTTGGTTTGATCTTTTCCAAATCTTGGTGTGCATGAAGATGGAAGGCAGGTTTAGGGTTTTTTATAGGTTGGGAAGGAAGGAGGCGGAACCTTTTTATTTTTATTCTTTTGAATTGATCAAATGGGCTCAAATAAGAAGGAATAACTTTCTGGTCTTGGGAAATAAGAATGACATTGGTCCAAAATCCAAATAGATAAAAAAAAAATATAATAGCTTTAATTACTTTTAAAAAAAATAACAATAATAACAATTCAATAACTGAAATGCATTTATGAACATACTCCATATACGTTTAAAATTTATTCTAGGCGCGACTTATAAGACTTAAACAATTAATATCATGCTCTAAATATAAATTATAAAAGAATATTACGCAAATAAATAAATAAATTTTACGGGGCACTACATCCTCCCCTACTTAATAAAATTTCGTCCTTGAAATTACTTACCTGCGTCCATGAAGTTCGGATATCTAGACCTAAAATCCTCTTCTTTTTTCCACGTAGCCTCGTTCTTATCGTGTCGACTCCATTGGACTTTCACTAGCGAGATTTCCTTGTTCCTTAACACGTGCACCTTCTTATCCAAAATAGCTATTGGATACTCCTCGTAGGACAGATCCTGGCTAAGTCCTAATTCACCGTGACTCACGATGTTGGCGGGGTCGTGAATATACCTTCTAAGGGAAGAAACGTAAAAAACATTGTGGATCGACGTTAAACTTGGGGGTAACGCCAGTCTGTATGCAAGCTTCCCAACTCTTTCTAGAATTTCGAACGGCCCAACATACCTTGGCCTCAATTTTCCTCTTTTTCCGATGCGAACCACACCCTTCATTGGTGATAGCTTCAGGAATACTTTGTCTCCAACTTCATAGTGAAAGTCTCTCCTCTCGAGGTCGGCATATGACTTTTGTCGGTCTTGAGCTATTTTGATACGTTCTCTTATCTTGTTGATAGCCGCCACCGTCTTCTCAACTATTTCTGGGCCTAAAATTCTCCTTTCGCCAACTTCATCCCAGTGCAAAGGTGATCTGCACTTCCTTCCGTACAATGCTTCGTAAGGAGCCATCCCGATGGTTGCTTGATAGCTGTTGTTGTATGCGAATTCCACCAATGGTAGATGTTTCTCCCAGTTTTCGCCAAAATCCATGACACATGCTCGAAGCATGTCCTCTAGGATTTGAATGGTTCTCTCCGATTGACCGTCCGTTTGAGGATGATAGGCGGTGCTAAAACTCAGCTTCGTTCCCATGGCTTCTTGCAAGCTCCTCCAAAAGTTTGATATGAATCTTGTGTCTCGATCAGACACGATGGTCACCGGTACTCCATGTAGCCTTACAATTTCATCCACATAAAGTTGAGCTAATCGGTCCATGTTGAACGTCATCTTAATTGGAAGGAAATGAGCGGATTTGGTAAGTCTATCCACGATTACCCAAATGGCATGGTTTCCTTCGATCGTCTTTGGTAGTCCCACCACGAAATCCATAGAGATGTTCTCCCACTTCCATTCTGGAATCTCAAGGGGTTGAAGCAGTCCGGTTGGTCTCTGGTGTTCATCTTTCACTTGCTGACAGGTCATACATCTTTCCACATAGTCACCAATGGATCTCTTCATGTTTCGCCACCAAAAATATTTCTTCAGGTCCTGGTACATCTTTGTTCCTCCAGGATGTATAGAATAAGGCGTATTGTGTGCCTCCTTCAGTATCTCTTCTCTTATCCGACTATCCTTTGGTACACAAATTCTTCCTTCGTAGACCAATGCCTTGTCGTCTGAAATCGCAAAATTTTGGATGTTGCCTTTGAGAACTCTTTCCTTGATCTTGCACAGAAACTTGTCATTCCCTTGAGCCTCCTTGATTTGGTCTCTTAGCAATGGTTGTAGTGTCATGGTTGCCAAGATTGCTTCTGTGCTTTCTGTTGGCGAAACTACATCAATATTCAAGTTTGAAAATTCTCGAATAAGTTGAGCCGTGGGTACTCCCTTCCTGCTCAGGGCATCTGCGACGACATTGGCTTTCCCCGGATGATAGTGGATGGTGCAGTCGTAATCCTTGACCAAATCAAGCCATCTTCTCTGCCTCATGTTCAACTCTTTCTGTGTGAAAAGGTATTTCAAACTCTTGTGGTCCGAATATATCTCACATTTTCCTCCATACAGGTAATGTCGCCAGATCTTCAAGGCATGAACTACCGCTGCTAACTCCAGATCGTGAGTAGGGTAGTTGAGCTCATGAATCTTCAATTGTCTTGAAGCATAGGCTACTACCTTTCCGTGCTGCATCAAAACACATCCGAGTCCCTGCTTGGAAGCATCGCAATAAATCACAAATCCTTCACTGCCTTCTAGGATAATTAACACTGGTGCTGTTGTAAGTTTCCGCTTTAACGTTTGGAAAGTTTCTTCACACTTTTCACTCCACTCGAACTTGACCCCCTTCCTTGTTAATCGGGTTAACAGGCCGGCTATCTTTGAGAAACCTTCGATGAAACGGCGGTAATATCCTGCAAGACCCAAAAAGCTTCTTATGTCACCAGCATTCTTTGGTGCGTCCTAATTTGTCACGGCTTCCACTTTTGCTGGATCCACCTCTATTCCTTGCGCTGTCACCACATGGCCCAGAAACACCACACGATCAAGCCAAAACTCACTTTTGCTAAATTTGGCGTAAAGCTTCTCTCTCCGCAAGGTTTCCAGAATAATTCTCAGATGCTCCTCATGCTGCTTCATGTCTTTGGAGTACACCAGGATGTCATCAATGAATACGATGACAAACTGGTTCAGGTACTGATGAAAAACCTTGTTCATGAGGTCCATGAACACTGCCGGTGCGTTGGTGAGTCCGAAGGGCATTACGATGAATTCGTAATGTCCGTATCTGGTTCGGAATGCCGTCTTTGGTATGTCTCCTTCCTTGACCTTTAGCTGGTGATATCCTGATCTCAAATCGATCTTTGAGAACACTCCCGCACCTTTCAATTGATCGAAAAGGTCCTCGATCCTCGGCAATGGGTACTTATTCTTGATGGTGAGCTTGTTCAACTCACGGTAGTCGATACACATCCTCATGCTTCCATCCTTCTTTTTCACGAACAATACTGGTGCACCCCATGGTGACACGCTAGGATGAATATATCCTTTATCTAGCAACTCCTGAATTTGGACCTTCAATTCTTCTAATTCCTTCGGCGCCATCCGATAAGGTGCCTTGGAAATAGGCGCTGCACCTGGAACTATGTCGATCGAGAATTCCACCTGATGGTCTGGTGGCAGTTCAACAATGTCCTCTGGAAAAACATCAGGATATCCCTTCACTATGGGAATATCCTCCAAATTCCTCTCTTGGTCTGATGTGCTTGTCACACTTACCAGAAAAGCTTGACAATTCTTTCTTCTCATTAACTTGACCGCCTTCATCGCTGAAATTATGTTGAGCGATTTGTTCATCTTTGATCCTTTGAAAGAGAACTGCTTCTCTCCTTGCTGCTGGAAGGTCACCTCTCGATCTCGACATTTGATCACTGCATAGTTCTGGCTCAGCCAATCCATCCCTAGGATCACGTCGAAGTCATTCATCTCCAGGATGAAAAGATCAGCTTCCAAAGTCCGTTTTTCAATTACTATTTTGACTCCTTTAGCTGCTCGGTTTGTCTTCATCGATTTCCCCAATGGGATATTAATCCTTAGAGGCTCAACCTCCTCATCACACTTTATATTAGCTTTTTCATAAAATCTCTTTGCCACAAAAGAATGTGATGCACCCGAATCAAAAAGTACTAAGGCAGTCTGGTTGAGTATGGATATTATACCTGACATCGTCTGTGGTCTTTCCTTGGTTTCATCTTGGTTTCATCTTGGTTCATCGCAAAGGCACGGGAATTGCCTCTTCGGTTATTATTGTTATTGTTGAAGTTTCGATTCTGAGGACAATTCACTGCCTTATGCCCCACTTGATGACAATGGTAGCACTCTTCTTCTCCAAGCCTACACTTGCCAAAATGTCGTCTCTGGCAGGTTGTGCATAATGGTTTTTCAACCATGGCACCAGGCCTGTCGTTTCTAGGCCTCTTCTCCGATTGGAAACTCTTACCCCTATTCTGGTTGCCTTGATCATCCCAACGCCTCTTTCCTCCATTGCTGGGAGGTCTTGGAGCAACTTTGTCAAGATTCAATCGGGTTGACACTGCCCGAGCTCGCTGCACAATCTCAGAGAAGGTGGTGAGATTCAGAGCAGATATATAAGCTCCAATCTTCGGACGCAGCCCATCTTCGAAACACCATGCTTTCTTTTCATCGGTGTCCACCAGATGTGGAGCATATCGAGCCAATTGGTTGAACTTTTGCTCGTACTCCAGGATGGTCATGTCACCTTGCTCCAGGTTCATCAATTCTTTCTCCTTTTGCTTGCGGAAAGCTTTCGGGAAATAATTTCCCAACACCAACTTCTTGAAAGCAGCCCAGGTCAGGGTCCTCTGTTGCTCTTCGTTCATGCTAATTGTTACAGCTTCCCACCAATGGCTGGCATCTTCCGTGAATTGGAAAGCGGCACAAGTGACTTTCTGTGCATCAGGGCAACCCAAGTAGTTGAAGATCCTCTCGAGCTCCCGTATCCATTCCTCGGCCGCTAAGGGTCCTCCAGTTCCTGTCAGCTTCGGGGGTCCCAACTGTCGGAATTGAGTTAGGATACTGCCTCCTTGGGGTTGGGGGTCTCCATTGTTCTGCCGAGGCAAAACGTTCCTAAGTGCATCTACAAGGCTTTGTGCGAATCCATCCATGTTGCCACCATTTCCATTTCCATTGTTAGGTCCATAGTTGTTTGACTCGGTCTCCTCACTTGAAGTCACTCTCACATTTCTTTTTGGAGGCATCTTCCTATTGATGATAGTGATAACATTAATTATTGTAAAAGAAATAAAGCAAAACAACTATCTTATTACTTAAGAATCATTCAAATACGAAATGGAAAGATAAAGTACGATACTCAAAGTACTGCAGAAAATAAATGTCGGTCCAAGCCAAAAACAAACTAAACAATTAATCAACTACTAAAATCACTCAAACACTACTAGCTCTTTTCATCCTCTTCGCAAAGTTTGCCCTCTCATAAGGTTCTTGACGGCCCACTCTGATCCCTTTCAGTATGCGACCATAGAAATTTCCATTCCAAGGAAAAATTTAGCCTCTCCTAGACCTTTTATAGAGAAAGCTGCATGCAAAGATTCTTTGACTGAAGAGATCAAGTCTAGGGAGGGGCCTAGGATCAATATGTCATCCACATAAACAAGAAGTCCAAGAAAAGTAGATCCTGAACCTTTAATATAACAGCAATGATCACTAGGTGTAACGCCCCAAAATTTATACTCATAAATTAAAGAAACGTTACTAAACTTTATTCATTAATTAACTTCCCTAAAATCGGGATCCCAATAAAGTCATCAACAGACATAAATGAAACATCATAGTTTAATGCGAAAAACGGAAAGTACGGGAAATTAAACATATGTCTCATAATTTATTCATCCAACTAATAGACCATCGCCATCGCATCTTGCCCGTCACACATCGCCCGAGCCATTTCCTGAAAAAGGGGGTAAAAGATTGGGGTGAGTTCTTCTAACTCAGTGGGGAAAAATTTCTGTTATCAAAACTATAAATTTACAAGAAATATGTGAATAAAATCTTTGGCCCGTAGACCAAATCCTGTAATCTGTATTTCTGATTCAGCCATTAGGCTCGGTACTTTATAGTCCAAAGGACTCCGTACTTTATAGTCTCGAAGACTCGGTACTTTATAGTCCGGAGGACTTATCACTGCATTTTCACATAACTTGTACCAAAATATAGAAGAGATAACAATATATCAACATATAATCCCCACCTTAACCTTGACTTGTCAAATTAATTATGTCCACGCGCGCCGCCTAATATAAATAATAATTAATTAATTATACAAAAAAATTAACTTAAATGCACTACAAAAATTCTTACAAGTATAAATGCACTTATTAAATTCTCAAAGGCATATAAATAATATATATGCTACTGGACGAAAATATATATAAGCATATATATATATACATATATCACATATTAAAACCATGCATGTATTTATATATTGATGTGTGCGTGTGTTGATTCCAAATGGAACAATTGATCATATATATATATATATATATATATATGTTTACTCTTTAGGCATTTACATATTATTATATGTGAGTGGGGTGGGTGAGACATGATTACACACATATTATTTATATATATATAACTATATGATGTATATATATATATAAGTGATCTATGCAACAAATATATAAGGCTCACGTGTGTGTGTGTGATTCATAAAAAGGCGTGCACATATATACATATATATATTCACTTACATTTATATATATATACACAAGTGTGAAACATATCTATGCACATGGAAACGTGGCTCACAGACGGACGACTTTCATGAAACTTTGGCAGACAGGTGTAATAATCTTTACTGGTTGAGGGGCATAATTATTCATCGAAATAAGACAGTGTAGCATAGAAGGGAATAGAAGAAAAAAAACTCACTGCTCACGGTCCTCACGACTTGTGAAGAAGAAGAAGAAGAAGAAGAAGAATACCCCAAACGTCCAGACGCCGAAGAACAATACAGGGGGAATATATTTTTATTTTACGTTTGGTGTGTTTCATCTCCAAGAAGGATCCCCCTATTTATACTATAACTTGGGAGTTGAATTTGGGAGGTTTGATATTTGGTTTGATCTTTTCCAAATCTTGGTGTGCATGAAAATGGAAGGTAGGTTTAGGGTTTTGTATAGGTTGGGAGGGAAGGAGGCGGAACCTTTTTATTTTTATTCTTTTGAATTGATCAAATGGGCTCAAATAAGAAGGAATAACTTTCTGGTCTTGGGAAATAAGAATGACATTGGTCCAAAATCCAAATAGATAAAAAAAAATATAATAGCTTTAATTACTTTAAAAAAAATAACAATAATAATAATTCAATAACTGAAATGCATTTATGAACATACTCCATATACGTTTAAAATTTATTCTAGGCGCGACTTATAGGACTTAAACAATTAATATCATGCTCTAAATATAAATTATAAAAGAATATTACGCAAATAAATAAATAAATTTTACAGGGCACTACACTAGGCGATTGAGTAAAGCCAATGGATAAAAGATGCTTACCCAATTCATGATTCCACTCCCTAGAAGCTTGCTTGAGTCCATATAAGCTCTTTACAAGCCTGCAGACTTCCCCTTCCTTCCCTTTGTCACATCCCTGTGGTATTTGCATGTAAATTTCATTAGTTAAATGGCCATGGAGAAAGGCATTATTGATGTCTATTTGATGCAAAGGCCATGAAAACTGAGTAGCCAAGGTAAAAAACAACCTAACTGTCACCATCTTTGCTATAGGGGAAAATACTTCATGATAATCAATGCCAAAGGATTGATTATACCCTTTGGCAACCAACCGAGCCTTATAACGCTCTATAGAACCATCTGAATTGAGCTTTACCTTAAACACCCATTTAGAGCCAATGGCAGTCTTGCCTAGAGGCAAGGGAACTATCTGCCAGGTGTTATTCTCTTCAAGAGCATCTAATTCTTTCTTCATGGCTGCAATACAGTCTGGTGATTTACAGGCTTCTGAGTAAGTAGTAGGTTCCTTTGCAAACTGAACATTCATAAAAAAGGCAGTATACTTAGGAGTGAAGACAGGAGATGTATAGTGTGGAAAAGTTTGAGGAGTACAACTTAGACTGGGATCAGTAATCTCTAGAACCGAAGCTGAGTTACAGATATAATCCTTCAAGTAAGAAGGAGGGTGAGAAGGTCGAATACTCCTTCTAGGCACTGGAACAGGAGGAGAGGAAATATCGTTGGGAAGCTCTACTGATGTAGGTGTAGATAAGGGAGACTGAACTGAAATTTTAGAATCAAGAGACTGAGGAGATTCTTGTATCATAGGGTCTGTTTTACTGTGAGAAACAGATAAATCATGAGATTTTGGAGATTCTTGCATCATATATTCTGTATCATTGGAAGAGACAGATAAATCATGATTGGGAGTATCTTTCAAAGACATCATGGCAGGAGACAAGTCAAAACTTTGAAATGGTAATATAGGGATTTGTTCTTCCTTCAGAGGAAAAATTGTTTGCATAAACACAATATCCCTGCTTATGCAAATCTTAGAACTCACCATATCATATAGAATAAAACCTTTGTTATGAGATGAATATCCCAAGAAAATGCATTTCCTGCTCCTGGGATCAAATTTCCCTTTTGATGGAAGAGTATTTCCCATAAAAACCAAACAGCCAAAAGGCTGTAATTGATCAAAATGTGGAGGATGACCAAACAGCACCTCATGAGGTGTAATCCACCCTAACACCATAGTAGGTAGTCGATTGATAAGCCATGTGGCATGTAGAATGGAATAAGGCCAGAAATGTGCAGACAATCTGCTGTGAAACATTAAAGCTCTTGCCACCTGCAAGAGATGTCTGTGTTTTCTCTCAACTACACCATTCTGTTGAGGAGAGTAAGCACAAGTCCTTTGATGATGTATCCCATGTTCCTGTAAAATCAATTTGACAGCATGATTGATGAATTCACCACCATTATCTGTTCTCAAAACCTTAATTCTTTCAGCAAACTGAGTATGTACCATTTGAATAAAACTCTTGATAAGATGAGATACTTGTAGCTTGGATTTGAACAAAAAAGTTCCAAGTAACTCGACTGTGATCTTCAACCACAGTCAAGAAGAATGAAGTTCTTGTGATGTTCTCTGTATTACATGGACCCCAAACATCCATGTGCACTATATCAAATAAAGACTCACTCCTCCTGTGTAGTAGAGGAAAATGATTCCTCTGCTGTCTTGCTTGATGACAAACTTCACAGGCTTTGAGAATTCCCAAATCTTCATCTCTGAGTCTCTTCTTGCACTGTGGCAGATGTTCCATAGTTGTAACTGATGGATGCCCAAGAAGTTCATGAAGTTGTATCATATTGAGATCTGCAGAGGCTGAGTATGCCTGTGCTGAATATTGCTCTTGTGGGAAAACATAAAGAGATCTTTTCAACTTACAAATCCCCAAGACATGATCATCTGCCCTCTTCGACACAGTGCAATGGGTGGCTAAGAATTGCACCCTTCCATCTAAATCCTTTGTGAGTTGTCCAACAGATAACAAATTGTGTGTAAACTGTGGTGCATAGAGCACATTTGTGAGCACCAAATTCTCATTGATCCTAGCATTGCCTGCAAGAAACACCCAAACACTATTCTCATCTCGAATGAATATTTGTAAAGGGTGTCTTAATTTCTTCATATCAGTAAGTAATGCAAGATTGTGGCACATGTGATGACTTGCACCAGAATCTACAATCCAATCTGTTTGGGCCATTTCTGTAGAGGCTCCAAAAGCATAATGCCCTTTAAAGGCTATAGGTGCAGAACCTAAATCCACTTCTCCCATATTAGCCATGTTCACTGCTTCTTCTGGAGAGAAATCTCCTTTATTCCCTTTCAAAAATAGTTGTGACAATTGTTTTGTTAATTCCTTTTGTGACTGTATAAGTTGATTCATTCCACTCATTGCATCCTTATCAAAATCTCCCATCTTTCCTGTCTTTGGAAGATCATTATCAAGGCTGTAAGTGTCTTCTTCATTCTGCAAGACACAGTGAGCTTTACCCTTGCTTCTATCAGCTTTATATTTTCTATACCAATCTGGAATGCCAACTAAATCGAAACAATTTTCTTTGAGATGGCCCATACCACCGCAATGATCACATTTCAATTTATTTTTCTCCTCTTTTGTCAGCCACTCTTTTTGAAGTTGTCTCTTTTGTATGAACCCTTTTGGAGGCTGTACAATGCACTGTGTTCCACATCTTCTGTCAGCTGAGTGCTAACCTTGATTTGTTCTTCTACCTGAAGAATCATAGAGTAAGCATGACTAAGGCTAGGCAAAGGATTCATGATGAGAATCTGTTGTCTTATGGTTTCGTAACAATCATCCAACCCCATTAGGAACTGCATAAGGTGTTCTTCTTCCAAATCCGCTTTGATATCTTCTTGTGCCTCACAATTACATGCCCGAGAATTCTTTAACAAGGTCAAATCATCCCATAAAGCTGTTAAATTGTTGAAGTAGATCATCACACTTTGTGAATGTTGACTGTAAGTTGCTATTTCTCATCGCAATTTATAAATGCGAGGTCCATTCCTTTTCCCAAAGCGCCTCTGTAATTCTTCCCATAGCTGGAATGAAGTTTCTAGATTTTGAAAACCACGAGCGATCTCCTTGATCATGGAATTACATATCCAATTAAAAATAATATAATCCACACGTAACCATTGCATAAAATCAACTGAATCTCTTTGTGGCTTAGGTAGAGAACCATCAACAATTCGCAGCTTATTACGAGACATTAAACCTCTTTTAATGGAACGACACCATCCATGAAAGTTATTCCCATCAAAAAGATCCGAGGTCAGGCTCATACTTGGATGCTCGCTAGGAGCTAGATAAAGCTCATCATTGGCCAAGGATCGAGGATTTTGACCTTCCATCTTTGTGTATCCAAGCTGCAATCCTTCAGCTTGAGCAACGTTGGGACTGATATTGTTGATCTGCGGGGTTGAATTAACCTCCGAAATGACAGGATTACGTCGATTGTTGTGATTTCCACTATGCTCCCCGCGTTCGAGAGATATGTTGTTATCACCACCAAGTTCTTCATCGCGAGCTTGGCGCCACGAAAATTGGGTATTCTTCTTGGTCATGATTGATCACAAATTAGTTAAGCAACAACGATGATTAAGCGAGTGAATCGAAAGAAAATTCAAAAATCAAAGATAACCAGCTCTGGATACCATGATAAAACCATGGAAATTCGATATGATAGAGAGAAAATTATGCATATTATTGAAAATATCTCAAAAATGTTCAAACTACAGAAACTATGCTTCTACACATTTATAGTACAATAAGAGCGGGAAAAATATAGATCTACGGCTATTACATGGATCCGTTCCTATCTCTATCAACGGCTACAAACAGCTGCAATGTGGTCATCGGATTGTTGACGTGGCAAGTTCCTATGCATGCATGTGTGCATGCATGCTGATCAGAGATGTAAGCGTGTGGCTGATCACCCGCTCGTCTGCATGTGACTTCTAACAAAAACACCCCTAAAAATTATAAAATAAACCCCTAAAAACACCCCAAAAAACACAATAAACCCCCTAAAAAACACAAAATAAACCATAACCCCCCCCCCCCAAAAACAAAATAAACCAAAAAAAATATTAAAAAAACACAAAATAAACACGAAATGGTACTATTGGTGGCGTTTTTTTTTTTGCGGATCGCAGGCGGGTCGGAGCGGGTCGTCTGATGGGCCGGCCCATACATCATTATGCACAGGAGTTTTGCCGATTAACTAAATTAAATTAAATTATGGTTAAATGTCATATATGTTTTGCCCTTCTAAGGCTAACAGTCGTCGTTGATTTTGGGATTAATTAATTTTCTTAATACTTTACGTTTTGCCCTTCTAAGAACAATAGTAGTCGTTGATTTTGGATTAATTAATTTTCTTCAAACTCTCTCTCTATGTTTTGCCCTTCTAAGGCTAACAGTCGTCGTTGATTTTGGGATTAATTAATTTTCTTAATACTTTACGTTTTGCCTTTCTAAGAACAATAGTAGTCGTTGATTTTGGATTAATTAATTTTCTTCAAACTCTCTCTCTATGTTTTGCCCTTCGGCTAACAGTCGTCGTTGATTTTGGGATTAATTAATTTTCTTAATACTTTACGTTTTGCCCTTCTAAGAACAATAGTAGTCGTTGATTTTGGATTAATTAATTTTCTTCAAACTCTCTCTCTCTCTCTCTCTCTCTCTCTCTCTCTCTCTCTCTCTCTCTCTCTCTCTCTCTCTCTCTCTCTCTCTCTCAATACTCGGAGAAGGGGTATCTCATCCTGATCGTAATTCTATGATTATACATCTCTATAATTGTGTGTAAAATTTGTTTGCCTGATTACGGATTCGAACGCATCAAATAGTCAAAAATAAGTTTTTTTTTAATGATGGGGAAAGCCTATAAGATTGTCTTCATGACAAGCTATGCTATTTTTTCTTGACTAATTTAATAGTTTTTATACTTTATATCGATGAGATGGGATTGTTGTTTTAAAATTGCTTAAGAAACTTGTTCCGCGAAGATGTTGGAGGCTAAATGGGCCTAGCAAATATGGAAATATTGGAGTGTTTTTTTTTTTTTTTTGTATTTTTTGGTATAACTAGACAAACACAACTTCACGAAAAGTGATATTTAAATAATCTGTTTATATTATTTAATTTTTGGGATTATAAAGAAAATAAAATTGTGCGATAATTTTCTTAATATTTAATTGCCAATCTGAAGTGGGCCTCATTGTCAAATCTCACAATTTGGGCTAAAAATTCAGATATTCCCTGGTGAGTCTCATCGAACCCTAGTACCCTACATTCAATTTTTAAATTCCAATTATTTAATCCACCTATATGATGATTTGACTGTCAAGGATTCTGCAATTATTGGGTTTCATTTGTTTGGATCAAATAAACACTTTTAATTTTCTTTTTGAGACCCACCTTTGAATTTAATTACTATGGAAATATTTGGTTGGTATTGAAATTGTATTTAAGTAAAAGTATAAGCAGCCAATTTCAAATTTTATGGTAATTCCTTTTTTTTCATTCTCTTTTTTAACTAAGAACAAACTTGAATTCTCAACCTCGCATTTTCATCTAATAGGACTAGACATCTCCCATTTAGAAACTTTTTTTTAGTTGGGACAAAGAGGAATAGTGTATCTCAAACTCGAAATTAGAGATCACTAACACTTAAAGTGTCCCCAAGAGTTTTACCTTTAGCCTACTTTACTCAAATCGTCACATTGTAGCGGCATATGTCACACCCTCTTTCATTTTTGTATTTTATCACTAATGCATAAAGTTTGATATCATCATCTTAGGATGTACATTACACATAATGGAAAAATTAAATGAAAAAAAAACTAAACTACTAATTAGATATCTTATGTTTATTGAAAGGAGAATTCTAAGCATTTCCTCAATTTTCTCTTTATATTAAAATAGATTGAGATCCCTAAAAATAAAAAATAGACTGAGTTGAACAGAGCTCATTGTTCGTTCAGCGGGTTAGGGCGTCGCTCCTAGACCTGGTCCAATATGATTTCGGGGTTATTTAAACTCAGCCATTATTCTATAATCTATATTCCAATCGTAGTAATATATCAATTTTTTAGATTCTTGAACGTAACTAACACATTGTTAGTAAATCACGTAAATATATATGCATTTCTTGTGTCTTGGTTACAACAAATAGAATTTATGCAATGGAAAATAAATGTGGGCCTTTTGGGGGCCCTTTTACACTTTTGAAAATAATTTGGAAACAAATTTGTCGAGTGTCGCATGCCAATCACTATTGAGTAATCATAACCGGAGAGACCACGAGACCAATGTGGGTCGGGTTGTTAACGTTCCAAACTTTCAATTTTGACATCTCTCCACTCAATTTCCAGATTAGGATTTGGGAAATCATTTTCCAGCTGTATATATATGTTACATTATTTCAATTTTTTTCTTATTTTATTTATGTGCTCTGTATATCGCCGTGTGGTTAATTTTGGGCCTGGCAAACTCTAATCTTTTGAGTTGTAAAGTGGTTTCATTTCATTATTAACAAAGGTTTTAATGGGATTGTTGATTTTAGTTTCCCTGTACAAATAACAAAATACACTAATTTTATTATACACACATTAAATTAGCACAAAACAATTATGTGAAATCCATCAAATATATGGTGCTCGAATCATAACTGAAGTTCAAAACACAAACAATCAGTTGACATATTTATAATTTACTCAAAATTGAATTTGAGAAAATTAGGTGAAGAATATACTAATATAGAGTTGTATTGACGAATCAAGAATCAAGGTTTGTAGGGTGCCCTTAAACTTCTAGTTTATTACCTACCACAAATGTGATTCATGGTGGTTATAAATTCCATTCATAATCATTGAGGAAGCTCAATTTTGTGTCAGATTTTAGTTCATAAATCAACATCCAAGCAACTCTGATTAAAGAATTCTGTCTACCAACGCACAGGCAAACAAATCCACTTCAAGCACTTATTCATGGTGTCTCAAATATCAGTAGTACATACATTAGTCAATCGTGTGGCCACACGAACACTCGATCCGTCAATAATTATAGATTGCGCACAAGGTATTTCAATTTTCATCATTAGCACGATCAATCACCGAGCCCGATGGGCTAAAACAAAAGGGGGGAGCTAGGGGAATTTAGTTTAGTTTGTGAAATAAAATACCCACATTTGTGGATTTTGTTACACAAACATTAGTTTGCAAGACCAAGAGACATATGTCACACTCAAATCCATTTCACTAAAACAAGAATTGCTTGTCTAGCATATTCCCACAAATCTCCAAAGCTGTGTGTTGAGGTGACAATTTTTGGTATTTCCATATATGGTCCAAAAACTTCATATAATGTTGTCTGTTGGACCAGGTATTATGTTGTATAGGTTTTTCGCTTTCCTTTGGCCCATATGCATACACTCCTTTTGTTTCGATCTAAGCCACGCCCCCCAACACAATGTCGTTGTTCTATGTTATATATAATTGATGCAATAGTCCGCAAATCATATGTGAAAGACGAATATTAAACCATGGTTAGACATATAAGGCGTTAGTAATATTGAAACTCATAATCTTTGAATCAGAATTAGCTAGACCACCTGAACGAGATTGTCCATCTCATGTATTTTGGATGGCAAACATTTAGGACCATTTTAATGGGGGTTATCGTGAAGAAGCAAACTAAGTGGAGGGCAGAATGGACCATTCAACTTTGGGCTTTAGTGTTTCTTTTTTGTCTTGCTACCTCTAGTTTGTGCTCGATCAATTTTCGAAAGCAAAGCTTGTCGACTGAAGAAACATGACGGCATTTTATAGATTGAGGTGGAAAAAAAATATTATTTTTCAGATTATTTTTCTATTTTTTCTTGAATCTACGCATAAGAAATCGATGTGACAGCTTAGATATTTTTTTTAAGAGATTAGGAGAATTATTATACCATAATTTTGAAAAGTTAATTACGGCATTGTAATGAATTGAAAGTCGGAAGATTTTCCCAATAATAATAATAAAAAAAAAAAAAGACGACGTTAAATGTCGGTTAAAGGTTGTATTTTCCCAAAATGAGGTGTAAAGAGAATAAATATTAGGAAGTATTTAGAAGTACCTTTTTCTGTGTTGGTTTAAGTTGTGACATTTCTTCAAAACTATCCAGAAATTATATTGATTCGTCTATAATGAATATACATAGCAAACATGATTTTTTTTAATAATTACTATTATGAAAAAAATAATTATTTCCAAGGATTATAGGCTGTTTCAAAAAAAAAATCCTTGACATTTCAAGACAATGAGTGTCGAAATAATTCACCATTTTTGAATGCATTAATGTAATTTAAACACAACTATTAAAATGTTGTAACAATAATTCAATATTTTAATTTGTAACAAAATAAACACCTAAAAAAATTTCGACCGGAAAACTGACAATAATAAAAGTTCTCATATTCGACATCAAAAAACTGAATTAATTTATACACGTGTAAAAAAATATTGTCACATCATAATTCCGATCATCGAGAAAAATTAGGAGTATCAAATTTGCTACACAAATTAAAATATATTGAATTGCTATTGTATCGTTTTAAAAGTCATATCCAAATTACTAATTCATTCAAAGTTTGTGAATTGCAAATTCACTTAAGAGTTTTTACAACTTTAATTTTATGTAAGAAAAGTTAATTTTAACCTAAACAAATTAAAATATTGGGCAAACTACATTTTGCTACTTACATTCTCGATTCTTTTTCAAAAAGAGCTAACTTTTTCAAAATTAATAAAATAATACTTATTTTTTCAAAAATTGTACAAATCTAAGATTTTATCAATATTACGGCTCAAAAATCATAAGTAATTGGTTGTATTTTAATATTTATTGATTGAATTATTTTTTTATGCGGTTGCGGAAATATAAATATTAAAATACAATGAATTACATATGATTTTTGGATCAAAAATTGACCAAATGTTATATATGCAAAATTTTAAAATTTTTAAGTAGTGTATTTTTAAAAAATCTAAAATGTAGGTATCATAGTATTATTTATCCATTAATATTCTATGGTAAGACAAATAAATGGAACCAGATTGGGACAAGAAATAAAAATTAGGATAAATTGTCTTAAAATACACAAATTTTGGGGCCTTTTTGGTTTTTCACATGTTTTAACAAAAATGTAGTTTTAATAACATAAACTTAGCCCTTGTTTGATTTTTCACATGATTTTCCAATTCCTGCAAGTTAAATCTGACGTGGCAGTCACGTGTACATTTATGTGGATACCAATTTGCCTTGAAATACATGAACTTTGGGTTGATTTTATTTTTTCACAAAAATTAAAAAAAGACCAATTTTAGATTTTTTTTTTTACCTTTTTCTTGTAATGTAACCAACGTGATATAAATACTTCACTTTATATTTTCCAAAATTAATTTTCAAACAAGATATAAATTTTAATCAACATCATTTGACAGTTGTGATTTTTTTTTTATCTTATGAATTCATTTAATATGCATAAAAATCATTCTATAACTTTAGGGTATGTGTGATTTGTACATTTATCATTATGACGTTTGAAAAAATTGGAGCCGTTACATATTTATATTATTAATAGGTTTAAAGAATAATAAAATAGACAAATTAAGAATTTGTTCAACATTTAATATAAATAAAAATGTTCAATTATAAAATTATTTGAGATTATCTAACATATAAAGTTATATCAAAAGATGCTATTAAACATATATGAAAAATTAATATATAGTTTCTACGTGATCAATTTATTTATTAACTTAATTGATTGATTGTGTAATATTATTCATCAACATATACGATACATCATAAACCACTATTCATGACTTGATGATTGTTGTATTCAAAGTTCAATTATTTATACCATTATACTAGTTTAAGTCATATTTTTATAATTTTTCTTCAAATAGAGAACTAAAAAGGTTTGATAGTTATTTTATTTAATTTTTCCGAACCTAAATTTTATATCTTGCATGAACTAAGAAAATTCAAAATATTTCACAATGTCTACTACAACAACTCTATAGTAATAATTGATGAATATTCTGTATTACACAAAAAAAAACTAAAATAGATATTTTTTAATTTGTGTGAAAAAATAAAATGAGTCCAAAGTTTGTGTATTTTAAGACAATTTGGTATCTACGTAGATGTACACATGACATCTCCGGCTGCCACGTCAGATTCAATTGATCAGAATTCCAAAATCATGTGAAAAATCAAACAAGGACTAAGTTCATGCTATTAAAATTACATTTTTCAGAACGTGTGAAAAGCAAAAAATGGCCAAAAATTTATGTATTTTAAGTCAATTTACCCTAAAAATTATGAATATAAATGTGTAATACCAAATTTAGCCAAATTAAAGGCAATAATAAGAGGATTATGCTTTATGAATGTCTTATCAATTATGAGAACATGCCTTATCAGTGGTGACGCATGCTCAACTTCGTTGTCATAATTAGCATAATTAATACTGTCTAAACCTTTTTCTTTTTGTCGTTCGAAAAGAAGTGACTTGCATTGTTTGCTTATTATTTAATAATAAACGCCTAATTAACCTCGTGATCATCTTTTCTAATTGCTCCAATCTCAATTTTGGAACCTATATACCTTATATGGGAATGAAATACACTTATCAGATTTTCGATTAATAATTTTACTGCATTATTTCTAAAAGGGTCAAAAAATTTCGATTGAATTTATTTTACTCCGTATTATTTTATAATAATATACTTCTTTTTTAATTGTTCTACTCTTTAATTTAGTTTAATAACCTTATAACCCTCCCCCCCAACCCCAATTGTGAGCTCTGAATTATAGTTTGAATTTGTATATTTGCGACGAAATAATATGATATGATCATGACTTCTGACAAAGTATGTCCGAGTTCAATATTTAAAATAACATGGAAATTGTATTTGTTGTAGAAACGATGTTATATTTCTGGAATTGGTTACAACTGAAGTATAAGAGGAATAGAAGGAGGTGAAAGATTACAATAAACTGAATTGAAACAATTAAATAAACTGGAACCCGAGTGTAGGTTCCGGCAAACCGAGTCGAGGGGACCTCTATCCGCAAGACAAATTACGCCCCGGCTAGTGCTCACGGTCTAGCGATTTGTCTCTCAAAGATGAAACGGCTTTTCGTCCTTCCGGCAGTAGCACCACAAGTCCGGCAAGACTCCGACGAACTAGACAATGTTGAGAACTAGAAAGCTGAGACTCGAAGGAACTTGTATGCAGCAATATAATGATTTTCGTTTATGCAGAATGTAACATTTTAGACCATGCAGGATGTCCTATTTATAGGCACATCTACACTGCAGGGGACAACAACCAGGGTTTGAGTGCATTCAAACCAGGTGTTGTAACTACAGGGAGTTATAGCTCTGCAATTAAGCTCTTCAGGAGTTACCTTCTGCAGATCCCGACATGTGTCCCATATCGGCTCGGATCCCAACACATGTCCAAGACAGCTGCAAATGCAGATCCGACATGTGTCCCATATCGGCTCGGATCCCAACACGTGTCCAAGACAGCTGCAAATGCAGATCCGACATGTGTCCCATATCGGCTCGGATCCCAACACATGTCCAAGACAGCTGCAAATGCAGATCCGACATGTGTCCCATATCGGCTCGGATCCCAACACGTGTCCAAGACAGCTGCAGACTTCGACTCCCGACAGGAGTTATATTCCAGCCCACTAACTCCACCAGCGACATGTGTCCTATACAATTGAAGTCACTTAACTCAGCTAGGAGTTGCAGAGTTCAATGTTGGACATGCACCATTAAGTGCATCAGTGATCTAGATAGCCGATCTGTCGGGTCGTGGAGCACAAGCACGAGCCGGGCAACGGGCGCACGCGTGTGCGCGCGTGTGGGCTCATAGCCCACATCCTTGTGCACTTAATTACTTCACTTAAATGTTAATACACTTAAATACACTTCTTAACTTGATTAAGAAATCAATGTGGGATCAATTAATGTGTCTTAAACACATTATCCCACACACCATAAATGTCCAATGGTTTGACCAACTTCAACCACTTATTTCTCACTCACCGAAAATCAGATTTGAGCAAATAAAAATACTACCATTATCTACTCACAACATAGAACAATCATACTATATTTAATTCCTCCAAAATTAAATATCCCGGTCATGAAAAATCAGATAAAATGATTCAAAACTCAATTTAATAAATCCAATTTTTCAATAGTATTTGATGTTGAGATTAAATATGATTTTACATGCCAGACTCCGATGTGCTGTGTCAGCAATATAACATCGAAAATTAGACCATATGGCATTTTTCTTGGAACCGATGATACTTTGAACGTGTGTTGATTGAATAAAATATTTTGATCAAATGATCCGACATCCCATTGCATGCTAAAACCGAATCTAAATTTCATGTGCAGCAGAAAAATGAGATTATGGATTACCTTGCAATCGGAGAGACACCGTTGAAAAGATATAGATATAAAATCTATAACTCCTCCATTCTTCATGCTATTCACTCCATAATCTTCTATTGTATGACATAACCTCGATCCAGACGTCTTGTGGGAGACGATTCTCTATATCTTGTAAAAACTTGGAGATGAAGAACCCTCACAATAAAATTTTCAAAAATTTATTTCTTTTGAGGAGCCGAATTTTGAAATTTTATGTCTTGGTGGCCAGGGTCTTTCTTCTCTCTTCATAAGGTATATATAGGGTTACAACGTGAATCTAGAAGAGCATTAGAGTTGGGCCTCCAACGGGCCTTAAGTTCTTATGTCTAGCCCAGACATAACTTAAGTCCATTAATATTAATTCAATCCACTAAAGAATTAATATTGCACTACCACCCTAATTCCATATTTATGGATATGACTTCTTCAACTCAACTAATTTATCATGTTTAAGATATCAAATTTTCATTAATTAAATCGAGTATACTGACAACTCAATTTGATTAATTGCTTATCCTTGAGTCGTACCACTCAACCTTTATTATCATGTTGGATTAAAAAATAATCCACTTGCAAGATTTAACATGATAATCCTTTTTTAGCTGGTCAGGGGACATCATCAACTCGGCTGCTCAGGGGACATCATCAACTCGGCGCACCGAGACACGATTTCCTTTTATAATTAGTAACCTATCATATATAGAAATATCACTACTCAATCTATCGGGTTTATTGATTTTTTAATGAGAATCTCACTCATTGATAGGTCAAGTAATGTATATTAAAATATACATGTCTACTATTATATAAAGATTAAGAATTATGAGTATATGAGATTTATATTCTTATGTGTTGTCAGTTCATAAGAATTATCTCGCTGCGATCTAGTTCAATGCACTACAAAACTACACGAGTATGATTCCAAAGGAACCGATAATATTATCTTCTGTGTGCATTCCACACACCACATTATCTTTAATATTAAGTAAATAACGATTTGCATTATTTATTGAGGCAAAAACTATTATAGCCATTTTAACTTTTAAAAAAATTATTTTAGCCAGTAAGTTTTAAACATATTTTTTTTAGCCACTTTGGACCAAAATGCCCTTTAGACATAAAAAAAATATCAAATATGCTTTCATCTTCATCTTCATCTTATAGATCTGTTTTTCATCTTCAGAAAGATAATTAAAATATCGCCGATCTTCATCTTCATTTTCAGATTTGTTTTTCATCTTCATCGTCGATCTTCATCTTCATCGTCGATTTTTATCTTCAGATCTGCTTTTCATCTTCATCTTCATTGTCAATCTTCATCTTCATCTTCATCGTTGATCTTCATTTCTTGGACCATAGTTCTCGTCATACTTCCTCCATGTCGAGCTAGTGCAGTGCGCACTTAAGTTTGACTTTTATAAAAAAAAAGATTTTGTTCTTAACTGCGCGTTGGATTGTTCTTAAGTGTGCGCAAAACCTGGCGTGCACAAGGCATGCGCGCACGCAGACATCGACAGAACACATCGGCAGACTATCGGCATGACATCAGTTGATAATTTTTATACATCAGCAGAACAACTGTTGATAATTTGGCCTCAAGTGTGCGTGATTTTATTCTTAACCTCACATTTTACATGTATTTTGAGGTACATTTGAGTGGTATTTGATGGGCATTGCATGCATAAAATGTTGAGTTTTGCATAGTTTTCTATGTTTTGTGCAATGTCACGTGTCTGTTCATTGTGAAGAGAATTAATGCCATTTTTTGTGTGGACTTCAAATGAGCTTGGGAAGGCCCTAAAAAGATGGGAAATCAAGTTAGGAACGCGTTGCAAAAAGAATCGGGTCAATCGGACGAGAAACGAGTGAGAACGAAGCAAAACAGTGAAAGGCTGCCAGACTGCCACGTGGACCCGCGACCAGGGAGACTAGTCGCGACCGGGGTCGCGAATTTTGCTCTTCGGACCCCCTCTCAGTCGCGAGTATACAGGAAAATGCCACGTGGACTCGCGACCTCACCCGCAACCGACCCGGTCGCGAGCGAAGCCCTGGGAGTCCGATTTTTGACCTATTTTGGCCCGTTTTCTTTCCCTTTTCGACTAAGATACTTCCAACACTATATATACCTCCTCAAACACGAAAATTAGCATATCACAAACCCTACCATAACTCTAAAAACCACAAGAACACACACCATATTCCTCTCTTAAACACAGAGATAGAGAGTTGCAGAGAAGAACACGGAGAGTAAGACCAAGAGATTCAAGCCAAGCAAGAATAGAGACAGAATAATTACTTCCGGGTTTTATTTATCTTTATTTTTGTTGGACATGATTTCTTGTTGGATTTTAGTTTTCTATATTTATATGGATAGCTAAACCCTAGTTTTCTAGGGTTGGATGATGAATTATTTATGAAGTTTATTTTATTGGTTTTATCATATTTCCTATGACTTTATCTTGATCTTTGATTACTCTTGTTTTTATCTGTGTTGTTTAACTGATCACTAAATGATACAATTTGATGTGTTAATTCATAAATCGAGAGAGGAGTTTTAACACGTGATCTGGAGTAATTAACTCATTAATCAATAGCACTCGAGAGGGTTGAGGTTAATTGAGATAACGATAGACCCTGGGAGCCATTAGGAGTTGCATGCTAGGCATTGAACGGAGACGTTAATACTAGTTGTGTGATCCACGCTTTAGGCACTTCGAGAGAAGGTTTAATGTATAATTGTGGTTGTTCTAGCTAGATTTAAGTCCCTACATAGGTGTCTGATGAAATAATTAAATAAATGGATTAGATAAGGATTCTCCAACTCTAGAATTCGTCTTTCTCCGTTGTTTCTTCTTTACTCTTTCTTCTATGCGTTTCCATTTATATTTTATGTTTAAGTACTTTAATTAGTTCAAGCACTTTAATCGGTTGTCTAGATAGCATTTAGGAGTTACGTTCTAGTACTTAGTTAGTTAAATATTAAATCTCTGTGGATACGATACTCTTGTTCACCGCTACACTATAAACCTCACTGTGCACTTGCAGTTAGGTTAAATAAATACCGAACAAATTTTTGGCGCCGTTAACTGCACCCACAAGCATGCGTGCATAAGGCATGTGCGCACAAAGTAAGTGCGCGCACGCACAAAGTAAGCACGCGTGCGCAGATATCGGCAGAACACATCGACAGACTATCGGCATGACATCGATTTTCATAGGATTCAGGAATAGGCTGCTCGTAGCTCAGTAGCTCAGAACTAAGAGCTACAAGAGATAGCTACAAGAGTAGGATAGGTAGAGTTGTTATTCTATTCCTTGTAGGACAAGGAAATACGCAGCTCGTAGCTCTGGGCTCATAGTTGCATAAGTAGTCGCCCCATATTCCATTCCTATGGAATGGTAGGGGCGGATAGCTACAGAGCAGCAAAGAAGAGAGAAGGTAGGCCCTTACTCAATTCCCAATTTATGTGCATCGACAGAACAATTGTTGATAATTTGGCCTCAGGTGCGCGCGATTTTCTTCTTAACTGCGCTCACAAGCATGCGTGCACAAGGCGTGCGCGCAAGAGCATGCGCACAGGGCTCGCATGCAGTTAAGAACATCATTTTTCCAGATTTTTCGAAAGTTGCAGAAATACTTCATTTTTCCAGATTTTCAAACATCAACTATATTAGTGGTACTTTTATTGTCAAAGCATGTCTATTATGTGTAGAAAATAAACTTCAAACTTCAAAAACAAACAACATCTAACAATCTAACAATATTCTTCAAATCAAATTTTTTCCCAAATCAAACTTTAAAAAAAAACAACACTTAACAATCTAACAATATTATTAATAATTAGATCTGAAACATACACATGTTGGGGAATGATTTTCTATTTCTTCGCTTGAATTTTCAAAGTCGACGGCTCGTTGGTGGAGAAATCTGGAGAGAGAGATCTTCACACGAATTTTCGGAGGTCGATGGCTTGAATCTAGAGAAATCTTCGCTTGAATTTTCAGTGTTGCAGATTCCATTAATGTTGAAGAAGATGAGATGTAGGAGAGAGAGAGAGAGAGAGAGAGAGAGAGAGAGAGAGAGAGAAAGTTTTCGAAAATCACATTTCAAAATGTGAAATGTGAATCGGCGTGGTTGAATGGTGGGGGGAAATGAAATAGGTTAAAAATAAATATAGGGGTAATATAGTAATTCTGGCCAAATAAAATATGTTTAAAAGTTACTGGCTAAAATAAATCTTTAGTTTGACCGGCTAGTTCCATATATTCCCACTTATTTATTATCTAAAAAAAATGCAAAATATGTTAACATTATTCTCATTCATAATTCGAGAGGAATAATTATATACCTAAAATACATGTTTTTATTATACAATCCCAATAAAAATAAATATAGGGGTAATATAGTAATTCTGGCCAAATAAAATATGTTTAAAAGTTACTGGCTAAAATAAATCTTTAGTTTGACCGGCTAGTTCCATATATTCCCACTTATTTATTATCTAAAAAAAATGCAAAATATGTTAACATTATTCTCATTCATAATTCGAGAGGAATAATTATATACCTAAAATACATGTTTTTATTATACAATCCCAATAATTTTTGCAAAAATGTGAAAAGTTTATATATTTTTCTTTATATATTCTAAAGTTCGGGACAATTTTGCAAAACATGTTAAAAGTGAGAACATAAGTATATATATTTGATCTTATAGAAATATGAATGTCAACGTAAAATTTAGTTCTACAGTAGTAGTATTTTAACTTAGAATACATATAATAATTAACATAGATTATTAATAAATGTTGGTTTATGGTTTTAATTTTCCATTTGAATATATCGAATAAATAATTATTTTTAATATTTATTAACATATATGCATATTTAATTTTTCTATCCATTTATGGTTTTAATATATTTTTACATTATTTTTATATGTAAAAAAATCAAGTAATATGAAATTAACATACTGAAAATATAATAAATTATTTATTCTTATCGTCAAATAAATGATTAATATGGAGACCTTCCACGGCACTTCCTTTCTAAAAAAATAACGAATTAAGCAGCATTTATCCTTTCATCATCAGCTACATTTCTCTTTGCTTAAATAATGATTAATTTGGAGCCACTCCATCGCATTTTATTTCTATAAAATTAAAAAAAAAATGGAACCCCTCTTCCTCTTACCAAAAAATAAGTATAAACGTACACACAAAATTTTTCTTTTTTCTAATTTCAAAATTTTAGTTTTTGTTTAATTTCCTATGTGGCATATATAGCAATGTTATGCGCAGTCGAAAATCCTATTAAAAATGTTTTGACATTATAACATAAACACAAGAAGAAAAAGGTAGAAGAAAAAATGACGGAGGTACGAAGATATTAGATCTTGATATTATATTTATATTATATTTTAAATTTGATTATATTTTATTATCTATTTAGATTACGTTATCAATTAGGAATTTTATATAATTTAGGTTTTATATTTTTAATCTTTCAAGTTTCTAACATATTATAAATAGATGAGTCTAGATTGTTATTAGGGGAGTTGAATTTGACATAAAATTGATATTTACGTACAATTCAGTATTTTTGCGAGAATCAATGATATTTTTTGTGTTCTTCCAATCCAATCCATGATGAGTTGGTATCAATATTATTTGGAATAAGATGACATTTCATCTAGGGATGGCAATGGGTAGGGTACTACGGTACCCGGTCTCATACCCGCGTTTTAAAAAATACTCATACCCGTCCCCATATCTGCTGGGTATCAACTTTTATGTCCATCCTCATACCCTTTGGGTACTTAACTACCCGTACTCGTACCCTTTACCCACATTTTAATCATTTCTCTTATGCGATCCATGAGAAATGTTTTATAGTATTTAATAAATTTTAAAATATTTTTATAAGTTAAAATAAAAATTTCGTAGTTAAATATAATATATATATATATATATATATTATGTGTATGCTTTAAATATATGAAAAATATATTGAATACGAAATATAATTTATATAGATGATAGAGTAAAATAACTATTTATTTTTAAGAAAAGATAAAAAAAGACTAAATTACGTTTATAAATTCTCATTTTTTTATTATAGATCATTTCTATATAATATATTTGTGCATATATAATAAATAAATATTTTTTAATGTACACATATTGATGAACATCTTCTTAAGCATATTGAGTATAAAATTAACAATATCTTTTCTGATAAATTTTATGATATTTTTCTATAATCATTCAAACATACTTATATTTGTATTTTTTTGGTTGTATACGTTTTTAAAAATACATATAATTATATTTTATGTAAGATATAATATTTATAAACATCATTTATCAAGTTTACAATATATATAGGAATAAAAACATAAGTTACAAATTAATATTTCAAATATGTCAAATTTTATTCGTGTTCATTATCATTTATTTCTAACAAAGGTCATATTTTAAAAATAGAATATATAAACATACAAATTATCACGAACGGTTTTTTTGGAATATTTAGTTTAGTAATTATTACGTGTATTAAAATTTCAAAATTATGATTAAATAATTTATAATTTTAAAAATAACTCTATAATTAGATTAAAATATAATACAAAAAACCCTTCATGAAAATGCGACATTACATAAAAAACTACAAACATAACAATGCTATGAAATTTTCAAAAATTAACATCGTATCACAATAAAATTCAACACATATAATGTAATAATAATAAAAATAATTATATATATATATATATATATATATATATATATATATATATATGGGTATGGGGCGGATTGGGTACTAAGGTACCCGTACCCGCACCCTCAAAATTTGCGAGTAATTACCCTACCCGTCATGGGTAATTTTTGCTGGTACCCATAGGGTCCATTACCCATTGTCATCCTTAATTTCATCTACTATATTTGAACCCCAAAGATCCTCATTTTAGTATTAATTGTACTTTATAATGTTTATTTAGTTATTTTATATTTTATATTGTATTATGTATTATTTTAGTAAATGTATTGCGTTGGACAATATTTATATAATCTATTATTCATATGTTTACTTTCAAAATACAATTCTATCAAAATTTTGAGTAGAATATGTGCATAATAATATGTTATAATAATTCCTAAACTTTCTTGCTAAATTTCTAAGATTTTAATTGTGTCTGTCACATTTTTTTTTTAGTTTTATACGATATCGTATATCTATAAAATTGAAGTTACGATATTTGGTGCGACATCGGTGTTTTTAGATGATACAATGGAATTCCGTTGAAGGTATGGTTGGTACTTGTATCACTCGTCTCAGACTCATTTGAAAGCAAGTTGATTAGGTGTAATAACCTTATATTTGATTTGGACCCCTACCTATCACACTGAAGAAATAGATTCATTTTAAATTATAGTATAAGCCCCCTTAATTTTTGAATGAATCACAAGACTAAATCACTCGAAATCAAAATATTAAAATAGAAATTGGAATTGATGTTGAATTTTAGCGAGTCGACTAAGATTTTAGATTAAAAATGTAATAAGATCGGTGGGGTTATTTTTGTGAAAAATGGGATATATAGAAATAGATGTTGGGTGACGAAAGTAGCCCTTGAGAGAGTAGAGTCCGTGGTGTCACAATCTTTCACCCTCCCCGTACCCGTTGGCACAACCCCCTCTCTCTCTCTCTCTCTCTCTCTCTCACTACTTTCGTTTTCACCAATTTTGAGTGGTTTACTGGTGCCCATCCCCACCTATATACATATACATATAAATATTGAAGCATTTTCTTCATAGATTCATGACATGCTAAGTTGCTAACACTATCAAATATCAAGAAACCCAGAAAAATTAAATTAAAAAAAAAACAAAGGAAATTAGTACTGTGCTACTCCCGAGCATTTAACACCATTATCTTTTAATCAGTCATCACCCTCTAATTCCTCTGCCACCACTGAGTCAATTAGACAAACAGTTGGCGTGCACTATATCTATATGTGCTAGAATTATGGGCTTCATTTGGGGCCACCTGCTGGCCACCGCCGTCCTCATTTCCGCCGCCGCCGCCGATCCCAACGACGAGCGGTGCCTCACCCATCTCAGCCAATCGCTGCAGGACCCCTTGAAGAATCTACAGAACTGGACCAAGGACACTTTCGCCAACCCCTGCCAAGGCTTCACCTCCTTCCTCCAAGGCGCCACCTGCAACAATGGCCGCATCTACAAGCTTTCTCTCTCTAACCTCTCTCTCAAGGGCTCCATCTCCCCTTTCCTCTCCAACTGCACCAATCTACAGTCCCTGGACCTCTCCTCCAATGAGCTCGCCGGCCCCATTCCCCCCGACCTCCAGTATCTAGTCAACTTGGCCGTCCTCAATCTCTCCGCCAACCACCTCTCCGACGATATTCCGCCGCAATTGGCCCTCTGCGCTTATCTGAACGTCATCGATCTCCACGATAACCAGCTCTCCGGACTTATTCCGCAGCAGCTCGGCCTCTTGGTGAGGCTCTCCGTGTTCGACGTCTCCAATAATAAGCTTTCCGGGCCCATACCGCCGTCGTTGGGGAACCGGAGCGGGAACCTGGCCCGGTTCAATGCCAGCTCTTACGGCGGGAATAAGGGGCTCTACGGCTACCCCTTGCCGCCGATGAAGAGCAACGGCCTTTCCATTTTGGCCATCGTCGGGATCGGCCTCGGCAGCGGCCTCCTCAGCTTGGTGCTCAGCTTCACCGCCGTTTGTATGTGGTTGAAAGTTACTGACAAGAAATTGGAAAACGATCAAGGCAAGATCACCCACCTCATGCCTGATTACTGAGATATCACCATTCCATTTTTCATTAAATTTAATTTAAATTAATTTTGCAGGTATGTTTCTTTTTTCTTTCTAAATCCTTTTTTTTCGCATTTATTCTTATTAGTGTGATTGGGGTTTAGATGTCTCCCTCTTTTTTCCCCTCCTTCTGATCTTGTTATTATTTTCCTCTGTTTAATCTTAGTAATTTTCTTGACAATATAATTTACTCGATCGGTACAAATATGTACAGAACTTAATGAATTTTGGAGTTTTTCTTTTCATCTCTCTCTCTCTCTCTCTCTCTCTCTCTCTCTCTCTCTCACACACACACACACACACACACACAGAGTCCAGAGCACAACCCTCTTGGCTCTTGCATAGTAGTTGCATTGTTTAGATTTTGTTGGGATCATTCACATGAGAGATGTAAATTTGTTTGTGTTGGCAGCAAATGCACATGATGATTAAAAATCTAGCAAATTGGAAATTGGGGATGATTTTACCATATAAATCTAAAATGGGTAATGGTAGCAAAACGACTTTCCGGCATTGTTTGCCACAAATGTTGACTCCATAATTTAAGGTAATAACGCACCTCCCTGCCTAATCATCCAACATTACATGGAAATATCCCTTTTTCCCTCAATTTCACTTTTATTTTATTTCCTATTTCATTTATTTTCATTTCGGGATTGTCCAAAAATAATAATAATAATAATAATAAGTGTTGTTGCTGTGTATATGTATTATTATAATATTGTAAAATATAAAATAATTACTACTACTATATTTTATTCTACAATTGAGTCCGATATATGGGCTTTCAACCCCATTTTCTTGCGGAGACATTCAGTCAACTCTTTTATGATAGATATTTTTGCAGCTTATCTGTTTCCTTTCTTTGCAAAAATATAAATAATAGAGAAAAGAAATATACATGAATTTTAGGACCCACTGCAAATGTTGGAGGGCTGAAGCATTTATTTGATAAAGTTTTAGTATTTATTTTGACATAATTGCAAAGGTTGGGGGAGGTTGGTAGACTTTGATTTGTTTGTAATTCCCCTATATTTAGGATCTATTTTTCAAGACGAAACCATCTCTTTTTATTGCATCAATATTTTCATATGTTTAAATAAGGAGATTTTAAGTGTAGTAAATGTGGAAAAGCGACACCAACGGTGAGTTTCGAATCTAATATTTATATGACAAACTGCAATAATAAATCAAATATGATTAAAAAATAAAGTTTGAAACCGTTGAAAATAAAAGCAGTGATGAGTGAATTGAGTGTGGGAATTGAAAGAAAGTAATTTGTAGGTGTGGTAGAAAACAAGAAGCCCGTTAAGGTATGATGATGATTGAGGTTGGTGGATGAGTGGCTTTAGTCTTTTACACACTGGCTATTTTGGTTCCTCATTATTTTCTTCACCTAAATTTGTTCGTATTTTATTCTTTTTTCACGAGATTATCACATATTCCAGTTGCTACCCGCTCACATATTATCACTTTTTACATTATAATACTAATTTAATTAGTCATCGAGTGTTCTCATGCCAAGCTAACTTCTTTTTTGTGTGTGTGTGTGTTTTGTAACATCAATCATTGTGTTAATTTGACTGATTGGACCGCATTTTCAAGGATTTTTATTAGCTTTGCGTTCTTGGATGATTTGATTCAAATCCATATGATGTCGGTAAATAATAGTTTAAGATGTATGTAGTGCATGCACCACTTCTGAAGATGGCAAGTGCTTCGGATCCATTATTTTTGGGCAATTTGCAGCTCTTTTTTTTGTCCAGAAATGAAAATTTCGGTTGGCTGAAAAAATCTATCGTGACATTTTAACTAACATATTGTGACACTTCGACTATCTATTATGACAATTAATTATCTTTTATGGCAGTCTGAAACTAAAATTATTTTATAGGCCGATCGATAAAGATTAAAAATTCAAAAAATAGCTGCAAATAGCAAGGGGATGCATTGCACCCCCTTAATATATCTTTCTAACATGGTTGCGACTTGCGCATATGTAAATATAGCAATTACAATGTTGTGGAACCTGATGATAGAATCTGGATCTATCATGGGCATTGGCAATCTTAAAAATAAATAAATTAATTAAAACAATAAATCAAAGTGTATATTTCCTTGGATTAAAATGCAAAAATATTGCTCTTTACCATAATCAAGTGGTAGAGTGGGTGAATGATATCCAAAGATCAAGAGTTCAAATTCTACCAAGACCTTGAATCTTAATTGCTTATCATTAGCTAATCAACTGCAAATTGAAATAACGACTGAATGCTTTTCCTGTTAGACAAATAAATATTATTTGCTTATCAACTCTAAGTTGAAATAACGAGTGTAATTTTTTCCACAGATAAAATACAAACACTATTCATGCCCCATGTATAAGATTTGATAGATTGAGGTAATCTCACGTGACTTGTTAAATGCAACTTAGCCCTCATATATAATTTAGGAAAATTCTAAAGTAAGGGGATCCATCCCCCTCTTATTTATAGTCCATTTGAGCTATTTTCAATATTTATCGGTAGGTCGATAAAATAATTTTAGTTTCGGATCGTCACAATAGATAATTAAGGGTCACAATAGATAGTCGAATTGTTACAATATATTAGTTGAAGTGTCGCGATAGATTTTTTTGATCGGCCGAAACTTTCATTTCTGGACAAAAAAAAAGAGAGCTGCAAATATTCGAAATTGGTGAGCCCAGAACACATGTCACTTAGTGGAACTCAAACCCAAGGTCCTAATTCCACCACAAAAGCTAATTCAAGGGTGGAGGGTTGACCCTCAACTTAAGTACACATCCACAATTGCTTGTGGATCCGACGTGAGATCGTATCAGATGGGTGATGTATTACTTGTGTTCTACATTATAATTTACCACTATAATCTATGTATAATTGAACCCCCGAGGAAAAAAAAAAAAGAAAAAAAAAAAGAGAGTAGAATAAATAAGACGTGATGAAAGGTTGTGAGAGAAGAAGGGCATGCTCGGTGATGATGGAATGGGGCCGGGCAACGCATGTTTGTTGTAAGGTTTCACAAACATGAATCCCTCATCTTTAGAGTCATCGCTCATTTATTTATATCATAATTCATAATTTGTATGAGATTAAACATTCCCAATTTTTCCGATGAGTTAAATATGACGTATTTGACCTAAAAATCACGTTGGCAGCCATGTCAACACACACATGTAACAAATGACGTAATTTTTGTTACTTTCTCTTCTTTTTTTATTGAAAAAAAATCATTTTTATATAATTATTTATTTTTAAAATAAAAAAGATATTGAGGAAACTAATAAAATCGAAGTCGTTTGTTACTTGTGTGTGTTGATGTGGATGCCAATGTGGTTTTAGACCAAATAAGTCATACCTAACTCGCCGAAAAAATTGAAAATATTTAATCCCAAACAAATTAAAACATGGTGTTATAATTGACTAAATTTAAACGTGGTGTCTAATTTGCAAAAAGGTGTAAACGTGGTGATTTATTTATCAATTAACCCTTATATTCTATATCTTCTAATATTGTTTTTTTAAGCAAAGTACCGTATGGCATATATATTATTAAATACTATATAGTTTGAATTAGTTATTGAACATATCATTTTATTTGAAAATCATAATGATTGAATCAACACCGCTCGCTCCGATTTTCTTTACATCCATTCACCGTGTTATTAATTTTGACATGTTTTAAGTTATTGCAATTTCTCAATGATTAAATTGTTGCATTTTTTATGATTGTGCTATTATTATTTTTTTCCTCTTTTAACTAAGTGATTCCTTTTATAAATAAATTATTGTTATATTTAATTATTATATTAAGTGAAATTAAACAAAATATAACAATTAAGAATAACATAGTCTTATTTTTAACAAATTAATAGAATTGAAAAAGGAAATAAATGTAACAAAAAATAGAAAAAAAAGGTAGACAGTACAGTACCTCTCTTCAAATTTAAATAGTGAAAAATTAATCTTAAATATTATTTACTTTTACAACCGATTTTAGCAGGTGTCTCCATTTCACAACTACTTCAATTTTACTTTATTAGGTCACCTCCAAAGAGAAAAAAAAAACTACATTAATAATATCTCTCTCCCCTTGGCGGAACTGGGGAGCCGGTGGGAGTCTTGGACCCAAGCCAAAAAAAAAAAATGTAAAATTAAAAAAAAATAGTATATATAATTATTAGTGAAGAACAATTCAGTTCCTTTAATGAAAAATTTATGATTCCGCTCCCGATCTTTTCTCATTTTGGGAAACATATTTTAAAGAAAAAATTATGTAATATTTCGTTTGAAAATGGATTCTTGCCACAACACATGAATTTACGATCAACCAACCAATAAAAAAATTTTCAATTTTAAAGTTTCAACAACGCATGAAAGAGTTATTAATCTGATGAGATATGGTTTAACTTTAACATGGATGAAAGTTTGAAAATACTTAGTGTAGGTTAAGAAAAAGTAGAGTAATGTATCTAAGAGTTTGCAACACAAAAAAATAGCCTTAGTGTAGAATTGCAAAATTGCCATCTCTATCATTTTGACTAGCGCAGAAGTCCAAATATCCCTCAACATTGAACTATTGAATATACTACGTATTTCACGTGACAATTGATTGAAATAGTTTAGGAATCAAAACTCAAGAGTTCATGTCGTTCGAGTGGGTACTATTCTAATTTTTTAAAATACACATATATGCATAATCGATACGACGATATAAGCAGTACGCGTGATGATATATATATTTTCAAGTTGGCGATATTAAACTGTACAAGCTACCTATATTGACTTGAAAAAATCACCATCCACATTTTTAAAATTATCCACATCTATTATTATGAAATATTACTCGAAAATGTTGAACTAAAAAAAAAACACTTGAAAATATTAGATTGTGTACAATTTAAAAATCTCGGGCAGTACCATCAGAAAATTTCGCCTCCTATATAATTTATTTATTTTTTAACTTCTGCAATTATTAATTTATTACGAATATAGTTCGCAAGACATTGACGATATCTATTTATTTGCAATTTATTAAAAAAAAAAAGAGGAAGACAAAAGAAAACTGATAACCCGAAGATCCCAACCGGGTTCAACCTTGACCCGTCTCCCAGTTGTGAATTTGAAACAAAAACCTCTCGATAAACCCTAATTTATTGGCTCCCTTTTCCCATCGTCGTAGTTTTTCTGCAATCCCGCCTTTCACTTGAAAATTATCATCTACCAATGGCGAAAAGAAAACGCATTCCTCAAAACGACAGCGTAGAAGAGAAGAAAGAACAAGAAAAGGAAGAATACAAAGCGGTTGTTGCGGGAGAAGAAAAACAAGAAGAAGAGTATGACGACGATAAGCAGAGCTTCGAAGAATTGGGCCTAGACGCCCGCCTAGTTCGTGCCTTATCGAAGAAATCAATCGAAAAGCCCACTCCAATCCAGTGCGTCGCCATCCCTCTTATCCTCGTATGCATCCTTCATAATTTCTCCGCTCAATTTCCCAAGTTATATATATATATATACACATATAAGCTTAATTTGTGTTCTCTGCGGTGCAGGAAGGCAAAGATTTGGTGGCCCGGGCGAAAACCGGCTCCGGGAAAACGTTAGCTTATCTGCTTCCGCTCCTTCAGAAATTGTTTGCTGATTCACCGTCAAAAACGAATCTTGCTCCCGCCGCGTTAATTCTCGTCCCAACTCGAGAGTTGTGCCAGCAAGTATGTGTCTTTTAATCTAGATTTTTGGATTTTTTTTTGTGGGTGTTATAAAATATACCCTTCTTTTGCATGATTTATCAAAGGTTTATTCGGAAGTGACGTCACTCATTGAGTTATGCAGAGTGCAACTAAAAGTTGTTCAGCTGAAAAGCACAATGTCTGCTTCTGACTTGGTTGGTAAATGTAAATTTGATTTGTTGTGTCAGTTCGAAATGTAATGTGAATGTGCAATCGGTAAAACTTCTTATTATTTTCTCATAGAAAACCTCTTTGGCGGGGCTTCCTGATATTGTTGTATCAACTCCGGCTTGTGTACAAAAATGCTTGAAGAATGGTATGCTTCAAGCTAAAGCTCTTCAAGCATCACTTTCGGTTCTTGTTCTTGATGAGGTATTCGAGCCTTGTTTTATCCTATTCATACTTTCTGTCAATGATTTAAACTCCATTAGAATCTATTTGGCTGGTAGAACACAAGTATAATGGGAATTCATTTGTATAGCTTATGTTTATGTTTGTCCAGAAAATTTTACAGACAGAACTTATAGGAACACTGAAATGGATAGTTCTACTGCAATGGAAGAGTATACATCCATTTATCTGCTTGTAATACCTTGTTACTATGGGTTGTAGATACTATCTGAAAATATTTAAATACCTTATTAGTATTGAATATGTAATTTGCAGTACAATACTAGTTTTAGCTGTCCTATAACCATATGCTTTTGATAAGTTGCTGATAACCATGATCTGGTCATCATTTATGCAACATAGACTGTGTTGAGAACAAATATTAGTGGCCTGCACGATACAAAAAAATAAATTTGCCAGCCAAGATCATTCAGGAATCAATAAATTTAGACAAATTTATAATTGCTATGAATGCCTATCATCTTTACACAACGATATAAGAACTGATACAATTGTACCATGTGATTTACTGTCAATTTTATCATCCAGGCGGATCTTCTCTTGTCATATGGATATGAGGATGATATAAAAGCACTTACAGCTTATGTTCCAAAACGCTGCCAGTGCCTTCTCATGTCTGCTACTTCAAGGTGTATTTCAGTTATAATGTTGCTGCAGTAACTAGGTTATAATTGTGTTGGTACCTTAAAAATCTCAAGTTAGTTGGCTGCACCCCTGAGTGGGGCAAGAGTCCTTCATATGTGTCATTCGTCAATGTGAGTGTCGGCATACTTGTCTGTTTGTGTGTGTGTGTTATCCCCACTAACATACAAACACTTATAATCATATAAACATGCACACACACATATAAGTTGTGCGTGTGCGTGTTCATAATATATATCCTTAAGTTGGCATTTTTCTATTCTGAAAACCAGACCTTGGTTTTCATTGGATCAGTGGGAGATGGTCGTTATTTCTAATTTAGTTATGACTTGTGATGAGCTGGGAACTGGAAGTATTTCCCTGAACTATGTCACATACATGCTTCTTATTCTTTTATAGCTTCGATTATAGTGCTATCCGTTTTGACAAACTCTTATTTCTTCTGCGTGATTATTGTACTAAACTTACAAGGCACACACATGTAATAAATTCCATTCACGACAGTCATCAATATATTATCACATTTTAACTGAGATGATGTTTGAACTCATCCACATTTGCTTCCAAATTGTTCGCATTTTGTGAACCAAATAATGTGGCAAACTCTAATGCCTCCTTTGACCTTGATGTTATTCAGTGCTGATGTTGAAAAGCTGAAAAAGCTTATTCTACATAATCCGTACATTCTAACTTTACCGGAGGTGGGAGATGTAAAGGATGACATCATCCCCAGAAATGTTCAGCAATTTTATGTAAGTTATCCTTTTTTTACCGCATTTTCCATTCTAAGTTTTCTATATCATATTTATGCACTGAATAATTTTTATTTTATTTTTGCTGATGTCTCTTTGAAAATTAATGATCCTTTGAGTTCAACATGCCTAGTGGATTTTGATTTAATTTGTTGCCTAACTACTGTTCATTAATTATTGATGTTATTACTTGTATAGATATCATGCAGTGCCCGTGACAAGCTTATCCATATCTTTGCTCTCTTGAAACTGGAGCTGGTTCAAAAGAAAGTGCTGATTTTTGTTAATTCTATTGATATGAGTTTTAGGCTGAAGCTTTTCTTTGAACAGGTAAACGGTTAACCACTTACCTGTATCGAGTGATGTTATATTAATGCTCTATGTGAATGAAACTGCGAAATTTCCTTATGTTTATCTTAACTAGCTGGCTTACCATGTCTAAAATAAAGTCAAATCACCGTGTCCCGTCTAAAAGCATCTCTCATTTTTTGTTAAAACTTTGAGAAAGAGTTGGTAAGTTTAAAGAATTGTATCAGTGTATAACTCAAACTCTTTAAACCATTAGCTTTAATTATGAAAAATAAGTGCATTGGGTTGAAGTAGTTTGGTATTTTCTCTTTGTTTGTGATTCATGCTCTCAGGATAATTGAAGAGAAACATTTCAATCAATTATAAGGAAGCAACTCAATGAATGATTACTGAATCAAAAAACACTCGAAGATACATACAGACTCTCAGAATCAATAAAAAGATTAAAATGAGAAGATAAAAAAAACTGCCTAATCTTGTGTAATTGGAACTGTTACACATAAATATACATGTGTACGCATAATGAAAACCGAATAATAACTATTGTTGTAAATTTTAAACTATTTCAGGATCTTTCTTTTGAACAGGTAAACGGTTAACCACTTACCTGTATCGAGTGATGTTATATTAATGCTCTATGTGAATGAAACTGCGAAATTTCCTTATGTTTATCTTAACTAGCTGGCTTACCATGTCTAAAATAAAGTCAAATCACCGTGTCCAGCCTAAAAGCATCTCTCATTTTTTGTTAAAACTTTGAGAAAGAGTTGGTAAGTTTAAAGAATTGTATCAGTGTATAACTCAAACTCTTTAAACCATTAGCTTTAATTATGAAAAATAAGTGCATTGGGTTGAAGTAGTTTGGTATTTTCTCTTTGTTTGTGATTCATGCTCTCAGGATAATTGAAGAGAAACATTTCAATCAATTATAAGGAAGCAACTCAATGAATGATTACTGAATCAAAAAACACTCGCAGATACATACAGACTCTCAGAATCAATAAAAAGATTAAAATGAGAAGATAAAAAAAACTGCCTACTCTTGTGTAATTGGAACTGTTACACATAAATATACATGTGTACGCATAATGAAAACCGAATAATAACTATTGTTGTAAATTTTAAACTATTTCAGGATCTTTCTTTTTCAAATCTTATGTTAAAACTGAAGATGGTCAGACCTGTTATCATTAGAATAAGTTGCTGAAGCTGATTCCATTTTCAAGTAGGCAGATTTATAGGCCATTACATGTTCTTATAAAATCATTAGAAAGTGAATATGTTACCTTGTGTTGTTGTCTGGTTAAATATTTTCCCATGTGGGTTGACTGGGCAATACTATATACACTAGTGATATAGTATCATATCTCAACCGGGAGCTGAATTCTTCATAATAAAGTTTATGCTCCTGGGATCACAAGACTTATTGCAGTTTTAATCTGGCAGTTTGGAATAAAATCTGCAGTTTTAAATGCTGAGCTGCCTCAGAATTCTCGTCTACATATTCTTGAGGTATTTGTTGAATTGTTTCCTTAGCTGGTTCTAATTGAATCTTATATATATATATATATATATATATATATATTCAGAACCTCATCTTGTACGATTACAAGTCGTAGTGAGATAAATTTTGTTTTGGCATCCATGCTAATCTTTTTATTTTATCTCAGGAGTTCAATGCTGGTCTTTTTGATTACCTTATTGCAACTGATGACAGTCAATCAGCAGAAGAACAGAATGCTAAGGAAAGTCCTGCTCCTCGGAAAAAATCTAAAAAACACTCCAAGCAGAAGTTGGATGCAGAATTCGGTGTAGTAAGAGGAATAGACTTTAAAAATGTGCACACGGTGAGCTGTTACTTTACCAACTTGTAAATCTTACTTGAGTATTCTTATTGTTTATCTATGTCAATCTGCATGGGCTTCTGGAGATAGTTCCCTCCTAATCTGTTGTATAAACTTCTATTATGTGTAAAATGAACTGAAGATTATTGTATGACTGATTTTATGTCGATTTTATATTGCAACTAAGCAATTAATCCTTTTGAAACTCGTATGTGCTAGGTTTTACTTAATATTCATTTTCTGTAACATTGATCATACGGTGCATTTATGTTTAAGAATTATTTCATTAACACACTTCATGCGATCCTTTGCTTGTTCATTTGGTAAATTTTTGCAGACAAATTGATGTTGCATGTATGATCTATCTGACTTTTAATAGGTCATAAACTATGACATGCCTCAAACTGCTGAAGGGTATGTGCATCGGATTGGACGTACTGGAAGAGCATATAATACCGGAGCATCTGTCTCTATAGTACGATTCTTCTTGACCATTACACCTTTGAAAGGACTTATTACTTAAAATTTGTTTCATCTAATTGAATATAATTTTCTTCAGTAGCATCATTTATTCAATATTCTGGAATTTCCTTCTGCATTTTTGCTAAGGAATCTTGTTTGGCCACCTTGTTGATTTGTAATAGGTCATTCCTGAGGAGATGGAAATTTTTGAAGAGATCAAATCTATATTGGGCGAAAATGAAACTGAGGACTCCAAATTTATTGCTCCATTCCCTTTGCTTAGTAAAAACGCTGTGGATTCCTTACGCTACAGAGCCGAGGTAAATTGAATTCCTTATTAATTTCTGTAAAGGCTCAATTGTACAAGTGGAAGAACTCCTCGAAGAATATGTTATTCTTGATACGTTTTTATTTGTGATTTCCAAGAGTTTGGAGTTTACCTTGTGACCTTTTTTTTCCCATAAATCTTTCTAATGTGAACTAAGCCTTGTAGAATATCCGGGGCTATGTTTGTGCACAATCTGTCAGAAAATTTTCCTTTCAAATATCTTATAGCTTGAGTCACAATCTTTGAAGCACTAATACACCATCGCACAATATATTTAATTTCAATTTCTCTCCCAAAATCTACTTTTGCAACATCCAAAAAATTATCTACAAATGCTGATTAGTTTCCCCATGAAGGGGTATTTGTGGAGAAATGTTTTCTGGCAAAGTCTTTAACTTCAGTACTTTCCCTGATGAAGTCTTTATTCACTGCGTGTCAGTTTTTTCAACAACCATAAACTCTCACACTTCTCTGCCTTCCAACCCCCTGGCTGAAGATAAGTCATTGTTTAAATATTATGTCTGCATTAATGCATTTAGGACCTGCGACCTGTCAATGATAATGACTCTTTGTGTCTGGAAGTAACCAAATTATATGCTCTTCGCATTACAAAATCCCAAACCTTGAAAAATGATCTTTAGGCCATGAAAAGTAAAAAATTTCTACGATGCTTTTAAAGCACAGCCTACAACTTGTTTGAGCAGTCTAATCAATAATTGTTGTGGACTTACAGTACTTGATGTTTTCATATAAGCATATCTCTTGGATGGTTGTATACAATGATACTATGAAAATCATTAAAAATATGAGTTTTTGGCATAAAACATGCACAGCTTTGGGTGTTCATTTATAATGATTGATGCATAGCAAATAACCTTGACTTTGTTATTTTCAGGATGTTGCGAGGAGTATAACAAAAATTGCTGTGAGGGAATCACGGGCACAGGATCTTAGAAATGAAATTCTCAATTCTGAGAAGTGAGTTATCTTCTGATAAGAGTATTTCTAGAAAAAGCAGCTAGGTTCTTACATATAACATCTTTTGTGGCCCTTGAGCTTCTATTTCAGTTTTTATTTAGGGATATACTTTACCAGTTCAGTTATCATGACGAACTGATTCCTGCAGGAAATCTATAATCTACTTATTTTATTTCCACAGTTATCTTGTATTTCCTTAATTGATAAAGTCATTTAGGGGTAAAATGAAGGATGAGCTAATATGTGAGGTCTATTCGAGAGTCCTAGGTTATTTAGTCTCATCTATTTAAGAGAGTTAGTATGGGGAAGAATTATATAATTGAGTTTGCAGATTTGCTGGGACAGGCATGGTCTGTAGTCTTTCAGCATTCACGCTTGGGCAGAAGGTTCTCCACAAACCCTTCTGAGGATTTCTTTGTCATTCAGTTATATCTTTGATTATCACTTATTGATTGATTTTCTCTTTCTATCACCTCATAATCCATCGACTCTTATCAGTTACAAAGCCACATCTTTGGTCCATATCTTATTTTTATTGTTTTCAATATCAAAGTGGTCATAGCAGCTGGATGGATGTCTTATATTAGCTCATCTATAGTAGCAGTGAATATTTTGACCGAGATTGCATGTTTGTGTTGGTTTTATCTAACTTTCTGAAACACTGCCATATTCTGAAAATGTGTAGGCTTAAGGCTCATTTTCAAGATAACCCGAAGGACTTAGGTAAAGTAAAATCTCACTGGATCATACAAAAAATTCATTTCACTCTTTGGATAGTTGATGCATAATATAACTGCTGTTCTTCTTTGAGCAGATCTGTTGAAACATGACAAAGTTCTTAGCAAAAAGGAACCTTCGGCGCACCTGCGTAATGTGCCTGAGTACTTATTGGACCCAACAACAAAAGAAGCTTGCAAGATTGTAAAACTTGCTAGAGCTGCCATGGGAAATGATGGTTCTACTCGTCGCAAAGGGTTCAAAGGAAAATTCAAAAAAAGCAGAAATCCCCTGAAAACATTCTCTGCGGAGGTAAAGTACTATCCAGCTCATGTTACTACAGTCCACTTTATTATCTTCTCGGCTAGTTGCCTGATAAGGAACTCCAGCATCTCCAATGCATATTTTTCTTAATGATAAATTCATTGTTGAAACGCATTACAAGTCAAGTGAAAATTGGACATCTACAATTTTTCTTATTTTCCATTGTTATTTCTTCTCATGCTGATTGCACATGGCCACATGCCTCTATTGTTGTTCTATCTTGTTCACTTCCTTACATAGTATTGGAGTGCCTTTAAATGCGAGTTTAGCTTAAAATTATTTGTTTTTCTATTGTGATATGGTCAACGGATGTGCCTGCTACAAGTCATTAGAGCGAGAGCTGCCACGAAATGCAGTTACTTGCTGTGTGATACTTTTTGGAGTGTGTGTGTGTATCATTGTATGTTTAACAAAGTTTTGGTTCAGGCACCAAAGCGGGCACATAAAGGTGGGATGAAGAAGAAAGGTGAAAACCAGGACGACGGACACTAGTACCAGAAAACGGTATTGTCTTATTGATGAAATGCATCTGATTAATCACGAGGTACCAATCACAACACATTAAATGTGAATGTCCATAATTAGTGGGAATGTTTGGTTAGAGCAACTCCATCCCACGCGTGCCTTTCACTTTCATTTCTTTTACGTACAAAAATAAAATAAAATCAGTTTATGTACTTTTCAGGATCACTAGGTGAGTTCTAAAACCTGCATTACATGGACATGAGAACCTTTTTCATCAGATTATGGTGGATGATTTTCTTGCAGAGTCCAAGAGATTGGTATCGAGCTGACTTATACCTCAGCCCAGAAAACCGCACAACTAGAAATGAGATGAAACAATACCACACCGTGATCTTTAATTTTGAAGAGCTTCATCAGACTCAGTGCAGTAGATATTGAGAAATCTGTCGTATGAAGTTGCGTGCAAGATGTTGGCTTTCAAAGGTGTTCTATATCCTTCCGTAACAAACTGCTAGGCGTTTTTGAAAGAGAGAAATATAGAACAATGGCAGTTTTGTTAGATTGTAGATTATATGCAAGACACAGTAATTCATATGTTTAAGAACTGTATATTTGATTACATTGTACCTTAGAACGTTTGTTGAAAGTCATGCTGTTTTCCTGGCCTTTTCACTTTGCATCGGTGAACGGATTAATTTTAGAGATAATTTTACCAGAAATAGTTTGAAATCTTTTGCTCAAATTATTCTTCAATTCTTGTGTAAGTGGCTAAGTTGAGATATTATTATGTATGAATAATCTCTTGGATTTTCTGGATCTTGGATATTTCCTTTTTTTTTTCCGGCTACTTATTGGTTTTGATTGAATAAATCTTGCTCATGTATAGTAGTAGCTTGCAAACCATAATGAATACAGGAAACTATATTATCTAGATTTGAAAAATATAATCCTAAATTTTATTTCAGGAAGATACACGTTTTGCAGAATATATCAACTAGATATTGTGCTGTAAGTATGCAATTCAATTTTAGTGAAAGTAAGAGAGTTAGTATGCCCCCTTTTTTATAATTGATATGGTAATCTTTAATTTTTTTTGTCATCCAAGTATCAAATATGGAGATGTTTCATATCATTTATCTATCTTAAATATAAATAATATTTTGTTTTTAAAAGCTTACACTAAATTTATTTATCAAAGCATTTTTGTGCACTTAACTACTGTTCAAGTATCCTTAGCCCACAATTACACACTAATATTAATTATTTGAATACATTTTTATTTCCACAATTTATATGGTCAATGTAAGCATATATGGTTTATCTACACATATCCTTTTTTAATCTTCTGATTTTAATCCCCCCCCCCCCCCCCACTCACACACAATTTACTCAAAATATTAAACATAAAAAAAATATGTATAATAGTATGTGACAATCTTTTTGGTGACACAAAAGAAAATCAAATCTCAGACAAATGATTCACATACATTGATATATCACATCATTTTAATTAAAACTGCAGCGCAAATATGTATAATATGTGACAATCTAGTCATTTCACTACATTGATTACATTTGTTGATTGTTTCGTCGTCTTAAATTAGTCATGCATGATTAGTGTTGAAGGGGGTAATTTTCACTTCAACGTCGTTGGGCCAAAAATTGAATGCTTCCAGAAACATTTTTATGTGACAAAATTATAAAATTTTAAGAAGTGGACACATTTAATTTGGAAAGCAATATTCCACATTCAGTTTCACGGCCTAGCTTCATACACGCTCTGGATACTACGCTTTAAATGATAATTCCATTTTGTATTTTACTATATTGTTACTGATGTTACCATAAGATCTATTTTGTTGATGTTTGGTGACCGAATTTATTTGGGTTGAGCCTGAGAAGCTCGTGGTTGGATAAATTTGGATTTTTTCGCAACGTAATTGGGGCTTGAGGGATTGGGTCGGGAGGCCCCATATATATATCCAGTTCGTCTAGAGTTTTGAATGGTTGATTTTGAACGATTTTTGTACCCTTTTTCGACTCATAGTAAAATCCTCCTCTGCCCGTGGTTTTTTCCTGTCTTGGATTTTTTACGTAAATCTTTGTGCTGTTTTATTTTCATATTTGCTGCTTTCTTGTCATAATTCTATAACAGAAATAATACCTCATTTTAATATAGACAACCCATTGCCGGTATTATTAACTTATTTGTGCTTTTTGTGAAGAGTGAAATGAACCAGCGTTTATAATATGCTTTCTTATTATGTCACATCGAAAATTTGACAAATGGTCCCTGATTTCAGGCCTCTTTTTTTTTTTTTTTAGGAAAGATTTCAGGCCATTTTCTGTTGTCACTTGCATGTACAAATATAATGACTTCAAGAAATTTGAGATTTCTCATATTTCTTAATTCATATCAACAGATGGGGGGAGGGGATGTTGCCATATTTTTAAGTTTAACAGTTGATGAAGTTATTACAGGAATTGATATTGCAAGAATTTATTAGAATATTCTAGATAGAGTCGTGGTTAAAAATACTTCACTCTGGGAAAATACCAATTTTAATAAATAAGTTTCATTTTGGCAATGCGAGGACGGATGCTAAGTAGTTGCTAGCGGAGCCCGTTGTGCCGTCGTTTTGTTACTGGGCTCCACCCTCGTGGGCCTGGAGCGTTACACTGCTCAACTGTTTTATTATTTCATATCCCATTTAAGAAGAATACTCAATTTAGGACTGAAAGATAGGTTAACTAGCCAGGCATGACCTAAAAGATAACATCATTCATTCATAGCATGTAAGATGAAACTATCAATTCATGCAATACATAAAAAATCATGCATTTAATTTCGATTCCTTTTTATTTATAAATAACTTTTAACTATTCTTTATTAAATTTAATATATGATTAATAAAATATTTTTCATTAAAATTTATATAAAAATAATTAGAAAATAAAAAGAATCAAAGTAGATGAATTTCAAGGTACTAAATTGATAGTTTTTATCTTTCAGGTCCTGAATCGATAGTTTTCATTTTTCAGGTCCTCGCTAGATAAATAATCATCCCTTGAGTCATAACTCGATAAAACTTCTTGATTTAATTAATTATGTCCTTTGGCTAATCTTACTAGACCCTGACTGAACTTGTTGAGAAACCCTTAGGTTTTGAGGTCAAGATCATCAAATTCTGTAAATTACATATAGGATGTGATTGATATTGCAGTGGAAAAGCAAATCACACAAGTTATACCATGTTTTATTTGATCGAATTTACGAGACATTGCTAACATTAAAATCATCCTCCATCAGTTTTTAAATACGTGTCGTTATAACAATTTAATTTTATTTCACAAACAGTGTCATTCTACATCATCAAAGCGAAAAATTCACAATTTTCTCATTTTTTTTTTCTTATTTAATGCATAAACATCCATATTAAGTTCATTTAATATATTTGTATAAAGATATATAAATAAATTTAATTAATTTATTAATATATGTGCATTTATCCAAAATGACACTTAATAAAAAAAAAAAGGGAAAGTATATTGTTTTAACTCCCATTTCCAATGAGAATAAATCATGATTTTAATGACTTCCGTCTTATTTTCAAACTGCAAATTCACATTTCTTTAACAATTCGTTCAAACACATTTTCATTTCTACACGAACCCAATAGAAATCATAAAAACCCACTAAAAACACAACCAAACAAATCAATATTTCCAAATGGAAATAAATAAAGCCAACGCATCATTGAAGCAATGCTACAATTTCAAATATATTTTTTAATGCTTACCCTCAATTCAGGCAATTCGTTTATATTTAAAAATTAACTATAAAACTGATTTTTTGTGCAAGTTACCATCAATTGAGGTAATACTTATCCTAATTTAGCGAATTATTGAAATTGAAATGCACTATTTGCCAGCTTAATTCAACCGCATCATGACTTTTATGTCGATAATGGTACAATTCCACAATTGTTAAGTTTAGTAGCAAGCTGAATCGAAGTAATTTGTTTTAGGAATTTTAAGTTGGAAAACGATATATATTTTGTCCCCTAGAAAAATGGTATATGCTTTGATAAATAATATAGTACTATCTTCGTTCTATAATTGTAGTCTCCTATAGCTTCTTTTTTGTCCGTCCAAAAATCACAATCAATTTTGGTTAATAGATGTGTATTAAATTTTTATTTTATAATATATCTATATATATTTTTTAAAATTAATAATCTTTTTCTTTTGAATGAATATAAGGGTATGCTATGATTTTTTTTATTTAATTTTATTTTTTCAATAACATCAAATATATTTTCTTAATATATATGAATAGAGAAAGATGAGGAGATGACTACATTTATGAGATGAAGAGAGTTAATTTGATGATTTGGTATCCCTAAAAAAATTAAAAATAAAATAAATCAGAAATCGAAAGTTACTCGGAGCGTAGTGTAGACTCATGGGTGTGTGTTTAGAGGCAATTGAAAAAGAATATAAGAGAGGGGTTTGGTAATTAAGAGCATGCATATAGTCGAATGACGACCGTGACTTTATATGATTCCATATCATAAAAATAAGGCCTCATAGTAAAACAAAACCCAAAAATCTGTACTATTTTATTATTATAGTCAATTATTACTCATTATTTTAGCCATTGAGTGTTGTTTATAAATTCGACCAACATTAAGTGATCTAAAAAAAGACTACTTCAGCTTTCTTGGGATGACCTAGTGGTGGAGTGGTGTTATCTTAAGATTAAAGATCTCAAGTTCAAATCTCACCACCAACACCACTAGATGTGAGCCTGTCACACCTGACTTGCCAAGTATGATTAATCTCCTCTGTATTTACCCAGTGCGCACCTGACTTGCCAAATGTGGTTAACCTTCTTTGATTCAGTGCGCACCTGACTTGTCAAGTGTGGTTAACCTCCTTTGTCTGACTTGTCAAGTATGGTTAATCTCCTCTGTGAGATTTACCCAGTGCGCACCTGACTTGCCAAGTGTGGTTAACCTCCTTTACCTGACTTGTCAAGTATGACTAATCTCCTCTGTGGGATTTACCGAGTGCGCACCTGACTTGCCAAGTGTGGTTAACCTTCTTTGACCCAGTGTGCACTTGACTTGCCAAGTGTGGTTAACCTCCTTTGTGTGGTTTGCAGGCTATTACACAGATGACGAAATTTACTCAGTGCGCACTTCAGTAACAGTTGCGGGTTACCCTTGATAAAAAAAAGACTACTTCATGATGAGTTTTTATTTGTAAAAACGAAGTTGAGTAGAAACAAAAAAGACTACTTGATGGCGAGTTTTTATTTGTAAAAACGAAGTTGAGTTGAATCTTAGTTAATGGAGGTATTATTTTAAAGATTTGATAAGTCTCTTATTTTTGACAAAATTCCCATATTTACCAAAATTACAATTAATTGCTAAAATCTGTAAATTAACAATTTTTAAAGAATTGGGATAAATTACAAATTAAAGCAAAATATTGGGTATTAATGGTGTTATTAAACATTTCAATAATATGATCCTATTTCTAATTTTAATTTATGTGATATTACATTTTGAACGTGATAGTACTTAGAATTTAATTTTATTAAAAACAAAAATAAAAAACCACGAAAACCTTAAAACTTAAAGAGAATACTAATAGTTTTTTATGTCTTTCGATGCATAATTCAATTGGTGTGAGAATAAAAGTGAAAATGATGTTGGAAAAAACATGAAAAACGTGAGAGAAATTTGCATTTTTATCTAGAATTTTCCAAAACCCTGTAGTTCAAAGGTTTGCCCTAACGGCAAACTTTCACCTTCGGCGGTTACGTCATTTGATTTAATGGTGATCAAGTGAAAAGCCTCATTTTGGAGGCTATAAAAGGGTGCCTCACTTCACTTCTTGAAACTCGAGTTCTAGTTCATGTTTTGAAGGTGGTGTTCCAAGGTTTTCGAGTTTTAGCTCTCTTTAATCAAGTTGGAGCATAGTGTTAGTGTTCAGTTCGTTGGATGAAGTTCCGATCTATCCATTATATCTTGAGAATCAAACGCTCATACGGGGCGAATTTGGGTTAAGGAAACTGTGATCTCCACAGACCTCGGTTTCCTTTATTCTTGTTAATATTATTTTGATACTTAATTTTTTTTCAAACTATTATTATTTTAATCTTCAATTATTATTGTTGTTATGTTGTTACCTTGTTTTGTTCAGCTAGATTCAACAAATGATTTTTTGTCTTGTAAGGTGAAAATAATTGTAATTGAATTTTCATTGTGCCATTTACCTATCTTAAAAACTCCACACAGACGATGATGTATTACGACGTTCATGATATATGTATCTCCACCCATTAGGGTGTTCTTTAAAAACAAAAAAAAGACAATAGGTCGGTCCCGTCAGATGATGTCCATCCAAAAAAGTAGGAAAATTTTACCATACATGTTAGGATATTACCATAAAATTATTGAGATTGTACCACGTGACATTGTTTTTTTTTTCTTTTTTTTTTTCAAAATAACTGATGATGTAGTATAATCTCAATCTTGTTGGGAGTGTTGCAATAAATAGAGCAGAATTTTCCCAAAAAATACTAGTATAATACCGGGTAAAAGAAGAATAGAAGTTGCCATATTAAAATTGAATTACTTTTAATAAAACTCTAATAAAATACAAAATGAGACATTAGAAGTAGACTATGAATTGTGACCAGATCCAAATTTCACCTATTAGAGAGAAAAAAATCCCCAATAATACGATATGAAATTATAGTACGTTTATTATATTGACACGATAATAATACGAGCATAATAAAATTAATTAGTAATTTATTAATGGCCGGTCTAGACATGACCCACACTCGTCCCCGCGGGAGTTACACATGCTTCCTATAAGATCCCACCGCTCCTCCATTTTCTCTTCGCCTCCTCACCGCCATCCCTCCGCCGTGAGAAACCTTCCGCCGCAAACCTCCGCCTCCACAAATCCGCAATTTCCTTCCGGAGTCTCCCTCATAGTTTCACGGAAAGTAAAGAAACATTCCCCCGTTTTCTACCTTCACACGAACACTAGTGCAATCCAGTCGTATTCGACTACAAATTTCAGCAGTTTTTATTGTGAGAGGATGGATGCCTACAGCATTGCCTGGGCATTCCTTGCTTTCCTATTGGGTTTTACTTTCTTCTTCGTTTTCCGTCTCAAGGGCATCGATTCATCCCGGGGAAAGAACGATGATAGCATGAAACGTGGAATGGTCGATACTGGGTACGAGATTCGGAGTGACCCGACCAATGGTGAACTCCGACCCGATGAAGAGTCCGATCCGGATGTCATTATAGTCGGAGCTGGCGTCGCCGGCGCCGCTCTTGCTTATACTCTTGGAAAGGTCAGCTTTTGATATTATTGAAATACAGATTTAGATTAGGCTGTTAAATTACTTTTTATTGATTTTAAACCCTGCACGTTGATGAGTTATTGGCAGTGAGATTCTTCAGCCTTTTGCGTTATAACACTTGATTGCCAACAAAAAAGTTAATTGTTCAGAAAAAAAGAACTGAATATCATTTAGAGATGGAAGATTTGCGGGGTCTGTGGAGAATGATTAAGATAGGAGGAAAATGTTTATATGATAATGATTGCAAGATGAATAGTTTACAGCTTCTGATTGCTATCAGTTAGGAGTGGATGGCATGTATAATTTTTATGCTTGATTTATGACTAAAAAAGTTTGACGAATTAAATTATTTGAGTTCCATCACGAATGCCTATCACTACAACTGGTGTATGCAGACTTGGAACATTTTGAACTTTTCCTTTAGTGGACTTGCAACTGTGTTGCATGTAGATGAAAATCGGGTATTAAAGGTTTGTAGGACAAGTTTCTCCTTAAATGTAATGAAGAAAAATTGAAAATATATATTAATCTTTGAATGAATAATTATATCTTTAATATAATTCACAAAAATACTTCCACCTTTGACCTTTGTTAAGAGTTTTTTATTTGAAATTGTGTTTCTTGAAATCTTTTAGATTTTACTACGCAGGTTGGTCAGAGTCTCGGTTGAATCTGATGCTTTTATTATTCTTTGGAGATATGCCATTCAATTAATTATTTTTGTATATATTGAATGTGGTTATTATAGTTTGGTTGGGAAAAAAGAAAAAAAGGAAAGAAAAGATGAGGACTGTTCATAGTATATATTTGTTTAAGTCTTCAGCCTGTATATTACAGAAATTTGTGTGCTATTGCAGGATGGGCGACGAGTTCGTGCCATTGAAAGAGACTTATCGGAGCCAGACAGAATTGTTGGTGAACTATTACAGCCAGGGGGGTATCTCAAACTCATGGAATTGGGGCTTGAAGGTGTAGTTTAAGTTCTTTTATGCTCTTCTCCCTTTCCAACAGCTGGACTATTATTATTTTCTCACATTAATTTAACTTAATTTGCACTGACGTTGCTAATAGAAGTCCCAGCTTTGACTTCCCAAGTTAATGTTGTTTTCTTTGGATCATATTGTTTTATCATGAAATTGTATATACTCAAATTTACTATCGATTGCAGATTGTGTTGAGAATATTGATGCCCAGCATGTTCTCGGCTATGCTCTTTTCAAGGACGGGAAAAGCACTAAATTGTCCTATCCCCTGGAGAAGTTTCAGTCTGATGTGGCTGGAAGAAGTTTTCACAATGGACGCTTCATACAGAGGATGAGGGAGAAGGCATCCACTCTTCCTAAGTACATTACTTACCTTATGACTGCTCTCTAGTTCATATTTTACACATTCTTCAAAATTTTCTCACTTCTTCCTAGTATCAGGTTTTCAATGCCCTTGAGTCAAATCATGAAATTTAGGTACAGATTCATAAGTCTCATTTGAAGGGCGGCACAAACAGACTATTTCCGGTATCTTATCTATAATGCACTTGTCTAAAAGTAAATGATAATTTATATAGAATTTGAATAAGCATCTTCTACTTTTGTCTGAGTTCTCCTAACGGTATCAGATATTGGTTGTAATAATTGGATTTTGGAATTGTGTATCAGTTAGTGAGATTTTGCAGTAGTTTATCATGTGTAGTTTCTTTACATCAGCATATAGAACTGGGATTGAGTGCATATAATACATCTTCAAGGTATATAACTTCTAGCTTATTACCACCAATCTGTCTGAATGTTCAATAGTGTACAACTTGAGCAAGGTACTGTCACATCTCTGCTTGAGGAAAATGGAACTATAAAAGGTGTACATTATAAGACCAAAGCAGGTGAAGAGGTAAAAGCATATGCCCCTCTAACAATAGTTTGTGACGGATGCTTTTCAAATTTGAGGCGTTCTCTCTGCAATCCTAAGGTAAAATTTTCAGAATCACTGTAACATAATAAAATGACAATTTGATCCTTTTTTATCTCTAATTTGAAATAATGTCAATATAAATTTGGCAAACTGCTCTTTGCAGGTGGATATCCCCTCATGTTTTGTTGGCTTGGTACTGGAGAACTGTCAACTTCCATTTCAAAATCACGGGCATGTTATTTTGGCAGATCCTTCACCCATCTTGTTTTATCCAATTAGCAGCACTGAAATTCGCTGTTTGGTCGATATACCCGGGAAAAAGCTTCCTTCTGTTGCAAGTGGTGACATGGCAAATTATTTAAAGACAGTAGTAGCTCCGCAGGTCTGCATGACTTTTTCTAACATCTGTTAATTGAGAGTATCATCTGGGCATAGTTTGGACTAATCCATATAGCTACTAATTTAGGTTCCGCCCGAGCTACATGATGCCTTCATTTCTGCTGTTGATAAAGGAAGCATTAGAACCATGCCAAACAGAAGCATGCCTGCAGCTCCTTATCCTACCCGTGGAGCTCTATTGATGGGTGATGCCTTCAATATGCGTCATCCCTTGACTGGTGGAGGAATGACCGTGGCACTCTCTGACATTGCCGTGCTTCAGAATCTTCTGAAGCCCTTGCGTGACTTGAAGGATCCTGATTCCTTGTGTAAATATCTTGAATCATTCTACACCTTACGCAAGGTAAAGCTAGTTTACAGTTCATGGCTTCTGATGTCTTGAATAACTCTGCAGACTCATATTTTAGGGCTATATAGCATTCAAATATCGTGGTTTTTGATGTGGCAGCCAGTGGCATCCACCATTAACACTCTGGCTGGAGCGTTATACAAAGTTTTCAGTGCCTCAACGGACCAAGCAAGGAATGAAATGCGCGAAGCATGTTTTGATTACTTGAGTCTTGGAGGGCTTTGTTCAAGAGGTCCTGTTGCCTTGCTCTCTGGTCTAAATCCTCGCCCATTAAGCTTGGTGCTCCACTTCTTTGCTGTTGCTATATATGGCGTTGGTCGCTTGTTGGTTCCATTTCCTTCTCCAAAACGGTTGTGGATTGGAGCTAGATTGATCTCGGTATGCATACAACACCCTCTTGAGCATTTCTGCTTTGCTATCGTCTTATTTTCTCGGGCTTTCTTCTTGCATGAGTAGTTGTATTATCATGTTTCAGGGTGCATCAGCTATCATCTTTCCGATCATAAAAGCTGAAGGATTCAGACAAATGTTCTTCCCTGCAACGATTCCGGCATATTATGGAGCTCCTCCACTCAAATAGAGTTTCAGTAAACTTTACGGTGGAGTAGTGAAAAAATTTAATCGCAGAGAGTTGGTGTTACTGTAAAAATATCAATGTGTAAAAATATCAATATGTGATGTCCGGAACTTTTAGGTTTGAGTCTGTTTCCTTTTCTTTTATTTATACAATTCATTTAGGTGTTACTGTAAAAATAAGAAAGAAGAGGTAGTAGTTGTGCTGGTGTTGAAAAATTGGGTAATTGCACTTTGCAGGCCCTTCAGTCAATCCTTGTGCAAGTATATTACGAATTCAATTTTCTATCATCTTTTGCTTTTACGTATAATTAGTATTTCTCTCGTGGGATGCACAAAAATATTTTTTAAAAAAGAAGATATTATTTTTTAAAATTTTGTGGGTTTTTTTAATCATAAAAACAATATACACTAAATAGTTAAGACAAAAAATAAAAATAAAATTTAAGAAATGAACGAAAATATATATTAAAATAACTTACGGACTATTTTAAGGGACATTCTTTTTAGTTTTTACTTAAACTTAAGACTATAGAATAAATAATTGTAAGATTTTTCTTTACACTAAATAAAATAAAGACAACTAAAGATTGATTGAATTGTTAAGTGTATGAAATTATTCCTTTCGGATGATCATGTATCTAACACAATATAAAAAATAATATATGATTTAGACATGTGAAAATTTAATAGATGTAAAGATCTGATCTAATTCTTTAAAAACAAATCATCTGAATTATAAGCCACACGCACGCGCGATTATGCAAAGTAATAAAAATACTAAAACTCAAAAGAAAATACTACAAATAATACTAAAACTCAAAAGAGAATATTAAAAATACAATAAAAAGTCTCACATCTTATTATCGTCTACCTATATGAGGATGTTAAGGATGTTGAATAATTAAAAAAAACAACAAAAAGTATATATTATTGATAGGTAATAAAACGTACATAATAAATTAAAAAAAATTATAAACATAAAAACTCATTGAAAAAAATACAATAATTACAACTGAATGCATAAAAAAATAATCATAAACATTTACCTATATGAAGATGTTCCTTGATTAAAAAAACAACAAAAAGTATGTATATTGATAGGTAATAAAACACACTTAATAAATTAAAAAATATAATAAACATAAAAACTCATTGAAGAAATATAATAATTACAATTGAAATGCATTAACAAATCATCATAAACATTTCTCTTAAAAAAATAAAAAATTCATAAACATAAAAGCACTCATTATTCAATAAATAAATATATAATTTATTACAATTGAAACAAATTAAAAAAATCATAAAGATGCAGGTTGTTGATCGATATTTTATTTTACCTTAAATACTACTTACAAGAAAACGAGGTAAATTATAGTAAAATAATGATGAGCAAGGTCATGTCCACAGAGACGGGCTTAGTAACTCAGCTAAGTACCCAATTTTATTGTCCTACTTTATCTAGAGAACTGAATTAAGAGTTTGATTTTTTATAAACTAAATGTTCTAAAATAAATAAATAAATCAAGCACAGAAAACGAGATAAATAGATGAGGAGACGCATCCTATAGTGTTTCTGTTAAATGGATTTTCTGATTTTCAGACAATTTATTCAACCAATTTAATTCTAAACCTTGTAGGAGAATCAGTAATATAATTACAACATCTCTCTCAAGTAAGCTATAACAGTAGATTATACTCTAATTTTTATCTCTCGATCTCGAATTATTATCTAACTCCAATTAGAACCTCAGATCTATTCTCCTCATGATACCTATCAATCTCTCGATCTAGCCAACTCGTGTTATGCAATCCTAATTCATTAATCTATTACCTCTCTCGTGTAAATAATAAATTAACTACACAAATGTAAATGATGGTCAATTCATTCACATAAGACAACAATAGTCAAGGATCCATAAACAAGAAATAGAACGAAACAATAAATTACTTCAAATCATAAAATACGTCAACATTCAACAATTCTAGGATCTCTAATAATTTAGCTACTCGTATCATGTTCAAAATCCAAAGATAATAGATACGAATAAATAGTCAACATGATAGTCTCAATCAAATAAAGCATAAATATAACTTAGTCTATGGGAAATTCTATGCCGCATCACTCATGTGTCACAATAGACCTAATGTGACACTTTCATGTGTCACAATAGATCTTGTGACACATGAAAGTGTCACATTATGTTTATTGTGGCACATGGCACGCTACGATCTCACGCGTCATAGAATTTTCCCTTAGTCTGTATGGTGCTTCTTGATCTTTGCGGTCTCTTCTATGTATTCTCCACAATGTTTTCTGCTTTCTTTATAGGGTAAAAGCTTCTAAAATTCTCGTGTACAGAAACCCTTAAATAGTCAGGAAATGATCCAAGCCCGAGATAGAAACGATCAGGGCCAAAAAGAAATTCAGCGCAAAAGGCCGTAAAATAGCACAGTCCGTGCAACATAAAATAGCACGGGTCGTGCTAGCTTAGCATTGACCGCTGCAACCTTCTGTCTCGATGTGACTTTAGCACAGACCGTGCAATGCTAAGCATGGACCGTGCCATCCTTCTACACTCCCTACATGAGTGTTTTGGCATTCTCTCGTCCCATTTAAATCTCTACTCAAGCCATCAAGTCTTGGAACTTGATTTCACCAACTTCTAATGATTTTGATCCAATTTCCTACAAAATAGAACCAAACACCCATCTCATCCCAACAAGTGAAATCCAAGATAAACATGGATTAATGCACATAATAGATAATCAAAACAATTCCAAAATAAAATCTAAATTGGTGCAAAAAATCAATTTATCAACTACAAACATCATGATTAGAACATAGACAACATCATACAACATGGTCTTTAGGGAAGCTAACCACAAGCAGATATGTGCGTATTTTGACATGAATTTTATTTATAAGGTAAATTTGTACTGATGGTTATCATTTATAATTTTACTCTTGCGATTTTATTTTAATATATGTATAGATAAATAGATAGATATATTGTTTGAAATTCAATAATTGTATGCTTGTTCTGCTACTTGGACAACTTTTAAATTTTTTTATAACATGAAATTTCATTTACTTTATTTTGATTATTGTATAATTAATTTTGTTATAGTTTAGAGTGTAATAATTGACTAATCATGCAAGTTATATTCAATAAAACAGTCATATATAGTTTATATATATAATAATGATGAATTAAAATATTAAAATTTCAATAATCGCTCCATAATATATATATATATATATATATATAAAATAAAATCAAAATAGAGCACTATAAACAAATAATAGTAATAATAATAATAATAATCATCATCATCATCATCATCGAACTTGAATCAAGAACGATGACACTTCCATCTCTTAGGATATAACACTAAGAAATAATAGTAGATAATTGTAGTCATAAATATCAATTAAATGTAGAATGGATCTGATCCATTGTCCATAGAAAAATAAGAATAAATAAAAAAATCTACTAAGCAATCACCACCAAGAGCACCCACAATGGGCCGAAATATTGGGTACAAAATAGTTTTTTTTGTACTCAAAATCATGAACAAACCATTGCGGCCAAACGTTAAAAAAAAGAAGCTAAATGAAATTTGAGTATGATTCTATGTACTCAAATTTGGACCAAAAAAAGTGAATGTATGTGAGAAGAGGCAGATGAAAAATTCTGCATGTGGGCCAACATATTTCCTTTATTTTATTTTTAAACATTTTTTTTATTTTATTTTCTTTTCTATTTCATTTTTTCCCTTTTGTTTTCATTTTACAAATTTCAATTCTTTCATTTTTTTTTAATTCATGTCAATACTTTACATTATTTTATATCAAAAAATATATTTTATATTTTTCTAAATATTGTATATTATAATATATATCAGTGTTTGAAAAACAAAATACTAATATCGATCGAAAATAATTAATCGTCATTTGCTTGCTATAATGAATTGTTGTACATCCTGAAAAATAATTAATTGCTATAATTTTTTATACAAATAACATATATTTTAATTTGCAACATCTACAAAATTAAATAACTATAGTAACTTTTTGAACTTTGTAATTTCAATTTTCAACACTTTGTCATTGTATGGTCATGTCACAAATTTTGTATTGATTTCTCTTTTTGATTTTGCTTCTTTTTCAATTTTTAGACTCTATCACTGCATGCACGACAATGTATGATCTTGTCATAATTTTTTTTATCACGAACATTTTTATTTTTATATATAAATTTTTCCTATAAAATAGATTAATTTGAAAACAAATCAAATATCTTTTATCGAATTTCAAAGTTCTGTAATTTATTTTTTTAAACTTTAGAATGGATATAAATCTTTGGGAGAACTTGTTCAATTCATCCAATCCAGAAAAAAAACTCCAATAACTACCTTCCTCAAAGTTCCAATGTTACTCCACAAAATTTCAACAACCCTCCTTCAAATAAAAATTTTCATCTCCCAAATTTGTATCCACCAAGAGCTCCATATATGACCTATCCACCAAACTCTTATCAATATTCTCCCTTTATGCCCCATCCACACGGAGTGTCTTATGGAAGTCCATTGAAAATGTCTTCAAAATCGACAAGAAATAGTATAGATGTAACTAGTACTAACAAGGAATCTACAACTCTAACTTTTGGGCAAAGTTCTCATTTCCCGTCACATTCATCACCACCAGGCTAGGATTGAGAACATTAACCCGGAATTGGATTTCAATGCCGCTGATGAAGACAATGTCGTGCAACGAAGGATGACAATTAACTAACTATCCAGAATGGACATCTTTTGTCAAGAGTTTTCATTCTACTTATGAACCTAAGAAAATGTTATTCAAACAAATGCAAGAATCTGCAGGAAAGGATGTCGAGCGGGCATTTGGGGGTACTCCAAACTCGTTGGGCAATGATTAGAGGTCCAACCCGTTTTTGTACTGGAGTAACTTGAAGGACATCATGTATACTTGCATTATTCTTTATAATATGATAATCGAAGATGAGAGAAGTGCATCAACTAATTGCTCGGAGTCAGAGGAATCTACTAATAACGAGAATAATTTGCTAGACAAGGAGTCCCAACAGATTTCGCTGCTCGAGTAAATATAAAAGTTGAACTACGAGATAAAAAACAACATCACAACGAGCCGACTTGATTGATCACATTTGAGTACAATACGACCACAATAATTTTAATACATAGTTTGTTTAATATTTTAATTTATGTATCGTTTGTGCTTTATTTTTCAATGTTATACTAATCTTTCTCGTATCAATAAAAAAATATCGTTGTTTTATTTTGATGGTTAGGTACAAAAAACTAGCTCGTTCATAAATAAAATAAATTTTCAAATTTTAATAAGTAAAAAAATTATTAATATTAATTAAATATAAAAATTTAAAAGAATTGACAAAAAATGTATAGTTAAAATAAAATACAATATTGATTAAATATAAAAGTTGTTAAATTTAAAAGTTAAAATGAAAATGAAATATGATTTATTAGAAAATAGATGATATGATGGTGGACCCTCAAAAAATATGTATGTACCTTGGGTGTTTTAAATGGATTGAGTATTTAAAATAATGGGTACATAATTTTTAATGTGGCAATGAGATGACGGAGTTATGTACCCAAAAAGGGGTACACGATTGGTAATGCCCTAAGACTGTGAATAACGACGACCACATGTGGGGTGGTCGCCTCCACATCAGTAAAAAAAAATTGGTGAAATTGAAAAAGAGGCCGTCGACAATGGCTCATGTGTGACCTCTCATGGTCTCAATACAACCATCCCTTTGACCAATGAGATGGAGACAAGATGGAGACATTTGTCTTTATCCTATTGGTCAATCAATTTTATTTAAATATATAGATAAAATTGGTATATCTTTTATATAATATAATAAAAATAAATAAAAAATATATCAAAATTCATAGATTTTTATTCTCAATAAATATACATCAATTTTGCTATATTTCAACACACTTTAAAATTATCTATTTTTTCTCAAATTTTCTAAATATCCAAATAATAAATTTTTATTTTATGTAATTTTAGAAAATATCGTTTAATGAGTGTGATTTTATTTTGTGTAATTTTACGAAATGTTGTTTAATTGGTGTTATTTTATTTTTTGTAATTTTAGTTTGTAATATTTTTGGTATTGAATATTTTATCTATTTTTTTCCTCTAATTTTCTATGTATCCAAACAATGAATCCCAATCATTTATAAAAAGTACAGTGCATGTCAATTTGATCTCCATCATTCATCACAAAAGTAATACATCTCAGTCATTCATCAAAAAAATAATCCATGTCAATTTCATATCTATTATTCATCACAAAAGTAATAAATCACAGTCATTTGTCAAAAACACAATTCATATCAATTTGATCTCCACCATTCATCACAGAAGCAATAATTTCTCAGCCATTCGTCAAAAACACAATTCATGTCAATAAATTCCTACTTTTTTCCTCTATAAGTAGAGATTTTATTTGCTATATTTTTGCACACACAAAAACCATCTCCTTTTTATTTCTTATTTCATCCATTTTCATTACTAAAATTCAATTTCTCTCAATTTTTCAATGGATCCAAGTAATCTAAGTAATTTTTTTTCTCAAATCCTCAAAATTTCTACGTCTCCCAATATTATTTCTCAGAAACTCATGCTAGTGAAGCTTCAACAATTCGTCGGCTTGTTGGTAGAGACAAGGTTAAAGCAAAAGGAAAGGAAAAGCCACTGTATCACAACAGTCAATTATTCGTGATAAATACACTGCAGAACTTCAGGTGATGAGGATCACACATGAGAACATAGATGAGAAATATTAGGTTGCTCAATACTTTGGTGGGTAAAAGCAACTTGTCTCCTCAAGAAGAATCTATGAAAATCATCTTATGCCAGAATTATTCCCATGATGATGATCTAAGTTGAGATGGTTGTAATTTTAGAAAACGTGGTTTAATGAGTGTGGTTTTATTTTATATAATTTTGGGAAATGTCGTTTAGTTGGTGTGATTTTATTTTTGTAATTTTAGGAAATGTAATTTAATTGTTGTGAGCCATGTTGTAATTTATGTTATTAATTTAGTTTGTAATATTTTTGGTATTGATAATTTATTTCAATTTATTGCTCGATTTTCCTTTTTGGAATATTTTTCTTTTCTTGTTAGAATTATAATTTTTTATATTATTTTTATTACAAGTAATATTTTAATCTTAAAATTAAAATATAATAAAATAAAAGAATTATATATAATGTTGTGGTTGAATGGTCATAGATAAAACATACAAAATAGATATGGTTGGGTTGGATGAATATTGATGATATGAGAGAAATATAAATTAATTAATTATTTATGTGATTTGGTGGTTGTAGTGGTTGCTGTTATTTGTAATCTAGCAGTCTAACATAATGAAATAGTGCAAAAATAAAAATTACAATATAAATATATTTGCAAAACAAATATATAGAAAAACACACAGAAAAATTTATTAGAAGTCTTTGATCAATGTAACACAATTTCATGGATAACATAAATTAAGCTTGAATAAATTAGTTTAACCACTCGATCATGAAAATGTGATCATAGCATAAGCATAAACAAATATACATTTTCATTGTTGCATATGCGAGCTCTCATAAAAGATGATGTTTCTAAGTCATTTAATGTTGAGTGGGTTTCACGCCTTGAAACATAACAAAAAAGGAGGTACAGTGATAAAGTAAACAACTGACAAAAATACATGTATAATTAATGATGGATAGCTAAACAAACAATCCATGAAAATGTTGGAAGGAAAATAACTTTCGTATAAAACTCATAAGAAGCGAAAAAAATATGTGGAATGATATTTTGAAGAGTACATATAACACTTTATTTATTAGAGCATTGCATCTATATACGTAATATTAATAATTAATGTAATTATATAACATCATTATATTTATTTTATATAATATAATATATTTATATAAAGATATATAATGAAATTAATATATATTTAGTGAACTTACTTATTTGAGTAACTGCATTTAGATGGGAAAAATAGATGTTACTGATAATAGGACCATTGTGTTTATATATATATATATATATATATATATAGGGGTAGGTTAAAGTGTATACTACCCCCCTATGTAGGAAATAGGAACAAACTGCAACCATAGATATAGTCTAAATCAATGGTCCAGATTCAATTTCATTTCTAGGGACCAAATAGCAATATATATAATATTAATTTACAATAATATATGTGAAAGGGTAAAAAGGGGTTGAGGTAAAAATACCAAAAATTACGCCCCTAATTTACGCTCACGACCGAATCAGCGATATATTTGGAGAGATTTCATTTGCATCCAAAACAAACTAGGTTTTAGCTTTAGAATTCTCTATTGAGGCGTGAAAAATTCTCCAAAGCCGGCTATCGAACTCTGCAAGTGCGTCGGAGGTATTCTACTACACATCGAAAGCCAATTACAATAGCAGATGACCAGGAGACGTTCATCAATAAGAACTCTAGGTATTCAAGCATCGGTTCTTTTTTATTTGGTTTGGTTTCTTTGATAATAGGTGCGATTTTTCAGATATGTAGAATGGTGTACTTCATATTTGAATATCTGTGTGCTTACTAATATTTACATTTTAGGGTTTTGCTTTTCTGGATTTTTTTTTTGTTTTTGGGTTCTGTATATTTACAATTTTTTTTAATGATAGAACTTGAAACTGAAAAAATCTGGGTGAAAGCAATGTTAATAAAAAAATTTGGATGCTCGTGGGGTTTGATTTTGTATTTTTTTGGTTATTAGCAAATAATTATGACGAAATAACATATGTTAACATTTCTGTTAGCAAATATGTTTAGCGAACTGCATGCTAGTACTCTTATTATGAAAATATGTTAATTAACAAATAATATTCTTTTCAGCATATATGGTGAACAATTTCAGCATAAAATATTATATTGCAATTGGTTGATTTGGGAAGGCTAGATATGATGTATGATTTAATTTTATATATTTAGTTTGCATGACTTGGAATGTTTTTCTAACTTAGCAAATGCTAATGATATAACTAGCATTTAGAATATGGACTGATAGTAAAAGACAGATTATTATAATTTTGTATGATTGTGTTTTGTTTTTGGTTAGCTGTTATTTCTCAAGTTAGCAAATGCTAAAGATATATATAACATTCAAAATATGGGTTGTTAGCATAATGATATTGTTAGCTAATATCCAAACCAACAAAATATGATAAACTGAATTCAACATTTTTGGTTAACAGGCGGCTGAATAAATCTGCATATGTTAGCTAATTTTTATATTAGCAAATAAATCTGTATATGTTAGCAAATAAATCTGCATATGTTAGCAATTATCTGCAGCTGATGGTGCATATAATTTTGGTGATATTCCAGAAGATGTAGCAGATGCAGATCAACATGCGAATGGTCCTCCGTTAAATGAAGCTCATGATGTGGGTAACATTCGCAATGAAGGGGTAGAAGAAGACAATTAGCAAACAATCTGGTCTTCATTAGCAAATAAATGTATCTTGTTAGCAAATAAATCTACATATGTTAGCTAATTTTTATGTTAGCAAATAAATCTGCATATGTTAGCAATTATCTGCAGCTTATGGTGCAGATAATCTTGGTGATATTCCAGAAGATGTAGCAGGTGCAGATCAACATGCGAATGGTCCTCCGTTAAAATACAAAATATATTTTGTTTTATATGTTAACAAATTATTTTACTGTAACTAGCAAATATATGTGTGTAGTAAACATCTATAAAGCAGTTAATTTTGACCTTTGTAATACATATGTTATGGTGATTAGTGATTTTTTTGTTTGTGAGCAAATTATTTGCCCATAACTAGCAAATATATGTGCTGTAAATAGCAAAATATTTAACTGATAATAAGCATGTGAGAACTCCATAATGAAGTCCAAGTTCACATCCATCATCATACTAAAAAACTATTAAATACACTTGTATGCTATTTCAAATTGGAATTAAAATATAAGATGTCAACTGTAATCAAATTCACAAATCAAGAAAATACATGTCAAATTACCATCCTTATCTACCAAATAGTAAAAAAAAAAAAAAAAAAAAAACCGACGAACAAGCCTCTCTCTTCAAAAACATCTTATTCAATACAATTTGAGCATCACAGTTAACAAAACTTATATAAATCATACAAATTAAAAATCATCAACGTACATGAACTACGTGTAGGTTCTGAATTAGCAAACAATAATAAACTAGTTATCAAATCATATATAATCAGAGAGATTTTAACAACAATAATGAAGGACTTGGATAGTTAATTAGACAAGGATTGATGAAGTAGTTTTTGTCCGTGGTAGTAAAAAAATTGCTAGTTATAGCTGAACAATTTGCTAACATATACACAAAACTTCGCTAATCTGAATAAAGTCATTTGTTATTTGACAATTAAAGTTAAACTCTTATATTAAAGTTCTGAATTAGCAAATCTCATTTCATTAGTTAGCAAATAATAATATTGCGGATGGCAAAAGTCTGACAATAATGAATAAAGCGCTTCATCCTCCCATGCCTAATAAACAAAACCAATGTTTTTTTAATCTTTAATCCGAAACGCATTTATTGGTTAGTTGACTCATTATGGGAATAATCTTGTTGCATTAAAATTGGGGAAAAACCGTCCAAATAATTAAAAGCCCCCATAATCGAAAATAAAGGATTATGGTAAATTCCTAAAATCGTGGGATTGGATATGGACATAAAAATGTCAATTACAAGTATAACCCTTCACTAATTAAGTTATTGAAAAATTGCAATCTAATCCTTCTTAATAAGAACGAATCTTGACCCTCAAAAAAATCAAATCCTATGGTTAATATTCATTCCTATTTCCCACACAGAATTTGTGTTCCTATTTGAACTCTGATCTATATATATATATATATATATATATATAAATTATTTAGGATTAGTTTTTTCAATCAAAGAGATTCCATCAATTCCTCAAAGAAAAAAAAACAGGAAAATAATAAGAAATGCAGTCAATTATGGAAATTTTTAAGGCTGAAAAATGGATGAAATGTTATATTTATATTTTTTTTAAAGTGAATATTATTTTGTTAATTTTAAAAAAATATATTATTCTTAAAAAAAATGTAAATATCAAAATGCAATTTACTATTATATGTGTACACGTATTTGTAATATATATAAATTATTCTCATAAGTATCATTGGGCCTTTTTAAAAATAAGGGCTATTGACTCATAGTCATAGACTCATAGCCCAGTGCAAAAATAAAAATGATTTTGGATAAAATTGTAGAGAAAGTAACACGATAATGTATCATTTGTTAGCCAGTGAAAGTGATATTGAGAAATGATACATCTATTTATACATATATTAAAGCAAAATCGCAAGGGATAAAATTATAAATAAGATATATTAGCAACAATAATTAAATAATATAATTGATGCCTAAATTTGTTGAAATAAACTGCCTAGCGCGGTTGGCAACGGAAAGCTGGGCCGAGGCCCATGGTTCGATCCCTTAGATGCGCCGGATAATTTAGTTTTTTTGTGCATTTTTTATTTTAGTTGTTTTATGTATTTTTTTTTCTCTCTCCAACCTATTACATACCTTAAATATTTATTTCCATTTAATTTTTTCCCTCAATTTATCATCATATTTTTTTACATTTAAGACAATTATTTTTGTTCATATTTTAGTTGTTTTGTGGTTATTTTTTACTAAAATTTTTCCCTCATTTTATTATCATATTTTTATTTTTATTTTTATTTTTGCATTTAAGACAATTGTTTGTGTTTTTTGAAGAAGATGGAAGAAGACATTTTCATAATTCTCGGATTCAGTTGGGAAAATATAGATTTGTATGTATATTAATTGAGAATGTTAATTACATGGTGTTATAATTGATTCTTGCATAATGATATTTACATAAATTTTTAATTACTTTTTTTTACATTTTATTTTTATTTATTATTATTTTTAATTTTATTAAATTATTTTTATTTATGATAGGACATTTTGTTTAACAATTTAATTTTATAAATTTATCATAATAAGTTATGGAAGTTCAATTTCTAACATTTATATTTATATATATACTTAGATTTATTCTAATTTAATTTTAATTATAAATGCTCCGGATTCATATATTATTCGGTTGCACTAGCTAATATGTGTAAAATTGTTAAAAGTTTCTTTAGATGTGAATGTTTAAATTTATTTGAATTATCTCATGACCATGTTTTGTAATTTTTTTTAATCTATATTATATTTATATCTAAAAGTAAAATAGTCATTATAAATAGTAATAATAAGTTTTCCCGCCTAAACGCACTTTCTATAAATAAAAGTATAATATTAATTAATTAATTAATTAATATTTATATTATATAATCATTCAATACTATAATTTCAATATTATATTTTTTATTTTGCAAAAATACTATTTTTTTTTATCAAAAATCATTTTGTTCATTCAATGAAAAAAATTATGTGGCCTTTAAATTGTTTATTTATATGTTAATTCTAAACACTTTTTTTTCTTTACGATGGACCATAAGTTTGAATTAAATGTATTAATAGAACTTGACAATTAATTTTTTAAGTTAATTAAATACATTAAAAATTTCCAAAATCTTTTAAAGAGTTAAAATCTTTAAAGATAATGTATTTGATTTTTCAATTAAAAATATATATATTTTTTCTATCACTCCTCATTCATGTGTGCGCGTGTGTGTAGATTTGTGAAGTTCTAAAGTTATATATCAATTATTGGGACTATGATGTTTTATTTATCCAATGATAAAAAATACATAAGTAATTTATAATTCAAACGATATAGTTCATACATTTATATGAGAAATTCATGCTTGAATATAATTTTATTATTGTATATAATTTTTTTAATAACATCCACTGTGCATTACACATGTGGTATACTAGTTTTGTAGTTAAACGACGATGGAAGTTAGTTCCAAACTACAATATGGATTTTTGTTTTCTTGGAGTGGAATTGAAAAACCGAAAACTCATTGTAAGAAACAAAATAACTTTTATAATTTCCCAAAGGATTTATTTTAGGTGTCATATCTAATCTAAATTCTAATCTAAAAATAAAATAAAAATATGTTTGTCAATTGTCATAACTCATAACCAGTTCTGGTTTTAAAACACTGAAATATCATATATTTTACACAGGCTTGCAATTTTAAGGAGAAGCCAGCCCCTCAACCAACCGCCTGAAATCACCGCCATTGTCCATTGTTTCCCGGCACGGCGGAAACCTAATTCGTGATGAGCTTCACTAGAATAATTGTTTGTTAAAATTTATAAAATAGAAAGGAAAACATGCTCGGAAGCATATTTCACCGGCGTTCCCCACTGCCCCTCCACTCCATCTTAAACCCCATAAACCCTTCAAAGGCTTCAAATTTCACAACAATATCATCTCAATTTCCTCCCCTTTTTCGTTATTTATCGAATTCACCAGTTCTGCTCAATCAAAATCAAGATGAAAACTACAGGGAACCCGACGCCCCGCCCCGGCTGCTCGTTGTACAGCCCAGGATCCGGCCCGAAACCCGTTTAAAGGCGAAGTTGGAGGAGGCGCTCAATCTTGCTAATTCTCTGGAGCAGCAGCGTGAAGGGGTATTGCCCAGAAATGCATCTGCCCAAGAAATGCCTCCTCATGTTATTGTTCAGAACCCCGCTGCCAAGTCACCTCGCGCCGGTTATTCTTCTATTCCTTTTTCTTTTCTTTTTTCTTGAGCATTATATCATGAGTGTGTTTGATGGCGAAGTGTTTATACTGTTTTTGAATTGGGGCTTGGAGGTAATTTTACTTGAGCAAGATTGCTACTTGTTTTCTTGATCGCTTGAATGTGTGTCTAGATGATAATCTTGGTTACTAGATTCACCGGCAATTCAGTTCGTATTAGTTACAAAATATGCCCTTTACTCGTTTTATTGCAGTTGGATGTGTTCGAGCCTTGAAAATCTATCAGATCAAATGCAAATGTTTGTGTTAAATGTTGATTTGTCATGTTGATGCGAAGTTATGGGGAAGAGTTAAATTGGAATGGCAGCAAACTTGGTCTAATTAGATAGAGAAGTGCATGAACTGAAAGTCCAGAACATGAGATGGTTTATCAAGTCGTAGTGAAAATTGTTTGGACAGTTAGCGAGAGTTGAGAACACTGCTTGTAATGGGATGTGGATCACCTTTCACCTTGTTACCCGAAAATTGTGCATTGTCATATTATTGACAAATTCTAAATATATATAGTTCGTTATCATTTTTCTTATTGTGGCAGATACATATTTTGGAGTTGGGACAGTGGAAACCGTTAAGTGCCACTTAAATAATTTGGAAGCAAAGGTTGGACATTTCATTGTTAACTCACTATTCTCTGTTTTTTTTATAGATTATGAATAGAACTGGTCCAAAGAAAATGATTAAATTTTGCTGTGGCTATTATCTTACTGACAGGAAGAGGTGGATGCTGTATTTGTAAATGCTACTCTCAGGGGTATCCAGCAGAGGAATCTGGAGGCAAGTTTTCTATGTGTGATGATATGTCCTTGTCTTGGCAGACACTATGTGAAATTAATTTTGTTGGCAAGTCTCCATGGACTCACCATTATGCTGGTTTCCCTATTTCTAAATGTTTACAGCGGGCCTGGGGTAAACAAGTTGTAGACCGTGTTGGGATCATAATAGAAATTTTTACTGCTCATGCTCAGACCAAGGAAGCTAGGTTACAGGTAATCTTGAGTTCCTCTGCGATCTTCCTATTCTTGCTGTGCAGTGATATTCAAAAGTTATCCATAGTTATTTTATCAATGTCTAGGCTGAGTTAGCAGCTCTGATGTGCAAAAGAAGCCAGCTTGTCCGAGTTCGTGGGCCTGATGGGCGGTCTACATTTGGGGGATTTGGAGAAACAGAAGTTGTTAGTGCTAAAGGGTAATTTTGCTGATGTTCCAATTAGGAAACCTCTTAGCTGGTTATGTATTTCTTATTTATTAGTTAAAATTTTCTTCTCGTTCATCCATGAAAGCATGTCATATACAGCAATCAATATCTATTGCACTTGTCTAAAATGCATCTAATATTTTTTCTGAAATTAAATTATAATGGTTCCAGTGTGAGAGTTGTCATATATGTATTAAATATTTGCAGGAGAGGAAGCGGAGGGCGTGGTTTTATCGGCGGTGCTGGAGAAACTGAAATTCAGCTTCAACGGCGAAGGTATGTTAAATATTTATCATGAGAAGTATTGCTTCTCTTGTTTATTTTTGTATTTGTTGCCACTTAGAGAATGATTTCTTGTACTAAGTATTTAAAGATCAAAATTTCCCTTACCTTTGCCTTATTTCTGTTAATTAGCCTCTCTTAGAAAGGATGATTAATCTTCATTAATAGAAATTACAATGATGATGGCACTTGAATTATTTATGAACTCAATTACATTCTCATCCTAAATATATAGTAGTGCTCTAACTCCCAACAGATGTAGGTAGTTTTTTATTATTTGGATGGATCTGGTTGTCCAAGGCCTCCTGTTGAATATGTTGCCTTTTATATAAAAATCTTTCCTTGTAATCTGACAATACTCCATGCAAGTGAGAAGCCTACTGACTGTGATACCTTTTCTTTGACATGAAGCGTTTATTGGTGAAATGTGGGACCAGCAAATGCAGTTGACAATATTTTTTGCTTTTTGTTTCTTTTCTATTTACAGAATCTTGGATCGGAGGCAGAAGTTGTTATCTGAAATTGCTGATGTTAGAAGAACTCGAGCCACACAGCGTGCTGCACGGAAAAGGAAGGAAAGTTTACCAGGACAAGAAATGCCTACTGTTGCTGTAGTTGGCTATACAAATGCTGTGGGTGATGCTTACCAATTTCTTCATTCTGCATTTGCTTCCAGTACTAATATCGTACCAATTTATTCCCCTAAACTTCTTCCAGGGAAAGTCTACATTAGTTAGCGAACTCTCAAACAGCTATGTTTACTCTGATGATCGGTAAGACAATGAAATTGCACAGAGTGCTACATTGTGGGGTTTTTACCACAATTTCATTTAATCTCATGGGTGTGTTTGTGTGAGCAACATTCGTGTGATGTAATACCTGGAATTATTTTGTGCCAGCTGTTGACACGTAATTTTTCTCTGTCAGATTGTTTGCAACAGTTGATCTTAAGTTAAGAAGTGTTATGCTCCCATCAGGGTAATACTGTTGTCTGTTTACTGTTTTGATATTTGCTATAATATTAATATGTTAATGTATGTTTTCTTGTCTGATTGTTGTTTGATTTTATTCGTATCTAGGAGGAAAGTACTGCTTAGCGACACAGTTGGGTTTATCTCAGATTTGCCTGTTCAGGTTGTGAAATTCTCTTTAGATTATGTTTCTGGTATCGACACTATTCTTTGTGGTCACTAATGTTTCATTTTTCAGCTAGTGGAAGCATTTCATGCTACATTGGAAATGGTTATTGAAGCCGACCTCCTTGTGGTATGAATTTAAAAGAACCGTCATTCCTATCCCTGTTAGCAGAGCTAGTTTTGTAGGTATGTTTTATAAGTTTAAGAAATTTCGCAGCATGTACTGGATTCAAGTGCCCCATCTCTTGATGAAAACCGGCAATCTGTAATGGAAGTTCTTAGGAAGATCAATGTGCCTGAGGAGAAGCTCAAAAACATGATTGAAGTCTGGAATAAGGTAAATTGCCTGAATTGCCACTCCGTTTCATGCCTTTCCTCACATATCCTTACATCCTACCAACACTATCAATACACCCCATGTACCCTCTAGAAATCCATGGATTGTTGGAAATGATAATTAAAAATAAAACTCCATGTACGCATACACCATAAGAACTGTGAAAAGTAGCGGATGAAGTATGGATATCCAATATAGAAAATTGTAGGTAAACTAAAAGGATACAAGCGCAACATAATTGATTTGATGTCCAAAATTTCCCTCCAGGTTGATCTTCTGGAAGAGAGTTCTGAAATGTGTGAAGTTGGTGATGGAGAATACTCCGGTGAAGAAGATGCTGACGCCACTTCTGATCAGTTGACTGGTCAACACGACGACAACCAACAAGCTGATTATTCTGACGAGTGGCTCACCTGTGATGATGAGCAAGACAGTCAAGTTAGCGATGATAATTGCTCGATTGGGTCCAATACTCTGAATGAGGTTTCAGGGGATCGAAAGTCTGCTGCTGGTGCTGCTAAAGGTTATGAAAGTCAATCAGAATCCACTGGGCCTGTCAAAACATCTGCTGTAACTGGAGTCGGTTTACAGGAACTGCTAGAGCTGATCGATAACAAGTTAAAACCCTGTCAAGTAGTAGAAAGGAGTAGCATCTTCAACCGAAAATGGAGACCCCCACGTGGAGAAGAAGATAGCGAGATTGCAGTTGAGCAATAGAATTACAAATTAAAAAACACAGTATAACATTATGCGGAAGAGTAGCGGATATCAGAGGTTGGTGTCCCAACATTTTTATTGATTTTCTGGAAAGAGCAGGGCAACGGGAAGTTTGGATCATAAAGGGTTACTTGGCGTTCCTTGCAACATAAATATTCAATATATGGCATGGATCCACTGCCTTGAATGGGGAAGGAACCAATTTTTGCTACACAATTTTGAGATTTGATCATAATTCTGCGGGGAATGTCATTTCCTGTCATATTTGAACTGCTGCTTCTGTATCATTATCAAGTAGCCATATTTTTTTTGTAAATTCATTCGTAACGTTAAATGGTTTTGTTCATCACTAACATTAGAAAGAAAGTAGTCATATGATCATTTTGAAGAATCTGAAAGTGAAATAAATTCACCAGAAATCCCTACAGGTACACTGACCTTCTTTAAAGTGGTGAAATCTATTGCAATCCCTAACAGTTATTTCCCTTGCTGTAATATCAGATATTATCTTAATAGCATTGTGACAATCTCCACATATTCTCAAGTTCTTCATCACCAATAAAGGAGCAGTGTGCTTCGTCGATAACAGCCCGAATGCAACTGCCAACTTCTCACTGTGATGCCTTACCATCCTCTCCTTCTCTTCTTCTGTCACTTCATCATCTCTAACCGAAACCCATCTCACATCGGGCACGTAGCCAGCACGTTTGATCTTCGTTGACATCTCTTCCCAGAATTCATATATCCTCTTTATCATTGGATGAGATTTGTCTTCTGCCACAAACACATGAATCTTGTTCTCGACCTCAATCCAACTGCACCCTGGCCTTCTCTTCATGCTCTTATCGAGCATATGCTTCTTAACTCTTGCGACTTCTTCCCATCTACGGGCTTTGGCATACACGTGCGAAAGCATAACATATGGGGCTGCATTTGAAGGGTCTAGATGAAGGCACTGGCTGGCAGCTTTCTCTGCTAGCTCCACATTACCATGCGTTCTACATGCACTGAGCAATGATCCCCAAACCATGATGCTTGGATTATATGGCATTGTCTCTACAAGCTTCTCTGCTTCGTCTAGCTTTCCTGCTCGACCCAGAAGGTCAACCATGCACGCATAGTGTTCTACCTCCGGTATCATCTTGAACTTTTCAGTCATCATACACAAGTATCTCTGTCCATCCTCAACTCTCCCAGTATATGCACAAGCAGAAAGGACAGATACAAAGGTTATATTCGTAGGGGCAAAATCTTTCTTGAGCATCTGTTCAAAAAGTAACAACGACTCAGTCCCAAGCCCATGCTGAGCGTAGCCAGCAATCATTGAGTTTAACGACACATTATTATGCTCTGGCATTCTATCAAACAACCTTCTTGCGCCCTGCAAATCCCCACACTTGGAATACATTGCGATCAGGGCATTGTTTACTGAAACTCTGTTAGTCTGAATATCTGATTTGATGACCAATGAGTGCATTTGCCTCCCTTGGGATGGTGACGATAGTTTGGAACATGCACTAATCACACAAACAAAGCTGCAGTCATCGGGGAGGTGGCCTGCACGCTGCATCTGCTTGAAATAACTCACCGCCTCTTCAGAGAACTCATCATAGAGCGAATACCCTGAAATCATTGTATTCCAAAGAACCAGATCATGATCATGCATCTCCTCGAACACCTTTCTGCACTCGAGCATATGACCCGCACATTTTGAGTATAAATCAATCAGACCACTTCCAACATACCTGTGTCGATGAAAGCCTATCTTGATCAAATGGCCATGAAACTGCATCCCACCAAGTAAATCCTCTATGCTCGTAAACGCATTCAAGACACTAGCCAATGAGGAGATGTCAACATACAGTTCCAAATGGATCATTTCTCGATACAATTGAAGTGCCTTCAAGCCTTCTCTGCGCTGTGCGTAGATAACAATCATCGAATTCCAGGACACCTCATCTTGAACCACCCCCATATGGCTAAACACCCTTTCAGCCTCGCGAGAAAATCCATTTCTACCATACCCAGAAATCAAAGCATTACTCACCGAGGCATAGCCATCAAACCCACCCAAAAGAGCCGAACAATGCAACTGCTGGATCAATCCAACATCATCACAAGACGCGGTAATGACTGAAGAAAAGGTGAACCCATCAACGCCCAAACCCGACTCCCGCATACCCGAAAAGAGTTTCAAAGCAGGCAAAGGCTGTCCGCATTCAGCATAGGCGGCGATGAGTGTGTTGTAAGAGATGAGGTCCGGTTCTGGAATTCTATCAAACAGATGGTGTGCAAGATGGGGCATCGATTCTTTAGCATATGCGTCGATCATAAGGTTGAAGGAGAAGACATTGGGGTCAGCGGTGGCGTCGAAGGCGCGGCGAGCGGCGGAGAGACGGCGGCATTTGGAGTAGAGGAGAGTGAAATGGTTGGAAATATAGGTAAGGTGTGGAATGAGAGACTTGATGTATAGTGAGTGTAAGCATTTTCCGGTGGCGAGATCCCTTCGGTCTATGCATGATTTCAAAATTTGGCGGAAATTATTTATAGTCCATGACATCATTTACATCACATTTTTTGGGTCATCTAAATTACTCAACTTCTGCCTCCAATTTATTGAAATTTTTTTTTGGACTTTTGAGTTTGCAAATATAACATTTTTAACTAACTTTATTACAACACCCTTATCAATCTATAATTATTTTTTTGAGGTTTTGAAATAAGAGAACTGGGTCGACCCGGTTCATGCAAAAGCTCAATAGCAAGGGTTGGCTCGACCCGACATTGGACAAATCAACACTAAAACTCGAAAGTCCGACCTGCCTTTGGGGATGTTTTTTACCCCTTATGATCAGCTCGATAATTTTTGGAGTGGCTTGATCGTATTGACAACTCTAGCTCTAGCTCTAGCTATTCACCCAAACTATCAATTATATGCTATATCGATTAAGAATCCGAAAGAAAAGTTGTGTATTACTTCAAGACTTGAAAGATAAAACTATCAATTTAGTAATTAAAATTATTTTCAAAATAATCAAAATACATGGTATTCGGAGTCCTAGTTAAATATTTTCATCTTTCAGGTCTTAGATTGATACATTTTTAGTTCTAAATTGATAAAATTGCTCTATATTACAACTAGCTCAAACTACAAAACACGATCATTTACTCAAATTCATTAGCCCCCAATTGATATCGCATGACAAATAGTCTATATACAAGGTGGGACTCTTACCTACAGTCGATCATTTGAGAAATATCTCAGATTTTTTGGATGGTTAGAAAATTTATAAATAGTGAGTTTAGAATTGGAGATTTAGATTGAAGGGTGAAAAGAGTGGGGTTTTAGGTTTATACTTTTGTCATGCGTCTATGAAGCCCACCAAAATCATGTAAACATAAAGCCCACACTCATTCATAGATAGAGCCCGTAAAAAAAATTTAAATAAAGCTCTAATTAGAACAATTTCAAATTGTAATAATTCATGAACATCAAACCGTTGAATATTTTTATATAAAATAAATAGGTTTCGGATTCGAGACTCACCGCCCGCTCGAGCAGAGGAGCGGCAGGTTTGGTGATTTAATACCCTTTAGGAGGCACATGAACACAGTGGGAAAAGTGACGGGATATTGCTGGCCTTTTGGACTCTATAAATAACTAAATAATACTTTAATTCCACCTAAATAGCTTATAGCTTTAGACCAGAAAAAAAAAAAAAAGAGTATTTTTCATCACTTTTAAGCTGTATTATCACAATCTTAAGTGGCATTTGCTACTTTTATTTTATTTTAATTATTGTATTAATTCCCCCAAACTTCGATTTGGGAAGAAGCTTCGCCATGCTTCCAAAATGGCAGCACTTGTGCGTTTCTAATTTGGTTGGATTCGACAACTAGCTATCATATAATTCCCCTATCTACCAAAAAAAATAAAATAAAACAATTTCCCATGAATTATATAAAAAATTTAAATAATTATATGGTTGAGCTGAGAAAAAACAAAAAAGATGGTGAAAATGTAGTTAGAATTTATTTGGAGCAAATTGAAGCTCATGATATGTTGAGTTCTTTGGGAGCAAGAATGTACGATTTCTCTAAAAATCTTGTCACATTCTTGATATATGCATATATATAGATAGATAGATATAGATGATATCATCACTAGTGGTTCCCTGGGTTGAACATATCTACACCAACACAGCCTCTTAATCATTTATCAAATCCTTAATGCCCCTCTTCTTATGTACAAAATTGTTCCCATTGAGACACTCAATCGTGCTATTTCTTCAGACAACATGACCCCAATCACCTCACCAATGGTCTAGCCTAATTTTGCATCTATTAATTCAATTCGTACAATTTTTCTTTTAATCAAATTGTCACACACACACACACATACACATATAATTAAACGCGTTTGAGAGAGGTTCGTACAAAATTTAAATGACTATACTCATAGATCTCACTATCAAGCAAAGCTGGAATAGTAGTCCCATCTAATATTTAGGATTTGATGGGTGGACCATATATGTAATTTTATTTGTAGAATTTGAGCTATATATATATATAGTTGCATCCTTTGACGTTTGATTTTTCTACACTAGCTAGCTACATGCCTTATTGCTAGCTCTGACAACCAATTTATACGTGTATCGACAAATTCTTTGGTATTCCCTAAATTAAGAAACATGCAAACTCTACAATTTTCTTACATGGGGGACCTCAATTCATGCATAGAAACAAACTTGTTAAGTTTTGGTGAGGTTTTGCTATGTCAAATGAGTTGGCTACCTCTAGAAACTATATATAAACTCCATCCACGATTTAGTTATATACATATATATATATATGTATGTATGGATATAGCTCAATATTCCTCTCAAGATTTAGTACGTCGTTGTTGTATGTGATCAAGAGTTTATACATACATAGAGACATGGTGTATACTCATGAATATTTAAATGTACGAGGCACAGATTAATTAATTTATCCACTCTAGCTAGACATACAAACTATACAATACATTTCATGTTCAATTTTAAAACCTTATCTGTAGTGATGTTTCGAATAATTGACTTGATTAAAAGATTTTATTATATTAAAGTCTGTGCTTTTCAAACGAAAATTACTCCACCGTTTCATTCTATAAAATAGTACGGATTAATATTTATGTTTGAGGAAACACAAAAGAAGAATCAATTTCTTAATTACTTATTATAAATAAAAATAAGTAAGTATTTAATTTTGATTTTAAACTGTCCTTGCCGATCATGATAGAGTCAAATATTCAAAGTTGATTTGATTTTGATAACCCAAAATATTAGATTAATTAAACTCATCACCTAATAATTAAGGCCGACAAAGTCGTAATCCGAGCAGGTGAAATTAGCAACTAGTGGTGCATTAATCGCAAGATATAAATTTTAAATCAAATTATAAGTTTAATTTGTTAGTTTATTTTTAATGTAAATGATCACCCGTTATATTTATTTTGGCATGTATTACTCTTTTTTTAAAAAAAAAAAAGCTTAATTGGCTTACTTTAATCATCAGAGATTAATGATTAGAAGTTTCAGTTCGGTCTCTAATAATTTTATCTTGAAAACGAAAAACAGACTCGAGTTTTCTTTTTCGAGTAGAAGTTTTGTTTTGCTACTAGTAAGACTGTAAAAAGATTCAATTAAATTTTGCTTACTCAGAATATCGAATAATTAATTAATTAAACCAGTAATCTAATTAGTTAAAAAAATAACAAATTGCTCAATTGCATGTGTCATATGAATATCAATAATATGACCGGCCAATCCTTAATTAGTATATTTAAAATTAAATGATTTTTTTCTTGTTTTTGTATTTTAGATGGAAGAAGAGAAAGCAGTGGGTCTTGAACGCGAGCTTTAATTATCTCTTTTATAAAAAGTTAGACAGTGAGACAAATATATATTTGACTAATTAAATCCTAAATATATATTTAACATATATATAAAATAATTAAACTTAAAAAATAAAGCTTCAAAGATTAATTAACAAGCAATTGATCGATCAATTAATTTGATTTCCCCCGATTTTTACTAGTTCAATCGATGAGAATCTTTCAGTTGGGAATTTTCAGCCTTCGTTGCTACTATTTTCAATTCATTCCACCAATATGACTCGAATATTCTTGACATTATTATTTCTCCCTAAGATCCACTAATGTAGATAATTAAGAATCTAGATTCTTCATTTTCAAGTTTTGACTCTTTCTTTCATTTTTCTTTTGATACACGCACGCGCGTGCACCGATACATAGGTTTTGATTCAGGTGAGAACTATAGATATACTATGCACACATGCATGCATAAGTATAGGAATTAATGAATTAATTAAAACAATCAATGGAATTCCATCTGAGCCGAGTTCAAACTTCCCGTTCCACTTATTCATGTTTCATTATTAAATTTATAATTTCAATAATATTTATTATAAAATAAAAATTAATTATATCATAAATGACTGCAGTCAATATTTATATAAAAATGAATTAAAAATTAAAATTTTAATTATGAAACAATCAACCATAATAAAGAATTATTAATTCAAAACTTAAAATTAAATGCTAAAAAATAATTATAAAACCCCTAATGGAGTTTGATGAATCCTAATAAACAATTGTAAAATTATACTAAAGTATAAGAAATTAAAATTGAAGAAAAAATACAAAAAAACTTGCAATTTGAAAGTGTAACATAGAGTGAACCACGTACAGTGCAATACGAAATTTCATGTGCTATAAGGCACCCTAATATATTTGGGGTTAATTTTTCAATTTAGTTTTGTTTTACTAAATTTTAAATATTTTAATTTTTGAATTCATACTCTATTTTTTTAGGATTTATACATTTTAATTTTTAGGGTTTATTTTTGTTTTTAATACTTTAAGGGATTTCGTATATATTTTTAAAGTTTTTTCCCTTCAATTTTTAGGGTTTAGTTTTCAAGTTTTTAATTGGTTTAGATTAATTATTTTTAGGGATAATAAAGAAAATGATCATCCTTCCTTACAAAATGAACTAGCCTGTGTTATGTATATGTTTCAATCCTATATATTGACATAACAATAATTTAAACAATGTAACATTAAATGCGACTCCATTATGCAATAAACGATTTCTTTCGTCATAATATATATTAGTCGTAGTACATGGAAACAATATATATATATATATATATATATATGATTTGCATTAATATCAAAGAACAAATTTCACGCATTCCCTCTGAAGCTTGACTTGAAACATTAATTAAGGGTCAGATTATTGACTAATACGAGAATTAAATATACATATATATACACAAATTAAAGTTGATTAAGAAATCAATTTTGTGCACGACTTTTATAGAAAGTCAACATCGAATTAATTTATTTTTAGTTAGTTAAATTGCATGGAAAGGGATGACTCGAGTTTCCATGCATATTTACGTGCTTGTATGATCAAGTTGCTTAGCAACCGTAGCTTTCATTGACCTTTCCAACTTGCCTTTTTCTGCACACAATAAATCAACTCCATATTCAACTTCTACGCAATATATAACACTCTTCCCGCACTCTTTTTTTCAATCAACTTAATTAAATATTATATAATTTACCAAATCATTACAAACATAATACCCTTCAATTCCCATCTTACAAATTGTCATAAATTTTTCTATTGTCTTTCGAGGACGTAATTAAGTAATATTTAGTAATGAAATGATTATATATGTGAGTTCATTTATTTTATATGCGTTATATACGTACATGTTCATTTCTCATCAAGAAAGAGTTAAAACGTGTTATTGAATCATATATATACATATATATATATATATATATAGGAGTGGGTTCAAATAGGAACCAATTTCCCCGTGAGAACCTAGGAACCAATCAAATTTAAGGATTTTGATTATATGACGGATAAAAAGGTGGTGGCATAGTTGTAAATATGTAAAATTCGAAATATAAGGGGTAATTCCATATTTTTTTTATAAAGTGATGACATTATCCTTTAAAAAATTCCTAAAAACTTTAAATAATCATAACTTACTCGTTTTTTTATCCAATTTACGCAAAAAATATATCAAATTAAAGATTTTTTCATGCTCTTTCATTTAAGATACATAATGCATATGTTTATTTGAGCAAAAATTGATGAAAAATACAAAAAACTTTTTTTCATGTATATTCAACTCGTAACTGTCAGATATTGCTAATATGATATCACAATATTGCTCATATCTTGTGTTTATGTTGCTAACATGAAATTTTTTATGCACGACTTTGAATTTTAAGTTGCTTTCATGAGAAAATAGTTAAAGTATGAGCTATATATAGTTAAGTTCATAAACAATTATAACTTTATCAATGCTTAATATTATTTTGAAAACTTGTAATATTTGAGAATTTAAATCATACTAGCATATCATTATTCACATATTAGCAACATGTTACTAACATATTAGCAAATTATTAGTCACATATTAGCAGTGCGTATAATCTCTAGCATATTAGCAATATGTTGTATTTATGAATGATCATGTTACACAGTATTATTTTAAATGTGGTCCAATGTTATATGTGTGGTGTTTAATACATGTCAATTTAATATTATAATCTTGTCAAGTTAGCAATATGAGTCTACCTCACATTAGCAACATAATCTCTTGATTTTAGCAATATAAATCTCTCATGTTAGCATATTAATACAACGCCATAAAAGATAACGGTTTTAATGTGCTGTCTATTTAATTCCCGGAATTGAGCCCAAAATCCGAAAAAACATAATCTAATTTCTAAATTACGAAAATAACCCCGCCTTCATTAAGTTCTCAAATATTACAAGTTTGCCACCTTACTTTGACTAAATTATTGTCATTAGATCTAATCAAATCTAAAGTTAGGATTGGTTCCTAAGTTCTCATGGGGGATTTAGTTCATATTTGATCATTTCCCTATATATATATATATATATATATATTAAAATATAGGGAGAGAGAGAGAGAGAAATTAATTGCGCACAAAACTCAAACTAGAACCTTGTTTCGTGAAGGATAGAGTAGGGTGTCGTACTACACTCACTAAAATATGTGGCATAATTATTTAATCATACAAACCTACAAAATTAATGTGTGCCATTAACGTTAAACCATAAGATTCCATAACTAAACTTAAATTTATTAATTTCCAAACTATTCTTTATAACTTTAGTAATTCGCATCAGTACAATACCCGTATGTTTACAACCATATCGATAACCGTTGCCCTCACCAACCTTTTTTAAGAGAAAAAATAACCCAAAACTTGGAAATTACGACTATATTAGCTCATTTATGCAAGGTTCTCGATCGTTGTCTTTAAATGACAACAACATTTCTCTTAGCCGTTGTTATTATATTGTGTTGTCTATGTCAGTTTTTCTTGTAGTTGCTGTATCAACACGGGGTACTAATTCGTCAATAACTATATGTGGATTCAATGGTTTTATTGCCACGAATGAAATTCGCAGCTGCTGCCTGATGATGTTCTCTAAATAAACCTCATTTATGTATACATAGAGAAATCAATCGTACGTGATAGGAAAATAATATCTGCACAATAGACTCGAGTGATCATAAGGTGTTGATGAGATTCGAATTTGAAACTTCTTGATCACGGTCCGACTAAGTGGGGCCTACGATTTGGAAGAATAGGGAACAAATGGGACCTAATTAAGTGTGGGGGCGAGAAGTCAGAGTAAGGGATGGAGTCAATGTGGGAGTCATGTTAGATGTCAGCATAAGCAACTCGTCTCTAAACAATCCTCGAGAGGGAGTGATAATCGTCTGTGGTGGGGGCATTTAAACAAGTATTCACATGCCCTAATCACACTTCTCACAACAAGCCACGTGGCCTCCTCTCAATACTCATTTCTATCAAACCAAGGAATTAAGGATTATATATACAAGTTATGTGTGTGTATATATATGTATATATACGTACATTAATATATAGATATATATATATTAGATTAGTAGATACGATATGCAAATTTAGAAATTGTTACCCCATAAATTATGATCGTGTAGCAATTTGAAGTTTAAAAGATATTGGTTGCTTGACTAGGAACTGGCATGTGCTATTGTTTGGAGTCTACATGTGAAAGGAATTGAAGTCCCATATGCCTCAAATTATAATATAATTGCAAATTGCAAATTGCAAAATATGGTCCCCAGCACCAAAGTCAATTGGTTTTTAGTATTAAAAACTCGTTTTCATCAATCATGCATGATCCCATTCTTATTTTTCGAGATATTTGAGAATTTTAATTTATATATGTAAAAGATGTTATGGGACACATGTTAATTTATAATAATATGAACTCACTAAAATATGTATATACGATGTAAACGAGAGTGTATATATACCAAATGAAAAAACTCTTAAGTGTCAAAATGCATGATTTTGACATAATTGATTTTTCTTAGCAGTCTAAATTATTTAAAATGGAAAATATTAGCGTTGGATATGATTTCCAAAATTTGACTACCATTGGATGAGATGTGTCATTTCTTGTCTCTGTAATAATCTAAATCAATTAACAAAAGGTTGAATCAATCAATCAAAGTGTTCACCGTTTCGGAGGCCAACTACACTCATTGGTTGGGTAGAATCGAACATCTTCAAAAACAGATTAAGAATTAATCAAGGTCATTAGCAAACCTCATGCACCTCATGTCTAAAATTTTATTCAACTAATTGTGACCGTCAATTAATCATATCAGATTACCTTAACAAAACCAAAGTAAATAAAAATATAAGTCGTAAACATTTTGTCAAATGCTAACAGTGCCGACATGTCACCCTCTCGATATTTGTTTGGGCAGTTTGATGAAGATTAATTAATACAAGTGACAAACTAATAATCTTTTTGATGAAAGTGATGGAATTTATTAATTAATCGAGCAAACTAGAGATGGTTACATATGTTAACTAAAGGTGAGTTGCCACTGCAGCCCATTTAATATTTACGGCATACACACACACACACACACACACACACACACACACACACACACACACACACACATAAATATACAACACGATTACTGGTATATGAAATATAAACCAACCTTGGTATCGTTTTTGAACATAAAATAATTGGTAGAGAACAAAAGTGCATTTTCTTTTTTGTATTTTTGGTTTGTAACTTTTTTAGTTTTAATCTAAAATAAGTTGACTTGTATATTCCATATCATGAAAATGGAAAAAAAATGAGTTGACTTGGATATTCCATGAAGTCAAAACAACGATGTTAACGATTGATGAGGAATATTCTAAGTTTTAATAAAAGTCCATATTAATAAAGACCCGACCCATTCATTTTTTAGGTGCTGAAAAATACATCAAATATTTGATTTGATTAATTTTTTTAATAATCTAGGTATTTAATTGACAAACGTGTTATTTTGAGATAGATTTTAAAAATCTAAAATAATTTGGGATATAAATTAGTTACCCTAACATTTATAATAATGACATTGCATTTAATTAAGACCTGCTTTTCTAAACTATTAATGTATTTATTTAATAAAAAATTGAATGTTTAATTATTTCATCGTCCGACACTCAATCGGTGAATTGAAAGTACTATCAGAAAACCCATGAAAAAATAATTCAATCATATTCACATTGCGTGGTATTATTACCAGGATCGGTGACCAGAAATTGACTAAAATTTTCCTTTGAGCTAACGACATAAAAGAAAGAAATCCAATTTTATAACTTTTTTAGCCACTTCAATGTGAAACTCGTGAATGCATCGTTCTTCATAAATGATAACTCAATTTAGAATGATTGGCAAATTTAATTATTGATTAAATAATGTTATATTCATAGAGTTGTCGATGAATAACTAGGCTACCCTAAAGAGTACTTAATTGTGGTCTCACTTATCTGATCACACCAACAAAAGAATTCAGTGTAAACATTGAACGATATATATAACAAACGTTTATAAAACTACTGGCCTTTATTTAATTTCACTATATATCGACAAAATTATCCGACAAATGTTGGCCACATAATATATCCCTATTTGTCTATCCCTCAACTTAATATAATTAAAAGATATACATACATATATATATATATATATATAATAATAAAAAAATAAAGATATAAATCATATGATTATTTTTATAATTCATATTAATGTGGTGAGAAATTAATAGTGGTTTTTGTCCTATCTTTTTTTTTTTTGGATGTCGAGGGTAACCCGCAGCAGCTACCGTGGTGTGCACTGGGTAAATACCACCTCTGTGTAATAGCCTGTAAACCTACACAGGACTGGGTAAATCCCACCCCTGTGTAATAGTCTGTTGGGTCGAACTTGAGACCTTTGGCCTCAAGAAACACCACTCCACCACTAGGCCATCCCCACGGGGACTGGTTTTTATCCTATCTTTGGTTTCCAAGTTGTTGTCTAAGGCATGCTTAATTACCCGAAGCCCATCATCGGATAATAATTATGGGTTTCCCTCGTCAAACGAAGAAAAAATTGATCACATTAATAGAGTTAGAGTTAGTTCAGAGTAAAAATTGTTTCCCGAATTGAAAAGGAATTATTCTTATAGCGTATATTAATGAGGCAAAAATAGAATTTACATTTTTAAAGCATGAGATTTAGCATTCAAAACTCACCCACACAATAAATTAATGTATAAAGTCTCACTTATAGTGTAATCTGTTCTATTATTTTAATCCTGTACAGGTGAATTTTTGATCCAATGTCCAATTCCTTATCAATATAAATAAATAGAAATATATGGAGAGTGATGGTGAAAATCATATCACATTATGGTGACAATTCTCAAGACATCTATACCAACACATTGTACATATAGAGTGGTAGCTATTAGTTAACCCATTATCATGGTAAAAGTAGGTTACTATTAATAAGTATAATAACCCTTACTTTTTTTTTGTTGTCGAAGGTAACCCGCAACCGCTACCGAGGTGTGCACTGGGTAAACCCCGTCCCTGTGTAATAGTCTGCAAACTACACAGGGGAGGTAAACCACACTCAGCAAGCCAGGTGTGACAGGCTCACACCTAGTGGTGTTGGTAGGATTCGAACTTGAGACCTTTAGCATCAAAATATCACCACTCCACCACTAGACCATTCTCAAGAGAACTATAATAACTCTCACTACAGTAGGGGTATTGGGGTAATGCCTCAAGTGACACAATAGACTTATTGTGTCACTTTAGACATTACCCCTAGAATAGCATAGTATTTCTCCCCAGGATAGCATATGCTACCTTAGGACTTAGGAGTAATGCCCCGAGTGACATAACCTACGAAAGAAAAGGCATTGCTATATTCATTCAAATCACAAATTGAAATGACAACTTTTACATTGTCACCTCACAAATATTATTCCTTTTTTTACTGTCTTCCTTAAATGTTGTAACCAACATCTCATTTTCTCTAGCTAATAGTACTGTATATCTACAAGTAGGGATGTCAATCATGCAAGTTTCCTTGTTTTCAGATCAGTTTTATTGAGTTGTCAAGTTGGTTCAGACTAATTTAAGCTAGATTTTGATTTGCAGGATGGAAATTCTCGATGTAACTCTACATTAACCCTTTGGTTTTCGAGCTAGCTCGCCGAACCAGTAAATTTACAAAGATAATATATATAAATTTGTCAAGTGATGTCACCTAAATTTCTATTTTTAATAAATAATTAACACTAAATGTAACATACTTACGACTATTTAATTGAATAAATTATTTAAGTTTCAACAATTATATTTTTAGTGTTTAAATTTTTTAATATTTAATTAAAATATAAAGATAAATAAAATAAATATTTTTAGTGTTTTATTTTCTCTGAATATTCGGGTCAATCCATTAATTTAGGATTGGATTGACATCCTTACAACTCAAGTTTTAGAGAAACTAGTATTACCCCCACGCGTTGCGTGGTCATATGAGCGATGTTACCTGAGAACATTAGTGCTCATTCTATGTCTAATTCCATACATAATCTATCTTCTTCTTTTTTGTAATAATTATTCATTTTTAAATAAAATGTATTTCTGTTGTACTATAACAAATTTTAAATACCGAATGAAACAAACATGTGAACATAAAAATTATTTAAAAAAAATTCAATGTTGAGTATGGAAAAAATATAAATTTAGTAAACACGAACATTTTGTAATAGTAATATCTAACTTGTTTTATATAAATAAATATTATTAAATAAGTTACTCATCTTTCCACAAAAACTAATAATAATAACGCTAATAACAATTAGTAACAAATTATGTATACCTATATATATATATAGTCATATTATATATATTTCTTTTAGTTTTAGTTTATTTTTTACTTTAAAAATAGCGAATGTATATATATATGTGTGTATATATATGTGTGTGTGTGTGTGTGTAATTCATAAATTTTTATACAGATTTTTAAGAACATTACAAAGGATTATTTTTTCAACCTGAAGGCCAATCCAATTTCATTAAAGAAAAGAAAATGAATAAAAAATAATCAGCATTAGCCAGAGTGAGTTTCCAATTTTCAGATACTTTCTTTAGGGCTAGGGTTTCTCACTCATTTCTTCCCCAACATCCGCCGCTTCCATCTTGTATCAATTTCTTGTTTATGCAATCAACCTATTTTTTAATTTAATTGAAAATAGTAAGAAGAGTTTTTTTTGGGGGAGAGGGGAACGGAAGAGTAAGAAGATTAAAGACAACATGGAGAGATTATTTGTTATTTTAAAAGAAGAGGATAAAGATTATGTAAAGACATGCAACATTGGCAGAGACACGTTTGGTAACATTTCAAACCAAAAACAGGAGTAGATAATATGTTTTGCTTGAACCTATCTATTTTAAATAATATATTACGTAAATGATCAAATCATAAATCAAATTTACTCCGGATTAAAAAAAATTAGAATGTAAATTGAAATTTACCCAAAATTTTCTAGGTCTCCTTGATTGTTTGAAGCATAGAATGTTAGAGTGATGAAGCCCTCATCATGATCTTCTTCGCTCTTCTATCGGTAATGAATATTTTGAGTATATATGAATTTGACTTTTGATGAGAACTGAAATATATGTATACTATCATCTCTTTTTTCCTAAATTGAATTACTTGGTATGCTATTTAATTTTCTGGAAATCTACAATAATGAGTTTTGGGTAGAGAAAATAGAAGATATATGATTACTATATGAGTGAGATTTGTGATGTCTGCTCTTTTGTGGGTTGAGCTTTCTGTTAATGACTCATCTTCTTGTATCTTCGTGCGACTACACCACCCTATATATCACACACAAAAAAAAACATCCTTATCAAAAATCAATAAATATTAATGCGAAAAATGAAATATTCAACATTTCTTCTGATATTGTGAAATTAAAATTATTCTTTTATGTTGATTTTTTATTTAAATTTATGTAGTCTCATGTTCATGGGAGATGGTTCTGATTTTATATCATTAACCTTTGTGAAGCATCAACTGATCGCAACTTTCAATTCCATATTTGTCTTTAATTGTTGCAACCAAATCACACACTGCATCTTCAAGTCCATATTTTTCTTCAAATGCCTACAAAAAATATATAAAAAAAGAGCATTTATTAATAGTAATATCTAACTTGTTTTGTAAATTTAGTAAACACGAACATTTTGTAATAGTAATATCTAACTTGTTTTATATAAATAAATATTATTAAATAAGTTAAACGAAAAATTCTCTATTCGTTTTTAATATTTTTCTTAAAGTTTAACGAAAAAATCATCCAATATGTTAGTGAATCATCAACTCAAATTCCAGTCAAAACAAACATTGCATAGATGTAAATAAAGCATATAAAAGGTTCCCAGATCATCCATCAAAGATCCTGGTTCCCCCCAAATTAAGCGAAACCGTATATTTATTTTGTTTTGTCCAATGATGGGATTTGCATTATGAATTTTCAAATATCCTTCGTTTGGTAATAAGCGAAACTTATGTAACGCTTTCAATTTCATTAAATGCTTTTAAGGTAGTAAGAGAAATTACTGTATAACATGGGTAATGAGTTTGAGTTTCACTGACGTTTTCAGGTCAAATCTATTTTATATGTTATAGAGGTTCTTTAATTTTAATTTTTGAACATCATTCAAGAGGTTATTATCGTGTCCCTAGCTAGAACATAATAGAGATGATAAATCGCGGTATGTACCACAATGAATCGATGTCAAAAACTTGCATATACATTGCCAACAACAATAAAAAAATTCAAATATAAATTATTGCCCGCAAGGCTTGAATCTTATATTGTGACCATTAGCAAGACAAATAACTATCCCACTCTTATTCTCTTCTTTGTAATTTGTGGGTTATTGTACAAAAATAGAGTTATACTGTGCAGAAATGGACAACGGCCATAATTTTTTAGTTTTTCAAAAAAAAAATCATCAATTTAATATTTGACAATAAATACAAATATATATATATATATGAAATGGTAAAAAACCTAACCGGAAATGGAAAACATTGATATTTTTGTGGCATCATGATCTGGCTTTAACTTTCTTGAATATTTTATGGATTTTTGGGACCAACAATTTCCAAGAAAGAAAATTAGCCAATAGGCCTCCAAATCAGCGGCCAAGGGGTCCACAATATCACCAACTTCTTCTAATTTATTTAATTTTTTAGTGGAAAAAAGTAGCCGATAGTTTCTAATTCGAGATATATCCCTTTTACATGCAAGCTTTCACCATTTGAATATTCACAAGAATACTCGCCATCCTTTATTTCTTAATTCTTCACAAAAAGTAATTAAATTAGCTGTTGTTTTTTTGGGCAACTTTGTTAAACTCAAAATGGGCTTTATGTGTTAAAGTTCACCTACTTATATAGCTGATTTGATTGCGACACTAATACAATCAATTGGCTAAATACTAAGGGCGGAACTCATTGTTTTGGTGTTGCTTTGGGAATATTTTTTAATACGGTTAAGACTCGTTCTAGCTTTCCGCATTTAACAACTTTATTGAGTTATTTATTGCCCCTTTTCCCTTTTATTCTATTGTTATAATCTAGATTACTTGTTATAGTTACCTCCCATCATCGCTTTTGTGACAAATATATCATAAACTAGTAATTAAAATCCATTTCCTTCAAATGTTTCCTGTTGTAGAGAGAGGCTATTTTGTTTTTACTGTAATTTTACCCCATATCATGAATTATGTCATGGTTTACGTATTCATTAGTATGAAATATAATAAATTTTATTATACCTTCTATAATGTTAAGGAAAAATGTGTCTCTCACAGAGAACTTTTATTTGATTACTCTAGCGAGGCTGGTATTGAAATGTAGGGAAAACCGAATCGAGACAATCCAAATTTATTATTGCCGAATTGCGCTGCTTCACGTGAAACATCAAGAGTACTTATATATACACGTTATAGAATATTATTTTAATAAAAATTATATATATTTCTAATCAAAATACAAATCGAGAATATTATATTATAGATTGAATATACAAATTATTTAGATTCACCTTGATACACAATTGATCTGAATTAATTCTACTTAGTTGCATATAAAAATTGCTTGTGGGGGCATTTATAGTATTAGAAGAGGTTGACTTCAAGTTAAAAGGTTGTTAGGCTGTTAGCATCATGAAACAAAATTAATTACATTCAAATTAATTGAAAAAAAAAACGAAGGAAAATATTAGAGAGAGAGAGAGAGAGAGAGAGAAGAGAGAGAGAGAGAGAGAGAGAGAGAGAGAGAGAGAGAGAGTGGCGAACATGAAAGTAAGAGGTGGGCCCAGTTAGCCGGGTAAGATACGGACCAAACCACGGTTGCAGGTCTAGTTTTTACATGGGCTTTGTTTCTCTTTCGCTATTATGTCTTCACTTGTAGGATTTTCTCTGTCGACAAACTCCCTCACCAATATTAAATAATATAGATTATTTTCTACTTTTCTAAAAGGAATTCAAAATTTTCGTTTTCAATAACCTTTTTGCCTTATTTTAATGAACTTTTTAACTTTTCCACAAATAAAAAATAAACAGAAACAACACGCTAGTCGCTGGGTCTCGTCCTGTGTAATTTTTTTTGTCTTGATAATTAAATTCTTGCATTTTATTAGTAAAACTTAACCCTAAAATGATAATTAATGATAATACTGTACATGCAGTCGATACAATTAAACATGAAAGAAAATATATTAATCAACATGCAATGCGTAATATTTTATTATTTTAAGTAGAATATAATGCTCATGCAATTGGTAACAAAAATGTATACATATATATTTAAATTATAACATGTATATAATAATAGGTGAAACTGAGGAATATTATATTCTATATATCCAAATTATATATAGATAGATATATATATATATATATATATATAACTTTCATTTAAGCCAAATTATTTTAAAAAAGAAATAAAATAATGTCTCAAGTAATATTGTGAAAACTATAATTATAGAAATAATTGATCTGATAATCTAATATCCGGTCAGAACATACTGGGCCACCTGATATGCCGATTTCTTTACAACTAAAACTCCTATATATACTCTCTGCATATGCAAAGATAGCAACATCGACATACACATACATTCTCTCTCTAACTCCCTCTACCTCTCTCTCTCTCTCTCTCTCTCTCTCTCTCTCTCTCTAGAATTGCTCATTTCGATCTCTGAATTTCTAGCTAGTAATACTACAGTCGTTATTACACATCATTGGACAATCTGATCAGAGCGCAGCAAAATGACGCTGTCAAAGAAAGCCACCTGTAATTCCCACGGCCAAGATTCTTCCTACTTCCTGGGATGGCAGGAATACGAGAAGAATCCATACGATGAGCTCCGCAATCCCAATGGAATTATTCAGATGGGTCTCGCAGAGAATCAGGTACCTACCTACCTACCTACATTTTTATTCATTCCATATAAATATTTAATATATATATATAGTCTTACTGAATTACGTCTTATTATTTCCGAGATTTAACTTTCTTTTTCTTTTTTAATTATGAATTTTCAGCTCTCTTTCGATCTACTCGAATCATGGTTGGCAGAAAATCCAGATGCTGCCGGCTTCAAGAGAAACGGAGAATCCATTTTCAGAGAGCTCGCTCTCTTTCAAGATTACCACGGCCTTCCCGCTTTCAAGAATGTAAGCATGCACACCATTAATTAATTATTAACTATTTTTTTTAAAATTAATATATACATATAAAGAGAGCTAGTACTCAGTCTGATGTTGAATTGAATATTGTGTTGCAGGCACTCGTACAATTCATGTCAGAAATCCGAGGAAACAAAGTGAAGTTCGATCCAAACAATCTGGTGCTGACGGCCGGCGCCACCTCGGCCAATGAGACTCTCATTTTTTGCCTGGCCGAACCGGGCGAGGCCTTCCTCCTCCCAACACCTTACTATCCCGGGTTCGACCGGGATCTGAAATGGCGAACCGGAGTGGAGATCGTCCCGATTCAGTGCACCAGCTCGAATGGCTTCAAAATCACTGCACCGGCTCTCGAGGAGGCTTATCAGCTAGCCCACAAACGTAATCTCAAAGTTAAGGGCGTATTAGTCACTAATCCTTCCAACCCGCTCGGGATTACCCTCACCCGCAACGAGCTTAATCTCCTCCTCGATTTCATCGACGCTAAAGGCATCCATCTCATCAGCGACGAAATCTACTCGGGCACTGTTTTTAACTCGCCCAACTTCGTTAGTATCATGGAGATTCTCGTCAACCGGAACTACATGAAAACCGAAGTTTGGGACCGGGTTCACATTGTTTACAGTCTGTCCAAAGATTTGGGTCTACCCGGATTCCGGGTCGGTGCGATTTATTCCAACGACGAAATGGTCGTCGCTGCCGCCACCAAAATGTCGAGTTTCGGCCTCATTTCGTCGCAAACGCAATACCTTCTATCGGCCATGCTTTCCGACGAAAAGTTCTCACAGAACTACGTCGTGGAGAACCAGAAGAGGCTGAAGAACCGGCACGAGATGCTGGTGCGGGGGCTGAAAAGCGCGGGAATCTCGTGCCTGAAGAGCAACGCCGGTCTATTCTGCTGGGTAGACATGCGGCATCTGCTGACAAGCAACACCTTCGAAGCAGAGATAGAGCTGTGGAAGAAGATAGTTTACCAAGTCGGGTTGAACATCTCGCCCGGTTCGTCGTGCCATTGCGTCGAACCGGGGTGGTTCCGCGTGTGCTTCGCCAACATGTCCGAAGACACGCTCAACCTCGCCATCCAACGCATTAAATCGTTCGTCGACGACTACGATCTCTCGTTCAGTAGAAACGGCGACGGTTTTTCGCAGAATTCCGGCAAAAATTCGAAGAGAAAGTCCTTCACCAAGTGGGTTTTTCGACTGTCGTTTCACGACCGCGAGCGTGAGCGATAGTCTCGACCACCATCTCATCAATTCATGCCCAAGCCCAACTCAGATTAATTATTTCCACTTTTACTTTTTCTTCTTTTTTTACTCAATATGTTATTATAATATTGAGTTTCAATTCGTATTTATTTTTGGTTCGTGTAGAATTAATTACTGCACTCTGTCCATGTGGACGTGAAGTGAAATGTGGGACATTCATTATTTTGTAAACTTTTGTATTAAATGATCCGATCTTCTCTCATTTTTTAACAATTCTTAATTTAATTACTCCCGTCATGTGACGATGTATGCTATACTAGAATGTCTTCACGATATGATTCTTTTTCATCAATGTTAAATAATTAGATTTGCTGACAAGTGTCCTAGAAATTAATCATGATTAAAGAATTTCCAACTCTTTGGTCAATGATAACGTGACAACGGCGACATTAACGGCAAAAATGGATATTGACGGTGACGCCTCGGCCTCGCCGACGACGCTAGACGTCGGCAGATTTTTCCAGACGTATATTAATTAACCGACAGGTTATTCTATATATGTCTTATTACTTTCTCATATTTAATTTAATTAATTATATTACCCCTGTCCCCTATTATGAAGTTTTGACCTCTACAACTAGGAAAAAAAAATTAAAACTTTCACAACATTATTTTTTAAATTAATTGAATCACATCGTCTATTTTTTCCTTCCTTTATTTTGGTCCGGCTAAAGCCCCAGCCAGCACATTATTTTCAGAACGATCGAGGTCCATATATAATAGTGCTAATAATTAAAATCCTTCCAATTAAGTGTTATTTTTATTTTTCTTCATGAATGGATTTATATATATTCAACGATCACTTGCGCAACAATTAATTACGAAATCTTCTCAAGTTTTATTTATTTATTTTTGATAAAGTAGCTTAATTATGAGTATTTTGAGGCTGGGCAGATTTTGATATTTTGAGGGGTCTTTTAAACAAAATGCAAATGATCAAATTCAATATTACAAAATTTACATGGTATATATTTCATGAATAACAAGAAGCAAAATAATTTGGACTTTTAAAAATGAAATAAATTACCTTTCTCAAAACATTTACCTGCATATAAAGAAAAAACTAAAAATAAATTAACATAATAATTACATACATGAAAATAGAATTTGGTGTCCCTGCCCCTTGGAATGGCCTAGTGATGGAATGGTTTTATCTTGAGGCCAAATGTCTCAAGTTCGAATCCCACCACCAACACCACTAGGTATGAGCCTGTCACACCTGGCCTGTTAAGTGTGGTTTACCTCCCCTATGTTATTTGCAGGCTATTACACAGAGACGAGTTTACCCAGTGCGCACCTCGGTAGTGGCTGCGGGTTACCCTCGACATAAAAAAAAGAATTTGGTGTCTCTGAATATCACAATGATCCATATGCAGCGCACCTTTCGCATGGCCTCCATACGTGTGTGGGCTGTGAGTATTTTTCTAAACTTATATAATCAATTTAATTCGATCATCAAGTGTTAAGTTTATTTTTATTTTTATTTTCGGTCAAAACGCGCGGCTCTCCTTTAATTTGGGATATAGAAAGCTTTATTTCACTCAAAAAAATGTTTAAGTCTCACGTGTGTGGCGCGAGTGGAAAAACAGCAGGCAAATGATGTAGAGAATTCATGTTTTGAACCTCAAGATTAGCCGGGAAAAAAGGCTCACGCGTGGTTAAACAATTTTGGGGGCATTAACCTATTTATTATGAGGCCCTTTAATTCCAAAAATGAAATATAAAACAATAAAAAAATCACCCATTAATTTACTTGTAGATATTCTAAATTTTATAATAAGATATAAAATTATCTTTTAAATTTTACTAAACTATTCTTACTATATTATATATACTAAAAGAGAAATCACCTTTTTGCTCAAAAAAAGAAAAAAAGAAACCACTTCAATTCTTAATTCTCACACAAAACTCAGACATCAGATTTTTCGGAATAAAATCACCAAGTCAAATATTAATTGATCTAAAATAACTTGGTGTCAAACCGTTTGACGAATGTTGACCACTCAAACAGTATACATATGAATCTCGATCTAACATGAGACTCCCCCCTCTTTCTCACATCTTCATGTGTATTTCTTTTCAAAAGTCATCTTTTGGTGTACTCACTGAAGTTTTCTCCACAAAAACCATCACAGGTATACACTTTATTAGTACAATATCAGGATTTAATCTTCATATCTCAATGACTAATTATACCAATTATTGTATATTTATTCTCTTAACTATTAATTTAGACAATGCCATAATATATGGCTCTAACTAAAAACAGAGATAAAAAAAGAAATTGGGTGAAAAAAGAGAGTACATTATATTTAGTATGAAGGTTTTTGAAGAGAAAACGTGAGTAAGAGCGGCAGGGGGCAAAGGGTAGAGTTCCCTGCAAGTAATGTTTTTTATTTTTATTTTAATTTAAAAATGCGAATTAATTAATTAGTTCAACGCCGACTTCATTCTGCTAGAATAAATATTCAAGTTTAATTGACGCGGTTTCCCCCACTACACCAAATCTCCTTTCTTTATAAGGCAACATAATCTTCAAAAAGTTCCATTATTTTTCTCTCATTTAACCATAATGATTACTTTTTTTTTTTCACTACGATTTGTTTCATTCGTCGTTTTTTTAAATACACCTAAGGCCGTCTCAAATATTTAGGGGTCCTTGTGCTCATTTTAAAATTTGGGCTCATAATATTAAAAAAAAACACTTAATTTTAATTTTAGTAATAAATTTCAACATATTAACATATTATAATTATATTTTGACAAGGTAAAATTATATTTTGATGCCTATATTTTGGACACTTTTTCAAAATAGACAACATTTTCAAAATTAATAAAATAGAACCGATTTTTTTAAAAAATTTGCAACTCTAACATTTTATTGGCCCTAAATCCAATGTAATTGATTGTATTTTAATATTTATATTTTCCTAACTGCGTAAAAATATTATCCAATCAAAAACATTAATACAATAAATCACGTACAATTTTTGGGTCGTAAAATTGATTATAAATTAGATTTGTATTTTTTTTTAAAAAAGTGGGTACTATTATATTAATTTTGAAAAAGAACACAAAATGTAGATATTAAAGTGCAATTTACCCTTTTGATAAAAAAGAAAAAAAAAATCAAACTGCTTTATTTATAGTGTTGACATCCCAATATAACCTCAACTTAATGTCAAGAGAGAGATATGAATGGGATATTTAATATTTTTATTTATTAAAAAAAGATACATTATTTCTTTTTTGGGCCCTCTAAATTTTTGGGCCCTGTGCCATAGCGTACTTGGCACACCCACTTGGCCATGCCATGATTAAACACCTTAATTGTTTTTTGAAAAAAAAAAACAAAGAAAGAAAAAACAATTTAATTTGGTGTATGTGAAAAAGAAAAATAACGAAAATAAGGAATATTCAATCAGGTGTACATTTTTTTAAGAATTATTATTTTTCTTCTAAATTTGCTTAATCTCGTCATTTTTCTGCATATACTTGCAGAATTGTTATTTTTTATTATAAACTGGAATGAACAAACTAAAATGCCAACCATCTTTTGCTATTAATGATCGCATAAAAATGTGACCTCAAATATTAGTCCCCGAAGCATAATTATTTGATTTGCTGAACCAATTATATCGCAAGGCATTATTAATTTTTTATTGTATATAATTATAATCAATATCTCTGAGGGTCGTGAACTGGGTGAGGAAACAATGGTTTTTCTGATTCTTTCCATAGTTCTCAAATCAATTTTTTTATATGCGATTTCGCAAAAAAAAATATACTTCAAAATTGCCTCAGAATATTTTAAAATTATCGCTTTATTGGTTTAAGGAAAAATAAAATTATGGTTTAATTAAATGAAATCAACGGTGCGGTTCGAAGGACCTCGGCGCAATTTCAGGCCATTCGATTGTTTAATTTGTAACTAACAAAGAAAAATATTGAGTGTGTAATAAATAGCACATTAACAATCAAGATTCAAGAATAAAACAAATATTATCGCAAGATTTATAGTTTGATGTCTTTAATTATATTTCTCAATTTTTAACAGCCATGCTGTACGATCACTCCTCCACTCCCACAAAACTAATTAATTTTGGTTAAAAAAACTATAATAATATAATGCCAAAATAATACAAGTGGGAAAATAAAGTATTCTTCAACTTATTAATTAAGATATATAGGAGTATATAGTTGTAGTGAATAATTTGTATTTTTATATATGTTTAGCTAATAATTAAACTGCCATATCCTAACTACCTAATTTTGCAAGTATAAAACTACGCAATAATTCACTTGTATTATAATTCAACCGATTAATTATATAAAATATTTGTCATGCATAATCTCATCAACAAAGATATTTTTCAGCATTATTCTCGCACAAATCTAATTCAAGAATTCGGCCGTTACAAGTTGTGATATCAAATTGTAAGTATACATTATTAATCAATGATTTTCCAATCATTAATTGATTATTATCATGATACCCGGACGATATCCTAAGTGATCGGTGGACATGTGATATGAGGGATTTGGTATCCTATAAAATTTGAATTGGGGACCATTAAACTGAAATATAATTGATCAAATTATCAAAATGCATTTAAAATACTCTCAATTTGGCATCATGACTTAATAGTGGGATAGGTAAGCTCGTTGCCAAATATCACGAATTAATTTAAATCATATTAGTATGTTGCATAAAATTTTGCTAGTGTTTACATATAAGTAGGAACGATATACTTAGAATGTAGCATTCTACCATCGATCAATTGTGTAACGGTTGCAACTAGGTATCTTTTGTTACCAAGGGTTGGGAATTTCGGTCACTTCCCATGTTATTTATAGGCCAAATCCATGTGCTTAGAAAATAAATACCTTTAATGATTATTCATGTGATTATTTTATTTATATATCACTTTGTCCCTTTCTCTTCTTTCTATTTTCGATTTCTTATAGTTGTGGCCTTGTGGGGCTTAAATTGAATAGTATAAGTGTTGATGCTCAAGAGCCATAGTGTTCTTAAAAAAAAGAACTTGAAAAAACTACTAAACTAGAAGTACTCCATCCGTCCCATTTTGATAGGCTGATTGGAGTTTTTCGCGAGGATTAAGAAAAATATTGGGAAAGACAATTAATCAAGAAGTTTTCTAATATGCCCCTATTTAATTCTTTGATATTTAATTAATGTCTAATGTAAACATATTAAATAGGGGTATATATTAGTAAATTAACTAAATATATATAGAAACATGCCTATATATCGGGACATACCAAAAAAGAAAACAAGCTTATCAAAGTGGGACAGAGGGAGCATAATATATTAGACCAGTTCAGGTGAAAATTTGTATTGGTGTATTAATTATGATCCAATCTCAACCATTTAATGGGATGATCTAACGTATTGAAAAGGAGGTAACAACTTCATAAATATAGTCGAATTAGTTTGCAAAATACATTGCTAAATTACAACATTTATAATGCTACAAAACAACATATGTGATGCCATTTAATCAAAATCGAAAAGACATGGTGACATTATATTATCGTTATATAGTCATATTATTTTAGAAAATATAATGCTAAAATATAAACACACACATGGTAAAATACAATATTTATAATGCTAATACATAATATACACAACATAATTTATTGTATATACAAAAAATATATTTAATAATCAATCTAATTAATTTAACCGGTTTAACTTGGTTCCTAAGTTAACACTACAGGACTTAGTTCAAATATAGCACATAGATTTTGGTGAAAATGCAAAATTCACCAATTAATTATTATTATTATTATTATTATTATTATTATTATTATTATTATTATTATTATTATTATTATTATTTGCAATCACAATATTTGGAACATTTTGTAATTATAGTATAACCTTGTAATTTTTGCAAATAAAACATCGCATTTAATGATATTTGCAATCACAACATGTTTAATTTTTATCGTCAATTCAATACCCAAATTGAAACTAATATGGGGTACATTTTTTTTTTTTTTTAACATGATTGGACACGTGAAGTATCCTTGTTTAAATTTGGTAAAAAAAAATGTTTGGCTAAAATGGTTATAAAATTAAGCATGTGTTTAACTGCAAAAAAGAAAAAGAAAGATATCGTGTTTTGTTTGCAACAAATCAACAATTATAAGATTAAATTATAATTGCAAATTGAATGAATTATGTGATTTTATAGGGAAAGTGTGTGTGTGTGTATATATATATATATATATATATATTTTTTTTTTTTTTTGACAAGAGATAATCCCAATATATTAATTAAACAACGTCCTCAATCATGCATTGAGGAAAAATAGAGTTTCAAATTACCATGTCATGATATTTAGCACCTGTATATGTTATAACATGGGCTACATTGTTAGAATTGGTATAACAATATTTCAGCAATTTTAATTATACTTGTATTAATTGAACGAGTTTATGACAAATTAAATGATAGATAATTGAATACAAAAACTATTTCCATGAGTATTTCACAAAAAAAAAAAATCATTATTCATTGTCGAATTCTTCTATACAATGGTTGTATATGATTAGCCTAATATCAGACAGACACAGTTCAATGTTAGAGGTTATGTTTTTCAGTATTATAATTTATAAGTGATACATTTTTCAATAAAAAATATAATATAATAGTTATAAAAATGCCATTGCATTTAAAAAAAATTACTCGTACTTTCCAGTCATATAACAATGATAATTTTTTAAAACATTTTTCAGAATAATAAAGTGATAAGATTTATATATCGAAATTGGTATGATATTCTTGTTGCATTCTTTGTGTTTCATTGTATTATACTTTTCAAATTACAAGTTTTTCGTATATATTTTTTATTCAATTTTATTTTTATGCGCCTCGATTTTCTTCAACCGGAACGTGACCCTAAAGAACGACATCTTCCTAGTCGCGCCCCGTGCATTGATTTTCTTTCTCTTGGTCATTTTTTCCCCATTCTTCATTCTTTACATTTTATTCCCCACTCTATTTAACTCCCCCATGGACGAGAATTGAAGGGATTCATTCCATAATTCCACCAAACCTCCACACAATACGAAATCATCTCCACTCACACATTTCAAATATTAGCTAGACATCAAACCCACACTTTAATTAGGATTTCCACCTAGTTAGAGTGAACAAGGAACAATGGCTTGAAGATGGAGCAAAGAGGAGACAAGTGGAAGCAAGGATGGATTCGATGTCCAACTTCCGGGTTATATCAAGTTTCGTTTCTTATTTTTATCTTCATTTTCTTTGAGATAATTTAGTCCTTGCATTATACTATGTTAGGCTAGATTATTTAATATTTTTGGATTGAGATTATTTGGGTATCTATGCATTTCATTTTCTATTGATTTTTTATGACCTTATTTCATTTCTTGTGCTTATGATATATATAGGTGTTGGTTAATTGATCACTAATTGACACTATTTTATTTATTGATTCATAATTTGAGAAATTGATCTCAATAAATGAACCCTAAGCACGAGACATATTTGTCAATAAATTCGAGAGAGAATTGAGGCTTGAAGTGAGGGCTCGGAATCTTAGAAGCTTTTGGTAAGTACATGTGTATTATTCTATCGGAGACTGTGAACCTAACGTGTATCCTACAAACTTGAGTGTCTCGAGAGAGAGCTTAGGATGCATTAGAGATTGTCCTAGTGAAATTTGACACCACAAATTGATATTTAATAGGATTATTAGTACTAAGTACCCGAATAAATTAATCCCGAGAGTACCTTTGCTTCATGTTTTCATCTCCATATATTTTTCTGTTTATTTATTGTTTTCCTTAGTTTAGATTAATTAGCTTTCCGTTTTTTTTTGTCGTCTAGATAATAATTGAGATTCGATGTTGTAGTACATACAATTATTTCTAATTTAGTCTTTGTGGATACGACACTTACTCACCACTATCTACGCAGCCCCATCCTCTTACAGGTTGTGCTAAAAAATGACTGATCAGTACACTATAAATATCAACCACATGAAATTCAATCTAAATTCCTGTTACATATTTTGGGAGTTCAAATTTTGTTGGTAACAATTTGGATTGACAATTATCAAGACATAGAACTACCACATTATTTTTCTTTTTGTCAAGGATAACCCGCAGTCGCTACTGAGGTGCGCACTGGGTAAACTTTGCATCTGTGTAATAGTCTGCAAACCACATAGGAGAAGTTAACCACATTTGACAAGTCAGGTGTGACAGACTCACACCTAGTGGTGTTGGTGGTGTGATTCAAACTTGAGACCTTTGACTTTAAAATAACACCATCCACCACAAGACCATCCTCAAGAGGACTAAAACTACCACATTATTGTCTTCACACTAAGTAAGCTATGCACTAGCTAGTATAAATTATTAACTAAAAAAGAAAGTAGTTGTTCAGATATTTGATGAGATTTCCTCATAATAATTGGATCAATAACTCTGAATTTTTAATGCCGACCATATGCTCTAAATTGTAAATTTATTAAAATATAAATTATCTTCATCATTTCTTCTTTTCGTTTCTTGAAAAAAAAAATCCTATAATATGAGATAATTAGTTTGACTTTAATTCATAGCAAATTAGCAATAGTCTATTAAAGCAATATAAATTAAATTACTCGATCTCTTTCAGTTTAAAAAGAAATAATCTAATTACTTAAGGACTAAGGTATGTGTAATAATAAAAATTGAAGGATAAAATTATAAATACTTTGAAACTCGATAATTCGAGCCCAATATAATTGAACTTGAAAGCTACGTGAGTAATTTGAGATTGCCTCGATCAATATCGAGTTTTTTCTCGCATCAATCTTGCATAGCTCATGAATATGTTCGTTCCATTAACATCCTTACTAAATTTTCAACTGTATATACACTGAAGCAAATTTTTTATTATTTTTTTCATTCCCCGCATCAATCTTTAATTTTTGGGTTCTCCAGAATCAACATAATTCTTGTGTATAGTGCAAAAATGAAGGCAAATAATATGCTAAAAGAGAAGCCTTAAAGAAGGAAAATGTGTCTCTAATTTACAAGCGGACATATTCGTCTCAAACCCGTCATTTAGTAGCGATTAAAAAATAAGAAATAAAAAATAAAGTTAAGACATTTTAAGAGATCGGAAATTCCATCTATATATAGTCCGTCTCTAATTAATAATTAAAAGTAATAATAAAATAAAAACTCGTAACTAAAAAATGAAAACTAAAAACAAAAATTAAGACATTCATATACGAAAAAAAAAACAGTGTCTAATCCGTTGCTGAATAATAAGTTATTTGTTTTTAGCATTTATAGATGAAAATTCGTTTGTTTCTTTCTTTTTCTTTTTTTTTTAATTTAGAGAAGGAAAAGTCCATCATGAATCCGTGTCAAACATAATATATGGTCAATTCATCTGTATTTAGATACGGACTATAGTCTGTCGCTAAATGCTGCCATTAATCATCATATTTCTGTAATGATTTAATGAATACGGGGTGGTCTCTTGTACACAATAGTGTACCATAAACTAGTGTCAGGCGGGCGAGTGTGGCTCACGCGCCCGTCAATATATATATTTTTTTTCTGGGCAGATTTTTTTTTTATTTTCTATTTTGTCCTTTTATTTTCTTATCAAAAATTTATATCCTAGGCTAAAATAAAGTTAGTGAATTCTAAAATTCATTTGATTTAATTTATTTCATAAAATGGAATTAATGAATCTTAAAATTATTCGTAATAGTATTTGTGTTCTTCAATTCGTCAACATATTGATAAATATTAGAAGTTATATTTTTTAGTATTAGAACTTATATTTTTTTTAATTAAAAAAATCATAGTAATAATTACAAAAATATCATAGCTTTTTTTTTTAATCTTTTTTCCGTAGTACTTTCCAATAAAATAAACGTGATACTTCTAAATATTAGAACTGATACGTTTCAATATTAAAAGTGATATTTTTTTCCCGTCTGATATATATAGAGTCATATACATGACTAGTGCATGCAAGACCAATCCTGAACAAAATTTCTGAATCCGTCACTGACGTCATCGATTATCGACATGCTCCATGAGCACAACAATTTTGATAGAGTGGTATGGAGGGTCATGTGGATTTCACATGGAAGGAAAAGAGAACATAGAACACCTGCATAATGTCAATGTGCGAACCTATTAACCTGGTATATATACTGTATATATATTATAAACATGAATGCCCATTTCAATATCATGTCTTGTCTCCATCTATAAATCTTTTATTTAATTTAATATTTAATCAGCCATTACCCCACTCTCCATCCCTTGACATTCAATTTCTTAATTTCAGCAGCCTTTGGACCATCTTCACCAACACCTTCATTAATATATGATCCCTTCACTTGTTTGTTCCATGTGAAATATCATCTATATATGCCATGTCTAACGCTCTCCAATATTCAAATACCATTTTTACTAATTAAACTACTCCCTGATCGTAATATTTCAAAAATATTCAATATTTTGAGTAATTGATGGAGATATCACGATTTGATCTTGATATGATATATATATATATATATGTAGATTATATTTTAGATTCTATTATATATTTCGATGAAGTTATTAATTTTGAATTATATTATAATTAAGAATTATATGTTTCTTGTTTCCCGGCCAAATTGAATAGATATGTCTATATATATATATATATATATATATATATATATATATATAGGATATGGATCATATGAGAACACATGGTTGGTGTGAAAAATGAGAACACATCTCACACCATCCAATTTAATGATCCAATGGTTGAGATTTAAGGTGGCAATTTCGTAAATAATAAGGCAAAAAAAAGGGAGGAGGGCTATTTTCGTCCAAATCCATTAAAATTGATGATGTCAGCAATTAAAAAAAAATCTTAAAAACTTTAATCGACCATAACTTCCTCGTTTTTAATCCAATACACACAAAAAATATATCAAATTAAAGCTCTCTTCATGCTCTTTCATTTAAGATGTCGAAAGACTATGTTTTGATGAAAAAATATGAACGAAAAATAAAAAAGAAATTTTTTTACGCGTGCCCAGGTTGTAAATGCTTTCGTTAGCATATAATAATTCTTCGTCAGCATTATGATAACATATGAACGTATGCTAATGAAGCATTTGTCATATGCTAACATAATATATTCGATGTGCTAATAAAGAATTATCATAATGCTAACATAGTATAAATTTATTAGGGTTTATTAAATCTCAATTATGGTTTATTTAATCTCGATTATGGTTTATTCCATCTAATTATCATTATTCTTATGAAATTTAATTTTTTATTTATAGTTCTGAATTGATTATTATGGTTTATCCTATCCAATTATAATTTATAACGTATGTTGATAGAGTATTGACATATGCTAACATAGTGTATTCGCAATGCTGACGAACCAAAACTATAATGCTAACGTAGTACAAATATATTATTATTATTATGATTTTTTTCAACTCATTTAGGGTTTACCACATCCAATCAATGTTTATTTCATCTAATTAGGTTTATTTCATCCAATTATGATTTTTTCCATTTAATTAGGGTTTATTAAATCGAATTAGGTTTATAATTAATTTTTAGAATATTTTTTTCGCCAACAATATTTGAAAACTTTAATTAGCATAACTATAATGCTTCGTTAGCATAACGATCTGTTATCAAATCCTCCGCGATTTTTATAAGAATTACCAAATTACAGTAATACCCCCGCGTGAAAAACTTTTCAGATATTACAAAATTGACACCGCCTTTTTCATCAAATCTGGACCTTTGATTTTTGATGGATGTGTGGTGTGAGATGTGTTCTCATTTCTCACACAAGGGGTTATTTTTATATAACCCCACCCCTATATATATATATATATATATATATATATATATATATATATATACTTATAATGTCATTACAGGAGTTGAATATTGAATAAAGTTTGTGTTTTTCGTTCAAAATTAAAATAGATATTCCTTGAAAATCATAGAACAAGTCATTGAAGAGAAAAAGAAGAAGAGTTATATATCTTGAAAAGTGCACGAGAAACTTACAAAAGATGAGAGGCAAAAAATAGTGTTCCTAAGCAAAGACAATCCGAGATAAAAAAAAAAAAAAGAAGGGGAAAGCTAGGATAAAAGGAAAAGGACAAAAGTACCCCAATAAATAAAATACATAAAACATAATACATACCTTCTAACAAATGACATGTGCTCTACGGAGTATTTGCAGAATAGGCAGATTATACACGTTTCTATTTGCATAACTAATGATAATTTTACTTCATTTAATTTATAAGTACAAATTAAAAATAAGAAGTGTATTTACCATGCTTACTTCATCTATGTAAAAGTAAGTGTTGATTATAGTTTTCATAGTTCTTTTGAAGGTTTTGTCCATAAATGAAGGCCACATACATGACCGTCCACACCACAATATAGTTTTCTGTTATTTTTTCTCTGCTACAAATATATATTTTTCAATTTTTTTTCTTTCTTCTTATAATCTATTTCCAAAAATTATAAGGTGAAATTACGGTGGAATTATATTACCTTTTTTTTCCCCCTCTCCTTTACACTCGATCGCCTTAACCGTCCAATTTCCAAAAATTATGGTGGAATTACTTTTTTTTTCCCTTTTAATCTTTGAAGGTTAGTGAGAAGATCCCATTTATCCCGGCTGGAATCTCTCAAGAAAGATATAGATTCAATTCCTAACATGTAAATATGTAATTAATCATTACTAAGTATATATATTAACCATGCCATTAAAATTTCATTTGTTTGATCCTCAAAATACAAACTGGAGACTGAATCATTATTAGATTTAGGTTTGTCCGGGATCTAGGTAGCATTTGATTTCCCATGTTCTACTTTTGTTGGCCTTCCTTTTCTTTTTATTTGGGTTGGAATTTGATTATTGTTTAATCCGTCTAAATTAATGAGTTTTAAGCGAATCAAATACTATGCTAATAAATTTAATATCATCACAAAATCACAAAACAATATATCCCATCGATCGAGGAATGAGATCCTCTATTGCACCTTTTGTGTTGCATCTTCTATTACAAACTCGATTTTTTTAGTGTTTTTATACAATTTATTTTTCAATTTCAATTTTCTTGTGTTTTAGTTTTTAGTTATTAGTTGATTATTTGAAAAATTAAATACTAAAAAAATTATAATAAAAACCTAATTGGATAGAGTAAATCCTAAATAATAAGTATAAAATTAAATTAAAGCACACAAGAAATTAAAATCGAAGAAAAAAATAAATAAAATAAAATATACAATAAAAAATACACCACAAAAAGTGCAATATACGATTTGATGTGATCAATGACGTAATTGGCCGGAGTGGTGAAATCATCATGAGACAGTAGTTTGATTTCCACTAAATTTATTCAATTTAATAAATTATGTTAGTACTCATATACAGCGGCCGCATAAACCATCCCAGCCGACACTAAATTTAAGGTTTTAGATATTATTAAAAGGATGTGACATTATAAAGTTTAGGAGAAGTAGAAGGTAACACACCACAACATTAATTTATAAATCTCACAAAGAGTTTAATTAGAACATAAAAAGAAGATAAACCTCCCTAATAAGCTTAAAAGCGCAAGATATATTTTATAATCTGAATGCAAACTTCTTCCAAAGCATTACATTAATTATACTCCCGCTATTTCTATATAAATGTCATTCTAGTCTTTTAATTTTTTTTTAAAAAAATGTCATTCTACAAATTCGAGACATAAAATTCACATTTTCTCACATTTATCCTCATTTAAACCATTCAAACATCTATATTTAACTCATTTAATGCATTCACACGAGGGTGTATAAGGTAATTCAATTAATTTATAAATTTATGTGCATTCATCCAAAATGACATTTAAATGGAAACGGAGGGAGCATGTGTTTTATTGGCAAGACTTGGAATATCGTTCGAGAAGAATCAATGCATTAAAAAAAGAAACATTCACACATCCTAAATCTTGACAATCTGTGAAAGTGTGAGTCAAATATAATGAGGAATTAATGAAGAAATATTATCCAACAAGTATCAACGTATCTGAGAGAAGAAAGTTATCAAGATTACCAAAAATTTGGTTGACTCTTCCAAATTCTCGCATAAAAATAGCATCATCATGTCAAGACTTCACTAAAATTGTCACTAACTCTCTATAAAAAAATTTAGAGTATTATTTTTTAGTTCCTTTTCTTTTTAATTGAAAATTAGACTCTTGTAGCTTTATAACGGAATAAGATTTGAACCATAATTCAATTCCAATTAAAAGCAACTTAATCCATTAAGTTGACTAATAAACCAAAAAAAAAAAAAAACCGGGTAATTATTTTTTTTCTATAAAATTAAATTCAAACAAATTTTTTTGACAATCACTCTAACACATACAAATTGATTCAGCCCAAGATTTTAATTATCTCGAAAAGGAAGTGAAGGCAAGAGTACTTGCATGAATTTTCACAGTGGAATATATATTTGGGCCGAAATATTCCAATGGGCAGAATATGATTTTTGGGCCGAAAAGCCCAATAAGTTTAAGAACAGCCTTTCTAATCTGCAAATGAGGGGTTTTTTATTGCGTTTGTGAAAGGTGACTTTCTAATATAACCCTTGTTAAAATAGACAACACTTTTAACATTGATCATTTAGGTGTCCAAAACACAAATAATCGAAGTAGGAAGTGATAATTATGTGTCTAAAATACAAATAACTTGTATGAGACATAAAATTGAACTAGTACTTTTTTGAACACAAAAATAATTCTTCTGTATTAAAGGTAATATTTTTAATATAAAATGAAGAGAAAAAAAAAAATCGAGTGTGCAAGAAAAATGCAACATAAAAGGTACAATAAACGATTTCATATGTGCCTAAAATGATGCTCAGTTAATTAAGAATACTAGATACGTAAATATGGTTTTGCTCCCAACTCAAGAAACTGAGGAAAAAAAAACTCAAGGAATATAAAAGATATCAATAAGGGAAATTTTTTGTATGAACCTGTCTCCAATGGGTTGAAATCTTCTATTGCACAGTTAGTGTTGCATTCCGTATTGCACACTCGATTTTTTTAATTTTTTTTTCAAATTTTTTTCCTTGATTTCAATTTCTTATGCTTTAGTTTAATTTTACACTTATTATTTAGAATTCATCAAACCCAATTAGGATGCATTGTAAATTTTTATTATTTAATTTAAAATTTTGAGTTATTAATTGATTATTTGAAAAATTAAAGACTAAAAATATATATAAAACCCTAATTGGATAGGATGAACCCTAAATAATAAGTGTAAAATTAAACTAAAGTATAAGAAATTGAGATTAAAGAAAAAAATTGACAAAAAATTTAAAAAATCGAATACACAATACGGAATGCAACACAAAATGTGCAATAGACGATTTCAAATGGTCTCCAATACATTTAGTTGGAAAATAACAGTAGTTCTGTATATAAAAACGGTTAATACCTTAAATAATGATCACTGACTAAAATGCATATATTACGATACAGATAGAGCCAAAACTTCAAATGATGCGAGTTTGGAAATTTGGATGTTATGTTGTATACATACTTTATCTGAAAATTGATGATTAGTGAAAGGAAAAAACAAAACTTCATTGAAGAGTAAAAGAAGAACCTCAAAATAAAATCTGAAAATTAGTATATTGAGTGGAGAAAAACTTATAACATAATTCAGTTTTACAACCTTATATATAAGAGAAGAGCAATTCAGTGTGGCAGGAGCACTGAACCAAAAACTAGAGATAGAAAAATAAAAGTGCTAAACTAAAAATACGATATGATGATCAACCCTAACAAAAGAATAAACTAACAAATTTATTACTCCCCTTCAAGATGGGAATATATGGAGGATAATCCCATCTTGCTCACTAAGGTATGAAATAAAGTAGGTGGGGGAGGTTTGGTAAGAATATCAACAAGCTGGGAATTGGTGGAGACGTGGAGAGGCTGGATTAATCCGGCAAGGAGCTGCTCACGAACAACATGACAATCAAGCTCGATGTGTTTTGTGCGCTTATGAAAAATCGGATTAGAAGCAATGTAGAGACTGGCTTGATTGTCACAGTAGAGAGGTACATGATGGCTGCGGAGAACACCAAATTCTTGGAGCATGGCAACGAGCCAAACGATTTCACAGATTGCATTGAACATAGAACGATATTCCACCTCGGCAGAAGAAGTGAGACAGCAATCTGTTTAGAATCACCAAGGAACATGCAGAAGCCACTGACAGAACTACGTGTATCGGGATCTGCAGCCCAGTTCGCATCAGCAAAAGCAGTGAGTTCCAATGAAAAAGAGCATGGGAAGAAGAGTCTGTGGCCAATGGAGCCCTTAATATATTTGAGAACACGTTGAGCAGCTCTTAGATATGAGTCACAAGGATGAGCCATATATGGGCTCAACTTATTAACAACAAAACTCAAGTCCGGGTGAGTGATACAAAGATAGAGAAACTTATCGATGAGACGTCAGTATAAAAAAGAATATTCCAAATGAACTCCAGAGATTTGAAACAAATAAGTGGGAGAATCCATAGGATTGCTGTAAGTTTTTGCACCAAGTAAACCTGCTTCATCAACCAAGTCAAGAGCATAATTGCGTTGAGAAATGAAAATATCTTGAGCAGAACGAGCTATCTCTAAGCCCATAAAATATTTCAAAGCACCAAAAACGTTGAACTTGAAATGACTGGCTAGAAAAGACTTGAAATCACTAACCAATGATAGATCAATACTACCGATGAGGATGTCATCGACACAGACAACCAAGCATAAAATATGATTGTTAACAGTCTTGATAAAACAAGAGTGATCAAAGGAGAATTTGGTGAAGCCATAGTGAATAAAACTTTTTAAACCACTTGCGGAAGGCTTGCTTCAGCCCATATAAAGATTTGAAAAGTTTACAAATTGGATTCGGGTGTAGAAGCTCCCCTTGAGGAACATAGCCTGACGGCAGAGACGTATAAATATCATCTTCCAAATCACCATGAAGGAAACATTTTTAATATCAAGATAAAACAAATGACATCCCTTAACAACAGCCACGACAAGCAAAACTTTAACAATGACCATTTTGGCAATGAGAGAGAAAGTGTTTAAATAGTCGATACTTGCTTGCTGTGTGAAACCCTTGGCTACAAGTCGTGCCTTGTACCTTTCCACACTACCACCCGCATGAAATTTGGTGTGAAAAACCCATTTACATCCTATAGAATGTTTAATAGGAGGCAAAGAAGCAATTTCCCAAGTCTTATTGGCCTGCAAAGTGATGAGTGCTTGAATTGCACTCATTTGGACTCAATTGCACGCGCTTTTGAGTACTTTTGCTCTATGCTTAAGTTTATATGTTTGTTAATTTTGTTTATTTCGTAGTTTATCTTTAATGTTGTTTAAAGTGGCCAATACATGTTATTTTTGGGTTAGTATGTACAAAACAAAGTTAAAAGGGGATTTCGATCATCAAAAGCCAACAAGACTTGAAAAGTCGAAAAAAACCAAGTATCGGGCTCAGACTCGGCCAAAGGGCGCGACCGTAGGTCGCATTGCAGAGCACCAAACAGAGGCTCGAAATCATTCAGCTCGAGCGCGACCGGCCTCGGGCCGCATTGCAGGCGCCTTCGGGCGCGGTCGCAGGGTAGGCCGTGCCCCAGGGCCTCTGCAATGCGGGCTCCGGGCGCGGCCAGCAGGGCCCGCGTTTTAGCACTTCAGAGACCTGTTTTTATGTGTTCCAAACTCGACCTCCAGGCGCGACCCAGACGAGGTCGCGTTCGGTACTGACGAATCCATTTTTGACTTTTGGCACTCCATTATTGGCCCTCTATATGATATGACAATTGGGGAGTTCAAAGAAGAGATGAACACACACGAAAATCTCTTAAGAACACTCTCCATTTTGGGATTTTTGAAGATCAAGAACATCAAGAGAAGGAGGAAGATCCAACCATCCATTTGAAGATTCAAGCTAAGAGAGTGAAGGAGTTTGTTCTACATTGGGTTTTATCTTCTCATTCACTCTTTTACTTTTGTATTGAGAATGGGTTTTGGATCCTTGTCTTGTATTTTTGATCTTGTTGTAAATATGGTAGGCTAGAGCCCTTAGGGCTCTAGGATGTGGTGAAACAATGTGACTCTTATTCTTGATGAAGGTTAAATATATGTGTAGGGGGTAAATTCTACAACGATAGATCAGAGCCGGATAGACTAAGGCGATGGTAGCCGGAGATGATTAAAGAACAGTAAATGAACCGAAAAATAGTACAATCAACGTAGAATGAAAGCAAAGTCGAAAAGTCGGGCCCCCCTAAAGTGCCGTTAAGGCTGTATTTATACCATCTCTTACAAGGGAGAGTAATAAATGATATTTAATTTGTGTCGTAATTGACGGGATCGTAATATGTGATTGACATGATCCTTTGCGTAATTGTACTCTTTTCTAAATATAACTAAAGATATTTCAACTCCTTTGAGCTACGGTGATCGCTCTTCTTCGTTGACCGTAGCTATCACGCGGCTTCAATTTAGCTTTTGGCCTCAGCGAGGCTGCTGCGAATTTTGGCCTCAACAATAGCTCCTTATTGTGCTTGTTCCTGCAAGTGATAAGTGCAATAATACTGGTAGACAAAATTTCGTCAGGGGTCCGATTTGTCTGAATCATGGAGTGGCCTGAATGGCTTTAATATCGACCACGTGGGTCTTTGGACGATCTTGTGGGTCATTCTTGTTTAATTGAACCCAGTTAGCTAAGCCGGGGGATGGACTCGTAGTCTCGTTCATGTTTAGATTCATCGATCAGTACTCGTGGGTCGATCGGAACGGGATGAATTCGTAATCCGTTCTTGTTTAATTTATTGACCGACACGCGGGTCGATCATAAATTTACTAAGGAAAACTATGATATATATTTATTTAAGGAAAATTTTGCTATATATCGTGGCAGAGAAGGGGGTCGGCTGTGGCGGCTGGGAGTCCTCGACTGTTGTTGGAGTATGGAGCTTGGAAGGAAGTGAATCCTACCACGAGTTCGGCGATCCAACCGACCGAGCAGTGATCGACCGCGGTGGGTTCCGGGCTGATCGTATGAGGAGCTCGACCGCGGCTGGGCAGCGTTCTCGATCGCGGCTGGACGGAATTTCGATCGTGTGCTGGGCCGGGCTCGGCTCGTTGGATTGCTAGGGCTCGATTGTCTATTTATTCAGGCCGATTCTCCTCATCTTAGCAGCGAAATTGTTCTTTCTTATTCCTCTCTCATCCGTCATCGGCCGCTCTCTGCCGCCGCCTTCCGCCGCCGCGCCCGCTTCTGGTAGGTTTCTTTCCTCCTTACAATTCTCTCCGTGTTCTTGTCATTATTCGTTTGGGTAGTATCATGAAAATTTACTTCCTCTTGTGTAGCGATGTCGCCGCTGTCTATTTCTTTGTTCGATGCTTCTGTGCCGCCGTTGCGAACGGTAAATCCTCCTCGCTCCTTCTCCTCCATTATTCGCTTGGTTCAATTTCCATAATTCCGCCTTCAATTTTCTGGGGCTGCGGATATGTGAGATGTGTATGTTTTTTTTTTGGTTCGATTCTTCAGCCGTACTGCCAGTGCCGATTGATCTCTCCTGGATTGCGGAGATAGGTTGATTTGTGGTCATCCTTCATTCTTTCCTCTACTTTTGACAATTTCTTTTACCGTTGAGATGAGTGAGAAGGGCAGCGAGCTGGGGAATGAGTACACTAATGATACGGGATCGGTGGTGAGGTCTGATAAGGGTGTTGAAGGTGAGTCTGTCGGAGCCGACCGTTCCGGGTTAGAGACCGAGTCTGACAGCGAGGTTTTTGCTCGATCGGCTACACACGGCGCTGCAAAAAAAAGAAAGAGTAAGGGTGACAGCGAGAAAAAAATGATGGTGTCGTCTCGACCGCCAGCTCAGATAGATGAAATTCGGGTCTTCGTGAACCAGAAAGTGATCATCGACCTCGAGGAGCGTTTTGATGGCTTCAAGATAAGGATTCCTACTCCTGCTGAGCGGGCTTGTTCTCCGCTGGATGATTGGATGGCCTTTACACTGCTATCTTTGATATCGGGGTTGGACTTCCTCTCCACCCGTATTTCCTGAGCATTATTGGACGGTATGGGTTAGCTCCTGGTCAGATAGCGCCAAATGGTTGGAGCTAGATGGTGGGAATGTATTTATTGTGGCAAAGACTTGGTTTTGGCGAGCCTTCTTTCGAAGATTGGCATGCGGCATACTACATCAGTACTAAGAAGGCTGATCCTTACATCTTCCACTTCTCTTTTCGACCAAACTGGAAGCAAAAAGGGAGCAAGAGTAGCAATAGGAAGTTGCTGGAGGGGCTCACGTCTTCGAACAGTGATTGGAAATCGTCTTTCATTTTTGTTCCTAATGTCGTGGCCGGGCAGACTTATGCTACCACTGCTTTTGTCGAAACTCATTGTGTGTTTATGATTTCATCTCTGTACCGTCTGTATTTTTTTGTTGGATTTCATTTACTCCTTACTAATGGTGTTTTCTTTGTCTCCCCATTTGATGTGCAGCTGTGCCTCCGGTTGCTTCATCTAAGGAGATTTCGGGCAGGATTCTCGCGGCCCTGAAAGTTGTCGATCTCTCATTTGACACTATCGTTGGTAGGAAGAAGAGGTCCGTTTCTGGTGATCCTGGGCGGAATCGAGTTACGGTAATCAACGCTGCTGCCCTTCGTGTCAAGACTAAAATGGTGAAACCATTCGTGGAGCTGGATGGCGCCGATGACGCTCTGTTCGGTTTTATCCGATCATATCAGAGCCCTGGAGGTTCTGCTAGCGGTCCGAAGGAGAAGAAGCAGAAGTTGGCCAGTTCGGCTCCGGTGGTTCCTGTTTCGCTTGGGGTGCCTAAACGGCCGCTCTTCCAACCATTTAGTAGTCCAATTGGCGCGGGCGTGGGTGGCTCTTTGGTTGGTAGTTCGAAACCGGCATGGCTTGCTCCGATGGAGACGAAGCTCGAGAACTTGGCAGTATCGCCCGATTAGCTGGGGTCGTTGCCTGTCGGTGTTTCAGAGACACTCGCCTTTGCTCAACAACAAGCTCTCCTGGTAATGGTTTGGTTGTTTTCGTTAGTAATAATTAATAATAATTAACATCAACAGTAATGATTGTTGTTGAACACTTATCTCCATCTTCGTGCCTAGACCGGGCTAACGGTGAACGAGTGCAAGAAAAGGATTGACGAAGAGTTTATGCAGCTGATTGACCGTTCGACACGCTCGAGCGAAGAGGCAGCTTGTTGGAAGGAAAAGTTTGATCGTCTAAACGGTGAGCATGTGAAGCTGCTCGACCGTGAAGCAGCTCTTCAGAAGGAATTGGATGCCTCCAAGCATTCGGAGACGGCTCTGCGGGTCAAGGTGGACAGTCAGGACGAGCAGCTTGAGGAGTTGAGGGAAAAGGTTGCCGAGCTTCGGGCTGGAATTGGGCTTGATCGGGCGGCAATGTTCAATTCCGAGAGTTGGTCCGGGTTGAGGAAGTGGATGGAGGAGCACTATATTTCCGAGGTGATAGATGATGTCATGACGCACTGTGATGGGGATATCGACAAGTATCGCGGGTGGCTGGAGGATCGGGCGAAGGAGGTTAGCGCCGAGGACGGGACCGCGGAGCCTTCGACCTCTGCTAAAGCTGCTATAGCTCCTTCTTCTACTTAGCCGCCTACTCGATCGGGCTGAGATCGAGTTTATGTTCCATTTTACTTCGTTGGCACTTTGTTATTATTTTTATTATTTTTACTCCTTCGACTGCTGCGTTTGGGAACTTTGTTGTTTTGCCGACTTGATTGAAATTTTTTGTTTTCTTTTTTCGGGCTCGCTCATAGCCTTGTCATTCGTTTTATCTCGTAAGCAACACACAAAAACTGTGTTAGAAAACGCCGAAGGATTTGAGCTAATAATTTAAATAAGGATAGAGGTGGTGGACGTACCTTTGGGGCGCAGGGCCCTCTTCAAGAGAATTGTCAGTAATTGTTTGACGGGAAAGAAAAGGTAAAAGTAATAATAATGAAAAGAAAAGAAAATTAAATAATAGTTTAGTAATGATACTGTTTTAGGTGAGCAATGTTCCAGGTATTCGGCACGTCTATGCCGTCTTCGTTCATGAGTCGGTAGGCTCCGCTGCCTGTTACTTGTGAGATTCGGTAGGGCCCTTCCCATACTGGAGCTAACTTTCCAGCTCCGAGCTCCTTGGTATTCTGGAAGACTCTTCTTATCACTAGGTCGCCAACCTTGAAGCTCCTCAGCCGAACACCCTTGTTGTAGTGTTTGGCTACTGATTGTTGGTAAGTTGCTATCCGCATTGCTGCTTGATCTCTGTGTTCATTTAGTAGGTCGAGGTTGATAGCTAGCTCCTGATTATTGGTTCCCTCGCTTGCCCATTCGACCCTGGGCGATCCCAAATCTACTTCGGTTGGCAGCACCGCCTCTGAGCCGTAAACAAGTGAGAATGGAGTCTCTCCAGTCGAGCTCCTCACCGTAGTTCGATATGACCAAAGTGTTCCGGGCAGCTGCTCCACCCATGCTCCTTTTGCTCGCCCGAGTCTCTTCTTCAAGGTGTTCATGATGCTTTTGTTGGTCGATTCCGCTTGTCCGTTTGCTGCCGGGTACCTCGGGGTCGAGTACCTTATTTTAATCTCCCACTGTTCACAAAAATCTTGAAATTTGTTGCTGATGAATTGGGAGCCGTTGTCTGTAACGATTTCCTTGGGCACTCCGAATCTGCAAATAATATATTTCCATAAAAATGAAGTTACCTCGTTGTCTTTGATCGATGCGTAGGCTTCTGCTTCTACCCATTTTGTGAAGTAGTCAGTTAGGACCAAGAGGTATTTCTTCTGCTGAACTCCTGTGGGCATTGGCCCTACTATGTCCATTCCCCACTTCATAAATGGCCAGGGAATGATGCTGGAGTGCAACTGTTCTGCTGGCCGGTGTGGTATCGGGGCAAATACTTGGCATCTGTTGCATCTTTTAACGTACTCAATTGCATCTTTCCTCATCGTGGGCCAATAGAATCCTGAAGTGAGAGCTCATCTTGCTAAACTTCTGGGCCCGGAATGGTTTCCACATTGTCCTTCATGTAAGTCGATCAGTACTTGCCTTGCCTCTGGTCGATCCACGCAACGCAGGTAGGGGCCGATAAAGGACCTTCTATGTAGCTTGCCTTCAATTAAAGTGAATCGGGCTGCCTTAGCTTTCAACCTTCTAGCTTCTGTCTTGTCTTCAGGCAGTATGTCGCTTAACAAATAATTGAGGATTGGAGTGATCCATGAGTCGGTGCTTATGTCCATTACTGTTGCCTTGGCCGCTTCGGCTTCGGGTGGGTCGGATTTTCTGGTGGCCGGCCACTCGACAAAGACGAGAGGGATGTTCCTTTCTATTGGTCGGTCCATATTTGAGCCCAGATTGGCTAACGCGTCCGCCAGTCTGTTTTCTTCTCGGGCTACATGCTCCACTTTTAGATCTGGGAACTCCTCTCCTGCTTTTTTAGCCAGCTCCAAATATCTTTGCATTCTGCCTTCTCTGGCTTGGAAATCTCTTTTGAATTGGTTTACAATGAGCTGCGAGTCGCTTCTTACTTTGAGGCTCTTGACTCCCAAATCTTTGGCCAGTGACAGGCCGACTAGAAGGGCTTCATACTCCGTTCCGTTATTTGTGGCCTTGAAGCCACACTTTACTGCTCGCTCGATCACGAACCCTTCAGGGGATGTCAACACGATCCCCAATCCACTCCCTCATGCATTGCTGGAACCGTCGACGTGAAGGGTCCAGGATTGCACTGCTGCCTTGTTAACATTGATCGTGTTGATCCTCTCAAATTCCTTATCTGCGAGCTCCTGCTGGTCAACGGAAAAGTCAGCTATAAAATCTGCTAAAATTTGAGATTTGATAGAAGAGCGGGGAAGGAAAGAGATATCTTATTCTCCGAGCTCGACAGCCCACTTAGCCACTCGACCGGTGAGGTCGGATTTGTGAAATATGGTCTTCATTGGGTAGGAGGTGATGACGCTGATTGGGTGAGCCTGGAAGTATGGTTTGAGCTTTCTTGATGCCACCACCAAAGTTAAGGCCAGCTTCTTTAGCTGGGTGTAGCGAGTCTCCGCGTCGAGCATGCTTCTGCTTGTGTAAAATACTGGATGTTGTTTCCCATTCTCCTCCCGTATCAAAACTGCATTCAAAGATTTAGTAGACACAGAAAGGTAAAGAAAGAGGGGTTCACGGGGTACCGGCTTTGAGAGCAGAGGTGGACTTGATAAATATTTTTTAATTTCCTCGAGAGCAGCGGCGCACTCAGGAGTCCATTAAAATGTTTTTTTCTTGGTCAGCGTGTTGAAGAAAGGTCTGCTCTTCTCTGAGTATTTGGAGATAAATCGGCTGAGTGCAGCTAGTCGTCCAGTTAACCTTTGGACATCTTTCACACTCCCTGGCTGCTTAATATTCTGTACTGATCTGATCTGATTTGGGCTTGCTTTGATTTCCCGTTTTGTCACAATGTAGCCGAGAAATTTTCCAGACGTCACGCCGAATGAGCATTTGGCCGGGTTCAGCTTCATGTTATACTTTTTTAGGATCTTGAATGTTTCCGCCAAGTGCCGAATGTGATCAGAGCGATCTACCGACTTCACCAACATATCGTCGATATACACCTCCATCGTTCGGCCTATCAACTCCTTGAACATAGTGTTGACCAGCCTCTGGTACGTTGCGCCGGCGTTCCTGAGACCGAAAGACATCACCAAGCTACAGTAATTACCTCTGGGGGTCATGTATGCAGTACTTTCTATGTCGTCCGGATGCATTGGAATTTGGTTATAGCCGGCGAACGTGTCCATGAAGCTCATGATTTCATGACCTGCAGTAGCGTCAACAAGAGCATCAATATTAGGTAAAGGAAAAGGGTCGCGGGGACAAGTCTCGTTTAAATCGGTGAAGTCCGTGCACATTCGATCCTTGCCGTTCTTCTTCTTTTTCACCAATACTATGTTTGTGAGCCACGTCGGGTACTGTACTTCTCGGACCAAACCATTTTGAAGCAGTTTGTTGTTCTCACTTTCGATGATCTGTTCTTTCTCTGGTGAAAATTTCCTTCTTCGTTGCTTGACTGGCTTGACTGTCGGATCGATGTTCAATCGGTGGCAGCAGACTTCTGGGTCGATGCCAGTCATATCCCTATACGACCATGTGAAATAATCACGGTGATCTATCAGAAAAATTATGAGTTGTGATTTTTGTTCCGGCTCGAGCTGGGAACCAATATAGGTGACACGGTCGGCATGTTCTGGGAAGAGTTGAACTGAAATGAGCTCTTCTAATGTGGGCTCGACGTAGCTCAATCGAGATGATGACACCTCCATTACTCCCCTCCAGGGTCGGTTGTTGGCCGCGACTTCGATGTTCAAACTGTCGGAAGTTGTAGGAGGTGGATCGACCGTGGCCGCCACATCGATCGTGGCAGGAGGAGGATCGACCGTGGCGGAGGCTCCAGCTCCGTCGATCGCAGCCGATGCTGTTTCCGCCTTGCTCGACCGTGGAATTTCCACCTCACTCGACCGTGAGGCTGTTTCCGCAGGTTCCGCCGCCGAGGTCGCTCCAGCTGTCGGGTCAATCTCCACGTGTTCGATCATGTTAACATTTCCCCTTGATTTTCCTGGCAAGCTCGATCGATAACACTCCCTGGAACTAGTCTGATCACCCTTAACGGTCCTAATTCCCCAAGGAGTTGGGAATTTGAGCATCTGGTGGAAGGTGGATGGCACAACTTGGAGATCATGAAGCCAGGGACGGCCAAGGATCACGTTGTACGCTGAAGGTGCGTCGATCACGGTAAACTTAGTTTGCTTGTTTATTCCTTCGATGTAAACTGGTAGTCTGATTTCGCTCACTGAAGACTTTGATTCTCCACTGAAGCCCACCAGAGTGGTGCACCTTTTCACAATGTCATCCTCACTAATTTCCATGTTCCTGACAGTTGACAAGAAGATCACGTTAGCAGAGCTACAATTATCAATTAAAGAACGACGAACAAGACAATTAGCAATAAGGATTGAGATAATGAGAGCATCGTGGTGAGGATGGGCGAGGGTGGAGGCCTCCTCGCTTGAGAAATTTATGTCAACGGGAGGAAGTGGCGTAAGCCTCCTCGGCACGGCTGTGTCTGGTCGGAGCTCTCGGCAATGTTTCTTGGCTGCGTTCCTGGAGATTCCACTAACTTCAGAGCCTCCAGTAATGCAACCCACCGTACGTTGAATTTGGGGAGGGTCCACCAGCTTTGAATCCTTCTCTGCCTGAGCTTCGTCATGTTTAGCCCAATTCTCTTGTCCCTTGCTGGTAAGGAATTTGATCAAATATCCTCTTTTGAGTAGCTCGATCACCTCCAGCCTCAAGGCAACACAATTCTCAGTTGTGTGGTCGTGGTCGCTATAGAACTCGCAGTACAACCGTCGATCTCTTTGTGCGTCTGGAGCTCTCATTTTAGGTGGCCAATGAACCTTACTTCCGAGCTTCTTCAAAACTTCAATGACCTCCGTTGGCTCGATGTTCAAGCTGTACTCAGGAAGTGGGCGTTGCTCGTATCTTCTGGGCCGGTTGATTCTGCCGTAGGGAGTGGCGGATCGATCCCTATCATCCCTCAGGCGGTACGGTCCTGGACGAGCATTTGACCTGTCATTTTTGGCTGATCGGGAGGTGAGATGTGCTTGATCGTCCTCCCATTTAATTTGTGCATGGGCCTTATTTAGGACGTCTTCAAAGGTCTGGCACGGGAACATAGTCAATGTTCTGTATAGGTCTCCGTTCTTCAATAGGCCTTTTCTGAAAGCAGTGATGGCTGTGTCGACGTTGCAGCCTGTGATCAAGATTTTCTCCTTGTTGAAGCGTCCTACATAGCTGCGTAATGTTTCTCCCCGGCCCTGTTCGATCGAATATAGGTCGTCCGACCTCTTTGCTAATCTCCTGCTGCTGGCAAAATGTTGTACGAATTTGTTGTTGAGCTCGGCAAAGCTGTCGATGGAGGCAACTGGGAGGCGAGTGAACCATGTTAGAGCTGCTCCTTCTAGCGTCGAGCCGAAGCTCCTGCACATGCAAATTTCGAGGTCCTCCGAGTTGGTTGATGCCGAATGGATCTTCTGTTTGTAGTGAGCGATATGTTCATCCGGATTGGTAGATCCGTCTTACAGCCTCATGGTTGGAGGAGCGTAACGAGGAGGTAGGGCCACCTGGTTTATCCGGTTCACGAATGGTGAGTCGGCATAACTGTTACGGTCGACTTTTTGTATGTCGGGGGCGACTCTTAGGATTTTGGATATGGCTTCTTGAATCTTAGACAGTCGGGAGTCTAGATCCGATTTGAGCTCTGCCCTGAGCTCATTGATTGGGTCGAACCCTGGCGGGGGTCGATCGGCCATCTCGGTATAGAACGCCCCATTTGTCGTTTGGCTAGTTCCTGCAACATTAATAACAGGGGTTTCAGTAAATGATAATTTTTTAGCCGGAATGAAAGGGATAGAATTTGGCCCCTGATAGCCTGTTCTGTGTCTGATCCCGACACTGACATCTTCATTCACGTCCTGACGTGCGTTCCGGGGATGGAGAGCCTCCTGCTTATCGATTCTGGCTTGAAGCTCTTGGTTGTGCTTCTGCAGAACGCTCATTTGCTCAGCGAACTTGGTCATCTGCTCGTTCTGCTTAGCCATTTGCTCGGTCTGTATCTGGATCTGTCTGGTCAGTTGGAAGAAGATCTCATCGTCTTCTGACGTGGTATGATTTTTCCCGTGCGATGTTCGTGACCGCAACTTGCTGCGGAGATCTGACTCCGGAGGGGTGTCGCGACAGTTGCCGGTATCCTTCAGATTCAGGTCCGGCCTGGAGTATCGTGATCCAGCCATTGTTCCGGTGAACGTCGTATGAAATCGCCTAAAGTCTTAAATCCGGCCGCACGGTGGGCGCCAAATTGTAGGGGTAAATTCTACAACGATAGATCAGAGCTGGATAGACTAAGGCGATGGTAGCCGGAGATGATTAAAGAACAGTAAATGAACCGAAAAATAGTACAATCAACGTAGAATGAAAGCAAAGTCGAAAAGTCGGGCCCCCCTAAAGTGCCGTTAAGGCTGTATTTATACCATCTCTTACAAGGGAGAGTAATAAATGATATTTAATTTGTGTCGTAATTGACGGGATCGTAATATGTGATTGACATGATCCTTTGCGTAATTGTGCTCTTTTCTAAATATAACTAAAGATATTTCAACTCCTTTGAGCTACGGTGATCGCTCCTCTTCGTTGACCGTAGCTATCACGCGGCTTCAATTTAGCTTTTGGCCTCAGCGCGGCTGCTGCGAATTTTGGCCTTAACAATATGTTCATGCTTTGTCAAGGTTTTAATCCATACTTGGTCTTGAATGATGTTGTTTGAATGGCCTCCTTACTAGCATCACATGTATGATTCACTTGTATCTTGCCCATCCCGTGAACATAAGCATGTATGGATTGAATTTATGTACTTGTACTCTTTGTTGAAGTTGAGTATGTGGAAGAAATGGTGACCCCATTGAGCCTTTGGTAGGTGCGACCTTGGAATGTGTTAGAGATAACCATCCTTGTTGCATTCGCAATTTAGGAGATATTCGAGAGATGCTCCTTCTATATTTGTGGTCTTCTTACCTATGAACTTAGCATGATTATGTGTTTAATCCTTGTTGTTGAATTAAGAGAAGTATTGTGAATCCATATCCTAGAGTCTTGTTTAAATCCACCTTTAAATCTCCCTTTTGTTGATTGATTGTTCTTGCTTGCTATTCATATTATTTACTTTTAAGTTGGTGTTTGTGACCCTAGTTCTTGATTTGGTCTTGTGAATGAAACCAACCCCTCACTTAAGCATCGTCTAGATAATCCTTGCATCTAATATTGTGGTACTTGCATTGTCTTATTTGGTTCCTCATTCCCTGTGGATCGACCTCGTTTCATCCTGCCTACAATTATATGCTTGTATACTTGTAAGCATGACACGAGTTTATAAATATTGAAACAATCTTAGAGGAGATAAAAGCTATACCAAGTTTTTGGCGCCGTTGCCGGGGAACACGGAATTAATTTGATAAATGCAATATTGTGATAACGATTGAGTGTATTACTTTAGACAATTTTACTTGTTTTTATTTGAAAGAGTTGTTCTTGATTTGTTTGTCGTTTTTGATAGGAAGTGTATGCACACTCATTCTCAAGAAGAACCACCTATTTCATTGGACTTAGAGATTGAAGCAACGGTTCGACACAACAACACACGTAGACGAAGGATAATGACGGATTTACCTCCACCGGTTCAAGACCCGATGATTGCCCAAATGCAAAGGCAATTGGAGGTGATGCAAGAGCAATTGAGAGCCCAAGAAGAGGCTCACAATAGAAATGTGGAGGCACCAATCCGGAACCTTTTTCAACCCGTCGTTGATCAAGGGGTGGCCAATGGACCACCCATTCAAGCCAACAACTTCGAGTTTAAGACCTCTCTCATACTAATGATCCAACAAAACCAATTCCGAGGGACACCAATGGAGGGTCCACATGAGCATATCTGAAAATTTCTAAATGTTAGTGGACAATGAAGATGAATGGGGTCCCGAATGATGCAATTCGCATCCAACTCTTTCCATTCTCGTTGATCGACAAGGTGGAAACATGGTGGTTGAGCCATGCTCAAGGAACGTTTCAAACTTGGGATCAATTGGTGACAAAGTTTTTACACAAGTTTTTCCCACCCGGAAAAACCCTCCTCAAATTGAAAGGAGATATCACTGTGTTCAAACAATGGGATGAAGAAAGCTTATATGAGGCGTGGGAGCTCTTTAGGGAGATGCTAAGGAAGTGCCCCGGACATGATTTTGGAACCGATCATCAAGTGTATATCTTTTATGGTGGAAGCAAAGACGAAGTGAGAATACTCATGGATGTGGCCGCGGGAGGATCACTCTTAGCAAGAGGACCGGAAGAAGCCTTGAGGATCACTCTTCCTATCTATGAACTTTGCATATATGTGTGTGTAATCTCTTATTGTAGGTCAATATGAGCATTGTGTAGCCATGTCCTAGAGTTTCTCCTCATTTACCATCTTCAAAGCTCTCCCTTGTTTGGTATTGTCTCTTGAGTGCCAATTATATTGATAATTATTGTTGTTTAAGTGCTTATGTCTTTTGTTCTTGTTTGGTAATGTGATTAAGTTAAAACACATCCACTCCTTATTGTTCGTCTAGATATTTCACTCATCTATCGTCATGGTACTTGCATTGTCTAATTTCTATTCCATTTCTCTGTGGATCGATCTCATTTTATTCTTACTACAAATACATGCTTGTGCACTTGTAGGCATTGACACGAGTTAATAAATATTGAAACAAATCTTAGAGGTGAATAAAGTCACTATTAGTAAGCTAAAAACTACCTATCCTATCAATTTTGACAAATTCTCTTGTAGGAAGAGAAACTGAAGCATTTTGAATGGGTGCGGATGAGACAAAAGAAGCTAAAGAACAACACAAATGATGTGTTGCACCCGATTCAAATATTGTAGAAAATAGGAAAATACAATCTGCATATTTGTAAATGAAAAGAAAATATCTGGATTTCTTAATGAGTTCAAAAATCAGTTATGCTCTACAACTAAGAAGATCTTATTTATACAAGATAGCTGCTTAAGTTTCAAGCTAACAATCTATGGCTATTGCATTGCAACTATGATCTAATGGCTCTGAATAAGCACTCCAGTGGTCTATGCTCCCAATAGCTCGGTTGACTGCCACGTGTACTGCATGGTAGTTAGTGCTGATCTTCTTCGTATTTCCTTGCATCGCACCAAGCCATTCTTTCTGCATAATATTCATGCATAGCTGTGAATAAAAGAACATGCAAAGATGAATGCATGCTCATGCATGAAATTATAACTCATGCAAGGTTGATATTCCAACACCCCCCGCAAGCTTAACCACGGTGTATATCACCAAGGGAGAGCTTGGAAAGTAACAATTAAAATTGAGGCCTAGCCAAAGATTTGGTGAAGATGTCTGCAAGCTGCATATTGGATGAGATGAAAGTAGAAAGTATAAACCATTTCTTGTATTGTAGTCTAGCAAAGTGACAATCCAAATCTAAATGTTTGGTTCTCTCGTGAAACACTTGATTCTTGGTGATTTGGATTGCAGCACTGTTATCACACAAAATGGAAATAGGCAAGGTGACTGGAATGTGGAAGTCAGCAAGAATATATGAAAGCCAAAGAAGTTCTATAACTGTATAGCTCAAGCATCTGTATTCGGCTTCAGCAGTGGAAAGTGATACTGTTGTCTGCTTCTTACACTTCCATGACACAAGACACCCTCCTAGAAATATGCAATAACCAGACAAAGATTTTCTTGAATCAATGCAACTGCCCCAGTCTGCATCACAATATGAAGAGATATTGAATCTGAGAGACTGAGTATAATGTATACCAAGGGAAGGGCAACTTTTGAGGTATCTGAGAACATGTAAGGCTGTTTCCCAGTTATGTTTGTGAGGCTTGCTAACAAATTGGCTAAGTTTTTGAATAGCAAATGAAAGGTCAGGTCTAGTAAGGTTTAGATATAAAATTTTCCAATAAGTTTCCTGTAGGAATCAGGAGCAGTAAGAGGATCCCCCGTGCTGGGAAAGGGATAAACCAGGGAGAAGAGGAGTGTGAGCAGGGTTACAACCAAGCATGCCAGTGTGGTGGAGAAGGTCAAGCACATACTTGCGCTGACATAAATAAAATCCAGAGAAAGAATGAGCCACTTCCATGCCAAGAAAGAATTTTGCCTCACCCAAGTCTTTAATAGTAAAAGCATCATGTAGGGAAGATTTAAGAGCACTAATAGCATCAAGAGAGGGGCTGAGCATCAGGATGTCATCTACATAGACAAGAAGAGCAATACATGAAGCAGTTGTACCTCTGGTGAACAAGCAGTGGTCATTCTCACTCTGAATAAAACCAGAAGCAAGAAAAAGCCTGCAGAATTCATTGTTCTACTCTCTGGAGGCCTGTTTTAAACCATAAGCTCTTTTTGAGCTTACACACTTTCCCAGCAGTGTTTCCTTATAAGTCTGGAGGTATCTGCATATAGATTTCATCAATAAGATTGCCATGCAGAAAAGCATTGTTGACATCTGCCTGATGAATATGCCATGAAAATTGTGCAGCAAAAGCAAAGAACAGTCTGACAGTTACAAGTCTTTCAACAGGTGAGAACACTTCATGATAATCTATCTAAAACTCTTGATTGTAGTCCTTGGCTACCAATCTAGCCTTAAAGCATTCTACCTGTCCATCAGAGTGTAATTTGACTTTATATACCCACTTACACCCAATGGTGTGCTTGCCAGGAGGCAATGGTACCAAATCCCAAGTGTAGTTATTCTGAAGAGCAAGAAGCTCATTGTCCATAGCTTCTACCCATTCTGTGAATTGGTAAGTCTCTTTATAGGTTGCAGGTTCATGAAGATTATTCACCTGAGAAAGGAAAGCAGTAAAACTAGGAGTAAGAGAAGAATGAACAAGGAAATGAAGAGTAGGAGATGTAAGAGAGGATTTATGAGCAGAAGAGCAGACATAGTCTTGTAAATAAGATGGAGGGTGACTAATTCTGCACTCCTTCTAAATGTAGGCAAAGTAGAAGGATCAGGTAGAGTAGGAGAGAGTGCAGAATCATAGGTATTAGGAGATGAATTAGAAAAAGTAGAATCTGGAGAAGCAGAAAGAAAAGGTGAGGGAGAAGAGACAGTATCGGTAGGAGTAGTATGTGTTCTGAGTGGTGTATCATGAAGCAGATCAGAGGAAGGTTCAGAAGAAAATGTTGGAGCAAAAGATTCAAAAGGAAGAGTTGGAATTGTATCTAGTTTCAAAGGAAATTGAGAAGGAAAGACCTTTATATCTCTGCCAATAATGACTTTGTGAGTAGCTAGATCATACAATATCAACCCTTTATGTTGGGAGCTAATTCCCAAGAATACATACTCATAACTTCTCTTGTTAAATTTAGAGTGTAGAGAATGTGTGCTAGCCTTATACACCAGACAACCAAAAGGATAAAGACTTTTGTAGTCAGGTAAGTGTCTAAATAATACCTGATATGGGGATTCCCAATTCAGAACAGCTGTAGGTAATCGATTGATCAACCAGGTGGCATGAAGTATTGCATAACTCCAAAATTTTGAAGGAATCTGACTCTGAAATATTAGAGCTCTAGAAACTTGCAGCAAATATTTGTGTTTTCTCTCTACAACACCATTCTGCTGAGGTGTGTAGGGGCAGGATCTCTGGTGGTGAATTTTATTTTTTGCAAACAGCTCATGTATCTGTGTGTTGATAAATTCACTGCCATTGTCAATACGAATGCATTGGATAGAACATTTGAACCTAGTCTTAACCATAACAATAAAGCTCCTTAAAATAGACCAAACCTGTGTTTTGGCCTGGAACAGAATTGTCCAAGTAGATCTAGAGTAATCCTCTACTATAGTAAGAAAGTATGGAGTATTGGAGATATTCTCATCTTTACAGGGGCCCCATATATCCATGTGTATGAGGGAAAACAAGCAAGAGCTGCGCCTATGTAATACTGGAAATGGCTCCCTTTGTTGCTTGGATTTAAAGCAAATTTTGCAAGTCTACAGTTCTTCCAAGTCTTCTGTTCTAAACCTCTTGTTGAATATATTAAGGTGTCTTATTGGGCTGATGGAGGGATGGCCTAGCCTATAGTGAAGATCATGCAAACTATAGTGATTTTGGATAGCATTAACTGAATAAGCTTGCTGTGTTTCAGGTGAAAACACATAAAGTGAGCCCCTCAGGCTACAGATACCAAGTGTGTGATCAGATTTCCTACCTTGTATAAGGCAATGTGAAGCTAAAAATTCCACTTTTCCATCTATGTCCTTGGTAAGTTGTCCCACCGACAACAAGTTGTGAGTGAATGCTGGGGCAAATAAAACATTCTACAATGTAATATCTTTGTTGAACTGAGCAATACCAGTGAGAAAAACCCAAACAATACTACCATCCGGTAGGAATATCTGTACATGATACTTCAGCTTCTTCAGATTCGAAAGTAGATTAATTTGGCTATACATGTGACTACTAGCACCTGAATCAACAATCCAATCATTTCTTTTAATCCATTCATTCACTCCAAAGGCATAGTGACCTGTGTAGTTCATTGTATTAGTCCCTAGATCCACCTCAGCTAGGTTGCCTATGTTCAAATGGTGATCTAAAGTCATTCCTTATTTAAAGGAAGCTGTCATGTGTTTGGCTATCTCAGACTGTATCAATTTAGTAACATCTGGAAAGCTTTCTACCTCATTTTTCAAGCTTAAAACCTTTCCTTGGTGAATCATGTTCCAACTGTTGTTCTTCTATTGTCTGATCTAAAGCACAATGTGCTCTGTCTGAGCCTTTTTCAGCCTTGAATTTTCTGCACCAATCTGGTACTCCTATTAATTCGAAGCAATCCACCTTCAAGTGTCCAATCCCATCATAATGATCACATTTTAACTTGGCTTTCTTCACTCTCGTAAGCCTTTTCTTGTAATATCCACCTTTCTGGCCAAACCTTTGATTAGAATATAAAGCATTGTGATCAGTGGTATCAACAAAGTGTGTAGATACTTTCATTTGCTCCTCAACCTGTAACACCATGGCATAGGCCTGGCTTACAGATGGTAAGGGGTTCAAAGTGAGAATCTGTTGTCTTATTTACCTCAAATCAGTCATTCAAACCCATCAGAAAGCCCATCACATGTTCCTCTTCAAGGTCTCTTGCATTATCTTCCAATGCCTCGCATGTACAAGCTCTAGATATTTTCAATAGTGACAATTCATCCCACAAATTGGTAAGATTATTAAAATACATCATCACAGACTGAGTATTTTGAGCATAGGTGGCAATATCCCTTCTAAGCTTGTAAATGCGTGGTTCATTATTTTTACCAAATCACCTATGAAGTTCTTCCTACAGGCCTCGAGCTGTTTTCATGTTTTGAAATCATCTGGATATTTCTTTAATCATTATCCAGTTAACTACAAGATAATCTACACGTAACCATTGCATGTAGTCTACTGAATCTATTTGAGGTTTTCTTAAAGTTCCATCAACAATACTAAGTTTATTCTTTGAGATTAAACCCCTCTTAACCAATCTAATCCAGTTATGAAAGTTGTACCATCAAATATATCAGCTGTAAGATTCATACCAGGATTTTCATTTGGACTAATATAAAGCACATCATTTGCTAGTACTCTAGTATGACTGGCCTCAATTCTCGAGTACCCAAGCTGCAAGGCTTCCTGGTTTTCTCCATGATTTCCAGCATTACATTACTGCGGCGATAAACTATCATCAGTGTGAGAAACTTCACGGTGATCATCTTTCGTACCGCTAGTTCCAGCCGACATGTTTGGATTTCCATGATTAGAAAACCCTAACTCCCCATCCCTTGCATTACGCCATGAAAAATTCTGATTTTTCTTTGTCATTTTCACAAAATCAATCAGTTAATCTGTAGAGAAATGATCGTATGGAAGAATTTTGGAATCGAACGACTCTAGATACCATGTAGAAAATAGGAAATTGCAATCTTCATATTTGTAAAAAAAGAAAATATCTGGATTTCTTAATGAGTTCAAAAATCAGTTATGTTCTACAACTAAGAAGATCTTATTTATACAAGATAGCTGCTTAAGTTTCAAGCTAACAATCTACGGCTATTACATTGCAACTATGATCTAATGGCTCTGAATAAGCACTCTAGTGGTCCATGCTTCCAATAGCTCGATTGACTGCCACGTGTATTGCATGGTAGTTAGTGCTGCTCTTTTTCGCATTTCCTTGCATCGCACCAAGCCATTCTTGCTGCATAATATTCATGCATAGCTGTGAATAAAAGAACATGCAAAGATGACTGTATGCTCATGCATGCAATTATAACTCATACAAGGTTGATATTCCAACAAATATCCATGATTTTCAATTTAAATTAAATGTGGAAGTTGAGGCTAACATAGGAGACACACTGAGCTTACCACTGAAAGATGATGCAGAAAGATTGTCATGTAAGAAGGGTGGATGAGGGTCAGGAGTGGCAGCAACCGTAGTCTGAAGTTAAGAGCCAAGTAGGGCAATTAACTGCTGGTACTGATGCTGAGATAAAGCTCCAGTAGTTGCATCAACAGACATATTAGTAGGAGAAGAATTTCCAACAGAGATTGGTCCAGTGGTCTGGTTAACATTGTCTCTTTGTTGAGTAGTCTGGTGAACATTGTCTCTTTTTTTATCAATCTTTCCATGAAATTTACCTCTACCGTAACTAGGTGGATATCCATGTATTTAATGGCAAGTATCAATGGTATGATAGGATTTACCACAATGGGAACAAACATGTTTACTCTTATCCTTTTGAGATTTTCCAAAGTTTTGTTGAGCATGAGTAGCATTCACAAAGCTCTGCTTACTCACCACAGGGTTATACCTAACAAAATTATCGTTCCCTATCAATTGTTCACATTCCTCTTGGATGACAATAGGGAAAACTTTTGAAATAACAGACAAAGGGTTCATACTCAAGATTTGGCTTCGTATTTGAAAGAATAACTCATTCAAACCTACTAGAAAATGCATAACATAATCATTTTATTGATATTCATGACATTTTCCACAAGCAGTAGGTTGATAATCTCTCAGTTCATCCTAGATGATGCGAAACTTAGTAAAATACCCATTAACATCTAGATTGCCTTGCCTTAATAACATCAGTTGTTGTTTTAATTCAAAGATGCGAGGATCATTACCTTGAGAGAATTGATCATATAGATAATCTCAAATCTCCTTCGCTGTGTCGAAATACAACAACTACTCGAAATTTCTAAGCTAATGATTGTGCTGAGCCAAGTAACCACCATACTGTTGCATCGCTCCCATACGCCAAGAAGAAGATCAGTGACTTCAGGTTGAGCTATGGATCCATCAATAAGTGGAATTTTGTTTCGTGCTTTCAAGGCAATGAGAACAGATCTACTCCATTTATGATAATTATAGCCAACCAAGGTTCTGTAACAAGAATCAACCCAGGTGTGTCACCACACTACAAAAAGAATGGACTACTGGAATCATCCAGCTGGATAATGTGTTGTTTGTTGTTGTTACCTCGAATCATGAAGAAAGAACAACGAAAAATAAAGAGCGCAAGTGATTATGCTCTGGTATCATGAAAGGAAAAACAAAACTCCATTGACGAGTGAAAGAAGAACCTCGAAATAAAATCTGAAAATTAGTATATTGAGTGGAGAAAAAGTTATAACAGAATTTAACTTTACAACCTTTTATGCTGGAGAAGAGCAATTCAGTGTGGCAGGAGCACTGAACAAAAACTAAAGATAGAAAAATAAAAGTGCTAAACTAAAAATACAATATGTTGATTAACCCTAATAAAAGAATAAACTAACAACTTTATTAATTAGAGCATGACGGGCATGAAGAGACGAGCAAGATGGCGGCTTGAACACAAGACTCACATCATGACTTGAAAATTTTGGGCTTGTCGAATATTATCTAAATTTTCTTAAAGAAATGTTGGCTTAATTAGTTGCTTATGCGTTGACGAATTTACAACTTTGTGAAAGTTTGATGATTATTTTAACAATATTTAATAATATTCCATAAAAAAAATAAAGATGCATTGCGCTTTGTAAATTAAGGATGAGAAAAAATTTGGCGACTCTTACATTATGGCAAAATACGAAACATTGCACAAGAGATGTTCGAAATTAAATAGTTAAGAATCTCTGAATTTGAGGAAGAAAGATAAATATATATGGTACGTCGCATTATTTACTTTTCTGAATTCTGATGCAATTTATCATGCTTTCAGTTTAAAAGAGAACCAATAATTGACTTGCCCAAAAAAATTAAAATTAATAAATCGTTTTATATAATCTCAATTTTTCTTGTATGAGCGGGCACACGCACTCATTAATATGCCTTTTCGAACATCAAATTGCATTATGGCGCCATTCCCACCCTTTTCATTTCATGTGTTTCCCAAAGACTTGGATCGGGATTTCTATTTCAATCTCGTATTTCATCACGAGGGCAAGCCCGGTGTTTAAGTGGGAATTAATTAACGAAGACAAAGGGAGGGACATGCCACTGAGGAATTGAAAACTTTAACATGTTGATATAGTTAGGTTTTTTTATCATATATTAAAAATTTGAGAGACATTATTAATCCTTGTCTGTAGTGATGAAATTAAAACAGCTTTTCTCTTTACTTAACAGTAAGTTTCCTAGATAATAATAAACCACATACCGCCATTTTTGGATGCTCAACTTTGCAAACACCTCACAAGTTGTGGCCAAAACGTCAAACGCGTCCTTTTCTACTTTATTTTCAATGATTTTTCATCACAAGAATTATATATACTACTTTTATTTGTCTAAACAAAATTCGTACATACACTCTTTGAACACGGGGATGATCTTAGTTTTGTAATTAAGTGCGTGGTTCACGTTTGTCCTAGTACGTACAAGGCCTTTTAGAGATCGGAAGTCTAAAAATAGCATTATTCACATTTTAACACACTAAGTTATGATTCACAAGTGATCCATCCTTTATACATACATACATATATATAGGGGCATCCATAAATATCCAACAATATGGCTGAAAATCAAATCAAATAGTTTGATATTCGACTCATGTTCATTTGTTAAAAGTTCGTTTGAATTCGATTCGATAGCATATCAAACTAACAACCTTGAGCATAATTTTTTGTTTGATAAATTTAAAGATCAATATCATTTCAAACAAGCTAGTTTAAATAAGTGTATCTTCGAGTTCATGCTCAACTCATTTATGGTCTTTCCCAACATTACATATAGCCTTGTCAATTTAACAAAATATATAATTGAAGGTTACAGTCATATAATAGTGAAAAAGCGTGAATTTGAAAAACTGCACCATATTTGTATCTGGAAAAATACATGATCAAGAAATTATGGAGCTATAATTAGAGCTAGAACATAGTGTTTTTATTTAAAAAAGAAATGAATAAATTTGAAGGATCGGATTTGATCTGTTGGATAATACAACGACGACAACACGTACAATAAAATTCCGCAATTACTGTGAAAAACCTAGCTAGTAACCTAGGCAGGCTCATCAAATAAAATAATTAATATATCATGTCCAAAACCAGCTCACATCTTCCATTGAAGAAGAAGTAACGGCGGCGGTGTTGAGTTGAGGCATGTCACCATACCATATTCCCTCTTGTAGTTGCAGCGATGGAATATTGATCAATGAATTAATCGTGCATGCTGAATTTTCCCATACACTTTGATGTTGGAAATTAGCTTCTCCATGATTAATGTTGTGTTGAGGAAGATAATTACAATAACCAGAATTTGCAACCAGCTGAGGCGGCATGATCAGAGCTTGATGATCGGCGAGGGAGAAATCCAAAGTCGGCGGCGGCCTTTGCTTGCCCAAGAAGAGCTTCTTCTTCAGCCTCGTATTCCAGTAATTCTTTATGTCGTTGTCTGTTCTTCCAGGTAACTGGGCCGCGATAATAGACCATCTAAATATACTAAATTAAATTATATTTCCACAAAATTAATTGAGAGAGAGAGAGAGAGAGAGAGAGGACCTGCTTCCGATGGTGAGATAGAGGGTGCAGATTAAGTTATCTTCATCTTCAGTAAAACCGCCATGCTTGATGTTAGGCCTCAGATAGTTGAGCCATCTAAGCCGACAACTCTTTCCGCATCTCTTCAAACCTGATATATATATTACATAATTAATACACATGTTAATTACTCCTACACTACACAAATTAATTAATGAATATGATCTCAAATTAGGGTGGTATAGCTAGTATCAAACGATGACCTATTTTATGGGGAAGGGCGATCCAGTTGCCGCCGGTGCCGTGCTTTTGGATGTGAGATTTGAGCGTGGCGTCCTCTTCCGGCGACCATGGCCCTTTCTTCACGGTGGCTTTGTCGCAGCAGGGAGCTCTTCCCATCACTCTACCAAATTAATCACTTTCTCTTAATTTGCTAATTTCACTTTAATTCCTCTCAATCATACACACACACACACACAATATGTTGTAATAATTAAGAGTGTATAGTTGTGGAACTCTCTCCGTTGTCTTCATATATATATACATGCACATTCTTTGCGTTTCTTATTAATTAATATTACATTTAACTCCTTAATACCAATATTTTATTTGATATGTGTGGACTTATATATAAAATTCTAGAATGCATTTTGTAATTAATTACTAACTCGTATAATTCCTTAAGTATGCATTTATATGATATTAATTAATTATCAACATGCATTGACAAATGAAAATATATGGTGCACCTGTAAAGTTAGCGCAAGATGGAGCTTATTATATTTTTAATGGGCTGAGAATTTCATTCAGGGCTCAATTGCTAGACATGATATAACATAACGTATGATAACTATGATTAGGATGTCTTTGATATATTAGGTATTAATATTATGTTTGCTTCAATGTATTAAAATATTTATAAAATATATACATATATAATCTACTATTTGGTTGGAAGTATTAAATTTCCCATATAATTATAATTCCAAAAATACCCTCTTATATTAGGTAAGAAATAATTTATTATTAGACATTAATTAATATGAAGTGGGACAATTTATTTCAATAATTATAATAATGATCTTTTGTATTACACACCAGGAGGTAGGATAAAAAATCCTACTGAATCCTATAGATCTTTGTTAAAAATATTAAGCCTTATTTAATAAAAGACTTGGAACTTTGAACCAAACAAGAATCGTAAATATCTATAAACCTCTTATCACCTTAACAAACAACGAGCCCTCAAGATTTGACTATACACACTGCCGAATTGAATGTACATAAGCTAGCGCGCGCACTAACCATATTAAGTTGTAATATTTACTTGAAAAGTCAATCGGAGAGAGGAGAACTCTTCTATAGTTCATTAATTATGACGAACCTCTTTAAAATTTTTTATATTTCAATTACTTTAATCCTTTAATGTTTTCTATTTCAAATAATTAATATTGATAATTTATATATCACAAAACCTTGTGCACAACAGGTCAAAACTTAGATTCAATTTTTGATTTATTTGAGATAAATTTTTAGAAACACTCTAGTTATGAGACGACATGATGTTGTCGCATATTTTTAAGTGATAACAAGGTCGTCACAAAGATATTATTAGAGATGACATGTAGTAGAGATGATATATCGTTATTTAAGTATATTATAAGCAGCGGCGGAGCCAGACATTTTAGGGTGGAGGATCGAACTTATCATAAGATTCATAACTATATATGTATATAAATTCAGAAGCAGATTTCTAAAAACAAAAGTAGAATTAAATAAGAACATTTAATGTTTAGATAACAAAAGATAAAGTACAATCATCTCATAACATGTCTCTTCTATTCTTCATACTTTGAAATCGCTGCATAATAGCTTCATTGGTGACATTTACAAACACATCCTTCTCGATGTATGGAACTAAACAATTATTCAATAATTTATCTCCCATATGATTGCGTAGAGAGCTTTTGATGATCTTCATTGCTGAAAAAGCCCGCTCTACTGTTGCTGTAGCAATTGGTAAAACCAAACACAACTTCACCAGCAAATAAACCAAAGGAAAAACTTCATGTTTTCTTGTCGAAACCATCTTCTGAGCAAGACCTCCGATTCCTGATATGTTAGAGAACATTTCATCCATGCGCACATCAAAAATAAAATTCTCTAGTTGACTTTCAAGATGATACAAAGTCGCTTCAGGAAAGTCAGATGGATAAAACCTTGCAAGATGAACTAGCTTCTTGATGTCAAATGCAGAAAATGAATCTCTCGGATCAAAGCATGTCATGCATAAAAGTAATTCCGTGTTGACCTCATCAAAACGCTGATTTAACTCCACAACTTGCATGTCAATTACAGAATAAAATAGCTCATCACGATAATGATGGAGATTTATCATTTTTTCAGTTCTGCGCCTTCCTCTTCCATAAGTCTGACTTCCATTGAATCCAAGCCCGGTATGATCCTGAGGGCTTTTTCCTTTGGAAAGAATTTCATCCAGTTGGGATGATCCAGAGTTCATCATTTTGACAAGCTTTTTTAGATGTTGAAGTTCACCTGTTTGAGCATTAGTATTGTTTCTGGATTGCAACAGTTCATTTTGCAACTCATTGAGGTGAGTAGATAGATTATCTCTTTCTTTTAAGAGATTGGAATTCTCTTTCAGCAGGTCTTCATTGACTTTAACCACCATGATCCAACTGGAATGCAGCTTTTTATATGCATCCATAGCTGATTCCTCTCAGTAAATTCTTCATCATCACTGCATTTAGAAGTTTTCTTAACCTCATTGTCAGGAACAGATGCAGGCACAGATTCTTTGATAGAGTGTGTCATGAAAGTAATATGATTGCTTACACATTCTTCATCACTTCCACTATTATCAGGATCATCGTTTTCACTTAAGGTAGAACACATAGATGATCGTCGTTAGCACACTCGGCTTGATAGTGACCATAACCACCACATTCTCTACACTTCACTTCCTTATGTATGTCTTCATTTGACTCTTCATCCTTGGTTCTTCGAGGTTTAGAAAACCTGTTCTTGCCAGCATTATTTTGAGAAGATTTCTCATAACGTTTTGCAAACTTTGAAAAATTCTTTGACAGTATCGCAATTGACTCTGCAAGGTCAGCTTTGTCAGGAACATTGTTGGGAACATCAGCACTAGAACTAGCCTGAAAAGCAATGCTTTTCTTCTGCACAGTTTCTTCTTCTGTCAGGCCCATTTCAAAAGTTCGCAACGACCCCATCAGTTCTTGTAGCTTTATCTTACTCACGTCTTTGGTTACTTTAATAGCCGTGACTTTGTAGGCAAATCTTTTGGGCAGGGAGCGAAGAACTTTTCGGACAAGTTTTTCTTCAGATATGGCATCTGCAAGAGCAAAGCTTTCATTTGCAATGTCACAAATCTTGGTATTGAAATCAGCAAGTTTTTCAGCCTCGACCATCCGAAGATTCTCGAATCTGGTGGTAAGTAATTGCATCTGTGAGGCACGAACACTGCTTGTTCCTTCATAAGTGGTCTGTAGTATGTCCCAGGCATCCTTAGCTTTGTCACGAGTGGAGATAAGTTTGAAGACATTCATGTCGACAGCCGAGAAGATAACATTCATGGTTTTTGCATTCAGCCCCATTACTTGGTAGTCATCATTGTCCCATTCTTCTTCCCATAAATTCATCTTTCATATCTAGCACAATTATATCATTCGTGCTACAAAACATTGAAACTTCAGATAACAAAGTGTCCCAACCGCCATCTCTCATTACTTGTAAACGTATTTTAGATACATTAACAGGCTTCATCGCGTTAACTATATCCTGATCCTTTCTTTGTAAGACCTGCGAGAGTTCGTGTGTGATCCCCAATAATTGCTTCATAAGATGCAGCACGAAGACAAACTCAAAACGATTTATAACATTCAATAAATCAATGGCTTCAGCCCGCTGTGAGTCGTCATTACCATTCTCCCTAACATACTCAAGAACATCTACAACTGAAGAAAACAAAAGCATCAAGTTAATAAGAGTACTATAATGAGAACTCCAACGAGTATCTCCTGGCCGCTTCAATGCAGTTTCTTGGTTCAGTCCTCTTCCCGTCTTAACTTCATCATTTGCAATGCAGATAATGATTTTCTTTCTTTCGCTCTCCCGTAGCATATCTCTGCGCTTGCACGAGCCACCAACAACATTACATAAATGGTTGACAGTATTAAAAAAAGATCCAATGCTTGTATGTTTTTTAGCAATAGCAACAATTGTGAGTTGAAGCTGATGAGCAAAGCAATGGACGTAATAAGCATTCGAATTTCTCTTGAGTATCAAATTTTTTAGTCCATTGAATTCACCTCTCATGTTGCTTGCACCATCATACCCTTGACCCCTCAAACTTGAAATGCTTAAGCCATGTGTAGAGAATAAAGAATCAATACCCTTCTCAAGAGAGATTGCAGCTGTGTCACTAACATTAACCAGGCCAAGAAAACGTTCAATGACATATCCGTGCTTATTTACATAGCGTAAAACAACCCCCATCTGCTCTTTGACAGATATATCTCGACACTCATCAACCAATATAGAGAAAAAGTCAGTTCCAATATCCAAAATGATAGCTTTTGTTGTCTCAAACGCAGCTGCATTAATAATGTCTTTTTGAATTTCAGGTGATATGAGCTTGAGGTTATCGGGAGCATTTTTCAGCACAACATTGGATATTTCTTCATTGCAGGTGGCAAGCACTTTCAAAAGTTCGAGAAAGTTTCCTTGATTTAAGGATTCTTCTGACTCATTGTGTCCTCGAAATGCTAATCCTTGCATAACAAGGTAGCGGAGACTAATAACCGTTGCATTTAGTCTACAATGATAATTAGTCTTAGATCATTTCGATGCTTTCTCAATAGACTGTTCAATGTGTCGAGCTTGCTTCATCAAGTCTTGACATGCCATTCTGCACTTATTATGACCACTATTGTGGTCTCCAACGTTATCTCTCAATCTAGCTTTCTTGCGCCACGAAGAAAATCCTTCAGATACAAAAGAATCCTGACCGTTTCCATTGAGTCTTGAAAAAAGATAACAATATAGACAGAAAGCTGCATCTTTTTCAACACTATACTCCAACCAATCCTTGAACTCATCAAACCAAGATGAAACAAACTTACGTGGCCAACCCAAATTGATTCTATGAGGAAAATCATGCTCATATGGTTGACACGGACCTTTTAGCAAGTAAGCTCTACGAACCTTTTCTATAGAGTTTGGAGGATAGCTCATTATATTAGGTCGTAGTCCTGGATCACTTGGAAGATTTTCTACATCAACATCATTGTTCTTTTCCTTCAATGAATCTTGAAACATAGGTCTATCAATTGACGGAGCTGAGACCTTCACAGTAGAAGACATTAGCTTCATAAAACTATCCATTGATCTAAGAAATAATGAAAATAAAGTTAATCAATAACCATATTATTTATTGTGCTAACTGCAAGAACTTCAAATTAAGCAAATAAATGCTACATAAATTTACAAACGCAATAGTAAACTCAATTCTAAAGCCACTCCAATTTAGAATTGCTAAAACACATATTTACAAATTATAACAAAGTTAGCCGAGCGAGTTCAGCCACCATATCTCGATTCTTTGAGAGTTCAATGCTTTCTCAAGGTACAGTCCCGAGGACAGACTCACCATAAAGCAAGAAATTAAAGCATCTGATCACTCAGAAACATCAGCTATCACGGGGGCAAGCTATTAAAAATTTAAGATGCTTTATAACTTCCACAGCAATTCCCAAAATCAATATATCCAACCATTGCTGAAGAACAATACTAAAGAGGTAGAGTAACTTAAGCAACACAGAACTTTCCGATTAAAAAATTTGAAAAGGCATAACATAAGACGTTAGTTCGAGTTTTTTCCCACAAACAGCTTATAGGCAGAATTTCAACTCTAAATATGCAGCAACCCCAAACCCAAATTTAATCAGATATGCTGCAGCAAATCCAAATAAAACTAATTACCTCTGAACTTTCTTCATTTTTGCTGCAAGTCTCTAGACTCCAAGAACCCCCAAATTTTCTGAAGTTGCGTCTGTAGAGAGGGTTGAAGTAAATTCAGAAATTCGAAATCAAAAATAATAAAAATAAAATGTGGAAGGAAAAGGGGAAGAAAATCTCACCGAAATCTCGCCGGCAAATAGGTGCAATTGAGATTTAAGATGGTGTAGCCTGTAGTAGGAAGACAGGAAGTATTTGATTAATTGATTTGGGACTTTTTGAGAATTGAGATGTTGTCGCCAAATAACCTGGAAAACTTGCTGTGAATTATATTTTTTTATTTATTTAATTATTTTAATTAAAATTGTGAAATTACTAATATACCCCTATCTTTTTGGGGGTCCATGGACCCCCCAGGACCCATGCTCCCTCCGCCACTGATTATAAGTGATGACATTTATCGTCTCTAATAATATATATATATATATATATTATCTCTAAAGATCATTTTTGTTGTAGTGTGTGGAAGCCACGTCATTAGTTATAACTAGTTTTTCTTGATTTAGTTTAATTTTATAATTATGAATTAAGGTTTATTCCACCCGATTGGGGCTTATAACTATTTTTTAGAATTTAATATTCATATTTTTAGTTAATAATTGATTTTTAGGGATAATTATTCAATAATTAGGGTAAATAATTTTTGAAATTTTCAACTCTTAGTAATAAATATTAATTATGATTAGTTATGTTATAATAAATTTTATTTATATAATAAAAATAGATAATATTCACAAGGTGTGTAGATTAACAAGACAATATATATTAAGTTTCAAAAAAATCAACACAAAGTATATAATTTAGACACATTTATATCAAAGGGTATAATACCTATTTCCGCTAGTGGCTGGTGCCGATAGCGCATATAGCAAAGTACGAGGATTCTTTTTTTTTTTTTAGGAAAAAAGGTACGGTAATTTATATCCAATATAAAAAGGGTGCATTTGTATTTGGCATATTGCAACCCAAAATTAATTTTTTTTTACAAATTACAACTAAAATTAAGTAGTTACTGCACGTTTGCAGCCTTTAATAAATATTTTGAGTAAAAACTCGCACCCGTATATACCATTGGATTTGGAGCTATAATAAGGATATTGTTTTTCTCTTAATTTCTTTTATCTTCTTTTATACGTAGTAAAATTCTGATATCAGACCGTCTGAAGGTCGTGACCCATCAAATGGATTCGACTTGGTGCTTTAACATAAAATAAAAGAATCAGCCACCTATTAGGGTACTTAGAAATTAGAATCGTCCTAATAGCTAAGTGTTCTAATAGGCCTGGACATATTTTTATTTTTTCATTTATTTTTAACTTTTCTTTTATTTTTTTGTTTTTCTTTTTTATTTTATATATTTTTTTCAAAAACTCTTTATTTCATCTTAATTAGAGTGTATATTTAATTCAAAAGTAATTATCGAGCGCAATCCATGAGTCACTGAATTAAAAAAATTAAATTAATTTATTTTAATTTTATGATTCACTAGCTAGTTTCATTTTATGATATATATTTATTTCAAAAAAATTAATTATGAGTGCAATGCACGAATCGTACGAGACATTGATGATTCAATTTTAGAATTTAATGATTTCATTTTAAGATATATATATATATATATATATATTTGGAGAAATTTTAAAAATAAAACTAGAAAAAAAAAGTTAGGACTCACCATGCGACCGTCTCACCGGAGACATCATCTCCAAATGGATCTCTGATGTCAGCAAATATTGGTTATCAACTGAACTACTTATGGAGAAGCCTTTTAGCAGCCCGGAATCTTATCATGGCTGGCACAAGCTGGAGAATAGGTAACGGGCAGCAGATTCAACCTTGGAATGATGCATGGATTGGCTTGGTTCACCCTACAAAACCAATGGATGATAGGGGAAATAATGGGCAAGTTACTTTGGTGAGCGACTTGATGAACAATGATGCTCCGAGCTGGAAAACAGATTTGGTCAGAACTGTTGGAAAGAAGGAAGGATTTAGTCAACCCGATAAATTAGGATCTAGATTGGTACAAATAATATGTTGATTTGTTTCCTTATTTTTACAATAGTTTTTCCTCTATTAAAAGAGATTGTAATCAACTCTATTGAAACAAGTAATCAGAAAACAATTTCCCCTATTCTCTACTATCTATCCAATGGCGTTTGCCACTTTCTTGATGGTATCAAAGCGGGACGATGAACCTGAGGCTCATAAATCAGTTCATCATTGCCTCTAAACCTTCCTCAGACCAAATAAACCCAGATCAAGGTATCTATCAAAACAACCAAAAACCACAACATGTCAGAACCAGCAGAAAATACAGAAAGCCAAAACAACAGAGTCACAGATGACTTAACTCTCCAACTTGCAAGTCTCCTGCGAAAAAGCCTCAATCTATCCCAGCCACAAAACTCAGAATCTCTAAGTATTGGCTTCAAACTTAATGGGGATAATTATCCCCTATGGTCTGTTTTAATGAAAAAAGGCGATTGGGGGCAGGGGCAAAGCCTCATACATCATCGGAGACACCCCTGCACCATCATTAACAGATTCCACATACACTCGGTGGGAACAGGAGGACCAGTGTGTGTTCACTTGGCTTGTTCAAAACATCGAACCAAGCCTAGTGAACTCAGTGTCCAAACATTCCACCTCCAAAGCCGTATGGGAAAGTCTTGCTCTTACTTATGGGAGTGGGGCAGATTCTCTCCAAGTTTTTGATTTGCACAGGCGAGCCAATTCCATAAGACAAGACGGGAAAACGTTAGAAGAGACTTGGGCACAATTACAGGATGTATGGATGTCCATTGACAGGAAAGAACCCAATCCCATGAAATGCCCAACAGATATAGATATCTATAATCGAATCATACAGACTCAAAGGGTATATCAATTCCTAATGGCGCTAGAAGAAGGGTACGAACCTGTCAAAAAGGAAATTCTCAAACGGGAACCCTTACCCTCAGTAGAGACCGCATACGCAATGGTACACCGGGAAACTGCCAGGGATCGAATACTTCGACCGGTAGTCACCGAGGAGAAGGGCACATCATCGGGTATTGGGTTGGGGCTCGCAGTGAGAGATCGGCCGATTAAGGGACAGTCGTCGTACAAAGGCAAGCCTCGCCAATCCGACGATGACAAGAATAAATTAATCTGTGAACATTGCGGCCTCAAGAGACACACGAAGGAATCGTGTTTTCACTTGATCGGATTCCCGAAATGGTGGGATGAATCGAAGAAACCAAAATAACCCCAGCAACACCGAAACCGCGGTGGGAAAGTTACGGTTGCGACGGCCGCTGACTGGGCTATCTACGCCGGAGCGGGCAACACCAGTGAGAAGGCGGCGGCGGAAGGGTATGGGGTTGCAGCGGCGAACAAGGTTGAGGCGGCTAGGGCTGAATGTGATTCAGAAGGTAATAAAAATAATAAATGGGGGATTTTGCAACTCGGTCCCTATGCTTCATCTCAATTTATGGAGGAGGGACCTAGTGCGTGTGTAATGTGTGACAATTTTGACAAAAACCACCAATGGATTTTTGACTGTGGCGCGACGGATACCATGACATTCGACGCTTCTGACATCGTAAAAATGACAGAACCGCTGAAATCTCATGTGCAAACTGCAAACGGAGAACTTGCTCCGGTTCAAGGCGCCGGGATCATAAATTTGTCGCCCACACTTCAATTATCAAATTGTTTATTTGTCCCAACACTATCTCACAAATTATTGTCTATCAGCCATGTCACCAAGGAGTTGAATTGTACTCTACTAATGCAGCCTCATTTTTGTCTGTTACAGGATATCAGAACAGGGATGATTATTGGGCGTGGCACTGAAAGACATGGGTTGTACTATGTGGATGATATATCTCAAAAAGGCGCTGTGATGCTAACTCACGAACCGGGATACCGAGAGGCTTGGCTTTGGCATCGTCGGTTAGGGCACCCTTCTATTAGTTATTTAAAATTGTTGTTTCCTAGTTTGAGTGTTTCTCGGGACATGCACTGTGATACTTGTTTTTTGGCCAAAAGCCACAGACATTCTTTTAAGCCCAATAATACTCGTGTTGATTCTATATTTTCGTTGGTTCATTCTGATATTTGGGGTCCTGCACCTGTTGTTGGGGGTCCCGGGTATTACTATTTTTTATTATTTATTGATGATTGTTCCCGCATGACTTGGATTTATTTTTTGAAAAATAAGTCTGAGGTTTTCGATAAATTTTCCCATTTTTTTTCTCTTGTTTGTACTCAGTTTTAAAAAACCATTAAGATTCTGCGTACTGATAATGGAGGAGAATATGTTAATTCTAGGATGTCTGCATTCTTTAATGTTCATGGCCTTGTTCATCAAACCACCTGTCCCTACACCCCTGAACAAAATGGCACTGCTGAACGAAAAAACCGAATCCTTCTTGAAATGGCCCGAGCTATGTTGCTCGATTCCCACACACCATCCCATTTCTGGCCTGAAGTGCTTGCTACATCCGTTTACCTGTTAAACCGCCTCCCTACAAAGGCCTTGCAATTTCAGACTCCTCTCCAAGCCTTATCCAAACATGTCCGTGTCCCTGTTGCCCTTACTCTTCCACCTAAAGTCTTTGGTTGCTCTGTCTTTGTCCATCTCCCTAAACAACACAGAGATAAATTCTCTCCCTGTGCCGTCAAATGTGTATTTGTTGGCTACGGTGTACACCAAAAGGGATACCGTTGCTACGATCCCCAAACCCGTCGCATGTTCACCACCATGAACTGCGACTTCTTAGAGGGTGAATATTTCTTCCACCACCTTAGGCGTCAGGGGGAGAGTCGGGAACCTAGTGACTCCATAAGCTGGTTAACAACACCGATGTCCAAATCTGAGTCTGAGTCGGGACCTAGTTCAACAGAGAAAGTTAACAGTGCCACTGAGATATCATCAAACACAGCAGAACAGCCCACTGATTTCGGTGTCCATGTTCCTGAGACATCCTCTCCTCATCTGATATCTGAGGTACGAGATTCTGTTGATATGTGTAATTTAGATTCTTCTTTAGAAACTAACGACAGGGATGGAAGCAGTGAAGAAGAGACAGGCAGCGATGCTACTATTGATAATGAAGGAGTAGAAGCCAGTACTGAGGTGGAGAGATATGTTCTACCTCCAAGGAGTACTAGAGGAGTGCCTCCCAAGAGATATTCTCCTGAGCATATTGGAAAGAAATCACGGTATTCCGTGGAAAACTATGCTACAAGTCATCTTACTGGGATGGCTCAGGCTTTTGAGGCTGCGATACTAAGGGAAGAGGACATTCCATCTTCTGCGGAGGAAGCTATGCAGCATGAATGTTGGAGAGAGGCTATGAAAAAGGAACTGGATGCACTGGCCAGAAATGACACCTGGGAAAAGTGTATGTTGCCAAGAGATAAAAAAACCAGTTGGCTGTAGGTGGGTGTTTACTATCAAACGACGACCCAATGGCACTATTGAAAGATACAAAGCCCGGCTTGTAGCAAAAGGCTACACTCAGATATATGGGATTGATTATTCGGAAACCTTCTCTCCTGTCGTAAAAATGAATATCGTTAAGGTGTTATTGTCAATTGCAGCAAACAGGGATTGGCCACTTCATCAATTTGACATCACCAATGCCTTCCTTCACGGAGAATTAAAAAAAGATGTGTACATGCAGGCACCTCCAGGTCTTTCAGGGGAATTTAAACAAGGTGAAGGGTGTCGATTAAGAAAAACATTGTACGGCCTGAAACAATCACCTCGAGCATGGTTCGGAAGATTCACCGATGCTATGGTGAAATATGGATACAAACAGAGTAATTCTGACCATACTCTGTTCTTGAAAAGTAGAAATAGCCAAGTAACGTGTTTGATCATCTACGTGGATGATATGATTATCACCGGTGACGACACTGAAGAAATTGCGCAGCTAAAGAAGAACTTGTTTCACGAGTTCGAAATGAAAGATCTGGGGACTCTCAAATACTTCCTTGGGATTGAGGTATTGAGATCGAGAAAAGGCATATTTCTGCGTCAGAGAAAATATGTTCTAGATCTGCTAGCTGAGACAGGTTTGCTTGAATGTAAGCCAGCTGACACACCGATTGTTGTCAACCATGGCCTACAGATTTGTGAGGGAGCTGCACCAACAGACAAGGGGAGATACCAACGTCTGGTTGGTAAACTGATCTACTTGTCTCATACCCGGCCTGACATCGCCTATGCAGTTGGTGTCGTTAGCCAGTTCATGCACCAACCCCAAATAGAGCATATGGAAGCAGCTTTAAGAATAGTCCGTTATCTCAAAGGAACAGTTGGATACGGCGTTCTGCTTAAAAAGACTGAACATCTGGATATACATGGGTACACTGATGCAGACTGGGCTGGAAATCCTATGGACAGAAAATCCACGAGTGGATATTTCACGTTCCTTGGGGGAAACCTAGTCACATGGAGAAGTAAGAAACAGAAAGTTGTAGCCTTATCCAGTGCAGAAGCTGAGTTCAGAGGAATCAAGAGTGGGATCACTGAAGTCTTGTGGCTGAGAAAGTTGTTGACCGAGATTGGTTTTCCTCCTTCAAAACAGAGTCAGTTGTTCTGTGACAACAAAGCTGCAATTAGCATCTCAGAGAATCCAGTCCAACATGATAGAACCAAACACGTCGAGGTTGACCGACATTTCATTAAGGAGAAGATTGAAAAGGGGATCATCGAATTACCATATGTTCGATCTGAGGATCAATTGGCGGATATTCTGACTAAGGCAGTAAACTCCAAGATTTTTAAAGAAGTTCTTTTCAAGTTAAGTATCGGAGATCCCACTACTTAACTTGAGGGGGAATGTTGGAAAGAAGGAAGGATTTAGTCAACCCGATAAATTAGGATCTAGATTGGTACAAATAATATGTTGATTTGTTTCCTTATTTTTACAATAGTTTTTCCTCTATTAAAAGAGATTGTAATCAACTCTATTGAAACAAGTAATCAGAAAACAATTTCCCCTATTCTCTACTATCTATCCAATGGCGTTTGCCACTTTCTTCATTATTTTGTAGGACAGATGCAGATGAAATTTTATCTATCCCCTTGAGTGACAGACGGCCGCCGGATCGTCGAATTTGGAAACCGTCTAAGAATGAGAAGTTTTCTGTAAAAACGGCTTATCACTTAGCTGTTAAAACCTCATCCTACCTGCCACCCCTTCGCGCCTCACCTAGCTACCAACCAAAGGAGTGGACTCGTTTGTGGCAGATTAAGACTATCCCTAGAGTGAAAACATTCATCTGGCAAGCTTGCCTCTGTTCCTTGCCTACTAAAGACAATCTTATGAGACGTGGGATTTGTGTTGACCCTATTTGTGATCTGTGTGGAGAAGCACCAGAGTCGATTGACCACCTCTTGTGTGAGTGCCGCACTACAGCAAAAATCTGGTACTTGAGCCCCTTAAGAATTAATACTGAGCTTGTCCCTTTCTCCTCCTTTAAGGAGATGTTTTGGAGTTACTTAAATAGTGCGCACACAGAGGTAGTCGAGCTTGTAGCCTATACCGCATCAGAAATTTGGAATGGAAGAAATTGCTTGATTTTCGACAAAAAACAATTCCATGTTGATGGAATTATTGAAAAAGCTCAAAGGATTTGGATGGAAGGTATGAAGGATCAAAAGATGCTTATGGGCCAACTCCAGTCGATCTCTATTGCTAAATGGTCTGCTCCACCCGCAGGTCTCTTCAAACTGAAAACTGATGTCTCAGTTGCAAAGCATGGCAGCATTGGTATGGGATTTATCATGCGGGACAATCACAGCTCTGTTTTGGTTGCAGGAAAATCTACGCGTAGAGCCATGGGGTGCAATACCTTGCTGGAAGGTCTCGCTCTTCACAAAGCTCTTGAAATCTTACAACACCACCAGTGGAAGGATATCATTGTGGAGTCTGACAGCAAGCTTCTTATTGATGGCATCAATGGAATGGTGGATCCCGAAATTTATTGTGATGTGGTTATTGCGGATATTCAAGTGTTGGCATCGACCTTCAGTTTCATGCGCTTTGTTTATGTTCCTAGGAATTGTAATAAGGCAGCACATATCACTGCAAAAGGGCCTGATTTCTTTAGTATGGGGTATGTCCCAACTCATGCCCTTTCCACCATTTTGGGTGTTGTTTGAACTGGCTTTTGCTTTGGCTAATCTATATATTATCTGGTTTTTCCCTCAAAAAAAAAAAATCTTCAAAGTAAAATGTCATTTTCTCTCTCGTTCTTCTCTATCCTCTTTTTTTTTCCTGCTTTCTTCCCCTTCTTGACTTAAACTTTCTTCTTTCTCCATCATTAAAATATTTTGTCGTTATATATTTTCTCGAATAGGCATATGCTTCATAACATGAAATTATACTATTTGTTATAATATTATTTAGGATTTATTACTAAATAAATCACCACGTTTACACATTTTTGCAAATTAGATACCACATTTAAATCTAGTCAATTACATCACCACATTTTAATTTGTTTGGGATTAAATATCCCCAATTTTTTCGGCGAGTTAAGTATGACGTATTTGGTCTAAAAACTACGTTGACAGCCACATCAACACACACATGTAACAAACGACGTAATTTTATGAAGCATATATACATGTTAATGGATACACACAATTTTAAACGTTCTACTAAAGAGAAGAAAAGAGATGGACAGCTTATAATAAGCTAGAGAAATTAAGCCGACATATACGTACCATAATTTTTCAAGGTCAAGGAATGTTTTATTTTTTTATAAATTGAATTATCTGAACTTTCACGCACTAACATATATTTTATGTCGTACTTTTGACATTTAATTTCAACTACTAGTCATTTTCACACTAATTTAAATAGACATATAGGCACCAGCATACATATTAAGATTAATTTGATTTTTTAATTACATCATCAGTGACTGAATTACATTTTATTGATATATATTATATATCAATTAAATTACTGCTATTAACTAAAACCTCTTTAAAATACTATATATGTGCTTATATATTCTATATTAGTTATATATTTTACTCGATCGTACGTGTTCGATCTCTACCCAAAATGAATTTTAAAATTTAGTAAAATATTTTTATAAACTCATTAAATATATAAATACTAGTAGCAAGTCGTGAATTCATGACTATTATAATTGTTAAATTTAATAAGAACATACATTACAATGAATTGAAGTGTTTATTGTCCCAAAAATAAAAATAAGAAAACGAAGTGTACACAAAAATAATTTAAAATGTTGTATGAAAATTACTCGATCATAATGTAGAATAAAGTCACGAAACAAATAGTGATGTTAAAGAATTGCCAGCAGAAAGTTATATCAATCATACTACATAGAAAGGCAATTAAATTATAATTAATATGATAAAGCGATCACACATTTGTGGTGTTTGACCTATTCCTTCTACTGCGTTAAGTTTTCATAACTTTTCGTTTGGGTTCATATATAGTATTCCACACACTCCCACCCTTACCTCTAGCATTGTCAGGGAGGAATCAATCTCGATCATTCAATAAATAATTTATTGGTTGATATAGTCAAATGAAATATGGTGATAATTTTATAAATGTAGTCATATTATTTTAAAAAAATATAATATCGAAATAGATCATATGTACACAATACAATGCTAAAATATAACATTCACAACGCTGATATGCAGTGCTATTTTCAGGGATGAACACGGGGGCTGGTGGGGGCACCCCCCCTCAATTTTTGTCAATTTTTTTATATATATAAATATATAATGTATTATATAAATATAATATAATTTACATTATAATATTATTTTTTGCCCCCCCAAAATTGAAATTACTACATTTCGCCCCCCCCCCCCCCCCCCCAAGTTAACATTCCTGCGTCCGTCTCTGGCTATTTTATCAAAGTTGCAAAAGAGCCGATGGCATTATATATCGTGATATGATTGGATTATTTTAAAAATTACAGTGCTACAATACAACGTATGTATACGTACATCGTCTAATCAATTTAAACAGTCCAAATACGTTCTTAGATAACACATCGTCACAACTTGATTCACATTAAATTCGATACGATTTTCAATAAATTTTATTAATGCCACTATATCTTTTAGCGTTAAAATGGTGTAATTTCAACGGAAAAAAATATGTAATCGGCGTGGTTACAATAGAAATTGACAATGTTGAATTTGCTACAAATCGAAAGGCGTTGATATATATTATTTAAAATATTTTAAATACCTTGTTAAATTTGATATTTATCAAAGATCGTAATTAATTTGTTTGGCATTTATTATTATGAATTATAAGCATAATATTCATTGCAAATTAATATTGTTAAAAGTGGGTAAGTCCTCGTAGTTGAAAATAAATCCCACCATGATTGACTAATAGGGGAATAAAATTTAATCTCATCTAAAAGCTAAAATTTATTCTGCTGTTCCCACGCCTTTATGCTAGTGCACTTCTTCTTTCTGTTTGATATATAAATTATAATAATATAAGTATGCGTGTATTAAAAAAAATTAACAAAAAGAGTTGTTTAATCTGCAGCTTATCTTCTCTAGGCATTTTCTTCTTAATCACTTAAAAAGTAAATAGACTAGGTTCACTAGGATGTAGGCGATTAGAATATACTAGTGACGTTAGGTAGCTCTAGATTTGACAAGAAGTTCTTGAAAAGAACAAAAAAAAATGTATAAACAATGACAAAGTCTCTCATCAGACCTTTAGATATATAGGTGGATCGACCGGATCGGGTCGATCCGTCTTACCTCAGTAAAATAAATTCTGTCTAAAAAAAATATCATTTATTATAATAATTAAAAATATTAATAGTAGCTTTAAAGGTATCACGTACTACTTTAATAATATGAATTTTTAATATCTTAATTATGATTTAATACATCTAGATTGGAATTTATTATTCACAATTAGGGTTTATATTTATTTCAAAACAATTAATTATCGAGCATAGTGCACGAACCCATGCGTTAGCATCGGGGGAATGCACTAAGTGAGTTGCCAAAAAAAAATTAATTTAATTACTTTAATTTTAGGGTTCACAAATTTCATTTTGTGAAATATATTTTATGGGAAAAATTAAAAGAAAAACATAGAAAAATCGAAAAAATAAATAAGACTGACGCGTGTCACGCGTGGAATGCACGCGCCATTTTTTTTTATCCTTTCTTGTTTTGGGCTTGAGCCCAACTGATAGTCATGCCCATTAGACTGGTGCACCCAAGACCCGCTCATAAACTATTATGGGTAATTATATTCACAACCCCCATTTTTCTCCGTACAATCCCTAAAATTAATTAAATATAAATACTTACTTTTTAGCTTTTTTGTCCTCACAACCCTCATTATTTTAAAACTCTAGCAAACTAAAATACAGCCCCTACTATTTAAAAACTCTAACAAATTAAGATACAGCCCCCACCATTTAAACACTCCAACAAACTAAGATACAACTCCAATAAATAGCCACACTTTAAATAATACAAAGGAAAAATGTACGAATTAAATAGCCACACCTTATTTTAATTTTTTTTTCATTCAACTTTACGAATTAAATTGATTTCATTTTGAGTAAATTATGGTTCAACTTATACATCATTAAAAAGCTACGTGGCCTAGTTTTTACTAATAAAAAACACAGAGCTAAAAAAACTATTTCTACATAAAGTTATGATTTTATATTAAAGTGTGTCGTGATTATTAATTAAATTAAAGTGTATCGGAATTTAAAATTTTAGTTAAATTTCAGTTAATTGAATTTCTCAATTAAACTGTTTAATTTAGCTAAATTTATTTGAAAGTGAATTATAGTCTGGATCTTATATCACTGAAAAGTCACACGGATCTTGTTTTCAACAAAAACACGGAGCTACAAAATAATTTTCTACATGAAATTATGATTATTTTATTAAACTTTGTTAGGATATGTATTAATTATATATGAGAAATTAAGAATATTAAACCAACTTTTATTTAGAATTTTGTCAGTCTCTGAAACTTTGGTATGTATCCACTCCGGAATTTGCAGAGGTTATTTTCAATGCTCAACTTTTTACCATGAGTAGTATTTCCTATGCAATTATATTTCATTTTATATTCTCAACTTTTCATCGTCACTTGGTGCTACATGTAGATTTATTTTTATGGAATTAATATAAGCTCATTTACCTTGAATTTTATTACATTTCACTCGTCAACAACTTTTCAGACACATTCATCTCAGAGTTGTTTCATGTCATCAATAGATATGCACACCTAATATACGTATTAGTTGTAATATTCTTTTGTTTTCATTTTTGTTCTTTTTTTATTATTATGAAGGAGATTGGGGGATTTACATTAGGGGATTTTATTTTATTTTTGTAGAGTTTTTAAAGTAATTATGGTTGTATGTATAATGGGGTCGCATTTTATTTTATCATAGATTTTAAGTGGTGGGGGCTATACAATGGGGTTGTATTTTATTTTTCTATTGTTTTAAATTAGTTGGGGGATTATAAGGGCAAAAAAATTTTAAAAAATAAATATTTATATTTTAATTAATTTGGGAGTTGTAAGGAGAAAAATAGGAATTGTAAATAGAATCACCCAACTATTATTTATCAATTATCATATTTCGATAATTCTTTTCTGAGCCAATTTTTCTTTAACCAGCTAAAATTCTAAGAAACTTAGTTTAACGACTAACTTTCAAAAATATTTATTTTAGTCACTTTAATCCAAAATGGGCTTGGTTATAACATTTTAGAACATATTCATGAAATTTGCATAAATAGAAAATCCAATATTCCATCCGTTTCATAATATTTGTTGTTTTGGAGTTTTATTTTTATGTCAAAATGTTTGTTGGTTTATATATTTTCACACCCCTTCTCCCAAGTTTAACCATATAAATATATGGAGAGAGAAAATTTTGCTAACTTTTTAGGAAAATATAAGGGAATAAAATTTTATTTGATATAAAAAGAAGGGATATATTAGTCCAAAAAAAATAATTATTAATTCTAGGTTAAAATCCTAAAACGGCAAATATTATGAAACGGAGGGAGTATTAATTAACATGGTCATTATTAGGTGACACGCTAATTATTAATAAATAAGTGAGCGCAAGTGCGCAGTGTTATTATAATACACAGGTAAGGAAGAGTATCGTATCCCGCAGAGACTATAACTCCTTATTCTCAAACACAAGTACCAAACTAATATCTAGACACTAAACATGCAGGTAGAGGGAAATAAATAACAACAAATAAAATAGCAGAATAAAATACTTGAACTATGAATTGGGAAAACCTAGGTTTTAGGGATACTTGATTATTATCTCAATTATTCAAATTCATTGATTCTTGCAATTTGACTTTAATCTATCAATAGTGGGCAATCACTAGTTTGTTATCAGATTGCTTGTTAAAGCATAAATCATAACATAGACATAATGAGCATGCACTTCACTTAGTCGGTTTTTCACACATGTCATCACTCCCAATCAAGCACACGAAGATTTATTGAACCCTATGCAATACTTGTTCACTAGGTCGGTTCTTTCAAGCACACATAACCTAAATTCTATCCTTCTATCAATTAATCCTTCTCCGATGAGTACATCAAATTAATCAACTAGTAGACACAAATGGTGATCAAACACTCATACAAGATATAAATAAGCTCATAGAAATCAAGTCCTGAGAGATAGCAGGAAGAAAGAAATCAAATCATATTGATAAAATCCATAACATCTAATCCCTAAAACCCAGCTATGAAATTAGCTAAACATAGTTAAATAAATAATAAAAACTAGAGAATAAGTATTCATGACAAAATAAATAATAAAACTAAATAACATGGAGAAATCAAGTTGTCTCGTTTCTGCAGTAGCACTCCGTCTCTAGCAACTTTATCACCTCCTCCGAATAGATGGAAATCCCTCGTGTTTCTCTTTTCTTCTCTCTTATGTTTCTCTAATCTCCCTTGGAACATATATCTCGTATATCTTAGCCTTTGGGACGTGTATCAAAATGGAGGCTTTTATATATATGTTTAAAATACTGAATTGGAGATAAAAAAATCACATTCCCACGGACCTGACCACATGGGTCGACCCACGTGTTTCAGTCGACCCAGAGGGCCTTTTTTTGCACAGGGTCGACCCAAGTGACTTGGGTCGGCTCGACCCAGCCCTTCACAATACTATCGACTATTCCAAGTCCTGAAATAAAGTTCTGCGCGCAACCAATTTCTTTAAATTGTGGCCTCAAAGCATGCTACAAATTCAACTACCATAGTGGATAGAACAATTACAGACTATTCCGCACTCTTCCATGAAATTGCTCCACCAACTAAAAAGGAATACATAGCCGAATGTTGATTTTTGTATGTCGACGCATATAACAAAGTCTGAATCTGAATATCTAATCATATTTAGATGCTCGGATCTTCGATAAGTAAGCATATGCTCTTTTATTCCTTATAGATACCTTAGTACTTTCTTTGCAGTTTTCCAGTGATCCATTCTAGGATTGCTTTGGTAATGACCAAGCATGCCAACAACAAAGTTGATGTTAGGCCTAGTACAAGTCTGTGCATACATCAAGCTTCCAACAATTGATGCATAAGGAATATCTTTCATTTCTTCACGTTCCAATTCATTCTTTAGACATTGCATAAGGTTGAACTTATCTCCTTTCTGGATTGGAACAATGCTTGATAAGCACTTTTCCATCTGAAATTCTCAAGAACTTTATTAATGTAAGCTTTTTGAGACAACCCCAACATTCCTTGTGATCTATCACGGGATATTTCTATGCCAATCACATAAGTTGCTTCTCCCATATCTTTCATTTCAAAATTCTTTGAGAGAAATTTCTTAGTTTCGTACAATAATCCAAGATCATTAGTTGAAAGTAAGATGTCATCAACATACATGATTAGGAAAATTAACTTTCTCCCACGGACTTTTGGATAGATACGCTGATCAACAATGTTTTCCTTGAATCCCAAAGATGTAATGGTGTCATTGAACTTAAGGTACCATTGCCGAAAAGCTTGTTTAAGCTCGAATATTAATTTCTTGAGTTTACACACCATATGTTCTTTTCTTTCATTGAAAATCTTTAGGTTGATCCATATAATTTTTCACTAAATTCCATTCAGAAAAACAGATTTAACATCCATTTGGTGTAACTCCAAATCATAATGAGCCACCAAAACCATAATAATTCTAAGAGAATCTTTCTATGATACAGGTGAAAATATCTCTTTATAACCAATGTCATTTCTCTGGGTAAAACCCTTAGCAACAAAACTAGCCTTGTATATTTTGATATTGCCATTAGAGTTATGTATGATCTTAAAGACCCACTTACATCCAGCTCTTTTACAATTTTCTGGAAATTCCACAAGATCCTGGACTTCATTATGAGCCATTGACTTCATTTCATATTCCATCGCATTTATCCATTTAATAGAATTATTACTTTCCATGGATTGTGAGAAGGAAAGTGGATCATTATCATCAATTCCAATGCTAAATTCTGACACTTATAGATAAACTATATAATCATTAGAAATAGCATGCTTCCTTTGTCATTCTGACCTTCCTAAGGCTATTTGATTTGGTTCACCTATATCATGTTCATTGATAATAGGTTCATTATTGGGAGGTTCATCGTTTATACGTTGTTCTTGTACAGCAACTGTAGGAACAACAACATGAGAAGAAGTTTTGGGCAAATTTATCTCTACTCTAACTTCTTGAATGTCTACATTTCGTGATTGTACACTCTCACTGATTTTCACTATTTTCAATGAATCTAGCATTTCCAGTTTTAACAATCCTTGTACTATTGTGAGGATAATAAAATCTATACTCTTTAAACGTTTTCGGATAACTAATGAAGAAACCACGTATGGTTCTTGGATCCAATTTCTTTTCTTGTGAATTGTAAACCCTTAATTCTGCTAGACAATACCAAACATGAACATGTCTTAAACTAGGTTTCTTATCCATTCATAGTTCAATAAGTGTTTTAGGAATTGCTTTCCTAGAAACCATATTTAACAGATACATGGCAGTCTTAAGTGCATACATCCACGATGAAATGGATAAAGAAGCTAGAGTTACTTAACATGTTTCTAAGGGTAAATTGCCTTAAAATACATCAACTTTGACGTGTTTTTGGTTTTTCACACGTTTTAAAAAACATAGTTTTAATAACATGAACTTAACACTTATTTAATTTTTCACATAATTTTCAACTTTCAGTTAATGGAAATGACTTGATTGTTAGAGATTTCCACGTATACATCTATGTGGGCACCAAATTATCTTAAAATATACGAATTTTTGATCGATTTTGATCTGATTAGAGTGTCCGAATTTGAAAATTATGTGAAAAACCAAACAAATATTAAGTTCATATTATTAAAACTTGTGGAAAACCAAAAACACCCCAAAGTTTATGTATTTTAAGGCAATTAACCATGTTTCTAACCATATCCATAAGAGTACGGTTATGTCTTTCTACTACACCATTTTATTGTGGTGTACATGGAATAGTGTATTGAGCACATATGTCACATAGTGTATTGCCCTGATTCATCATATTTACCATAATATTCATCACCTCTGTCACACCTGATGATTTTCACTTTTCTATCTAATTGTCTTTCAACCTCATTAATAAACACTTCTAAAGCATTTACGGACTGAGATTTTTCTTATGATAGATAGATATAACTATAATGTGAAAAATCATCAAAGGAATAAACATTAAAAGGCCCACAAATATCAGTGTGTATTATTTCAACAAATTATGTTGTAGCGCCTCGGTCCCGAAAGACCGTGGAAATGGACGCCACGGGGGTGGGAATTAAGAAGCGGGAAAGAAATGGGGTAATTTAATTAACGACGGGGTGATAATCCAAAAAGGATTAATGTTTGGAATAAAATTTAACAACCGAGTATGCCAAAGATAGGTTATGCCTTCCGAAAAATTAGACAGCATAACCTCTGTAACTAGAGCGAATCCCCGTTTATAACGGCTTATAAGAGAAGAATGGAAGTTGTAACAATTCAATAAGCCCTTTCATAGCCAAACGAAAACAAATAACCAGATACCAACAATTAATAGACCTATTCATAGGTCGACAAAAGAAACAGACACCAATATGCTGAACAAATGAAGCCCTTCCATAGGCCAAAATGAATGATCAAATAGACATAACAAAAGACGGGCTTCCTCCCCTTGGAATAATTATGTAGCTAAGTATATGATACATGTTAACTAGGAAGTCAACAAATGTTCAGAATCAGAGAAACATAATCATATCAACAAAATACCAAGATCAGAGTTCTTAGCATTTAGCAAAAGAATACCATAAGTGCGAAAGCTCAATTCTTAACAGAATACTAATAAAAAGGGACAATGGAAAAATATGTAAATCATAATAGCTCATATCTCAACCTCGTCACCTCCACGCTCCAGCCTACTGACCTGAAAATGTTTGAAAAAATTTGGGCTGAGTACTAATGCACTCAGTGGGCAAGTTCTCACAATTTAAGTTATGCAAATCATTTTGTAAAAGTAATCTATCTGTGTTCATGCAGGTAGTGAAACTTAGGAGGTTTAAAAGTTGGAAGCAACCTAAGTTCACCAAAACATTTTATCGTGAAGCGCTTAAGAGTATAACCCGTCACTGCCCGCAACCCAAACTACATCACCAACGCATAACGTTGAGTATGGCCATAGTATACTCAAAGAGTATAACCAATAAGTGTTTCATTTTAGTCTCACCGACAAGGAGTAGGGCAGGACAAATAATGCATGCATACTGTAGCTACTCACATTGACACAGCGCTGGTATATGAGACTCCGACAACATACAGTAGCACGTAAATATTTAACACAGATAGTCACATATGCAGTTTTAGCAAAGTAGAGCTTAATAACTCGAAAGATACAATTTGCAAAGATAGTATAGTATAACCCATCTGGTTAGCTAATAGTAGCTGAAGCTTTACACGTGTCTCGCAAATCCTAATTAAATCTGGGTCTTGGGTTCGGACCTATAAAGGAGAAACTACCTATTAGCATCATGCTAGGCCTTGAAACTATAACATAAGGTAAGCTTCAACTTAGGATAAACGCTATATTTCCGGAAATTAATCTACTATAATCGGAACTATTATTAATCATATTCTATTCTAAAATAGATTGCGCGACTCTAGAGACCTTGAATAATTTCAACGAAGAAGGAAATAAATTCCAAAACGTTATTCTTACTTTACTGGGATCAACTGATTTGACAGAGGTCTCTTTCCAAAACTTGTCATTTATCCAAATTTTACCAGATCTACACCACAACACTTTTTAACCGCTCGAAAATTACGAAAATATTCAGGGATGATACTATATATGTCAAGACTAACGAATGAGAATTTTAGAATTTTTCGATAATACATGCTCCCGGTATAAAAATAACTGTCTACTTTAAATAGTCGAAATTATTCAAAACTCGCAACGAGATTGCGAAACTTGGCAGGATTATAGGAAATAATATTTGGAGCAACTTTCGAGAAGAAACATTTTCGATTTGACAACCAAAAATGGGTGAAACGGGAGTTTCGGTAACAATATTTACAGATTTTAGCTGAAAATGTATCGGTCTCGATCGAGCTCGATACTCGTTGGATTTTCGCTCAAAAGTACAATTTTTTGATAGTGCAGAAAATAAGGAATTTAATGGTGTAATCAGATCAAAGATCGGAAGGCTAGAACACAAATTCGAACAGGGCAAATTTATAATGTAATATTCGGATCCGGATTTCAAATGACGAGAAATTAAAAATCTATTCCGGTTAACTACAAGATCCAAATGATCAAAGACTATTTATAAAAAGAAGATTTCCAATACGACTATTCAGGAAGAGTAGATCTGAGATTTACATAAAATGAAAACGGGGAAAAATACCGAAAACTCACAACATCAAAAATCGGAATCGGTAGAATTAAAGATAATCAAAATATAAGCATATTTAGAACTTGAAATTTCTAAATTCATCGGTCCGAATGACCAGAATCGGAGAAAGTACCTTCTCCGAGGAATTGGCGGCGGTCACAATGATTTTCCATCGTGATCATCCTTCGTGTCATCATTTCAATCATGTATTCGTGATCTACGCGTTGACACCTTCAAAATGACTATTTCAGAATTGATATAGGAAACTAGAGTCGTACATTCTCTGGAAGCTGCTCGGCGTTTCGATTTTGAAACTGAATGAAAAATGAAACCTTAAGCTCCTATTTATAGAGGAAAAATAAATAGGATAATAACGAATAAAAGAAAGAGGATAATGATGGAAAAAGAATAGGATAATTACGAATAAGATAATCTTTTGAAAAAGAAATTGGATAATGACGGATGTGCCTTTTTCTATTAAATTTATTATTTTCCAACTTAAAGTTGTGCCAAGAGTTCATTTGAACTCGAAATTTGAAATTTCAAAGGTTGGCATGATTCTTGAAACATTTACTATCAACCCGAGAAAAATATCATAACATATTTTTAAGGCAATTTTTAACCAAATTAGATTTAATAGATTTCCCCCGCTGCGATTTTCCTTTATTTGAGTCCTTTAAGGACCTAGCTTATTTTCTAACTTACCAGAGGGTAACATAAGTTGAATAAAATCTTCTAAAATATTACGAGGTATTACATATGTGCTTCTTGTGGCTCATTTCTTTGTGTGTTATGTTTGCTTCTCTTTAATACAGTTCACACAAATACCAAGATCAGTAAAATCTAAATTGGGAAGAATTTCATTCTTTACTAATCTTTGTAATCTTTCTTTGGAGATGTGCCTCAAACGTTTATGCCAAAAGTAAGCAGAATTTTCATCAGCTAAATCATGTTTAGTTCCAACATTATGATGCATTAAGAGAGTCTCAGCAAAAAGATGATCAAATTTCAATTTATATAAGCCATCATATAGAATACCAGAACCGATAAAAAGATTTTGCTTGAATAAGTTGAAACATCAATTACCAAATTTAAAGGAATATCCAACATAATTAAGTTTGGATAAAGAAACCAAATTTAAAGGAATATCCAAAGAATCTAAGGAGTTTAAAGCAAATATAAGTGATGTCTGGTATCTAGAATCAAACGAAAAGTTCAAATGGCTTCAATAGGAGCTTTGATACTATTTCTCATATAAAAAAGTCTTCATTTGGATTTGTGATTCGGGTCGTAAGGAATCTTTATATTGTATTTGAAAGGTGAGTGGTACATCCAGAATCAAGCCACCAAGTGTTATCTAGAACTTTAACTAAATTAGATTCGAAACATACAAAAACATTATGTATACTTTTTTTTCGAACCATTCTTTACATTTCAGACAATCTCTTTGAAAGTGTCCAGGATTTCTACAAAACCGGCACTTAAGATTGTCAAGTTCCTTTATGAGGATTTGGGTAGATGACTCATTCACCTTATATAGTCCTTGCTTGTTCGTTTCTTTCTTTCTAATGACTTTCTTACCAGCTCCTTGATTAATTGCGAGATGAACAGAATGAGTTCCTTGATTCTTAAGCCTCATTTCCTCCTAAAGTAACATTCTATGAAGTTCATTCACATTCTACTTATCTTTCATAATGGTATAGTTCATTTGGAATGAACTATACTTAGAGGGAAGTTAATTTATGATAAACTGCACAAGAAAATTCTCATCCACATTCATCTCTAATGACTTAAGTTTTGCAGCAAAGTTTGTTATTTCAATGACATGTTCATGCATGCTACGATAACCATCAAATTTCATGGTGGTTAAACTAGTCATTAAAGTCCCAGTAACAGATTTATCAGCACTTTGAGAATGTTCTTTCATAAATTTCAGAAATTCCTAATTAGCATTTTCAGTACTGTTAGGAATGGTAGACTTGATATTGTCTGCTACACTCATTCGCATAAACATAAGGCTTAATTTGGTTGATTTCACCCAAACATCATTGACGAACTTTTCAGCAACACCGTTGGTGTCACTAATAGCAGGCTTTTCAACTTCAAGTGATGAATCAAGGTCTAAAAAATACCAAGGTGAAATCAGATTTGTTCATACAAATTAGAAGAGTTCAATCTATTAAACATTAGAACAGATGAAGCATGCGAATGAAGAGCAACAACAGTTGGCACTGCAAGGATAATGTAATTTTTTACACATTAACGCTTGAATACTTGAAACAGATTCAAGATTGATAAACAATAAATATACATTGATGCTCTTCTTTGGGCGATACAATAATATACAATCATAATCATAATGATGCTTACAAATTTACCATAATTTGATAATTGAACATGACAACTTTAAATCATTTTGTTATCTTTGGATATCCAAAATAATTAGAACATGATATATCAATTATCACACTTATATTCATAAATTCTAAGAACACATAATCAACCTTTGGGTGAATTTAAATGTCTTATAATTATGAAATTTAATTACTTAATTTATAATTATTTAAATCAAGTATCACATTATTTTTTATAATTGAAAATAATTATATGATTAAAATTTATTAAACTTTCAGGTCAGACCACTCTGGTGATTATCAGACCAACATTAAATAAATTTAAATTATATAATGATCATCAATTAAGATTGATAACATTCCATTATAATCAAACACATAATTAACTATGTGACTTGCATAAATATACAGTCGTCAACATATAGATTATGGATTTTATTCCAAAAATTATAATCATAATATGCCACATTAGATAAATGCATGGAAAAGCGTCAAAATTAATAATCCAGCTTAAAGTAGATTAAACTAATTCAATAATAATAATAATACTAATAATAATCAATGTCGAGAATAATTGATATATGGAGTTCTTTAGCCTAGATTAATAAAACATTATCAAGAACTATTTGAAATTATTAATTCATTTGGTTATGATGACATTGATTTAATTAATATCATAAACATTAAAGAATTAATTTACATATTCATGCCAAGAGATCACGTAATACATCAAACTTAGGATCATTCGGCGTATCTGTAACGAATTTTCAATACAGAATTTTCTATTCACGTCATTAGACTTACTCCTAATTAGCAATAAGACTACAAATAACAGAAATCACCTCAACTATCCAATCATCCAACCATTTTAATATTTAATTAATTTTTTTCTTCCATATCATCAATATTCATCTAATCTAACCACACCTATTGTACATATTTTATCCATGACCACCGAACACCCAACCACGACATTATATATAATTCTTTTATTTTATTTTATTTTATTTTATTTATAAGATTAAAATATTGCTTGTACTAAAAATAATATAAAAAATTATAATTATAACAAGAAAATAAAAATATTTTAAAAAGAAAAATCGAGCAATAAATAAAAATAAATAGTCAATACCAAAAATATTACAAACTAAACAGAAAGAGAAAAATTACACATTCAATTTTCACGACCAAACTTTTGCCAAATATGCTCAATCAAGTCATATTTTAGAGCAATATGAGCTTCTCTATTATGAAGTTGTGATCTATTTCTTATATATCTAGATAAAATTGGCATGGATTCTGCTTTTGATGAATGACTTAGATTTATTATTTTTATGATGAATGGTGGAGATCAAATTGACATGGATTGTGATTTTTATAAATGACTGAGATTCATTACTTTTGTGATGAACGGTGGAGATCAAATTGACATAGATTGTGCTTTTTATGAATGACTGTGATTTATTATTTGGATAAAATAGTCAATACCAAAAATATTACAAACTAATTAAACGACATTTCCTAAAATTACATAAAATAAAACCACACTCATTAAACGGCATTTCCTAAAATTACATAAAATAAAAATTTATTGTTTGGATATATAAAAAATTAGAGAAAAAATAGATAATTTTAAAGTGTGTTGAAATATAGCAAAATTGAAGTCTATTTATAGAAAATAAAAAAATATGAATTTTAGTATATTTTTTATTTATTTTTATTATATTATATAAAAAATATATCAATTTTATCTATATATCAAAATAAAATTATTTGACCAATAAGATGGAGACATGTGCCTCAATTGTCTCCATCCCATTGGCCACAAGAATGGCTGGGATGAAACCAACAAAGGTAAAAAAAATGGTTAATGGTCGACCACGTGCTTTTTCATTTCACCAACTTTTTTTATGGCGTGGCGGACGACCACTCCAATTATGGTCGTCGTTAATATCAGTCTAATAATTAATTATATATTCGTGAATTGTAAGCAGTAGAACATTGAGTAATTCTAACATAATTCAATATTGATAATATGAATCATATTGCACAAATAGTTCACGAATTAATTTTATAGTTCATAAAATCATTTAGGAATTAAAAATCACGAGTTCCAAAATCATGATCTGATACCATATGTAAACATAAATTGCAGAGATCTTAGAACTTCATAATTTTCACATTAAATTATAAAATTAGAATACAAACATTGATAAGCCATAACTTATTAATTCTATGATGATGAAGAAATTGGTTATCTCCCTTCACCGTTTTTCATTAAGCACTTAACACCTTAGATGATCGAGAAAATATAATTATGTGTTTTCTTTTATCGGTAGGTGAGAGGACTAATTTCAGATATAGTTATATATATACACGTTCTATCAACGTGATGTATATCATTAAATCTCCTTTAGATAAATATGATCAATTTATCTAATAAACATAAAATTATTTAAACCGTACAATTAAGATATTTAAAATTAATATAAATATCTTAATATCTTAATTATTAATGACATGTGACTATTAATAAATCTCACAGAATATGTATCACAGCATACATAAAAACTATCTATGTATTTAATTACGTAATTGTATATCATTTCATTCATGTGACATGATGACATGAAATATTTATTTTATCAAATCCTAAATTATATAAACACTAATAACTATATCTTACAATTTACATAAAACTTATGGATTATTTATCATATTTTCAGCATTTAGCTAGTTTTATATTTCCCATTCACTCCTTGTTGGTCTCAAAGATTGGGAAAGAATATTCTGATAAAATTCTATTTGAAATAGATAAATTTTATATAATCAGTATTACATCATTTTTTTAATCACTCATAATCTCGTTGCTCTGCGAAGAAGTCATGTGTACATGTAAGTGCCTATATATCAGTATTTATTTTCCCACAGGAAACATAATATTTATCTCTATATCATTTCGGGAAAATGTGTGTTTTTCAAAATTTGGATCTAAATTTGTGGACAAGGGTAGTTAATTAGCTCGTCTAAGCCTGGTGAATTAAACAGTTGATTTATTTGATCGATTATTAATTATACTCAATTGTTTATTGTTAATTTGGTTGATTATTAATTTGAACGGCATCTAGACTCTAATAATTATTTTAATTATGAACGAGTATTTTTCCTCTTTTAAAATCATTTTTCATTTCATTCTTTGATTCTATTTGGCAATATCAAGCCTTGTGCTTTAGTTGGAATTGAATTAATTTGATTTGGTATATATTGGCTTAGTTCATTTCTGACCAACTAATAAATCAATTTATTTGACCCCTCTTAAATGTGCCAAGATTCCATGAGGGCATTATGATGATTTACATTATTTTGCTCATGTAATAATAAATTGATATATATTGTATTTTTCTAAGAAATCCTTACAAATTCATCCATCATAATTCAAGTTTTTGAAAAATTTCAATCCATTATTAAACTCCAAACAAATTGTACAAATAGCCGTCTGATATTAATTTAAAGAACTTATGTAGCTTGATTTTTTGTTATGTTTTTCCCCTTATGGCCAAAACATTTTGAATTTTTGTGTACTCATTCTTTATTCCATTTTCTTAAAGTTATATTTACATTTTGGCATTAAGGTGTAAAATAATAACTTATTTATCTTAATTAAAAAAATGTGTCAATTGAACTGTCTGAGTCTTACGAACATGGATTTTATTTATTTCCTAAAATTTATATTCTCATTGTTTAAGTAATGTGTATTGTTTTCTAAATTTTATAAAATTGATGACACCATATACATATAGATATATATATATATAAAGATCACAAATCGAAAAATAAATAAATTTGTGTATCACATAGAAGAAATACTAGTATAAGACAAGATAATATTATAAATCATTCTCAACTTCTATTTGATAATATTGAGCTTTGGTTTATTAACATTTAATTACAATCTCAAGAAAATTAGTGTAGAATCCTTTAGAATGAACAAAGAAAAGATTATTGATGATGATTAGTCGAAAGTAAAATTAAAGCTTGTTGGTAGATAAGAAGAAAATGCTTGAACTTATAATCTTTATTTACAATTTTTACATTTCAAAAATTGTAAATAAAGATGATGTTGATACAAATACCACTACAAATATTGTATATGAAGAAATATTATAATTTTGTAGAATTATATATCCATATGTATGTATGTATGTATGTATGTATGGTAATCGTTTACAATATTTACGAATAAAATATCATTTAAGATTTTTTTTTTTTTGAGAAAATACCGTTTAAGAATTAGTTGTAACTATATGAGTGAAATACATGTTCATCTATTAAATGAAGTTTAGTTATGGGTTCTTTATGATGGATACTTTCTATATTTTGCTAAAATTCATATAATTTATGCACACTAGTCATCTTCCTCTTTATCAAACTTTTATTGACAAATATTATTATCTTCTGGATATTTATGTTTTCATTTAATTACAATTTTTTCTACATATATACAGTTTTCTATCATCATCGGATCTCTCAACTTCTATTTCTTGCAAGCTCACATACACACCTCAGTTATACTAATGAAGAAATGATTAGAAGTTTTTTTAAAAGTGTGTTTGGTTGATAAAAAGATAGAAATGGGGCTAGCTAGGGAAATAATGACTTCGAGGGAATCTACATCAGGCATGAGATTTCAAAACATATTTAAAGTAAGTTCATGTTTAGATGTCTTAGAAATTCTCCAATATTTGCTCTTGTCTAGATAGAATTTACTCTGTATTTATATATTAAATGGAGTACACTCCAAGGGGTTGAGTATATGGTATGGACCTAGTATAGATGGAGAACGATGGACAGACTATGAATTTGGATAACTCATTAATAATATTAATGAGCTGATGAACTTTGATGCATAGGCTCGATGGTACAACTACCTTAATAATTTGCAGATCAGATGATATCCCATTTTGTCTTGCCCTCACTTAGTAGTTCATCTGCAATTTTTTTTATCTTTTCAATAGAGTAAACTTCAATCCATATGATTCAGGAATTTTCCCGGTGGATAAGGATATTATGAGAAGTTCATTACGTAGTAGAAATGAAGTGGTGTTTCCTTCGGGTGAAAACAAGTTGACTTTTCCAAAAAAAGAAATTGATAATCATGATACCAATTTTATGAGAACGAGAAAATAAAAATAAAAATAAAAATCAACATTATGTAGCGGGCAATGTGGGGAAGACTATGATCTCAAGGCCTCCTATGTAGCCATTGGCTGAGGGAATGAGCATAGCATTGTGTCTAGTTAAGGAATGATCTACAATTGAATTTTTAGCCCAAATTTGGATTACATGAAGAGTGAGGATGAATACATCTTAAGCACATATGAACAACATTATTGCTTAGACCACCAATTTTCTAGATATCGTGAAGTGTCTCAAATATTAAACTTTTTAGCAAAATCAAAATTGGATTTTTTTCGAGGTTCTGTATTCGTGTATTTACTGCAGAAATTCCAAAGTGGATCTCAAATGTTATGTACTGAGTATCTGAGGATAAAACATGTCATTGATCATGAGGTTCCGCAGATCTATCGCATTGCTTATATTTAAGGATGATTTACTTGAAAGTTCATGTTGTGCAGTGCTAGAACTAGTTACCGTAAGGGAAAAATCTAATTTTGATTAGGAAATGAAAAATGTTTGTCATGCACCAGAAACCTTTTTTTTTATTATGTCGTCTTTATTTTTATGTGATTGTATTCATTTAAATATTTTGTGTGGTATCAAACTCCATGAATGGTTAAATTTTTAATCATGGTGGTTAAACTTAGTGAGAATTTAAATGGAACGTGAAAGAAAATATTATTTAAAAAAAATTGTAAGCTATCATTAAATAGATACACTTTTAGAAGCAAATGTGTACTTATGGCTCATCAACTTCTTGTTTCAATCGCATTGTTGAAAATGTATAAAACAGATTTATGCTTGTTTTTCCTACCTAGATAACTCACTTCCATCTTCCTTACTTTTAGCATATCATTTGTTCTCCCATTTGGTATTACCATCTTACAAATATTTTATAGTATGCATAATATAACTAGTTGAACTTTATATTTAATGTTGAATTCCTAATAAGTTAGAACATAAATTTTGCATGTTGAGTCTAAGAAGCAAAGTGACTCCAAAGATTTACCCCGAAATTCACATAAAACATTTCATTTGATTGTTTTTTCTTCATTTACATATATTAGCTTTTATAGAAACATGGTGGACTGAGTTATATAATCAAAGGTTAATTTCAGACTCTCTCTAAGAACCAAATAGTAGCTTTAGCCGATATAACAGCAGAGCCGGCTAAGAGCATGTGCAAAAGGCTTAATTGCACATGACCCATAATTTTCAAGGGCCAAAAAAGTATATTTTTTCAATAAATATAAATATCTTATTCATATATCTCTCCTTTATTAAGGAACATAATCCGTGACGAATCAACGAGCAAACATGAATCAAGAAATCAGTCTTCAATTCTGACACTTTCCATCTTCCCTTCTACCGTTGAGACTTTAAACTTTTATTTATTATCCCCATTTTTTTGAAAGAAAGTAATTAGATGATCAATTTCTATATTATACAATTAATTAAATAATATTTCTTTATTTATTATAAAATTAAATTTACAAATTAATTATGATACATATTATACTAATTGAAGTTATATATATACATTAATTTAAAGCTTGATAATTACATTATCATCAAATTAACTTTTGGTTGATCTGAATCCCATTAAATCAAATTATATTTCACATTAGTCAACAAAAATTGAGTGACTTATCTTTTTTCTTTGATGCATTGATTTAATGAAAATTTATTTGATTCACATTTAGTTTGTATTTGGCTTTTGTTTTTATTAAGATTATTGGAGCAACTATAGGCAACCATTTTATTTTTTAAGCAAAACTTTGTTTCTTACCATGACATGCGATTATGATTCTTATTTGTTAGTCTAGATTGTTACACAAATAAGCTCTCTTTTTAGGTGCTACTTTTATTTAACATATGATTGTAATGAACTTTTTCTTTATATGTTGTTTTATATTTATCTGAAATTCGTATTATTATATACTATAAATATGCTTACAGATGCAAGAGTAAGCTATCACACATATATAATTTTAAGTTTTTTCACTTTTATAAAAATTTGCTACCAAAATAGTGTACATATTAGACAATTTAGTTATTGCAAAACTATTTAAAAAAAAGTTATTGCAAAACTAAAATATGTATTGCTATGAGGTTCTAGATTATATATATTTTTCTAGGTTATTGGGATATCGACATCTATCTCATGTGGAATTTTTACAAAGAAATTTATTTCCAGTCATAGTTAATGTTATATGTTGTTATTTCCAATCGTAGTGGTTTAATATTTTAATATGTACAAATCTTATATTATATACAGGAATTCAATATCTAATATTATATACACGAATAAAATATCTAATATCTGTGCATCGCACGGGAGATGTACTAGTTTTTTTGAAAGAAAAATACTACTCAAATCATATTTTCCTAAATTCTCATACGTTTCTACTTGCCCCATCAAAATAAATAAAACATAAAAAAATCTTGCTCCTGTGAGCCTTTGCTCGACGCTCACCCCTCCGAAAAAAAAAATATTGCTCGTCTGACAATCTTGGTCGTCTCGTCTCTCTTCCACGTTGTTTTTTAATCAATTTCAGTTTGAGTTTTTGAAACATTGTTGTGAATTTTTAAATTATGCCTTCAAAAATTAGAAAATATGACTTAGGATATGATAAGAAGCTTTTCAAAATTGAGGTTATTCTAAAAAAACAATATAAATAAAATAGTTTGATTTTTTTTCTTTTTTTTTGTCAAAATATAATTATAATATGATAATGTTTGAAATTTATAATTAAAATTAAAATTGAGTGTTCTTTAAATATTATGGGGTCAATTTTTAAAATTAGCACAGGGGTCACCAAATTTTTAAGACGGACCTATATAATAGATACTTTACATGTCATTTATCACACACATCGACTATCACTTGCTTTAACATAGATCACATAGGTTACATGGAAGCGGCTAGTGATGAAACTATGAGAATACATGCTGAAAGATATAAGACAGGACTGATCCTGATATTTCAAAAGCTCGTGGCAAAGTTTGAAAAATGGGTCCCAAGATTTTTTATTTTTTTTCCGCATGGATAGTTCTTCCACTTTATCCTAATTATCATAATTCTTGAAAAAGTGAAAAAGTGCAAACAACATTTAGAAAATTCAATTTGTAAATTTTGTGAGTAATTAACATTTTCATTAATTAAATATTCATAAAAGAAAGATGAAAAATACTAATCCGTGTCAGGTGTAAAATAATTCTACTGCACACTTGTGTTCTTAGATATGTGAAGGACAGATGTAAGAGCAATATATAAAAAGCAGTAAATTATGCACGAGATTGGTAACCCAGTTCGGTTAATCAACCTACTCTGGGGGAATTTCGTCCAAACTTGAAGATTCGTTTGTTACTCTTTCATGAAGTGTATTTGGGATCTTACACATACAGGACTCCCTTCTTATGTCGCCCGTTTTTCTCCATGAACTCTTTCACTAAATGAAAGCTATAAGATCATCTTACAACCGTGACACCAGACTCCCTCTAGCTACCCACGATTTCAACTTACAATCTCTCCCGAAATTGCGTAAAAAACAGATCAATAAACCCCTCACGTCAAAAACACTCAAATGCTAGAACATACTGTGGAACAGTTACTAGCTATTACAAAGACCACAAACGAAATGACTCTCAAATAATCTTTTAAGAGAATCTAAATAAATGGCAGTGGTATTGATTGATGAAATGAATCGGCATTCTTATAACTTCACTCCAAAGCTATCGTTGACTTCCATCTTTGATATCTTGGCAAGTGAATATTGGTTTGTGATCTTTCCAAACGTGTAGATACTTTTCTTGGATAAGAGGGTAATAAATCATGGTATCTACTACATAAGGCAGTCAATCGATCACATCTTGACTTCCGAAAATGGATCATCGCAAGATCTTGTAAATATGGAAACTGCCATATAAAAGTGTCACAGGGTCTGTATGGGACATCAGAGGGAACAGTTTGCCAACTGTTCTTCTTTTCTTGCACAGCGGAACACGAAGCCTTCTTGGGACATACCCAAACACACATTGTCGAGCATATCTCTCCAAAAACATAATACGAATAACTAGTGTATGACCATGGCACTAACAAAAGATATTGGTGATATTAAAAAGAATTATTCAAAATTATATTTTTTTATATTTGAATTTTAGTAAACTCAAAATTGGGGAATAAAAGTTCTAAATACAACATCTCAGTTTTGATAAAAAAAAATTGAGTTTTTAATGGTACTTTTCTAATACTAGAACTTTGTTTATAGTATGGATATTTGATTAATAGTCCAATTGCAAAACTAAAATTAATACAATACAAAATCTCAGTAAATTTTTACATTTTAAACTCAAACATAGAAAAAATAGCTAGGGTTAATTTCAAAAAAAATCACCACCTTTGAATGAATTTACAATTTAAACGTGACTTTTAAAATGTTGCAATAATAACTTAAGCTTTTAATTTGTAGCAAAATAAACAACTTATAAAATTTCGACCATAAGAAAACTTACGTTGCACAATAAAAATTACTTATATTTGACACTTCAAAGTTAAATTAATGTGTACATGTGGAAAAAACATTGCGACATCATAATTTCAATGATCAGAAAAAAGTTGGGGGTGTTGAATTTGCTACAGATGAAAAGGTTGGGTTATTATTGCAATGTTTTAAAAGTCGTGTTTAAATTACAAATTCGTTCAAAGATGGTAAAATTTTTAGAAATTAATCCAAAAATATATAAGTAACGGAATTGCCAAACTGATCACTAAAATGTATTTTATCTTGTGGTTATCTCTATGAAACTTCACACCATATATTTTTCATAAAGGGATGGATGATTTCAACTTTATATATATATATATATATATATATAATTACCTAATTAATTTTTCTAATTATTTTTTCAAGGGAGATTAGGTTACCATTTCAATTTTGTGTGTGTGTGTTAAGACTTATATAATTAATTTTTTTTTTCAATTTGTGGGCCCCAAAAAATGAGGATATTGTATGTTACATAAATGAGAAATGTATTTTGTACATTGAGGATATTGTCTGTTACATAAATGACAAAGATATGAAGAGTTTTGCGCATGCATGTCTCGAACATTATCTTGAGCAAGAACGAGTCATTTCTAGGAACACATTTCAGTCAAATCACCTATTTTTTAACCCAGATGCGATGAAATTCCATGTCAACCATTATCCACTTGTTCCTCATGCTCATAAATTTAGCCTAAATACTGACATCGCAATTAAACTAAGATCTACTTAAAAACCGATGACAATGACCATGTACTGTAGTTCTTTCTACCGGTGACAACGACCTTGTACTGAAGCTCTTTCTTTCCCTCAATTTGAAATGAAGTATATAACATCAATTCTTGCTAAACAATCTCTCGATTACCATGCAACAACTACAAGAGTTTGAGGACTGTGTCAGATAGTGAATTGCTCAAGATAGAGGATTATAACATTAAATTACTTGATACTATTGTGGAAAATCTATTGATAATAACATTATCTAGGAATTTTAAACAACTACTTATTGATGGAGAGTTAATCAGTGTTGATCATTTAATGAAAATGCATATGAATTGATAAAATCTAATTGTCCTCACGAACATGTACGTCTGCATTTGATCTTGTATCATTTGCTTAAAAGCATAATGTGACTGTTTTAGTTGAAATCATGGAAATACAAAGTTAAATATATTGAAACCGCCACTACTAATTTCAAGTCTTTTTAACTCGTGTTTTATATATTAATGATATAATTATTATATCTCTCAAAATTACTCATTCGTGTTTTTGTTTTGAGGGGTCAAAAAATAGAAGTTAGACATTTCCTAAGAAATGGAATTATTAGTTCGATAAAATGAATTTTTAATCAATGTAACAATAATGGAGTAGCATTCGTAGTTCTATAACTAAAGGAGTGGCAAAGTAATCTAAATTCATAATCTCTTCACTTCACAAGCGCACACAAAGGAAAAGATGAACATAATCCGTAATTTTCGAACTCCGCCATCAATTTGAACTTCAATATTCTCTGTTCCCTCTCTCAATCTTTGAATTCGACCACATATGGCACACACTCATCCCCTATTTTGCAATTTTCTTTCCCAAAAAGGAGCCTACGAATTGTGCACTTTTGCACCTCAATTCAAATATGTTGTCTAATTTTCTTGTAAGCTATTATTTTTCTAAATATATTTGTTACTTTTTTGGAAAAGAATTAATTATTGAAAATGTAACAAAAAAATCTATATTTAATTTAGTAAAACATAAAACAATGTACAAATAAATTAATTTTGGATCAAAATATAAATATAAGGATTCAATCTCTATTTCTCTTCCGATTCTTCTCTTCAAAATTTAATCTTTAAACGATCTTTGAAATATTTAGAGTGAATTTGTCTCTTTGATCTTCTCGGACTTGTTGTTTGAACTTGGTCTTTGAAGTTTTTCGGGAAAGATTTGTATCATCAATCTTTCTTTACTTGGTATTTGAACTTGATAAATTTAATAGCCTTAATCAAGAAATACTGACTTCGGAGTGAATTTGATGAAGAACGCACTTACTTGGTATTTGGACTTGATAAAATTGATAACCTTAATCCAGAAATGCCAACTTCGGATTGAATTTGATGAAGAACGTCTTAAACTGTCTTTCTTATGGATCAAATGCTGACTTAGAGATGAATTTGGTGAAGAACGCTTTGAATATTTGAGAGAATTTTACCTATGGAATTTCTTCTCAAATTCTTGAACTCATATATATATATATATGGGATCATGTGAGAACCATACACCCATGTGAGAACTGAGAACCAATCTCAACCACAGATTGCTCTTATATTGACGGCCAAAATCTGTCCCAAAGATTGAAAAAAAATGCAGTGGCATATTTGTAATATTAGCGACTTTTTAATGAACTAAGGGTATTTTTGTAATTTAGGAATTCTGCTAAAATAAGTCATGACAGTGCTAAAAAATGCTATGACAGTGCTAAAAAAGGGCATGACAGTGCTAAAATAGGAAATGACAATGTTAAAACTCTAAATTGAAAAATATACACGTAAATTCTGAGTATTCATATATTGATAATTCAACATGTAACAGTATTTGTTCGTGGTTTTTTTACAATGTCGATGACATTTTTTTATGTTAATGCTAAAAAAAAGGTCATGCTAAAATAAGTCATGACAATGCTAAAAAAAACCATGACTGTGTTAAAATAGGAAATGTCAGTGCTAAAACTCTGAATTGAAAAATATACACGTAAAATTTTGAGTATTCATATATTGATAATTCAACATGTAAAAGTGCTTGTTCGTGGTTTTTTACAATATCGATGACATTTTTTTATGTTAATGCTAAAAAAAAGTCATGACAATGCTAAAAAAAGTCATGATTGTGCTAAAATAGGAAATGACAGTGCTAAAACTCTAAATTGAAAAATATACACGTAAATTCTGAGTATTCATATATTGATAATTCAACATGTAACAATGTTTGTTCGTGGTTTTTTTACAATGTCGATAACATTTTTTTAAGCTAATGCTAAAAAAGAGTCATGCTAAAATAAGTCATGACAATGCTAAAAAAGGACATGACAGTGTTAAAATAGGTCATGACAGTGCTAAAACCCTAAATTGAAAAATATACATGTAAATTCTAAGTATTCATATATTTTCTGATTTTACCCTTACTAAGATTCAGGAGCAGCGAAGTTGGACGTTATTACGAGATTGCCACCATGTTTTTTAAAATCTGGAGCAGATCTAGGTCGTCCAAATATACCGGATCTATGGCTCAGATTGGTTCTCGGTTCTTACCTAGATTGTGGTTCCTTCTAGAATCCAACCCTATATACTTGTTGCTAAATACTCTTGATGTTTATCATATAATGATATCTTTATTATTTAAATATTTTATCTAATTTTGGATTTTATAAGATTTCATAAGATTCTAAAACTAAATAAATATATAAAAATTAATAAAAATATTATATATAATATTATTAATTTTCGCACTTTAAAAAATTGTTGTTTTCCTATAGATAAAAAAAAGTTTAATGAATAAAGAACAATAATTACCAAATCATAATTTGATTATGCTAGTGTTGCGTATTGAAACTTGCATACTGAAGCGATGTTTGCAGTTTTCCAAAGCACAGCACCCAAATATATTCAGGTTGGAAATAATTACATCACCCAAAATCAATCATTACTTTTTAATCCGAATAAATATTTTGTAAAAAAAATATTATAGGGTCTCGGTCCCGCCTCCGTTCACTTTTTTCCGACTTCGCCGGATTCCGACTCGTGACAGCAACACCAAGCTTTTGTTGAGGACAGCTGCAATGGCTTAGATCTCTCTTTAGTCGGTCTTCTTCCACACCACTGCGAGAGACCTCTGAGGACCACGGCAGCCTTCACCACGTCGCCCTTGACCCACTCCGGTAGCCTACTCCTAGTCCTCTAACACCACTCACTCAGAGAGAAGAGATTTAGAGAGAAAAGGAAGAGCACACAGCTCACTGCCCTCACACAAGACGATACCCAGCGCCGCTCTTGCTATTCTGTGAATTGAGAGTGTTGTTCAAAGAAGAGCAGCTCGATAGAATATGTAGGGCAAGAGATAGGGCTACCACCAAATGGGCCTGGCAACATGGGCTTGGGAGAAATAATTATATGGGCCACAAGTTTAGGCTAATAAATATTACAATCTCCACCTTTGGCCACCTTGTGGCCCAACAGAGGTTCATCACAGTTGTAGGAATACCGCAGGATTTCATTATCACCATTTTTGTTTAACCTGTGAAGATCACAAAGAAAGACACAAGCAAAACAGTGTTCCAACACAAAGTCAGCTTAGATCACAAAGATCATAAATACCAAGATCAGATCACAAAGATCAAATATATACAAGAAATGACAAACACAAAGTATGCCATTTCAACAAAAGTAGTAACCAACTTCAAGCAGGGTCAAAGTTTAGCACCCTCATACAAGAAGTAAGTTTCTCCACAGGGAGACATTTAGTTCCCATATCTGCAGGGTTAAACTCAGATGGAATTTTCTCAAGTTGCACAATTCATTTCTCAACCACATCACGAATAAAATGAAACCGCACATTAATATGCTTGGTTCTATCATGAAACACTGGATTTTTACACAATTGGATAGCGGATTGGCTATCTGAAAACACAGTGTTGAAATTGTTGGTATATATATATATGTGTGTGTGTTTTGTCTTTCTTGTGTGTGTTGTGCAGATAAAATGTGGTTGAGCAAAAATAGGAACATGTGGGTGTTTTGACCGAGTCTAAAGAAAGAGTCCAAGATAATGTTTGTTGCGGAAGTTATGGGTGTGCGGCGCAAGTCTAGGAGAGAAGATCGTGAGGTGATGAAGTGGTTATATGGAGTAGAGATCAAGTTATTACTTTGGTATAAATATGGATCAATTGTATAGAGTTAGATACACACAAGTTCATAGATATATTCCAGATAGTACAAGATATGTGTTAGAGATTTTAGTTTTCTATGAGTGTTAGTTAAGACAACTTTAGTCACAACCTTCTGTGAAGGAAGAGATAAAGTGTCTTAAGTTTAGTAAGAGTTTGCACGTAGTGTTTTTGTAATTCACAAATTTATATAGTGAATATTTTGCCTTGAGGCACTTCGCGAGATTATAGAAATATAATCTAGTGAAATTTTTCAATCCGTTGTTTGTTTCTAAATTCCGCTGCATATACAAAGTTGTCTCAACTTCAGACACAACTTTGATCACAACTCTGTCAGAATCGAGAATTTCGGTTTCTTCAGTTGGCATCAAGAGCATACACTTGACACACTAAGTGGTGATCCTGTTTTTGTAAGTTCAATGGATTGCACAAACCCGCTGTTCAACAAACCTCCTGTTCTCGATGGCATGAACTATTCCTTTTGGAAAGTTTGAATGAGAGCTTGCATCAAATCAATTGATGCAAGAGCATGGAATGTTGTTCAAAAGGCATGGACGCATCCTAAGACCGTAGATGCCGAAGGAGATACAATTCGTACCCCTCCAGAAGAATGGACCAGGTCACAAAATGAAGATGCTACCTTCAATGACAAGGCACTCAACGCAATTCAATCTTCCTTGGACATTCAGATGTTCAAACTCATAAGAAATTATGAGTCGACCAAGAAAGCGTGGGATATTCTTCGGCAACATTGCGAAGGAGATGTTGGAATTAAATAATCAAGACATCGTATTCTCACCACAAAGTTTGAGAATATGAAGATGGGGGAAGATGAAACTGTTGGAGAATATTGCAAAAAGTTGCTTGAGATTGCAAACGAGTGCACTGATCTTGGAGATCCCATCACCAACAAAAGGTTAGTTTCTAAAGCTTTGAGAACTCTAACACCTCGTTTTGATATGAAGGTTGTTGCTATTGACACGGCAACGACTACTGGATGTTTGGACTTCACAAAGCTGATGAATGATCTGAAGACCTATGAAATGGAAATGAATGAGAAGGGCGGGTCAAAGAAAAAGGGAATTGCCCCGATAGCTGGGTCAACTTCAGCTTATGACGAAGAAGAGGATGAAGATCTTCAAGAGATCAGTGAAAAGAATCCGGATTATGCTCTTCTCACCAAAAGACTAAACACTCTCATCCGAGCTAACCGAGGAAAATAACAGAAGGGAGGTGCTGAACAACGCAAGCCTCATCATGACTCGTCCGGACCTTTGGTTATTTATGAAAAAATGAACTCACCTGGAAAAGAACCCAAGATCATGAAGCGTGCTGCATCAGATCACTTTAGACCAAAGAAAGTGAAAGATTTCTCCACTGTTCAATGCTATGAGTGCAAAGGCTATAGGCACTTTGCAAACGAATGTGCAAATACTTTTAGAAAATTTGGAAAGCCTGTCACATTCTTATCCCTTAGCGACAGTGAGCTGGACACCTCAGGGATATTTGTGGAAAAAATCTCAGATGATGCAACCTACGAACACGCAGCCTTAACTACAGTATGTGCCGAACTGAGCAATTCAAAGCTTACAGAAGTTGAGATAACTTCTGATCGGTATGATGAGTCCTATTATGAAACTCTATTTTGTTTTAATACTGTGATAACTACTGCAGATGAGGAAGAAGAAATTACTGAGTAAGAAACTCTGGAGTTGCTAATAAAGTTGCAGGGACTCTACAAGGAACTGTATGCTAAGTGGATCAAACAGTGTAAGGAAATTGAGTCACTCAATGAGGAATCCACTAGTCAGAAGGCGTCTTTTGCAAAGTTGGAGGTAATGTTGACAAAGAAAGATGCAGAGATTGATAATATGAGGATTCAACTCAATCTTGCAAAGGAAACATTCAAAAAGTTCAACACAGGTACTTCCAAACTTGATGAAGTTCTTGCACACACTCAGGTAACTTCTCATGGCATAGGTTATGACAAAACTGTAAAAACTGCATTTACTCAAATCATGTCCACCAATGGAAAACCTTTTGTGAAAGCTCAAGAAGCACATCCCACTTCATCAGTAAGTAAGAAGCATAGGAGATTTGTTTGTCACTATTGTTTTCTTCTTGGGCATATAAAACCCTTCTGTCATAGGTTTCTACAAGAACATAAAAAGGAGATTCATTTGAGGACACAAGCTTCAAAATCAGGCCTTTCAGTCAAAGGTGACAGAACCAAGAACTTGGTTTGGAAACCTAAAGCTGTCTCCAAAGACACCTGCAAAGTTGTCCTCACTGCATCAGTATCTGATAATTCAACAACTTGGTACTTTGACAACGGGTGCTCTCGTCACATGACTGGATCTCAATGTTATCGGTCCAACTACCAAAAAATCAATGGTAGCGAAGTTACCTTCGGGGGAGGAACAAACGGCAAGATTGTAGGACATGGAATCTTGAACAGTCCTGGTCTTCCAAAGCTGGCTAATGTATCACACGTTCAAGGCCTTACAGCAAACCTCATCAGTATCAGCCAACTCTGTGATGACAACTTCACTGTCATCTTTGATAAGCAAAGTTGTACTGTGGTTGACAACGACGGCAAACATGTGATCTCTGGGGTAAGATCTTCTAATAATATTTATGAAACTAAAAGAAAACGCTGTTTGAGTGCACAGGTAAATGATGTACAACTTTGGCATCAAAAATTGGGTCATACAAATTTCCGCAACATGGAGAACCTTCAGAGACTCAATGTTGTTCTTGGAGTGCCAAAGTTGAACGTATCAAATCCAAACCTGTGTGGAGAATGTCAAAAAGGAAAGCAAGTCAAAGCCTCGCATCCTGTTGTGACAACTTCCGAGAGACCTTTTGCCACTCAAAGCTGTTTTAAATTGCTTCACATGGATTTTATGGGGCCAGCAGAGATAGAAAGCCTTTGAGGTAAACGGTATTCATTTGTGATTGTCGATGACCTCTCCAGGTATGCTTGGGTAAAATTTCTAAGTAACAAAGGTGAAACCTATGATGCTTTCTTAGAATTATATGCTAAGGTTAGAAATTTCTACCATTTTTGCGTTAAAAGAATTAGATTTGACCATGGAAGGGAGTTTGAAAATATTCAACTCCTAAACTTTTGCATAAAAGAAGACATTCATCATGAATATTATGCTCCTAAAACACCCCAGCAAAACAGAGTAGCTGAAAGAAAGAATAGAACTCTGCAAGAGATGGCCACTGTCATGTTACATTCTAAGAAGTTGTCCAAATATTTTTGGGTTGAAGCTTTAAACACTGCATGCTATGTAAGTAATCATGTAAACTTAAGAACCGAAACCACTGTGACGTCATATGAAATTCTAAATGGCAGAAAACCCAACCTAAAATACCTACATGCTTTCGGTTGTATTTGCTACATTTTGAATGATAGAGATTATTTGTTCAAATTTGATCCCAAGAGTGATAAAGGTGTGTTTATTGGTTATTCGCTTAATAGTCATGCTTACCGTGTCTATAACCTCAGAACAAAAACTGTTATGGAAAGTGTAAATGTAAGATTTGATGATTTTGCCAGCCTATACACTCCTGAAGAAGATACTAACGATTTGATTGAGATACAAGGAAGGACAGAAAAAACCATTGAGATAGAAGGAAGAGTCAACCCTGAAGTTGAGCCAACTTCAGAGACAGATGAGGATACACTTACAGAAGGATCTAGATCAAACTCCCACTTAAATGATTTAGAGATTCCAGAAGTAGTTCAGAGAAGCACTAGAAGAGACCCACCAAGCAAGATTCGCAAAGATCATCCAATTGATCAAGTCATTGGAGATGTACACGAAGGGGTCAGAACTAGAGGTAAAACTCCTGCTAACTAAAAGGAAATGGTAAGGATGGTATGCATGTTCTGTGTAATCAATGAAGTTGGTATTGTTTTCTTCTTATCCGTGGTTGAACCCAAGAACGTAAATGAGGCATTAAAAGATGAGTTTTGGATAAGTGACATGCAAGCTGAGCTACTTGAGTTTGTTAGAAACAAAGTCTGGACACTTGTGCCTAGACCTTCTGGGATAAACGTGATAGGAACTAAGTGGATATTTAAGAATAAAACTGATGAATTTGAAAATGTCATTAGAAATAAAGTCCGCTTAGTTGCCCAAGGTTACACACAAGTAGAGGAGATTGACTATGATGAGACTTTTGCTCCCATTGCACGAATAGAGTCCATCAGGTTACTATTTGCCATTGCATGTTATCTTAACATTACTCTTCATCAAATGGATGTTAAGGCAGCGTTTCTAAATGGAGTAATAGAAGAGGAAGCTTACGTGGAACAACCCAAAGGCTTTGAAGACCCAACTAATCCAAATCATGTGTATAAATTACATAAAGCGTTGTACGGACTTAAACAAGCTCCAAGAGCTTGGTATAGTCGGTTAACCGAATTTTTGCTTGAGTTTGGATTTTCCAAGGGTCATGCCGATAGAACACTATTCCTCAAGAAAGAAAAAGACTTACTCACAATTGCTCAAATCTATGTCGATGATATAGTGTTTGGATCGACAAGTGAGAAAGCTTTGAAGGAATTTGTTGAAGCAATGTCCACGTCTTTTGAAATGAGTATGGTCGGTGAGCTTAGCAATTTTCTTAGACTTCAAGTCAAGCAAAAGAAAAATGGCGTTTTCGTCTCACAGACAAAATATGCCAAGAATCTTGTAAAGAAGTTTGGTCTGGAAAATGCTAAACATATGAGAACTCCCATGAGTACGACTGAAAAGCTGTCGAAGGATGCAGTTGGACCTGAAGTTGATCCAACTTTATACAGGTCAATGATCGAAAGTCTCATCTACCTGACTGCTAGCCGACCAGATATCATGTACAATGTGTGTTCATGTGCTCGATTTCAGTCCTGTCCCAAGAAGGAACACCTTAAGACGGTAAAGAGCATCATTCGGTATGTAGCCGGCACATGTGAATTGGGTCTATGGTTCACAAAGGACACAACTACAGATCTTGTTGGATACAGTGATGCCGATTGGGCTGGAGAGATAGATGATAGATGGAGTACAAGTGGAGAATGTTGCTATCTAGGAAACAACCTCATCTCTTGGCACAGCAAAAAGCAAAATTGTATCTCATTGTCCACAGCTGAGTCTGAATATGTGGCCGCTGGGAGCTGTTCAACACAGTTGATATGGCTGAAGTCAATGTTGAATGATTATGGATTGGAAAGCAACCCCTTGGTGATGCTCTGTGACAATACAAGCGCCATCAACCTTGCAAAGAACCTAGTTCATCATTCCAAATCCAAACACATCCACCTAAGGTATCATTTTATTAGGGATTTAATTGAAAAGAAGCTATTAAAGTTAGAGTATATTAGTACAGATAATCAACTGGCTGATATGTTTACAAAAACTTTAAGCTATGAGAAATTCTCAATTTTGAGGAAATCTCTTGGCTTATGTTCTATATGAAAAGTTGAGTTGGCCCAACTGTTGTCACACTTTTGGTATATCATAGTTAACTGTGAAGTTGGACAGATTTGAGGATGGAAAAGCCTGTGTTAAGGTGAAACCATGATTGTTCTTATAAAACCATATAACTAGATCAAAGATCTTAGATAAATGGTATTTATAAGATTCTTTTGGTTATTCATCTATTCATCATCTGTTTTCTTCTTAAAAAGTTTCCTATGATGTATCAAAAGTAAGCTAATAATATAAATTTCTTGACAATAGTTGGTTAATTATAAAATAAAAAATATATATAAAAAAATGGGAAAAATTTTGAAAGTCAATTGAATGTATCTGGAAGTGTATCTTACTATATCTTTAATATCTGCTTTGACTATATCTTTAATATGATTGATTCCTATTTTTAAGGAGGCGGGTATCTATCAAACTTATATATCCCTCCTTATTTTTATGGCGAGTCGTATCTGATTGTTATACCTTTTTATATATAAGAGTCCTCTCTCTCTCTCTCTTCTTCCTTAGTCACTATATTTTTCTTTCAGATTCTCACTGTTCAAAAACCCTTTCGTCTCCCCTCACCCATCTCAAAATTCACCTAGGTCATCCGCCATGGATTCCGACAAAATGCGCCAAATACAAGAGCTTTTAAGTGACCCTGAAGCTTCCGCTTACCTCTGCCACCTAGCCACTTTTCCGCCACAGCCTATTCTGTCTCCGCCTCGGCCGATTATGTCTAGCCCTTTTCATTTTCTGACACTGGAATCTGCTCCTATTATTCGTCCAAAAGTCCTCTTATCTCCTTCTAGAGGTAATGCTCCCATGGAGATCTCTTCTGAAATTGGAAGTTGTTCGGAAGTACAGTCCAAAGCTCTCTCTCTACCGGCTCCTTCTTCTATACAACCTTTCTCGATCTCACCGTCTTCCGAGCAGGCTATCATTCTAGCCCCCGACGGAGTAATAATGTCGACCTTTGACACTCCAGCTCTTGACACTCCGGTCCTCGACACTCCAGTCCTCGCTGAAGAACAAATCAACCCTATTTTTCCTTCCAACGAAGAGAATACATACGATGACGGTCCGATCGAAGTCCCATTTTCTGAGGTCTAACAAGAAGCCCAGGTGGAAGTGTTTGAGAAGTTTACTCCGACACGAACTCCTCCCAAGAAGAAATTGACCAAATCCAAGAAGGCTCCTCCGACTAGACGGTCTAAGCGTCTTCACGTGACCGGAAGCTCCTCGAGGAATCCGGTGGAGCCCATCGAAATCATCAGTGAACCAGACGAGGAGGAGGAGAGTTAGGCGATGTCGGAGTGTGATTCAGGCGAGCAGACACTTTCTGTGCATGGGTCGGACTCCGAGGCAAGCGAGGAAGTTGAAGAGACTGTTGCCTCAAAGAAGGGTAAGAGAAAGATGCCTTTCTCTTCTCCTTCGAAAGTTCGTGGGAAAGTTGTGAAGAAAGCCAAGCGCAGTGTTGCTCCAGCTGAGGAGGAAGCCTACTCAGAATCTGACTGAGAGGTATCAAAGGCTAACTCAACCTTGTTTTACTCTAATCTTGCTAAGCGTAATTGGGATTTCTTCAAGAATAGGGGGATATTGAATGATCGTGCGGTTGATTTAAAGGATTTTTCTGGATATAATTTGGTTGAATTTTTGAAAAAGAGAAAAGTGTTGGGGAGTGTCACATATGCTAGGCCCTATGTTGCTGAAGTAGTAAAATATTTTTATGCTAATTTGACTCATGATTTTGGAAATCAATCATCTAAGCAATATGGAAAGGTCTTTGTGCGTGGGAAGGTATTTACTGTTACTCCGGCTAGGATTAACAAGTTTCTGGGGGTACCTAATGTTGTTGAAGCTGATGAGGAAGTTGATGAGGAGTTGGAGGCTAAGATGGCCGATGTGTTGACCGGAGGCCAAGCAGATTTATGGGTGGCTAACAAGAAGCCAAATAGGCTTGCTTCGGTTCTCACATCGTTGTTTTCAACGCTTCACAAAATTTCTGTGTCAATTTGGATTCCTACATCTAACTCAACAATGGTGCCATTCGAGCATGTTTGTTTGTTGTATAAGGTGTATATGGGGGAGAAGGTGAATTTAGGGCAACATATTTTCAACTCGATTGCCGAAATTGTCATGACAAAGTTAAACAAGAAGTTGGTGGTCTCTTCTCTCATATACAACATGTTGTTGGACCAAGGGTTTAAGGCAAAGAAGAAAGATGTTTTATCCGCCAGACTTCCTCTCCAGACTGTCCAAAAAGCTTTCCTAGCCGACTCCAGGACCCGTGATCTTGCTTGGATTAATGCTGCTGAAACTACTCCTCCATCTTTCGATTATCTTTGCACTATTCCTATGTTTGTTTTGCAGGAACAAATCCACTTCCTCACTGCGCAGATTCAAATTTTCAATAAACAAAGGTGCGTATTCCAACGGCTTTTTTCTTCCCAAAAAGGGGGAGAAGGCACAAGCCGGGGAGAACGACATGGAAGTGAGGATGCAGAAGAGCAAGAGGAGTAGAGGGCTGAGTTGTTGAAGAAAGAAGAACTGCAGTTTGTTGCAATTTTGATGTTGATGTTTATCAAACAGTTCTCCAACAATTTCTTTTGTTTTAAACAACTATGTTTTTGATGTTTATATTTTTGCTGCAGATCTAACTGATGATCTTATGTTGCTGATATTTTAGTTAACTGATGATCTTATGTTGCTGATATTTTAGTTGTTTTGATAATATCTTATGTTTCTCTAAATATGTTTGAATGAATAGTGTTGGAGTCACTTTGTTTTGGGAAGTTTGCATGACAGTGGGAAGTTTGCATGACAGGGGGAGCGATTATGTTCTGATTTTTCTTGTTTTGTTCCAAGTACATGTTTAGGGGGAGTACAGTTATGTTTGATTTTGCTGCATGTGTGAAGTTGTTTTGGGAAGAAAGACAAAAAGTGGGAGATTGTTGAAACCGTTGGTATATATATATATATGTGTGTTTTGTCTTTCTTGTGTGTGTTGTGCAGATAAAATATGGTTGAGCAAAAATAGAAACATGTGGGTGTTTTGACCGAGTCTAAAGAAAGAGTCCAAGATAATGTTTGTTGCGGAAGTTATGGGTGTGCGGTGCAAGTCTAGGAGATAAGATCGTGAGGTGATGAAGTGGTTATGTGGAGTAGAGATCAAGTTATTACTTTGGTATAAATAGGGATCAACTGTATAAAGTTAGATATACACAAGTTCATAGATATATTCTAGATAGTACAAGATCTGTGTTAGAGATTTTAGTTTTCTATGAGTGTTAGTTAAGACAACTTTAGTCACAACCTTCTACGAAGGAAGAGATAAAGTGTCTTAAGTTTAGTAAGAGTTTGCTCGTAGTGTTTTTGTAATTCACAAATTTATATAGTAAATATTTTGCCCTGAGGCACTTCGCGAGATCATAGAAATATAATCTCGTGAAATTTTTCAATCCGTTGTTTGTTTCTAAATTCCGCTGCATATACAAAGTTGTCTCAACTTCAGACACAACTTTGATCACAACTCTGTCAGAACCGAGAATTTCGGTTTCTTCACACAATAACATTTTTCTTAAGGTAGTCAATTTCAGACAACAATCCATTTAACCAAATAGCTTCTTTCATAGCTTCAGTGATAGCAACATATTCAGACTCAGTGGTGGAAAGAGCAACAATGTGTTGAAGTTGTGATTTCCAACTAATGCATGATCCACAAAGAGTAAACACATAGGAGGTAGTAGATTTCCTATTGTCTCTATCATTAGCATAGTTGGAATCTACATATCCAGTCAAAACAACACCATCTAAGCACTTAGAAAAACATAACCCAACATGCAAAGAGGATTTCATGTATCTCAACAACCATTTTAAGGCTTCCCAATGGGGCATACCGGGATTAGACATATAACGACTCAAGCAACTCACAGAGTAAGCTATATCAGGTCTGGTACTTACCATTAGATACATAACAGATCCTATTGCATTTGAATATGGAATTTTCTTCATAGCATTCATTTCAAGAGTAGTCTTTGGAGACTGCTTCTTACTTAGCACAAAATGGGATGCAAAAGGCACATTGACAGGTTTAGCATCATACATAGAAAATTTACTCAAAACCTTTTTCACATAAGAAGTTTGTTTCAACAAAAGAGTAAAATTCTTTCTGTCTCTAACAATTTCCATGCCAAGTATCCTTCTAGCATCACCTAAATCCTTCATTTCAAAATTATCATGAAGACAAGATTGAACATGCTTCACAGACTTAGAACAAGGACTCACCAACAACATATCATCAACATAAATCAACAAGAACATAGGCACAGAAGCAGTGTCTTTAAAGTAAAGGCAATGATCAAAAGCACTTCGTTGAAACTTTAAAGACTTCATGCATTGGTCAAATTTTATGTTCCACTGCCTGGGGGACTGTTTTAAACCATACAAACATTTTTTAAGCAAGCACACAAAATTAGGTTTTTCACAGTCTACAAAATGCTCAGATTGATTCATATATATGGGCTTGTCAAGTTCACCATGCAGAAAAGCGGTAGTTACATCCATCTATTTTAATTCCCAATTAAAGTGTGCAACTAATGCAAGAATGATCCTAACAGTGGTGAATTTTACAACAGGAGCAAAGATTTCTGTGTAATCTATCCTCTCTTTTTGAGTGAATCCCTTAGCTACAAGTCTAGCTTTAAACCTAGTTGAATTAAAATCATTTTTAATTTTAAACAACCATTTGCAATCCACAACAGAACAATTAGCAGGTTTGGGAACTAAATCCCATGTGTGATTTGTGTGCAGTGACTTCATTTCCTTTTCCATAGCATTCAACCACTCCATAGATTTTTCAGATTTTAAAGCCTCTTTTACAGTTTTAGGTTCATTGCTATCTAGAGATTCAAACACATTATAGGCATGCTCACACAGATTACACTCATTAAATCTACTAGGCCTATTAATAGTTCGTCTAGCTCTGTCCCTGGCAAGTTGATAGTCACTCAAATCATCCTCACCATGCTCTGTATCATGATCACTTTCTTCATCAGATTCATCATTCACATTTTGATTTAAATCATGCATATTTTCATTCACATTATGCATATTTTCATTTAAAACTTGCGCATTCTCATTCACATCATGCATATTTAAAACTTGTTTTATCTGGTCTTTCTAAAAAGTTTTGGAGTAAGGCAGTTTGTACTGCAGCTTATTTGATTAACAGGTCACCTTCTGTGCCTTTGAAGGGTACGTGTCCCGAATCTGTGTTTAATGGTAAGCCTGTTGATCTTTCCAACTTGAAAGTTTTTGGTTGTGCTGTATTTATGCATCAGAAAAGTGATAAGCTTGCACCTAGGTCTAGAAAATGTGTTTTTCTTGGTTACCCAGAAGGTGTTAAAGGTTATAGACTGTGGGTTAAAGATGAGCCTGGTTTTAGAACTGCTATAAGCAGGGATGTTGTGTTCAATGAGTTTGAATTTCCATGCTTGTCTCAATCTTTGTCTGAACCTGTTTCTGAGACCATCTCATTTGAGGTGGAGCCTCCTATTATTGCTGAAGAGCATGAGAATGTGCAAGATTTGAATGAAAATAGGGAAAGGGTGTGATGAAAATCATGAAAGGTTCCCTTGTTCATTTTTTCAGCTTTAAAAACAACAAGGGAACCTTTCATGATTTTCATCACACCCTTTCCCTATTTTCATTCAAATCTTGCACATTCTCATGTTGTTCAGCAATAATAGGAGGCTCCACCTCAAATGAGATGGTCTCAGAAACAGGTTCAGACAAAGATTGAGACAAGCATGGAAATTCAAACTCATTGAACACAACATCCCTACTTATAGCAGTTCTAAAACCAGGCTCATCTTTAACCAACAGTCTATAACCCTTAACACCTTCTGGGTAACCAAGAAAAACACATTTTCTAGACCTAGGTGCAAGCTTATCATTTTTCTGATGCATAAATGCAGCACAACCAAAAACTTTCAAGTTGGAAAGATCAACAGGGTTACCATTAAACACAGATTCAGGACACTTACCCTTCAAAGGCACAGAAGGTGACCTGTTAATCAAATAAGTTGCAGTACAAACTGCCTCACCCCAAAACTTTTTAGAAAGACCAGATAAAGCAAGCATACACCTCACCCTATCTAACAAAGTTCTGTTTATGCGCTCAGCAACCCCATTCTGTTGGGGTGTGTAAGGAACTGATTTGTGTCTTTTTATGCCAGATTTAACACATAAATCATCAAGTAAAGCATTGCAAAACTCAAGACCATTGTCAGTTCTTAACACTTTAATTTTCTTACTTGTTTGGTTCTCAATTAAAGTTTTCCATGCTTTGAACTTATCAAACGCATCAGATTTGTTTTTCAATAAAAAAAACCCAAACTTTTCTCGAGAAATCATCAATAATAGACAAGAAAAACATATTTCCACCATGAGTAGACACTTTGGCTGGACCCCAAACATCAGCATGCAAATACTCCAGTATATCAGTGCATTTAGACAAGTTTGGAGATACAGAAACAAGAAATTGAACACGATGTTGTTTGCCAAGAACACAAGCATCACAAAACGGCATGCTAGACAAAATATCAGAACCAAACATCCCATCCTTTTTCAAGATTTCCAATCCCTTATTACTCATGTGACCTAACTTATTATGCCATAACGGGGTCTTGTCATTATTGATAGCATTAATAAAGCAAGAGGGAAAATTATCAGATTTAGCATGACAAACATACAAATTGTTCATTTTTTCAGCTTTAAAAACAACAAGGGAACCTTTCATGATTTTCATCACAAATACATAGCAAAAAACTCAATCAATACCAACAATCATTCACATCGATGAAAAAAAAGAAAAGAAAAATAGCACCGGCATTTTGTACCATCAATAATTTATAGCCGACAAGACCAAGATTGGTTTCGCCTCTAGAATGGCACTCACTGTCATTTAAGATTTGCTCAATTCCTCATTTGCACTAATTCTATGTACCCACCCATCCATTCGGTTTACTCTAATTTAATACCTTCTCCATTTCTGAAAAAGTCCATTTCTGAAAAAGTGTCATTCTGAATGAATGCACAGATATTAATAAATATATTAATTAGATAATCAAATTATCTTATACGCCCTTATATGAATGTATTAAATGAGTTAAATATGACTGATTGAATGCATTAGATGAGGGCAAATATAGGAAAATGTGAATTTTTTTACCTCGATTGTGTAGAATAACACTTTTTGTGAAATAAAATTAAAGTACTAAAATGACACTTATTGTGAATCGAGGGAGTATATATTATGTTGCTTTCAGATTTCTTTCTTACCCTGCATGTCCAATTTTCTTTTTCGATTGTTGAAACTGCTTTCAGATTTCTTCTTATTAAATACCATGCCAATGAGTTGGATCGTGACCCTATTGAGATTGATTCCACTCTTCATTCCATGCCCTGAACTTATGAATAAAAGTAGGGTTAATTACTATTAAATATATAAATTTTGACAATTTCTAATTTAAACATAAATTTTAAATTTTACAATCACAGCACAAATTTGGACTCTTTTGCAAATAGTCACCCCCATTTTTTCCCATGAACGGAAATCTGGCTAGACAAAATAGGACAACGTTTTGTACCTGAAAAAAAAAATTAAAAATACAAAATTATACTCCTTTCATTTATGAATAAGTGTCCTTTTGAAGAAATACATACATATTAACAAAATAATCAAATTACCGAATAGAAACTTGTGTGTATACATTAAATGAGCCAAAACGGAATATTTTAATGCATTAAATCGGAGAAAGATGTAACATTTCCACCTCGAAGGTTTAAAACAACATTCTTTATGAAACAAATTTAAAATGCTAGAACAACACTTATTCAGAAATGAAGAGAGTATACTTTTACCCTTGTTCTTCGTTCAGACATAAAACAACGTCATTTTGCGATGAGGTGTAAAATATTCTTCCTCTCATTATGAAAGGGCGTGCTTTTGTCACATTAGTTTTCCGTTCACTGAAATAATAATGTCAAAGTTTGCATATTTAATCATAATCAGTGCATTACTTGTGCGCTAAATACCAATCAAATTTTCAATTTCTTCCATTTAAATCATAAAGGACAAAAAATTCAGTGCATTTCAGAAAGTCATAATTTATTTATGTTATTCATATCAACAGATATTTTATCACCAACAGGCTCTGCTAGTTTTTTTTTGGGGTGGGGGGGGGGGGGGAAGGTTTGGTAGTATATATATATGGAGAAAAACAAACTATATTGACAAAATTAACGAGGACGGAAAACACATTTATAGGTTTAAGTAACCTCAGATCAACTTGTTAGCTTAATTGTGAAGAATATCTTTGGCCTTCATACGACCACACATAGCCTGTTGAATCCTAACATCTCGAAAGAATTAGATGGATATGTGTAATGTTATTAAAAACATATACATTTATGTACTTTTCAAATTTGTGGTTTATCATTGGGCAGTTATCTCAAAGAGGCTCCTCATTTTTCCCAAGCACATACCTTCCACCATTGTGATGATCATTCCTCTGAATGTCTGGTAAAGAAAATATTATAGAATCAATTACCCCAAAACAAAAGAAGTCTGCAATTGATATTAACATAATAACAAAAGCTACAAACAAGAGAAAAGGTGCTGAGAATCCAAGATCTAAGACAAAAATCAGATGAATATTTTTAACGTTATTTAAAACATATACAGTTATGTACTTCCATAATTTGCAACCTCCCTACTCCACCACAACTAAGATATTATCAAATTAAAAAAAAAAAAGTGGGAAGAGATAGATTAATCCTTCATGAAGCTCTGAGATGAAGATAAAGGGAGTGTGAGAAATAAAATAAAGTGGAAATGATGGGAGAGCTAAAGATGAAGACCATCAATTAGTTGATCAACCACACTCGCTAAATAGGAATTTACAACATATTTTCATGATCTCTCATCAAAATGTTACTGACCTACAAAAATCCTCTTTAGAACTCCAAGTTCCTCCAATATTCCGACTAGATCACATAATTGGAGCACTAAAGAGCAAATTTGAAACATATGTAATTGTATTTATCGAAACATAAGAAAACTATCATAAAGGGAGTTTCTTTTCCAAACTTCATAACTTGAGCAAGTATTGTTATGCGTTGAATAGAATTACTTGAAAAAAGATTAAGAAGCCAAAATATTCATGTCATTAACCAAAATTAAAAATATTTACAATGGTACCATGCTATAGTAGAATAAAAAGCATAATGAGACTCAATCTAGAGCAGCACAACTCACAACATTGCACGAGGGCAATACTCTGTTGTACCTAAAGAAAACATTATAGAATCAACCAAACAGTATTGAATGCTCAATTATTGAACATAGATGGACCATAATAAATGCTAGAGTTAAACTTGAATTATTGGATGGCTATATTCTGATTTTACATCAAATCTGGAAGGTTAAAACTTCTTTGGATCGGGAAAGATCATGGTAGATGAACACCATCCAAGTCCACAGACAAACCTTTTTGAATCATGAAGGAATGACAGAATGATTAGTCACATAATTGAACAATCAGTTCGTAATTATAATCAATTTGAAGGCTAATTATTTAGCTACACAAGACAAGGGTGCGAAATCAAAATTTACAGCAACAACTAAGAAGCATCGAGGAGCAGTGAACTTGTACAGTAAAACAGAGGTTGCAAATGAAATTATGACAAAGTTTCAAGGTGAAGAAGATAAACAAATGAAAGTGCAAATTACAACACGAGATGCTTCTTTCACAAACTAGTTAAGTCCATAAATCCAGACAAGCAATAATAGAGCCTACTTGAGCTCAACTATCCAACCCATTTTATCCTCAGCCAGCCCCATTTGCAGGCTTGTAAGCGCCGAATACAGTTGTTGCGACACGCGCCCAACTCCATCGTTTCCGTAAGTCACCCTGCAACAAGTAAATGTATGTACCATTTTAGGCACAGCATATCATGCCTAACAACATTTACCAAGAACCACAGATGCTGAATGTGGCAAAAGATGACCAAAAAAACATCATTATCTTATCAAAGTCGGTAGAATTCAGAACCAAAGTGGATACCTGCTATCAAGATAGGTTATGCTGCCTACAGGTGAAATCACTACGGCAGTTCCAGTACAGAAAACTTCATCAGCATCAAGCAAATCGTCCACTGTCACCAGACGTTCCTCAACCTAAATACCACCAAAAAACATAGGCAGGAGTAGGAAGGTGACCATCACATGTTTGTTCAATACACCACCAAAATAAGCCTAAAGCTAAACTCCAATCAGTATGACAAAGATGCTGGCATTCATTTAACAAATAAAGCATTACAATAAACATTCATAAGTGGATAACTTCCATCCCTTCACTCAACATGCAAATCTTGTTTGGTCAATCCCAATGATACAACGACTATAAATGGCTTAGTCATAAAGCCAAATTGAAAACTGGTAAAAGTACCTGAAAGCCTTGATTAACAGCAACATCGAGTATGCTCTTCCGGGTGATTCCGGGTAGGATGGTGCCTTTGATTGCAGGAGTGGATATCACATTGCCCTGAGTGTTTATAAGTAGAACAGATTTTGAGTTTTGGCAGTTGAACAAACAAATGGACTAATGGAAAGATAAACATAATGTGAATAAGAACAGAAAAGAGAGGAAGGAAGTTCCAAATGAGAATATGGGAGAAAATTAGCAGCTGAGAGACCCAAACAATACAGTGTATGCACAGTTCAGCATTCAACTAATATGTGAATCTCAAATGAGTATTTACCACAACAGAACTACAGGAACAGAAAAGCAACTAAATCATACAAGTTAAATTAGCTTGATACACTACACTAGGATTGTACGGTCAAGGCCTGAAACTCAATTAAATCATTCAATTTCCAAAATTAAAGATTTTCATAAAACTTCAACATGAGTTCAGAGAAGTCACTTCAAAAGGAGTCAAACCCAAGTCATTTGTCCAACAACCCTCTTGCAGATCTTAAAGTATTTGCTGTCCAATAAGTGCATAATTATGTTTCAGCACAATGTTTAACAGAGAGTTATTTTTTTTGCAGTGAACATATAGCATCTCAATAATTACAGAGTGAGAGAGACAGACAGAAATTAAAGTAAAGCACTATAAACAATGAGACTAAAATATGTAAATCCTTCACCAAGTATGGAAACTGATCAATCACACAGAAAACATCTTGTTGATTAGAAAGTTCCGTACCTTTACAACGAACACATTGCACGAGGAGACTTCCTCTAAATATTTTTTGTGAGTACTATCTAAATACAGTACATCAGAAAACCCTTTTGCTTTTGCAGCACTCTGTGCCTGTAGAACCTATAAGTGATAGTCCAGAAGATGCGTGATCGTCAGCATAAACAGTTGAGATCAAAATCAGAATACAGAATGTTATTTAATTAACACCATAATTTGACAATCTAAAAGATAATATGGTCACTTAGCAGGAAAAGGTCCAATTACAATAAATAAGAGGCTATCTTGACCCCAATTAGACAGTAATGACAAAGCACAAGGCATCAAAATGGAAGCGTAGTTGGGCATGCTCGAGTTTTCAAATAAAGAGAAGATCTACTAATTTAACTGAAAGGAGATAAGGTTGTAACCACAATGTAAACCGGTAAAGATGAAATGACATAATATAGAGGAATCCTTTACTGCGAGGGACATAATAAATCTAAAAAAGAATAAATAAAACCTACATTACGACAGAGTAATCAACATCAGCATAAAGAACACTTACTGCAGCATAATTTCCAATGGTCTTCACTCCTCCAGTACCACCAGGTGTTGCACGATGCATTTCTGTCTCCACTACTAAATTTATTGGTGCCAATCCTTCCTGTGTTATAGAACAGGGAATCAATTGTAAGATATATCATAGTTCCCGAGACACTAATGTTGTACATGGGATGTGTATGTCAAACATAATACAGGGAAGTTAGAAGCTGCACCGCATAAAATGATATTTGATATGCACAAACAAATGAATAAATAAAATTAAAATATAAACATCTGCACCCAAATCATGCATACACAGGAACAAGTTGAAGTCAGAATCATATTGCTTGATGCGCAAAAGGCAATATATAAGCATATATTGAACTTGTTGCATGGGCATGTAAATGGGAAGTCAAACTACCTTGAAATAGTTGCCCACGGGTGAAACATAAATCAAAAAGGTGTATTCAGGAGCTGGTGCAAGACCTAGAACAGCTCCGCTCCCCATCAGCAATGGTCTTATATATAGAGAACCTTTTCCTGGTGGAGGAATCTGGAATTGGCAACAAATAGAAAAATGAGCTCTCTTAATATTAACAACATAAATACATTACTGCAAGCTAACAACAAAATCTCAAACTACAATATTAAATCAAAACATTACCCATCTTTCATTTGCTAAAACAGTTGCTTTTACAGCCTCTACAAACTGCTCTACAGTCGGAGCAGGCATGCACATGCGCACTGCACCCTCTCTAAGCCGTGTTGCATTTTCTTCAGGCCGGAACAGTAAAATATTACCATCATGTTTCCTATAAGCTTTTAGGCCTTCAAACAATCCCTATAAATTTAACACACATCAAGGTGCAACCTTGAATTCAAGAGCCAAGTACATTACAATATATCAATTTAAAGCACACATAAAAACTAACCTGACCATAATTCAAAATACCAGCGGACGGACTCAACTCAATGTTTCCAAATCGCTGCAAATCACCTTTAGAAAATGTCTCACCTTGGGAACACTTCATCATATACATATAATCAGTAGGCAAAAACCCGAAACCAAGATTGTCCCAATCAATGTCAGCTAATTCTAATGCAACATCACTGCCAAAATTAAACACAGAAAAAAAAATTAAAACAAACCCATTCCTAGAATCAGAACAGAACCGAAAACAAAACAGTTACTGATCGAATAAAACTAATGCAACTCGCTGCCAAAATTAAATAAAAAATAATAATAAACCCCATTTCGTGGAATCAGAACTGAAGCAAAAAAAAAAGGTTGCAAATCGAAGAAAACACACGTCATATTCTCAAACAAAACTAATATCACACCTGGCCGGCGATGCGACTCGAAGCGAATTAACATTGTTACTGCTGTGGTTACTGAAATGAGCGAAACGCGATTGGTTCTGCAGCCGCACATAATCAGAATCAATACGATAAGCAAACACAGATTAATAAGAAAAGCAAAAATGGCAAGACTAAATCGAAAACAGATAAATTGCAGCGATATGCGAAAAGGGGGGCAAAACCCATACAGAAAATGTGGCTGCAGCCTGAAGAGGTAGAGGGTGAGGAGATAGAGATTTCTTGTCAGTGAGAGGGGGAAGAAGTTTGATAGCGCTGCGGGCCGGGCCGAGAAGGAGGTGGTGGGTGGTGGGATTGGGGTGTAGGCCGGCAAACACAGCGCCGCTCTCCATAACTCTCTCTCTAACCTCTAGTTTTCGGCTGCCTCTTCTTTGACCGGTGTCGCCCCAAAAACAAAGAGCAACTACACTAATATACTAGTTACCAGTGCTAGTGTAAAATAGAAACTCTCTCTCTCTCTCTCTCTCTCTCTCTCTCGTTTATTTATGTATATATATTTAGCCTATGCTGATTTATCATTTATGCCTTGTTTGGTTATTAGACTTGGATAAAATATTGGACTCGCTTACTTTGTGAGGAATGGATAAATCAAAATCTTTTGTTTGATGTTTCCAGTTTTTAGGATCAATCTCGGAGTTATGAGTAAAAAGGATAAAATAAAATAACTAAGTTTTTATTAATTATATGGTTAATTGTCTTAAAAATCATGAACTTTGGACATATTTATAAATTTAACACGAACTTTAGAAGTGAGCAATTAAAACACTAACTTTTAACTTGAGTTTTATTCAACATCCCCAAATTTTTGCAAAATAAATTAATTTTCAATTCAACTGCTAAGTTTCTCGTCTCTTCAAATTCATAATGATTTGACCATCAATTTTCAAAAAAAGATGTCGATGTGGTCGAATTTAATAATCCACAAGTTTTTCCCATTGATATGAGTGTGAAATTTTCTCCACTTTGAAGTTATTTTTCAAAAACTGATGGTCGAGTCATGGTGGACTCGAAGAGACGAACAAATTATATGTTAAATTAGAGGTCAATTTATTTTATAAAATTTGAAGATGTTGAATAACACCCAAATTCAAAATTGAAGTTTTAATTGCATACTTTTAAAGTTAATGTTAAATTTGCAACTATATTCAATGTTCATGATTTTTAAGTCAATTAATCCTTAATTATATTCTCGCACTATGGCCGTTATCTAAAAAGTATTGTTTTATCTTAGGATTAATATACAAATAGGTTACGCAAAAAAAATTAAAATTAGACATGATGCACAAATAAGTGAACCTCAAATGTCACAATTTCTACTTCACTATTCCTTAGTGTTAAGGCATTTTTTGCCAAGTTCAGTAATTAATTATTTCCTTACATGTTCTTTTTTTTCCCCTATCCTATTCAAGCAATAATTTACTATGTACAATTGTTTAACGTGTGTGTGACCGTGCCACACGCTGTGTAAGACTATCTACATCAGTAACATCCATCCAACCCAACCTTTAAATAAAATATTAATTTCTCTCTCCTCTATATTTACAACCCTCAACATTTTAAAATTTACACTCCATCAGTAACACTCATCCAACCTGACATTCAACCTGACATTCAATTAAAATATTAATTTCTCTTTCTTCCAATCTACATAAAATATTTACCATTTTGTTTTTTAAATAACATATTATTAATAATAATTTTTTACTATATTTAAAAAATTATAATTAATTTATTAAATATATTTTTTAAATTCATAATTAAAAAATACCCACACAATTATAAATTCAAATTTTAATGATTTTTTTTTCATTTTCTAATGTTATTCCAACTTTTGATAGTTTAAAAAAATTAAAATAATTATGAAATGTAATTAAAATTATACCAATATTAGGCTCTATTTATAAAAAAAAATTATAAATATTGATATATTTTTTATATTTGATTATTATATAAATTATTTAAATTTTAAATTAATATATATATAATTAAGTGGCACCCAATCAGAGGGTGCCACGTGTGCAAGAATTAAAGACAACCCCAAGGTTGGATGGCCAACCGGGTTGGCTAAATACCATGACTTTATCTTTTTTTTTTAAAAAAAAAGTTGTTTGTCTTTTATGGTGACCGATGAGAATGGTCTAAGTAAGGTAACGTGACTATATATATTATTAGAAAAAACTCAAGTGAAATCGTCTTGTTGATGAAACTCGTAAAACAGATTGAGATCTGAATACAAAGTCATATTTATTGGTATATTTATAATTTTGACATATAAACAGTCTCGCACGAATAGCTCTTGTATGTTATATTTAACAAAATTAATTAATAATTCTAAAAATAAGTATGCACACTTGTGGGGTTGGATATTCTACTATCTCTACAATGAATTCTTTGAATATCATAGATTAGATGTCAAAAACCAAAACTTAATTTTGCTTTTATTCGACGAGGTAGCCCGCATCCAGTACTCAAGTCATGCACCGAGCAAATAACTAAATATCATTCTTGTTTAATAATCTTCAAACTGTACAAGAGAAGTGAATCATACTTGAAAATCAAGTATGATAAACTCATATCTAAAGTTGTTAGTGAAATTTGAACTTTAGACCTTTATCTACAAGATATACCATCCCCGTTTAGTTTGGTTGATGAGATAAATAAGATTTATTGGATAGAATAAGATTGCACTGTTGGGATAAAAATAATTATGTGTTCGGAATGCTTGGTTACGATTTTACTGATTTATGATAAATTATCAACATTATGTTTGAATTGAAGGATTATGGTTAAAAAGTAAAATAATGCATAAATTGTCCTTTATAAAATAATAAAATTTTATTTGGATACGGATATATGCACAATTTCATATTTTATAAAGGATGACGAACCCCAATATTGAAGTGATAAGTTATCATGCAAATGGGTGATAGGAATCCGGACTCAAATCAAGTGAATCAAACATGTAATTGGCCTGAATAATTTTATCTATCATAATCAAGCAAATCAAACGTGCTCTTAAGAGGACATACAAAACTTAATTCCGAATTTTAATCACCCCAAACAGGGCTCTAAGATAACAGTGATGGAGTGGCGCGGTGATAGTAAAAAAATACCTGGAAATAGTGGTTCAGGAGGGTTGTTGGAGGGTCAAATAAATCAGGCTACAAATGAGAGATGAGGGTGGCGGCTGGGTGAATTTAAAAGGCCTCATCAGATAAAAATGGCTTTTACTAAATCTTACCGCGTAAAGATTTGGGGTTAAAAAGGAGGCCAAAAAAATTATTGAGATCCCTCACCGTTAAAATAGATTTTATGATGCTTATTTAAAGGATAAGTTTGATTATTCGAAAAGGGTTAAGCCACATGATATTTTTTAAAAAATAATAATATTTATAAGTGTGATTAAACTAAAATGATTTTTTGAGGAAACAAATAATTTAAGTTTTAACATTACTACTCTCAAGAAAACATTACTACTCTCAAGAAAATATTAGTCAAATTTCCATCCAATTGCCAAAAAAACAAACATAATCGGAATTTATTCATTTCTTTTAAATATAAACACACAATTTATAATTAATGCGTCAAACATAATAATTATCCTTTCTAAAACCCCCGAGATAATACTCTTCTTCATCGGGACGTATTACAAATCACATATACTTGGAAATTCAACTATGAATGATATTATTACAAATATAGAGTAGAAAAATTATAATCAAATTTTCCTAGATACATAGAAATACTCGCTATATTTTGGAGTTATAAATCAACTTGTTGATCATGTACCATAAGTAGCCTAGAAGTTTGCATTTTGCTTTATGAACAGCTCTTTTGTATCGTAATAATTTGAATTTATAACTAAAATTTTACTCTTTCAAGGAGTAGATCAAATTACCAAAATAAATTGTTTTTCCTCCATTTCTGAATAAATATCATTATGGATGAATGAACACATATTAATAAAGATATTAATTAGATAATTAAATTATCTTATACCCTGAATATATTAAATGAGTTAAATATGATTTTTTTTAATGCATTAAATCAGGGCAAATATGAGAATTATCTCGACTGTGTAGAGTTATATTTTTTGTGAAACAAAATTAAAATGTTAGAATGATACTTATTGTGAAACGGAGGGTGTAGTAGATTGCTAGGCTAATAAAATATTAAAGCTTGGCCTAAGGAATATTAATACCTTCCGCATTTTTATCTTACCCAATATATACTTATGTCCTAAACTTTGAATTTTTTTCTAAAAATATCATGAACTTAAAAAAATATCAAAAAATGTCATGAACTTAAAAAAATACCAAAAATGTCATGGACTTTCCACTTTTTTGTAAAAATATTATGGGATTTAATTTCTGGGCCCGGATTAATGACGGGACATACCAGAGTCCAATATGTCAAAGTCATGTGAATTTTTTAATTTTTTTTAAATCTCAATTTGAAGGGTATAATTTTTTTCTAAATTGGGTTAATTCTATCAGGATTGATATTTTCAGAAGAATGAAAAGAAATAATTTATTTTTCCTTTTTTATTGGGATTTGAGAATTTTGAAAGGAATGAAAAGTTTTTTTCCCTTCATATTGGATTGGTAATGAGAGATTTAGGTTAGGGGAATGAGAAAGTTATGATTTTGAAGAGAAAAGTAGAAAATAATACTGTCATTATTTATTTACTTTAAAAAAAAATCACATTACTTTGATATGCTAGATTTTGATACGCCTCTTCATTAATTCGGCGTCAGAAATTGAATCTCATGATATTTTTACAAAAAAAATGGAAAATTCATGATATTTTTTATTATTTTTTTAAGTTCGGAACATTTTTAGAAAAAAAGGAAGTAATATTTGACGACATTAACTCATGAAATTTAGTAATATTAGAAATGATGTGTTTGTCACAAAACATAAAAGAAAAGGAAGTATTCAAATATTTATTTCTTCTGCCAAAATACTCGAACTACAACCAATATTTGAAACGCAACGCAAGCAAACAACATTGACCTCCATTGTTGGCTTTGGCCCTTGAGAGTAACAATTGTGGTTATGCTAAATGCAAGCGTGTTTGTATATATAATCACAATTATGAAAATAAGGGCAAATTACACTTTCCTCTATCTACTTTTTTGCTACTTTTTTAAAATAATTCACTTTTTCAAAATTAATAAAACAGTACTCACTTTTTCAAAAAAATTACAAATATAACATATGATCAATTTTCCGGTCCAAAAATTATATGTAATTTATCGTACTTTAATATTTCTTTATTGGAGTTTTTTTTTTACGCTATTGGAGAGATATAAATATTAATATACAATCAATTACATATAGTTTTTAGGCTGAAAAATTGATTAAATGTTAGATTTGTAATTTTTTTGAAAAAGTTGATATTGGTTTGTTAATTTTGAAAAAGTAGATAACTTTTTTAAAAAGAACCTAAAATGTAGATACCAAAGTGTAATTTGTTAAAGAAGATATGTTGATTGAGAGATGTTAATGCATCTACCTAATCTAAAAGATATAATGAAAATTATGTATAGTCAAGTCTCGGTGGGGTGATCTAGTGGCTGAATGATGTTACTTGAAAACCACAAATCACATGTTCGAATCTCCTCAATATCACCAAATTGAGTGTGTGAGTAATTTTCTCAATACCACAGATCGGATGTATAAATAAATTTAAAAAAAAAAACAAAAAAACAACAACAATCATCACTAACAAAAAAAAAAAAACAAATAAACAAACAACAACAATTTCCACTATGCTCAAATTATGAACCAGAGTTTGACGACATCTGATACCATCATCAAAATAAATGAATAAAGGGTAAAGGTAAATGACAAAATGAATTTTCCTTAACCATTTTTTTATAATAAATATCACCTTAATGTTTATTAGTAGGTGCAGATCCTTCTCCTCTCCCCCAAAATAGTATTTTTTGGCGGAAAAATACACTTTTATTAACATTCTTTCCATTTTTTCATTTCTAAATATTTATTTATTTATTGTATAATTTCGCTTTATTTTTTAAAATTATAATTTCTCTTTAATTATAGATATAACATCTTATATATGTGCATAAAATTAATATTATTTTATCAACATTGATTTGTACTATTATGGATGAAATTTATGAAACGATGTATGAAAAATACATGTAAATAAGATTTTTATTAAAATTACAATATATTATTTACACGACTTCAATAATAAAACATTAATTAAAAAACTAATGAAGATTTACCCCGAAGGCCTGTCATGAATTTCTAGGCAGCATAGATTATAACCTTCGGTTTTATTTTTCTTTCATTCAAATATTGAATTTGATTAAAAATATTAAGTACATGTATTTTTCATACTTTTTTTTAATAAATTCAATTCACATGAGTACAAACTCAATAATGATAAAATCATATTAATTTTATGATTTTAGATCTCTAATTAAAGATAAATTATACTTTTAAAAGAAAAAAAGGAAAATTATACAAAATATATATATAATTTTCCAGGGATAAAAAAAATGGAAAATTACACAAAAACCAAAAATATATAATTTTTTTAGGAATAGCAAAAAAATGGTAATAAAAGATTAGTTTTTCCACCAAAAACCAATTTTGACGGAAGGATCGTGGGATTTGGACCTACTAGTAAACGTTAACAAAAAAATCATGAAGGGAGAATTTGCCCCTTAGAACAAACGAACGCCAGGAAAGTTTTTGCACATTCTCCCATAAATAATGCCCTGGTAATTCAAAGAAGAAGAAGAATGTATTTCAAACTTTCAACCATCGATCAATTTATCGAGTCACTTTACATGTAGAAAAAGATTTGGCCCTTCTAGCAATAAAAGCAATGAAAGACGCACTACATTGACTGTATGAGTAAAAAAAAATTGAAATTAAAAAATATTAATAAATAAGTAGATAACAAAAAATAACGAACATCTTCAATCTCAAACAAAGAAGGGGTTAAAAAAATCAGCCATTTTGAAAAGACTAGGCACATCACCATTCCTTACATTCAACCAAGCCAGCCAGCACTAAAAATCAAGCCATCATCTTAACACACCAAACAAGTACTATACATCAAACACCAACCACAAAGAACACTCCAACTCTACAAGAATCACACATTTTACAAAGAACTTCTAGATACATTAGATGGATCATTTTTACATCTTGGACTAACACGAGAGGCAAGTCATCTTCCGTAAACTATAAAGCCTAAGAGCATGCATACATCGCCACCAAAACCAACTTGTACGCGTTGCCTGAAAAATAAAATAAAATATAAGTACTGGGATACTCAAATCAAGTAAATGACAGGAGGAAGGGAAGGTATGTACTTTCTAAGTATTACTATTCCAGGCCAACTATACGTCAGATAAAATCAAGCAGAACTAGAAATTCCTTTATCAGATACTTGTTATAAGCTTTCTGATTCTCTCTCACTCCACATCACCATTGTTCTCAACTTTTTCATCATCATGCTGGAATGGAGCTTCCTGCAGCAGTAAAAATTGATGATCATAGAAGAATAAAAAAAGCATAAGCACTGCATTCCGGTGAAGTCTGACAAAGTGACAACAGCCCACATATGATGACACACACAATAACCCCAATGAATGGAGAATGAAACATATGATTCTTGAATCATTTACAAGTACAACCATCATCTAATTGAACGTTTCATGGAAGAGTATTGTACAGAATAGCAATTCAAAATATTCACACAACTTAAATAAAAAAAGCACAGAAACAGCAAAAATGTAAACAGCACTAGTGAATGAATATGCACATTATGTACATGAAAGTAGACACCAAGGAAGTTAATTTTAACGAGGTTGGCATCATTTCCACATGCATCATATCAATGAAAACGTAACACACTGCAGACTAGCAACAAATAATTTTTAGGACTTCTATTTGCATAAAGACGAAAAGATATGCCTTTTTACAATGAGAAACTGCGTACCGTGATCCTTTCAACGTCAAATTTTGTAACTTCTTCAATTGTGACGATTTTATCTATATAGACTGTGGTCTCTGTGCCAACTGGAGTTTGATCAAATGGTTCACCAACATGATCGATCTTGTTTGAGTACTTCTTTGGCGAACTGCAGAAAAGAGGAAAAAATGAAATTGCAATGAAAACAGCATGCAGTAGAATCAACCATGCAATGATATACAGTTGGTAATAACTTAATTGTTTGGGGAATAATCACCATGGGGTCATATCTTCTGATCCATGATCTATCGTGTCTTTTTCTTTCCTCCTCTTTTTGTTACTATGCCTCTGCTCAAGAATTGTATCAGCACATCGTTTGAGCCATGAGAAAGGAGCAGAGAGGGGAGAAGAGGACTTATCAGACTCTTTTCTACCAGATGTATTATGTCCAAACCCATTGTTAACAATCCCATTTTGATCTAAAACCATTTCTTTTGGTTGACTCACAAATCTTTTAGTAGCTAGTCTCTTTGACTGCAAGCTAGATTGCATCTCATGTAAAGCAATAGAGTCTGATCTTTCTTTAAAATCCTCCAACCCCTTCAAGGTTTCAATCTGAGCCATAATCTCCTCTCTATCAGCTCTCAGTAACTCCCTTTGTTTCTCCAATTTCTCCCTCTGCGCCTTAAGCTCCTCAATTGAACTATTCAGCTCAGCCCATTCTTGGTCCCTCTTTTCACGATCTAAATTTATCTCTCGTCTTTCATCATCAAGTCTTTTCATTTCAGAGTTTACATGTTCCAGTTCTTTCCCTATTCTTTCTTTAAGCGAATTAATATGCTGAAGTTCTTTATTTTTTACTTCCTCAAATTCCTCATCTCTTTCTGCAAGATAATTCTCAATTTCCTCACGTCTCTTCTCAATACAATTATTCAACTCCTTTTTCTGCATCTCAATATCCAGCAAGAAATCTGCACGTTCTTTCTGCATCTTACTAAACCACTCAGTACGTTCATTCTCAAGTTCTTTCATGAATGACTCTCGATCATTGGAGAGTGACTCAAGATCATGTTTATATTGATCCCTCATCGCATCCTTTTCTGCTTTCAAGCTTTCACGCTCATCATTCAGAAATTTAGAAACACTTGACCTCTCCTCAGCAATACGCTCTGCTTCTTTCATCAGCTGTTCTCTTTTTTCATCAATTAACTCCCACTCAACTTCAAATTTTGCTTTTTCTGCTTTTAAGTGGTCTGTCTCAGCCTCAAGTTCCTGTTTCTGAGCACTAATATTATCGATCTCTTCTTTTAGTTTCATTTCAAGTGCAAGTAATTCATTTCGTTCCGTCCTCATTGCATCCATATTCTCCTCTGCATCACTGATGTGTTTTTTCTTCTCCTCCAGCAAATCAGAAGACTTTTTAAGATCAAGCTTCATCTGGTGGATCTCTTCCTTCTCTTGTTTGAGAGAACATTTCTTCACTTCCAACTCTTCTTCCAGAACCAAAATATTCTTTTGTCTCTCTTCAACTATGCTTAATCTCTCTTCAAGTTCCTTCTCTTTTTCTTTAAGATGTCTAGATTCAACATCCAACTCGCGTTCTTTTTCTGAGATAAAGTCCTCTCGTTGCCTGATGTCTAGTTCTCTCAACTCCCATGCCCGCCTCTTGGCATTACTCTCCTCTTCCAACAATTTGCGCTGCATTTCGGCTTCTGCTTCAAAAGCAGAATTCTTTATCGCCAAAGCTGCTTCATGATTAGAAATTACTTGTTGAGCATTATCCTGAAAGTGATATCAAGGGGGCACTTGAGTTTTTTTTTTTTTTTTGTAAATAAAGGTTGTCTCCACATTGAAATAATAGGATAATGCTAAGTAGGCTCCATTGCTTGGTTCTGCATATATCTTGAGACAATAAATCTACTTGGAAGAATGAAGTGGAATTGCATGACACAACTCACATTTCAAAAACTGAAAATGACAAATGACAACGGCCAAACAATTAACAGCTAAAGCAGAAAAAATAATACTTCTACAAATTTCCAAGTGTAGTCATACATCAAACATTTAGCATACACATGCATAGGCAAACATAAAAAATCACTACTATAAAACAATTAATGCAAACCATCCATCATGAATTATATTTCATAAATCGAAGGATCAATATCAAAACAGATACCAGAAGTAATCAATAAACAGTAGATAGCATCCTACTGGGGCCAAAGCAATGAGAATATCATTTCCATATTTCACTATGTTTCTATTGCTTGGACTTATTTTCATTGTTGTATAGTTATTTTTTCGTAGGGAAACTCAATTCATTCCAGAATTCCACAAACACCTTCATTGGAATTTGATGTACCAAATAAGAATCATAGAAAATTCTCAATATTTACTATGGCAATGCTCTGTGCTTCAATTTCCAGTTCTAACAATTAGCACCCAAAACCATTTGAACTCCATTCGTCCGTGAAAGTAGACTTACAGATTCTTTGCTCGTCAGTTTAGCTTGCAACAGAAGTGCCTTTTCCTCCTTCTTGAGAAGATCACATTCTCTTTTGATAACAGCCTAAGGGTGACAAAGTGAAGTGCATGAGTGATTTTCGGTCAAGATAGATCATGTTTAAAAATTAAATGTAATCTATTAACATTAAAAATAATTAAAGTTATAAATTAACCTCCTCTCTCACTGATAAAGAACTCGCTTTTAGCTCCAGATCAATTTTTTCTTCTCTTAAGGCCGCACGCTCTTGGGCAACACGTAACTTTATATCATCCAGCTCCTTCTCAAATCTCTTTAACTCTTGAGTTTTATCTAAAACATACTCTTCTCTCTGGTTCAGCAAAGCTTGTGCGTCCAGTATCCTTTCTTGTGTTTGCTGCTGAACTTTTTGCCTTTCAGATATGGATTGCCTCTCAAGCTGAATTTCTTTTTCTTTAGCTTCAAAACTACCATGATAAAAATAAAAAAGGCATCACCAATGACTTCAGCAACACACGGTGCTTAAAGAGTTTAAAGAAACAAAAGAATATCCATATATGGCCAACCAAATGCAGGAGAACAGAGACTCCCAAACCATGGATGAAAGTTTGCGAAACCAAAACTACATCATTTATACCATCTGCATTAAGCTAAAATAATTCCATGATCACCAATATACAGATCACTTATTTATGTTAATTATAGTAGCAAAACTGTGTAGATGTAGCAAACCATCTCAACACAACCGTAAAAGGTAGAAAGGGTCAGCATTGAACGGCAGCTTTCTTGGATGCAAGAGAAGTAAGATTACCAACTAGAACTTACTCAGACTTTGACGACATGATGCGTCTCCTTAAGTCATCTTCACGTTCTTCAACTTCATGCAACTTTCTTTCAGCAGTTCGATGATATCGAGTCGCCTCTGCTTCAAGTGACTCTGCTGAGCGCATTTTCTCCTCAGCCTCTGTTAATTTCTTCAAGGATTCTTCCACCATATGTCTTGCTTCTGCAAACTTACTATCAGATGCCACCTTAACCTCTGCATACTCAGCACGCATCTCATGCAATGTCTTCTCAATCTACAGAAACTCTCAAATTAGAAATCATCACAATGACCTACAGAGAGGATCACGAAAAGCAGACATGAAGAGAATACGTACATTTCTAACGCATTCTTTCTCAATTCCAAGAGCTTTTTTGAGACTATCTTCCCTTTTTCTGGCATCAGACATATCGGAGACATGAGAAGCCCGTTCACGCTTAAAATTCAGCTCAGCAGAATCAGCCATAGATTTAGCTTCTTCATACTTTGACAACCATTCCTTTCTTTCCAAAATGAGTAAGCCCATGTGATGTTGGTGGTCATAAATCTGATAAAGGAGGACAAGGTCACATCAAACAGGAATTATAGGAAACAGCAGAAAAGATGAAACACAAAAACAAATTTAGAGGTTTATGGATTAAAATTAGAGTATCGATTGCATTCATTTTACAAAAAAAAAAATGGATTACTTAATACTCACCCATGTTTATGGTAAACAAGGCCGTTTCTAAAAACAGCCAATACAGTAAGAAATTAATGAAATAGTCCCGCGTATTAGCATTTTTAAATCAAACATCAATTTATGAATAAGCAAGAAGCGGTAACAGAAACAACCCCCCCCCCCAATCCCTTCCGGGGAAAAGGGGAATCATAAAGAAGAAAAATACCAATGAAGAAAACTTTAACCAGCATAAATATGATAAAATTCAAAACCTAAATCCTGATTTTCTCAAAAAATTACATCTCAACCAACAGGACAACAACAAGAATAGTTATAGTGAATGCACGAACTAGACATTCAAGAAAACATCCAAATCAACAGAAATCATCAATCTACAAACACAAATAGCTTACTTTGAGTTGAACAAAAAAGAAAACGCTGCGAAATGATACCTCGGCTTCTAATTTGGCAATATAAGCGATGAGTGCCGCCTTATCTCTCCGTTTAATCGACTCTTCATCAAAACCTGCTTCCTTGAGCCGCTTCCATATGGTTTCGTCGCTTAACGGAGTTTTCAAAACCCTAGCTGAACCTGAGTTTGGGGACAATGCAATTATTGCGGCGCTCCACGGCGTCACCGCAGATTTCTCCGACCGTGAAGCCGAAGTTGCCATCGACGGAGCAATACCAAAACCTAATTCTTCTGTAGCTGTCTCTCTCTAAAATCTCTTCTGCAAATCGATTGATTTCTGAGTTGGGATTTTCTCAACTTGAGTTTGCTTTCTGTTTTTCTCTCACTCCATGTGAAAGTTTGTGGAGTCCACTACGCAAACTTTCTCACTCTACTTTCTCTTTCTATTTGGTCATTCTTGATGCTACGACGCCGTATCGGGGTTCAAGAATAGTAAAGTAGAATCATATTCCTTTGATTACGTGATTAGATTAAGCCGTTGCTAATTAAGATTTTGAACTTTTAAAATTTTATATACGATATATTGGTATCAGATACAGTCTAAATTGTGGTTTATATTTGCTGCCGATGTCAATTATGAAATTCAACTTATTAATAAAAAAATAAAAAGTAAATTATTAAACACGATATACTCTTTTGTGGTTTATATTAAATTCAAAACCATCACATTCATTTAATTGAATCTTTATTTTATTTTCCTTTTACGCATTCCACAATTGATTTTAGACTTTTATTTTGTTATATAAAAATTAAAAACAAATCCCTAAGGGCTCGTTTGGTTGATAGGAAAGTAAAGTTTTCAAGGAATATGATTTCTAGGAATGTTATTCTGAGGAAAATGAATACCAATGAATTTATTATCCTGTGTTTGGAGAATAATAGATAAATTACCAGGATTCTGAAATATATATACACGTACTTGTATAAAAAATAATACATACACACTTAAACACTATAGATAAACTCATCACATATAAATAAGAATAATACCTCTCGATACAATTAATTACATTTATATACGCATACTCAACCACATCATACATTAATTATATTATAGAGAAACACAAAATACAACAATTATCTCCATGATTAAAAGCGTTTTATTTATGCAGACACCTACACAATCACAACCAATAGATGTATTTTCAATGGAGAAGAGCGGAAACTACGAGAAAGTTTCACGATTAATTGAAAAGAAATTCACATGTTATTATTATATTTAAATTATCATCAAAATTTACATTGACAACGTTGCTAATGAATTTCTCAAAAATATCGGAAATATATTTTTTTCAAAATATTGTATTCTACTGGGCAATTTACACCTGCAACGTTAATAGTAAATTTTTTTGAAAATTTGAAAATATTTTATTTTTCCAGAAATATTAAATTCTTGAATTTTTTGAAAATATTGGAAACCATTTTTTTTTAGAAATATCAGCTTTTTCGATCAATGATAAGAATCACTTTTTTAATAAGCACTATATTTTTCTATATGTATATGATTTAAATGCCTAAGAATGAGGAAAAAGAATACCTATAATAAGTAAGGAATAAGAATCCTGGAATGTTGTACTACTTTCCTTATAATCATGATTCTTTTTACTTTCTCACTTACCTTAAAATTAAACAAAACACTGTAATTTAAAAAAAGGAAATCAAATTACTTTTTCAACCCACATTCCGTGTCAACCATACATGCCCTAAGATTTTGAAAAGTTCGAGATGTCGAATTTTACCTTAACGATGTAGAATACGAAAATTATTTTCAATTAATCAACAATAAAATTATATTTGTCATCGATCGGGTGGGTATACACACGAGCAAGGCTCGTTTATTCAAAAGTTGGAAGAGTTCAAAAAAGTAAAGATGCAAAAATTATATCATGCCAATTACTATCAAATAAAAGTTCCACTGTACAATCAAAAGTGTAATAATTAAATATTCTCCCCGTTTTAAAATATACGTTGTTTAATACTCTCTTCATTTCATAATATTTGTTGTTTTAAAATTTTATTTTTGTATCAAAATAATTGTTGTTTTAGATATTTTCACCCTCTTTCTCCCAAACTTAATTCTACAAATATATGGCGAGAGAAAATTTTGCTAATTTTTTAAGAAAATATAAGAGAATAATATTTTTATTTGATATAGAAGAAAGGGGCATATGAGTCTAAAAAATTAATTGTTAATTCTAGATTAAAATCTTAAAACAACCAACATTACGAAACGGAGGGATTAGTATTTAGTATAACATATTTTCACAGTCTCTCTTCCAATTTTAATATTGTATTTATCGGAGAGAGATAAAATCCGCATTTATTAATGAAATATACTCCCCAATTTTAAAATATTTGTAGTTTAAGATATTTTCACATATCTCCCAATTTTAAAGGTTGGGTAAATTGGCATTTGCCATTTTATTAACATGAGGGCAATTCTCCCCTAACAAGTTGGTTTTGTGAGGTGAGTTAGGCTTAATACCCATTCGTAATACGGTATCAGGGTCAAACCTAGTTTCAATGTTGGGAGCAGGGATGTCAATTGGGCTAACTCGTTCGATTCCGGACTTATTTGGTTTAGGCCTATTCAGTTAAAAAAAATTGGGTTGAAAATTATTGGCCATAATCTAACCCTTCAGTTTTCAGGCTAGCATGTCGGGTCGGCATGCTAACGATGTTTTTCACATTATAAATTATATATTTGATAATTCTAAAAAATGATCATCGTTACTTATTCTCGAAATACATAAACACACGAAAAATAAGATAAAATGAAAAAAATACGACGAATATAAAATTTCATTAACATGCATCGAATAAAGAAATCAATAGTGCATGAAATGACAAATAACGATAAACTTCAATCATAAATTGTTCTTCTAAAAACAACAATTTCAAACTATATCTACATCATAAATTTAATTATAACTCAATATTTGATCTAATTTGAAGTACAATCTTCTTCTACTTCAACAATAATATTTGATAGTCCTTCAACTTCATGTTCGGTTTTATTTTTAAAGTCTTCTTCATTTATTAAAAGAAATAACATCATAATATTACACAATTAAATAATTTAAAACATGATAAATAATAGTCAGCTAGTAAAAAAAAGATATGAGAAAATAAAAGGGTAAAATAATATAATTAACATCACACACTAAGAATATTCGAGTAATAAAGAAAAAACCAAAATTAAGTACATTTCATGATAATAATGTCCAACCGTAATTTATTCTTTCAAAAATAATAATTTTAAATTATATTGCAATAACTATTTTCAATCATCTATATAAATATTGGAATTATATTATTTGTATACTTTAACGACATTTGATAATTCTAATTACGTATATCTCTGTATTATTTCTCATCTATTAAACAAACGATAATATTATAATGTACATCCAATTAAATAATTGAAAACATAATAAATAATATAATTTTAATACTTTATAATTTCAATAATATATAATAAATTAATAATTGAGGGATAATGAGATGAAAGATAATTTTCTCCTTAAAAAAGAAAAGAAAATGAAATAATAAAACTAATTAAAGTGAAGAGTCTTGAAATTCTAGAAGCAACACACGAATAAACAACATGTATTATTAAACTCCAATAACAAATTATCAATATTCTAATATATATTTTATACTTCACGTTAATCACTTATAGTCCTTATAACATTGATAACTTCAAAAATGTATGTCATGAATGAAAATATAACATTTATCGAAAAATTGCATCATTGAATATGACTCATTTACTATTGTTGTAATTTTAAAAATTCATAACTCTTAGTATATTTAGAATCTGTTAATGCATAATATATGGATGGAAAGATAATTGAGTTATCTTTTCAATGTTTTCTGATCGTTCGTGAATTGAATGTTTCTAAAAAAAATTACGATCAAAACAATGGAGTATGCCAGGTTTAGCCCGACTGGCCAACCTGAGTACCGACTGGGCCAACCCATTTGGCCTGGCATCCCAACCAGTCTGCCCAGTTCAGTTAAATTTTTTCTTGGTTGAAAATTTTCGACCCTAGCCCTATATTTTTCTCAATTTATTCGGGTCAACCCAACAATTTTGGGTTATTTCCACGCTGCGTGTGAGAGACGTATTAAATGTCCCACATTGATGGGGTAAAGTGGCACGTGCACTTTATTAAGGTGGACCCTCCCAATAATACGCCCCTCACGCATAGCGTGAAACTATGCCATAAATCACAATGATATTGGGGGATCTCAATATTGAAATAGCGCTCGACTCTGATAGCATGTTAGAAATGAGTATTATGCCTAATTCACCCTCACAAAATTAATTTATGTCGAGATGATTGTCATCACCTTAATAAAGTAGCACATGCTCATTTATCCATCCAATATGGATCATTTAATATTTAATATGATTTGATATGAGTTGGAAAAAGGGTATCTTTGTCAAAATAATTACAATTTAATTTTGTCGAAAACTCTAAAACAACACACATCTTAAATGAAGAAAGCATCTTTTGAGAATGATTTTTTTTTTTGAGCAGGAGAATGAATATATAATTGAACAATGATTGAGTTGTATCTTTATGAGTTTTTAGAGGGTGAGATGTACTATCCAAAATAGGAAATAATGAAAGTTAGGGCTATCCATTCTTCATTTAATACTCCCATTTCAAGTCATTATGTTAGAGTTGTCTAAACAAAAAGAAAAAAGAAAAAAGAAAAAGCATTATGTTACTTTTTTTGTCTAATAATATGTTTGGCTTTTGAATTATCAAGTAAATTACTATTCTATATGTGAACACGTGATGTATCTTTGAAGGTGGCTTTTAAAAAAAAATAAAAAATAAAATTCGGAGATCAAAATTGATATTGGAATTGGGCAAGGATATGGGCCTAAATGGCCAGCCCATCTGATTTGTTTGGATCCAACAAGCATTGCATTATCATTCAATTTTTTTACTCTCATACCTAATTTTTATTTGAGACGAACTTTCGCGCAACGCGACGGGTCACCCGAAAACCAAGCTAGACCAGAAAATACTTTTTAAAAAAATGACGTGAGAGATGACGTCATCAAAATTTCAAATGACCATTACTTCCTGATTTTTAATTCAATTCATGCAAAAAGAAATATACATTTATATATCAAATGAAGGATCTTTTCACTATCTTTAATATTTAAGATCTCATATGAGTATGTTTGGACAAAAAAATATGAATGAAAAAATACAAAATATTTATTGTCTATGCATATAGAAACTATAAATGAAATTAAATTCTTAAAAATAACTCTAATTGATATCAATAAATCATAATTAAGACGTAATAAACCATAATTTGGATTAAATAAATCCTTATAATCAAAGTATATGATCAATACTTTTTAGTATCAGAAGTGATATTTTCTTTATTAGAAATGAAACAAACCCATATTTTTACAACATTTGCAATTCGATAAATTATACCATATGTCCCAAATTATTAAGATTTTCTAAAAAAATATATATAATTTGAACTATGACTATATCACATCATATATTTGAAACTATTGACATATTAAAAATTTCTCTCAAGAGTCAAATTTCGACACTGAAAGCAAACGTGGTTAAAAATCCACATATGTGAAGAAATGTGAATTTAGAGTTGGGAATGAGAGGATATGTGGTTTTGATTCTCATTTCAGTCGTATAATTTGACTCCCGGAATGAGGAATTTGTTAATTTATCAATAGTCTGGAATTAGTCATAATTTCAAACATATTTTGTGTTTTATTGACTAGATTGTGAAGATCGATTAGGACCAACTCAAATTCTTAAGTCTCGCGCGGTTGAGAATTTTTTAACTTAAGATAGGAACATGATATATATACGAGAAATTCTATGACGCGTGAAGTCGTAGTGTGCCATATGCCACAATAGACCTAATGTGGCACTTTCATGTGTCACAATAGATCTATTGTGACACATGAAAGTGCCACATTAGGTCTATTGTGGCATATGAGTAATGCGACATAGAATTTCCCATATATATAATTGCTTAAAAAGGTGAACTGTTTCATTTAAGAAGAACTGCTAGACTTTGCCAGCCATAATTCACGTTGAGAATTAATTTAATTATGTGAGATTGTAAGAATACATCTTTCCTACTCACCTTTTATTAATATATTTGCCGATTTAATTTCAAAAGTTGGGAAAAAAAAACTTTGTAATTGGAAAAGTTGAAAGGAGGTGTAGCTAGGAGTTGTACGAATCTATCTTTGATCATACTTCTTCATCCATTCATTTCTCTCTCTATAGTTTATATACACATCATTCTCCATATATTGTTTTCTTTGTCGTCCTTTTCTATAGAGATTAGTATATTTTTATTCTTTTTTTTTTTTATCTATAAAGTTCTAGCTAAGTTTACTTCTCTAAAAAGATAATTTAATACTTGGTTCTACATGGATTGCCATTGTTTTTATCATTCTTTTAAAAAAATCTCCATTTATGCATTATTGTGCTTATTTTTATTATATTAGTTATTGAAACATGATCACATCGTTAGAAGGGTTTAAATTCATAATTGTTGATTGTAACCCCCTACTAATGTTCATTATTATTGTTATATATATATATACAATATATATTTCACCATACATGCTTGCACAACTCTACAAATCTAGGTAGAACACACATACCCTTATACTTTTTTTCCATTATAATATTTTGAGGGACAACTTAAGATAATATGATGGAGATATGCATCATAATATTATAGGGTCTAGTCTTCTCATAGTAAAAGATACAAGTTAGTGGCAATCCATTCTGCCGGATATTCAGAAGTTAGTGGAGTCGGATTTTTTTGATCGTGGTTATTTTAGGCTTACTGATAAAAATCGATTCAATGGTTTTTCTGTTTTGTTTTTGTTTTATTTTCCGTTTTCCCATCGTCTGTTGATGATTTTTAGTTGCTGTTTTGTTTCAGTTCTCTATGGATACTTTTTCTTTTCCTTTTGGGTTGGTAAAATATATAATTCATTTAATAGTAAAAGATACGAGTGAGGTTTATGATTATGGCTATATATATGGATTTTGTCAAGAGCACACGCATATGCAATCACGAAATAAAAATTAGGATAATGCCATGTGCAATTGTGCATGCTCTCACAAGTCACAACATATATACATGTTGCTTTATTTTTTCCATATATAATTTACAAGTTCTTCTATATTCTTAAAAATCTTTATATAATTATACTTTACATAGAAATATAATTGTCTTTTTCGTGCATTCTCGTATACACATATATGTGTTGACATATTCTTATGGTTGTTCGTGGTTTTGTATGTCTGAGGTATTTGTGTTGTATATCGATCCGTTGTGTAAAACATGCATGAACTTCTATGTGAGATTTAATTTAAAGCTTTTTGAAGAGGTGCCCGGTGTTCCATGGTTCTGCAACCGCTATCAAGGTGCGCACTGAGTAAACCACACTTCTATATAATAGTCTACAAACCACATAGGGGAGGTTAATAACTCATGATTTAATCCCCTTAAAAAATTACGAGAGATTGTCTCAAAAAAAATAAAAAAACTTACGAGAGAGATGAGAAAGGCAAGTCCGATTATGCCTATTCCTAATCCTAAAAGGATGGAACTACTTAGGGATCCCAATGTAAACATAGTATCTATTTTGATACATTCGAATGACCGAATGTATATAACCCTATTCCACACCTCTCTCTCTCTCTCTCTCTCTCTCTATATATATATATATATATATAGACATAAATAAATACTTTGTTAACGTCAATATTGGTGTTGATATGATCCAGTTCCAGCATAATATTGTTGCATTCTCGCAGAATATGAAAAGAAACAAATATTAAGAAAGACAAGTTGGGAGATGATTTTGTTCTACCAGAAACGTCATCTAGGAAGATTATTCCAAATTTTAGTTTGAATTATATCGAGAGAAAAAAAAACTAAATTGTTGTAGAAGTAAAGCAAGTTCGTGAGGAATATATTGACATTCGGAGGTGATGATGATAAGCTTAGAATATGTTTTTAGAATAAAAGGTAAGTCGCACTTACTTTTTTTGGCGACTTTTCAAGGAATAATGCTTAACATGAATGCAAAAGTTAGATATACTGATCATTAACATGAATCTACTAAAGTACATTTTCAGTTTTTGTTTTGTGACTTTTGTCTTCATTTTTTTTTTGTAAAAGTTGTGATTAAAATGTTTTTTTTCCCCTTTCATATTTGATGATAAGAGATATAAACAATCATATTAATGGATTTAACACGTACATTAAATTGAATATAGGGATCAAAATAAATTAAGATGCTAAAATCTGTGTGTGTGTGTGTGTGTGTGTTTTCGAAGGGAGATCATGAAGTTGGAACCCTTGAACTCACACATTACATAAAAGTAGCACATCATTTGATGAAATTATGGGTTCGGAAATTTCCTCTATTAGTTAATAAGAAAGAAATGGAGTACATACTATATACACACATAAGTTTGTGCATATTATTATGTTAAAAAACCTTTCATCTAAAAAAAAACCTTTCATCTTTTAGCTTTTTTGTGGAGGCCAATAATTTTGACCATACAGTACGTAGTTAAAATATGTTAGTGGGCTAGCTTGAACATGTCTATTTTTCGTCCTTCTTATGTTCTTGATGCCGAGCTTAATGTGGTGCTCTAGCTATGAAGTTACTTACTAATGAAAATGAGGTACTTATGTCTTAGAGACGGAACTCCCACTTTTGAGTAAAGTAGTTAAGGATGGTTTTGTTAATGATTTCAAACATATATATGTATAGGGAGGCCAATATAGTTGCTCATACGTTAGCACGTTTTGGGACCGGGTGCACCAGAATGTATACTAATAATAAGAATTTTTCTCATTGGATGAGGGAGTTGATAGAATAATAAAATTATTTTTATCTCAAAAAAAAAAAATTAAATTTGAGTTAAGTAATCTATCTATCTATACAATATTAAGGCAACATCGTAGGGGTAAAATTGTTCGGAAAAAACATAGCAAACCTTACTTAGAAAAATTATTTTAATCTCAATGTCGAAACTTGTGTTGAACCAATTGGTTGTTTTGCTTTAGCAAAATCCCATCTTCTCTGGCGGTGGAGGTTCGATTCTTGTGACACTCAGGCAATGTTTGGTATAGTGGTACGGATATATCCACATTAATAAAATCTGGATTGCTTTGAAAGATAATTCTGTTTGGTACATTGTTTTATTTGGTAGACTGAGGGGGGCATTGGATACATTGTCTAGAAACTGTAACCGAGGGGGGCGTCGGATACATTGTCCAGCCAAATCAGTGAATTACACCCCGAGCCTCGCGTTAGGACCGGGCCTTGCGTGAACAAGCAATGGTTACCAAACACACAGTTCTTGCTGGATACATTTACTAATATGTCTTTATCCTAAGTTAGCTGGCACTATTTTTAACTCCATTCGAATGCAATTTTTTAATTCATTGCAAATGTATTTATTATTGGAATTTAGTAATGATTCCCTTATTTTGTTCACTATATTTTTAATCATATTATTGTTTGACTTTACTAATGAGTTCAAATTATTTAAGATTATTTAAATGCATCAAAATTATTGTATGCATTTTAATGTTATCATTCTTTTTTAATCCTTTATAATTTTTTGGTTTTTAATATTACATAGTTATTTGCTTAACATTATTGAATGAAACTGAACATTTTAAAATTATAGTGTTAAATAAATAACTGAAACTGGAAAGAAAGACATAAAAAAATTCACTTAATATGCATATTGATGTGTGTATTTAATGTCAATTGAAACTGCACTTTAAAAATAAAATTGTACATGTTCTATAAAATTAGAAAAGAAAGAAAAAAATAGAATTCTATACATTCCAATGATTAAATACTACACTTAATATCCACAACCATAACATGCTTCCACCATCAAACCAATATATTAAATTCAAAAAAACAATGATTAAGTAATGATCGAAGTGTGCAGTTAATGCAATTAAAAATTGATCGAGTAAAAAAATTGTGTCGATTCATTAGAATAAGGGGAAAATTTGATTATCTAAATACGCCAAAATTTACTTTTAATTTATCTAAATAATGTGCATATTGTTTTCTTAATTATAAAAAATAGAAAACAATATTTATAATTCAAAATAATATTAATATCACAAATTGAAAAAATAATTAAGCTGGTGTATCGCACGGGAAAAATACTAGACTCCTTTACATTAGAGTCGCAAGAAAATCAGTTACAAAGTTGAATAATATTTACAAAGCTGTCAAATTAAGTATATGTACTAACAGTTCATATACATAATTTTTTTGGGGCCAAATAATGAAATAAATACTTATGTTGTAAACTTTAGTCTCTTTTGCAATAATGTTTTGAACTTCAAAATATGTCAAATAATACTTAAAATTTATACATTTTTGCAAAAATTTCATATAATCCAATTTTCACGCTAACAAGATACTTCGGAGTTTAACTTGTAAAATGCCGAATATGGTTTTCACATCATTTTAAACACTGAACTCGGGCATGCTTTGTTAGCAATCTGACAATGGAAATTAAATTCGATGACATTTTTCACAAAAATGTGTAAACATTAGTTTTTTATTTTTTTGCTTTTTTTGAAGTTTAAACATTTTTAACTTCTTTTTATTATCCTTTCGAGAATATCCAAATCATGGAGATATTGGGTTCAAAATCCATTGCCTCCTTTCCCCCGACTTTAAAAAAAAAAAAAAATCAAACAAACTTTTCTTTAAGCAGAATAATACCGCTGAGATTTCTTTTCTCTTTTTCGATAATGAATTTGCTTATTATTCAACAAACTAATGATGAGGGACTAATATAATCTTGAGACATGATGAAGCTCATGAATATTTCAAAACCTTAAAGTTTTAAAGTCCTTAGGATGTTGGAGGGCATCATAACTAATCCGTAATTCTGCTTAATTAACTATCGAAATCAATTTCTTTTTGTCATCATTCTAGACAATTATGCTATAATCAAGATAATTCTCATTAACTCTAAATTTATTTATTTATTTATTGGTCATTTCATTACAGGAATAAAATTAAGACATTATTCGAGGAAAACATAAAAAAGACACATATTCTGTAGTACTGTACTACGGAATCAAATTGGTTTATATGCTATTTCTTGATACGCAAAAGCAAAGCGTACCTTTACAAAACTAGCGATCGAATTCGAAAATCATTTTTGCTTAATCTATATTTTTAAATCTATTTAATTTGCGACATAAATCAACGTTCGTGGTTGAAAAAAATGTTTTTCAAATTGCAAATGCGATAAACGAGGAATGAACAATAATATTTATAACTTCTCATCAATTTTATTCTTTCTCCACTTCACAAATTATAAACTCATAAAAAATAAAATATCCTCTCCTTCCGCTTTAAAATCCGAAAACTTGTGTAGAACCCAATAATTGCAAAGTTGACTCATGTAACTTGTAAGATGCTTATTCCAATGGCAGCCGGTATACTAGCCATGCATGTAGCCTAGTGATATTTATCATTCATACGAGGGGACGGTACTTTTGATTTTCATAATTTTGATGTATTTTTGAGGTCTAGTTAGATGAGAGTTCGTGTGCATTGCATGTATATATGGATAAGTTACGCATAATTTTCCATATTTCGTGCAGTGTCTCGTTTTTGTTCATTTTGAAAGGGTTTATTATCACATATTTTATGAGATAAAATTGATCTTGAGAAATACCTAAGAAGATAGATAATCAAGTTAGGAGCATGTTTGCAAAAAGAACCAAGTCAATCGGATAACAAACGAGTGAGAACGGAGTAAAATGATGAAGTGTGTCGGATAACGAAGAGGGAGCACGGTCCGTGCTCTATTTTTTTGCCCCAAGGCCGTGAGTTTTTATATTTTAAGCATGGCCCATGCTTCATAATGCACGACCCGTGCTTCTTTCAGCGACTTTTGGTGAGTTTCCTTCCTAAACTGGGTTTTCTTTTATTCTTGGGCTTGAACTTCCTCCATTGTATAAGGGTTCAATATGCACGAAGTTTAAACAATTTTTACCTATAAAGAGAGCAGAGAACACTGTGGAGAACACATAGAAGAGACCACATAGATCAAGAAGCATATTGACTAAGTTTTATTTTATGCTCTATTCAATTGGGATTACTATGTTGATTATTTATTTGTGTTTATCATCTTCAAATTTTAAATATAATATGAGTAACTAATTTCTTAGAGATCCTAGGGTTGTTGGATATTTATAGATTTTTATGATTTGAAGTAATTTATTGTTCCGTTCTATTTTGTATTTGTGCATCCTTGGATAACTGTTGTCTTGTATGATGGAATTGATCAGCTTTCACACTTGTGTAATTAATTTATTATTCACTCGAAAGAGGTTAGTAGATTAATAGATTATGATTGCACGATATGAGTCTGCTAGATCGAGAGATTAGTAGGTGTTGTGAGGAGAATAAATATGAGGTGCTAATTGAAGTTAGATAATAATTCGAAATCGAGAGATAAAAATTATAATTTAATCTAATTTCATAACTTACTCGAGAGAAAGACTGTGATGATATTAGTGATTCTCCTAGATTTAGAATTAAATTTGTTGAATAAATTATCTGACAACCAGAAAATTCATTTAACACCAACACCCTAAAATTCATCTTTTTATCTGTTTATATATCCAGTTTCTTTGCTTGATTACTTTATTTATTTTGCAATATTTAGTTAATTAAAACAACTCTTAATTCGGTTCTCTAGATAAAGTGAAACAATATAATTAGGTACTTAGTCAGAATTACTTAGCCAGTCTATATGGATATGACCTTACTCACCATTATTTTACTATAATTTACTATTAATTTTAAATTCGTAACTAGTAGTAATTGAAAAATATAAAAAATAAAAGTTAAAAATTAAAAAAATAAATAAAAATAATATAAAATATTTAAAAAATAAAAAAATAGAAAGAATAAAATAAATTAAAATTTTAAAAAGATTAATTTCAAATTCATAATTAGTAGTAATTGAATAATAAAAAAAATAAAAAAATCAAATTTAATTTTAACTACGAAAATATTCCGTAACTAAATCTGTCGCTAAAATATAAAAAATTAAAAAATTAAAAAATTAAAAAAAAATTATTTGATGACAAAAAAAATTGTCGTTATTCCGTCATTAAATGTAAAAAATAAAATCTAAAAATTAAATTATGACGTTTAATGACGGACTATTCCGTCGTTAAGTTAGTGACAGATGTTTCGTCGCTAATTTAATCCGTCGCCTATTCCGTCGCCCGTGATCAAAAATGGATTCTGTGACCATTTTCATCGTCCGATTTTTATTTTCTCATAGTGTTATATGCTTGATTTTGATTTAAGCTTTCTAATATAAAATGCGCATACTTTTTTGTCATTTATGTTTTTTTATTTCCTTTTATCTTGTGAATAAATTATGTTTTTATAAATTATCATTTGTCAAAATAAAATAAACAAACATAGTTTGTAAAAAATTAAAAATTATATCTCGGTAATTGAAAATACATAATGCCATAGAGGAGGGGAAGAATGACTAATTAGTATTTGTTATGTTAGTCTCCTTGTATACTAATTTAATTTTGATTCATAAAAGTGTAATTTAAACATCCAATTAAATGGGCTAACTAGTATAAAGAACGCGTCCATTGAATGGACTTTGATTTGCCCATTTAATATTCAATAACTCGATCATTCTAATATTTCATATACTGAAAAATCCAATCATACTTAATAAGTTGTATGATACCCTAATATGTTGTTTGATTAGAATCGTAAAGTCCATGATAAATAAATGACCCGTTATCTTTATTAGGCCTTTGCTTGATAAGGTTTGATTAGGTATCACACCTCTAAGGTGGGATGTGTAATCACAAAATCTGATATAGCAATATTAATTTATTTTTGGACTTAATTCAGAGATTTGTAAACTAGTCAATGAAACCAAACAATGGATTACCAATTTATACATCTTAAAATATTTTCTAACAAACATAATATTGATACGTTATCTTGTAAAGCCATCCTAGTCATAGACATCATGATTTATCCTATTAAGTCTAGCAAACGAGTCCTAAAAATAATAAAAAAAATTCATGTTCAAGAATTACAATTCTTATCAAACTCGCGAGTTTCACCAACCTGAGGTGATAATAGAATCTAACAACCAAATTTATGTTACGAGGAATCTGATCTCTTTCTGCTGGAAAAATCAACAAATCATATATCAAGGCAAAATCGTAGGGGTAAAATTGTAAATAAAAAAAACTGTAAAAATATGATTGAAAAATAAATTGTCGGCCAAAATTTTCTATAGCATTCATGTGGTCCAGTGGTTTCCTAGCAATGCCCATTTTCCAACTGGAGATTACGGCGTTGGTTCGATTCCGCCTACTAATAATTAATTCTCGCCATTTTTTTTATTTGGTCCAATTCCCATTGCCCGTACATCTACTTCACAATCCCACCGCCATGTTGTCTTACCAATTAATTAATTCATAGTCGATTAATTATTTAATGAAATTGCTCAAATTATCTCACATTTCCATTGTTCATGTAATATTAATTAATAAAGAATTAGTAACTGAAATCGTTCAAATCATTCACCCTTTCAGATTTCTATATATTTAATCATTTTTTTAATAAATGGTGGCTTTTGGTATTGCCTTGAATATTCAATATATTCTTCTATAAATACAGGGCGTAAATTATTTTAAATCCTACACTTCTTCCTTCTCGAATTTCATTATCTTTTGTTGGAATGAAGAGAAGATAATTAAATGATGAACCCCAAAGTCAATAGCTTTATAAAGTTTTACCACCAACGAGAATTAATCGACAGAGATCTGATCCATCTAGCCGGATTAATAGGGTTCAATTTAGCAATTGGAGTTCGACAAAGATTGATCCATCTGAGATTGGATCCTATGACAATCGGCAATGTTTGAAGGTTTTCTTTAAAGAAAATAAAACATTTTTGTTTGGATCCTATGAGAACCAACAATGTTTGATGGTTTTCTTTAAAGAAAATAAAATCTTTCTGTTTAGTTTTCTTTTTCCCGCTTATAGTTAATCTTTATTGATTATGATTGACATTTCATAACTAAGAATATTGGTTATAATATTGGTATTTGTCTTCAAAAATATTTGAGGATCGGAATTTATAATTTTTAGTTATACTTAATAAATTTTAATTAGGGTTGATATTCTATAATTAAAATTTATTGTTTATAGATAATCATTATTTCCTAAATGTGTTTTTCGAATAATTTTGCAACTTAATTCTACCATAAGATTTATTCGGTTTTTTAAAATAGGTTGCACATTTCATATTTTATGTCTAACCCGCATTTAGGATTTAGATCAAAAATCACATATTATATTCAAGATTAATGTATTGTTGCTTCATTATTAATGAAATTAACAAAGTTAATCTTAGACTCTAATTTAATATATATATAATAATGTAACCGTTGAAGTTTGCCATGCTAAAAATAACTTATACTCCCTCCGTCTCAATTATATAGTCTCATTTCTCCTCGCACGTAGATTAAAAATATTTATGAAAACAAGATATTAAAGCTAAAATTCCAATAACACCCTCATTGAATATTTATGACTTTCAACTTTTAAGTTATTATTTTTTTAATTTTCAAGATTCAATGAGGGTTTATTTGTACATTACTATGAAAATTAATAGTATTTATAGTAATGACACTATATAATTGGGACACCTCAAAATAGTAAAAGGGACTATATAATTGGGACGGAGGGAGTATATGGTGCTTGGTACATACATGAAGTCCTAGGTGATTTTAATTAGTCTCATTATCTATTATAAAAATAATTCATTATTCTTTTGTCACACTACATTATCTATTTATACATATATTAGGAAAAAATCGTTGACAACATAATATCTCACAATTTAATAATTACATTTTAGATAATAATTTTTTTATAATCAGTAATTTCTAACTAATAGACAACGGCATCGACACTAATTATTGTAATATGATATTTCTCATATATTTAAAATTGTTTAGATTATAACCCGGTCTTTTAATAAACTTTTGCAATCCTATTTTTTATTTTATTACTAGGAAATTTGATATATGTAACATTTTTTAATTACTTTACATTTTTTTATGCATGGATTGGAAGATATTTAATCTACATTTGCCGTTGAAAAAAGTCTCAATTTGTGCTACAATATTATTATTATTATTATTATTATTATTATTATTATTATTATTATTATTATTATTATTATTATTATTATTGTCCAATATGATTTCAATATAATTTATAAGTGTAACCTCATCTGCAATAATTTCTTTATTATCCATATCAAATTTAACATTTAAAATAATTATATTTCTTATACATCCATGTCATTTATTTAACTATATCAAATATTATTTAATCGTTGATAATAATAAATTATTTATTATAAAATCGGGTTGTTTAGTGCAAATTTTGACTATATATACAACTGTAAAGTGCAAACCACATGTGATTCATAATTAAATAAAATATTAAGTAATTAAGACAATTATTATCCATATCCATTAAAATAAAGTTTAGTTTTTTAATTTATTAAATATTTTTATACGTTAGTCTCACACACTTCTACATACGTGTATTTGCTATATATCTAAAATGAATAAATTTTGTTTTTAGCTTTTCAATTATTATAAAATAAAATAGTACCGAGCATCGCACGGGAGATATACTAGTTTCTATAAAATGGAGTTACGTTATACCCAAATAAATTTTCTTATCAAAAATATCAAATCATCTATAATTTTTATATAAAAAAAATTATTTATACCTTCTCTCTCTCTCACACACGCACTTTTTATTTTATAATTTATTTGTGTAATAGTCAATAACATATTTTCTTATCTATCTATCTAATATGATAAATTGGAGTTATCTCCAAAATAAATTTCCCCTCAAAAAATCAAATCGTCAATAGTTATTATTTAAAAACTTTTTTTTTTCATTCTCTCTCTCTCTCTCTCTCTCTCTCTCTCTCATATCACCACATTTTCAATTATAAAATTAATTTATTCTATATTCAACAATATATTTTATATTATACATGACGTTCAAAATTTATTTGTAGAAATAAATAAATATGTGAGTTTCCCATATTAAGAAATGATTGATAACATTTAGTAGATTTTTTATGTGAAATACCGACCAACATATACTAACTACATTAAATAAAATAATCAAATGAATTATTTGGTAAAACATCATAATCTATAGAATATTCTATTTTACTTTATACGCAGATATAATATTTATAATATTTTAAATTATATTGAATATAAAATAGTTAACAATTTAACATTCTAATTAAATGTATAACCAAATCCAACATATATTATTAATATCTATAAATTCAACAAATGCTACTACAAACGTTGTACACAAACAAATACGACATGAATTATAATATAGTATTTTGATTGTAGTGGTTTTATTAATTATTTATGCAACCAATTGAAATACATTAATTATTAATTATGTATATACATATATATGTGTGTATTCAAGCAATTTTTGTTATCACTTTTCAACTAAACTCTTTTTAGATTCAGAATTATAATTGTCTGGCATTAAAAAAATAGACAAATGAAAAAGATATGAACTTATTAACTAAAATATTATCTACAAAATTAATGTGAATATGTATGACTTACATTAAAAATGCAATAATCATGTTTGAGACTATGAATGATCCCGTGCAAACGTAAATCTAGTTAAATTTATACAACCAAATCAAAATTTATAAGTTCTTGACATCCCATTAATTACCTCTTCTAGAATAATTAGTAATTACCTTAATTACATCTGCACGAGAAATTAACGGAAAATATGTAATTAGAATATAGGAGAGACCCCATCTGCCGCAGCTTTGCGCTACACCTACACAAAAAAAGTCGGCAGAAACCCCCAACTATAATATCTCCCCCACAAATTAAAGATTCCTATATACATATATATATTAAAAAAAACATCCTTAACCAAGTTGTCTGATGTGGGACCTCCTATATATATATGAATTACATTCTACACCACTATAATCAATATCTTCTCTCTTTGGATGATGAGAAGTCCCTCGCTAGGGGGGATAGATAGGCCATATATTTCTCTACTTTTAAATGAAAGAATGATGTTCCCATATGAATGTGTGTACCTAGTTTTCAAGAAAGTCTCGAGAAAGAAATGATGGAATGATAAATCTTTTGAAGATAGAGAGAGAGAGAGAGAGAGAGAGAGAGAGAGAGAGAGAGAGAGAGAGAGAGAGAGAGAGAGAGAGAGACTCAAAGCATTTGCTTTAATGGGAGTCGGTGCAATGTGATAAGCCCCCTTTATCTGTAGAGGGAAAAATTGGCAAATAATTAGAATTTGTCATTTATTCTTGCTACAATCAAATTATTGCCCATATAATTCAACCTGCACGATCCTATCATTATTAATCAAACCCAAACAAATTTATCTTGTTTGCACCTACTGCATCCGTATCATATTTTTATAATCATATTTTATCATTTTGTGTAGTATTTGCCTACTTTTTCTGTACTCTTATTGATGAATTCCGAATTATATAGAAAAGGAAATGCCCAAATGGTTAAAAAAAAGGAAAAAAAGAAAAGAAAAGAAGTTAACTATGTACAAGTCATCTTTTCGATTTCAGTAACATTTATATGTTTAGTAAACTTACGATCAATTTATTATCATAATAAAGGAATTAGATGATATAACAACATTTTTTCAGAATTGACATTTTACAAAGAATATGCTAAAATCCCTTTTTCTAACGAAGATTTGGTTTTGTTGTACCATTAAGCTAAAAGGAAAGTAATTAATTTATAGTTAATATATGAATTGTAAGATGAAATTTCATGAAAAATTATACTCCTACTTGAGATGTTATTGAGATACACTGTATATACCATTCAACATGCATATTCAATATTAATTGTTTAAACTTGATTTTTAGAAAAAATCAAATCAACTCATAATTACAACATATCATCCACAACTTAATTTATTGTTTCTTCCTAGCGTACGTACACTAATTAATGAAGAGAAATAGAGAATATTGAGTGGTTGTATTAATTTTCACTGTAAAAAAACTCATGTAAACCCGTCGTACCAGTTAAAATCTGTATAAGACAGGTTGATTCATAAGTCATAACCATATTAAGCTTTGCATTTTTATTGATATTTTAATTTGATTAGAATATCAATTTGTCTTAAATATTTTAACCCGTAAGACGGGCACACATAAGACTCCCGGCTAATTAATCATTGTACGAATCACAGCTCCATTAAAGTGTATAGGTAACAATATGGCAGAAAGCAGAAAAACTAGAAGGAAACTTCGTGCATGTTTCCTTGTAATTTCATAAAAGGAAAATAAATTAAAGCTTCTTTTTGGTGCACGGGTCTTTTATTTCCTTTTGATTTCTTCCTTCATTTATCGCATCACATCACACATTTCTACCATATATCCACACAATTAGACCTTGTTTCTAGCAATATGCATTTTTTTAAGTTTTTTGCTTCATTTTAATTAGAAAAATTCGTCATTCAAGGATAATTACAACTCTAAAATTCAACCTTGTTGCTCTGTTCGTTCAAAATAGGGTTGCTTTCCATGTGAACGCTCTTGTTAGGTTAGTCCTTTCCTATCATTTGACAAATATTGGCTTTTTAGTCTTTAGTCCTAAGTTGAATTCTAATACACACACATATATGTATGTATATGTGTGTTTCCTATGTACAGATCAATGCTAAAACTTTTAACAATTAAAAATAAATTATACTTGATGACAATTTCTCTCTCTCTCTCTCCCTTGAGATGACTCTCTTTTATACATGAATCTCCAGTGCGTGTATGTGTGGAAAATTGAGGATGATGAGTAGGAAATTGAGGAGGGTGAGTAGATGTGCAAGGAAAGCAACGATAGGAGAGAGAGAGAGAGAGAGAGAGGTCTAGGGTTAGCAAGAAATCACATTGGGGGGCTGAGCGGAAAGACAGGGACTAACAACGGACGCCACGAAACCTTATCTTAGCCAACAATTATATTAGAGGCAGATCGAGCCCTCGATCTCCATCATCATTGCCAACTTCTACGCTCACTAATCCTCAACCAAATCAATTTCCCCATCATACCAAATCATTGGTGGGCTCCCTTTGTCTATCCTCCCAACTCCTTTAATTTCTTTTTTATTATTCAATTCGTTCATACTCTTATATCAAAGACTTCACTTAAAATAAGAAAATATATTAAACAAAACTGCTCTTATAAACATGTTAGTTTTTGCTCTTATTGTATGATTCTGTTAATTATACAAAAACTAATAACTGAAACCTTATAGATAAAACTGATGGATTTATCAAGCGGCACGACATTTCCTCTGTAAATGGTAAGCTCAATAGTAGTTTAAATTCCCCCACCCTCTATTTTTCCCATGAAGTCCTCTAGTTCAAATTTCTGTGTGTCAACCGTCTGTCAACATTAAAATTGTGTAGTTTTAATAATTTTTTCATAAAAATAAAATTTATTATATTATAACTGATCCTAATTAATATTCACTTTTTAAAATTAAAAATTTTAAAAATTATATACCCTAAATTTGGAATATTTAACCCTAAAAATTAATTATATTAACTAAAAAATGAAAAATAATTATAAATCCTAATTGGGTGGAATAAATCTCGAAAAATAATGTAAAATTACACTAAATTAAAAGAAATTAAAATTGAAGAAAAAATGGAAGAAAAACTAATAATTTTAATGTTTGGTACACGGTTGACATACAAAACTTTAGACTAAATGATCACATCTGCTAATCTTCCCTATCTTTAATTTGTAGAACACACCATTAATTTTTTGGAGATATCTATGGCTGTTATTCATATATATACACAAAAAAAACTTGAGTTTATTAGTATGATCAATGACTCTATTGGAGTATATCCTATTGCTCGATGAGTGAGTTCTCACCGACTATATATACCACAAGTTATATCACTCGTTAGAGTGTTTTTTCTAACACAATAAAGTATGTTTGACATTCTTCTTAAATAAGAATTTAATTTAATTTTATCTTTTTAAGTGATCATTATAAGTAGGTACAGTCAGTCGTATTCCAAAGTCACGAATTAATTCGAATTCCTACAAATTATAACTCTATCAACATTTTTAAATCAAGCCCGTCGCAGATAACTTACCTAGCAATTACAGTTTATCTTCCCTATAATTTATTTAGGGAAACCGGTTAAAGTAGCCAAAAGTAGATATTAAACTATCTTTTAGCAAAAAATAAAATCATATTTTTTCAAGAACACAAAAAATCTCACCCGAGAAGAGTGTTAATGGGTGTATAAAAAATATAACTTTTATCTTTTTTGCTAGAAGAATATTTTGCAATCCTTTTTTAACTACAAAAATCATTATCACATTGACTCATGCTCAAATATCATATATATGTACATGTGTGCTTCAGAGCTTCGTAAAATAAGGAAATAAAATAATTTGACATTCATCCAACCACATGTATGTATGCCACGATATAATATTTAACATTGTGATTGTAGACACTTTTACATGTTATACAGTGCGACATATATATAATTAATTAAATGTATATATAAATGATCATGATTGACAAATTAAATTAATTGTCGCTAATAATATTTCCTACCACACTCAAAAACAGTCAAAATATACGTACGATTGTCGCATATAATACTATTTTACTTTAGTGGGTGTATGCATATCCGTGGAATTTATTACTAATAATACAATATTGTGAAGAATAGTTGTAGCTCCAAACATCATCATCATTATCCTTTTCGAATAATTATATAATTTAAGGGGCATTCCAATCCAACATTATTCAATTAATTTTGTTTCTGACTCTTGCACAAACGAGCCACACTAGACGAGGGGTGACGTAATTAATTAACTATATATCCAACTCTTTATAATTTTTTTATTAATTATATTTGATAATTGATTAGGGTTGATAGATTGGATTAGATCAGATTAGATTATAGTATGATTAGCATCAAGACCTACTTTTTCCCATTATATATATTTGTGTAGACGATGAAGTGCAGGTTCAGGCGGATTCCATTTTATATTTCTAGACAATGTTTCAAATTTCAAGCCATGAGAATGTCGCCTACAAATATGGTAAGAAAAATTGAAAATTGAAAAGAGAGATAAAATTCTTAACATCTAGTTACTTCTATATATAGGTACGTAGATCAGTCGTTTGCATGATATTGAATCTTTCATTCTAAAACAATATTTCATATCGTGTTTCACTTTGTATAATACGTGTCGTGTCACGTTTGTATGGATGACACAATCAATCTATATATATTATAATTGAAAAACAAATAATAAAAATTGTAACAGGTAGGTCTGAATCGCATTTTAACGCCCAAAAGGAATTAGTCATGCATCTTGCATTAATTAGAATAAATTAGAAGTGTTTCTATTTCATCCGGTATATATATGTGTGTGTGTAAATAAAATAATTCATGTGTTAAGTACAGTTAGTTAGTTAGTTAAAATATGAAACGTACCGAATATATTTTTTAGAGAAATCAATTAAAATATTTTTTTCCATTCAAAAGAATTGAAACACAAACTTCTCAAAACATTAATAATAAAAAATTAGAAAATATGAACACAAAACGATCATATATATATATATATATATCGGTGAGATGAGAAATATATTTGCTGCAATTATATATGATCATGATTTCAGGCCACATATAAATTGTATATATGTGTGGAACACGCCTTGAAAATTAAGTTGTATCGGAAAAGTATAGTTCATGCCTTCTCACAGCAGGTCATTAATTGAATTTTTTTTTTTTATTATTATTATTATTATTATTATTATTATTATTATTATTATTATTATTATTATTCGTTTGTGCGTGACAAACGCATTTCGCAGGGAGAGAATAATAAATAATGACAACAAAATGACATGAGATATGAAATAAATCAAGACCTATTATTTACAAGCTATATATATATATATATATATATGCATCATGATATCGGCACATGCATAATATCCACATGCGCTGCATTTCGTACATTTCACCTAATTTGAATTTTAAATTAGTACCGTGGCACGAGTATATCCTAATAGTGTCAAATGCAAACCGGGTCCATAATTATATTCGTACTATTCTAATATAGCAAGTTTTATTTGACAAATAAATAAAAAAAAGTCGAGTATAGTAGTGTGAGATTAAGCATATGTATACAGTTGAAGAAGATCTTACTAACAAAGAAAGGCATGGTAGTTGAAGAAGATTTCGTTAGTGCTAGTTACAGTGGATATATAAATTAGATGGATGAGATCATAATTAAATTTTGTGAGGTAGAAATTAGATATATAGAAGGGTATTTAGGTAAGAAGTAGAGGGAAAAGCGGAAGTGATGAAAGTGCACACAATAATTGTTTATTGTTATTTAGTAAGTTGAAGAGTAGTAGTAGTAGTAATCATGCTTAACCGGTGGCCTAACTTCTCATCAGCATAGCCGACAACGAATTATTTAATGTGTTTGCAATCTATAGATTGGTGGGGCCCAAACAGTACCCCCTCCCCCCCCCCCCCCCCCCTCATCTTTCTAGTTAAGCAAAGATCCTGATTCGTGTTTATGAATCATATTCCATCAACCATTATAGCTAGCCCCTCATGAAATCAAATAAACCACCCACCTCTATGGTGTGTTTGGCCTACTCTTTTTTTTTCCTCGCAATGAATTAAGCAATCACCCCCCTAGTGCGCATCTCTCTCTCTCTCTCTCTCTCTCTCTCTCTCTCTCATGTTTTGCAGTTGGACAATACATTCCATCCTCCACAATATATCCTGTTGATGAAAAGGGGAGGAGTTTAGTCAGCAGAAGTAACATCAGAATTCCATTTCCAACAAATTAAAACAAACATGGTGTAAGAGACATGTCATGTGGTCTGCTCCCAAACAGTATTATTATATTCATTTTAAACTAATAGTCGTCATTCCCATTATTAACACGACCTGACCTTTTTCCAAACACAGTTATTGCACAAATTATTTGACTAATAATAATAATAATAATAATAATAATAATAATAATAATAATAATAATAATAATGATATCCCTAGCACCTTATTTACCGCTAAAGATTTGTCAAAAAATGTCATCGCATCATTCTAAAACGCTCCCAAATAGTGATAATTATTTGCTCACGACCAAATTTAAGCCGCTGAAAGCGTTATCCTCAATTGTTCAATTTGCGGACGTTCACGCAACGTGGCTAATCATTATTCCAAATCTATATATACCTTTTTTTCTTTTCACTGTACAATAATTTAATTTTAATCAAACATCCAAATAAAATAATAGATTATTGAACCCTTACCCTCCTAAGGAAAAGGGCCGATTGCTGACATACAGTGGAGAAGGCCAAATGTCAAATCGTATACATACATACGTGTATATATATATATATATATATATTACTGTAGTTGAGAGAGGGAGAGGGAGAGAGAGAGAGAGGAGGGGTTAGCGGTAAGTAAAAAAAAAGAGAGAAAAGAAGATTGGTGTGGTAATGGGTGGCGAAAGGGAAGAGGAATGATTCTGTTGAAGTGTGTTCCCTATTTCCATGTGAATCCACGTAATGGTTTCTTTAGATGGATTATTGACTTGAGTGTGGGGGTCGGGTCGGGGGGGCGTCTTTTAGTTTCCTCGTTGTTGGTCATCATAATTGGGGATAACAATAAGTGGGGTTCAAATGGTCAACCAAACACACACACCTCACACCTCACACTCACACTCACACTCACACTCACACTCACTGTGTGTGAGAGAGAGAGAGATGGAGTGACTTTTCATCATTTCCTCACCCAAATTCCTTTCCATACTTATTCCTTCTGTTGATTATTAATCATAGAAATCACCCACCCACCCACGCACCAATACCACCATCCCATTCCCCCCATTACAAAAGTCTCCTCTCCCCCCCACTCTCATTCCTCATTTCATTTCATTTCCACCACCACAACACACACACACACGCACTCTCTCTCTCTCTCTCTCTACCAAATTAATTAAATAAATGGGTTTGGATGATTTGTGCAATACAGGACTGGTTTTGGGGCTGGGATTCTCATCATCCACCGCAGAAATCAAGTCCAAAAGGCCGGCGGCGCCTCTGAAAACTAGCGAGCCCTCATTGACTCTGAGCCTCTCCGGCGAAACCTACGCTGTGAAGAAGGCGGATTCCGACAACAACAAAGGCGCCTTCAATGATGCCGACCTCTACAGACAAGACAGCGCGGCCTCCTCTTTCTCCAACATCAGCGTCAAGAGAGAGAGAGAGATTGGCAGCGAGGAGGTAGAGATAGAGAGGGTTTCCTCCAGAGTTAGCGATGAAGACGACGATGGATCCAATGGAAGGAAGAAACTTAGGCTCACTAAAGCGCAGTCTGCTCTTCTCGAAGAAAGCTTCAAGCAACACAGTACTCTCAATCCTGTAATTCTCTCTCTCCATTCCGACATGTGTTGTATCGATCATATATGTAACTTATTATAATTCATTAATCTTGCTGATTTACATAATTATTGTGTTTGATTTCTTCCAGAAACAAAAGCAAGATTTAGCTCGTGATTTGAAGCTTAGGCCACGACAGGTCGAGGTGTGGTTCCAGAATCGAAGAGCCAGGTTTGATCCTCGACAAATTCATCAAAATTTAATTTTTTTCGTGTTAAAAAGAAAGATCTAACTTTTTTTTTTTTATCATCTTTTCTTTCTTAAAGATCTCTCAATATTCTATTATCTTTTCAAATTTCAAAATCTTATAGATAGGATAGGAGGTAGCTAGATTTTGAGATCAATTATATCAATATATATGCAGGGGCCAGGTGTTTTAACTTGTAGCTACCATCCAAAATTAGGTGGACACCGGCCTATATTCTTCATTTTAAAAAATATTCAGCTCTTTTTTTTATAAAAATGATTTAATTATAAATTGAGTTCTGACTTATATATTTACGACGTTTTGCATTAATTCATATAGGACTAAGCTGAAGCAAACAGAAGTAGACTGCGAGTTCTTGAAAAAATGCTGCGAGACGTTGACGGATGAGAATCGACGGCTGCAAAAGGAGCTACAAGAGCTCAAGGCACTAAAATTAGCTCAGCCGCTTTACATGCAGCTACCGGCGGCCACCCTCACCATGTGCCCTTCCTGCGAGAGAATCGGCGGCGCCGTCGCCGATAACGCCGCTAAGACCTCTTATGTTATGGCGCCAAAGCCTCATTTCTACAATCCCTTCTCCAATCCATCGGCGGCTTGTTGATTCAATTCAATTAAATTAAAAAAAAAATGGAAATGGTAGGATATATATATATATATATATATATATATATATAAAAGATGTAAGCATCGATCGATCCCACAACCCTGGTTTTTATTCGGTTAAGGGCTTGTAGAAAAGGAAGATATGTTCATGATCTAATTTATATAGGAATTAGGAAATTACTAATCATGTTTTTCTTTTATTTTTTTCTACTCTTAATTACTTCTTATGTGTGTGATAGTTGTATATTGTAATTATTTTACTAAGATATATATATTGAAGGGTTTATTGTTTAATGTCTCCTTTTCTATATGTGGCCTTTTTAATTTGTCCCACGTACTTAATTGTTTCAATTATTGGTCTATGATTGGTGATTGATTCAAAATTACGGCTACTGAAGGTCTAGATTATTACTTAATTAATTGATCTGATCAGCGCTTATCATCTCTATTTTTTAACTGATTCAATTTCAGTATACCGACCAAAATATGAAGTGTTAATTCGAAGAGTGACGTGTACGTGTTTAATGATATTATTGCTGTATTAAGTTGTTGAACTAATAAATAAAATAAATAACAATACAAATAGAGTATATAATTTAGTGGTAAAGACAAAAACACAAAAGGGATTGGGTAACGTGTTTTTGTCTTTCTATAATTGTGATAATGTTTGGGAATTGAGAGTGAGATTAGCGAACATGCAGAAAGCAACGAGTATATGGAGGCGTGTACGTCCCCTAAAAAAAACAAAAAAAAAAAAAAAAAAACAAAAGACCCCCTAATAATTTGCTAGCACCATTTTATTAATACGTCTTCATGAAAATAAAGTATTTTGATAAAATTAAATTTATCTCATTAGTAGAAATAATGAGAACGTCAAACGTATATAGAAAATATGACGGGAATTGCAATTATTTTGTGTGATAGTCATAACCGCACAATAAGCGTGCGCGCTCACACTTGTGCATATATACATGCAAATCGACCGTCGGTAATATTTATATACATATACACGTTGATTGACTATGCATGTTTTTTTTTCCAAAAATAGGTGTAAATATTGTAACATCAAAATATAATATGAAATATCGAGGATAATCCCATAAGTAACAACGAACACATGATGTGTCGGTACACCATCAAAATTCACTTACTATTATATTACTATGTTCGTCCCACAAATATAGTTCGTCTCTATTTATCGGCACGTATTAAGAAAATGTACTAAGTAGGTAACACAATTTTCCTACTAATTTACCACTAACTTGTAGCTTAGTTTGTATTCCTCCTCTTTGTAAAGATAAGAGATTTGGGTATGAATCACAATTCCCCCACCCCCAAACTAAAAAAAAAAAAAACATACTAATTTACTCTTCCAAAATATACTAATTTCTGGAACATGAAAAAAGTTATATTGTATCATTTACAAAGAAAAAGGAAGTATGTTTATAAGACGGATAAAAAGAATTAAAATATAATTTCATAACAAAACAAATATTTACAATAACACATCATGAACAATTTTTTCGCATATATTATAATTTTAAAATAGAAAATATCGTACTCCCATAAAAGTAATGAGATTGGGGTGGGGGTGGGGGTGGGTCACGCCCCACGTGATGTTCCCGTGTGACACGACCCCACCGTAGGCCCAATCTTATTCCCGCGAACCAATTACGAGAAACATTACTTTTTATCAAAAATCTCGGACGTCTATATATGGTTTTAGGTTGGAGTGGAGTGGCCTGGCCCCACTTAACCTCTTTGATATTAATTTCCCAACCATCTAATCTTCCACAATATTAAATAAATGCATTAATTATATTTAATATCAACGAATCACAATTATACTCAAAGTTATGCTTAATAGCAATTCCACTCCAACGTCTCATTTTATCCATAATTTTACCATATGTTAAATTTTTCGATAACTGAAAGCACTCGGAGATGAAAAAATATTAGAGATTTTGTAAAAATTGATGAAGGGTAGAATTAAGGAGAAAATGAATTATTATGTTGAGAGTAAAATTATTATTAAGTATATGTTGGAGTATAATTGTAATGAATTAATTACAAATGTTGTGGTACTAGCCCTAAATAAATACTATCATAATTTATTCATTTTTTTAAATAATTGGAGACTCCACTCAATATGACCAGTATAATTTAATTTGACCGCTGCCTTTTGTATATTTATTTTTGTATTACCATTTTGAAGCCTACGAGTCAAAGGTAGGATATGGTAGAGATTCGACATATTAAACTCAGATTATAATATATGTGTGGGAATTTTATAATTACTTTGAATTTTCAGACTTGATATAATTTGTGTTGGGGATGTAGCTAGTTTTTGGTCACCCCATTCAAACTGGCACCAATTATATATTTTAGCTTGGAAAAAGGTTATCTGAAGTTAGTATTTGGTCCTACTTTATTTTTATAAACTTCTAAAGATACATAAAGTTATAATCAAACATAAATTTTTGGGAATAAAACTAAGTTGTCACGCGTAAATTTACATATGGTTATGCATACAAATTCAAACACCACAAATTAAAGTGGGATATAAAGTTACATTTTATTTCCTTCATTTGTAACCAAAAAATGTCTTAAAATAGACTCCTATTGAGGAGGGAAAATGGATTTTTCCGGTTGGAGGTTAATGTAGTTTTTCATAATTTGGGGATATTGAATTTAATTTTAGATAAAGGTGGTGGAAAACACGAATGAAATGAATCATTATGATAAAAAATGATAATGATATCGAGTTTCTTGTGATTGGGGATAGTATCCATAGGGATGGACAATATATAATTTCTCCATGATCAGGTGACTTTCGTGGAAGCTACGGGTTTTAATTTGACAACCTAATCATCATTGATGTCGTCACTTATTACCATCACCATCAGTATTCTTTTACCGAGTAAATGTTATTTACATTTTTTTGACAACAATTGTTTTTAGTTTTAGGAGGACTTTAAGTTTTTGACAACAAGTGCATTTGTTTGGACATTTGTTATTGGATTTGTTTGGATAATTATACTGTACATATACATGAGATGAAGTTATGTGTGTTCCGAATATTTGAATTTTCTATTACATTTTCATGTCATATCATGTTTATTTTTATGATCAATAGATAGTATGTGTACATTTATATTGATATCAAATACATTAATATAAAAATTAACACACATGACATGTATTATTGAAATAAAACATGAAATATAACATAAAATTATAATGTATGTCCGCAAAGACGCAACCTCATAAATTAGATGTCACCCAGAACAACATTAGTACAATGAGCACCAAAATATGCTTAATTCATCAGATGCATTTTTTCGTCTCTCTATACATGTATTGAAAATTAATAATAAGAAAATGTCTCGCCCTTTAGTCGATCACTGTTTACCTGTACGTATGTTGAAAATAAAAAAATAGGAACTTTATTTTTAAAAAAATAAAATGATTGTCAAATAGTTTCAAGGGGCTTATAGTTATATAGTATCTACGACAGCCATTGCCGGATGCATTTGCCCCCAACATCTTTTTTTTTACATAGCTAGAAACTTTTTTATATAGGCCGGATTATAATTTATGAATGTTGCATATTAATTAAATTTGTATCTTTACTATTTAAAATTTTAATTTTTAAATCTAAGTTATTTATTAAACTGATGTAAAATTTAAATTAATAGTGAATTGTGACTGAATTTTTTTATTTGACATTATTAATATATGTTATTTAAGTAATTTATTTTATAATTATATTGTGAAGTTATTGATTTTATTATTTTGTCACTCTAAAACGTCTAATTATACTTTACATCAGATGGTTTGCATGAATTTATTGCCATGCAAATTTAATTTCAATTAATAAATAAGTTTAGAAAAAAATTATTTCAAAACTATTTTATTATAGTTATTATTTTTAACTATTTATTTTAATAAACAACAACAACAATCTTTTCTCTATTTAATTAATTTGGGAAAGATGACGAATCAAAATAATATTATTTCACTATATAAAATAAAATAAAATTAAAAACATCATTGTTTCACTAACATATATATATATATATGTATGTATATAAAAGAAACGAAATGCATAAATATTAGGAATAATCCCCCCTTCACCATTCTTTGTAATTGGTCGCACGAACAAACATAAAGCACGAAGAGCCACCAGTCTATCCCAAAAGAAAAATTTATGGATCCGCCACTGATGATATCCTATAATAAAGTTGTAATAAAAGAACTAATTACAAGCTCAAGCCAAACACCATCTAAAATCACCTTCACAAAAAGTATAGTATTGAATTTGAAGTTAGTTTTTTTTATGTCATTGATGACGTACGTAAATTAACCAATCACTTTCGGCTCTTTCTAGATATAAAACTTGCTTGCTTGCTGTCTTGAATAAAGTGATGACAAGAAGATGTTCAAGAATTGTTTTCCTGTGACATATCTCAATCAAAGAATCACAGAAGAGAAAGGAAACTTAGTTGAATGGTTAAATATATAAAAGTGCCTACGATCAAAATTTATTTAATTTTCCAAATCAAAGAGAAAAGGACCGATATATGAGATTAGAATCAGAAAAAAGGGCAACTCACAACAAATCATATATTGTCATAGAAAAGGATAAAAGTAAGGATTGTATGTATGCTAATTTAAGTACGTGTTTAGTCTCGTTTATTATTAAAAATAAAACGAATTGAAGGAGAGAAGATTAATTTGCAAGTCATGAATGCACACGTAGTGTCTTGGTTAGAAAAATATTAAAGACGAAAATGGACGACACATGTCGTATGTTGGATTAATTGTCGGCGACTAATTAAGATTACTACTCATCCAAAAAATAAAAATAAATAAATATTACTACTCATGGTCGACTCATCCTGTCTTACGTTTCATGCTTTTTTTAGAGTGGCTGACTCGACTCCACATCTCTACCTAGTTTTCGTTTATGTAATAATTATTTAATGTAAATAGCTTATTTAATTCTTGATGTAATTCAGTTTTGATGTCTGTTTTGACGTGGCTTTCAGTTTTTAACGATTTGAGAGGAGACTGTTGAATCCCTACATTTGTGATAGCAGATTCAATGATAACGAATTTATTATGAAAATGTATTACAGTATTAATTACTAGTCATATCATATAAAGTATTAAATTGAAACACATGAAAATGATTATTGTTGAAACCCAAAACGAAACTTATTGAGTAAAATGAAATATTGAGAAGGTCATCCAGAGACAAAGGAGGTTCGACCCATAATCAGGGTTTGGAAAATCAAGAGAGGCCCTAGCAAAATGTTGTGTCAGAACATTGGCAGAATGGTGAACTAAATTAAAAGAAAATGAATGCATTCCATCAAGGAGAGCCCGACAATGAGCAATCGAAGATCTAAACTCAGAAAGATCCACACTAGTTGATCGGATAACATCATAAGCCACTTTAGAATCGATTTCAAAATTAACTTGCTACATATTCAAATTTTTGATCGAAGAAAGAGCCTCAAGCAACCCTATGGTCTTACCTTCCTCAACCTGAATTTGACCATGTAAATGATAAGTTCTTGTAGTGATGAAAGTGCCTTCATCATCCTGCAACACCACATTGGCACCTGTCATATTAACATCTTTGAAGAAAGCCACATCTGTGTTAGCTTTTGCAAAACCCACATGAGGTTTGTTCCGAGTATTACTTTCATCTGAGCCTCTCTTGCTAGATGCAATATTCCTTCCAACGCCTCTAGCATGTCTCCACTCTATCAAAAGCTCATAACCACGAGTAACAACCCGCAACGCAGTCCACCGATGCCCCTCCCAAACACAAATATTTCTCTCCTTCCACACTTGCCACATAGTCATAACAACCATAACCAACACAACATCTTTTAACAACTCCAACACATGCATCAAGAAATTGTGAAATGAAAGGCATTGATTAGCCACATTTTGGAGCACCTGAAACACACCTAGAATATTCCAACAATCAATAGCAAAAGGGAAGAAGATAAATAAATGCCACAAATTTTCTAATCTCAAGTTACAGATGCCGCACTCACCCATAACTTGAACATCTCGCTTCATAAGATTCTTCTTTGTAGGTAAACAATCACGAGCAAGATGCCACAAAAAATATTTCACTTTAGATGGAGCATTAAGATTTCAAAGAGTCCCCTGATGTCCCTCAATAACAAAATTCGGTGCAAGAGTAAGCGTAGCACTCTTAACCGAGTAGATTCTATTATACGTGAATTCTGTTCATCACCATTTAGATTAATATAATGAAGGTTAATTTATACCTCGATTGCCTTGGTTTAATTGATTTAGTATCTTTTTTTGTTATCAAGGATAACCCGCAGCCGCTACCGAGGTGTGTATTGGGTAAATCCTGCTTCTGTGTAATAGCCTGCAAACCATATAGGGGAGATTAACCACACTTGGCAAGCCAGGTGTGACAGGCTCACACCTAGTGGTATTGATGGTGAGATTCGAACTTGAGATATTTGACCTTAAGATAACACTACTCCACCACTAGACTATCCCCAAAGGGACATTGATTTGGTATCTTTGTTTTGATTGATTAATGTATTCATTATATTGTAACTCTTACGGTACGAGAAGTCTGGCCTTTAATTGAATATATAAAAAGAAAATTATAATTAATGATAGTATTATATATATATATATATTATAAATAAAAGTGTGATGTTTTACAAATTTTGATTCATCTATTATATTCCAATTACAACTTTAATTTAAGGATAATTGTGTAATATAATATATAATGTGTATTTATAATATAAAATCTAATATATTATAGTAGTTTCTATATGAATCTACTACCATATATAAAAATAGCCTTATTTTATAAAATTGAAATATAATATATTTAAATTGACGATAATACATGCGTTTTTTATTAATATATAATAGTTAGGGATGACAATGGGTAATGGACCTTATGGGTATCCGTAAAAATTACCCATGATAGAAAGGATAATTACAAGGTCAACGAGGATGGGCACGTGTACGGATAATTACCCGCAATTTTTTACAGGGATGGGTGCGGGTACAAATACCTTAGTACCCAACCCACCTCATAATTATTAGTAATATTATAAATATGAAAATACTAAATTAAGTTTGATTTTATTTAGTATTTTATTTTGTATATATTAGGTTTTAATTTGTTTCCTAGTTTTTACTTTGTATAAGATATTATATACATATATATATATGTATATTATGAAAAATTGAATACTTATTGATAATTGAAAATAAAGAAATAGTATATCTGTATATGACCTAATTTGAAAACATTCTGTATTCATCATGTAGATAATTATAATTATAAGGAAATTAATTGAAGATGATTTATTTAGTAGTTTTTTTTCCAAGTTAGTTTTTTTAATTGCTAGCACATAATACAAGAAAAAAAGTAAATTAATTGATTTTTTATTACTGGTTCACGAAATATTTTTTCTTTCTTTTGTTATTCATAGTATATTTTTATCTTCGTATAATTATTTATTTAATTTCATTTTTATGAGAATTTAAAATTGTGTATTAATCAAATTGTTATTATGATTTTAGTTTTAATTAATTTTTTAAATTTATAATTTTTTGTAGTCAGTTAAATTGCAAGTAACAGATACAGGTATGGACAGTTAGGTACCTAGAGGATTTGGACACGGTTATGGAGATATCAAGATTAGATCTTGATATATTATTTATGTTATATTTTAGATTTGATTATATTTTATTATCTATTTAGATTATGTTATCAATTATGAATTTTATCTAAATTAGGTTTATTATTTATTGTCTTCCAAGTTTCTCGTATATTATAAATAGATAGATCTAGATTGTTACTAGGGGAGTTGAAATTTTATAAAAAGTGTGATATTTAAGTGCAATTCGGTATTTTTGCGAGAATCAACGATATTATTCTTTGTGTTCTTCCGGGTATTATCAGAATCAACGAATGATACATGCTTCTATCTGCATTTGACGGGCATAACAATTGCTACTCATGCGAGTACGGGAAAGAGTACGAATAATTTTTTAAAACTCGAGTATGAGAACGAATATCATAGTACCCTACTCATACCATACCTATTGACATCCCTATTAGTAGTAGATATAAAATTTTGCATGTGTTTTTATGCAAATGGTCAATGGTTATCATTTGATATGCATATATATATATATATATATATATATATATATATATGGAAACAATTAAGAGATATTCTTATTAGCTTCCATAATATTATATTAAAATACATATATAATTTTCCTTGTTGCCTCAATTTGATATGTGTGTGTATAAATTCCTAATTTTATCTAACATATTCTTTTTTATTTAACATGCTAGACAATTCATTAATATCTTTATATGACAATAAAATAAAAATTTTGAATTATAGGAGCACCATTTTTTTATTATCACAATAAACTTTACAATTACTCATCAATCTAAAGATATTTTTTTATATTAATGTAAAATCATATAGGCTAATTTCAAATATATAGATTGAGAAAAAAAATATTATTCATTAGTGGATATATTAATTTGAATTTTATTACAAGTAATTTAATATATATATATATATATATAACTCAAGAATATATATTCTCTTAGTATTTATTAAACTATAATGACAATAGTGACAACCAATATGTACTACTCAATGAATTAATAATGAGAATTTTAATATATCTAAGTATTAGTATATTTATTGATTATTGATATTAATTTAATTTAACTCATAAGCATCAAGTTTATGTTGTTTATGATACATGGATCATTTAAAACTGATTAATAATATAAATGGGACATGAATATATACGAGCCTTAAATACATAAAAAAAAAGAATGTAACTCTAATATATCTAAACTTAATTATTTCCATAAATGATAAACATTTGTATAAGACCATCTTACAGTTCAAAGTTCAGATCAAATTTTATCCTCAATTTAAGAAATCAATTTCAACTAATTAGAAAAATATCTCTACTAGTCATTATTTTATTTTATAATATGTTTGATAAGATTTCCATTCATATTTCAAATAACATATCGACGGTGAACATGATAATATATTACTAATTATTTATTATATAATTTCCAAATTAAATAAATATATTTTATTGATCTTTCAAAGTTTAATTTCAAACTAAAAGAGGTGGCATCACTTCAATATATTTAAAAATATTTATCATAAAATTTCTAATAAATGGTGTATGTCCACTACATTTATATATTACATAACTACTACTTATCAAAATGTGTTGCTTAACATTTATAATTTATGATAAGTATACATGATCAATGATAGAACACAAGATTTATGATCTCGAGGTTACACTATTTCAACACTAGGTCGTTCACAAAGGACAATAATCGTAAATATCTTATTCGTGCATCGTATGGTGAGTCATTCTACTTTTCATAAATGACAAAAACTTATATAAGACCATTTTACGGATCAAAATTTATAATACAGGTCAAAGTTCGGATCTAATTTTATCCTCAATTTAAGAAATCAATTTCAACTTATTAGAAAAAGAATATTAATCCACGGATGCTACATAAATCGAAGAGAGAAATTTCACGTGTGAGGCCAAACATAGGGTACTAAATGGTCATTTTCCCTTATTAATTGTCATGCATACTTTGAATTTATGATAAAAAAAAATGTGATTTAAACTTGTAAATATTGATGTTTTGTTGTTCAATTTTAGATCTAGAAACTACTGAATTACAAATATGATTAGTAGGTTCGAAAATATGTTCATCTAATTTTTTTCTAAGCTATTTATCATGTATGTTCAAAAATATATTTTCAAACATGCTTTGAATTTTTGAAAATGAATTTTCGAAAATAGCCTTGCATGAAAATATATTAAAAAGGAATGGATATATTTTAGTAATTAGTAATTAATTAATTTTTAATTAGTGGTGTATAAAATAAATTATGTGGAGTATTTAGAAACACACCCTACTATAAAGTATAAATATTATATTTTTACTTTGTACCTTAAGGGGCGTTTACTTTAAAGGATAGATTAGATTGACAATGTATGAGATTGAGTATTTGAATGATTCGAGCTTTAAAATGATTCAATCCATCAAAGTATATGGTAGGTTAGGCTATATTATTTTTATCAATCTAATCTATCTAATATATCATTTAAAGTAAGCACCCCGTACATTTTTCCTTTTATTTTTAGATTAAACAATTTAATTTAATGTTGTTAATATAATTTTCTAATTATTTACTAGATATTATTAATATTTTCTAATTATAATATAGCTTATAACTTTAAATTTTACACTTTCAATAGAATTTTTAATTTTAAATATTATAATATTTTTTAATTAGTAAAAAATCATACAATTTACATGCGACTTAAGTGATCTCCCCTTTTAAGAAATTAAAAGTCCAAAAACTGATGATAAAACAAATTAAACACAAATTTATTTGGGATAAAAGTGTATCTAGACAATTTAATTTTAAAATTTGGGTAGTTGGGCAAGTTTTAACACTATAGAAATTATTTGGGCAATTTGTACTATATATAAATCCTTTACCCAACAAAATCTGAATATTCCTTACATTTTATGAAAAGTACCTTACACATTTTGAACTTTCCATGCAAAAAGAATAAAAGATTTATTTTGAATAAAATCTCTCTTGGTCTATTCAAACTCGATTTTAGTTTGAAAAAAAAAGACTGACGTGCTCCATTAATATCTGTATTCAATTCTTTGAACTACCCTCTCTACTCTCTCTCTCTCTCTCTCTCTCTCTCACTCATAACTATCGTGCTCCATTAATCTCTCTCTCTCGCAAGTTCTGTTAAAAAAAAATACAGAAGAGGCTACCGTCTGAAGACGAAGATGATGGAGGAACGACGTGAAGATATACTGCCACCGTCTGAATCGAGAGAGGCTAGATTTGCTAACATTATAACGATTGTTGAATTATAATGTTACGCATCCGTACGAGTAACGACATGAATGATAATCAGGAGATGAACGATTGGTCGAAATATTCCATAACGATAGATTAGTTGAACAGATATAACGATAGAACATAAATATATAACGATAGAGCATAAATATAAAATAATAGTTGAAGCATAACCCAGATCTTGCATAACGATAATATAGTTCTTGACGTAACGATAGATTTTTTTGTTATAACGATAGTTCATAACGATAACAATAGTTTATTTATCGTTACATCTATTATACATATGCTTAATTCTACTCTAATGTTAGGTTATTTGATGTAATAATGTTATGTTTAGCTATAACGATAATTTAAAATATATAACGATAGTGAAATAATATAAAACGATAGTATTGTGCTTTAATCGTTTACATGTATTGTTATGCCTATGTTGTTATCGTTATGGTTTAATTATAATATATATCGTTATGCCTAATTTTATCTCTATCGTTATTCCTATCGATATGCCTATCATTATGATTTAATTATAATATAATCGTTATTACTATCGTTACATTAATCCTATCGTTAAAGTAATTGATTATAAATCATAAACTAATCGTTATGCCTATCTTTAATTCGGTATGCGCTATATTTATGCCTAAGTTAAATCTTTACAAATTAAAATATAATTATTATTGGTATTGTTAAATTAATCGTTATGCCTATCGTTTAAATAATTCGTTACAAATTATGATATAATCGTTATACCTTATATTATTAAATTATTTATTTTCAATATTAGTACAATGATAACTTTAGTTTTATTTAAGAAAAATTAATAATAATCGTTATTTTTATTTTTGTTAGGGCCTATTCAAAAAATAATAATAATCGGTATTAAATTTAAATTTAAGGTTAAATGTAAAATTAACATAATAATAATTTAATAATAAAACTTTAATAATTATCTAATTGTGTATTGTAAATTTAATTTTAGATTTAGTGAATTAGACGCCCCCTGCAGAGGCTGAAGCCGAATGTGATGATGTACATGAAGATGGAGTTACTAGAGAAGATTATGGAGGTGTTACAGCATTTTAATGGTGAGGATACGATCCAGATGTTTAGATCTAGATGTTTTGGACATTTTCTGGACTTTAGAGGGTAGTATAGCACGCAAGGCGATGCATGCCTTGATTTGTCGCGAGGTGCGTGTCCAGGATCCTGCATGCGAGGGTAGAAAGTGTTGATTCTATGTCAATGAAACCATACTACGCTTTGGGCCCTCAGAGTTCGCACTGGTGTCAGGCTTACGTTTCGGGCCGTCGAGTTTCGATCCGAATACGGCTCATCCCATTTCACCCAGAGGCATCTATCACCGGTTGTTTGAGGGGAAGAAGACGACTATGGCACATATGTATGATAAGTTCATACAGAAGAGGCTAGCCAATCACCCTCCAGATTACGTGAAGATTGCGAGCATCTTGATCGTATATCGAATTTTATTTTGCCATGACCCCGCACGAGCGATCGATGGCTGGGTGTGGGCCCTGGTGGAAGATGATGATGCTTGAAATTCTTTTTCATGTGGGGGCTATACATTTCAGATGCTGATGCACTTTATCAGTCTCATCCCCAGAGTTCGACAGGCTATGGGCGGAGAGAGGGATGGAGCGTATCATTGGTATGGACCTGTTTGGACCATTCAGATAATTAGTTCAATTTATCATGATAAATTAGTTAAATTTACGTTTTATCTACTTGATATTTTAATCAGAAGATATTACAATTTGTTTTTACAGCCATGGGCCTGTGAGATTTTACCCGAGCTTGGACGTCAGTTGGGCGTCGTTGGAGGTCAGTTGACCACACCTCGCTGCTTGAAGTGGTCATTCTCATCCCGGAGTGTTGATTTCTCTAGATTTTTTGATAGACAAATAATTTTTTTTATATAAATAATTTAGAATATTAAATTTATGTGTTAATATTGACATGATTAATACTTTGATGCAGTTAGATATCCAATTGATGGTGCCATCAGCTCAGGAGCTTCTGATATGTTAATACGTTAATTGATATGTTAATACGTTTTTCTCAGCTTGCGCTACAAGTAGCATGGGCACAGCTTCATCCCAAGGACGTTCAGTGTCAGGATCAATATGGAGACGACAGATACTTGCACTGGAACTAGGGATGTCAATTTAGCCCGAAACCGATGAGTTGACCCGAATAGACCGAAAAAATATAGGGTTAGGGCCAAAAAATTTCAGCCCGAAAAAAAAAAACCAAACTGGCCAGACCAGTCAAGCTGGTGGGCCAAACGGACTGGCCCAGTCGGGCCGCGGGTTGGCCCGTCAGGCTGCCCCGGCAGCCTCCATTGTTTTGGTCATAACTTTTTTCAGAAATATTCGATTCACGAACGATCAGAAGGGTTGGAAAGCAAACTCAATTATCTTTCCAACCATATATTATGCATTTACAAATTCCAAGTATGCTAAAAGTTATGAAGTTTTAAAGTTACAACTAATAGTAAATGAGTCTTATTCAATAATGCAATTTTCATTAAATGTTATATTTTCATTTATTACATATATTATTGCATTTATCAATGTTATAAGGACTATAAGTGATTAGTATGATGTATAAAACATGTTGTTTATTCGTTTGTTGCTTCATGAATGTCAAAACATTTCACTTTAATTTCTTTTATTATTTTATTTTATTTTTGTTGAGAAAATTATGTTTCACTCGTTATCCATCTATTATTATATAATATTGATGTTTTAAAGTATTAAAATTATATTACTTATCATGTTTTCAATAATTTAATTTTATATACATTCTAATGTTATCGTTTGTTTAATGTATGAGAAAGAACATAAAGATATACGTAATTTGAAGCACCAAATATCTTTAAAGTAGGAAAATAATGTAATTCCAATATTTATATTAATGATTGAGTGTAGTTAATGTGATGTAATTTGAAATTATTATTTTTGAAAAAATAAACTAAGGTTGAACGTTATTATCATGAAATGTACATAGTTTTGTTTTTTTTCTTTATTACTCGGATGTTCTTAGTGTGTGATGTTAATTATATTAGTTTTATCCTTTTTATTTTCTCATATCTTTTTTTACTAGCTAGCCATTATTTATCATTTTAATTGTATAATATTGTAATCTTGTTATTTTTTTTTAATAAATAATGAAGACTTTAAAAATGAAATATAAACATGAAGTTGAAAGATCTTCAAACATTATTGTTGAAGTAGAAAAAGATTGTACTTCAAAATAGATCGGAGATTGAGTTATAATTAGATTTATGATTTAGTTTGAAATTATTATTTTTGAAAAATAAATTATGATTGAAGATTATTGTAATTTATCATTTCATATACCGTTGATTTTTTTTATTTGATGCACTACGATGTTAATGAAATTTTATATTCATCATTTTTTTGTTCATTTTATATTATTTTTCATGTATTTATTTATTTCAAGAATAAGAGATGGTGATCATTTTTTATAATTATCAAGATATAATTTATATATGTGAAAAAAAATCGTTAACATGCCGGCCCAACGGGCTAGCCCGAAAATCGAAGGGTTAGGGTTAGGGCTGATAATTTCCAGCCCGAAATTTTTTTTAACCGAATAGGCTTGAACCGAATAAGTCCGAAACCGAGTAGGGTTGGCCCGAAACCGAACGGGTTAGCCCGATTGACATCCTTAACTGGAACCCTCCCACCGGCTTACAGGATGTAGTCAAAGGGCACAGTGGCGTCTATGACTTTCCGTTGGCAAAAGCTGATTATGTAAGTGATCATGAAATATACTTAATATTTTATTTATAAGGATATGTTTTTGTCCATCTTTTAAGTGTAATTGTATTTACAGGTGGTCATGGTATGTTGTGTAGCGGATTCTCATTGGGTCACTGCACGTATTTGCATTCGGACTTAGACTGCCGAGTTGTATGACTCGTTATTATTCTAGATGGACGACCCGAAGAATAGAGAGATTGCTGGGAAGCGTGATCGAGAGTTGCTACCACTCATTCGTTTACTGTCATGCCTCATGACGGTAGGTGGATTTTGGAGTGGTCGGAGTAGGCCAGAGACCCACTGCTATACACTGAAGCTGGACAAGTGTGTCCTGGATCAGTTTTTGCAGTCTGTCGAAGATCAGTTTTTAGTTATGGCTTTTTTTTAAAATAATCGTTATTATAATAACGATTATTAAACAAAATAACGATAGTTACAAAGAAGAATAACAATAATGCCTAACGATAATTCATTCAATTTTCGTTATGTCTTTTTTAATAAGCGTTATTATATTTAAATGATAATAACAATTATTAAGAAAATAATAACGATAGTTAACAAAAATAGAATAATGATAATTTAAAAAAAGAAAAAGGATAATGTGTAACGATAATTAATTAAACTTTCGTTATGGCTTGTTTTTATAATCCGTATTATATTTAAATGATAATAACGATAATTAAACCTTCATTATCATTATTCTTTCCTTATTGTCGTTATGGCTTTAATTAAATTGTCGTTATGGCTTTTATTTTAATTATTGTTATGTCCATTTTAACTAATGTTATGCTTTATTGTTAGGCTTATTTTTAATTGTTGTTATGCTAACTATTTAATCGTTATAGACATATAAACTAACGTTATGCCTTATCGTTCAAGCTATCATTTATGTCTTATTGTTATTATTATGTTTTATCGTATACGCCTTCTATTTCTATCGTTATAGCCTAACGTTACAGAATTAAAATCAAGAAATCATAACACTAGTTCATAAAATCAGATATTAGAACGTAGAAACATAGAAACATAACAACAGATAGCCTAAACTAAAAACAAATTCTACGTTTCTTGCAGAAATAAATTCGAAACGTACCTTTCAAAATTTAGGAACTTCTACTCGAAACGTTCGTTGATGAAGACGACGTTGCTTCCTTCATAAATCTTCTGTATCAACCTCTCAATATATTTCTTCTCTTTTATTTGAGGGGATTCGACATTTTTTGTGTTTTTTTTTATTTTGGGTGTTCCGGATCAAACCCTACCTTCAATATATGCATATTACACTACCAACCTCTCTTACACAAAATTAAATGCATTAAATTTAATTTAATTTGAGTCAACTAATACCTACCTATACAAATACATATTTATGCATTCTACCTACCTCATTTTGACAGAAAAAGAAAGAAAGAATAATGGATTGATGTTCATTTAATGTTGGCCAACTAATACATTATTTATTATCATTTTGTTATGCATTAATGTTAGTGCAAAGCTAGTTTTTTTAAAAAAATTCGTTACGTTCAATACGTTAATGCAACGTTAGTTTTTAAAAAAAATTTATTATACTTATTTTCGTTTTTAAAAATTTCGTTATTTTAGAGTTTGGCCCTTTCTAACCCTAACCCTAAAATTCATGAAATTGGATTTTTATATGTTAGGTGTGTGCATTTATTGGGTAGTTATTAAAAAATGTAAATAGTACACTTACACAATGATTGGAATGTGGGGACAAGTGTGCCATAGGGGTATTTTAGACATTTACATTCTAAATTGCTCAAATAACTCCCTATCCTTATATCTTGTTTTTTTTTTTCTCAATTATTATTTTATTTTGTCTATATTTATATATTTACACAATTTATTTTGTAGATGGAAGTTTTTTAATTTCTTTGAATAGAGGGCAGATTGGCGTTGGAGGTTGTGACTTATGATTTAGATTTTAGAACCCCATTTTATTTTAGTAGAATAGTTACATCAACATATTAATTATATATGATATAGCAATTAACTATTGCGATCAACAATCAATGACGATCAATCATCATCATCATCATTATAAAAAAGTACACTATAATCACGACACGCATCTCACATTCTTAACTTCAAATTTATACTACTCCACTAATAGTCCTGAGACGGAATTTTTAATTATATAATATCAATATGTGCATTTTTTAATAAAATTGTAATTTACGTATACATATCACTATATATTTATTCAAAACATTTACCCTAAATTAAAAAAGACATTTCAACTAAGAATAATCTATTCAAGTGAAAACAACCTAGTATTAATTAATTTATTTTGTAATATTTTGGGGACATGCCAAATAAAGAAAATTTAATGCTCAAAAGTTTCTTCGTACATTTTTTTAGAAGTTACTTATTTAGATTTTTTTTTTATAACTTCTTGAGTTATTCTTGCATTTATTCCATTTCTACTTATAAAGCTCATATTAAATTACTTCTTGCACTAATTGATATCTTTTCAGATTAAATATTAATTTAATGGATTGATCATCCCAACTAATTGTTTGTTCATAATAAAAGTAAACAAATAGTATATACCACATCCCAACTAAGATGACAAAAACAACAAACTATAACTGTACTACTAAATTATGAATACAACACTGTAATTGCTAAAAAAAAATCATTTCTATTTTATTAGTGTAAATAATTTATTTTATTTTCCTCACACACCCGATCTGTGGTATTGAGGAGATTCGAACCCGTGACCTTTGATCGTCAAATAACCTCATTCGATCATCCGTAGAATGTGGTTGAATACATATGATGAGTGTGATTATGAATGATATAGGGCGCTAGTCGAATAGAAGATGAAACACGTAGTCGGGCTGGATCAAGCGCTCTTCTTTTACAATTAATTGGGCTCAATATCGTGATAAATCTCAAAGCCACGTAATCTAATGGCCCAATTGCAAAACCCAATAGATTTTATTTTTATTTTTATTTGCGGTGAAAACTTGTGCAATTTGAACGATCACCGTACGCCACTCGCCGCCGCGAAATTGGACCGGAAATGTATCTTTTGGCGACTACGACTCTGTAAGTTGTTCGACATTTTGACACAGTTTGAATGAAATTCACATTCAATTTCTTGATTGAGCTGTAGTCAAGCGATTTTTGCTTCACTGGTTTTAACTCCTTTCACAGATAAATTATTTACTGCGGTTGGATACTTTGCGATCAATTTAAAGATGGAAGTCAGCAGCAAGGTAACATTTCATGATTTGTTTGATTTCCGGAGAGAGCGGATGAAGTTTTTTCAATGAGAATTTGAATTATGTCGCCGGAATTGTAGAAATTAACCGACAAAAACAGATGCCGGGAGCTGGCAGCGTCGTCGTCGTTTTGCCGCAGAATATACGCCGAGGTAATTTTTCTTAATGAATTTATGAACTATGAGCTCTAGCAAGTTCGTTAATTTTGTTGTGTGTGTGTGTGCGTGCGTGTTTTCCTCCCATGTGCTTCTGCACAATGTATGTCCATACTTGTATGTTATAACAAACTGAAAATTCGGTGCATGTGCTTGGTAGATTTGCAGTTTGTTGTTATGTGATATGCCGTAAATAATCACTGATTATCTTTTACTATATTATGAAGGCTTTTGCACCTAGTTCTTTTTGTAGGATTAATTTGTGCATTCTACAGGTAGAAGAGGTTGGATGGGAGCACCTAGTGAAACTGGGGGAAGATCTAACATTTCTTAGGTTTCGTATCATGTAAGTGTTTGTTTTAATTTACAGAAATATTGCATGTTGTTCTGAATTTTCTATGTTTTTGACATTCTTGTGACAACTGTTTATTTTGGCCATAAGAAATGAAATAAGCAAGTTCATGCAAGTTTCTGTTAGACGTGATATCACTATAAGTGGATTTGGAGGACCATACCAGAGTGATGTCTCTATAATTTATTGTAGCATCATGACTTTGTCTGGAATTAGGCAACTAGATTGGTTGAGAACGTAGAACATTGCATTATTGAGTGGTTGTTCTGGTTAGGGTTTATTATGGATGGTGCGTCAAATGGGGCTAGGAGAAAGTAGTGCTGTTACTATAGACTGGGAAATATGCTCTGCATGATGCATAATATCCGTTTATCTTCATTTGTCATAAATATGATTATGACATGGAACTGCTCCAAGTATTTGAGCTGAGCTTTGACAACTTGCATGTGAAGCACTGATATATTTGGCTCCTCTTTGATGCTCTCGGGGTAACAGGCTCTAAAGAGTGAATACTTACTTAAAATGACATTGAATGAAAGAGTGAGGACTATTTGTAGGTGTATCAGAAAGAAGTATAATTCGTGTCCTGGAGTGTGTAGACCATTTAGGCAATCCTGGTCTGTGGGTTTGGGTCTGCGCTTTTCGAAGCAGTCCTTGGTCTTCTTGGGTTAGAAACTTGGGCCTATTTGATTGCTTGCAACTGTTTTGTAAGCTCAATCCTTTGTTGGGAACATCCCCCAGCTTTTGCAACTCCATTTTATACAGAAAGAGCTTTTCACTGAGAATTTATGCATGTATCTTAAGAAGTGAATAAATAAGATTTTGAAGTGATCCTAAAAAAGTTCACCACTTTTGCTGATTGTTACAATTCCATGTCTCATCTTTTTGTTTTTTTTTTTCATCATTACTATTCATGCTTTTTCCTCAATGTTCTTAGTTGTGAATGGTGTATGTGCTAGGGACAATAAGGGGAGAGCACACATTCTGGAGGTAACTCTGGATAAGACCTACCCGAGGTCTCCACCTTCAGTATCAGCGGTTCAGCTTTCTTCACCACCCCTTCTTTCTTGTTTGATTTTTCTATGGATGTTTGTGTACGAACTAAGATCTAAATCACGCCCCAGGACGTGCCTTATAATTCTAATCTGGAATGGTCATCAAACTCGAGGTTAAGAGATGTTGTTCAGCAGTTTCAGAGGGTACCACCAGCATATTTTGGATTTTTTTTCCAATTGTCCTATAATAAAGTTTATTTTCCCTTGCTTTTTTTTTTTGAGCAAATTCCCTTGCTATTTCTTGATGCTGATTTCTTTTGGTCATTACTGTGCCTAGCATGTGGATAAGCTCCAGGATTTTTGGTCCACATTAGATGACATTGATCGGTCTCCTTGGGTAACTGATCCAAAGCATTCACATCATGCAATGTCATATCGCCATATCAAAATAGGTTAGTTAAATCATTTATGAATTTTCTGAACATCATGCAAAGTCATTTTTCCAAATCAAAATCTGAGGTTTATTAAATTAGAGCTTGACCTTTTTTTTTTTTTTTTTTAAATTTCAAGGAAATGATTGCTATATCATACTGTCTATCAGTATTGATGATCCGCGATCCCTGCCAGAGTAGGATTCCCTGAATAAACATCATATTTTTTCTTCAGCACAGTCGGTATTGAAATTTCTTGTACTGACTGGACTTTAACTTGGTAGATGCCGCTTCCTTGGTTCAGATACGGAAGTCAACGTTCTGAGGGATATTTGGAAGCGAAATTGTAAAAAATGGTATTTTCAAAATCTTTTTCACTATTTCTGCTGCCTCAGATAATTGAATGGTACTAAATCTTGATTGTCTGCATCATGTCTGATATGGGGTGCATGCATATGGTTCTGATCTTCTAGGTTTCATGAATGAACTAGTTTTATCTTAGTTAGGTCTATATTTCGTTAATTGGTATAACGTGTGAATTGTAGATAATGTAGAAAGCCACTTTTTTTTTTTTTTTTTTGTAATACATGATGTCAGATATTTCCAATTTAAATTTGGCCCTAAAGCTAAAACTTTTCGATGCTGAAACTTATTACCAATTGATGTAGTGTTTAGCTCTGTTTTGAAGGATGATTACATACTAATACTAACTTGAAATGACACTCTAATAATTGAATAGTCATTTTTCCAATCTTCTTGGTCTTTTGAGATAATATATACCTTAAGGCATTGACATGTCTAACCGGTGAAGTCAATCTGGACTTTAAGGACATTTTCCGATTTTCATCATCTGAACCATTAACATTTTGTTATATACATAGTAGGTCAAAGTTGCTTACACATCACAAATCAGTTTATCAGCCATCAATCTAAATATTGTAGCTGTTTATGCTACTAAATGTCGTGTCGCTGCTGATTTCTTGTGAATCTTCAATCTCGAATTGATAAAGATTTTTATCATCTTCGACTTATATTTACTTTCTGTGCTGGCAATAGGACAAGAGACAAATCATGTCCTGAAAATCTTCTGCATATATTTGACATACCAGCTACTGCAACCTTCGTATGTCCAAAAGAATGAGGAGCAGATTGAATGTGGCATTTGTTATGCTCAATATCTTCCCACAGGTTCCATCTTCGATTTCCAATTTGTTGGCAGCGCTATTGCTGCTACCACTCACAGAATAATTCGACACCTGCATCAGGCTACCTCAATATTTTTGTCCTTTGCTTCTAGATGATGAACTTGGTGCCCAGAGTGGAACTGCAACTGATTTTACATGCGAAAATGGAAACTGCAATAGAGCTTTCCACAGTGTTTGTCTTGGTGATTGGCTCCGCTCAATTACGACGACAAGGCGGTATGTTATGCTCGTCTAATCTAAATTTTATGTTAATATTCAATACAACCATTACAACTACTAAACTAATGCTTAACAAAGCATATAAAAGAGAATAAAAAGAGAAAAAAAGGGCAGGGAAATACACACACACACACACACACACACATATCATCAATATATGTATTGCTACAAATTATGTAGCTAATCTCTGGAATAAACCATTATACTTCTCAGTGTCTTTTACTATTTCGTAGTTATAAATTTATCATTTTCTCATTTGCCAATATCTTTTTGCCCAATCTTCATATATTTATACGGTAAAGAGCTAAACATTATGATCCTTTTGTCTTCTGCTAAATCAATGTGAACTAGCCCTATGTTTTTCCTAGTACCGATCTTTTGTTAAGTAAGTTCACGGGAATTTTGTTGGGCTCAGTATTCCATTATTCATATATTTTCTCTATTTTCTTTTGAATTTATGCTAATCTGCGTCTGCCTTTTATTGTAGGTCATTTGATGTTCTGTTTGGAAACTGCCCTTATTGTTCAGATCCCATTGCAGTCAAAATCAGCATGAAGAAGTAATATTTACCCCATTGTGGCACAAAAACAATTGCCCCTCTCTTAAAGGTTGAATTCTAGAGATCTTTCACTATAAATAAAGAATAACTGAAGTATTTATTTTTGTCATGTTATACGTCTAGGTTTTCCCTCATTACTGAATGATGCTTATGTAGGATAATTTTATAGGTTAATATGGCAATCTACATACCCGTTCATCTCGACTGGAAAAGAGGAGGAAAAAGAACACTGGGATTGCTATCTTGAGATGCAATTATCAGTTCCGTAATGCACATCAGGTCATATTTTATAAGATTGAGTAGTGTGTCCTTGTGGTGCCTAGGGAAGGGATTGACTGGTATTTAATTGAAGGGGTCATTCCATGCTGAATGATTGGAGTGCGTTTTAGTAGCCTAGATCTACGACGAACATGAACGGGGATGCAACAATCGAAGAAGTTGAATTTCTGCATCCCCAAATTTAACCACAGTGGGCTCTGATCTGTGTAGTTTGTCTCTGGTGTGTCAGTTTTTGATCAAGTTGTTAGATGGGGCCTATTTTTCTTTGATCATATCCAAATTATATACCAAGTGATGAATGAAATTAGTTATTGCCATTTTAGGAGGTCTGCCTTCTTTTGTTACCCTGCGTATCTAAGAGATATTTCTGGAAACTAAGTTGCTACATTCTTTTCTACTGTTGATATTCTTCGTGGTAATAATTTTTCTTACTTTTTCATAAATAAATAAATAGTAAAAAGCGTACGGACATGGACGCTAGTGTTACTGTTACCTTTAAGATTCAAATAAATAAAAAAATAAACAGGTACACGTACAACTATATATACTTGTGTATTGTTTAAATTATGTTGCAAACTGTTGCATTGATCCTGAGAGTTTAGTTTAAGATGATCATCATACGAAAATCATCTACACAAGTTGGATTAATTTATTATACTCCCCCGTCCCATTTTAATAGGTTTGTTTTTCTTTTTGGTATGTCCATAAGCATGTTTCTAAATATACTGTATTTAGCTAATTTACTAATATATACCCATATTTAATATGTTCACATTAGACATTAATTCAATGTCAAAGAAATAAATAGGAGCATATTAGGAAGTTTCTTGATTAATTGTCTATCCCGATCATTTTCTTAATCCCCGTGAAAATCCCCAATCAGCCTATCAAAATGGGATGGAAGAAGTATTTATTAACCACGAGGCTCGAAGTTGAATGAAATTTCTCATGAATATATGATGACTCTGCTCGCTTCATGAAATTCTCAAGCTCCTATGTGGTTGTGTTAAATCATTTCCAACACAATTAAATTTATTAGTTTTTTTTTTCATTTTCTTCTTTAATTTCAATTATAGTGCTTTATTGCACTAAAAAAAAGAAATTATAGTGCTTTAAGTTTAAATTTACATTTCTGAATTGGAATTAATTCTAGTAAAAAAATATTTATTAACCAAATTGGATGGAGTTAACGAATGTAAAAATGAAATTAAAACACAAAAAAAATTGAAATGAAGAAAAATTGATAAATCTGATCGTGTTATATAGAATGAGGCACAAATGTATGTGTAGCGAATGATTTCGTTCAGATCATAATTCCCTCTCCCCAACTCAAAAATGAATAAATTATTTGATAAGTTTCATAGTTAATTACTTTTATATATATATATATATATAGGTTTTGGTTCAGGTGAAAAATATTTGTTAGTGGTGAGAAATAAGAAAATGCTTTTCTTATTATAATTTATTGCTTAATAGGTATAATTTTATTGCATAATTATTTTCTCCCACGTGTGCAATGAAATTATAGCAATTAAACAATAAAGTATTTAATCAATAAAATTATGGCAATTAAACAATAAAATATAATACGTTAAGTACTTTTCTCATTTCTCACACCAAAATCTTTTCTCACCTGAATCCAACCCTATATACATATAACAAATAGTTGACAATATCTTGTGGTGTGTGCGTGAAGGCTTCTGTCGGCATGAAAATATTGAAAAAGTTATATTCGTTGCGATGCATGATTTTCTTCCCTTTTATTTCGTGTGTCTGTTTTTTAAAGGGTGAACAAAATATATTACTTATTCAAGAATATCGGAAGAAACAATAACACATTAGTTCGAATTTTCTCTAAAAAAAGTAGCTCTAGAACTAGTTCATGAACGTACATCCTTGTTTAATTTGTACTCCAATATATAGTATATGTGAGATGTTTTTAACACGACACCCACCAGCTCCAGCACAGCCTCCAAATGTAGATTATGTTCACACTAAATCAATATTTGTCGAAGGAAAACTCAATTCACTATTAATTTTTATTATTATAATGTCGGTCCTTTATATATATATATATATATATATATATATCGTTTTGTTTACTGCTTCAGTTTAACACATGTACACTATGATGATACCTTATATATACATGGATATTTACACTGATGAAATAATTCAAACACAACATGAGATGTATTGATATTAATATAATATTACTGCGCCTATTTCTTTTAACATAATAAAATGTGATGGCCGTGTAATATCACATTAAAAAGCAAAAAAAAATAAAAAATAAAAAAAATGAAATGAATATATTGCATTCAAAATGTTAATTCGTTTGTCTATATCTACATACGGATGAAATCCTCTGCAACACTCTGTGCAACACTTGGTGCTACACAATTAGATTTATTAATTTTTCTTCAATTTTTTTAATTCAATTTCAATTTATTATACTTTATTTTAATTTTACACATATTATTTAGGGTTCATCCAACCCAATTAGGGTATATAATTATTTTTTTACGAAATAATCAATTATTAATTAGAAAATAAAATTTATTATTGAAAAAATAATTATATACCCTAATTGGGTTGGAAGAACCATAAATAATGTGTAAAATTAAAATAAAGTATAATAAATTGAAATTGAATTTAAAAATTAAAGAAAAATTAATAAATCTAATTATACAGCACCAAGTGTTACACAGAGTGTTGCAGAGGATTTCAACCGATCTACATATATGTCACCGTTTCCAGAGCATAATTAAAGTTATATTTCCAGCTTGGAACAGAAATCCTTTTTTTTTTTCAGTGGATATATACTTTTATCAATCAACTACATAAGCGGCTATAATATACGAGCTTCTTTATTTGGGGGGGATTTTTATTAGTTTTTTTTTTTTTTTTAAAAAAAGACATACATCGTTTTCACAATTATACAGACACAACATTATTGGTTCAAGCAGCATGCACAACAGTGTACCAAGAAAACGACATCAACTTTTCGAAACCCACGTACTAATATTCCTAATATTACAAGAATATCATCATCTCCAAACTAAATTACAATTGTGCCATTATCCTCAGCGGTCAATATGCATGGCCCAGTCCAAAAGTAGATAAACAGCCTTATATTATACACATGTATATCATGAAATTAAACCAAACAAATCGATACTCGCTCTCGCTTTTAATTTGTATCATGATACACACGGCACACGTGAGACCATTTATTCCATAACATCGTAATTACTCCAATCTTATATATACCATGAACACAAATCACACGTATAAAATGACACCACCAACTCGCATATGACATGCATTGATGATAGCATGATTACAAAAGATGAAACAATCTCCGTAACATAATAGAGAGGTAGGAATTTGAGTGAGCGTATTTGATGCATGGAAGCTAGAAACTAAATTCCAGCCACACATTCGGGTGGGGTAACGGGGTAGCGCGACTTATCGGTGCAGTAATCATAAATCATGTGATTCAAACGCACCCACCGGTAACGCCTGGCAGCCTGAGGGCTGAGCTGTTGGTAAGCTGCACCCTCCCACCAGTTGTTCTGGTTGGAGGCGCAGCTTGCCGGCCCTGGAACCTGGCAACCTTCAATGTCGAAATCCTTGTAGTAAGCGTAGAATGGGGCTTTGCTCCAATCTATCTTCTCCAACCCGCCCCTCGTCGCCCAATCATCGGCCTCCCACAGTGTCGAGTACACTCCCATTGGTTGGAATTTCGGGTATGGGACTCCTCTTGCTTCGTTGTTTTTGTATACCCTGATCGGAGTGTCGTCCACGGAGAAGCTACAAAAAGTGTTATATGTGAATTGGACGTACATACGTTTAGTATTTTAAATATTACTCCTTCCGTCCCAATAGCAAGGTAATAAAAAGGTGGACCTTGCTATTGGGACGGAGGGAGTATTAATTAATTACAACTAGGAAATTAATTAATTACATGATGTGGCGATGGTTCCAAAAAATGGAGTAAGTGTGGAAGTCTAGGGAGGGATCGAACCAAAGGTTGATTCTTTGTTCCCTGTCACCTTTGCCGTGGGCGTATACATTAGTCTGAACGGTGTACGGCTGTCCCGACCGGTTGCCCAAGAACTCGAAATCCAGCTCGTCTCGAATCGTGTCCGTGTCGGAGTTCATCTGTTCCATTTATTAATTTGCACAATCATATATATATGTTGAAATATTAACTATATATATAGATGAATTAAATAAGAAAAATGAATAATTAATAATTAAAATTGTATATATACATACGTAGAAGGCAGTGACTGTTCCGGCGGAGTCGCCGGGAACGAGCTTGATCTTCATGCTGACGTGTCCGAACAGATATTGGTATTTGGAGGCAAACCCGCATCCTGAAATATTTCATATATATGTTAGTTTTGATTTAATACATTTTGATACAGTAAATGAAAATAATATATATATAGAATGCGATTAAGAAATTAATTTTGTATGGATAATGGTTGATATATGTATGCTTATAATTATTTAGGAATAATTAATGAAATACTTTATAGGTACCTGAGGATTGGTCAAGAATAAGCTGAATGGCTCTGCCTCCTTCAATTTCCTTAACGTGGGAATCGGCCCATGCGATTCTAAAATCCTGCTGAAACGTTGCAGGTCGACCCTTCACACTTAACAAACACAGCGCCACAACACATGCTATCAATCCCAATGCACCTCCACCCATTTCTATTTAATTACAATATTTAATTCTATTGTAATCGTTTACTTTGTGTTTTCCAGATGATGTAACGCAATATATTTATACTAGCTAGCTACAAATTTATAAGCTGGAGGGGGGGAGAGAGAGAGATAGGTGCATATGCATGTGCATTGAATTGAAAAGAAAGGATATTGGAGTAAGGAGAGTGAGCTTTCGATACAGCTAATGGTAAGCTGTCAATGGACCCGCGCTATCCCCTCTCTCTCTCTCTCTCTCTCTCTCTCTCTCTACCCAACCATATTATTGTCTTCTGTGAAAAATCGGCTCATTACAATCAATATATGCAGTATGCTTCTGTACTTTCATTAATAGGCATGCCCCCCCCCCCTTCCCCCTTCCCGCCAATTATTTAGCCCTAGCTGGCTCATCTTTTCATTTTTCTTTCTTTGTTTAAATTTGTTCCAATCCATATACAATTAATTAAGTGCTGCCTATATGCTGAATCACGAACAGATTCTGCATATATTTTGAGACTGTAAAATCTAATATGTGTTTGTCTCTGCATGGTTTATGATTTATGATTTATACCAGGTACAATGCTGCAGTACTGCTATATTGATAATTGATTTACAACCCAATTAAATTCTGCAGGCTAGCTAGATCTCCATTCAGATTTTCATGTTTTGGCACTTCTAAGGATTTCAATTTGAGTACTGCCAGCTAGCCTTTTCAAATGTATCTTGTATGCTATATCGTGGCAGTGCATGTCACGCGTGTATACTTACATAGTAGAAATATCATTACATAATTAATGCATTGGTGATATGAAATACGATTTAATCAAACACGTTAATTTTATTGTATTTGATTTCATCATCATTATATGTCACCTTGTATGTATGGTAATGGCATTGTGTCCTTAAAACTGAACATATATGCTATATATATATATATATCTTGTACAGTATATATATATATATCGAAAGTGAATTTGAGAAACCAAATTAATGAGCTAGGTAGGTGTAAAAGTCTCAAATTAAATTTCGAAGCTTGGGTACGTAGTAATTGAAGAGGTAATGCAGTGAATGAAATGGTGAAATATTGAAGTTTGAAAGTTGGAATGGTGACGCCAGAAATGTGGAAAAGCTGTTTATTTGGTACCACAATTTTGTTGGTTAGCATGAAAATGGCCAAATATATAAAATCAATCATCTTGTTTGGTGCACCATATGTTATTAATGCGATGTCATCCAATCACTGTTCCGATAATAACTAGTGGGGAATCAAATTAAATAAAATTAATTATGAAATATCCACAACCATGACTCATGCATGTATATTGCCATATAACTTCTCCTATCGCCAGACCAAACACTATATAGGTGCAACACATGGTTAGACACTCCTAATTAATTAAGATTGTCCATTAGGATGACATTTAATTCAATTTTTCTATTAGATGGCATTTATTGTTTCATTTGCAGTAATTTATTTATGATGACGTTTAATATTTATGTGGTACGTATAGATAACAAGGAAACATAAGATGACTATTTTTTATGATCGATGATATGTATAAATAAGATGACTATTTTTTATTTTGAATTTTTATTTCGTTTTTCTAAATAAGGGCTTTTTTTTTTCAGTGAATCAGATCACCCATACCCTCCTTATCATATTATGTGTGTCATAATTAATTTTTTTAATTTTTTAATATATCTTAATTGGAGAATGATGAGCCTTAAATAAAAAATTTAAATTAAATTAAAATTGAAAAAAAAATTGACACAAGAAATGTCATAGAGAATGACAGGTGGATGTGGTGTATTTTTTCCGTCTATCATCAAAGTGACTAAAAATCATGTTTTTAAGTTTTTGGCACTTTTTTTTTCTCTATTTCAAGAATATTGCTAGTTTTCCACATTTTCTCTAGCTAATTTAAATATATTAGCTATTATAAGCACATATGAAATATTAAATTGCGGAGCAAATAACGTCGTCGTATTTTCTATTATATTTTCAAGTTACATCTTATCTTGCACTCACTATCATGAATATCATACTTTTTTTACTCACACATCCGACCTGTGGTATTGAATATCACAATATATTGAATATCACACTTTTTTTTACCCACACATCAGACCTGTGGTATTGAGGAGATTCAAACCCGTGACCTTTGGTCTTCAAACAACCTCACTCCACCATTAGATCATCCCCACCGGGACAAATATCATACTTAATTAATTATATATTAGATGACATCATATGTATACACATATCAAATATTGTTTGAAGTGAAATATGAGTATACTATGAGAATGTAATCGGAAAATATAACCACAATAAATTCATTAGACAGATCAAAAATCAGATTCAAATCCATATCTAATAACATATTTATAATTTTACTAAAATTTTGATAGTATTTGAATTAATATCTTGAACCGTCTAAGATTTTCTTTAAAAAAAAAAAAAGTTGATACCTATCATTGGGCTATATATGTGTAGGCGTGGCAATAGGATAAATTAACCCATGAGAAGGGCAATGCCGTCAATGTGGGCCTTCTCGGGTACATCTGGGCCAGAAAATCAATCTGCAAAATTTATGAAATTGTAGGAAAATCAATTCGCACTTAAATTTGTACACGTGGACGCAGGATCACCGTTTAAAACATATCCATATTTTAGCATTTTCTGTTTACAGATGGATAATGGTTGTGCGCTGCTGGGCAAGTATCAAGGTTAATTTATGAGAGTATTTGTCACAAATTCTACTTATATATCTGTTAGAAAATTGATCGTGTATCAAACTTAAAATTATATAATAAGATAAAAGAGAAATCATTTTCGTTCTTAGCATAAAGTAAACAAGATTAAAAAAAATCAGTGGAGAATGCCAAATATTTGAAGAGGAGATTTTCAGTGGAGAATGCCAACTATCGGAGAAGAACAAGACATATCAACAAAGTATTATTATTTTTTTAAATTTGAAAAATAAATTAGTAACATATCGTAATCGTTGCCTAGTATTTTTACATTTTCCTAGAACTAGAATTAAGGTGTAGGGTGGGGTGGGGTCCACAGAAATCGACAGGGTTTAATTTGAAGAGACTTTTTTTGAGTGACCCAAGACAAATAGATGGCTATTATCCTAATTGAATTGACAATATTCAACGCTAAAAAATATTATTATTAGCGCCCGACACTTCAACTCGATGTCTTCCACTTTATCATACCTAACATTTTATTTTTGTATTTTTGAATCCGATTGTATTTCGAATGCATTACTCATAAAGTTTTCATTTTTGTTTAAGCATAATATATTTCACCTACCCGTACAAGATCCTAAATAATGAATAATCTTGGATTATTTACTCTTTGAAAATCAATAAAATTAAGTAAACATATATATTTCTAGGAATATATCCCTACTCAACAAAATAAATACAATAAAGGTTTGATTAGATAAGTTAAAATTTGTTTGATCGGGACAAAATTTCCTAGATATATATATATATATATATGGATAATGCTACTAATTGGCCATAGTGTGGTCGGACATAATATTTAATTAAGGAAAAATTTCAACTTATGGTAAATTGTTAATTAAGATTTTAATTATTGATTGATGTATGTTTACACTTACACCCTTGTAGTCAATTTTAGAAAGAAGTTTGTCTTATTATTTTGAAAACTTTGAAATGTACATAAAAATCTCTACAAATATGTTATCCGACAATGACTTCAAATTTATTAAAAAAAATCTCTAATAAATTTTAAAAATTTCTACCAAAATAAACAAGAATTTCATTTGAATAATTATAAACAATTAACTAAATTTATTTTGTTAATTATCGATAATTATAAATATAAGTATACACAATTGCCTTAAATTGGGTGCATTTATTTTCATTTAATTCAATTTTAAGAAAACTTAAAATATTAAATTAAATATGAAAAATGGAGAGAAAAAAATACCCATGGTTGATAATTTTGAATAAAAAATTAATCAACACTTCTCCTTAAAAAAATGATTGGTATCAATACAAATAGAGGTGTGCAAAGTTTAACCAAAACCAAAAAATCAAACTGGATCGAGTTATTTGCTTTGGTTGCTTTGGTGATTTTATCTTTCATTTTGGTTCGATTTTAGTATGGTTCGTTTTTTATTTTAATAAAAAAATATTTCAATTAAAACTGAACTAACCATTGTATATAAATTATATTTTTTAATTTTTAATTTATATTTTTAATATTACACAAATTTAAAAGATACAAAATAAAATTATACACTCATTAGTAAATTAGGGCAAAATGCAACGTAAATTATTTGTGATATTTTTTGTGTATTTGACTATTGACTATTAAGTGTAAGTATGACATATGATAAGTTGATTATTAATGTGATTGAATTAAAGGACAATTTTTTTATTGTTTATTTAATGAACGTTTGTTATTTATTAAGTTTCAATATTATTTTTCTAGCTTTAGATGTAATTATTTAGAAAAAATATGTATATTCAGTTAAAACAAAAACCCAACCAAAGAAAATTATGGTTCGGTTAGGTTCGGTCATATCAATTACTTTAGTTGGTTTGATTTTTATTTTTAAGAATTTTGGTTTATAATTTTATTAGTTTAGTTCGATTTTGCACCAAACCAACCATTTGCACACCCTTAAATGCAAAGTCATAGTAACCATGATCATCGCTCCTCATAAAATTTTATACTCCTTTTAACAAGTTCATTTTTTTTTTATTTCAACAATATAATTTACACTCATCTTACTAAATATTCAAAATTATTTTATATAATAAATTATTTAATATGTTGCATTAATTAATTTGGTTGTGGTTCAGCTTAAATGAGTCAAGGTTATAAGAGTAAATAAACATTAACTAATGATTAAAATCTTAATTAATTACTTACCAAAAATTAAAATCTTACTTTAATTAAAAATTATGACTGACCACATGTGTGGCCAAATAGCATTACTCTCTCTCTCTATATATATATATAATATTTGTTTTACAACTTTTCAGCAACTGATATCTCACATGGGATTAATTAGTTTTTAATTAAACATGATAATACTTCTCTTGAAATTACAATATATTGTCATAAATGACTACTTATTTTTTATACTCAATTTTCTAGCTTTGACGGTTAAAATTATTCACTGTCTAGGTATCATCTTTTGCCGGATCCCAAATGAAAATTACAAGAACTTGGAAAGCCACGAAACATTGAGACATAAATGATCATATATATATATATATGTGTGTGTGTGTGTGATTCATAACACTATCAATGATTGAATTTCGAACCTTGCGAACGTGCATGTAGTGATTGAAATGGTAATGTCTATGTATACAGAATATATTGATCAAAAGTAAGAAAGAAAGAAATGTCATCAAATTATACTGGCTTATGTTTTTAATTTCAAATTATGTTGGCTTATGTTTTTAATTTGTTTCTTCTTCAAATTATGTTGGCTTATGTTTTTAATTTGTTTCTTCTTTCTGAAGGGGCTGGTCTCTTGTCCAACCAAAATAGCATATAACAGTGTCAGACTGGCGCGTGGCACCCACTTGCGGCGCGTGAATATCACGTGCCTATCATTTTTTTTATTATTATTACTTTTTTCTCTGCCATAATTTTCATTTTTTTCATTTTTTTTCGATTTTCTATTTCCTCTTTTTGTTTTTTTTTCTAATAATTTATATCCTAAAATAAAATTAGTGAACGCTAAAATTAAAGTGAATTGATTTAATTTATTTGAAATGAATATGAATTTATATCCTAAAATGGAATTAAAAAATCCTAAAAAATACAAAATAAACAAAAAAAAATCCTAAAAGCACAAAATAAACCCTAAAACCGGCCCTAAACAACCCCCCCCTCCCCTCCTCGAAAAAAAACCCGCTAAAAAATATGAAATAAACCCGGCCCTAAACACCCCCTCTAAAAAACACACACTAAACCCTACACCTCCTCCCAAAAAAAACTCTAAAAAAACCTATAAAAAATACTAAACCCCAAACTTTAAGTTCTAAACATTAATTAAGATGGAATAAATCATAATTTGAATTAAAGAAACTCGTATACGTGACAGGTTGCAGGCCCAATACTTTTTATGGTTATGGGTGATACTTTTTGTACTTTGGACTGATGCTTTTTAGTGTTAAGAATTATATTGTTTCTGACCCGCGCGTTGACCCGCGCGACCCGTCTGCTCGATGATCTGATTTTATGTATTTGAGTTTCTAAAGTCTGACGAGAGATTGTGTGTTTCTGAAATGGGTTTCAATTTATGCAATTAAAAACCAAATATTTGCTGAAAACCCCTAATAGTAGTGGTAGAGGGTGTACACTCTAGGTGACGTAAATTATATTACATGCATGCATGGGAGATGGACCTAGACATATGTACAACTCATTCGAATTAATTGATTATTATATATATAATATATAATTACCAAGAAAGATATATTCAGACTATATATATAACCACCTTGTCCCCTCTACCAACACCTTAATTTTAGTCGACATCTTTAATATATAACATGGTGATCTGCAATTTAAATAATTTCATTTTACTGTTAATTCATGTATATTCCATAAATTCTTTTATCTAGCTATTATTTACTAATTTTGAGAGCCTTCCACGTGGATACATTTCATAAATTAATGAGAAGCAATACGATGTGGACCACAAATTTATTTATTTTTTCTCAGAAAAATTATAAACATAACCCTTATTGTTTTCTCTTTCTGACCTCCATAATAAATTAAAACATAAATATTATTTGGATTGACATTCTTACCTCCCCAATAATTAAAGACCTCCATAATAAATTAAAACATAAATATTATTTGGATTGACATTCTTACCTCCCCAATAATTAGAGTGTTGATATGAGAAAATAGTCATTATTACTTAGTATATAATATAAATAGTCACTTTTTTAAAAATATAATATTTCTAGTCTTTTAGGATGAGAATATACATCAATACCCTTAGTAATAATATAAATAATTTTTAACATTAGTTATTTCCTAACATAAAAACCCACAAAAAAAAAATGGACAATGATTTCAAAATCTATCTTTCGCATCCCAAAAAAATATATATTTCGCCGTCGTTCTACATCAAAGTCCCATAAGTCATAATTGTGATTCACTATTTATTATGCACTATACTGCAACTAACACAGGACACTGCAATATAACTGGTGAACCGAATATCGTATCCACAGGGACTGAATGCTTGACCAAACTGAGTACTAAACTAACAATTCACTATTATTCAGGTGACCTATTTCTCGGGTTTCTAGAACTAGACACAAAATTGAACGACACTAAATAAACCAATCGAAATCAAGACAACTTGAACAATTTCACACAAAATGATTCAACAAATTCAAACAATTAATAAGGTATTAATCCTAGGGAATGCAAATCAAATGTGTCCGCTATACAGTAATTCAATCCTAATAATTCCCAATTTAATTCGATTAAAGGTGGAGAAACAGAAATATAACTACCTATCTCCGCCAGGTCTCAAGGTAGTAGTAGATTAACAAAATGCCTATTACTTTCATCTCTAGACAAATTATTAACTCCCTAAATCGTCAGTTAAATCTTCTACAGATTCCTCAGAACATGCATCAAATCATTCATTCAATCCACTAATTAATTTTCTCCGCTAGGTCTCAAATTAATTAGTTAGCATACATAAACTATGGCCACTAACCTATGCATGAGAGATGAGCACATGAATATTCGAACGCAATAATCGAAAGAGAAAAATAACAGAATTAAATTAATTGCATAGTTTCAACATTAATTGCAAACCCTAGAATTAATAAATGCTTAGTCGTTCATGGCGAAATAAAAAACTAGATAAAATACGGTGATGTTCATACAACTCATAGTCGAAATTAAAATAAAAAATAACATAAACAACTTATGCCGAATGAATTGTCTTTGTTCTTCGTGTTCTTCCTCTTCTCCGTGCTCTTCTATCTTCAATAATAGGGGTCAAAAATTCTCTAAAATTCGTCCAAAGAGTGGTCTTAAATAGTTTGGGAGAAACCGATCCGCACATGGAAATTACTAAAATTCTGAAACAGTGCGGCACGGGCCGTGCCGTGCGACGGCACGGTCCGTGCCGTTGGACAAAATCCCGTCACAAGTTACGGTTCGGGGCACGGTCCGTGCCGTGCGACGGCACGGGTCGTGCCATTGATACAGGGAGTTCGATCTTCAGTTGTTTCGGGGCACGGGCCGTGCCGTGGTACATTCTCTTGAAATGCGATTTTTCGGCCCGTTTTCGCCTTCCCGGTCTCAACTCAAGCACTCCTTCCGCCCGGTAACCATGTACACTCCAAAACACGTCCAAAATAGGCCTATTTCCTGTCAAAACTTGATAAACCCGTGATTGAACCCACACAACATAAAACAATTCAAAACAATCACAAACACATGCATTCGATTCCAAAAATACGTACAAAGTACATCCGAACGCATGCAAAATCCGAGTTTATCAATTCCCCCAAACTTACTCATTGGTCGTCCTCGAACAAACAAAAGAAAGAATTAAACTCAAGCATAGAGAGGATGTTTGACAATTCATTGCCTCAGATACCACAAATATCAATCATCAAGATCAAGTAACAATGAGAAAAAACATTATTGCACAACACGACTACTATCTTGTCTTTAGCCTTGAACCAACGACCTCACCGGGTTCGTGTATCACTCACTCTCAAGTGTTTAGGATAGCAAATTATAGCACTCAAAACTGGATATATTGAAGAATTAACCATAAGCTTGTCCCATCATCTTATCTCGCCTTTACATGCAATGCAATGTGGAATTAAGATAAAAAAGGACTTCATAATCGGGTTGTAATGTAGGCTCTTTGGACAAGGTAGGGAAAATATAGGCCAAGTGACTAAATCGGACATGTTGAGCTAGATTGCACTCATTACTTCCTCACCTAACACTCGACTCCCGATACCAACCGAGTAGAACTAGACTTTGTCTAGTTCTCTTCCTCCTTTTCCAACACCATGCAATTAAAAACATCACCAAATTATGTTTATGGTCGCTTAGCTACAATTTCTTTCCTTTTCTTCTTTTTTTTTTCATCAACTTTTTCTTTTATTGAATCTCATTTTTTCCTTTTCTAAGTGCCACATGAAAATCCCAACTTCATAACCTTTTCACACCCCACACTCCATCAATTTATTCTCCCCAAAATTCATCAAAATAATTCATCCCTCCTCAATTGTTCTACCACCCAAACAAGTCCGAGTGAACAAAAACATATTGACAACAAGATGGAATCATATTGGCTAACAAGAAATGGCTCAATGGCTCAACGGGGCTTACAATGGACATTTGAAATGTTTTGGCCAAGAATGCACAGGATAAGAAGAGGGTTAATAAAAAACGGCCTTAAATCATCTCAAAATCCCACAACATTCTGTTAAACTTGAGCAGACAAGAGGCAAGTTCTAGACATTCAATCAATAATCCAACGTTCACACACAAGAAAATGAATATAAGGCTCAAAAGCTCACAGGACCGTCACAAGTTAAGACAACCAAGCAATTCGTCGCAATTTCACCTATCATGCTCATAGTACACTCAATCAAGATAATCAATGTCAACAAACCCAACATTCATCATTGGCAATCATCATTCATCACAACACCATGCATGAGAATAATCCAATCCATCATACACCCGGCATCATACAAGAAAGCAATAAATGTGCTTACTAACTAAACCTCTAACTAATGCAAGTGAACTAACTAAATGCAAAAAAACGAGTAAAAGAAATTCTTAGAACAGGAATTCAAGGCATGACGTCCATCCACCCCCCCAAACTTATTCTCAAACGAGCATAAGTTTGAAGAAACGGATGGGAAAACCTTGAATCGCTAACCTCAAAAGGAATCAGGGCGGAGGCGGGTTAGGGGGAAACTGCAACCCCCACTGCTGCATCATTTGTAGCATTGTAGCTACATTGGAGTCGATGGATCCTACTCGCGCGTTCATGTGGGTGAACTCGCCCCGCAGCCCTTGCATCTCTGATTCGACCGATGAGAGACGGCCCTCCACATTATCCAAGCGCTCCTCAGCTGAGCCGGGGCGAGCTCGACGACGTCCTCCAACTCGGGAACTAGAGGGGGCATCAATGTCCACCTGCGAGTCAGCACCCCCGGTACTTGTTCCGCCATCATCCCCAGCAGATTGCCCGGCCTCCTCCTCCGCTTCATCATCCTCATCATCGGCTAATTCGACCACACGTGCTCAAAATGGCAACACCGGCTGATTGGCGGTCATGGCGGCTTGATGGGCCGGTGAAGACATACTCCAATTTTCGGAGTGGCGCCAGTCAGACACTCTCGTCAGATGACGATTTGGCAAGGGAAATGGCCGGCCGACTTTTGAGTGAAGAAGCACCTTCCAGCCCGATCCACGCATATGACGTCCATGTTAATCAATGTCTCAGCAGACATCACCATATTTCCAGGCAGCACCTCCCAATCCGTGAAGTCAACCCCGCAATACTCCGCAATTGGCGTGATGATTCCGCCACAAATGAGAACACCGCTTTTCTTGGCGGCTGCGTGGCTCAAGTGCGCAGCTATGTGGGCCCCTAGATTGAAATCTTGCCGCTTCAGAGCACACCACAAGTAGAAGATCTCGCGACTTTGGACTGTGCCGCTATCATATCTCGCAAAAAGAGCATTGGCACACGCTCTTTGCAGGAAGCGGAAGACGGGGTTGCGGATCATGGATGCCTTGGCTGTGCGAGGCCGGAAGCTAGAGCCAAGGTCAGCTTCATTCACCCTTGTGATAGCCTTCCAAAAGGCGTCATCGTCCCAAGCATACTCAGTAGGATTTCCACACTCATTGTGGAAAATTTCATTCAAGTCCTCCAAAGAAATGGTGAAAGGACGATTGTCCAGCTGAAAAGAAATGCTAGACGGGTACCGGGCTCCTCTCCGTTTGTGACACGAGACAGTGCTCAAAAACTCCAACATCATTCGTCGATAGGAAGGCCATTGTCCTTCCAACACATAGCTCACCCCTCCCCAGTGGCAAAGGTTCCAAAAATCCTCATTCAATCCGAGAGCGCGAAGCACGGTAGTGTCCGGGTAACGCGAGGGAAGGCACTCCAATTGAACAAGCCGGTCCCAACGGTCACGATGCTCAAAATCATTCAAAACGACCCCAAAATTGAGGGGGTCATTGGGGTTCTCGGGGGCTGCTCCCCGTCATCCACGTCGACCACGAGCAACTCTTGGTGCCGTGAGAAAGAAGGGGTACCTAACAACGATCAAAAATAAGCTCACGAGAGACACAATCAATCAAAGTCGCACCCTATATGACATAAAAAACACGTACACACTCTAACTCATGCAAAGTGGGAAATATTGTATCCAATGCCCACAACATGAATTCAAAAACAAGTCAAAACCAAAATCTACCCCCCATACAATCCTATATTAATCAAAAGAATCAAAATCTACCCCAAAACAAACCATGCACCCCCCAATAATCGCCTCACAACAACGACACCAAGCCTACGGAGGTGACATGAATGCGTGAGAAGCATGAGGACAAAAGAACACCATCAATTTCACTCAAAATCCCACGCATGCCACATGGTCGACAAAATGTTCCAAAGAGAAAAGAGAATTAAGTCACCAAATATAGCAATTCCAAGCAAACCCATCATCTTCCAACAACACCAAGCAACGTGAAAGAGGAAGAGAGTAAGAAATTTCGTACCTTTGTGGAGAAATTCAACAAAATCCGACCTAGGGCACAATTGGGGGAAAATTCAAATTTTTCCTTGCAATGCCTCAATTGGAATGGTGGAGGAGAACCCAAGGCAAGAATAGAAGATGGAGAGGTGAGGAGGGGGAGAAATCTAGTCCTAGGGGAATTGGAGAGGTAGAGGGGCGAAATTTTCTTGAAAAATTTAGTGTGTGTTCGTGTGTGAAAGTGAGGAAGAAAGAGAGCATACCTGAAATAAAAGGGGACGCGGGCTGGGCGTGCGCTGCGGCACGGGCCGTGCTGTTGAACGGCACGGTCCGTGCCATCAATACCGAGAGTTCGGGACTCGGTTTGTTTCGGGGCACGGTCCGTGCCGTACGACGGCATGGGCCGTGCTGTTATTCAATTTTATTTTTTTTAACTGCCGAAAATGCAATAAATAAAATAAAAAAAAACTAAAAGAAAAAGGAAAAATAAAACAAAACAAAAACAAAACTGAAAAGAAAACTAAAAACGATGGGTTACCTCCCACCAAGTGCTTCATTTAACGTCTTTAGCTAGACGATACCTCATGGATGCTCATGGATCATTGAGAAGTGTGACCCGTAAATCTCTTTCTTCAGTTGGGTGCCGGAAGTAGTGTTTGAGGCGGTGTCCATTAACTGCAAATGTGCTTCCATCGGCACGCAATAATTCACAAGTGCCATTCCAACTTGTCTTGTACACCACAAATGGACCCGTCCACCTAGATTTGAGTTTGCCCGGAAATAGTCTCAATCGTGAATCATAAACAAGAACTTCATCTCCAGGGGCGAATTCCTTTTGCTTGATGACACGGTCATGGAATTTGCTGGCCCTCTCTTTATAGATGCATGAATTTTCAAAAGCTTCGTTTCTCCATTCCTCCAATTCCAACAATTGATGAGCTCTCGCAACTCTAGCTCCTTGGAACTCAAAATTGATCTTTCTCATAGCCCAATACGCCTTATGCTCAATTTCTACGGGTAAATGACAAGATTTACCAAAAACAAGCTGGTAAGAGGACATACCAATTGGAGCTTTATATGTCGTACGATAGGCCCACAGAGCATCATCCAGACGATCCGCCCAATCCTTTCGATGCACCACAGTCTTCTCGAGAATTTGCTTGATTTCTCGATTGGCAAGCTCGGCTTGTCCGTTTGCTTGAGGATGATACGGAGACGTGACTTTGTGCTTCACACCATATTTAGCTAGCAAACTTCCGAGCCACTTGTTGTTGAAGTGCGACCCCCCATCACTAAGCAAAGCTCTCGGGGCTCCGAACCGAGTTAGAATATTTTTCCTCAAAAACTTCAACACCACCTTGGAGTCATTGGTGGTAGTAGGAACGGCCTCCACCCAATGAGACACATACTCCACAGCAAGCAAAATGTAGAGAAATCCTCGAGATTTAGGGAATGGTCCCATAAAATCTATCCCCCATACATCAAATAGCTCCACAACCATCATCGCCTTCTGCAGCATCTCATCCCTCTTGGTAATATTGCCAACCCGTTGGCATCGATCGCACTTGGAGATAAATGCATGGCAATCTCGATAAATATGCGGCCAATAAAATCCGCTTTGTTGGATTTTCATGGCGGTTCTATTTGCTGCGAAATGGCCTCCACTGGGCGAACTGTGGCACTGCTCTATGATAGCATGAATTTCATCCTCTCGAACACATCTCCGAATCACGGCATCCGCGCATCGCTTGTACAACATGGGCTCCTCCCAATAGTAGAATTGAACATCATGGAGGAATTTCTGGCGCTGGTAGGAACTGAGATCCTTGGGTATGACACGAATCACTATGTAATTCACAATGTCTGCATACCACGGAGTTTTATCAACGGCTTGCACTTCTAGCACTTGCTCATCCGGAAAGCTCTCATTTATTAGCAACTTTGGATCCTCGCCGTCCACTGGTTTCTCCAAACGGGACAGATGGTCAGCTAAAGCATTCTCACAACCCTTTCGATCCTTGATCTCCATGTCAAACTCTTGGAGCAACATAATCCATCGAATCAATCTTGGTTTGGCATCCTTCTTGGCAAACAAATACCGGATCGCTGCATGGTCGGTGTAGACAATGGTTTGCACCCCAATCAAATAAGCCCGGAATTTGTCGAAAGCAAAAACCACTGCTAGCAACTTCTTTTCCGTGGTGGTGTAATTTTGCTGGGCACAGTCGAGTGTCTTGCTGGCATAATGAATGACTCGGAAGAATTTATCCCGCTTTTGTCCCAACACCGCTCCAACGGCAAGGTCACTGGCATCACACATCAAAACAAAAGGTTCAGTCCAAATGGGTTGAATTAAAATTGGTGCACTTACCAGAGCCAACTTCAGTTTCGCAAATGCTTCCATGCATTCGTCATCAAATTCAAATTTCACATCTTTCTCCAACAGAGGACACAGAGGCTTGGAGATTTTAGAAAAATCCTTGATGAATCTCCGGTAAAATTCGGCATGGCCAAGGAAGCTACGAACCACCTTAACAGAGGTAGGAGGAGGTAGCTTCTCGATAGCTACAACTTTGGCTTGATCGACTGCCAGGCCAGCAGCAGAGACTTTGTGGCCAAGCACCACACCTTCACATACCATAAAATGGCACTTCTCCCAATTCAAAACCAGATTTGTCTCCTCACATCGCTGCAAAACTTGAGACAAATTCTCCAAACAATTATCAAAGGAAGACCCAAAAACAGAGAAGTCGTCCATAAATACCTCCATAATTTTTTCGATGAAACCATGAAAGATGGCCATCATGCACCTCTGAAAAGTAGCTGGAGCATTGCATAGACCAAACGGCACACGTCGATATGCAAAAACACCATAGGGGCAAGTAAACGCCGACTTGTGTTGGTCCTCCGGAGCAATCATAATTTGATTGTAACCCGAATAGCCATCCAAGAAGTAATAATACGCATACCCTGCAAGTCTATCCAACATTTGGTCAATGAAAGGAATGGGAAAGTGATCCTTACGAGTGGCCGCATTCAGAGCACGGTAGTCAATGCAGACACGTCATCCCGTCACTAGTCGCGTAGCAATCAACTCATTCATCTCATCCTTTACAACCGTCATGCCTCCTTTCTTTGCAACACATTGAGTTGGGCTCACCCACTCACTGTCAGATATGGCATAGATCATCCCGGCATCGAGAAGTTTCAAAACTTCTTTTCTCACCACCTCTTGCATCACCGGATTCAATATCTGTTGTGCTTGCACTTTTAGCTTGTAATCCTGCTCAAGTAAAATACGATGCATACAAATAGACGGGCTAATCCCCTTTATATCAGAAATTTGCCAACTTATCGCAGATTTGTATTTTCTCAGCACGCGCAACAACTTATCTAACTCCGACTCAGAAAGAAAAGCAGATACAATCACAGGATAAGTATCATTCTCACTTAAAAAGGCATACCTCAGATGATCCGGGAGTGGCTTCATCTCTAAAACAGGTGGCGGAGGTGCCGATTTGGCTGCAGAGGTCTCAAAATTTTCAATGCTTTCAAGTAGTGGATCTCGAATATCCAAGTATTGAACTGGTTCCAGCAGGAATCCCTGCATAGAATCTAAAACAACAAGATATTCCAAAATTTCATCACATGCAATATCAAGAGAGGTATATGAGTCAATAGAATAAATAGAGTGCTGGATACAGTGCTGCAGAGGGTCTTCCAACGCAACGGGCACCTTGGTGCCGGCCTCCACTAACTCAATCCATTCGCAATCATCAAATGCACTCTCGTGTGGCCTCTTCATAGCATCATACAGAGAGAATGTAATCTTCTCATCATTCATCCGAAATGTCAGCTGGCCGTCTTGCACATCAATCAAAGCACGGCCTGTAGCTAGGAACGGCCTACCAAGAATCAATGGGATATGCTTGTCTTCTGGCATGTCGAGGACCACAAAATCTGCAGGAAAGATGAAGTCTTCTACTTTCACCAATACGTCTTCCACTACCCCTCGAGGATAGGTGACGGATCTGTCCGCCATTTGCAGTGCAATAGAAGTCGGCTTGATATCACCAATTTCTAATCGCTTGAAAATTGACAAGGGCATCAGATTGATGCTAGCCCCCAAATCACACAACACTTTACCAAAAGTGCGTCCTCCAATCACACAGGCAATAGTAAAACTACCCGGATCCTTCTGCTTCAGAGGCAACTTCCGTTGCAAGACTGCACTACAATCCTCAGATAAATTCACAGTCTCAAATTTTTCCCACTTTTTCTTCTTAGAAACGGCATCCTTCAAGAATTTGGCATAACCAGGCATGTCTCGTAAAGCATCTAACAGAGAAATGTTGATGTTTACCTTTTTGAAGATTTCCATGAATTTCTCCATCTTCTGCTCAGTCTTGGCCTTAGCTAGCCGAGTTGGAAACGGAGCGGTTGAACTAGTGGGCATCGTCTGGGCTGCAGTAGTGGCAGACACCACTTTTGGTGCAGGAGTAGGTGGAATCTCTGTAGCTGGAACTGCTTCATCATCTACTATCTCGATCACATCATCATCTCCATCATCTTTCAGTAGATGCTTATGATTTGTGTACTCAGTACCACTCCTCAGCTGAATAGCATTGCATTGATCCTTTGGGTTGATCACAGATTGACTTGGAAAATGGCCTGGCTTGTGCTGAGTGGATGAATTATTCACCATTTGGCCTACTTGCACCTCTAGCATATTCAACTGTTTGGACAGAGCACTCACAGTTCCCTCGATTTGGGTAATCTTCGTTCCAGTGGCTCCGATGAAGCTATTCTGATTAGCTATCAACTGACCCATCATCTCTTCAAGTGAAGGCTTCTTTGGCTCAGAAGGGCCTGTAGCGGGAGTAGCAAAACCCGGAGGTTGCAGTGCGTTGTTGGGGTTAGAATAGGAAAATTTTGGATGATTCATATTGCTTGGATGATACCCCATGTTGTTGCTCTGGAATCCTTGCTGGCCTTTGTTGTAGTTTCCACTGTTGAAATTTCTCTGGTTGACAAAATTTACACCTTCTACAGCAGAGGATTCAGAGCCTTGTTGTTGTACTGCATTCACATCCATGTGTGCGCGCCGCTCCTCTAGAACTTGCTTCTTTAGATCTTCAATCTCAGCTTTCAGATCATCTATCCCAGAATCAGATACCGCAGCGGCTGGCCTGGTTTGTCGTCTCTCCATTGGCCACTGATAGCTAGTGGCTGCCATCTCTTCTATGATTCGTAGCGCTTCGGCTGCAGTTCTATTCACCAGACAACCTCCAGCTGAGGCGTCCACCAATCGCTTGGTATTGTTAGTCAAACCACTGTAGAAGTGAGTGATTTGTTGATCGGCGCTGAATCCATGTTGTGGGCAAGATCGCAGCAAATCTCTGTACCTCTCCCATGCTTCATAAATTGACGCATCCCCCATCTGTGAAAAATGAGTAATTTCAGCAATTATTTTCTGAGCTTTTGATGGGGGAAAGTACTTAGCCAGAAAGGCCTGGCACATTTGATCCCAGGTAGTGATGGATGCCTTGTCCAAACTCTTGAACCACTCCTTGGCTCGATCCCTCAGAGAGAAAACGAACATCCTCATGCGGATGATGTCGTCACTGACACCGTTCATTTTGATAGTGTCGCAGATATCCAGAAATGCATCCAGATAAGCATTTGGATTTTCTGCAGCTCGTCCACTGAATTACTCTGCAGCTCGTCCACTGAATTACTCTGCAGCCACCATGTTGATCAATGTTAGACGGAGCTCAAAGTTGTTTGCGGCGATGCTGCCACCCCATCCGGCTCCCAAGTATCTGTCAGTTGGTGCCCGATACAGCTGGTTTAGAGGTGCTGCTTCGTGCTCGGGTACCACTTGTCTAGCCAATCTCTGCTCCATCTCACGGAGTCTTCTAGCCAATGCTTCCACATCCACGTTCTCATTATTGGCCGCCATTTCAACTTCTTGCTGTCTGCGTTCCTTATTCCTCTGTTTGTGAGCTCGATCAGGGGAATTGGGCACAGGATCTACGTGTGACTGTGTAGATCTTGTTTTCATAAACTACCTGAAGTAATAGATTCTTGTCAGTAAGAATATCAGAATAAAATCAAATTCAATCCCCGGCAACGGCGCCAAAACGTTGATGCACTATTTATTATGCACTATACTGCAACTAACACAGGACACTGCAATATAACTGGTGAACCGAATATCGTATCCACAGGAACTGAATGCTTGACCAAACTGAGTACTAAACTAACAATTCACTATTATTCAGGTGACCTATTTCTCGGGTTTCTAGAACTAGACACAAAATTGAACGACACTAAATAAACCAATCGAAATCAAGACAACTTGAACAATTTCACACAAAATGATTCAACAAATTCAAACAATTAATAAGGTATTAATCCTAGGGAATGCAAATCAAATGTGTCCGCTATACAGTAATTCAATCCTAATAATTCCCAATTTAATTCGATTAAAGGTGGAGAAACAGAAATATAACTACCTATCTCCGCCAGGTCTCAAGGTAGTAGTAGATTAACAAAATGCCTATTACTTTCGTCTCTAGAGAAATTATTAACTCCCTAAATCGTCAGTTAATTCTCCTACAGATTCCTCAGAACATACATCAAATCATTCATTCAATCCACTAATTAATTTTCTCCGTCAGGTCTCAAATTAATTAGTTAACATACATAAACTATGGCCACTAACCTATGCATGAGAGATGAGCACATGAATATTCGAACGCAATAATCGAAAGGGAAAAATAACAGAATTAAATTAATTGCATAGTTTCAACATTAATTGCAAACCCTAGAATTAATAAATGCTTAGCCGTTCATGGCGAAATAAAAAACTAGATAAAATACGGTGATGTTCATACAACTCATAGTCGAAATTAAAATAAAAAATAACATAAACAACTTATGCCGGATGAATTGTCTTTGTTCTTCGTGTTCTTCCTCTTCTCCGTGCTCTTCTATCTTCAATAATAGGGGTTAAAAATTCTCTAAAATTCATCCAAAGAGTGGTCTTAAATAGTTTGGGAGAAACCGATCCGCACAAGGAAATTACTAAAATTCCGAAACAGTGCGGCACGTGCCGTGCCGTTGGACAAAATCCTGTCACAAGTTACGGTTCGGGGCACGGTCCGTGCCGTGCGACGGCACGGGCCGTGCCGTTGATACAGGGAGTTCGATCTTCGGTTGTTTCGGGGCATGGGCCGTGCCGTGGTACATTCTCTTGAAATGCGATTTTTCGGCCCGTTTTCGCCTTCCCGGTCTCAACTCAAGCACTCCTTCCGCCCGGTAACCATGTACACTCCAAAACACGTCCAAAATAGGCCTATTTCCTGTCAAAACTTGATAAACCCGTGATTGAACCCACACAACATAAAACAATTCAAAACAATCACAAGCACATGCATTCAATTCCAAAAATACGTACAAAGTACATCCGAACGCATGCAAAATCCGAGTTTATCAAATTGCCAAGTTTTTATTATCGTTTTCTGTTGTTGTAGTTGTCATCTTGTTGTTGATGTTGTCTTCTGTCACTGATGTTGCTGGAGACGAAAATTACAAGATTCAACTGTCGTCTCTGCCAAGGTTCAAACGCCCTCATCTCTGAACAATTATGGACGATAATTTTGAACAATCTCATCTTCATAATGAATACATGAGTACAACAACAGAGATAGTCCAAGTCGTGTTCTCGTGCACTAGTTCAAAAATGATTTAATGTATGAGTATACGATTAGTTCAATATGGCAGTTCAAAAATAACTCATACACGAAAATACGATTAGGATTATTTGTGTACACGTGCACCAGTTGATCATTAAACTGATATACAACTTCATGAGTATGCATATTCATGTACTCGTGTATTAGTTAAAAAATGCATAGATATACGAGTGCATGAATTTGTTAATTCGTGCCCTCGTGCAATAATTAAAAATGAGATATTGCACGAGTTCACTAATAAATTATTGCACGAATAAACTCCAATACTCGTGTACCGAAAGACATTGATTTGTGCATCAAAGAACATTCAATTTTTTTCACTTATTCCAAAGAAAGATTCAAAAAATTTAAATATCTAGATCGATAAAAAGAGTGCAGATTCGTAAATATCATATACCTTATTGCCGCAAAAAATAACACACACAATGTCAACAAAACTTTTAAAAAATCCCAAATTCACAAAGAATATCTAATTTTCGATATTGCAACAGATAATTTATTGTTGAAACGAGGATTAGAGAGAGAGAGAGAGAATCGTGATAATCTTCAAAAATCATAGCTTGATGATTTTCACCAATGGTAGTTTTGTTTCAATTAATAAAACAGAGATTGAAAAATGAGAGAGACAAGAGAACGACATTTATAGAGGAAAGAGAGAGAAAATCAAATGTTTTCCCTAATAGTATTGATATATGAATATATAAAATCTATATATTATAGATATACATAAATAATAATTCTTAATAATAAATATGAATATATATATATATACTTAAATAATAATTCTTAATAATAAATATAGAATTAAGGGTATTATAGTTCTTTTTCATGATAATAGTTAGAAACATTACTTTTTTATAAAATGACTATTTACATTATTTACTAAGTAATAATGGCTATTTAAAAATTTACCTCTTAATTAAATTCCTTACTTGTATGGCCTCCACTACACTATACTTTTATTAAAATAAATATAAAATAAAACTAACAATAGAGTTTGCTGACGTTATGGTGTTGGAATGTTGGGATTTTTAGCTCTACCTTTGTGGACGAAACAAATTTTGTATTTAAATGTAATATATATGTATTCGCGTGTATTGTTTATTTCTTGTCAAATTGACAGGCAAAATTTCAAGTTTTTGCAATCTTCTCTCGATATAATGGGAGTTTATAATATATAGAGAAGAGGTTGAGAAATTTGATTAGTATTTGCAATAATATAGTTACATGTAGAGGATTGCTTCTTGCGCGGATTGGGGATGAGCCAGACTTAATGAGCTATAAAATTTGTTCAACAAAATTCTAGGGGTTATACAATTAATTTTTTAAGGATTTAAGTTTATTGGGGTAAACATGCATATCTAAATAATATTTATGCTTTAATTAAATATATGGGCTACAAAAAACAGGGTTGTATTATTATTGTTGTTGTTATTGTTATTATTATATCTCCCAGATCGTGTGATGCTCGGTATTATTTTATTTTATAATAATTAAAAGGCTAAAAATAAAATTTATTCACTATTAGATATATATCAAATACAATTATACACATATGTAGAAGTGTGTGAAACTAACATATAAAATTATGGAGAAGATAACAAAAATGATATTTCGTATTATATTAATTTTCAAGTTGCAACTTATCTTGTGTTTGCTATCATTAAAGCATGTCACATCTATATATTGAATAATTCAAATTCATATCTAATGAGTAATGACATATTTATAATTATGCTAGAATTTTGAATTTATATTTATAATCTTACAACGTGCATTAGATTTTTCACTTTAATGAATGGATCTAATATTTTTTGTTTGATTTTCTCAAAAGTACTATAAACCTTTGGAAATTGACTTGAAGTTTGATGCGATGATTCCCTAGCGATGAGCTTGATTGACTGGAAAATATAATATTTAAATTTATTTTATAAGTTAGAAATTTCATGAAATTAGAATCCAATTTATTTTCGCTAGTTAATTATGGGCATAGAGGTACAATAAGACTAAGAAAAGTCTCGACCTTAGTTGAATTTTCTAATCAATAATAGAGTTCATATAAAAAAAATTGGACATTAATGGGATCGTTTTGATATCAAGATCATCTAAATAGGATTTTAATTGAGTTTCCAATGAAATTTATTTCATGTGATAATTTGAGCCAAATTTATTCTAGCATGACCAATATTATAAATTCAAGCCCAAATAATCAATTCACTTTCAGTCCAACTCAAGCCCATCTCCAACCAATTCCTTAATTATTATACATATATCATTAAGTGGGCCTAGTCATTTAAGTAAATAATTGGAAGAAAGAATTTTGTTTTTCTTTCATTTGGATAATTGCTATACAACTTCCAATTAAACATACGTGGGTTTTAAGTGTAGAGGTGTGTGTGTAAATTTGAAAGGTTGCTTAAGTAGTAGTAGTAGTAAAACCAATTAAATTTGGACATTTGGAAGCAATTGAAATGGATTAGTGTTGTGTCTAAAGTACATTTGGATAAATTTAAAATCTCATCCAACCATACTCTACTAAGTGAAGGTTACTTAATAAGGATAAGTGTATATAATAAAAACAGTACACGTATATCATGTGCTAAGTATGTATATGTACATAATTGGAACTTTTTGCTTAATGCAATCAAAATAAAAAACTAGAAAAAGGGAAAATAAGCAAAGACGAGAGCACAACAATTGAAGGAAGAAAAATTGGAAGAAGAAGGAAGAAAAAAAATAAGGTGAATTTATTGGCACTAAAGCCTTCTTTCGATTTAATTTCCAGTCAATTTAATTGTTCAAATTTTATAATTATTACGTTGTTATAAATTTCTCCATCGTTTTTAAATTGTTAACCCAATGTTGTTTAATCTATTTAATCTCGAATTTGACCGTAAAATATTAAATGAATCTAATTTTCAAATTCATATTCTTCTAGTCCTAGTTTAGTATTTGGAAATTTAAATTAGGATTTTTAGAAAATATGATTTAATCCTATAAGTAAAATATTGTATATTGCTCAAAATAAATTTTAAAAATTAAAATTCATTTCTATATGTTAAATCGAGCTTCTTAGTTATTGAATTGAGTTCAATACATATTTATCCATTCAATTTGGTCCAGAAAGTTTGATAAATTCTCAATCAGGGTCACTAAATTGATCTATTCCGTCAAATGTGCATTATTCGTCCGTTTGACTCCATTTTTATTCCAAACGATCACAAGACATAGGAAATTCCTACTTAAGCTATTTATGACCTAAGTTATTACCTTATGGATCTATATGAGGATTCTAAGTTAAAATTTCAATTTTGTAGGTCGAGACGAGTTGAAAGCATAGTAGCATTACACGCATAAATTGCACTGCACTTTGAGATCAACAAAGTGGGTTTTTCTATAACTCACAACTAAGTTTTAAATTCATTCATGAAAAACATGTTAAATGTTTTAATAGCATTGTTTACGCAATGATTGGATGTTTTGAGACTTCACGCGCAGAGGAATTCTGAATTACAAGCATAGACGGTTTACTTTATGACTAAATGTCTAGATAAGTAATCATAAAGTATTCATGTGATCACATTGGGTCTCTCATCCAATGAAGAAGAGTAAACTATATTATAAAGTATGTTTATGATTGATTTTTAAGCATGAAAGTATGACTTGGACGAATATTAATGTCCACTGAGTGTTTTCTGGCACTCGACTCAAATATTTTCAAATGCTTCAGGTTCTGGAGATCAAACTGGTTGATGATGAGTTGCTGGAATGAGTTTGATGGTTGACTCTTATGTTGTTTTGCTTAAAATCATCTTTAAACTTATGTTTGTATGTTGAATAGTAAATGCTCCCGTTGATACTCTGCAAAACTTTTAAGTTTGAAAGTTGTTGACCTCAGTGGTCAATTTTTGATTATATATACAAATATTTTTTATGTATATAAGGGTTGGCCGTGAAGTTTTTGAATGTGTGGCCTGTTTGGTTATATCTGTTGCTTGTTGACAGGTCATAATTTGATTATGTGAGTCACTGATTTTGAAAAGCCTTGTTGAAAGTGGACTTTGAGAACGTCTAAGCGCGTGGTTTGAACGTTTTTAAGTTGAGGTGCTGCCCGTATACAAATTATTTATAAAGTTAAATCTAATTTATTTCAAAAAGTGTATTACACAAGCATGTACGTATGTCTTTTGGTGACGTTTTGGTCCTATTGGGACTGGGGCGTTACAGCATGTGATTCCTCCGATGTCGCTTGAATTTATTAGCTTTCTTATACCAATATTCTTCAATTTTCCTTAGCAGTTATCTTTGCCACTTTGTCCCGCCTACAAACTTATTGTCCAATCACAGTTCGGTACTTAAATTTTTGTTTTGTTTTATACTGTACAATACATGTTATAAATAATTTCTAAATTCGGTTAGAGTGAAAATCTTGAAAATTTCTAGAATGTCTTATTGAGCATATAGCTTACTAAAGAACCAAATATGTGTACATGTATTACAAAATTAGATTTAGCAAATTGTTCTTCAAAGAAAGTAAATGAAGATTTTTCAGAAAGTAAATGAAGATTTTGTTAAGTTTTTTTGCTAGTAATATCTATAATTTATATACTTATTAATTCAAACATATATCAGTGAATTATCATGACACTGTTATTTTGAGAAAATTTAAAAAGTGAACTACCATGACACTGTTTTTTTTTTTTTTTTTTTGAGAAAATTAAGTGACACTTTTCTCATGACTAGGTGCAAGATTACATGATTGAAATTATGATTTAATTGGATGATTATTGTTAATTTAGTGGGCGTGTAGTATGGTGGAGCAAATATTGATCTTTTTTTCTTTAAATTATTCGCAAACTATTCTATATGTCTTTATTTCTATTTACTTTTATTTTTTATTACAAAAGTAAACCGTATATATATAGATAGCTTGACTCGGTCATTTCTTCATCAACCAACTTATCATGTGGTTTAAATTAATATATAGAGATCCCTTCTAATTTCATAATCATTTATTCATCTACACCTTCTCACTTTTTCTAGAATACAATCCAATACACGCATTCTCTAGATTTTTTTCTTTTCTTTTCTAGCTATTTCTAAATATTATTTTATTATTTATATTACAAAATATTATCTTTAATTCCATATATCCAGTTTACTCTTCAATAAATATAGTTATTTTAAGCGCTAAACATGTCACAATATTATCACAAAAACAACATACATGTTGCAATATGTATCACAATAAGTTGAGGTTGACCTTGCTTCATGTCACAATGAACTAACTATCTTTTCAATATTTCATATTCATCTTGGATATTATATTATTTGTGAATGTTGGTTGTCGTTTTCATTACTATCTCTCTCTCTAGTTTTAGATGGAAGAGATTAATTCAATGCTTTCTTGAACAACGAAGTGGCAATCGAAACTGGTAATCATTCTGATATGAGTTATATGTCCTTTCGCGGACGATTGTGAGTGTTTGATTTTAATGAAGGCAAAATTCTATTTTTAGTCCCTGTACTTTTAAATTTTTTCGATTTGGGTCCCTCTACTTCATTTGATTAAAATGAAGTCCATGTATTATCAATTTAGTTAAAATGAAGTCCCTGTATTATCAATTTAGAAAAATCAAGTCCCCTATCAATTTAGATAAAATTAAGTCCCTAAGGGACTTGATTTTACTAAATTGATAGTATAGGGACTCGATTTTAACTAAAATTGAAAGTACAGGGACCCAATTTTAAAATAAAAATAAAAATTCATTTTTCTTTAAGATAAACTAATAAAAATTGAAAAAATAATTAAATAAAAATAAAATAAATACAAATTAATTTTTTAAGTAAAAAATTAAATAAAATATAAATTTAATTAAATTTTTTGAAACCAATGTAATTTTATGTTTTATTTTTATTTATTATTTTTAAAAAAAATCAAAAAATAGTTTTAATTTTGTATTCATTTTTTTAATTTTAAAAATAAATTGCAAAACATTAAATAATTTAATTTTTATAAAATTATGCAATTTTAATTTATTTTCAAAAGAGTAAATTAAGAAAAAATCAAGCAACAGTTAAATAAAAAAATCAATTAAATAAAAATCAAATTTTTAAAACTTTTGTTTGATTTTTTTTTCAAAAAATAATAAATCAAAATCAAAACATAAAATTATAGTGGTTATAAAAAAATCATTAAATTTATTTTTTAATTTTTAAATAAATTTTATCTTAAAAAATTCAATATATATTTATTTTTTATTGTTGTTTATTTATTTTTTCAATTTTCATTTTTATTTTAAAATTGTGTCCCTATACTTTCAATTTTAGTTAAAATCGAGCCCCTGTACTATCAATTTAGATAAAATCAAGTCCCTGGGGACTTGATTTTATCTAAATTGACAGTAGAGGGACCTCATTTTAACTAAATTGATAGTAAAGGGACTTTATTTTAACCAAATGAAGTAGAGGGACCCAATTCGAAAAAATTTAAAAGTACAGGGACCAAAAACAGGGTTTTGCCTTTAATGAATGAATCTAACATTTTTTGCTTGATTTTCTAAATAGTACTACAAGCCTTTGCATTGTGGCTTGAAATTTGATGCAGCGATGAACTTCATTGACCACATTTATTTGGATTGAACATTATTAATATACTTCATTCATGAATTACGTTTGCATTTTATTAATATATTCATTAATTATGAACTTTTTTCGTTTAGAGTGTTCATCTTGAAAATAATGTCATGTTATTTCTTACAACTACCCTCCCCATTTTGTCGATGGAAAACCTAAATGAAACTCAGTTAATCGATTTGTCAAATTTAAGGTAAATTTTCTTAAGAAGTCTAATTCTTGTCATTAGAGAGTGACAAAGATAGTCAAGAACTCGTGTTTATGAATATGCTTTATAACCTGTTATGATAACACACATGATGTGATGGGACTAAATTACATAACAATCGAAGATGTGAAAAAAATGATGTATTTGACCTTCTCGACCGTTTAAATTCATCCATTCCCCTCCTCCTCTCCTGCAATCTTTGCTACTTCGTTTGGTCTACAAATTGATTTTCCAAATCACAATGTGTTGTTGTTATGCATTTTCTAATTATGCTATATATATATATATATATATATATAGGAAATGGATAAAAAAATATATATTTTTCTGATGTTAGAACTAGGAACCCATCTTATATCATCCATCTAGATGATTTAATGGCTGAAATTTAACATCAAAGTCAAGGCAAAAAAGAAAGAGGCGAAGGTATAGTCATCCAACTCTTATAAAAATGATGATATCATCACTTTTTAAAAAAAAATCTTAAAAAAATTTAAAAAATCATAACTTACTCGTTTCTAATCGGATCAACACAAATAATATACCGAATTAAAGCACTTTTCGTGCTTTTTAATTCAAGATCAGTCATGGATGTGTTTGTGCAAATAAATATGAACGAATACAAAATATTAATTTTTACTCGTATCCAGCACAAAAATGATTTCGTTAGCTTTTAATAATGGTTCGTCAGCATTATGCTAAGATATACTAACGAAGCATTTATTATATGCTTACACATTATATTCATTGTGCTAACGAGACATTATCATAATACTAACGTTGTATATTTATATTGCTATTACGGTTTGTTCCATCCAATAAGGGTTTATAATTATTTTTTAGAATTTAATTCCATCTTTTTAGATCATTCGAGTTTATTACATCAGAATTACGGTTTACTCTATCCAATTAGGATTTTTTATTGCTTTCAGAATTTAGTTTTCGTTAACAATATGAGAAAACTTGCATTAGCATAACGATAATGCTTCGCTAGTATTACGATACTGTTATCAACTACCCAACGCTTTTTTATAAACATTATTGAATTACGTTAATACCCCCGTCTAGAAGACTTCTTAAATATCAAAATTGCCACATTTCCCTTTTAAACAAATTCAGGCCTAAGATTTTTATTGATTGTATGGTGTAAGATAATTTCTAGTTCTCACACTAGGATTATTATATTATTTGGTTCAAATGAGGACTAGTGCTTCGTTAAGAACATGAAAACGGGGTTTGTGGAATTTATATAAAGTTGTTGTGGAGGAGCAGAGCTACGACTGCGCGAGGTTCCGCTACGAGAAGGAGAGGAAGACGAGGAGGATCTAGAACGAGAGCGGGAGCGCGACCTTGAAGTGGAGCGAGAGTCTGAGCCAGAGTAAGAACAGGAGCGTGAGAGGAAGTGAGAAACAGAGCGGGAGCGGGATGAGGAGCGAGAATTTGATCCCGACAGCGACGCCAGGCGGCTGCGGACGGGTTTGGCCATCGACGTAGCACTTGATAAACCCTAACCGAACAGAGGAGTTGAAATTGAAAATGAACGGATGAGATTATCGTCAATCAAAATCGCCACAATTAGGGTTAGAATTTGGGTCGGGAGCAGGATTAGGTTTTGAAGTCATTGGCACATGGGAGGCGGAGGTGGTTAGGCGGGAAAGGGCTCCGGCGCGGCGGCGGAGGAGGATTTTGAAGTCTTTGAGTGAAATTTTGGGGAAGGGGTGCGGCCATCGATGGGGTTCGTCGGGAACTTTGTGGAGGTTGCCTTTGTACAGTACTTTGTGGAGGTTCAGGCATGGTATCTATTAGGTAAGAGGGAAGGGGAAAGAATCAGGGCTGGAAGTTTGAGGAAACGATCGAGAGAGATGAAGTGAGAAGAGTTTTTTTTGTGTTAGTTTTTAAATTTTGTAAAATGAAAAAATCAAATCATCAATGGAAAACTTTCCGCCTAAAAATTTCGGATTAATAATTTAATTTTGACTTAAAAAAATAATAATTAACACATATACATAACGGATATTCATAACGATCAAAGTTACCGATATATAATGTGTTTAAGCATAACACAATGCATAACAGTATCAAATGAGCTTTATAATTGTGAACAATATGTAACACTCACAGATAACGCAAGACTCAAAAACGTTATATATGATCGGAGATAACACTTCTCTCGTAACGGATTTTTAAAATATGCGTTATCTATACAAAAAATGCGCTCATACATAACGGATATTTAAAATATTAGTGTTTTTCTTATCATATTATGATGCAATTTTTTTATTTGTAATGATTTTCTTATTGTATTTTAGTGCAAAATGTTTTAGTACAAAAATACAATAAGAAAATCACTAAAATTACAATAAACAAGCAATATCCTCATACGAAGATTAATCCATATTATAACCAACCCCTATAAACCAGTCCTAGTATGAGAAATAGAAACTCATCTTACATCATACAATTAACAAAAATCAAAGGCCTAGATTTACTTAAAAGAGACGATGCTGCTTTTGTAATATTTGATAAGTTTTATGGACGGGACATTAACATCATTTGATAATGCTTATAAAAAAGATGTTGAGTAATTGATAACAGGATTGTTATGCTAATGTAGCATTACTGTCACGCTAAAGAAGCATTATTATCGTAATGCTAATAAAAGTTTTCTCATAATGTTAGCAAAAATTTAAATTTTAAAACGTAACTGTACACCATAATTGGGTGAAATAAACCACAATCTGGATGTAACAAACTCTAATGATCTAAAAAATGGAATTAAATTCTAAAAAATTATTATAAATTCTAATTTGATGGAATAAACCGTAATAGCAATATAAATGTACTATGTTCATATTATGATATTATTTTGTTAGCACTACGCATAAACTATGTTAGCATAAGATATAAACCCTAATCAGATTGAATAAAATTTAATTAATAAATTCTAATTGGATGAAATTATAAACCATAATAATCAATTAATAACTAGAAAATGAAAAATACATTTTGTATGGTTTTCCTACTCAAAGTTGTGTTACTAATCTTAATGCATTCTATAACCTTTTTCAAACATTTTATTGGTGAAATACTATGACAGTGCTCTTCAAAAATTGATTTGTGATTAAATTAAATGCCTGTTGATGTCCTTATATATGATTGTATGACAAAATTTTACCTTAGGATTGCAGAGAACACACCTCAAACATATGTCACAAACTATTAAAGAGAGGGGCACATCCTTTTACACTACCTTGCTCCAATTTTACACTATTAATGGGCATTTAGACATGCAGATTTAGCTACAAGTTATACATATACCTTGAAGATGTATTACATGCCACATCAGACTGAAGCTTCTCCAGCAGATAGATATGACAATTTAGTGTTTTGAGAAGAGCATGGCTGAGCACATGCTGGCCCGGGCATCAATATTTTCAACACAATCTGCAATTGATAGTAAAATTTCATGATAAAACAATATATATGATCCAAAGAAAACAACATAAATTAGGAAGTGAAAGCCAGGACATCTATTAGCTAGCAACGTACGTACAAGTTTGTCAGTGCATATATATAATTTGGTGAAGAACGTAACCAAAACTACACCTTGAAGCCCTAATTCCATGAGTTCGATGGTGTAATAGTTCACAAACAATCGTGTTTTTTCAATGGCTTTCAACTTTTCTTCATTACATTTAAGGATAATCTTGTTCGATCTAGAAGCTTTTAATACCCTATCTTCATCTACATGCAAGCCCACTTATAGAGGCCCAATTTTTTTGAAAAAAATCATGATATTTTGAAATTCTAACGCTTGTAAAATAAAATTTCAGTGTGCCAAATACTAATTGTTTAGCAACAAACAATATAAATTTGAAAATAACAGTTCTATACATCTTAATACTTCAGAAACAAATAGTAATTTTTAATCAAATCCATATTTTCAAAACAGTTAAGTCAAATAAGATTCGACATGTCCAGTTGAATGTGAATACTTCGACTATCAACTATGTATGGACTATTTGCATATATATATATACTTACCTGAGTTATCTCTTCTTTGGATATATTTGAATACGATTGGGATCCTTTATTACACTTTTAATTTATTACGATTTAATTTAATTTTATAATTATTATTTCTAGCAAATAAATTTTTTAGTATTTAACTTTTAAATTTTAATTAATAATTGATTATTATATGACATAATTAGAATTTAAATTTTTTAATCCATTTTTTATGATAAATGTTGATTATGCCATAACTAATTTATGCTATAACAACTATTATTTGATTCATAATTTGATAGTAAAATACATAATGTAATGCATAAAATGTAACACGGGATTTGAACTAGTTCAGATATAGTGTAGTATGTGTATCTTATATATATAATATAATATATATATATATATATATTGAGCATCAATAACAAAGCCTATAGGTTAACACTTAAATTAAGTTCAATACCACAAATCGGATGTTTGAGTAAAAAAAATAACACTTAAATTAGGTTTTGTTTGAAAATCATCGAGTCAAATTATCTCCCAATTAAAAAACAGTGAAATTTGAAAAGAAAAATTAGCAAGGTTCTGTATATAGTATTACTTTGAGCAATCATTTTTAATGATAATTAATCAATAAACTAAACTTGCTTTCCTGTTTCAACTTTGATTAAAAATTGATTATTAATTTAAAATAAAAAAAATCATAATAAATTATTCGCCAAAATTTGGGCCAATATTGATTAAAAAACATAATATATTTTGGGCCATTTTGGCTGTGATCAGCCCTTCGGGCCACTGGACTGGCCCATTTTGTTCTGATGTTGTTGGGCCTTTATTTATGCTTGCTTATGTCTTATTCACTTGTTGCTGCCATAAAAATAAAATAGAATAAAATACATTAAATATTGCTTCTTTTTCATAGCAAAAAAGAAAAAGAAACAAAGAGAGAATACGAATTTACAAGAATAATAAAATTAAGCAGGTCACCCACAAAATTTGGAAGCTCAGCTCGTTAATGAAGATTTAAATTTAAAACAATCTTAGTCATTCTAGCAAAGAGAATGTGCTAATATTGGCATCACAAATTCACACCTCCCTACACCTCAAGAAAATCAAACCCGATTTTCACTAAGAAAGAGCATCGGCCACAATGAAAGATTGCTTTTATATACAATCTACAATTAATGAATCATATAAATGAACAAAACAAAATCAAACCGGTTTGTAATCCTAAATCTAAATATATTATAAGACTAAATTTAGGACCTCATCGACTCAGGTCCTTAAATCATTAGGATCGGCCTTGCATACCGGGCATCTTTATCTACTTCAAAGTAAACCATAACTGCCGAAACATTTTTCTATAATTCACAATTTAAATTTTCGATACCATGAAAAACACAATCTTCCGATAAAAGAAGCTCAAGATTATTTAGTGTCTATTTTCTATCTCTTCACTTCTTTATTATAAAAGTACGTTGTGTGTGTGTGTGTGTATTAAGTAAGTTATTTCTCCTCCGACCCACTTATTACGTGGTTTAAATTAATTTAGAGTCTTCTAATTTTCTAATCATTTGTTGATGTTGATCTGTAACTTCTCTGTTTTTCTATATTACCTTAAGGTACACATGCACTCTATGGACTTTTCTCATCTTCTTCTTTTCAACTATATATTTCTGATTATTCTTTTATTATTTCTAATATAAAATATCATCTTTAATTTTATAAATAAAGATTACTCTCCAACAAATATAGTTATTGCAAGAGCTAAACACCCTGTTGTGATATGTATTACCAATTACCAATTGTAACATATAATCCAGATATATTTATATGATTAAATATTATATATCGACAAAAATTATAGGTATATTATATTTGTCCCCATAAAAATGTTTTCGCGGGCTTAGTCGTAAAAAGAAAAAAAAAATTCAGGGAAGGGATATGTCCCTCGGAGTAAACATTGAAGTATTTGCTCTATAAAAATATTTTTGTGAAGTTAATTGAACCAAAAATAAAACGTTAGATAAACATGGGAGTGTATGCACCTTTACCCGGCCAGGACTAATCACATCATGAATTTGAGCATAAAAATTTCATTTTTAATTTTCAATTCAAATTAAAGTAAAAGATTGGTCAGTTATTCGGGTTGTTCGATTTTTTTCGATGAAATCCGAACTGCAAATCGTATATATATCGAATTTCGTAAAATTTAAAACCGGAACGAACCAAACAAAATAAGTCCAATTCAATTCAATCTTCTGGTTATTTTATTTCATTTTTTATTATGTTGCTCACCTTAATGGTTATCTGTATAGATAGGATTATAGGAAGTAGGGATAATTACATATATAAACAGAGAATCTCACTTGTATTTCAAACAACTCAATCCCATCTCTCCCTCTCTCTCTCTCTACATCTTTTACCTTTCTTCTCTGCGTTTGCTTAGTGATCAGTGATGTAGATATATGAATATATATATCTGCTACATTGTTAAAATTTATAGTTATCGAAAATCTCGAGCGCAAACAGCAAAATATTATTATTCCTAAAAAAAAGCGTGGACGACGTCGTATATATGTTGTCTTCCCGTACTACAGCTCCATAATGCTATTGCGTCTCTACATTTCTCTCCAAATGGGATGCATCCACCATCTCATTGCTATTCCAAATCAATGTGATCAAACTCAAGTTGCAAGAAATATTCCCACAATAATCCACAAATGTGGCAAGTCAGATGTCACGTTGAGAAAAAGAAAAAAAGGTCACTCCATTAAATAGTGAAAATACTATAATATATAAACAAATTATTACTAATTAAATGTTCTGAGGAAATGAAAAAAAAAGGATTAAACAAATTATAAAAATAAATATACTTATCCTTCATATAGGAATAGGAACCAATATTGATGATAAGAATTAGGAGTGGGAATATAAACTCAGCTGCAGCAAACTCCACCTTGAGCTGCAGTTCTGCCTGCTGGTTGCTGGAGTCGATCATACCCAACTTTGATTCCACACGACTGTAAATAGCAAGCAATTCAACCACATTAATTTAGGGAGGCTCATGCATAAAAGGTTGATTTAATTATCATTTATAGAAACCCATTAATTAATAAATGTGTATGATTGTTAAAGAAACTGAACAAGAGTAGTGAAGCAAATGTACACATACTATACTAATTCATTAGGAGAAGCAATAGCGCACCTCATTAAACATTTCAAAAACTCCATCCTGAATATTATTGTAGATTGCTGATGTAGTCTCCATAAAGGCCTGTGAGAAGAAATATTAATTAATATTCAGAGAGAAACAATATATATATATATATATATATATATATGCAATTGCATGGATTGCATAGCAATGAAAAGCTAGGGTTAATTAGTTAAGTTTAATTATTACCTCCTCCACATTGTGATCTATTTTGGCAGAAACCTCCATGAATATCAACCCATGGCTCTTAGCAAATTGTTCTCCTTCCTCAGTGCTCACACATCTTTTGCGAATCAGATCGCATTTGTTGCCTATCAGCGTTATGATCGAATCTCTATTTTCAGGATCTATTACATCTTCTAACCAAGTCCCAATGTTGTCAAAAGTTTCCCTCCTGAAAATAAATTATAATAAATTAAGTCGACCCACGACCAACATATACATGAAATTAAATACCTTGTGATGTCATAAACCAGCAAAACACCGACAGCACCCCTGTAGTAAGACCTCGTAATAGACCTGAATTTCTCTTGACCAGCCTGCAGCAATAAAAATTAATTAATTTCCATATCTAATTTCATACAAAGAGGAAATCTATATAGTTAAATAAACTCACCGTGTCCCATATATGTAACTTGATCGGTTTGTTGTCTATTGTGATCATTCTTGTCCCAAATTCAACACCAACAGTGACGTCATGAACTAGCTGAAATCTTTTGTCTGTGAACTGTAGAAGCAGACACGATTTTCCAACACCTGTATTAGGGTAGAAAACTTAAGGCAACTAACGATTTCATTCAATAAAGAGTCAGGGATGATATTCGCCCACATTCAAATACACAACTTCAATAATATACTACTCTTCAACTTATAATTCAAAATTCAAATTGTCACTTAACTTTCGATACCATTGAAAACGACAATAATTCATAATTGAAATTGTCACCTAACTTTCGGATACCATCAAAAAAGACAATCTTTGGATAAGAAAGGCATCAGATCAAGAATTACCAGTATCGCCGATTATAATGTACTTGAACAGATAAGCGTAAGAAGACATGGTTTTAAGGTATCAATTCTCCAAACTTCGTAAAAGATCAACGTAAATAATAAATAATATGTGAAGGATGTCGGAGGGAATTGTTTTCAATACAGCAAGTTACTCAAAAGGAAATTGTCGGAGGGATGTCGGAGCGAATTGTCGGAGGGAATTCTCCGGATATGAAGATGTATATATATGTATATGTGTGTGTGTGTAATTATTAATAATTTAATATATTCACCTTACCTGATACGCAAGAATCACAAATCACCCTTACCTTATAATCATGATTATTATAATATTAATAATATAATATATTCGTATTATAAAGTTAGTGTTTATCTTTTTGTAGTTGGAATATAATGGACTTCTTTGCTACATAATATAAGGGGTAATACATATCCTAACATTATATTTGCTTGTAAAATCAAATTAAAACTCATCATTATAAGGTCCGACATTTATTAATTATTTATTTGATATCACATATCACACTCTGAAAATGTATATGTAATATATACTATATATAATTATTCAAAATTTCAAACTAAGATAACGTTATATATATATTTTTATCAAAAATTTCTTATAGAATATTCACATAATATATGGTAACTAATTAAATGATATTTAGGAATTGCTATTGTATAGAGAATTTTAATACATCTAACCAAAACAATGCAATATATTAATATATATCTTTTAATACACCAAAATAAATATAATATTGATATCTTATATGGTAAAAGACATGATAGTCAAGCATATCCAACCTTATACGATAGTACTGTTAAAGTTGTATATTTTATAAATATATTTATAATATATGGACATTACTTACTTCCTACTCTAAAGTTTTAGTTTATAGCCCTTTATATACTTTGTAAGATTGTGTAGATCAATATAATCTTCTTTTCCTAATATTCTATGTTCTTTATTATTCCGAAATTTGATTTGTGACGCGTTATCAATACGAGTCTCTAGTTAATTAAATTTGAGTTAATATTAGAGGTATGCCACATGAAAGAATCATGTATTTCTTGAAACTTCACATGGTAACTCGTAAATCAAGTTTGATGAATCAAGAATTTTGATACGATGAATTCTATGAGTTGTAAATGTCATGAATTAGATAATTAATTAAAAACTTAATTGTGTTAAATTATATCTTTTAAATCCAATTGTTGGTATCTAATTTTAGGAAAAAACTTATATGAGATAATTTAATAGGTCACAATTCGTTAGATATGATTCAGAAGTGATCTTAAATAATGTCTTTCTCTTTCAATTGAACTTACAAAACTATTACATCCAATAACATTGTCTTTCTTTCTTTCTGTCCAACATTTTTTTTTGTTTTTTTTTTGTGTCCCATACATAATGCTCCGGAAATTCCTTGCAAAGATATTTTCCTCGCATTTGCACTTGTAGAACACATAGAAAAATATTCATTCAGCATATAATTAATATATATATATATATATATATATCACAAATCGGAAAAATGTCTGTAACGGTATTTTCTTAATTTTACTTAAATAATCCTACTGTGTTTTGTTTTATGAATTTATAGTACCAAGCCTCTATATTTATAATTTCTTGTATACGATTGTTTATAAACATATTAATGAAGTATTTAAATGCATCGTACGCGTTAGATTATTAGTCAATGTGACCACTTTCGATCTCACAAAACTCGAATGATTAGAAAAAATTAAACATAGCATATATAATTAACAAAAATGTTACAAATGGAAAAAATATTTGCATCTTCTTGCCTGTGAATTGATTCATTTTTTACTGTCTTATATGTGATTTTATTCATTAATTTATATGATGTGATTAAGATTTATAATTTTTTTTTATTTTTTAACTAAATATTCATATTATTATTGCGTAGTTACAACCATTATTATTCCCAACATAATAATGATTTACGATATTATTTAATAAAAATCAAATGGTTTAATTTTTTTTAAAATATTGTAAGTGTGCTTATAATTATATTTTGAAAATTACAAATATAATGTTGTATACATAAAATATAAAGTATTATTTTGATAAAATGATAACGATTCTATCTTAGTATTATTACAATAAACCGGAGCATCTCCAGTACGATGCACGAATGAGAGATAATGTATAATTTTTGTTAGAAATTATAATTATATATGGAAAAAAAATATCATAATGAAACAAATTAATTTACAACTATTGTGAATTATAGAAATTTTTGCATTTATATTATGATCATTGAGTTTAAGTTCAACAAAAAAAAAGGAAAATAATTATTTAAATCTAATTTTAAATTCAAATTAGGCTCCAATTACGAAAAAAATGTATGAATTGCTATATTGTACAACATTATTTTTTAATTCCAAAACATTCATATGAATTTTTTTCCTAAAGTGATTTATAATTAATAATAAAATATTATTTAGTGGATTGGCATAAATAATAAAAAAAATTAGTTTCCAAAATCATTAATGACTTTTGGGGAGTATATATATATATATATATATATATATGTATGTATATATCAACTATTCTTAAACTTTAAACGCATAAAATAATTTACATATATGGAGAAATAGTAGTTAAATTTATGAGTGTTGTCAATTTAGGACCAGAAAAATGTGCAATCTATCAATTCAGAACTGAAAGATGAAACTCTAAATCCAGGAGATGAAATTTTTTCAATCTAGGACCTTAAAACTCACGAATTTTGATTTTTTAATTAATTTTATATTAATTTTCAATGATAATTCATTCATTAGTTAAATTTAATAGAGAAATTGTTAAAAATAAAATAAAAAAATTGGTAATTTTTGAAGTTTTGAATTGAGAATTTTCATTTATTTTTGAGGTTCTGAATTAATAAATTACCTATTTTTTTAGGTCCTGAATCGATAATTCTCGTTATAAAACCGGAACGAGGTAAAATAAGTTCAATTCGATTCAATCTTCTTCCTTTTTTCTTATTTTATTTTGCTCACCTTAATGGTTATCTGTATAGATATTTCTTATTTTATTTTGCTCACCTTAATGGTTATCTGTATAGATATTAGATAGGAAGTTGGGATAATTACACATATAAACCGAGAATCTCACTTGCATTCCAAACAACCAAGACCATCTCTCTCTCCCTCTCTCATTGGCTGAATTAGCCTTGTCAAAATTTCTCTCTCTCTATCTACATCTTTTACCTTTCTTCTCTGCGTTTGCTTAGTGATGTAGATATATGAATATCTGCTACACTGTTAAAATTTATAGTTATCGAAAATCTCGAGCGCAAACAACTAAATATTATTATTCCTAAAAAAAAGCGTGGACGTCGTCGTATGTTGTCTTCCACTGCAGCTCCATATTGCTATTGCGCTTCTACATTTCTCTCCAAATGGGATGCATCCACCATCTCATTGCTATTCCAATTCTCATTCTTCTCATTTCCACCACTTCCCACGTTGGATTATTCAATGTTCAAGGTCTCTCTCTCTCTCTCTCTCTCTCTCTCTCTCTCTCTCTCTCTCTCTCTCTCTCTCTCTCTCTACATATATGATACAACTAGCTAGTTCCTTGTTCTAATTAATCTTTATGCATGTTTCAGGCCGTAGACTAGCTCAAACATCTGACAACTCAAAGGTAATCAACTTTTTTCCCCTTCACTGAGTGTTCACTGTGTGAAACTGAAAATGTGTGTGAGCATCGTGGGATTATTAATGAAATTGTTTAATTATATTCTCAGATAGTAAAGGAGGGCAAGGCATTGTGGAGAGCCCAAATCGGGTCAAGGCCGCCGCGGTGCGAGCGGCGGTGCGGCTCCTGCGCGCGTTGTCAAGCCATTCAAGTGCCCACCAACCCCCAAATAAGCGGCGGAGTCCACAGCTCAACCGCCGCCGCCAGAGACGAAAGCAGCTCAAATTACAAGCCCATGAGCTGGAAATGTAAATGTGGGAACCTCATTTTCAACCCTTGATTGTGCTTTATCAGTTATTAATTACTCCTTAGTTTAATTACTATTACTGTTACTACTATATATAAAAATGTGGCTTTTGATTCAAGTCTTGGTGTAGCTTACTCTTGGAAAGCAATTACAGCCTCTTTTTGTGGGCATCTTCAACTTTTCCTGATTTGGTCACATAAATTCCTGCTGCAATCTGTGACAACTGTTGCGATTTATATTTGTAGATATTAATGCAATCTTACCCACCAGACAATCATATATATATATGTGTGTATGTATATAGAGGTCTGATTTGATTTCTGGGCTTTGGTGATATCGCAGCAGAGATCCTGATTTGTACATTAGGCATATTAAAAGGGGGCTGTGGTTTGGAATCGGTCCATCCAGATCCATACTATTCCTCTATACTAATTCAAGCAAATACCGTACCTATAAATCCAGCACACAATGCAAACAATTACCAAATGTTGCAATTTTAATTTACATGATGAAATTAAAGATTAGCTAGGAATTTAATTAGGATTTAGGACCATCGAAAAATATATATAGTTTTAATTGATGTGGATGGGTGGGATACGATATGATTAGAATTTATAATTTGGTGGGGGGTGGGGAATTTATAATTTGGTGGGGGATGGGGGTGGCACCGTTCCGTTACGATAGGTCTATCCTTGACAGAGAAGGGTCATATCTGAGGGATTAAGTTGAAGTGAACACGCAAAAATCAAAGATTCAAAATTTGGGACATTTGTTTTGTTGAAGATATATATAGGTAGGTAGACAGGCATGCATGCAGGTGCTTTTTCAAGAAATTTGGGATTCCCCCATCTCGTCGGGAACTGCAAATATGTTAATTAATTACTATCATTAATTGTTTCCTTACTAAACCCCTCATCTCTCATGCCCCTTTCATCCAAAAATATCAGATCTACCCTAGACTTACTTATTTACGTTTAAATTAATTTATTGTGTTAGAGGGTTTAATTTTCAACAAATTCGACACCATTTTTTTAAACCTGTCTAATTAAAGCATTCATTAAAATTGGATATCAGTCAATATATATCCTCCAAAATTTCCCATAATACGAGTTTGAAATTCGAGTTGTCATCTTGATGTCTATTCGGGCCGGGGCGGAACTGGGGGAGCCGACGAGAGCCTCCCCCTCCCTCCAATCCCTAAAATATAAAATTTTTAATGTAATTTTTTAAAAAACAAAAAAGTAAAAAAAAATTAATGTATAAGATTATTAGTGAAGAATAGTTCGGTTTCCCCAATGAAAAATTTTTGGTTCCGTCTCTGAATTTCGAGCTTGTCGTGGCCCAACCATAAGTTCTGGAAAAACGGTGATGGAACAATCAAATTTCAGACTCGCATCACTAGAAATTTGGGAACGTGCAATAACACTCAAACTTAAAATTAGTGTCTTAAATTGTTTACGTTTAAAGATCATGTCGAATTTGTAACTTTGTGATTAAGTAATGAATGATGATTATTTTAACTATTAGCTCAAAATTAAACCACAAGTATTGTCTGCCTTATTTTGTAAGTATATTATGTCCATGCGTAAAATTATTTACACAGCTGTCCAAACAACTGAAACTTTTCTTATTTACATATAGGCATGGGCGGTCCTGAGGGCGTGCTTGAGTTGCACTACAAGGGACATCACAAATTATAGAGGCATCGAATTTTGTATATACATGCATCTATATGTAGTACAATATTATTAATATAGTTTCAATTTTTAATTTAAAAAAATATGTATACTAACTCTAGCATAAATTTAAAAGTTTAACCCATTAGTTTTGTAAAAAAAAAAGTTGATCTCATTAATTGATAAGTCCATTATTTAGTACTATTAGGGTATTAACTAATATTTTTTAAGGCCACCCATTGAATTCAGACGCCAAAAAATCAAAACGGTTAGTCTCGTTCAATTCATTTCATATGAAAATAATTTTGGATTTTTATTTTCTTCTTATAAATTGAATTCAATGGATGATGCTACTTTAAAAGCAAGTTGTGAAAATTTTGAGAATATTCTAAAGCATGGAGAGCATAGAAATATTGATGGTCAATGGTTGTTTCAAGAGTTAAACACATTGCGATATCTTTTACAGAAAAACAAAAAAAACAAAAAAAACATAGCTCTAGATATATTAATTTACTTGAAGAGTTAAATATGTGTCCTAATGCATATATTACTTATAGGATTTTATTAATCATATACTTGTTACATAACATCTGTTGAAAGAAGATTTTCAAAATTGAAGATATTGAAATCTTATTTACGATCTACCATGTCACAAGAAAAATTGAACGGACTTATTTTCATATCCATTAAACACGAATTGCTAGAAAATATTGATTATGAAAAATTTATAAGAGATTTTGCTTCAAAAAATGCTAGAGGAAGTATTTTTAAATGATATTGTATAAATAAATTTGATTATTTTGTTTCAGAATTGTTCGAAGATAATAGTGAACTCGTGAATGATTTTGAAGTTTTCAAAAATTGAGCATATTAACATATTTCATACATTATTATCTATCGATCATATGTATTATAAATTTATAGTCAAAATGATTGTACTATTTATTATGCAATAATTTTATATGTCAACAAATAAGGGTACCATTTTTAAGATTTAAATAGGGCACTACAAATCTCAGGATTGACCTGCATATAGGTGGCCAAAATTTTCATATTCATGAACGAAAGAGGGAACACCGTTTTGCCACGTTTGTATAATTGTATGGAATGTGGATCGTATGCCACATTTACATGCCATGTAAATTCTCACTTGTCAAGTAATTTACTCTCCCCATTAACATTTCTAGTGTTGTTTCTCTAATATATGTATGAGTTTCTTCTTCTTCTTCTCCTCCTCCTCCTCGTAAAATAGATAGTACTAATATGGCGTACATTGAGATTTTATAGAATCTATAAAGTTATTGGATTTATTTATAAAAATCTAGATAAGAAATCCTCTCACAAAAAAAGAAACTAGATAACAAAGCTACCGACAGTTGGCAATATAAAGAAGAGACGGTCGACAAACTTGGTAAAAAAACTGACCCCTTCTATTCTGTTGAAATTTAAAGGACAAAAAAAGCACTAATAAATAAAAAATAGAGGCTTCTCATTATTTGAAGTATGGGTTTGTTTTTGTTTTCTTAGCGCAAAGTTTGATTTTCGTGGTATGGGGTGACGCTGTGACAAATTTTAGGTTCGGTATAAATTAGACGGTATGAGTTGTAATTTTATGTTCGTCTGGATCAAAATATAAGGCATTCACAAAATTTAAATAATTCTTATTATCTAATTTGAGAATATGTTCAATATTCTAGTGTAGTGTTTACCTTGATGAATAAGATGGATCAATAAAAGCCATCCAACTATTTGATGTATCAAATTATAAATGTAAGTATTATTTTTCAATTTTGCATCATGTTAATTTTAGTCGCAATAAAGGGGGGGGGGGGATCCCAACTTTAAGACACACTAATAAAGATAACCATACAATTGTCAAAGTAAATTGCATTACATTAGACTTACTAGTTACTACCCATCAAATGTTTCTACTATCTTTCACTTTCAAATTCCAATATGAAATATAATCATGCCACATCTTTTACGCATAACGTAACTACATATTATTAAGTCCCAAATGCTAATTAACAAAATTATCTACTTTCTAATATGTAAATTTTTGAATAAAACGTATAATATATGCAATGTCCCAAAAATATCCAACGCCGTATCAATAGCACCAGCAAAACTATGCATTTCATTATAATAGAAATATCCCACTTTTATGTCACATCATGAAATTCACTATTATAATAATGTATTGTAAAAATAAGAATTATTACAATATAATCAATTATAATTAAAATTTATATCTAAGAATTGAAATTTCAAAAAAATTATATACCTTAATTATAGAATAATCAATCATAATAGAATAATAGTCAAGTATTAACTAAAAATAAATATCAATCTTAATTGGGTAAAACAAACCATAGTTAATAATTTAAAAAAAAAAAAAAATAACCCGCTCGAAACTGAAATTGAAGAAAAAATAAAAAATACTAATAAAATTTTATGGCGTGATACCAAATGAGACACGTAAAATGGATTAAAGGATCCTATTTGTCATAGCACGACAAGAATCCTATATATTTCCATCATTTTCCCATGACGTACACCAAAATTGTTTGAAGATAAAAAGGCACATTCTAAAAGTCATTATTATCATCAATTTCTTATATCCAAACTTTATATTTCACAATTCACATACGCTAAAGCAAAGACCTAGTTCAATTTGTATGCTATATGTTTTAAGCAAAACCAAGCTAGGGATAAAGAGTCATAAATTGCAGAGGCCAAGTGTAAAAAGAATCAAGTATTTTGTAGATTTAAGTATTGATGGAAATTTTAGAATTGAAGGAAATAATAGATGAAACTGAAGGAGTGAAAGCAGAGAAGAGACAGAAAGGAGATGGATCATAAAAAGGTGTAGTCACCTCCAATCATTATCATTTATCAATGGAATGAGACGTCACGTCTTCTCCACAACAAAATTGCAGCCTCACTTCATTTTCCTTTTGAGTTGAGAAAATTAAAAAAAAAATTACAAATATAAATAAATTTGATTTTGGATAAACACCTCTCAACTGCTGAAATATAAGAAAGTGAAGAGAATGTTTGAAGTATAGAGCCAAATTGATGTTGATTCCCAAAAAAATTGAAAGAGAGATGGATGGTTAATTGAAAGAGAAATTTCACAATCTGTATAAGCAAAGGACAAAACTGTACGCAAAGTGCAGTTATACATCATATATCAGAATCCTCATCCTCGGAATCATATAGCGACACCACATTCATCATCGCATCAAATTTCCTCGGGAAACTACTTTCATGCACATCACCAAATATATACTAAATATTTTTATCATAATGTAACACTTTCTTATTCCCAATCTACTGAAAATATATATCATTACTTGCTCAAACCTTCAACAAATAACCCACGTCTTGATGCATGCTATATTAGTAAGTAAAAAGGTCCATTTGGAGAGCGATGGACATCTACTGTGTAAAAGAGAGGGAGATATTTGGAGTTCAAATCTTCATCCACCAACTTAAAAAAAGAAGTCCCATGCAGTGAGGAATCAGAAAAAGGTGTTGGGTAAGCATCATTACACATTCATTGGGCCTAAAGCACAAAATCTTATTACACATACCATGACAGCCCATTTCTATTGACAGAGAAGATGATAAATCCATCTTTGATGCCTAAGTCAGAAACTACTGAACATTCCCACGTCACAGATCCCACTATCTAAAAACATGATATTAATCTATAAATTTTGATCTTAAGCAAGTATAATAGCAGCATCACCAACATGTCAATCAAACATTTTACAGATTCACATTAAACAGATGTTGCCCAGAAATCTTTCCTCTATGATCTAAACAGGTCTCTATGAAATATGAGGAAATATACCTAATGGGGAATATTGCAAAAGCTGTTCGAGAATACAAGCTTCAAGCAGAAGAAGAAAGCATCAAGTTTATAGACAACTTGGGTTCTGGACCAAGCAACAATAATCAAAGCCCAATCCAGAACATGAACATGATAGGCTAGCTGTCTTAAAAGAAACCCATATGATCTCCAATGGACATGCTGTAAGTTCCCATCCCAGAAAATAGCACAAGCATTTAGCACCATGTTCAAAATGGAACTCAAAATTTGGAAATAACAAGAGAAAAGGATGAAGTTACAATCATATTTTCAATCAACATCGGGATGTGATCATGTCCAAATGAAAACCCATGTAATACACTCTTTCCTGCTGAAATTTCTTACTCAGAATGAGTTTGCACCACAATGATATGGATGGTGTTCTACTCATCAGAACCTCAACAGGTACATGATGATCTCATGACTCGAACGCCTAAATGGTAATATGGAAGTGGTTCGGTGTGCATTATGCCATGTGGAGTTCTTGAATTTATAACCCAGAATGTTGTCTACTCGATGTGGTTAGAAATCCAGAAAAAAAAAAAAAAGAGAAAAAAAAATCTCTACTCGATGTGGTTGGGACAAATGAGAAAAATTATTGTGGCGTGTCATAAATGTTGTTTGTAGTATTTTCATCTTGGAGGTCTTTCATAGTGCACCAAAAAGAGTTCAAGAAGAAAATCAAGAAATTGGCTTCTCATTTTCCTAAATATAGCACTGAAACATATTTGTGTATTTACCCAGTAAACAACAATCAACCCCAGGCTATTAAAGAAAACAGCAATTATAAATGGAAATAAAAACTCACAAGCAGATGGCGTAATGGATGAACAACTTGATAATAAACACTACTCTCTCTGTAGCTTCTATAAAAGTAGTCTTGAATAACTTTTGTTGGATTTGGCATCGAACAGTAACGGTTAGTGAGGAGCATCGAAATGAGAGGTTACTCATAGTGGAAATGGGTCAAACTAACCGGTCAAACTTTTAAGAAACTTAATTAACAGGAACAGCTGATAGCAACTGGAGAATCATCCTAGCAAAGATAATTTCAAGAAAATTATGGCGCTGGGAGGTCAGAGAATGAAGATGATGGACACCAACCACGTTAAAGAAGTAAATGTTGCAAGTCTCTCTGCATCTGAATAGAGCAGAATGAAATCTACAGTCGCTATAAATGCACAACTAAAGCTGTAAATAATTGAGAAACGATGAATTAATTTTCTGGTTAAACTAGCTGAAATTGAGCATTAAACATTCGCAATCAAATGCAACCATATTCTCATAAGCATTACAACTTGTCCGAATCATTGTAACATCACAGTCAAGAACACATCTAACAATGGTAATTCAAAAGATTTCATATGCAGCAGCAACCACGCATCATAAGTTACCAATTTCAATCAGGCAAAAATGCGAAAGAGCATAACAAAAGAGCAGGCAACAAGAGGCAGAAGCCTCTCTAATCCTACACTAGTATCACACCCATAACAGGATATTTTATTTGTTCATTGTTATGGAGTAAACCTCAAAATGCATGCATGTAGGAACAGACTTAGCATCAGTGTAACTACATATCCAAGTTGAATATGTACATAGATATAAGACCTGCTAGATCCCGCAAGAAACTTTGCTAGGCAGAATATGTGAGCACTCCATCCGATTGGCCTGCAACTCCATGGACTCCTTACAAATTATAGTCACAATCAGAAAAGTCGATAATAATTCCAATTACTTAGTGCTGCGACCATTGGATACTCTTAATGTCAATGCCATCCTTATACATCTCATACAGAGGACTCAGTTCCCTCAACTTCTCTACCTGTCTAACAGTGAGCTCGACGGCCCTATCAATCTCCTCTTCGGTTGTGAACCTCCCTATCCCATACCTGATGGACGTATGTGCCATATCTTCTTCCACTCCCAACGCCCTCAACACATATGATGGCTCCAAACTTGCACTTGTGCAAGCACTGCCACTCGACACAGCCACCTCCTTCAGCCCCATTAACAAGCTCTCCCCTTCAACAAAGGCGAAGGACAAGTTCAAATTCCCCGGATAGCGGCTCTCCTCACTCCCATTAACCACAACACCATCTAATTTCCCTCTAATTCCATTCAACAGCCGCTCCTGCAACGCCCTAATCCTCTGATCATCATATTCCATCTCCTTCATGGCCAGCTCACAAGCAGCACCGAACCCGACAACCAAGGGCGTCGGCACAGTCCCGCTCCTTATACCCCTCTCTTGCCCACCCCCATTCATTTGGGGCTCCACACGAATCCTAGGTCGCCTCCTCATATACAAACCCCCAATCCCCTTCGGCCCGTAAATCTTATGCCCGCTCAACGACATCAAACTTATATTCATCTTATCCACATCGATTGGAATCTTCCCCAACGCCTGCGCAGCATCAGTGTGCAAAGGCACATTGAATTCCTTGCAAATTTTCCCGATTTCAACCATTGGCTGTATCACGCCAATCTCATTATTCACCATCATCACCGAAATCAGACCGGTATCGGGCCGGATTTCAGACCGGAGCTTCTCCAAGTCGACGAGGCCGTCGCTCTTCACCGGAAGATAAGTGATATCGAAACCCTCTTGCTGCAAATGGCGGCACGAATCCAGCACGCACTTGTGCTCCGTCTGCGTGGTGATGACGTGGCGCTTCTTGTCCTTGTAGAAGTGCAGAACGCCCTTCACCGAGATGTTGTTCGATTCGGTTGCGCCGGAGGTGAAGATGATCTCCTTCGGCGAAGCGTTGATTAGAGCCGCCACCTGCGCTCGCGCCGATTCGACGGCTTGCTCCGATTCCCAGCCGTAGAGATGGGTGCGGGAGTGAGGGTTTCCGTAGCGGGAGAGATAATAGGGAAGCATGGCGTCGAGGACCCGAGGGTCCACCGGAGAAGTCGCCTGCATATCGAGGTAGAGAGGTCTGCCGGAGATCTTCACCCCTTTCATCGTTATTCCGCTCGACTCCTCCACCAGAGGCTCCACGGCGGCGGCGGCGGTGGAGAAAGTTTTGGGGAGGCCGCGGGCGACGGTGGGCTGGATCAGATTGCGGCGGACGGCGGTGGATAGAAGCTTGGAGAACATTTTCGCGGTGGTCGGAGCTTATCGGATGCCGTTTGCTGCTGCTGCGAGGGTTAAACCTCAACACTCAAAATTCAGAAAATGTTATTCGCTCAAACAAATATTCAGAAATCATTTTTATTTAGATTAAAAATAAAAATAGGATAAGAGAGAAAAATATAAATTCGAGGACCGACTAAAGTCACCGTCACCAACCCGTGGGAATATTAACTGCGCTCCAAATGATGCCACGTCGCGTTTTGGGTTCGCCTTTACTGTGATTTTGACTTTTTGATTCGTTACGTAAGAAGCCCGGTAGCCCAAACTTAGGGTTTATAGTCCAATTCAATTTTGGGCTAATGATGGGCCAGAACACCTTTTTAATTTGTTTTACCTTTTTATGCAGGCCACAATTACAATTAAATCATTTTCAGTCAATTTGAAAGGAACACATGTTTCTATAGTTTTTTTTTAATGGGTAGTGCTATACATCCAGAATTTGGATATCCAGACAGGCTTATATTAGTAATATATCATAAAGTAACTGTGTTAAATGTCCACAATGCCCCTCCACCCAAAACTATATTATTTTCGATTTTGAATTCAAATTCAAATTTATTTCTCTCCCCTCCTTTATATTTTTGGTAATTCCAAGATAGTGGGCTCTTATTTTACACAAATACTATACAGAAATCAATTCTAAAACCCTAATTCATTATCCCAGTAGAAAAACACTCCATCATATCTTTCTCTTCCATTCATCTATCCATCTAGCCGAAAATATCAGTTTTTTCCTTCAGATGGCTATAACAACTTTAAAATATTATGTTGTGTTCAAAGGAGTTCGCGCTGGAATTTATAGTGATTGGTTTGAATGTGCGCCAAATGTTATTGGTTTCAAAGGAGCTCTTTACCGATCTTTTTTTACGGAAAAGGAAGCGGTTGATGCATATAATAAATATTTTGAGGAGAGGAGGGCTCGTGAAGAAGAAAGTTATGGAATAGATTCCTATTTGTCTTCAAGTTTGCAGGCGGAGAGCAGCACACAAGAAAACATTAAGAGTTGTGGCTGCGAAGCGTACTTGAAGAACTATGTTGTTGGATTAATTTGGTTTAACTATATGTTGTTAGGTTGTATCGGTGGGTTATTTGCTGGGTTTGTAGTAGCTTTGTTGTTTAAGTTATTTTAGATTTGCAGGTGTTATGTTCTACCAGTGATTTGTACTACTTTATTTTATTTTTCATGTTGTCGAAATAAGTATCCTGCAATAAAGAATTAAATGTTCTGTATTTCAAGAGATTGTTTTAATTGAATCTTAAACAAAGTTTATAGCAAATGTTCTGTATTATGCAATAAATTTAAGTTTATAGCAAATGTGATGAATATTACATAAATAACTTAAATAAAAAAAGAGTAGATAAAATGTTTGAAGACAGATTATATAACGTAATTTAGGTGGCAATAAGAATTACAACTTGACATTAAAATAAAGAAGCATTCTAAAATCATTTAATCTTTCTCCTTTGATTCTCCCATTATGTGAACAAACTTTTGGATGATAGCACAAAGTGTACGATCCTCATGGAGCTTATCGACTAAAATACTATCCTCATACTTGTTAAGAAAATCCATAAGCACCTTTTTAATGATGAATGTATCGTCTGCTAGTGTTTCTAGCAAGTTGGGTGGAAACTTGGCTTCCTCTACAACAGTATTCATCTTTGGAAGTACAATTTGTTTTCTAAATGTGAAGTTTATTTGAGTTTCTATAGATGATGATCTTAAATAATCTGGAGATGAATTTTAAATCAATACATGCAACCTCGAGCATTGAGCAGAATTAATTTTGGAGGGTGGTGGATAGGACATGAATTAATAATTTCAATCTCGAGCATTGAGCAGAAGTAATTAATTAACAATAAAAAGATAATTTCATAAACCAAACCATATAGAAATTAATTAAAAGTGGATTAGAATTAATTTAACAAAACCATCCAAAAATTAATTCGACTAGAATTAATTTACCAAAACAAGTTGACCGAAATCTAGGGTCCAAAAAATGTGGACTATAGCCACAACAAAACAATGTTGACTTGAACTAAGGTAAAAATAAAATGGACTATATGCCACAACAAAAAAAGTCGACCTTACTGGAAAGAAATGACCCTAAACCAAAGTCATACCCTAGCATTCAAAAAAGAACAACAACATTAATATTCTCAATTAGAGGTAATCAAACGCTAGCGCTTGAATCGGAAATGATAACTAGAGACACCTCCACCTCCCTAGCAGCCTCTAAGAAGAAATCATAAATCATAATGAGCGGTTCATCTTGGAGTATCACGTTGTTCAGCATGTTTGGTCGAGCCTCATTGATCAATCGACGCATTAACTCCTTCAGTTCATTCTTCAACTCGTCGTGTTGTTTCCGCATGTTGCGGTACAAGACATCAAGAGCCTTAGGTGTTGGACTCTCGTTAAATTCTTTGCTAACTGGAACTGAATTGGTTCCCTTACGTGGTGTGTGTGCCATTGAAAGAAATTTGAAGAACCGAAAGTAAATGACTTGAAATATCTTGTGTTAACTATTTGATTAGGCTTACTATCTTGATTTTATAGGGCATGAATGATTGTTGGACTCCCAATTTCCAAAGCCCACCGTCCAAAGTAGCCCAGTAAAACAATTGCTCTCTTTAAAATACACAATCATTAACACTACAACATACCCTGATTATTAATGGATAAATGTTTTTTTATTGGTGGATACCAAGAATTTGAAAAGGCATTCTCATTATTAATGGAAGAAAATATTATTTTATTCTTGGATTTCAAGAATTTGAAAAGTCATTCTGATTATTAATGGAAGAAAATATTATAAAATTTGTTGGATATCCGAATTTGAAAAGTCATTCTGATTATTAATGAGTGAAAATATTATTTTATTGTTTAATACCCATAATTTGAAAAGTCATTTTAAATATTATTGAAATAAAATATTATTTCATAGTTGGATTCCAAGAATTTGAAAAGTCATCTATTATAAACCCTAAACATTAAAACCCAACTACACCGACCACCTTTCACCATCAATCTGCACAAAAATTCACCAAAACATTGAAATCAAGGGTAGCCATGCCTCCATAGCGGACTATCTGACGAACTACACGGAGATTCGGGAAACCGGCCTCCCTGAACTCCCTCCACCGCAGAGACTCCTACCAAATAAACAAATGAAACATTAACGAAGCAACGATGAAGGAGAAAAAACTTAGAACTATACTTACATTCTTCCGATTGATACGCTCGAAATACTTCGGAGCGGCCTTCACACGATTCGTGTTTTCATCAAACTGGATGCCGGGCATCTGAATGAAATACTCAAAGCTCCACAGTCGTTCCCTTAATTCATTGAGTTTCAGAGCCAACTGAATGGCTCGAAACCGCCGACCGCGCACTGCAGACATCGACTCTGCTAACTCGTACAACAGATCGCACATCAGGTTTGCGTCACCCATATCCACAAACCCCATGGTTGCGACAACGAGAGCAATGAAGAAACAGTCGTCCTCTCTTGACCAGAATATTTTGAAGGATATATGAAGATGGATAAAGAAAATGATTTTTTATAGAGTTATGTAAACTCAATCGGTGAATGATGTATATATATATATATATAGTCCCAAATGTGACTATTAGATGTGTCATATTAATTGAAGGTTCATGACCTAATCCAACTAAAATATTTAGTAATGAATGGAAGGATATTGTAATGATGAAAAATCCAATGAATAGCATTTGTAATTAATAATACAACTCAGATCAAGGGTTTTAAGTCCCCTCAAATTAGTTTCTTTACTTGTAAATTCAATTTCAGAATATTTAATATACAACTACTATATGTAAAGTAATTATATTTATTTTAATTAAAATAAGAGTCGTGACCTTATTAATATGTCGTACAATAAATCCCAAAAACTATGTTTCTAAATTTTACTATAATTAAATTCGTTACCCTACTATACTTTACAAAAGTAATTATAATTATTTTAATTAGAAAAAGAGTCGTGACCTTATTAATAAGTCGTACAATAAATCAATAATACGTAGTTCTTAATAATAACACTAGGGAATGCAAGGGCGAGGGTAAGAGGGTAAGGGTAAGGGCAAGGGTTTAGGGTTTAGGGTAAAGGGCAAAGGGCGAGGGCAATTAATTTGGACTAAGAAAAAATAAATATAAGAACTATTGATCATTAAAGGGCAAGGGTGATAGTTATAAAATATATACTAGATCATCCGAACCAATTGATAACTTTAGAATAAAGTGGAGGAATGACAGTTATAAAATATACATTAGATCTTGAGTATTCCCTTAAGTACGAACATCATATCATAATTGGACCATTCATTTCATGAATTAACATAATCATACTATAATTTCATAATTTGTATTATTATCTTGAGTATTCTCTTAAGTACGAACATCATACCATAATTGGACCATTCATTTCATGAATTAACATAATCATACTATAATTTCATAATTTGTATTATTATCTTGAGTATTCCCTTAAGTACGAACATCATATCATAATTAGACCATTCATTTCATGAATTAACATAATCATACTATAATTTCATAATTTGTATTATTATCTTGAGTATTCCCTTAAGTACGAACATCATATCATAATTGAACCATTCATTCATGAATTAACATAATCATGCTATAATTTAACAATTTGTATTATTATCTTGAGTATTCCCTTAAGTACAAATTTCAAATATAATTGGACCATCCATTTGATGAATTAACATAATCATGCTATAATTTAACAATTTGTATTATTATCTTGAGTATTCCCTTAAGTACGAATTTCAAATATAATTGGACCATTCATTTCATGAATTAACATTTTCATGTCTTCTTTTAATTTGTATTATTATCTTGAGTATTCCCTTAAGTACGAATTTCAAATATAATTGGACCATTCATTTCATGAATTAACATAATCATGCTATAATTTAACAATTTGTATTATTATCTTGAGTATTCCCTTAAGTACGAATTTCAAATATAATTGGACCATTCATTTCATGAATTAACATTTTCATGTCTTCTTTTAATTTGTATTATTATTTGTATAATTCCCTTAAGTCCATAAATCATACCATAGTTAATGGACCATTTATTTCTTAATTATTTTATTTTTCATGTCTTCTTTTAATTTGTATTATTATTTGTATAATTCCCTTAAGTCCGTAAATCATACCATAGTTAATGGACCATTTTTGGCAATGATTATCCACCGCCTGGATAACCAATCGACACAAGAGAAGATCTCTAATCAGCATTTAATTTCTGATTCACCCACATATCTAGGTGTATTGGACTTTGTGGGATAATCACACGCAAAAGGCATATTAGAGTGTAGGCATATGTCCTTTCAAATCACCTCCATTAACTCCCTCTTTCAACTACTCTTCTTCCATTAAAATCACTATTCAATAATTCAGAATCATATCACTCTTGCAACACACTTTGAAATATAAAAAAAAATCAGAAAAAAGGGAACGATGGAATCCCAGCGATTAACAAGATTGGTGACGCGCAAAAGAAAGAACCTGGCTGGGAATTTCTATGAAGAGCGTGAGCAGGGCGATGGCTTCATCATTCACACTCAATTCAAAATGCGCTGCAAGACGTTGGAATTTCATACTCGTCTGGTAATTTTTTTAATTCTATGTTGAAGATCTATGTTTTTAGGGTTAGGGTTTTTCTTATTAATGAGATCTATGACTTTTAGGGTTAGGGCTTCGAAATTATTTTATGGTATTTTCCATATCTATTTTTTAATCACTCTTTTCTGTGTGTAGAACTTGCCGGTTGTGGCACTAGACATCATTGGTAGGTCTTCCAGGCGCATAATCATTGAAGCTGAGCATTCAGGTTGGGAGTTTGACTGTCAGTACGAGTATCGAAACATATTGCCAACGAACCATCCAATATGTCGAATCTCTGAAGGCTGGAGTGAGGTGGTGGACTTCTTCCGCATCGGGCAAGGGGATACGTTGACTTTTCAGAGGGACACCGGAGATCCCTTGAAATTTCATCTTGAAGTCAAGAAACACCCTGATGCTATCAAAGTTGAACCTGGACGTTGGATTTAATTAGTATGCTTGTATTTTCACTCTATATTATGTGTTTTATATGTTTATGGACTTGGTTTATTTTCTGGGTTTTTGTTGGATTTCGATGGGATTGTTGGTTTTTGAACATGGACAGTGATGTTATTTTGATGGACTTATATCCATGTTAACTATGTTACCTTATATATTTGTGTTAATTATGCTATTTGGATTTTTGATGGAATTTTACAGCTTTGCTTATTCAGAGAATTAACATTTAATTAGGTTTATCATTATGACATTGTATTATGCAGAAATAACAACTTAATTCGATAGTAAAAAAATGCTTCCACAAAAACTAGTCAGAATTAATTCAACTAGATACGAATACAAACTAAAAACATATCCAAATTAGATATCATTAGTCTAACAATCGACCCTTCTAGATAAAGCTTCAAAATCAAGCTTGATTACACCTCCTGTTACAACAATCTCACGAATTCCGCGGAACTCATCCATTCCATTCACCTTGAATTCTTGGTGCACCAAAGACTCCTTTTAAGATAGAAAAATACAAAATGAATTTAAGTGAAAATAACCATAATTTCTTCGAAAATGAATTTAAGTGCTACAACATTAATCCTTGAATGATTACCTTGTTAAAATCGTTGAAACCACTAAAATAAACATCCGCAGCGGTGACAACGTTATTTTCTTCATCGTAGTTGATTCCAGGCAACTTCTTGAAGTTCTCGAATGAGTAAAAAACCTCTTTCAATTCCTTCAATTTGATAACCAGATCAATGGTCATAAAATGACGATCCCGGGCCCTCGACATCATTTTTGCAAGCATCCTTAGTACCTCTGCAGCGCATATTGTGTGAGAAAGATCAACAAATCTGACCCTTAATCGTAAGAAACTAACGAAGATAGCCTCATCAATTTTGGACCAAAACATAGTTATTTTAGGGCTGAAAATTGAAGGTTGAGAATTTGATTTTTTCCTTGAAGGTGATAAACAATGAAGCCACAACTAACTTATAAATAAAAGTTCATTTAAAGCATGAAATGACTAATAACCAAATCACATTAATTCATCAAATAGATAAATCTGACAATTTTACTTTTTGAGCTAGATAAACATGACAATTTTACATATTTAAATCCAGATTGTGTGTAACTTGAGAAGAACTTGCCCTTCTATTTCCACTACCACTGTTGCCCCCTCTAGCTCTTGTAGTGCGGCCTCGACCACGACCACCTTTCTCAAGACTAGACTTGAAACGCTTCTCAGTTGGCCTTCCTTTGGTCCTAGTGACTTGCGGATTCAATATTGGCGTCCCAACAACATTCGAGCGACCCGACATTCTAGAATCACTAACATTTGTGGCCGTAATTGAGTTCCAATTTTCTAGTCGATTTTTTATCTCCATGCATTTACATTTGATAAAATCCATCTTCTTCACATTCCCAAACGCAAGATCGGCGCTCTCCTGGAAAAATTTCTCAACCTCTTGAAATTTCTTGTACTTGGGTGTCATATGGGGATAACCTCCAGCAAAGAATATTAAAGAACACCGTCTCTGCACGTCCTTTCTCCACCTCCTTAATATGTACCTGTCATTCACAGTCTCCACATTTAGATTTCGCAAGACCTCAAAAATGTGACAGCATAAGATTCCCTTAAATTCAAAATTCCTGCAATTGCATGAAATATAATCTCCATTTCTTCTGTACTCAACCATATAGGTATATTCCTTGCGAAAATAATAATTCAGAATGCGCCTCTCCAAAACTTTAAATTTTTGAACGCCACCAACATTGTCTTCTTCCTCTAAGGAGCTAATGCAATACATCATACGTGAAATTGAGTCTTGAACACGCATGAACATTGAATTTGTATATACCCATTGAACGGGTACTCTGTGCTGCATAAAAAAATCTTGTTCTTTGAATCAAAATCAGCAATAAACTCCTTCTGAATTTTACTACTCATAGCCATCTCATATTGCTCCATAAATTGCATGAGTGTGCATCTGGAATGAAGGAACTCATCAAAGTAAGCATGCATCCCCTCGCTTCTTTGTGTAGAGATCATTCCAGCCCAAAATGTGTGGTTCAAGTAGACTGGCACCCATTTCTCCCTTTCACTGTACAAGTCTTTCAGCCTTTTATTATTCTCGAGATGATGTTTTACAATGAACTCGCCCCATTTCGACTCAAAAATCTCAATAGAAAGGCTGTCATACACAATTCCTTTCCATCCATTGATTACTTTATTATAATCGGCCACACATCTAAACTTCACAGGTAACTTTGCCATGATATGCCAAATGCAATACCTGTGAATACTGTAGGGCATGATATCCATCAAGGCGTTCCTGATACTGTCACACTGATCCGTTATTATGCCGGTAGGATAAACCCCGCCCATTGTCTCAAGCCAATTTGAAAATATCCACTTGAACGATTCCGCATCTTCATGTGTGACCAAAGCACACCCTAGCAAAATGGACTGCCCATGATGATTAACACCGACAAAGGCCGCAAACGGCATTTGATGCCTATTAATTTAACACGATGACACAAATTATTAATTAGTTTAATTATCAGATATAAAAAAATCATAATGAACAATGAGATTAAATGCAATTTTATACATACCTATTCACGAGGTAAGTTGTATCAAAACTCAAAACATCATGAAATTCTTCATAGGCTGCTATACTTCTAGGATGAATCCACAAAACATTGCGAAGCCTGCCCTCATCATCGATATCCATTAAATGATAAAAATTTGGATCTTTAGCTTTGAGCCTAACGAAAAGATTACGAACAGCTTCTGCATCACCCTCTCCTAGTCTCAACCTTCTTCGTTCCTCAATAAAATTCCTACAATCTTTTGGAAGACAGCCTAAATTGTCAGGACCACCACTTTGAACTTCTAATAATCGAATACTTTTACACGGCCTTAAACCTGCCCTATCATTCGCCTCCAATTGCCGCTTCATTTGGACATATATGGGTCAATGTGCCGGCATTAGTATTGAATATGAGGGGTCAAGATCATGATTATGATCCGAACACATTTTTGTAACAACCCAACTCTCATTCATTACTCTCTTTGCCTTAATCCTAGCTTTGCACATGACTTTCTTGGAAGCAGATTGTGATGTTGGTTTTCCAAACTTACTACATACAAAAAGAGCATACTTGAAGTCATCTTCACCCACTTTTCGATTGGTTCTCTTCACAGCGCTAAATCCAACACGTCTAGCATGTTCTTGATAATCCTTGAAGAGGCTATCTAAAGTCGCATACATCATAAATGTTTCAGGACCGCAATGAGTTTCACCATTGTTGGTTGCACTGAGTGAAGGATTTTCTTCATGATTTTGGCTTCTTTCATAGTTGTTAGTTACTGCTTCATTCTGCGACCCTTCATATGCGAAATTCTCCCAAACATTATTTTGATTTAAAGGATTAGAGCTTATATCTTCGATACCTCCTCCTCCATATTCATTCTCAGAATCTTCGCCAAATAAATCAATAATCAGTGAATATGCGTTTCTATTAATATCCATGTTGAAATATTAGCACTCTTTGAAGCTTGTTTTACAACTGGGATGTTAATCAATAAATAAGTGAGATGAAGTTTTTAGGGTTCTATAAATTAATCAATAATATTTTAATCTTTCATTTGTGAGAATCAATAAAAAAAGTGGGAGTGTTTTACCGCCTATTAGATGGAAATAAGCGGGATGTTTTACCGCCTAGAACTGCAGTCTTGGAGCCAAAAATTAACTAAGGGCACTACAGTAACTACACCTAATTAATTATGTTTAAGAATTAATTATATCAAATCTAGACGTCCAGATTCTGGATACACATCTTTACCCTTTTTTAATTTGGCAAAGTCTCGTATACATCATTCCAGGCTCAATAAGGTCCATACATCCATCAGACGGGTCAAGGTCAACGTGGGTCAATCCGTGTTGATCGGTGTTGACCCGTTAAAAAAAATGGTAAAAATCAGTATCAATACTTACACTAAAAAGTATTATTTAAAGTTTAAATTAATGATTCGTGTTATTTATTTGTCTATGCATGTTGTCTGTGATCCCACTACCATTTGTATTTAATTGTAGATCGAGTATCTAGAGAGCCTATTCTATAATTAATAAAAGTATATGACCACAATTTTGCACAAAGGACTTAAATTTAACATAAACAAATGTAGATGAACTTAATTTTAACAAATAAAAATACAAGGAGTTAATTTAAAAAACTTAAAAGAACCGGGACTTAAATTTGCAGTTTAAAAATGGCCTTGACTTGTTTTGTTTCACTTGCATGGAGTTGACTTCCCAGCATTTATAAGAGAGTTTGAGCAATTAATGTAAATTTATTATTCTCAACAAAAACTAAATTATAAGAGTGCGTACGTGTAATGTAAAAATTATCAGCATAATTTATTTTAAAAAATGTACATTTGCTTTGTATACTTTCTTCTTCTTCTTCTTCTTCTTCTTCTTCTAACAACCTTTGTTCGGTGTTTCAGTTGTTTTTATTTTTCTATTTTTAAAAAAATACTCTCTCTGTTTCAGAATAAGTGTCATTTTAATATTTTAGTTTTATTTCACAAAAAGTGTCATTCTACACAATCGAGGTAAAACATTCACAATTTTCTTATATTGCCCTCATTTAATGCATTTAAATAATCATATTTAACTCATTTAATATATTCGGTATATAAGATAGTTTGACTATCTAATTAATATCTTTATTAATATGTGTGTATTCATTCAGAATGACACTTATTTAGAAATAAAGAGAGTATGTACTCTTAAATTGAATTATTGGTGCCTCGTGCGAGCTAATTAAATTTTTCAAAATAAATATGTACATTAAAATTAATACTAGAACTAGTGAATTCTAAAATTAATTAATTTAATTTTTTTAATCCGGCGACTTGCGCATAGCACTCGACAATTAGTTTTTGAATTAAATATAAATCTTAATTATCATAGAAGCCAATTAGTGTATTTGATATTTTTGAAGCTACGATTGAATTTTTTTTTTTTTTTTTGTATTATGAGTGACCCCTTTTTTCTGATTTTTTTTTCTATTTTTCATATTTGGCGGGTTGGTCAGATGGCTCGCTCGTATGATGGTCTGACGCTCTTAAAAAAATATAACATGAAACTTTGTTGGGATGGGATCCTCTATTTCAGATTTGGTGCTCCAATCCGTATTCCACGATCGATTTAACAAGTTTAATAATAGATATTATAAAAATAAAAATTAATTATAACATAATCAACCTTGTCACATCTATCAACAAAAAATTCAAATTTTAAAAATTATAAATCATATTTTTAAAATAATCAACCATAATAATCATTTCTTTGAAAATTAAATACTAAAAAATGATTATAAATCCTAATTAGGTGGGGTGAATCCTAAAAATAACCATAAAATTAAACTAAAACATAATAAATTAAAATTGATGAAAAAAATGAAAAAAATCTTATAAATTTGATCGTGGAATAGAGGATCTCATCCGAACTTTGTGTTGTTCGAACTTTACCTCATGCATTTCGATTTCTGTATTGTGGCTTCTCGTACTTCCAACTTCCATCTTCTAAGTTTTTTCCGCATTATACTATATTGTACTCCACCTTATAACCTTTATTTTGTTATTTACTCTACCTTTTTCACCGGCTAAATTGTCAAATAAATTTCAATTTTACCGATTTACAAATTCAATATGATTTGTAAAACGTTTCTATAATTCTATAATTCTACGAGCTTTTGGTTTGTAGAAAATTTCATACTTCAAAATTTTCAATATAAAAGCATTATCATTTCAATAATAAAACATCATTTTAGAGACAAATTTTACCGAAAAATTTGAAGGATGATAAATTTATTTATAAATCAAGAACTGATAATATTATTGAAACATTTTAATAGTCATATTGAATCTATAAAAAAAAGGTCTAGATTTTTTTAGCAATCATCCTTGTAGATCCGGAAATCTGCAATTAATTGATTTAGTCCGGAGCAGCGGCCAATCTGTGAAACAAAAACAGAAAACACCGTAAGAGCCAAAGACCGTCGGGGGGTTGACGATCGTTGGGCCTCCGACGCTCAAGTCAGGAAAAGAAGAAGTGTAGAAAGAAACAAAATACGGAATAATTAAATAATTAAGGTGCTTAATGACGATAATCTTTATCCAGAACGTGACTAGAAATCTAGGGAAGTGCCGTTCGATCCTGGAAGAATGTAAGAAGAAGGCCGAATGTTGAATCGCCGGGTGGAATTAACCTAGAAAATTGTGAGCTCAGTATTCTTAGGGTGTGATGTGAAGCTTGTGGGTATTTCAGCGTGCCTCTCAAATGAGGAGGGAGACCTCCTTTTAAAGGTGGAGGTAGCAGCTAGGGTTCGCGAGGATCGCGGAAGAGGTTGAAAGACGTGTCGACTCCTCTGAAAGGGTCAATCTTACCGGATAAGGCGGAACTGATCGTTAATTCAAATTTTAAATTGAATGCTCATGTATTGGAATACCGATTGTATTCTATCATTTAACCCTTCTGGGCCAGTATATCGGATTGACGAAAAATGACCACTACAGTTAGCCCCTCATTGTCTAGGTTTCAGCATGGGAGCTGGACAATGAATAGTAATGCAAATAAACAGGTAATGACATAAGACGTTCGTCGTGAGGCCGAACATCGAGCCCAAACAAAAATTAGAAAAGATCACCCCAGTACATGAAAATGACCCTAGAGGTCGAACGCCTAAGCTTTGAGCGCAAGCTGTAAGGTAGGACGATCGAGGCTTTGAAAGCAAACCATAAGATCGAACATTGAAGCCCCGAATATGGGTTATGAAGCTGAACGACCCAAGTCATAAAATAACCTGGAAGTCGAACGCCTTAGCTTTGAGCGCAAGCTGTAAGGTAGGACGATCGAGGCTTTGAAAGCAAACCATAAGATCGAACACCGAAGCCCCGAATATGGGCTATGAAGCTGAACTACCCAAGTTATAAAATAACTTGGGGGTCGAACGCCTTAGCTTTGAGCGCAAGCTGCAAGGTAGGACGATCGAGGCTTTGAAAGCAAACCATAAGATCGAACACCGAAGCCTGAATATGGGCTATGAAGCTGAACGACCCAAGTTATAAAATAACTTAGAGGTCGAACGCCTAAGCTTTGAATGCAAGCTGCAAGGTAGGACGACCAAGGCTTTGAATGCAAACCGTAAGACCGAACACCATAAATCCATTATTGTTTGCCATAAATCATTATTGTTTGCATTTCAACTTGGGACCATCTTCGAGGGTCCACGAGATCGATCTTGAAGCTTCTGAGAGGCGTCGACCCTAGGGTCGATAATCAGCGGAGAAAATCACACCAAGGTCGACTTTTAACCCATAGACCCTAGGATCGACCATTACTCCTTTCAAAACAGTCGACCCTAGGGTCGATTATTATTTTTTCCAAAATAGTCGACCCTAGGGTCGATTATTATTTCTTCCAAAATAGTCGACCCTAGGGTCGATATTTCTTCCAAAACAGTCGACCATAGGGTCGATTTTTTTTTTTGTAACAGGATAAATGTGATATTGAAGAATCCTTACGCAACTCAAATTTCTATCCGGACTGGGCTTTGAAATAGGGCTTTTCTTCTTGCTTGGGGATCAAGACTCCACCCTAGCTACGTCACATGCTACTTCTATAAGAAGGAGAAAATTTTCTTCTGATGTAGACGCTCAAGACCATCTTCATCGTTATTTTTGAGTTTCAAGCCCGTAGAGACATCAAGATAATTGGTAAGTTGTCGTCTTTTTTATTTTTAATCTTGATTTGTGTGAGTTTATTTATTTTCTGGATTGTGAACCCGAGAATAAGTGGAAAAAGTCGATCCTCAAAATAAATAAGAAATAAGATGATGGATATCTGCAGTGCGATATGGAGATAGAAGGTTCGAAAAAATCAAAGATTCTGAAGAAAAATTCGGGGTCTATGGAATGCGGTGAGATCTGGAACTTAAGAGATGTATCTGATTCTGAGGACGAGGGCTCAAATTCAGGGTCTGACAGTACAGATGATACCGATAATACAATTGCTGAGGACGAGGACGTGGTCATTCATCAGATAGAGAATTTAAGTGAGAAGGTCGATGGTTCTGACAATACAGATAAAATCGCAGATGGCTCCCATAGATCTTTAGGGTTCAAGGTAGAAACAGTGCCGTCTACAATCAACCAAAGATATCTAAAAAACTTAATACAATCTTATGGGGTCGCTTGTCAACTGAAAGTAAGGGTCCCAAAGTCTTCGGAAAGAGCTTGTTGGCCTCCACAGAATTCTGTTGCGTTTTATGCTGATGTTTTTAAGAGAGGGGTTCAATTACCCTTACATAACTTCTTTAGGAAGGTCGCAGCTAGTTATGGGATTTCTCCAGCCCAAATTTCTCCCAATGGTTATGGCCATATGGTGGGTATGCTATTGATATGGTATGACCTGAAGTTTGGTGAGCCGACGTTGGATGAGTGGCATTCGTTGTATAGGATCAGTAGAGTGCCGGATAATCCGGGCTTCTATTACTTCACTAGATGGACTGGCGGGTTCCCAGGGCTTGGGAAAGATTGTATCTCATCCTCCGGTGAATGGAAGCCTAAATGGTTTTGGGTAACATGTAGTGAATCCAGTGAAGAATGTCCACCTCGATCTTTTAAATTGGCTTGTGCGTTTCTTCTTCATTAATTTATGGGGATAATACTTCACTTCTTTCTTATCGTTTTTAACTATCTTCATTTGTTTCTTTTGTAGCATTTTCCGAGAAACCTACACCGCATGGTATATCACTTGAGCGAATTGAGAGAGCCCTCCAAGTTCCTAAGGCCTATCGTTCATTGAATATCTTGCGAGCTAGAAGAACTGTTAGTGCTATCATGATGCCTCCTCGTAGTACTCGTACCCTCCGATTGACAGAGATCAAAGCTAAGGCAGATGAAGTCAAGGATAAATCGAATGGGGAAGGTGCTTTGGGGTCCGTAGCCCCGTCTGGGAGTCGGCGTTCCTCTTACGCCCCCTCAAGTAAGAAGGCGAGGACATCGGCCCCAGCTCCTAGTCCTACCCCACATGCCACACCTGCTCGAGAGAAACCAGATTCAGTGGTAGTTGAGGTGGGATTTAGTTCTCCCTCTGCTGCTGATGGGCCAGTCGGCCCGACGCTCGACGAATTAGGGAATGAGATAGTTCCTCGAAATTCAGCTACATTCGATCCCTCCAGCATTGTCTGGTCTAAAATGCAGAATGAGATGGTGGCGGTCGACATTGGCAATCTACAAGCGGCTGGATTGAAGTCTCAGATTGCTCGCGCACTCAACCATTCTGTTCAGGCATGTATCCAATAATATATTTTTTTTACATATAATTTGACGTATTAATTTGTTTCAATTTTTGTGAATGTAGGTTACCATGGCACTATCGTGTGCTCGGGCAAATCTTGAAGCTGAGTCATCTTCAACCTCCAAGCTTGAGGCTGAGATAGCTGCTTTGAAAACTGAAATAGAAAAAGTCAGGAGGGGGAAAGCTGAGGCTGAGAAGAAGGCGGCAACGACATTGGAAGAATCCGAAACATACAAAAGTCGTCTGAGCAAAGTGAAGATTTCTCATTCCAAACTGCAGAAGGAGTTTGATGCTGCCAAGGATCATTATAAATCCGAATTGGCGGTTCGTGATAAGGCCCTTGATGCCGCTAAAAAAGGTGAGGGGATCGACCTCCAGAAAATAGCTGATTCTGAAGCTTTTCAATCAATTCGTGCTGACATGGAAATGAAGATAGCTGAAGGCTTAGTAGGAATGATCAAGGACAAGAATCCTGATCTTGATTTGTCTTTCCTTTATGGCGACGATGCATCATAGGGTGATGGAGCTATACAGCGCATAGCTGACTTTTTTTTTTATTATTCGCATATTTGTCGTTCATTTAGACTTCATGTTGTTTCCGCCGGTTTCGGTGTCGCAGTATATTTATGGTGATTCTCCACTTTATTTTATCGATGTTGAACTCTCGTTTAGTGTAGTGACATTCTGAATGACACTTCATACTTGAGCTTTGTTTTTCTTCAACTTCGATGTTTGGAAGTTATGCTTGCAAGTGCACGGCATATATGTGAACGAGAGAATCTTAGAAACATATACGTAAAAATATATGTATTGATTGTTTTACATTTAATCTGATCGGTAGATTACAATTCTAGGATCTAAAGCTAGCATATGTATGCAACTTATCTAAATCACAATTTGTTTTGAATCGAGGCTGAACTTGCATTGAGGTTGAACCATGCCTTAGAGATGTTGGTATTGAACATCGTTTCAGAATTTGTCATCGAATGCATGTCGAGGTCTGACTTGAGTTGTCAACATTGTCATCGAATGTATGTCAAGATCTGACTCGAGTTGTCAACATTGATTTTCAACCTATAGGTAACAGGGTTAGATGGTCGATGGCTAAGCCATCGACCCTCCGACGCTCAAGTCAGTAACTGATGTAGGGAATAAGTTTGAAAATAATTCAAAGTAGTAAAAGGAAACAAACGAGAATGCGAACTCATTTCTTCAGGGTCGATGTTCACCCTAGGGGTTGAAAGGTCAGCCTTCATGACTTCTCTATTGAGCCTCGGTTGTCGGTATTGAGTTTTAATCTGCACGTAACATGACTAGATGGTCGATGGCAGAGTCATCGACCCTCCGACGCTCAAGTCAGTAGCTGAAGTAGGAAATCAATTTGAAAATTACTGAAAGTAGTAAAAGAAAATGAAATAGAAACACAAACTCATTCTTTCAGGATCGATGTTCACCCTAAGGACTGCGGGATCGACCTTAAAGGGGCTTCTTTACTGAACCTCAGTTATCATGGTTGAGTTTCAACCTGCATGCAGCATGCCTAGATGGTCGATGGCATAGCCATCGACCCTCCAACGCTCAAGTCAGTAACAGTTCGAATAAAGAAATAAACAACACAAAATTTGGAAAATTTAGCTAAGGGTTTAGAAATGATACTGCTTGAGGTGAGCTGCGTTCCAGCTATTTGCAATTTCTCTGCCTTCAACAGTTTGCAGTTTGTAAGCCCCGTTTCCTACTACCTTCATGATCAAGTATGGACCTTCCCAGTTAGGGCCTAGTTTGCCAGCCCCAACTTCCTCAGTATTTTGAAAAACTTTTCTAAGGACCCAATCTCCGACCTTGAAACTGCGGAGCCGAACGTGTTTATCATAATGTCGGGCTATCTGCTGCTGGTATGAAGCTATTCTCATTGCTGCTTGATCCCGTTGCTCATCGATTGTGTCTAGGTTATGTTCTAGCTCCTGATTATTCTCTTTTTCGTTCACCCTTGAGGTCCTCGCATTCCTGATCCCTATCTCTGGAGGTAGGACGGCTTCAGATCCGTATGTTAGAGAAAAAGGTGTTTCTCCCGTAGCTGTTCGCGTTGTGGTTCGGTAAGACCATAGCACGCTGGGGAGATGCTCGACCTATTTTCCTTTGTGTTTATCTAGCTTTTTCTTCAGGGTGTTCATTATTGTTTTGTTGGAGGCTTCGGCTTGACCATTAGCGGCTGGGTACCTTGGGGTGGAATAGGTTAGCTTGACTCCCCATTTTTTACAGAAGTCTTGGAACTCAAAACTGATAAATTGAGGCCCGTTGTCGGTGACGATCTCTGCTGGTACTCCAAACCTGCAAAAAATATGTTTCCACACAAAACCTCTTACCTCACGGTCCTTGACCTGTGCGAATGCGTCTGCTTCGATCCACTTTGTGAAGTAATCTGTCATGACCAAGAGAAAAACTTTCTGATTGCTACCCTTGGGTAGTTTTCCTACGATGTCCATGCCCCACTTCATGAAAGGCCAGGGCGTTATTGAAGGGTGGAGTGGTTCTGGATGAGTGTGATTGGACTGAGCAAATCTCTGGCATTTATCACATTTTTTAACGTAACTCTTTGAATCGGCTCTCATGGTCGGCCAGTAGAAACCTGCTGTTAGGGCCCTGTTTGCTAGGCTTCGTGGTCCAGAGTGATTTCCACATTCTCCCTCATGTAGTTCTTCAAGGATATATTTTGCTTGATTTGGGCCTACACACTTCAGGTAGGGGCCTGAGTAAGAACTTATGTATAAAGACCCACTGATCATGTTGAACTTCATTGCCTTAGCTCTGATCCTCCTAGCCTCTGTCTTGTCTTCAGGTAGTTCATTCTCGGTAATGTATTTGATGATCGGAGTCATCCAACTGACTTCAACCTCAACTATTTCCACCGATTTGGTTTCTGCTTCTTCTTTCCACACTGCTGGCCATTGGGCATATGTTAAGGGTATGTGCTTCGATGACTGACAATCAATTGCTGACCCTAGGTTGGCCAGTGCATCTGCATGTCGATTTTCCTCCCTCGCCACATGGGTAACTTCTATTTCTGTGAACGATTTTGATAGTTCCTTCATCATGGTAAGGTATGCTGACATTCTAGAATCTTTTGCTTGAAAATCTCCTCCGAACTGACTTACAATAAGTTGTGAGTCACTTTGTACTTTGATGTTTGGTATCTTCATATCTTTGGCTAAGGTCAGTCCGGCGATCAGTGCTTCGTATTCTGCCTCATTATTTGTTGTCTTGAATCCACATCGAACCGCTCTTTCAACAACGTCGCCTTTGGAAGAGATCAATACTATACCCAATCCACTCCCCTTGAAATTACTGGAGCCGTCAACTTGAAGGGTCCAGTGATTTGAATTATCACCTTCGGTTATTGAGAGTAGTTCTTTTTCGGCAAGCTCATGCTGCTCTGATGAAAAATCTGCAATAAAATCGGCCAAAACCTGTGATTTTATTGCAGTCCGGGGTAAATAGGTGATGTCGTACTCTCCAAGCTCTACTGCCCACTTTGATAATCTGCCGGATAAGTCTGGCTTGCTCAACACAGTCTTTAGTGGAAATGTCGTCACCACCGTGATTGGGTGCGCCTGGAAGTACGGCTTCAACTTTCGCGAGGCCATGACTAGTGCGAGGGCTAATTTTTCAAGTTAAGTGTATCTGGTCTCTGCATCGAGTAGCGATTTTCTGGCATAGTAGACAGGGTATTGTCTTCCCTGTTCTTCACGAACTAACACTGCACTTAAAGAGTTAGCAGATACGGATAAATAAACAAAAAGTACCTCACCTGAGTTAGGCTTCGAGAGCAAAGGCGGACTTGAGAGATAGGACTTAAGTTGGTTGAGAGCTTGGTCGCACTCTGGTGTCCGCTCGAAGTCTTTTCCCTTTCGGAGTGTGTTGAAGAATTGATGGCTCTTGTCAGAATATTTTGATATGAAATGACTAAGTGCTGCCAAACGACCCATGAGCTTTTGTACTTCTTTGATGTTGCGGGGTGCCTTTATATTTTCCACTGCCCTGATTTGGTCGGGATTAGCTTCGATTCCTCTTTTTGTGACGAGGTACCCTAAAAATTTTCCCGACGTTACTCCGAAAGAACATTTGGAGGGGTTAAGCTTCATGTTGTATTTTCTTAACACTTCAAATGATTGCCTCAGGTGCCCAATGTGATCTTTGGCTTGTAGTGATTTCACAAGCATATCATCTATGTAGACCTCCATCGTCGAACCTATTAACTTTTCAAACATACGATTAACCAGTCTCTGGTATGTGGCTCCTGCATTTTTTAACCCGAACGGCATGACTTTGTAGCAGTAGATGCCTCGACTTGTGACGAACGCTGTTCTTTCTTGATCATCTGGATGTAAGAGAATCTGATTATACCCAGAGAAAGCATCCATGAAGCTCATCATTTCATGTCCTGCTGTTGCATCGACAAGCGTGTCGATGTGAGGGAGTGGAAATGAATCCTTTGGGCATGCCTTATTTAGATCGGTGAAGTCAATACACATTCTGTTCTTTCCATTCTTCTTCTTTACTACCACAACATTAGCTAACCAATCAGGGTACTGCACCTCTCGAACTGAACCGATATCGATTAGCTTCTGAACTTCTTCCTCTATCACTTGATTTCGTTCTGCTGCAAATTTTCTTCTTTTTTGTTTGACTGGTGGGTGATCAGGATCGACCTGTAACCTGTGAGTTATGATAGAAGGATCGATACCTGTCATGTCGGCGTGTGACCATGCGAAGCAATCGTGGTGTTCTGACGAAAATGCGATTAACTCTGCTCGCATTTCAGAAGTCAGTCTCAACCCAATTTGAACGATGTGGTCTGGGTAGTCGGGATGAATCGGTATTTTGTCGAGATCTTCCATTTCAGGTTCGACGTAGGAGGTCGACCCTGAACTTTCTCCTTGCTCATATTTTGAATTTGAGCTTTCTCCGTATTCATATTTTGAGTTTGACGTCGATGCCTCATCAATTTGGTTTACCTCTTGTACCTGCACGTGGTTAGTCTTGAAAGACGATCTATAGCAGTCTCTTGATGCAATTTGCTCTCCACGGATCTGTCTAATTCCTCATGGGGTTGGAAAGCGTATGACTTGGTGGTAGGTCGAGGGTACAACTTTTAGTTCGTGAATCCAAGGTCTCCCCAGGATGACGTTGTATGCTGAGGGTGCATCGATAATTTGAAACTTGGTGTGTAGGTTAACCCCTTCCATATACACAGGTAGTGTAATTTCACCTATGGTGGCTTTGTGCTCGCCGCTGAATCCAATCAAGGTCATTGATTTTTTGACGATGTTAGCCTCGGGGACCTGCATTCCTTTCAAAGTAGATAAAAAAATGACATTAGTCGAACTCCCACCATCAATGAGAGTCCTCTTGATCATGCAGTTAGAAATAAGGACTGAAATAACAAGTGCATCGTGGTGCGGGTGTGAGAGTTCAGAAGCTTCGCTGTTGGTGAAACTCAAAGTTATGAGTTCCATTTCGGTATCGGGCTTTGGTATCATGGGCGTGTATTTCAGAGATCTGCAGTGTCGTTTTGCTGATGCTTGGGACACTCCGCTAACCTCGGATCCCCCAGTTATGCAATTAACCACATGCTCAATTGGTGGGGGCTTTGGTGGATCCCTCAGATTCTCATCATTTTTGCTGAAGGTCTGCTTCCCCTTATCAGTCAGCAAATCTTTCAAATGGCCTCGCTTAAGTAGGTCGATGACTTCACGACGCAATGCGATACAATCATCTGTTCTATGGCCGTGATCTTTGTGGAATTCGCAGTACTTTGTTCTGTCACGTTCATGATCTGGACTCCTCATCTTGGGCGGCCACTTCACTGTACTACCGAGTTCCTTCAAGGCATTGACGGCTTCTGAGGGTGTGATGCACAGGTTGTATTCTGGCAAGCATCGATCATATGGATCTGAAATATCCTCTCGACCTCGAGGTCTGTAGCGATCATTGCGGGGGTAAGGGTCGGTTCTTCTTCTATCATTTCTGCGGGAGTCTCTTCCTTCATCTCAACCTCTTGGCTTGGGTCGATAATATTGGTCTTCGTCTTCCTCCCACTTAATTTGTGCCCATGCCTTTGCTAAAATATCATCCATTGTCTTACACGGGTACTTTGTGAGTTCTTTGTAAAGGTCTGAATCCCTCTTTAGTCCCTTTCTGAAGGCTGATATGGCGGTGTCAGTGTTGCAGCCTGGTATCTCTACCTTTTCTCTATTGAACCGTGCAACATAATTCCTAAGTGTTTCATTTGGATACTGAATAATGGCGTAGAGGTCATCTGAATGTTTCTCAATTTTCCGGCTGCTGGCAAATTGTTCTACGAAAAGATCTGTGAGTTGTGCAAATGATCCAATCGAAGCATTAGGAAGGTTCGTGAACCACTGCAGTGCGGCTCCTGATAGGCTGGACCCAAAACCCTTGCACATGCAGGCTTCTCTGAGGTACTTAGGTATTGCTGCGATGAACATCTTCTGTTTATACTGTGCGATATGGTCATCTGGATCTGAGGTTCCGTTAAATAACTTCATAGATGGTAGGGTGAATTTTGACGGCATCTCTGTTAACCCAATTTCATCCACGAACGGTGAGTCAGCAAAGCTATTTGGTGCAGCCTTGCGGATTGGTAGAGGTACACCGGGAATTCGCGTTATCATTGTCTCGATACCAGCCAGTCGTTGCTCCAATTCACTTGGGTGATCGATCATTCTCTGATCGAATCCCTGGTTAAACCTGCGCTGCTGTTCAACCCTTTCTTGCTCGAGGGTCTGATGTCGGAACCTTTCCTGCCCAGAAGCATGATACTCAAACCCTGGAGGTGGCCTTAGCGGGCTCTCTTCTATTTGTTGTCTGGTGTCTACCTTCTGTGCTGACGCGCTAGTACCTGTAATAAATGGATCAGTAAAAGTAACAGATCGACGACGCTCAGAATATACCGAATTTGGCTCGCCGAACAGATTTGTGGGTTTAATGTAGTTCAGATGACGCGTGTTGTCATTGATGGTCAGATCTTCAAGTTTACTACGGAGTGAAGCGTTCTCTGATCTCAAAAGCGCTAACTCCCCCGTGGTGTTTGCCATTTGATGCTGTATATTCCTCAGAACATCAGCCAGCGACTGATCAACATCGGGCGAAGGCGTAGCGATTCTGCCATCTTGCTGGGGTCTTTTTCCATCTCTGCGACTCTCATTAGGCGTTGTCATTTCGTTTCACGAATAGATCGCTGCCCCACAGTGGGCGCCAAATTGTAGATCCGGAAATCTGCAATTAATTGATTTAGTCCGGAACAGCGGCCAATCTGTGAAATAAAAACAGAAAACACCGTAAGAGCCAAAGACCGTCGGGGGGTTGACGATCGTTGGGCCTCCGACGCTCAAGTCAGGAAAAGAAGAAGTGTAGAAAGAAACAAAATACGGAATAATTAAATAATTAAGGTGCTTAATGACGATAATCTTTATCCAGAACGTGACTAGAAATCTAGGGAAGTGTCGTTCGATCCTGGAAGAATGTAAGAAGAAGGCCGAATGTTGAATCGCCGGGTGGAATTAACCTAGAAAATTGTGAGCTCAGTATTCTTAGGGTGTGATGTGAAGCTTGTGGGTATTTCAGCGTGCCTCTCAAATGAGGAGGGAGGCCTCCTTTTAAAGGTGGAGGTAGCAGCTAGGGTTCGCGAGGATCGCGGAGGAGGTTGAAAGACGTGTCGACTCCTCTGAAAGGGTCAATCTTACCGGATAAGGCGGAACTGATCGTTAATTCAAATTTTAAATTGAATGCTCATGTATTGGAATACCGATTGTATTCTATCATTTAACCCTTCTGGGCCAGTATATCGGATTGACGAAAAATGACCACTACAATCCTTTTTATTTAGGGTAAATTACAATTTGATATCTGATCTTTCAATCCTTTAATAAAAATGTCCCGATATTTATATATTCACACGGTCAACTATCTAGTACCTTATAACATATGTGGATAATAAAAAATCTTATGTGAATTTTTATAATGCCTCATCATATCTAAAAAAATAAATATTAAAAACTTTATTTATTTCCATGTAAGTTAAATAAATTAGAAAATGAGAAAATTATTCGGGGGTGGTGTAATTTGAAATATAATACATTCATTAAATATGTTATTGTTATTTTTTATATAATTATTTTTAATGAATATTCATGCATTATTTAATAATTAACTATTCACATAATATATAGAAGATTTAAATAATTTTTTTTCTTCAAATCTTACGAGTTACAACCTTTGACAAATGGATAATTATATATATTCTCATCGAATTTTAGGTATGACTTCTTCAACAAGTGATGGTAATGATATACATAAATATTTTAATTGACATTAGATCAATATAAAGAAATGAAATGATTTAAGGCATTTTTATATAAACTATATACATTTACAAGATATAAATTGATATAACTTTGGCTTCGAGTCACATAAATTACAGTTTAAAAGTGAAAGAGTAATTTATTTAAGTTATATGGAAATTTAAATTTCTAATATTTTTTTAGGTATGACGTGACATTATAAAAATCCATATAAGATTTCTAGTAGTCCACACATACATATGCTATAAGATACAAGATAGTTGACTATGAGATATATTTAATAAAAAATTATAAAATTGGATATCAAACTGTAAATATATAAAGGTTGGGATATTTTTATTAAAGGTCGAAAGATTAACTATCAAACTGTAATTTAGCCTCTTATACAAGGGAAACTCCGCCTTTTTTACACTCCTCTGATATACTCTCATTTTTTAATGACTTCTGCCGCCTGCTTTGTTCATGAAGATGCAAAATTCCAAAGTTTGAAACAAGAATGGAATTTAGAAAAAAGAAAAAAAGAGTGCAATTGTAAAACGTGAAAAGTTAAAAGAATTGAGCAACAAAAACAAATAGAAAGAAGGCAAATAGTTGCCGTCTGACTTGCCTTAGTTCCACTGTAATAATTTTTTTAATTTTTGAAAAAAATTCCACTGTAATAACTAACAATTAATAACAGTGTTGATCAAGAATTTAATCAGAATCACACAGGAGTGTCGGTTCCCTAACAGATTTCAACGCGCATGGTAGTGCGTGGTGACAACATGGGATTTACTGAAAATCCAAGAAAAGTCTCTCTCTCTCTCTCTCTCTCTCTCTCTCTCTCTCTCCTCATTTATACATACACAGACTCACTTGACAAGCACTCACAGATGTGGCAGATTTGAGATCTATTTCAGGCATCCAACACGAAGCTCTGAAAATCTCATTTGACCTTCGGAAGTTTACTTCACACCCACCAATTGCTTCTGAATAACTGCTTCACGCTTTCTAAGCAACCATCAACTACTTATTTATACGCACATTACCTTTTCTTGGAGCTTAATCATAATCACATACTTACTAGTGCAAAAACCCTCACACCTTTTTGCTTCGTTAACACAGAGATCTCATCTACACCGCTCAATCGCCCGACACTGCTATCAGGTTCTTCTCAGTTTTATTGTCTTGATCTATTTCTTTTTTATCATTTTCAAGATTCCATTTTTTGCCATTGATCGTGCAATGTGGTGGGAATAGATGTGTATGGATCTGTTTGATTGTGTTGTGGGTTCGGGAATTTTGGATCTGTTTATAGCATTTAATTAATTATCGCCTTGTGTTAATCATTATTGCCCTTTTTTATCACTCACAAAAGTTACTTTTTGTTTGTGTTTGTTTTAATTTTGTTCCGATTGCATTCGTGGGGTTTCTAAATTGAGTTGAATGAAATAGTGTGATTATTTTATCTTCTATTTTTTGACCTAATAAATAATATTTATGGTTTCACATGTTTGAGCTCTGTTTCTGATTCTGTTTCAATATTATGTCTAGCTTACGAAACTATCACTATCTGTTTGATAGGCTCTAGTTGGATCTAATGAAGCAGTGGACTTGGTTAGATCTGATTGCAAAATAATTGAAAAGTCCTGATGCAGGATTATGGCTTTGTCAAAAATGTGCTAGTCGTTTTCTGTAATCTGCGGTGTTGCTTTGTTCATCTGCCAAAAGTGGACTGCTTTGAGAATATCCTTGTTTGGATATATTGCTGTCTTGAGATCTCCTTCATTCCATGAAAATCTGCAGACCTATACAAGTTTGCGATCTTTGTTGATCTTAAAGTGTTTTCTTTTGGCGTTGCAGTTGACCTTGTCGTGAATTGGAGGGTTTCAAGTTGAGGTTTAATCGCAGTGGTGATCATGTTCAAGCAGTCGCCCCGTAGGAACCAGAGAAATAAAGGGATCAAAGTGAAGCATGTTCTGCAGATATCTTTGCTGCTTGGAGTTTGCATCTGGTTGCTTTACCAGGTACAGCACTCCCGCGACAAAAAGGTGTCTCTAGAAAACACGAACGTTGCGGCAAAGATACAGGAGGGGAGTGATAATATCAAGCTAGGAAGGAAGGATCTCCAGCCGAGGATAGAAAAGGAAGATACCGAAGATGACAAGCTGAAAGAGGATCAACCTGAGGAACAAGGACATTTTGATGATGAAAACAAGCCAGATGACCGGTGGCAAGAACAGGAGAAACCAGGAGAAGAGAGTGAGAATGAAGGAAACTCTGATGATGGTGTGAAGGAGAATGAAGAGGGTGGGAATAAAGAAAGTAATGAAGAAGATAGTAGAGGCAGTAATAATGAGAATAATGAAAACAGTGAAAATAGGAGTGATGGCGAAGAGAAGGACGTGAAAGGAAGTGAAGAGAATGAGAATGCAGTTGAGGGTGATGATGTGAAAGAAAATGCTGCTAGTGAAGGGAAATTAGAGGAGAACGAGAGCAAAGACGACAAAACTGAAGAGACAATGGAGAATGTGTTCACGGAGAACAAGAGTGAAGATACGACAGAACAGAACGAGAGCACTGAGAACAAAGGTGAAGAAACTACGGGACAGAATGAGAGTGCAGAGAACAAAAGTGAAGAGACTACGGGACAGAACGAGAGCATGCAGAATAAGAGTGAAGAAACAACTGGACAGGGCGAGAGTAAGAGAGGAGAAACAACAGGACAGAATGAGAGCACTGAGAATAAGAGTGAAGAAACAACGGGACAGAATGAGAGCACCGAGAATAAGAGTGAAGAAACTACGGGACAGAATGAGAGCACTGAGAATAAGAGTGAAGAAACAACAGGACAGGGTGAGAATAATAGTGAAGGAACAACGGGACATAATGAGAACACCGAGAATAAGAGTGAAGAAAGTACAGGACAGAATGAGAGCACTGAGAACAAAGGGGAAGAAACAACGGGAGAGAGTGAGAAGACTGAGAACAAAAGTGAAGATACAACAGGACAGACTGAGAGCACCGAGAACAAAAGTCAGGAAACAACGGGAGATAGTGAGAACAAAGAGACAAGTGAAGAAACATCAGGAAAGAATGAGAACTCGGAGAACAAAAGTGAGAAAGCAACAGGAGATAATGACAGCAAAGAGAACAAAACTGAAGAAAGAGCAGGAGACAATGAGCACAAAAGCGAAGAAACACCTAGTGTAAATGAGAACAAAGAGAACAAAAGTGAAGAATTGAAGGAAGAGGGTGAGAAAAAGGATTATGGAAATGAAAACTCGCAACAGAACCTAACTACAAATCAGGAAGTTACAGAAGAGAAGAATGAAGGCAAGGAAGAGAGCAATGTGAAGGATGGAGAAGGTAATAGAGGGCAGGAGGAAGTCAACAACGATGAGAAACAGAAAGATGGTTCAACAGATTCATCAGAGGGTGAGACACAAACCAGAACCAATGAAACTACTGATGGCACAAGGGAAGGCGACGGTGTGGCAGAAAATGTCAATGGCAACATAGTTCAGAATCCTCAAAATGGAGCAGAAGTAGAGAACGTTAGTTTGGCTCATGCCAACGGGGAGGAGAAGCCAAATGGGAACGTGGACATGGAAAAAGAGGTTTCAAATGAATCTCCTAATTCCACTGAATCTGGTGCAGCGGAGGGGCAAAAGGTTGAATCCAACACCTCTAGAGGAGAGGAAAACAATTCTGAAGCTTCAAGTGTAAATGAGAATGGCTCAGCAGAGCCACAGAAGTCTGATTCTGGAGTTGATGGTAAAACAACTTCATATAATGACAGCAATGGCAGTGATGCAGGCGAAAATAAATTGGAAAACTCTTCCGATTCAACTTCTACACTTCCTCAGGAAGAGAAAGAGGCTCGTACGAACTTGGATACCCTTCCACAAGGAGTTGAAACCAACAACAACGAGGCGACTGCCAAGTGATGTTTGTTATGGAATATTTGTAGTTGAAAAGAGTTCTTTTGCTTTAGATTCTTTCTGCTCTTTCCTTTTTTATATATATTGTAAAAGCAATTGTTGTAGTATTTTTATCATTGCTTGCTGCTGAGACTCATCAAGCAGCATGCTGTATTGATGTCCACCGTCAGTGTCAAACTTGAAACTTTTTTGCTCATTACTTGTCATCCAAATGTTTCGTGAATATAACAATTGACAATGTTCTACATATGTATTTAGTCTATTTTTATTTAGTGCTTATAGCCAATAATATTTTCCTTTTAGTTCAAAATGCCCAAACCATTTCCACAAATGTATACTGCCCTGTGCTACAGCTTTTTCTCTATAAAATTGTCTATATCCCCTTTGATTCAAAATAAATGACATTTTGAAAGTCGTATTTTGTTGCAATATGAATGCAATTCGTAGTTCAAAATCTGTTTCCATAATGTAACTGATAACTCTATATTATACTATGTAACTTTTTTTACTTCATGCATGTATATTTTTATGATCATATCTTTTATGTGGCTAGATGTCTGAATATTGTTTTCAATTGCTCTACTATGAAGTTACAATATTTCCAAGTTTCTGGCCACAAATTTCTCAGAATCATGCCTATTGTACGAGTAATTACTGTAAAGTATTAAAGCTCAGATAACTGATACACAGAGACAGCCAACGGGCCAAGAAATACATATCTTTCCTTCTCTGCGTGTTCATTTAGCAAAGATCAACAAGTAGTGTAATCTGAATATAGCAATTCATTTATTCCTCAGTTTCAGTTTAGCTCTTAAGGGATCAAATATGGAACGGAAAAACAGAAAAACTGCAAGATGAAAACATCCAAACTGCATTCCCAAGTTCTGGTTCCAGAAACTGTCAATTGTGAACACAACACACTGTACGGAATTCTAGGACATCCAAACAGTACAAGTTTAAATGTGTAGAAGAAACAGAGTAAAACCACCAATTATTCCAAGGGCATTCTCATTGGATGTGGCCTAGAAGATTCAATGGTGCTTTACCTCAAATAGACCATCTGGACCTGCATTGGCCAATATCCAAGTTATTATAATTTAATCACTTACACATGTTAGAAAGCAAATTTCATTCAAGATCTAATACATGGATTTTAAGATTAATGTTTACATCAACATTCAAGGATTTATGCACATAAACCACTAATCTCTTAGTTAAGATAATATGTATACATAATACAAGTGTTGTGGGTAGGTTCTGCTCAGGGATGTCTCCACAAATCTACTTTCTATTATGTGCCGTTTGCCTCTTTACATACTCCGAAGAATAATCATCTCAGATCCTTTCAGACACATCAAACTTACATATTAGCTCTACGTTGAGTTTTAAATTATGCAAAAGGTGCAATAGGCAGTAATGATTACAGTAAACGACTTTTTTAGCTTAAACTAACAAAAATGACACCAGTTTATCAGATCATGGCTATTTGAAAAAATTAAACAAATTATAGTGATAAAATGATATATTGCTAGGGAAAAAGTGTGTTAGAGACTTACAATATACCCACTAGAGAGTATATTACAGGATTCTGTCTTAACAGCTAGCAAGTAGATTAAACAATATTCCTTAGAATTCTACAAATTTACTTTAAGGAACAGCGGAACTCATAGACTGGGTAAAAGTGCACATTCAGAGACATAATTTCATGAATTCAACATCTCCAATCCATGGCCGGTACAGCCGATTAAGTAGAAATTCTACTGAATTCTGAGTGAACGAACTTAGGAAAGTATTTATTCAGCCATATTAATATGCAACATGAACATCTTTGTCAGAGTTGCATGTGCTTCAAATTTGAAAAAAGAATTGAGCCTTTAATGACAGATGAAAATTCTAGCAGAAATTAAAACGAGGTCATAAAATTCTCATCAACGCGTAGTCATTACAAAAAAGCTGATATAACCGACCGCCAATATATTCAGGCCTTCATCTTTTTTAAAATTATTCCAAAAGCTTTTAATCAAAACTGAAATGTAGTCCCCAATGTTATTACCAGAGAGGAAAAATGGCAAGCTACATTCACATTAATTATGCAAACAATTAAAATATTAATGTTCAACAGTAATAGCACTAGGATTGTAGGTATTTTAATTTTATCTTTTTCTTGTTCAAGGGGTAACTTATTTGTATATATATGTGGGTTCCTTACTCTGGAATAATATACTGAAATACCTTTTACCCAAAACTACATACATACAACAGTTGGCGCACACAAAAACCAAACAGAATAAACAAGCATTACAAAATTTATCACAAAAACAAATCATACAAAGAAGGGGGAACGTACCCCAAGGAAACTCCTTATTGCGGATATGTAAATATGGATATGCCTGCGACAAAAAGTTATATTATATCAGAAGCAATGACAATTCTCTTCAAGATTCAGAATATTGCCATTTCCATAAAAATACAAAAAAGAAGATCTTTATATGTAATTGAGAGACATCTAAACAAAATTCTTACAGGTGGCTCATCGTAGTGTGGATGGCCCTTGGAGAGGTTAAAGATAGCGAGAGTGGTACAAGCCACTATTCCCACATATGTTATCTTCTCCCACTTCGAAGCCTCAGCTATACATAAACACGAGGAATCAAAAAAATTAAAACATAAGTTCAAATCCAATCAATTTTGACGACGGTTTTTAATCAAAACATCACAGTTAAATCCCAAAATTAAAACAAGCGATACCTCAAAGTGAACACAATCCACACATCAAATGTCATTGAATCCCTAAATTCATCTCCCCCAAGAATAAATTAAAGCCCTAGATTCCATATACACAATCTAGATCTAAATAAACACGAGCACGAAAAAATGAAAAGGTAATCATTAGGTTAGGTGTTACCAGCTTCTTCTTGAGGGGATGAAGAAGAGGAGAAAGAGCGCTTGGAAGCTGGTGAGACGCGTGGGGTGGATGCGCCGCCGCGTAGGGCGGAGCGGAGGCCAGATCTCACTATCGCCGTCGCCATTTTGTGTGCGTATGTGTTTTCCCTTTGTGTTCCTGTGCTGTGAATTTGGGCGATTCAATACCACTATAATTAGTTAATTACTCCCAGCAGATGCGAAAGTTAAAACACGCTTTCGCGTTGAAACCGAAACTCGTGGGAGTGCCGTCACGATTGCTAGAAAAGCGTTAACTTAGTTAAACTGTGGAGAAAGGGTGCAAATCCCCCCTTAATGTTTATCTTTAGGGGCAAATTCACCCATAAACTTTTTTTTGATGTAAATAAGCCTCCAAAAACATTTTTTAAGGCAAATAAGCCCACCAACTAACTGGAACAAACGTCGTTCACAGCAGGTTACTTTTCAACATTTTATTTTTCATTTTTTATAAGTTTCACGATCAAACCAAATCAAATCAAATCAATTCATCTTAATTTCGCGTATGGCTTGAATGCTTGATAACTAAAAATCCTACCAATTTCTCATGATGATTCATTGGCAAGAAATGGGAAGGAAGATCAGGTACTCTCTCTCTCACACACACTCACACTTGCTATCATTCTCATCTTCATATTTGAGGGCAATAGCTGTAGATTGAGTTGGTTTAATTAGATGTACGCTGATGAAGAAGATTAGAGGTTAATGGCGGCACACATGCTGTACGAAAACAAATCGACAATGATTGTGCGGATTTCCGGGAAGAACAAACAATGCGGTGAAGAAATATACTGCTTAATGCTGAAGGAACATGGGCAAATTCCTTCTCAAAAGGGTAGACGACGTTGATCTTCACATCCCCCGCCGCCGCAGCCGCCGCCGCCAAAACCCAAATTAAATGTCGATTCATTCTTTCGGCAAACCGCATTCTCCGGTGGTGTAATTTTCTATTTTGCTGCCACTTGTTGGGCACCTCAAACCTATCTGGGTTTCATTCCAGTTTTCTTCAATTTTATTTTTCACATCATCACAATCATTTTCTTAAAAAATATATGTTTTATTTTTACCTATCATTTATCGAGTTGTTTTTATTTTTTGGATGTCTATGACTGATGATATAAGATATGCACTATTAAAAGGACTCTGAATCTTACTGGGAAAATTGGAAGGATTTTGTAGGATTCTTGGGCTTCAAATGCTGGAGGAGAATGAATTGATTTTGGGTTGCTCGTGGGTCCCACAGAAAAAGTCAACAAAATAAAAGAAAATGAACTGTCGTGAGGGACGTTTGTTCAGTTAGTTGGTGGGCTTATTTGCTACCAAAAGACGTTTTTGGGGGCTTATTTGCATCAAAAAAAAGTTCAGGGGTGAATTTGCCTCTAAAGATAAACATTAAGGGGGGATTTGCACATTTTCCCTAAATTGTAAAATGTGAATATCTCGTTCACCTCCCCTACCCAATATTTAGATACTTTTGGCTAAACCCTCCCACAATTATCAGAAACAATAAAGACAGAATAAATAAAAGAACAATAATCTCACTGCCTAGACTCCTTAACTATTGTCAGGAGCTCACCTTACCCACTCTCACTATTTAGGCCAATTAACCCTTTTGTCTATTAAAAGTGTCCTTAAATGCCTTTTTGTTCACATCATTAGGTACTTTGTTAATTTTTAGTGAGTTAGAGCATCTCCAGCAGTTGACGTTATTTTACAGTTTCATCTATACTATTTTACAGTTTCATCTGCATTTCATCTCCAGAAGTCTACACCAAATTCTGCACTAAAAGAGAATATTCTTAGAATATGCTTATTTCTTTATTTCTTTTATTTGTTAAACATATCATATACGTATGCAATTTAATTTAAAATTATAGTAAAAGCAAAAAATGAGAAATAATATTTTATTAAAAATATTACAAAAAAAAGTACAATTCATAATAATATTGCAAAAAAAAAATTCATAAAACAATACAATATTTTAATCTCCTGAATTAGAATATTCATTCCACAAATGATCAATCAATTCATTTCGAAGATAAAAATGTGCTTCCGAATCCTTGATTTTTCTATATCGAGCATAGAAAATTTTGAAATTGTGCATCTTTATTGTCAACAAGCTCGATGTCTTGATGTGCCTCAACAATTGGTTCTTCAATTGGAGCATGAAGATCTCGTTCGTCCTCGATTATCATGTTATGCATTATTATGCACACAATCATGATATCTTGCAAATCATTTTTGCACCATAAACGTGCTGGATTTTTCACAATTGCAAATCGACTTTGAAGAACTCAAAATGCACATTCGACATCCTTTTATGTTCTGCAATTAGAGCTTGCAAACGAGACATTGATGCAACATAGCAATTATTCCAATGGATTCAATTTCAACCATGTGTGGGCAATAATGAAGCAATACGTGCAAATGGAAACAAGCAAGAACCCTATACTTCCTGAAGAATATGTTCTGGAGTCTCCTAATCGATTTATCATTGTCTTCGTTATCTGCAGATGAAGACAACATTTTAAGCTCTCCATCTCAACGACCAGAGGGGGTTAGAAAGAGCAAAATAAAAAAAAATGAAGAATCATCTAATTTTTTTTTAGCTGATTAAATAGGAAAATGGGAGCTTAAAAATCTTATTTTTAGCAAATCAAGCAAAAAAAGATAGGGCTGTTGAATTGCTAAGGGAAAGCAATGAGACACAAAAAAGAATAGCCGACACTAATTAAAAGCTAAGAAAAGACCAAATTATAATGCTCAACTTGGATACCATCGAAGATCCAAGCAGTTGTGAATATTTCCGACGAGAGAAAGAAATAATTTTGCAAAATCAAATAGTAAGACAAGCCAACTCAAGTAATTTTACTTTGTTTGGAAATTTTTCCAATCTTGGTAGAGATGGGGATGATCTCTCAAATTATTAGGAAAAAAATTGTATGTTGTAATTTGTATTTTTTCTATTTGAGTAATGTAAAATATTTTTTGAGTAATGAAAAAATTATCTATTTGAGTAATGTAAAATGTACTTTGTATTTTTTCTATTTGAGTAAATATAATGTAGCTAGTATTTTTGGTACAAGATTAAAATATAAATATTGTATTTAAAAATAATTAAAACACAAAAAAATAAAAAAATTATGGAGCTAGTGCTGGCTAGCCCTCCAGCGCCGGCTAGCCCTTTGATAAACTCATGATTTTCATGTCTTTTGAGGGTCATTTAGATGGTAGTTGATGAGCATTACCTGCATTAGTTGAGAAATTGTGCATAATTTTTCATATTTTGTGCAGTGTCACATGTTTGCTCATCTTGAAGGGATTTGATGCCATTTATTCTATGAGATTTAATTGAGCTTGAAAAGTATCTAAAAAGATAGAGAATTGAGTGAGGAGCGCACTGCAACTTGAATCGGGTCAATCGGACAAGAAACGAGTGAGAACCGAGAAAAACGGCGAAACGTGTCGGGAGGCTGACGAATTGCACGAACCGTGCATTGCTGCAACAATTTTGAAAATCCTCGGTATCGATTGCACGGCCCGTGCTACCTGCATCATGGCTCGTGCTATTTTTCGACGATATTTTCCTTATTTTTTTGGGCTTGGTTTTCTTCCATTCTCAGTCTTAGACTTCCCCAACTATTTAAGGATGGATTTTAGGCGAAAATTACACAACTTTCACAATGTAGAACATAGTAGAAAATCCTCAAGAACGCAGAGAGACGAAAGAGAGAAGACGGAGATTGAGTATTCAAGACTTTGGCATAAGTTTTTGTTTATGATTTCTTTTGTCGGGACTATCATGCTAGCTACCATTGTTTATTTTATTTCTATGGATTTGAAATACACTATGAGTAGCTAATTTATTAGAGATTTTAGGGTTTTATTTGAATATGGATTTTTATGTTTTTTTATTAATATGATTGTTCATTTACTTTATTTGCTTACGCTTCCTTGAATTAATTGTCTTGTGAATTTGTTTGGCCATCAAATGCACATGTGTAGTTAATTGGTTATCACTCGAGAGAGGTTAATTAGTTGACGGATTATGAATGCATAACACGAGCTTGCTAGATCGAGAGATTGGTAGGTTACTGTGAGGAGAATAAATCTGAGGTTTGTCTAGAGTTAGATAATAATACGAGATCGAGAGATAAGAATTAGAATCTAATCTACGTCTAGAACTTACTCGAGAAAGAGGGTCTAGATAATTTAGTAATTCTCCTGCAAATTTAGGAATTAAATTTGGTTTAATCTGTTAATTGAATTCATAGGATCCATAGATGTATAATTCCCTATAATCCACTTTCTCTCTGAAGTTTCACCGTTCTTGTTATATTTATTTTATTTATTTCATTTCAATTTAGTTTAATTAAAATTCAAAATCTTTAATTCGGTCCTCTAGATAAAGTAGAACAATTTGACTAATTACTTAGTCGGGTTACATAGCCAGTATCTGTGGATACGACCTTGCTCATCATAATTTTGCTATATTTACCTCGTACACTTGCGAGTAGTAATTTTAGTGATATAAAATATTGAACACCCTTCAAAATTTGATGCTCAGTGCCGGCTAGAGTGTTTTGCCAAGATGGCAGTCCAGCGTCCGCTGAAGTCTTGACCGGCGCTGTGAGTCAGCCCAGCGACCGCTGGAGTCCCAGCCGGTGCTGAAAGTGTTTTACCGTTGAGGAGAGAAGGACGATATTGTTACCGTCCCTCTCTCCTCTTCCTTATTTTTCCGTCCAAGATGCCGTAGCCGTTGGAGGAGAAATGATGGTATTTTACAGTTTTTCACTAATTTACAGCACTGCTGGAGATACTCTAAGAGTTCTTTTTTCCACCAATTCTCGTGGTGGGTAAAAATTCACAAAATAAAATAAAATTGGTCACTTATACTATAATTTTGACTAGTATAACATCTCCTCGAAAGATTTTCCTAGGTCCATAATGTTCAAAGAATTTCACCAACGATACACTTGCAAAGTTTTGTTTCCGTTTTGCAATTCAAAGAAGAAGATGAATTTTGTGAATTTTTACTTACCGTGAAAATTATTGGAAGAAATGAACTCTAACTTACTAGTTCCCATAAATAAGAAGTAAATTAATAGTTTTTTATGTTGTGTACAAAAAATGTGAAATTAGGACCACTTTTAATTAGATCATGAGATCATCCACTCCAAATTGTGTCCCGTCTGAGTGTCAATCTTAAAATTACCTAATTTTAATAATATTTTTCATACAAATAAAATTCATTATATTATAACTAATCATAGGATTTTATAATAGCTAATATATTTGGTTGTTCCACCTCAGGCAAAAGTTGCATCTTTTGATTGTTTTCTCTTGAAATTTTGCAAAATCCAAATTAAGTGTACTTTTTGGACAGATTCATCTGGATTTTTTTATATATCAATCAATGTGGTATGAATGTATGATTACTTACATAAAATGTAAATTGCTATTATGACATCGTTTTTCTTTAATCATGATTTTTCATAAGCATGGCTGAAAACAAGTTTTTAAATACAATTTTATTATATTTATTTTAGCAATTTTTTTTTAATCATGATTTTCATAGGAATGACCGAAAATAAAATTTTAAAAAATACAAGTTACTTAAATCATGCATGATTTTGAAACAACATCAGAGGAATTACCGAAAATAAGTTTTTGAATGCACAATAAGAGGTTTGAAAGATAATTTTGAATTAGATTTGTATGATCACTACTTATTCTAATATTTTTAAAGGTGATGGAATCACATTAAGATTGGCTAAACATAGTCTCGGACGTTCCTAAGGGCTCAAAACCATTTTTATGTATTTAATTTTAGCATATATTTTTTTAAATCTTGATTTTTCATTACAAATTAACCTCACATTAATGAAGCATTGTCATAGTAAGCATTCTATTTGAAATTATGACAATTTAGAAGATAATTTAATAAAATTGACTTTTTTATTATCAATTGGATTTTATATATCTTCTAATCCACTACAAATAAACTAATGATATCATTAATATAAAATCGGATTGTTTTATAATCAATTGGATTTTATATATCTTCTAATCCACTACAAATAAACTTGCACTATAAACTAATAATAACATTAATATTTAGCAATTAACAAAATTGGACTGGAATATTCATGTCTCATGTTCTAAATGCTTATGGGTTCTGGATCATTTACTGTACTGTGCAGGGGCATAGCAGTGGATCCAAATCCATGAGTCAGCGTTGTGGAAAGACTACATAATCAAAGATTCAAAGTTATAAGAAAAACTATCCTAAAAAAATTCAGGAAACCTGAATTGGCAAAAAAGGAGATGGTCACTTAAATTCCATGAGATGCACCCAGTCCATGTAGCCTACAAAAAAAAATACAGAACACCAATAAATGATCACTTCGATTCCATGAGATGCACCCAGTCCATGTAGCCTAGAAAAAAACATACATAACACAAACAAAAACACTAAAATCAATAATATTAGATAATACCTCATTGGGACCAACTAAAAACACATAAATATTTAGTATTGTGAACTACAATGATCAAACCAATAATATAATAGAAACAATTCAATTTCTGATTTATTATCCATGCTACAATGATCAAACCAATAATATAATAGAAACAATTCAATTTCTGATTTATTATCCATGCTCAAAAGAATTCAAGCTACAATAGGATATGAGCTGAAAAGAGTTAACCATGTACGATACATTTACAAATGACCATAATGGAAAGGGTTGAGTTAAAAGAAGTGAATCGAGTATGTAATATTTTTACATTGAATCATATAATGTGGCAAAGAAGAAAAACCGAATAACAATTAAATCTTAATCCTAACATCTTCTAATCTTGAGATTAAAAGGAGAGTCATGGTGATTACTATTACACAGGAGCGATGTTTACCTAGTGCGCACCACGGTAACAGCTGCAGGTTAACATCGACATCCAAAAAAATAGTGTCAACTAGGATTGTGTAATAATCAATTATAGAAAAAATACAAAAAAAATATTACAAAATTCAAGATCCTAGCAGGATCTTGATAATTGGTACCAAAGCCTTACAATTCTAGAGAGATGGTTCACAGATATGCAAGAAGCACAAAAAGAAATAGAACACGTTCTACATGATGAAGCTCTCAAAAGAGAAGCATCGGGGCTCAAACTTTAGGAGCAAATTAATGGGATTTCTATTGAAATAAATGATAAATTTGATCACCTTTTAAATATTTTAGCTACTATTCAATTAAAGTTGATAAACAATGATAATCATAAATCAAATTATGAGGATTAATCTGTCATTGGAGACCCAAAATCTGCATAGGCCCACAAAGGCAGTTTTTCTATGAATTACAAAGGCTCTAGGAACAGGTTATCTTCTGATCTAGGGGATGAAATCCATACTTTAGGGAACAAAATGAAAAAATGCACTAAATTATGCACAGCCGGTGAGATTACTATCTCAGTAACCTTTTCTCTTAGGTCATTTTCTTCATGTAGAGTTAATTAGGTACACACACATAAACTTTTATGGTGACAATTCCAGTATGCATTTAACAACTTACCTCCGTACAAAATTAGGGAATTTGCGATTCCAAATCTCCCCTCACTTCAAACTTTGATTTTCCATATACATATCGTCTGCACAAATAAACAAATAAAATGTCAATGCATACAGGTTAGAAAAACAAATTAAAATGAAATAATACTCACATCATCGACGCTCAAGTAATTAATAAAGTGAAAAATTGAAGAAAAGATGTTATGGAAAGAAGGATGAGGCAAACATAAACATCCATTTTGAAGAGAGTGAGCGACCCTGGAGTTGAGAGGGAAGGGTTGGGGAGGATTTGAGCACTACATGAGGTGTGGAGTTGAGAGGGGAGGGTTTGAGCGCGAGTTCAAGAGGAAGGATTGGGGAGGGTTTGAGCTCATAACTATTTAATGAAAGCTCAATCCAAACCTAAAATATAAAATCCCAATAAAAGCCCAGCACACTTCAATATCTCTCGTTTTTTTCCTTATTCTTATTTTTTGGATTGTAGCCAACACATTTCAATCTCTCCCGTCTTCTTCGTTATTCTTCCTTGTAGTTGCTAAAACCCACATGCTCTTTAAAAATTAAATTGCGAAACAATGGAAGGTGGAACAACCTCAACATCTGATGTTTGCTCATCATCTCAAAATGTTACAGAGCCGCAAAAACACCCAATCTCGAAGAGGCTGAACACAATTACATCGTAGGATGGGTTTAAGGGCATGTTGGGGAGTGTTTCAAGCACCATAACACTAAACCATATATGTCATAGTAATCTTGGCAAACACTTTGTGGATCAGCTGCTCGACAAAAATTTACTATTTCAGATTCATTGCTCACATGAAACAATTATATAACTTAGTATGTTCCAATCGAAAAAAGTAGTAACTGAAATTGAATTTCATTTATTTTGTAAAAACTTGTGAAACTCATCTTTATCCTCAATCATTCATAAAATGATGTCAACTCTTTTTAAATGTCAAGTTACCGTTCAAGATGCCGAAATGAGCTAGAGTATTTTGATATAGATTCTGTAGTATATTCAAATATAAATCAAATTATATATATTTATCCGGTAAGTAGTATCAATGGTTATAGATCCGGTAGTCTAATCAAATACAAATCAAATTATATGTATTTATCCGGTAAGTAGTATCGACAGACAATGCAAATATTCCATGTTTTATTTTATTAAAAACTAATCTAAAAGTAACACAGTAATTTAAATGAAAAATTGGTGAGCAAGGTCACATTGATAGAGATTAAATTCTAACACAACTAAGTATATAATTATCCCATTGTACTTTATTTTGAAAATCAATAAAAGATTTGAGTTCTAATATATATAATTAGGAAGATTATTATTGTGCAAGAACCTACATGCCACGAACTTATATAGTTTCCAAATTCATATATATTATCTTGAAGAATGTCGAGTAATATTGTATACTCATGTTAAATTAATTAAATATTTTCGTATTTGTTTATCAATTTTTCTTAAATATTTTTCTACTTTGTTTCCTCTCAATAAAGAAACAATATATATTTCAATTGTATTCCTATAAATGTTCTTCCACAAACACGATAATCATAGGAAATGATAATTTTAACATAATATAATATAGTGATTAATTTTAACATAATATAATCTAGTGATTAATATATCGTTATATGATTTTAGAACTTTAATGATGTATTTTAACATGGAACTAAAAACACTTCATTCTAATTAAGATTTGGGTTGTTTATTAAACAACATTTTAACACATATTATATTTATATATAATCTATTTTATATATACCTGCTTCAAAATATATATTATCATAAACGCAAAAATACTAGTTCCATTTAAAAATAGAGTTTTGTGACCATATTTTGATAACAAGACTAAGTTTGACATTTTTTAATATTTTTTTTGAAAATGACATAGAAGTATAGAACCGAATGGCGGGAGGCCTAGAGCTTCGTGTCTCAGTAGGCCAGCGGGTCTTAAGTTAATTGTGTTAACGCATTTACAAAGTTTTTCTCATATTTCTAATTTTGTATGCTTTTAAAAAATAACAAATTGTACAGATGGATGAAGACACTATGATGCAAGGGATCTTTGTTCAAATTTGTGTAAAAATAAAATGAAGAGAAAATGGGATGGAATATGTTTTGATTATTCTCCTAGGGATTACTTGCCATTGAAATTGAAGGATGATGAATCTGACACTCTAATCTAGCGTCCTTACGACATTACGATTGAATGACATATTGAAGCACTTAGAAAGAAAGACATTCATCCCTAATGACATACCAAATACCCTATCATAAGTTTGCAAAACTGAAAACATGTATATGTTCATGAAGAATTTATGAAGTTGGTTAAGGAATTGATAGACTTTGTATTTGATCTGCACGCTAAACAGAGATCATTCTGAGAATTAGATTTAGCCAACTTATGTATGAAAGACAAAGTGTTAAAAATTGAAGAGTGAGGTTTATGATCAAACCAGATCATTGAGAGAATTAGATTTGGCAAACTTATATATGAAAGACAAAGAGTTAAAAATTGAGAAGTGAGGTTTATGATCAAACCTGATAAAAATTGTGCATCGGCTGCTAGATATTTTGGCCTAGTTCAGAGTGTATTATTACAAATCTTTAGTCTCGGTCAGCCAACCGACCAAGCCTATTCCTATTCCAGTTTCCTTCTAAATCTTAATGATCTTCTGATGATAATTTCTGCCAATTATTGGTATGTCATTAACTTCTACTGTTTTATTTCCCTTTATTTTTGCATTTTATATAAGTGTGTGTGTGTGTACATAATCGTCAAATCAATACCCGTAAAAATTCAGATTATACATTGATATCGATATATATTATATGAGTACCATAATTACTTATATACATAAAAATATTAATCAATTAGTCATTAATTTGATTGACTAACAATTGTTTAATATAAATAAGTTATATTATAAGATTATGTTCCAATATTCCACATATTATCTACTCTTCATAATATGATTGATTTGTGTGTGATTAATTTTCTATAAATAAATTAATTAAACAAGTGCAAAATCATACGATTGATTTATAGACTAAATCCTATGATTCATAAGCATGTTCTGTACATATTATTTTGTATTCTAACGATATTATAAATATAAAATGTAGAAAATTTGGCTACATAATTATCTCATCAGAAAAAATGTAAAATATATCTCACTATATATTTTTCTTTATTGAAGATCCTATAAGAAAAAAGTATCAACATAGCTTCTTCACTCTTCAATGATGATACTTCGATTTCGATAAAAATGGTTGGATCCTGACAAAAGTAAATAATCTGCATTGATCATTTCGAGTGGGATTTTTTTTTTGTGTAGTTTGTGCATAGAATTCATGTATAGAGCAAAAAAATCAATGGTTAATTGAAATTACTTCATCACTCTTTTTTTTCCTTGTGTATGTAAAATTTAAATTATTTGTTTATTTATATAGGTTATTGATTTTAATTATCTTATGCATTTTCATAGACATATATCTTATGTATTTTATTTTTATAGTGTAGTTTTAAAATCACGAAAATAAAAATCTCACTTTGTAGAAGGAAGAAATATGACAAAAAACTACTGTGACAAAGGAGAAGACGTAGAACATAAGATTTTTTTTAGACATTGAATAAAACATCTAGAAGATACCGATATATTTTATTTGAAATTTATAATTTTGTTTAAATTTATCTTTGTAATTTGTTATTCGAGATTCATCAATTTGGTCCAAAATAATCATTTTGGATTGGAAAATTATTTTATTGGAGCTCCTATATTTTATTTTTATTAGTTAGTCGGTTCAAAATTATTTCAACTGTAAATGTAAAAATGATCATAGTTTTAATTATTTTGATATAATATTATAATCCCTTGCCTTTTTTTCCTAATGTTAATATTAACCTGCATTTATGGTTGGCAATTTTAATTATCTAAAAATATGATGCTTAAATGTATGCATTCTTATGTATTTATTTTATTAATTACTAATATTTAATATTTAAGATTTGAAAATCTATATGTATGTTTGTTAAATTTTTATTTTCCTATGATGTAGATAATGTATTTTTGCACAATATTCTACCACAAATGTATATATTTGATTTGATATCGTTAACTATAGAAATATATTTTATTATATACAATAGATTAGATTTCATTACATAAATAAATTGTTGATTGAATTGATTTATGATGATAATTAAGTCTTTTAATGTAGTTTGTTAGGGAATATGTAGTGGAAGAAAGTTTCAGCAAATAAATGAGTTCCATTATTGTTTATATTTATATTATAGTCCTAATTTTCTTTGTTAAGTTTAGGTTGCCCTTTTAAAATGTTGTTTAGTTTGTTTATTTAAATTTTTTTGTACATCTAACTAATTTATATAATTACAATATGCAACATTAATATTTTAAAATAATCTACTAATTAATTTTAAATTTAATTGGGTGGCTTCCACAATGAAAATCGTGTTTCTTTATTTCCAAAAGAATTTGATGATTAATATATCTATCTTTTTTTGAAGAATATATATCAGATTTTTTTTATAAAAAAAAAAGTAAAAATACATTTTTTTTACTTGGGAAAAAGAGGGAACAATACGTTTTGAATACAAGACGTCTCATTTTTACACATGTATTCCCATCTGAGATGTCTCTGGTCTTTACCCAAAATGTCTCCTTTTTACATATAGGTCTTCATCGTCTGAGTGTTCCCGAAATTTTCACTCGAGAGTCTTCTTTTTACACTTGACTTAAGTGTCCACACAGTCCAATTAAAAATTAATTTAAATATGTTTATTATACTTATTTCATAATTTTAATTTCAAATAAAATGATAATTATACATATTTTATATGTGCATCGCACGGTGAGTCATTCTAGTTATTTCTATTATACTACACTTTTTATATATTATAATACACTATTACTATATATGTCTATATTGTATGTTTGTATTAATTTTATGTTACAATCATTTATATATTTGCGTTTTATGATCTTTTATTATATTTTCATGCCTAAAAAATTTAAAAAATAAGGCGATGGAATGGTGATGAATTTATGTGCGCCGCCAAAAAATAATTTAAAAAAAGGCGACGGAACATTCCATCATCAGCAAAAACTGGCAACAAAATTGTCCCCGCTATCATTTCCATCGCCTTGAAAGGTGACGAAGTTAACGACGGAAAATAACATCGTGAAAATTCAGTGACCGTTTCAGATGACATAAAATAGCGACGAAAAATTCTATCGCTTGGTCCGTCGCCCGAGGCCATGACGGAATTATTTCATCACCTGATCTTTTAGACACTGGAAACAGGAGAGGGGTGAATTTCGTCGCCCATCTAATTGGCAACGGAAATTCGGGCTTGGACGACGATTTTTTCCGTTGCCTGATCATCATTTTCTTGTAGCGTACTATTCATTTTCCTCATAACCATATTTCTAGCAACTTTTCATTCATGCAAGCCAAACGTACAAACCATAAAAGTATAGCGACCAATGCATGTGTTTTACCAAAAATAAATATTTGGCAGTTTAAGAATTAAAATAAAAAATCCATTTTAGCGTTGGGTGAGTGCACCATGATTCCAAGGTATATATTAATTTTTTGAAATAATTAATAAGGAACATGCTCGGAGAGTGCACTGCACGAGCTGTCGGTGATTCAATTTTAGGGTTCAATAATTCAATTTAACGGTTTAAAAAGTCATTTATTTCATCTTAATTATGATTTATTAATCTGAATTATGATTTATTATTCCTAATTACAGTTTATTAATTCCAATAGTAATTTATTAATCCCCATTATGAGTTTATTTATAAACAAAAAAGTTTTCCAAAATTCGTGGCTTATTAATTTTTATATTTCATTGTCGTAATATTTTATCTAAGGCAAAAACTTGGGTACGACAGTTGTACCGAACTGATTTGGTCGGATATAAATTTAAAATACATATTAGTGTTAGAAGAAATATTTTTTATTATCATAAGTGATACTTTTTTTCATTAAAAATTTGTAATAATGATTACACTACTATCACTGCGTTTTAATTTTTAACAATAAAATTTAATAAAATAAATGTGATACTTTTTAGCATTATAAGTGATACGTTTCAGTATTATAAAAGATATATTTTTCAGTCTCATACAAAATATTATGTACATGTGATACGAGACACATGTTTTTTCAAATATATATATTTTAGTAATTATATATTGTGTTGTTGTGTAATCGTTATTTCACATAGAATTACTTAATATTATAAATTTTTAAATATGATACCTTGGCAGAATAGTGAATTACTTAATATTACAAATATTTAAATATGATACCTCGGCAGAATAGTGGTTGGATTAAAACTTGAAAGGATTGCTTGTAACTCTTAAACATTAATGAATCACTAGCGAACTATTTTGAGATTTCACATCATCTTCGCCTTATTTATTTATCATTTTTTTCAATTTTTTCATTTTAATTTATTACGATTTAGTTTAATTTTAAATATTTATTTAGAGTTAATCCTTCACCAATTAAAATATAATAAATTTTGGAGAAAAAAAAAACAAACAAACTGATTTTGGCGCATGTGAAGATGTGACACGGATTGGCACCGGCTATTTTGAGGGAATCACTGTATCAATCTGAAAAGAAAAAAAAAATCAAAAAATTATCTGCTGATGAGAAAAATAAGGAGAAGAAAATCAAAATGAAAGGCTAATAGTGTTATTCTGTTTATCATCACATTCACAACTAATTTCTCTACGACGGAAATCAAAGCAATAGTCACCATCATCCACACCGTTAACGTTCCGATGAGAATCCTCCGGCAACCCAAGCAACTCCACCACATCTTCGGTGCTCCACCCCGCACCCAACAATCTCTCCGACATTGACCTCACGCGCCACCCCACGCTCACGGCATCGAGTGGTTGTTGTACTTGTGCATGTCCATCACATGTAATCGCAGCATCGCAGCCGTCGATCATCATCATCTCCTTCACATCCTCCTCCGTCCACCCTCCATCCCTCAGCCTCCAACACACCTCCTCCAAGCAACCCCCCAGCTCCCCACTCCACCACCCGCGCGTGGCCGCACGCGCAGCCAGCTCCGTCCAGAACTCTATCTCCCTCGCCTCCGTGGCCGCCCATGCAGGCGCGGGAAACATGTCGTTATTCAGCCTCGGTCGCCTCAGAGCCTCCTCGCCGCCGCCCATCCCGAACTCCACCCGCTGGAAGAACCCGGCGATGTCGAAGCTCCACACCCTCACGTCGCCGCCATGCACGTAGAGAACCGGGTTTCCGGCGACGCATGGTGTCGACGGAATGTAGAAGCTCCGGTAAATCGGCACGAGAACGGGAGCATTTTTCAAGAAGGCTTTCGCCAATGCCGCGGCGCGATCACTGTCGTCCGGCCTGTCACCCCACGAATCAATCCAGAAACGATTTTTGGAGACTTGTTTGCAAATTCCGAGGATGGGTAGATTGGTGAGAATCTCGAGCTGTTGTTGAGAGGAAGAGCGCCAGTTGGGGAAGCCGGGGCCGACGGGGAGGCCTTCTTGAAGGATGGAGCGGAGGTCAGGCGGGAACGTGAAATTGAAGGCGGACTCGGCGGCGGAGAACTCCGCCTCCGAGAGGCCGGCGTCGACCGGAATATTGGAGGAGTAGAGGTAATTGACTACATTCTTGGCGTAGGCGGCGTATGAGAAGCAGACTCTTAAAGGTTTGGGATTGGAGAGAGTCTTTTGGATTGACGTTGTCGATGGCTCTACCACCGCGACCGCCATTGAAATTGTGATTATGGTTAATTTTGTGTGTGTGTATATATATACATATATATACATGTATGTATATGTTTAGGGCGTGTTTGACGGAGAGGTCTAATAAATCGGAATTTTGTGAAGTGAAAAGGAAGTATTCTTCGCGGGAGGAAAATCGGGTTAGATTTGGACTTGAGTTTGGAGATGGAAAGGGACGTTTTGACTCTGTCTCTCGTGGCCGTTGGATTTGTTTTTGGAGCTGGATATTTTCTTTTTTCTTTTTTTTTTTTAGTTGGATTCGCAAATCATTTTTTTAGTTTTAAATTCATCCTAATCATTTTTTAAAAATACCTAATTGCCGAATAAAAATTCAAACTTCGCCTGAATTTGGGATTCTAATCAATTCTTTCAAACTTACTTCTTTATCTGTTTCTACATAAATGTCATTTCGGATAAATATACACAAATTAATTAAATTACCTAATACACTCTTGTGTGAATACAGATAAATATACATAAATTAATTAAATTACTTAATATACTCTTGTGTGAATACATTAAATGAGTTAAATATATATGTTTGGACGCATTAAATGATAGTAAATATGTGAAAAATGTGAAATTTTTATCTCGAATTTGTAGAATGACATTTTTTTTAAAACAAAATTAAAATGCTAGAATGACACTTACTCATAAACGGATAGAGTATTTTTTTTTTTAAATCAAAGGTACTACTTTAGTAACTTAATTTTCACCAGAAAAATAAATACATTACCAACTACTCAAAACTTCAGCTAAGATTGTATGTATGGTTCGCGCGATTTTGATCAAATTTACAGTCCATCAAAGTAAATAACTAATTGTTAAAATCATGGTAGATTAAAAGTTTTAAAATAATAATTAAGCTAAAATGATGAGTATTCAGACATGTTTGGATTATTATTTTTTGCTATTAAGCTTTTAAAAAATAATTGGAATATTTCAAACAGTAAATTCATTTTAATCAACCTAGTGAATTAATTATCATTAATTCCCAAATCGCAAATAATGCTGGTTTTTTAGGTGATTACAATATATATATATATATAGCAAATTCATATATATTAAATATATCTATATAACATTAAATGAATCCCACACATATTATGTGGAATTTTAAAATTCAGAACCTCAAATTTAACTGTACGTCTTTATTGTCCTTAAAGGAAGGCTTCGACCGCTTACGAATAAAGAGCAATCTTAATCTCATCAATTTTAAGACTAATTTAGCACTAACCATTTGCCCCACTATATAGGTTAAACCTAACTACTAAACTTAACCAGTTACGTTCATTTAGTCATTACGGGAAATTCAACATCAAATTTAAACACCATTGGAAATAGACTGCCCAAGTTGAGAAATTAAATAAAAATAAAAACACTTTAATTATACCTAAATGTGATAATTAACCCATGCCTAGTTTTTTTTAGTTATGGATTTACAGGTTCTAGCTACCCAGTTAAGGTCATAGAAAAAAAAAACAATCAATACGAAAGAATCTTTACACCTAAACATAAAATTTATTTCCTTCAAAAAAAAATATATTTCTGTTACTTTGTTTACAAATCTAAGGTATAGTATATTTCCACTATTCACATTGTGATTAACGTCCTCAACAATGATCATTAAAATATGCTTAATCCCAACTCATTTGGACCTTTGTGTTATAACAAAAAATAAATAAATAATATTAGCCATCAAATATTAATTTTTGTGGCATTTTTTTTAACAATTGAGTAATTGACAAACATGCTTTGGAACTAAGGAATGATGGTTGGTCCCAGAAAACGTTTTCAGGTTCCCTTAATTAATTTTTTAGTACAACAAAAATTTGATTTTTGAATGAAAGTTGTACGATCGGTTGCCGCCATGGTTATAATAATGGCAGTAATTTCGTCAAATATTTCTTCTTTGGCAAGCCGGCATCCATTACTTTAGTTTGTAGCATCGCCCCCACTTTTTAAATGGAATTAATGTACCATTAATATTAGAACTTGCAACTCCTTCTCCAAACACTCACTCAAACATTGAAGACGTTTCGAGTTTGATACTCACTGTCCATTTACATTCATTCACATATATATATAATACATATATGATTTCGTTTTTGAGAATCAACTTGTTTATTATAATTTTAATGTGCTTCTTTATATATTTTAATGCTATTTTTTTAACATTTTAAATATTTTTCTCATTGTATTTTAATACTAATTGTTTTAACATCAAAATACAATAAAAAACACTATAATTACGGTAAACAAGCTAATTATCTAGTTTCTTCTCGATTATATTCTTAAATTCATATATTCCACTTGCTTTCTAATAATTTGCACCCAACTCAAAAATATGTAGCTAGCAATGGAGTTAATATTATTCAATGGCTCAATAAAGCATTGGTTAATGTCATCTACCACGCGTTGGACTTCGATAAATCCCTAGTTGAGTAGCCTAATAAAGAGTAAGAAAAGTACTATAATGGGCTTATAATTATAGCGACCGCATAATCGTTTTATTATAATCTATAGTTAGTTTGGGTTGAGGGTTTTTTTTTTTTTTTTTGTCAAGGTAACCCGCAGTCTGGGTTGAATTTTTTACGTATAAACAATTGTAACAAGTTGTATTAAAGTTATGAAAAGGGTGATTTAGGGGAGCGGGCTGCAAACCATATACCATTTGCTTAAAGGGCAGTTTAGGGAAACCTTAGAGTAGCCACTCAAAGTGGGCTGTCGCGGACTTTTTTTAGAACAATTTAATTCATCGGGAAAAATTTAGTGTGAGATCGTCACGTATTAAATTTCATATAACATGTCAAGACTCATATTTAAGCACAAATAAATATTAATAAAATTTTTATTTAATATGAGTTTGAATTCAAATATTAACATGTAAAGCGGTCTCGCATAAGTTTTTGTAATCAATCAAACACAAAAGGATTGAAGTCTTTTGTGAAATAATTGACGTTAAGTTTTTAACATATTTGATTTAGAGAGATTCGGTGAAAAAGACTAACAATATACAATAAAACAATCCATATACAAATTAAGGGGAAAAGGCATCTAATTAGTAACTTCCAGGAGAATATCTAACTTCAATTATAAACACAAACAAATAAATAAAAAAGCATTTACAATGAAGAGGATGATAGATAGTAGTTTTAAACTTTGAGGTGAGTTCGCACATGGTTCGAGCTCTAAATGTCTAAAACTTTCAATAATTTTATAAAAGAAAATTCTAAACACATCCCTCATTTTACTCTTGATAGCCACTATTTTAAAAAATATAAAAATAAATATGATAAGTCATGTTTATCCTTTAGCCCCAAAACCTAAAATTCAATCTAAAGCCCCAAATGCTATAGTCTACATCCCTAAAATCACAAAATCATAGCCTCTTCAATTCCTTTTTTTTTTCTTTTTTTTTTATAATTAAAAGGGACTCCCGATTTGATGTGGCCAACCAAGAATCCAAGATGAATAAATGCTGGAAAGAATGTCCGAGACTACATCTTCAGGAAGAGTCCGACTTAATTAATTAAAGAACTGAGCTTTAGATCCACATCTCATTGTAATTGTAAATTCCATCTCCACAATCCAAGATCCCAAATTTGATTGCAATTGCAATTTCCACCTCACCTGCAGTTTGGAAACCTCTCACCTATTAATGTGAATTCATCATATTTCCAATATTCTCATAGGAGATTAGTGGGTTCCATTGATGAATCTCGCCAGAAAGTTAATTCAATAATAAATTCATTTTATATTTCCTTGCTCCCATCCAAAGTTGAGTTTTATTTAATTTAGTAGATCAAATTCCATAAGCCAACTTTTAGATGATGTTGATGAGCAACGTTTAACATTGTAAAAGAGAAGGGGCTACGGTGTAGACACTATGATACAGTTTTATGTTTTGAGAGCTAAGGGATAAAAAAAACTTATCATATTTATTTTTATATTTTTTAAAATAGTGGGGACTGCAAAGTGAAAAATCGGGGTTGTGTTTAAAATTTCTCTTTCATAAAACTTGTCAAGTCCACTTTATTTAGGAGTTTAAATTTATTTGATTTTGTTCCATTATAAACCCAATAGACTATTTGCAAGCTCAATCCATCAGTTTCGCCTTTTAAAATAAGCCCACAGTCCCATTCAATTTATCGTTTTGAAAAAAGCCCAATCTATTCAATTATCGTTTTCAAATAAGCACAATCCATTTTTCATTCATTGCATTCACATCAAATATCAATCAAGCAAACATTGGAATTTCCAGAATTCATAACGAAGCTGTGAAATTGGCACATATTCAATTGATTGTTTCCAGCAACAAACTCAATATAAATATTTCAATTGCAGGCATTATATGAGGTAGAAACCTTCAATTTTACACTTACAAACACATAAATCCATTCAAATTCCATCAGAGAGCTGCTAACACAAATTACACCACTAAGTTTAATGTCCACATCTCCTAACTGGTCTAGTAATGTACAGAAACAAAAAAACTACCTACATTAATCAGAAAGCTGCAAAATCTTCTAATACAACTGCTACACTCCCTTTGATCTTCCCCTGTTCTTTTGAAAACTCCCAACTACCAGAAGAATCACAGGATACCGAGACGAGTGAGTTGAGCATCATTAGATTTCGATTGCCCTAAAAAACCTCGTCTAGTGCCAGTGCCGGTGCCACGGTCGTTGAGCAACTCAACAACCCTTCTCATGGAAGGCCTGTTGGTAGGCAACTCAGCAGTGCATAACAGAGCCACATTCAAAACCTTGTCCACTTGTTCATCTTCAATTGTGGATGCTTCCATCCTAGAGTCTAATAGCTTATCCCAGCTGCTGCAACAATCTTTCTCTGTAGATAATGATGACGATGCAATAACCTCTGTTGCCCACTTCACAATGCTGGTGTTCTCATGGAGGGAGGCGTCGTTTGGCCTTCTGCCAGTTACTAACTCGAGCAACACTATCCCGAAGCTATAGACATCACTCTTCTCCGTGACTTTCATTGTGTACCCATACTCTGCAAGATGTTAAACCAGAGTGAGAATTGTAAAGCTAAAATAGCATCACCTGATCAAACAGAAACATATTGTTATATTATACGACGACTATAACACGAATAAAAGAAGTAGCATGTCATATTGTCGAATCACCTGGAGCAATGTAGCCATAAGAACCAACCACACGAGACATGACTCGATCATCCTTGTCTGCATCCTGCTTCAATATCTTGGCCAGCCCGAAATCAGCCACTTTCGGCCTCAACTCCTCATCCAACAGAATGTTATTAGACTTAAAATCCCTGTGCAGAATCGGAGGCACACAATCATGGTGCAAGTAGGCGAGCCCCTGCGCTGCCCCAATCGCAATGGCAAACCTCGTAGGCCAGTCCAGCAACACCCCACCTTTTTCTCCATGCAAAACATCTCCTAAACTCCCATTTTCCATGTAATCATACACCAACACCTTGTAGTTCTGACCAACACAACTAAACAACAATCTTACAATGTTGACATGCCTAATGTTCCCTAATGTTTCCATCTCCGACTGGAATACAGATTCTGCCAGTCCTTTCGCCTCCCAGAGCCGCTTAGCAGCAACAATCTTCCCACTCTTCAACCTAACACGATAAACCCGACCTGATCCACCAGAGCCAATAAGATTCTGGTCGATCAAAGAGAACAACACGTCTTCCTCACTGAACCGGATCCTCTGAAACGAGGTGATCTTCCAAGGCTGCCTACTTTTGCAACCTAAAGCAATAAACTTCCTGTTCTTGATCAAGAGCCAAACAAGTGAGACAACCAGTGTGAATGCAAGAGCTGATAGAATCCCCACCAGCAGGAAGCTCGTTGGCTTCGATCTCGAGCATGGAGGAAGCGGCTTCAGATCAACCATACTGCACAATTCTGCATTGCCAATTAGGCTATGCAGAAAAAACTTGGTGTCGAAACCAACCGGCACTCTTCCTTGAAGCTGATTATTCGAGACATCGAACTCATTTAGCTTCAGCTTAGTTAACTCCACAGGAATTTCCCCGGACAGCAAATTGTTGGAAAGATTCAACACGGTTAACACCGGAAAAGTTCCCAGCTCTGCCGGAATATTACCGGAGAGTCGATTACCCGACAAATCCAACTGCGTTAACTCCCTGCAGGGTGTGCTCCTCCACGGAATCTCACCGGAAAACCTGTTTCCTTGCATGTGAACCTCCAGTAATTTTGTCAATTGATAAATACATGAGGGCAACTCACCGGAGAAGTGATTACCACTCAAATCGATTTTCCTCAACTCTTTCAAATGGCAGATTTCTGGCGGCAAATGACCTGAGAAATTGTTGCCGGATATCAATAGCTGAGACATGCGTTTCGCCATTGAAAGCGATGGCGGAATACTGCCTTCCAATCTGTTGTTGGTGAACTCGATGTGATCGAGATCGAGAGCCCAGAAAGCATCAGGTACAACTCCGGACAGCTCATTGTTTTGAATTCGCACGTACAACAAACTGCTGCATTCACCGTAAGAATCGGGAATTGTACCTGAAATTCTGTTCCCAAATATTACCAAACTCCAAAGATTCTTTCTGTAACACAAATTCCGCGGCAACGTACCTTCCAATTTGTTACCAGAAACGTCGATTTCTTCCAAAGAGGAATTCATACCCAAGAATTCCGGCAGGGATCCCGAAAGATTGTTATTAAATAGCTTCAGCTGATAAAGGTTTGGATTCAAAGCTAAACTCTGCGGAATCTCACCTTCTAAGTTATTGTCGTTCAGATTGAACGACTCCAGTGGCAGAGCCGCTAGACTTTCGGGAATTTTTCCGGTTAGGCTATTTTCCGATGCGTCGAAACGCAGCAAAGACGAGAGACCGGAAAAGGAGTCCGGAAGTTCGCCGGAGAGTTTGTTATGGTACAATTCGATTTGTTCTGCATTTTTCATTCCGCCGATGGTTTTCGGAATTTTTCCGACCAGGTTGTTTTGCGATACGTCGAAGATTTTGATAGAACTAAGGTTTCCGATGGATTGAGGAATCTCACCTTCGAGGTTTGCCGCTGGCGCCATCAGAATCTCGAGCTTCGCTAGGCGTCCGATGCTTGTCGGCAGCGGACTCGGTCGGAATGGGTTTATTGCCAGCACTAACTGGGTTAACTCAGTTAAATTGGACAGGAACTCCGGTATTGACCCGTTGAGAAGATTCGAACCAAGAGAGAGAAACTGGAGCCGCCTTAAGTTGACAAAACTCGCCGGAATCTCACCGGAGAAGTTGTTAAAGGAAAAATCCAAAACCGTCAAATTGAGAAACTCCGCCGGGAAGCCAGGCAAGATACCGACGAAGTAATTGGAAGAAAGATTGAGAGAGGAAAGATGAGAGCATGGAGAAATGGAACTGGAACTGAGATTCCCGCCGAGACTGTTATCGGAGAGGTCGAGATTTCGGAGGGTAGAAATCCGACAAAAGTCCGCCGGAAAATCCCCAGAAATGCCAGCGCTGCGGAGGTCTAAAGCAACAACGCCGCCGCCGCCGCCGCAAGAAACTCCCGTCCAGTTGCATGGCGCATTCGGAGATGATTCGAGCCAGTCGTCGAGCGCTCCGAGTGGGTCTTGGAGTTGACTCGTTTTGACCCGGAACAGAATCACAGCGTCCCTGCTTAATGAATTTGTTGAGGGCATGAAACTGAAGAAGAAAATGGCTGTGATGAGAAGCAGAAGGTGATAATTATGATGATAATTCATGGGAGTTAAATTTGATTGAGGTTTAGAACTTGTAGTTATTACAATAATAATGATAATGTTTGAGCATTCAGGTTTGATAGAGGAAGAAGGATACTTTCAACTTTCACGGGCAACTGTGGATAGACCTCTATCTATCTCTCTCTCTCTCCTCCCTCTCTCTCTCTCTCTCTGTAAATTAAGATCTAACTTTCTTTATAATTTTTCAAAATGCTAATTAGCTAGTGAAGCTAGGACGGTTCATGATGATGATTGATGAATATAATTGTCACGCTGACTACAACAAAAAAATTAATACCTTTAATTTTGTTGACACTAATGCACTCCATTCTGAACTAGAGGAACTCACGTGATTAAATGAGAAACAAATAGTTAAAGATAAAGCAATTAAAATTATAGTCAGAGGGGATGATATCTTCCGTTCGAAATAGTTGTCCCAATATTAGAATTACATAATTTTAATAATAATTTTCATAAAAATTAAATTTATTCTATTATAATTAATATTTTTTTATTAATAACTGAAATTTTAAAAAATTTATATACCCTAACTTTATAATAATTAATTATATTAGTTAAAAATAAAATTTAATACTAAAAAATAATTATAATATCTAATTAAGTGGAATGAGCCCTACAAATAATAAAAAAATTCAAATAAATAAAAAGAAATTGAAATTTAATAAAAAAAATATGGAAGGAAAAAAGAAGATCCCAAATGTAGTCTAACTGTCCAAGGACTATATATGACCTTTGTCTTGTTTTTTCTTTCTTCTTTTTTGGGACTTGTTGTGGAGTCGTGGCATGTTTTTTTTTTTTCGTTTGCTTGTGCAATTGTCAAAAATTTTAAATATACTAACTTTTCTTTTCTTTTCTTTTTTATTGATATGTTATTCGTATTTTATTTCTTATTTTTATTAATGAAAATTTTATCGATAAAATTTATAAAGTTGTTCGTTAATATAAATTTGTGATGAATAGAGGAAAAAAAATAATTTTACAATAAAATAAAATCTAAGTTCAATCCAGCGAAGTGAACTCTTCTTCCCCGACAAGTACACCATACCTGTCCTCTTATAATTGTTATTAATATTCAAGTGTCACTAAAATCCACATACACATAAATTTGGAATAGTAAAGTGACGTTGACATCCAAATAAATTAGTCTACAATTTATGACCATGCCATTTTCTATTTTTATTCCTTAATTAATGACAACGATAATATGTCGTCACTCCGCTCATGTGCAACTATGCATTGGGTTAATTTTGTTCACGTGCAATTACGTATTAAGTAAATACCGCTGATTTCTATCCAGTAGTCTGTGAATCGTACATTATAAATGTAACTGTCTATTAGATAAATATCATTTATTCATGTGTAATAGTCTGCAAATCACATAAATGTGTAATAATTTTCGTTCATGTGCAATATAGCTTGCAAATCATACAAATGTATAATGATTTTCAAACCACACAAAAAATGATCGGTTTGTGAACCATACATAAGAAAGTGCAACTGTCCATTAGGTAAATATCGTCCGTTCATGTGCAATAGCCTGCAAACAACACAAATGTGCAATAATTATCGCTCATTTGCAATAGTCTGCAAACCACACAAATGTGCAATGATTTTCAAACCACACAGAAAATGATCGGCTTGTGAACATAAGAAGTGCGACTGTGCATTGAGTAAATCCCACTCATTCCTGTGCAATTTCAAACTACACAGATATGCTATAATCTACAAGCCACGCAGAAAATAATCACACATGAAAAATCAAGTGCAACAGTCTCATACCTAGAACTAGAAGTGTTGGTGGGATTTGAATTCGAAACATTCGGTCTTAATTAAACTTACATCACTCCACCACTGAGATACCCCAGGGAACATTAGCATGCCACTTATATGTGTGTGTGTGTGTGTGTGTGAATTCAAATAGGAACCGATCCTCCTGTATGAACGTAAGAACTAATCAAATTTATCCATCTTGATGACATGGAGTAAAAAAAAAGAAGATAACATAATTGTAAATACGATAAAATTTAAAAATAAAGGTATTTCCATTTTTTTTTAAAATAGTGATGTCATTATATTTATAAAAAAATCTTAAAAATTTTAAACAATCATGACTTATTAGTTTTAAATCCAATTGATACAAATAATATATTAAATTAAAGCCTTTTTTCATGATCTTTCATTTAAGATACATATTGCATATGTTTATTTAAACGAAAATTGATGAAAAATACAAAAACTCATTTTTCATGCATATACAAGTCCTAAGTGTTAGACATTGCTAATATGATACCACATAATTGCTAATATTGTTTATTTATGTTGCTATATAAAACATGTTAATTTATACATGATACTGACTTCGAATACACAATTTATATCATATGAAAATAATTAAAGTATGAACTATATATAGTTGAAAAGTTACTTTAGTCTATTTAAAAAAAAGAATTTAAAAAAAATATTAATTAACTATTGAGAAAGTTATGACCATTTGATTGAAGGATGTTAATCCATTATGGAAATTGTAAAAAAACTAACAATACTTAGAAATCATATTAGCAAAATCGTTATTCACATATTAACAAATTATTATTTACATATTAGTAAATCAGTGTTCAAATATTAGCAATATGACGTATATATAATGTTACACCACATTACATAATGTTACTTTAATTATGATTTAGTGCCGTATATGAATATTGCCTAACACATTAATTTATCGTTGTGATCTCTTCATGTTATTAATATGAGTTTCTCATGTCAGCAATATAATTTATTAATGTTAGCAACATATATATGTCATTTTAGTTTATTAATACATATGTATAGAAAGACAATAATTTTAAAGCTTTGTTCCGAAAATTGAACCCAACATCTGAAAAATATAACATGATTTTTAAATTACAAATTTACCATATCATTTTGATTAAACTATTGACTAAATTTTGACCCTTAGATCTAATCACATATAGGGTTTGGATTAGTTCCTAGATTCCTATTTGAACCATTCCCTGTATATACACATTATAGATGAATAAAATGATACCATTTTGCTAGTGTGAGAACAAATGACCCTATCTTTCATCATCCACTGAAATGATCTAATAGCTGAGATTATAAAAAAAAGTGGGAATATATGGAATTGGTCAAATTTTTAAAAGATTTATTTTAGCCAGTGACTTTTAAACATATTTTATTTGGCTAGAATTACTATATTGCCCCTATATTTATTATTAACCTATTTCAATTCCTCCCACCGTTTAACCGCGCACTATTCACATTTCACATTTTGAAATGAGATTTTGGAAAAATCTCTCTCTCTCTCTCTCTCTCTCTCTCTCTCTCTCTCATCTTCTTCAACACGAATGGAATCTACAATAGTGAAAATTCAAGCAAAGATTTCTCCAGATTCAAGCCATCGACCTCCGAAAATTCATTTGAAGATCTCTCTCTCCAGATTTCTCTACCAACAAGCCGTCGACTTTAAAAATTCAAGCGAAGAAATAGAAAATCCTCCCCCCAACATGTGTATGTTTCAGATCTAATTATTAATAATATTGTTAAATTATTAGGTTGTGTTCTTTTTTTTTTAAGTTTGATTTGGGAAAAAATTTGATTCGAAGAATATTGTTAGATTGTTAAGTGTTGTTTGTTTTTGAAGTTTGAAGTTTGTTTTCTACACATAATAGACATGCTTTGACAATAAAAGTACCACTAATATAGTTGATGTTTGAAAATCTGGAAAAAATGAAGTATTTCTGCAACTTTCGAAAAATCTGGAAAAATGATGTTCTTAACTACGTGCGAGCCCTACGCGCATGCTCGTGCGTGCATGCCTTGTGCGCGCATGCTTGTGAGCGCAGTTAAGAAGAAAATCGCGCGTACCTGAGGTCAAATTATCAATAGTTCTTCTGTCGATGTACATAAATTATCAACTGATGTCATGCCGATAGTCTGCCGATGTCTATGCGCGCACGCTTACTTTGTGCGCGCATGTCTTATACACACATACTTGTGGGCGCCTACAAGAAGAAAATCACGCGCACCTGAGGCCAAATTATCAACAATTGTTCTGCCTATGCACAGAAATTATCAACAGTTGTTCTGCCGATGCACAGAAATTATCAACCGATATCATGCCGATAGTCTGCCGATGTGTTATGCCGATATCTGCGCGCGCTTACTTTGTGCGCCCATACTTTGTGCGCGCATGCTTGTGGGCGCAGTTAAGAAGAAAATCACGCGCACCTGAGGCCAAATTATCAACGGTTGTTCTGCCAATGTACAGAAATTATCAACCGATGTCATGCCGATAGTCCGCCGATAGTCTACCGATGTGTTCTGTCGATGTCTGCGTGCGCGCATGCCTTGTGCACGCCGGGTCTTGCGCGCACTTAAGAACAATCCAGCGTTCAGTTAAGAACAAAATCACTTTTTTTGTAAAAGTCAAACTTCAATGCTCACTGCACTAGCTCGACATGGACGAACTATGATGAGAACTATGGTCCAAGAAATGAAGATCAACGATGAAGATGAAGATCGACGATGAAGATGAAGATGAAAAGCAGATTTGAAGATAAAGATCGACGATGAAGATAAAGATGAAAAGCAAATATGAAAATAAAGATGAAGATCGATGATATTTTAATTCTCTTTCTGAAGATGAAAAACAGATCTAAAGATGAAGATGAAGATAAAAGCAGAATTGATATTTTTTATTTTTTTTATGTCCAGAGGGCATTTTGGTCCAAAGTGGCTAAAAAATATGTTTAAAACTTACTGGCTAAAATATTTTTTTTAAAAGTTTAAGTGGCTAAAATAGTTTTTGCTTCTAAAAAAAAAAGCAAACGTATTGTATCCAAATCTTATAAATGATGATATTGGCTGATGTCATCATTTTTAAAAAAAATTCTTAAGAACTTTAGACGGTCATAACTTGTTAATTTTTAATCTAATTTACGCAAATCATATATCTAATTAAATGTCTTTCCAAGATCTTTCATTTATAATCTTTATTGCATATGTTTGTGCGAACAAATAGAAAATATCAATTTTTACACAACTTATAGTAATGCTTCATTAGTATTATGATAATGTATGCTAATAAAACATTTGTCATATGTTAACATATAATATTTATTGTGCTGACAAAACATTACCATAATACTAGTGTACTGCCATTATATTGTTATTAGGTATATTCCATCCCAAATAGCAGTTATAATTATTTTTTAGAATTTAATTTTTATTTTATAGTTAATATTGTATTGTTGAGGTTTATTACATTCCAATTAGGGTTTATTTTATTTAATTAGAGTTAAAATCCTATTATCAAATGGTCAACACTTTGTTATAAGCATTATCAAATTACGTAAATTCCCTCGTACAAAAAACTTATCAAATATTATAGAATTATCATCGTCTTTTTAAGGAAAAATTGCACTTTGATATCTACATTTGAGGCCTTTAAAAAAAAACTCAATCTTTCAAAAATTAACAAAACAAAACCCGCTTTTTTAAAAAAATATATACAAATTTAACATTTGATTAATTTTTTGGTGTGAAAATCATATGCAATTGATTGTATTTTAATATTTCTATATCCCCGTCCACGTAAAAAAAATAAAAAAAAATCCTCCAATCAAAAAACCTTAAAATACAATCGATTACACATGATTTTTGGACCATAATAGATTTATAAATTTTTTTCAAAATTGATACTATTTCATTAATGTTTTTTCAAATAAATAAATTGTACATAGATAAACTCGACTCAAAAGACGCCCCGATAGGAATGACCTAATGGTGGAGTGAGATTGTTTGGAGACCAAAGGTCACGGATTTGAAACTCCTCAATACCACAGATCGGGTATATGAGTAAAAAAAAACTCGACTTAAAAGACATTTTTGAGATATGACTGTTGAATTACATTTTTTATTAATTAGATCGTCCAAAATAAACAATAAGACCAACCTTTAATTTGTCCAATACTACAATATGTTTGAATCATTATTAATGATGACCGAATATCAATCCGCTCTTTAGTTTATCAAAAAGCAATTATTATTATTATTATTATTATTATTATTATTATTATTATTATTATTATTATTATTATTATTATTACGAGAGAGAGAGAGAGAGAGAGAGAGAGAGAGAGAGAGAGAGTAGTCAAACAAGATATCATTGTGGGTCAGAATATTTGGAAAAACTTGAGCAGTTCACATGGGCTGTGTGAGTGTTAAGAATGGCATTTTTCTAGAAGGGGAATTTCTATATTTTCTCTCTGCTAATTATCATTTTATTTCAACTGTTGATAACGATTTTAAGAGTGGTCGATTCTTTGATTAATGGATATATTTTTTTCCCATGGAATGTGAAGTGGACAACACTTACCTCTTGAGTTGCTGAAAATGATCGCGGCAAATGCTTTTTATTCAAATCGAATATATTTATTTCTGTTATTGGACTGCAACTAAAGATTTTTATTCAGGAGATGGATCAAATGTGAATCAAGTTCTAGTATGTTAATTATAAATCAATTTGAATCGTTTATTTAAACTAGATAGGTGTATAAAACCTTTCTATTTTACATACGATAAATAATATTGTATACATTGTACTTATCATTGGATATGTTGTATTTTTAACATTGTGTATGTACTCAGTATATTAGCACCGTATGATTAAGATTAGTTTCTAGTTAACATGCTAAGCCAAGATTTCACATCAACCACTCCCTTTTTTATATAATCTCAATTAACTACAATTAATATTGTGGTCATGTGAACGAGTAAAATTAAATTAGCGTCTAAAGCAATTCATATCATTTTTCGGAACTTTATTAATATGAATTACGTATATATTATTATTATTATTATAAATGAAAAACGAAGTAAGTTGGAAAATGTTGCATGAAAAGCATAATAAAGCAATTAGAGGAATAAATTAATATTGTTGGTGAAGCTACTAAGTAGTAAGTACTAATAAAGCTGGGAAGGAAAGTTACAAGTGTGAAACGAAATAAAGGGATAGTAGAAATTTAGAAAGTGGGATGTCAGTGTCTCTGATAACAAAGCTTTGTTTGACCATTTTTAACATTCAATAAGAATAAATTTATTGCTCTCAAAAGTTCTTTTATCATTTAAATTCAAACAAAAAGCTAAAGATAATGCAAACCTACTAAAGTATTTAAAATATAATAATCTTACTGAAAATCCCACATTAGCAAATCAACATTTCATCTTTGAATTTCTCTATTTTCTCTAATATGCTCCCAAGAATGAAACGAGGTATTGAATTACAATTAGTATCGTTTGGATTTTGGATACTCTATATATTTTAATTTCGTCTCGAATTTTGTACTAGCATTGTATACAAACATGCATGAATAAAACCGAATAGTTTCTTAATGCAAAATTAAAAGGACTTAATCACAAAATGTAAATTTAGTGACCCCCCCCCCCCCCCCAAAAAAAAAGAACGCTATTACTCTCTCCGATCCATTTCGATTCATTTTAAATTTTTAATAGTCAGATCGAGATTTTTCACATAAATTAAAAAAAAAAAAGATTGGTATAATGTTATATCAATTAATGACGCAAAAATAAGCCTTCACAAATTGAATCATGTAACGTAGGCTTCCTTTCATTTTTTTTTCGCTTGTTGGATAAACTGGTGGACTATCTGGCCCTATCATGTTTGGGCCTCCACAACATTGCTTCATGAGTTTATTTCTTTATTTTAGTGAAATGCTGAAATGCTTCCTGAGTTTAAAAAGAGTTTAACAATGGAATTTTACCCCACTTTTTATTTTGTGTAGTTTTACATTGTAGATTAATAATAACAATAATATAAGAAGTAATAATAGAAAAGGGTCAAAATTGAATTGAGTTTTGACCTGTTAAATCCGATCCATTTTGCAAAAGTTTATAGGAAAAAGAAAATAAGTTTAAATTAGAGGTATCAAAAGTGTCGGGCCAGGCCTATCGGAATATTTTACGGACTGGGTCGGGCAAAATTGATTTGACTGTTTTTATTTAAATTAAGGAAAATTCTAAATACAACTCCCATTTTTCTATTCATAACTCCCATAATTATTTAAAATACGGTTAATATTTTTTAGATAATTTTATCTTTATAAACCCTCCCTATTTAAAAAACTTTAGAAAATAAAATAAAGCCCCTCAATATATGTGTAGCCCCAAACAAAACAATAAACTAAAAAATTAATATGTATACCCCCTTTGTGATTGAAAAAAAAAATATGTTGCTCCTAATGACTGCAACATTAACAAAAATGAATGAAGAAGATCTTTTGCTTTTTTACCAGAAATTCTTGACCGTCTCTGCTGTCATTCAACAATTATGTTTTCAAATGGTCAAAGCTTTCGTGAAGGCAAAGCACAAAAAATTAAATTTTTAATATTCATTCATGAGTTTCATTATTGCTTCCTAATTCGCCGAGCAATCAACTCATTCCTAATTCACCGCATTATTTAAAAATTAAATTAATGTGAACTGTAAATAGTAAAATGAGAAGGTAATTTAGAATTTTCCTCAAACTAATTTTCTTTTCAATGATTTTTCATTCATGAAGAAAATTAAAATTGCATCCACAGGTTGTCACATGAAAAATTGCTACATCTTGTCATATGTATTAAATTTTATATCAATATATGTTAGAATTGGTAAAGCTGTTGTTGGATAATTTGGCCCACTTGATTAGGCCCATCTTTCTCTCATTAATTGGTAGTCCTTCTTTGACCGCCCATTTCTATCATTAATAGAAGTAGGAGGCTTCATTGTTCAATCATTTTCTTCATATCTCTTTCTGTAATTGATCTGTGGTGTGTCTCTTGCTCTTCGTGGGCTGTTCCTTTACTCTTTGTGAGCGTTCTTCGTGGGCAACTGTCGATTAAGCTTCGTACTTGTGTGGTGTTGCCGGTGAAGGTGAGAGGGTTGTTGTCCCTACCTTTTTGTGGTCTTCGGTGTGCATTGGTCGCTGTTGCGAAGGAGCTCATCTTGTGAAGGTTCACTGAGCCTTGTTGCAACTGAATCGATCTCCTGTCCCTTGAAGGACGATCGGAGCCGGCTGCCGGTGACGGAAGAAAGGGTGGAACTCTCCTCGGCGTGTGCCGTTGATACCCAACAGCTGTTATGACCAATTACAAAGATTTCAAGTGTGTAATTTTTGCTGAAAAACACACGCAAATAATAAACAAAGTAAATGTTCAGTTCAATGTTAAAACACGGATTCTAGCACGCATCGAAAATTTAAATATGCATGAAAATTTGTGCTATAAATACAACGTGTATTTTTAACACAACCTCATGGCGAAAACTTCACTAAATAGTAAATACAAGTGAATTATAAAAATACAAAGTGAAAAAAACTTCCCTTGAAGATGTCTTCTTCAAACGCGGATGTCTCTTCAATTACAAAAGTGTTATGACTAGTGTAGACACAATACCAAATGATACAACCATAAACAAACTATCATGGAAACTTCAGATGCAAAAGACCAAATATGAGATATTGAACAAGAGAAGCCTAACACTCAAAGCAACATTAAAGTCTGCAGCAGTACATGTTTTATCATATAAAAAGTTCAAAGTTTAATTGGACCCAACAATAATTTAATTAATGTCCACTTGAGCCTAGTGAAATAGTTCGGAGTCCTATTTGAATATTTTCTCTATATTTAATAACATCATAAATGGAACACGAGATTTAACATAAAAATCAAACTAACAAGTCGCGGACCTGTGGTTGCCTTCTTACAAACTCATCTTGGTAACTTACAATTGACTCAATTCACCCATCACACCAACTAAATCAATTAACGCGAACTATATATTAAGCATTAAAAAAAACTATATATTAAGCATCTATCTTGTTATCACTTATCACCATCTTCACCGTTTTGCAATCCACAATTTTGTATTAAAAAATTCACGTATTAAAAATAATAAACACAAGCAAATGGTTTAATATGGGTTTTATTTTGAATTTTCACTCGCATTATATATTTTAATTCGTAAAATGATTTCACACAAATTTTTATCCATCGTATAAGGTGGAGATCGAATACCACTAAAAATATATTATAAGGCTCGTGACGCTATAATTTGCAAGCTCGACTATTGCTGATTTTTTATAAATACCACATAAGTATGCAATTAAGAATTTTGAAATTGAGAGGAATCAATAGAAAAATGATAGACCCAAACACCATCTAAATATATGAGTTTTCCAATAATCCGCAAAAAATATAAACAAATTAATCAACATCGCCGTGAAGATTACGTTCTCTTCTTAACAAGCCGACGGATAAATTAGTCCCCCCAAAACACGCACACACCCGCATGTGTGCGTGTGTCTTCATTATAAATTTATAATTGAATAAAAGTAAGCCATCAAACTCCGAAATTGATATTTTGTCTGCATATCATATAGCTATATATATATATATAATAGCATCAATTACCAAGATTGAAGAAATTAAATGGACTGATCTGATCTGATCTGATTTACTACATTGTGGTTTTGGGATACACAAAAATTAAAATATTTAATTCAATCGATAAAGGATTAGTATTATATGGCAATTATCCAGAGATAGGCGACAAGCCACACGGACGCTTCATTTAAATTATTTCTTGATAGTAGTCAATAATTAGTGCCATAATTATCTACTTATTGAGTGGCAGTGCACTTTGTAAGTAAAATTTGAATCCAATCACAAATTTTCACTTTGTTTAATAATTTAAACATAACAGAAGAATCATTTTGAAATGATTTATATCCGATATCGAAGAGGAGATTCATTTATTAAAAATCTATCTATATATATATATATATATATTAACATAGTTGTGCAACTCAATTTTTTCCGCCTAAAGTATATTTTACTAATTAATAATTATTTTAATAATTTTAATTATTACATTATTTATTATTAATTTATTGTCATAATTGTAACATGACAACCAATGTAACATAAAATGATAATTAATGGCATTGTCTTCCAATAATTATGTAAACATAAATGTCACAATACTACTTTTTTTGATCAGTTAATAATAATAATAATAATAATAATAATAATAATAATAATAATAATAATAATAATAATAATAATAATAATAATAATAAACAAGATTGTGGAACAAAAAATTTTCCACTCATTTACTAGGGATATTTAGTCAATTAACAATATAATTATTCAATTATTTATTTATTGTTATAATTTATTCAATAATGACCTCCATAGTTGTTTACTTGCTTTATTGTTTTCCACAATATTATAAGTTATTCGTATAGAAAGAGAGATTTCATGACTTGAATTTGCAATTTATTTTCAAATATTAACCACCATAATTCTCCTTATAATTATATCTCTATAATTAACGTAAAATTAACAATGTATATCTATGATTAACTCACAATATGGTAATTTCTATAGTTAAAGAATATACTAACAATTAGTTTTAGTGATGAATTTTGGCAAAGTTTAGGCAACCCCTTAATTATGAAGTTAATTGGAGATTTAAGGTGATAAATGAAATGACTAAATTTGGGAGTTGATAGTAATATGATTGCAGGGATTTAATGGGTTACATTAATGGGTTTTTTTTTATGTTCCGGTGGGGATGGCTTAGTGGTGGAGTGAGGTTGCTTGGAGACCAAAGGTCACGGGTTCGAATTTCCTCAATACCACAGATCGGGTGTGTGAGTTAAAAAAAACATTAATAGGTTTTTTCAACTTTACAATGAATTATATATGAAGATTATAAATACTATAAATTCAATGTAGTTATTGTTAGGATCAATCAAAGAAATAAAGTGGAATTTTTTTTTTCAATAACACATGAAACAACAGTTGTTTCATCCAAGGTGTATCAACGTTTTCGCGTTAACTAGATGATTAACCATTAATTCAAATTCGTTATGTACCTTTTCACTTTCCGATTGAAGTAGGGAATGAAGCAATCAATTGCTTTCTTCATCTACTCACAAGGAATCCCAAAATTGTGAAATCAATCCTTAAGTACTTGTGAAGGACTAAGGATATATTTCTGGTTTATGGAAAGGGAGAACTTATATTGGAGGGCTTTACAAACTCTGATTTTCAATCTGATAAAGATAACTCCAAGTCTATGTTAGGATTTATATTAATCATAAATAGTAGATCGATTAGTTGGAAAAGTTCCGAACAAGAAACAGTCGCAGATTCCACTACTGAATCTGAATATATCGCTCCATCAGATGCTGCGAAAGAAGTTGTTTGGATAAGGAATTTCATCCAAGAGTTGGGTGCAATTTCATTAGATATATCCATATATTGTGATAATAATGTATAGATCATTGCTATTGCAAATAAATGATTAAATAAAAAATGATAGTAACAAAAGATAAACTAGATCGAATATTAAATAAAATAAAGATGAATACATTTAAAATTATAATTTGGGATTAAAACAATTATACGTATTAATGTATTTGATAATATTTGAAAAAATATGAACACATATATACTAAGTTAATTATGTATATAGAAATAAAATGATAAATGGATGCAAATAAAAATTGACCTACGAAGTTGATATTCAGTATTACTATTAACTCCCAAAATTAATATTTTTCATAAATTGTAAAATCAAATATTCAAAATTATAATTTGTGATTAAAATAAATAATTTTTCCCAAAATAAAATAAAATATGTTATGATGAATATTCATATTTGTTTGATATATACACACATTTCATTTAATTTTTTTGTCATTATTTATCAAAACTTATGACATTATCTGTAATATATATATATATATATGTTGTTCAAATTGAAAATAGATAAAAATAAAATAATTCATGTGGTCGTGTATGGTAAGGGGGAAGTGCTAGTGTGATTTATATATAGCCGAGTATCAAATGATTTTATCTAAGTATGCACCGGAAAAAATGTGCATTTCCATCTTGTATAAATTCCATACTCCAATTAAATGATTTGTATAATCGATATACAAATAGATTAATTACTCCAACTAATCATACTTCGAATAAAATATTAGTAATTAACAAATATAGAAAGTTGGGGCATGTAACTAATGGGGGAATAGTTGGACTTTTTTTATTTTTTATTTACTTTAAACATCTTTTTTTCAGGAAATAATTATTAATTAAAGCCTAAAACATTATTGAAGATGTCCTTGTGTCGTTGACTTAGTGAGCGGAAAATGCTGAATTTGCAGTCTCATGAACTAAAGAGGGGGCCATGTAACTCAACTAATTAATTAATTAATCTATACCCTTTTTTTTCTTTTGAGAGAAAAGGAAATTGAAATTAAAGAATACTTTTTTTTAGCGAAGTAATGTATACTTTAATTCTAAATAAATTTTTTGATTCTAATGTAATTGTGTGATTGGACATTAAGTCCGTGTCATTATAATATTTTTAGCGAAGTAATGTATACTTTAATTCTAAATAAATTTTTTGTTTCAAATGTAATTTTTTATTTCACTTTCGTGAAGAAGAGTATAATGATGAAAGAACCCCCATTCCATATTGGAAACGAGTAGATTTATAATTAATCAATTGTAAACCATTAGAGGATCTAGTTTTCATTTTAAATAATTAAATAATAGTACTTATGTATTGATATCATGAATAATGCATTTATTAATTATTTGAGTTTATTTTTAGAAGTCAATAATGTTATAATGAAGAAAAAATATCGCAAGAAGAATATAAGCATAATATCAAAATTTAGGAAGAGTAAATATTAGATTCTGGATACTAAAACTGTTGTATTAACTATTGGGACGGAGGAAGTATTAACTAAAGATGGTTTTAACTGAAACATACTTTAGTTGACATGATGATGTAACTGAAACTTGTCAAAGATGGTTTATTTTTTCTTTTCATTGTTGGGATAAAGTTTTGCAATGAGAAAGATTGATGAGTGTGTTTTATTTGTGCAGAGAATTGAAAATGGGTTTTCGAAATATTTTGATTAAGATTTTGTTGTTTAGGAATTGTTACTAAAAGTATAAGTGATTTAAGTAAAGCTCTTTGTGCTATAATACTTTACTGTTGAAGGTCTATTTTCATGTTATGAGATAGTAGTTGAACAATTCATTGTTGCTTGTTGTAGGTTCGATGCCATGGAAAGTTCTTGCATCTAAAACTAATATGTGTTGATTAAGGTGGAGTTAATTGCAATTAAGGAATAATAATGGTCACAAGGCATTTCATCGAAATGTATATTACAATTAGTGGTGGCCTTCTCTGTTGTGTAAAGAGACAAAATGTATATTAGAATTAGTGGTGGCCTTCTCTGTTGTGTAAAGAGACAAAATGCTTCAACAGCCAAAAAATTGATTCATCAATTTCGATTTTGGCAACCACAAATAGAGTTAAATATTGAAAGATGGCTTTTGATTTCCATATTGATTTTTTTATAAATCCTTTCAAAGAGAGGTGTTGAGAAAAATAAAAGAAAACAACCTACTCATCTGAAGTAATATTAGAATTGGCCATCTTTTCCATTTAGCGGAAAAGACGTGAATAAAACATGTGCAACTTGTTTTTTTGTTGATAGCCAAAAGACTAATTTATTGTTTTTGTGATAAGTGAGTGTGACTCATTTTATCCGATTTTTCGTGACCGGGATATTTAATTTTGGAGGATTTTAAATACCGTACGATTGCTCTATGTCGTGAGTAGATAATCGTAGTATTTTTATTTGCTCAAATCCGATTTTCGGTGAGTGAGAAATAAATGGTTAAAGCTGGTCACACGATTGGGAATTTATGGTGTGTGGGATAATGTGTTTAAGACACATTAAATAATCCCACATTGATTTCTTAATCAAATTAAGAAGTGTATTTAAGTGTATTAACACTTAAGTGGAATAATCAAGTGCACAAGGATGTGGGCCATGAGCCCACACGCGCACACACGCGCGCGCCCGCCCGTGCCCGAGCCCGAGCCCGAGCCCGTGCCCGTGCCCTTGCTCGTCTCGTCTCGTCTCGTCTCATCTCATCTCCTCTCGTCCTCGGACTTGGATCTTGGCAATTGGACTTTGGGCGTACGTGGGCTTCCGGGGCTTAGCCGTATCAGTTTTACGGTACCAAAACAGTCGAGTCGTGGAGCGGGTCGGCGGATCGATTATCCGGGTCTATAACGGCTGTGGACCGGGTCGTGGGTGCACATGGTGCTTGTCCAGCTTGAAGGTGTAACTCCCATGAGTTAAGAGCCTTCAACACTTGGAGCTGGTGGAGCCTCAGGTAACTGCCATCTGGAGCTGGTGGAGTTAGTGGGCTGGACAGTAACCGAAAGTAACTCCTGTCGGGAGTCAAAGTCTGCAGCTGCCCTTGGACACGTGTTGGGATCCGAGCCGACAAGGGACACCTGTCGGGATCTGCAGAAGGTAACTCCTAGAGGGCTTAATGGCAGAGCTATAACTTACAACACCAGGTTTGAATGCCCTCAAACCCTAGCTGTCCCCTGCAGTGGAGATGTGCCTATAAATAGGACATCCTGCATGGATCCAAATGCTACATTCTGCACAATCATATTGCTTGCATACAAAGTTCTCTTCGAGTCTACAGCCTCTCAGTTCTCTACATTATCTAGTTCGCCGGAGCCTTGCCGGACTTGTGGTGCTACTGCCGGAAGGACGAAGCCGTTTCATCTTTGAAAGACAACCGCCGAACCGTGAGCACTAGCCGGGGCGTATTTGTCTTGCGGAGAGAGGTCCCCTCGACTCGGCTTGCCGGAACCAGAATCTGCACATCGGTTCTTTACTTTATTTCATTTCAGTTAAATATTGTAATTGTTTGTTCCTCTACACTCCTACCTTTCTGTACTTCCATTGTAATTCCAGTGAGGTGTAAAATGAGGCATCAATCGCAAGACAAATAACTAAGACTAAATTAATCAACTACCTTTGCTGGAATGGCGTCTTCATCCAACACCGTTGCTCCAAGTGCTCCAAGGACCATTCTCCATGGCCAAGCCGAGAAGCCAGAAAAGTTCTCCGGGTTGGACTTCAAGAGGTGGCAGCAGAAGATGCTCTTCTACCTAACCACACTCGGAGTTGCTGGATACCTCAAGGAGGAGGCTCCTGTGGTCGAAGAAAATGAGCCAGACGTCAACAAACGAACGGTGTACGATCAATGGATCAATGGCGATTTTCTTTGTAAAAATTATGTACTTAATGGCTTAGTAGATAGTTTATATTCTGTATACGGAAATGTAACTAGTGCTAAGGAACTGTGGAAAGTTCTAGAAAAGAAGTACAAAACTGAGGATGCCGGAACTAAGAAGTTCGTGGTGGCAAAATTCCTCAACTATAAAATGGTGGACACCCGGTCAGTAATGGACCAAGTGCAAGAGCTTCAGCTCATTGTGCACGACGTTCATGCTGAAGGGATGGTCCTTCCCGACTCTTTCACCGTTGCTGCAGTGATTGAGAAGTTGCCATCGTGTTGGAAGGATTTCAAGAGCTATCTCAAACACAAACGAAAGGAGATGACTCTTGAAGATCTTGTGGTTAAGCTTCGAATTGAAGCCGATAACCGAAAGGCGGATCCGAGACCACGAGTCCCGATCGAGGCCAAGGCTAATTTAATGGAACGTGGTGGACCATCAAATAGCAACAAAAGGAAGCGCCTGGGTCAAGTTGACAAAGGGAAGAAGCTAATGACGAAGTTCAACGGCAATTGCTTCAATTGTGACAAGCCGGGGCACATGTCCAAACATTGCACGGCTCCAAAGAAGAAACGTACTAACTATGGTACGCATTTGGCGGAACATAACAACAAAGGCAAAGACAAGGCCCGACAAGATGATTGGGATGACGATGATTTGGCTGCCGTTGTGTTCGAGGCCAATCACGTGGACAACCCGAGAGAGTGGTTCGTCGACACCGGGGCTACTTGTCACGTTTGCTCGGACAAGAGCTCGTTTGCTACCTACAAAGCTGTTGAAGGTAGAAAGTTGCACATGGGGAACCAAGCCTCGTCTGAAGTGGTTGGTGTGGGCAACGTGGTTTTGAAGCTGACTTCAGGCCAAGAGCTGACTTTGAAGGATGTGCTGCATGTTCCGGACATCCACAAAAATCTGGTTTCAGGCTCACTGTTAGTCAATCATGGTTTTAGACTAGTGTTTGAGTCTGAAAAGTTTATTTTGAGCAAGTACGGAAGGTTCCTTGGTCGGGGCTATCTCGCCAATGGACTTTTCAAAATGAATGTAATGGCGATGCGCCGTGTGGCAAAAGAAAATGCTAATAAAATTGCTTCTTCTGTTTTCTTGCTTGTTGAGTGCTCGGATTTATGGTATTGTAGATTAGGACACGTTAATCTAAATGCTATAAAACGCTTAGTAAATTTAGATTTGCTAAAAGTGAACCAATTTAATACACAAAACAAATGTGAAGTTTGTGTTGAAGCTAAATTGGCTAAGTTACCATTTCAATCGGTTGAACGGAGCACTAAACCTTTAGAGTTAATTCACACAGACGTGTGTGATTTAAATTTTGTGCAAACTAGAGGCGGTAAAAAGTACTTTATTACTTTTATTAACGATTGCACAAAATATTGTTATCTTTATCTTTTAAGAAGTAAAGATGAGGCGATTGAAGCTTTTAAGAACTTCAAAAATGAAGCTGAAAATCAACTAAGCAGTCGAATTAAAGCAATTCGAAGTGATAAAAGTGGAGAGTATGTTGCCCCGTTTGAAGAGTTATGCGCAGAGGCGGGTATAATTCATCAAACTACGGCACCGTATTCACCACAGTCTAATGATGTTGCTGAACGCAAAAACCGAACTCTTAAGGAGATGATGAATGCTTTGTTGATAAGTTCGGGATTACCACAGAACTTGTGGGGGGAAGCTGTGTTGACAGCCAACTATATCCTGAACAAAATTCCACTTAAGGGTAAGGATGTGACGCCTTACGAGTTGTGGAAAGGACGCACACCGTCTTATAAATACCTCAAAGTGTGGGGGTGTTTGGCTAAGGTTGAAGTGCCACTTCCTAAACAAGTTAGAATCGGCCCTAAAACGGTTGATTGTATCTTTGTCAGGTATGCACTTAACAGTAGTGCATATCGTTTTCTTATTCATAAATCGGAGATTCCCGAGTTGACTGAAGGGACGATGATGGAGTCGAGGAATGCTATATTCTTCGAGAATGTCTATCCTTGTAAGAATAAGGATAGGACAGAAGGTAGTTCTGAGAAACGAACCTCTGAAGCTACTACTAGTTCTGATCCTGTGGATGAAGAACCGAGACGTCGTAAGCGAGCTAGGACGGCTAAGACCTTTGGTCCGGATTTCATCACCTATATGCTAGATGATGAGCCAAAGTCTTTGAAAGAAGCTCTATCTAGTCCAGATGCTGCGTTCTGGAAAGAAGCTATCAATAGTGAAATTGATTCCATCATGCAAAATCACACTTGGGAGTTGACAGATCTCCCCAGTGGGTGTAAGCCGTTAGGATGCAAATGGATCCTAAAATGAAAATATAAGGCAGATGGTTCTGTTGACAAGTATAAAGCTCGTTTGGTTGCCAAAGGCTTTAAACAAAAAGAGGGGTATGATTTCTTCGATACCTACTCACCAGTAACAAGGATTACATCTATTCGGGTGCTTTTAGCGATTGCTGCTTTGCACAATCTTGAAATTCATCAGATGGATGTAAAAACTGCGTTTCTGAATGGTGAGTTAGAGGATGAAATATACATGGAACAACCTGAAGGGTTTGTTGCACCAGGGCAAGAACGAAAGGTGTGTAAGCTTGTTAGATCGTTGTACGGTTTGAAACAAGCACCTATTCAGTGGCACCTGAAGTTTGATAACGTGATGTTATCAAATGGTTTCAAAATCAATGAGTGTGATAAATGTGTGTATATAAAGAGCAGTTCTAATGGCTATGTCATAGTCTATCTTTATGTAGACGACATGTTAATCATGGGCAGTGGACACCAAGTGATTGTTGAAACGAAACAAATGTTGAAACGAAACTTCGACATGAAAGATATGGGCTTAGCCGATGTGATTTTAGGGATCAAGATAGTACGGACAAGTGGTGGAATTGTCTTAACACAATCTCATTACATAAAGAAAGTGCTTAAGAAATTCAACGCTTTTCATAGTCCGCCGGCTAAGACCCCGTTGGAACTCAATGTACACTTGAGCAAAAACCGAGGAGAACCGGTAGCTCAAGAAGAATATGCAAGGGTCATTGGGAGTTTGATGTGCATCACTAACTGCACTAGACCTGATCTTGCATGTTCTGTGAACAAGTTGAGTCGGTACACGAGCAATCCAAGCAAAGAACATTGGAAAGCTCTAGTACGAGTTCTAAGATACTTGAAGTATACTTTGAACTTCGGGCTGCAGTATACAAGGTTTCCTCCTGTACTTGAAGGGTACAGTGATGCGAATTGGATATCAGACACAAAAGACTCATTTTCGACTAGTGGATTTGTTTTCACTATCGGAGGTGGAGCAGTGTCATGGAAATCCACGAAACAGACTTGTATAGCCCGTTCTACCATGGAATCTGAGTTTATCGCTTTGGATAAAGCGTGTGAAGAAGCTGAATGGCTTCGCAACTTTCTAGAAGACATTTCATGTTGGAAAAAACCAGTGTCGTCAGTGATGATTCACTATGATAGTCAAGCGGCTATCGGAAGGGCACACAATGCTATGTACAATGGTAAGTCTCGACACATACGTCAGAGGCATAATACTGTGAGGCATATGATCTCAAGTGGGATTGTCTCCGTTGACTATGTGAAGTCAATAGATAATCTAGCGGATCCGCTAACAAAAGGGTTAAACCGAGATCAAATGGCTAAGTTGCTAGAGGGAATGGGTTTGAAATCCACACTCTAAGAGTGCTTGTAGTGGTAACCCAACCATGATGACTGGAGATCCCAAGAACTTGGTTCAATGGGAAAACTACGCTACAAACATTCAGTTTGGTAGCACTTGGAAATTATAAGTGTACATTTCCCTGTGGGCAAACCAAGTGCACACCTGTCAATGTGGTGAGGATAAGTCATATGACTTTTAATGATTCCTAAACCTAATGAGGTTGAGTATGGCAGGATACTCGGAAGAGGAGATCACCTATATAAGTGAGAAGTGGGGCCGCTTCTAAAGAGATACTTATGAACTCAAAGAGGTTGTCCATGGCCTGAAAAGGACACAAACGTGAGAACAGATAATGTTTGATATACAGCTGTTGTCAATACTATTGTCTCGGTATACACTAAGGATGTATAGTTCAAGGCATCATGTCCACTAAACAGCCGGTATACTCGATAGTGTTGGAAGATGGAAGGTTCAAAGTCACAAGCTACCTATCCTGGTGCAGTTGTGTTTCTAAGAGAACTGGGCTGCTTGTCTGCATACATGCATGCACTATTTCCACTCATGTGGGGGATTGTTGGAAAATAGGATTTAATAAAGTGAGTGTGACTCATTTTATCCGATTTTTCGTGACCGGGATATTTAATTTTGGAGGAATTAAATACCGTACGATTGCTTTATGTCGTGAGTAGATAATCGTAGTATTTTTATTTGCTCAAATCCGATTTTCGGTGAGTGAGAAATAAATGGTTAAAGTTGGTCACACGATTGGGCATTTATGGTGTGTGGGATAATGTGTTTAAGACACATTAAATAATCCCACATTGATTTCTTAATTAAATTAAGAAGTGTATTTAAGTGTATTAACACTTAAGTGGAATAATCAAGTGCACAAGGATGTGGGCCATGAGCCCACACGCGCACACACGCGCGCGCCCGCCCGTGCCCTTGCCCGGCTCGTCTCGTCTCGTCCTCGTCCTCGTCCTCGGACTTGGATCTTGGCAATTGGACTTTGGGTGGACTTTGGGCGTACGTGGGCTTCCGGGGCTTAGCCGTATCAGTTTTACGGTACCAAAACCGTCGGGTCGTGGAGCGGGTCGGCGGATCGACTATCCGGGTCTATAACGACTGTGGACCGGGTCGTGGGTGCACATGGTGCTTGTCCAGCTTGAAGGTGTAACTCCCATGAGTTAAGAGCCTTCAACACCTGGAGCTGGTGGAGTTAGTGGGCTGGACAGTAACCGAAAGTAACTCCTGTCGGAAGTCAAAGTCTGCAGCTGCCCTTGGACACGTGTTGGGATCCGAGCCGACAAGGGACACCTGTCGGGATCTGCAGAAGGTAACTCCTGGAGGGCTTAATGGCAGAGCTATAACTTACAACACCAGGTTTGAATGCCCTCAAACCCTAGCTGTCTCCTGCAGTGGAGATGTGCCTATAAATAGGACATCCTGCATGGATCCAAATGCTACATTCTGCACAATCATATTGCTTGCATACAAAGTTCTCTTCGAGTCTACAGCCTCTCAGTTCTCTACATTATCTAGTTCGCCGGAGCCATGCCGGACTTGTGGTGCTTCTGCTGGAAGGACGAAGCCGTTTCATCTTTGAAAGACAACCGCCGAACCGTGAGCACTAGCCGGGGCGTATTTGTCTTGCGGAGAGAGGTCCCCTCGACTCGGCTTGCCGGAACCAGAATTTGCACATCGGTTCTTTACTTTATTTCATTTCAGTTAAATATTGTAATTGTTTGTTCCTCTACACTCCTACCTTTCTGTACTTCCATTGTAATTCCAGTGAGGTGTAAAACGAGACATCACACATAGCTTTGTTCGTAATGTTGCATAGCCAATCAACCTGCCTTAGCTCTATTAAATAGTGGAAGTAGGCAGATTTGTTGGTTCTCAACATGGGACTCTAGTCAAATTATGAAAACGACCGTCAGAGGGTTGCGGCCACTGGTTGTGTTCACAAGATGGTAATATCCATTGACGCACTGTGGCACTTATTCGATGTGAGAGAGACTTGTGTGTCGGGAGTATGTTTAGTGGACACCTTATAAAGGTTCAACGAAATAGTATCTATCTCTCTTTCACTTTGTTGTTTATATCTTTAAGATATTGATGTTTGGCTCATTGTGTAGAGAATTGTGGGGGCTAGAGATCTCTGCTAACTTTGTTTGTGCAGGCCATATTGAATTTGTCACTGACGTATCTGCTATGTTTGAGATGGCATGTCATTGGTGGAGATTAATTGGTCTCACCAATTATCGTCTAAAATATACATGAAAATGGAGACACTCATGGTTGAAATGAAAATGTACTTCTCTATCATAGTGAGAATTTTGTCAGTGCATATGAATTCTCAATGCATGAGAATACATACAGTGGAAACCTACTGCAGGTCAAACGCAACTGTATTATTTCTCATTTGTCTATATGTTTATGTATTATATGTGACAGTTGTTATATATAATAACCATAGCCCTGAATATGGGTGGTCCTTTTGAGATGGACTTGATGGTGTATTATTTTATTGTGTATTTTCCATAGCCCTTGGCTTGGGTGGTCCTATTGAGACGGACTTGATGGATTTATGATATCTGAATTTCCATAGCCCTTGATTTGGGTGGTCTTATTGTAACGGACTTGATGGATTTATGATATTTGAAGTAAGCCATAGCCTTTACTTTGGGCAATTCTATTGAGACGGATATGATAATTGTGTCGTTTTGTTTGTGAGGATGAGCAAATAACTTTTAATGATTCATTTTATGTGCTAGTGAGACGCACTTTAATGTTGTTATTTATGCTATTGAGACACATAAATATGGAATCACCTAAGTGAGTATGAAGAATTGGCCTTCTTCTATGAAAGACAAGGTCTTTCTAAGGCACTCATGAGAAAATCCAAGGTTTTGGTGGCCAATGTTTGGTATCGCAGAGTTTACTCGATTTAAAGGGTTGATGCGTGTTGTGGAGGGGCTTCACTTGTATCCTTTAAGTTCAAGTGTCTGACACACTTTAGTGATTCTCGTGTTACCTCTCATTTCAATGAGTGTCAATTCAAAATCGAAAGATTATTTATACTTATGCATTTATCCTTCTTTTGCTGAGATTCTTTTCATCATCTTGTTGCATGCCATTTGTGGGAGATTGTTGGAAATGGCAGCAACTATTGGGTTGTGTTTCTCTTCTTGTGGTTATGTCACAATTGGGCTTTGTTTAATTTGACCCGTTTTTTGCCCTATTTAATTGATAATAAAATTTAGCCCTTTGGTGGACTACAAAATAGCGGAGTTATGGGAACGTGAAAAAGAACGGTTTTCATTTTCTTCGTTTCTTCCCTATTTTTGTGGCCGTTTTTTCCTCTCTTAGTAGACCGATTACACTTGAGAGCCGCAATCTTTATCTACTTCTCATCTATTTTCTGAGCAATGGTTCGATTATCTCCATCTCGATAATCCGTGAGTGAACACGAGTGATCGAGAGCTGTGTTAACCTTGGAAATGATCCGGCAATACGCTTATCACCTCGGGTTAGCCGCAAATCGTTTTTAAGGCAGTGAAATCGGCACCACGTCGCAGCGATTTATCTTCTTTATTCCAGTTTCGAAACAACAGTGATGATCGTTGACGGCGATCCATCGGAGAAGAAAGGTTGGGCATGTTCTGCCGTTAAACTTGGGCGACATGTTTCTTGGTGGAAACTGGAGGAGGAAGAAAAAGAGACCTTGGATGGAGAAAGAAGTTGAGACATATTTCTTGGTTGCAGTGGTCGGAGAAGAAGGCGATCGGTGCTGTAGTTCATTGCCTTTATTCTTCTTCTGTTTTTTTTTTCCTGTCCATGGCTGCTCCAATCAGCCTTGCTGGGCATTTTCTCCAGTGGGTTGGAGTTTTTTTTTTTTAATTTTTTGACAGAGAAAGGGTAAAAATGACTTTGAATGTGGTGTATACAGAAAAAGTGAGAAAAAAAATGAAAAATACGCGGTGTGTAAAATAAATATGGTCTATAAAGAATAAATTGTGGTGTATTTAGAGACACTTTAAGAATATTAGACTTCAAAAAATTATAACTCTATCGTTAAATGAATTTAAAAAAACAAAATATATACTCCCTCCATCCCAATAGCAAGGTCCAGTGGCTTATTTGGTTGTTCCAATAACAAAAGTCCACTTCCATATATGAAAATAATTAATGTCAACATCAAAGTGGACCCCACTTACTTTATATTACTTTTTATTATACTCCTTAAAGACATGGACCCCACCTACTTTACCCACTACTTTAACAACTAATCTATTTTTCCTTAATCTAATCAACTTTTTCTTAATCTCCGTGTCCAATAGCAAGGGAACCTTGCTATTGGGACGGAGGGAGTATCTATTTATGGAAATAATCATTTTCAATGCTAGTGTGTTCTTTAGAGCCTGCAGCTGTGAGCAGTAATGGTATCCTATATATATATATATAGATGGGATCATGTGAGAACCACATCTCTCTGTGAGAACCGAGAACCAATCTCAGCCACATATTGCTCTGATTTGGACGGCCAAGATCTGTCCCAATATTGCAAAAAACGCGGTGGCATATTTGTAATATTAGCGAGTTTTTAATGAACCAAGGTTATTTTTGTAATTTAAGAATTCTGAATCTCCTTACATCTGCAATTCATCTTCTTCCTCAACATCTCCCCATTTTTTTTCCTCGCAAATACGCACCAGACCGAGCCGTAGGTAGTTCGAACTCGTGGGCGCCGCTGCAGCGGGAGAGGGAGAGCGGCGGCCGGTGGTTGCGAAGGTACTGCCCGAAGGTGTTCTAGTCGCGGCGCTTCTGGTTCTCGTATAGGCTCAGCGTCGTTGGGGAAGAGACAACGGCAGATGCGGCGGCCGCGGTGGATGAGAAGGAGAAGCCCGATGGTGACCCCATCATTGAGCTGTTGTTGGGAATGGTGGTGGTGATAGTGATGGTGAAACTGTTTATCTCAGTGTTTGATGACAGCATTTCTTGAGTTATCGGATCCATCACAATTCACAAGTGTGTGTGTGTGTGTGTGTGTGTGTGTGTGTGTGTGAGAGAGAGAGAGAGAGAGAGAGAGAGAGAGAGAGATGGATGATCTGTGAAGTGACTAAGCTTGTATAGCTAGGATTTAAGAAAAGACGAGAAGAAATATGAATGATTGATCATGAAGCTAACTAGGGTTTTGTTATTTTCCATGAATGTTGCAGTAGAAGAGAGAGATGGAAATATGGGGAATTAAGAATATAGAGGGTAAAAGGGTGGGATTGGGTGTTTTGTTTTTAGCACTGTTGTAACTTATTTTAGCACTATTATGAACTGTTTTAGCACTACAATGTACTTTAGCACTACTGTGATCTATTTTAGCACTATTGTAACCTATTTTAGCACTACTGTGATCTATTTTAGCACTTAGGTTGACAAAGCTAATTAAGCTGTTATTTTAAATTTTTCACTATCAGTATTTTAGCACTACTATGAACTATTTTAGCACTATTTTAACCTAGTTTAGCACTACTGTGAATGATCAAACTTCATTTGGTTCAATTAAGTTTTAAAATTTTATGTTATGTTAGTATTATATCTTCAAATGAGTACTCACTATTAGTTTAACTTAGTTATAACATAATTAGAAGTTATAAAGGTTTGGATACAAATTATAATTACTTTAAGCTTGTGATAGGATTGAAACCAATAATATAAAAAAAATCATCGCGGTGACTTTCATAGACATGATTTAATAGTTTTAAGAACATGAAGTAGTTGTTAGGCCCTCTGCTTAATATATTTCATTATTTCAACTGTTGATAACATTCCCACGAACATGGCACAGTGACAACATATATAATGGTCTCTTTGTATATTGTTTGGCGGTTTTTTAGCAGATGATGAGCTAAAATGGAATTGAAGTTGGGGTGGAGGCACCAACCATGGCACTAGGTGTAGTAGAGATTGGATAGCACGAAAAGAAGGGTGTTTTTGACTAGATGTGGATGCAGCGGTTAATGATCGATGAGGAAAACTTGTTTGGTGTAGGGTGTACTTTAGCACTACTATGATATATTTTAGCACTGTTGTAAGCTATTTTAGCACTACTGTGGACTGTTTTAGCACTGCCATGTACTTTAGCACTGTTGTGATCTATTTTAGCACTATTGTAACATATTTTAGCACTACTCTGAACTATTTTAGCACTTAGATTGACGAAGCTGATTAAACTGTTATTTTGAATTTTTCACTATCAATACTTTAGCACTAATGCGATTGTGATTGATTTATTTCTTTTGTTTTAATATATATATATATATATATCTTGTTCGTGATATGAGAAAATATGGGCAAAGCTGAATGGCAGCGACTCATTTATTCTTAAATCATTTATATATTATTGCATTTGCTTTGCTTATTTGACCTTTGGGATATGGGAGATTACAATATGAATATTGTGTGTGTTTGTTGCTATGAGAAATAGAATGTCAACAAATTTAGTTTATACGGTCGATGAGAAATCTTATGATATTTTGTTGAGCGTTCTGCTGCGATCTTGGATCGAAACAATTAATGAATATAAGTAGTTATATTTTCATATATTTTTCATCTGTAGGAAATTATAGGATATATAGTTTCTACCATATTCATTGGCTAGTATCGAGCTGATATGTGCGTGTCAATGGTACTAGATTTGTGATTTTTTATTTGTTGTTAGCATTGTAAAAATGATTGAGTATCATAAAGAATATCTTGGTAATAGAGTATTTTGCACGATAAATGCAGTATTTGCAATAACAAATGAGTATTATAAAAAAACATTTTGTTAACATGTACTTTAGCACTACTGTGATCTATTTTAGCACTGTTGTAACCTATTTTAGCACTACTGTGAACTATTTTAGCACTGCCATGTACTTTAGCACTACTGTGATCTATTTTAGCACTATTGTAACCTATTTTAGCACTACTGTGAACTATTTTAGCACTTAGGTTGACGAAGCTATTTTGAATTTTTCACTATCAATTTTATATTTGAAAATATATATCAAAATGTAGAAAGAAGAATTTTAATTTAAAGATTGTTTTCCCTCAAATCTCAAATATGTACGCATTTTGTATTTTAGCAGCACAACTCACGATTATATATTAATATATCATTTTCAAGAATGCTGAAAATGGAGAGAACGTAGAATATACATGCTTAGTTTTGTAAGTTCAAATCGCTCACTTATTACAAAACTAACGTGTGCCAAATTATCTTGATCGTCTCACAAATTAATGAAATCTTTTATTGCATATGGATATAGATCAAATATAGTATAGATGTGTTTATATATATAAATAATAATGTATGTATATATATATATATATCAATTTTAAAATAAAATTGGCTATTCCCTTTTCTTGCTACACAAGGGGGAGGTGAGATGAATTCTCTACTTTTCCGACTTTGATGGTAACAAATATGTAAACTTGGTTTTTGATTATTCAAATTAAATGCGCTTTATCAAACTTAATTTGTGGCTCACCCTAACTTTATTTAATAAAGAATCCAGCTTACTTCACTAAATTCATAAGGTAAACACAACAATGTGTTCATGACTATTTTAGCAGTGGTAGCGCGTATCTATTTGAAAATCAATAAGTTCAAATAAACAAGTCTATTTGGGTAAGAACATGGAACTATTTTTTCAATTAGGTGTACAATTTTGATTTAGATTGTGGGATCTGAACTTGTTCTTCGCAAAAAGAAAGCTGGTTTGAGAATTTCTTGTCATGCTAAACAAGGGTCATGTTAGTGCTAAAATAAGTCATGACAGTGCTAAAATAGGAAATGACAATGCTAAAACCATAAATTGAAAAATAGACGCGTGAATCACATGTACATTGAAATTTCCGATTTTACCCTCGCCGAGTTTCAGGGGCAGCAAAGTTCGGAGTTATTACAATTATGCCACCGCGTTTTTTTAATTTTTGAACAGATCTTGCCGTCTAAATAGGCGAGATCTATGGTTGAGATTGGTTCTCGGTTCTCACATGGGGTATGGTTCCTTCTGGAACCCAACCCTATATATATATATATAATCTCGAGGATTAATTTTGTTTATCATTTCCTATTCAATTAGTTTCACAAAACATGCCAGTTTCATCCAATTTATGCTAGTTTGGTCGATTGATTAATTTGTTTATTGATCGACTTATCAGTCTTTTGAATTTAATTAATTTGATTAGTATTAACTAATTAGAACCACAGTATATCGTAAATAATTCCTGTTGAAAATAACATATATATGGACATAAACTTAATAATCATTTCAAAATAAAATTAAACGTATTCCTTTTAATTTTATCTTCCAAGTTAATAACCCTTAAAAGATGTATTAAAAACAAAGAATCTTTATACATTTTCTAGAGAAGGTATATTAATTATGTCGCTATAATAAAATGTTGACGACAAAAGAGTCAAACAGTTACATAATTAGCAAGTGACGAACACATAAGATCTTAAAACTTATCCTCAAAAAAGAAAAGAATTAATTTTTTTTGAATGTTACACAATTCTAAAGCAATTTCTTACCTCTACTAAAAAAGTGTACAAATCTCTTGATTTACAAAAACATATACAAATTCCTAAACACGGTTTTTATTCGAATAAGAATATAATGATTTGAAAATATATATAAATATAAAATTTCAACATTTGCTTTTGAGAATTAATGAAAGCAGTCATGTATTTACATCAATCCATGCAAGTCAACCTTATTCATTCAAATTTTATTTAGTTTAGAAGTATCCATGAAATCGGAGAATTATTTCTTTGTATCTCATTAGATCAACGTACATGTTAATTTCATTCTTCAGCGCATTTTGGTGCAGTAATTCCAATTGAGTCAAGTGGATAAAAAAAAAATGTTTTACAACGAAAAATTTCTGATTCTGTCCCATATACATAATTTCCTTTTAGTATTTCTAAGTTCGGGGGTAGTACTATTTCCGAACACTTCATTCAATCTATTCACTGGGACTAGTTCTTGTTTGCATTTATTTATTTTTTTGAATAGTAGGAATTGTGAGTATCAAGTAACATGATGATTGAATTGAACACGAGATATCTCTTTTGTACATGGAGGAGTTGTGTCACTTTTTATATTTGTTATTACACACAAATTGCACTAGAAAAATTAATCGTAATAAGTAACAGGCCTATAAGACGCATCGAATTTGAGATTTTTTAATCACAAGTGACCCACTCTACTAACTAATAGGCCGCTATTGGGATCTGGTATTTCATTTTAAGGAATAATATTGGTTTAGTGTCCGGCAATTAATATGATTTGATGTAACAAATTAAAAGAAGCACCAATCATACCCTAATTCCGGAAATAAGTTCGATCATTATCAAGGAGTTTCAAGTATACTGTCAAACATTTAATTTTCAATTGTCATTATTAACGGAAAAGGCTAGCTGGATAAATTGCTTACCAACACAAAAAAAGTCTTTTGTACATTGAACAAACGTTCGAGAGTTGGTGTAATTATTGTATATAATGGGCCAATCTTTTTGACCTTTATTATATTATATATATATATGGAGTGGTTCTAGAGAGAAATAGGTCTGGTGTGAGAACGAGGAACCAATCTCAACCATAGATTCATATTATTTGAACTCTTCTCTCTCTCTACATACATACACACACACACGCATATATATATATATATATATATATATATGGAGTGGTTATAGAGAAAATCAATCCTGGTGTGAGAACTAGGAATCAATCGACACCCTTTAATTTTAAGATTGGATGATCTAGTCAAAAAAGACGATGATATAGTTGTAAATAAAAGGAACACAAGAAAAATGCGGTGGTATTTTCGTAATTTTGTCAATATCAAGGTCAAATTAAAAAAATGAATTTCCTAAGCGCGTGCTAACAGAGATAGAATCATATGCTAACAAAGACAATGACAATGCTAATATAAGCATTGATAATGCTAACATTAACATTGATTATGCTAACGTTAATGTTAGCATTGATATTGCTAACATTAACATTGATGATGCTAACGTTATAAGATTTCTTTAACACTTTTTCATTATGAATTAGTAGTTTCGTTTTGTTTTGTTAAAATTAGGAAACTTCTAAGAACATGTAAAACATAGCCCATGAACAACGATATTGACATTGTATGATTTAGCTATATATTTTGTATTATTAGTATTATTGTTCATCGATTTTAGCATTATCATAGCTCATTTTAATATTAGCATAACTAATGTTAGCATTAGCAGAAAAACTTATCAAGAACATTATAAATCAACTATGAACAATGTTGTTAGAATTTTATTGTATTAACATTATCGTTCGGTAGTGTTAGCTTTATCATTGCTCATTTTAGCATACCAGGAACATTATGCCAACCATAAACAACGTTGTTACAATTTTATTGTATTAACAATATCATTCGATAGTGTTGGCATTATCATTGTTCTTGTTAGCATTAGAAAAATATGATACACATAAGGTGAAAGTAATAACATATGTGAAATTATAGTTATTATTGACATAAACAATCTTTAGCAGCCAAATTTTTGAATGGTAGTATAATCATATCGTATATTATATACTACTAAAATAGAACATCAAAAGTATTCACTTTTAACAAAAAACATGGATTTGATATATATTAATATTTCAATAGCATGCTATTGAAATAATAATGTCAATTGAGAAGCGTTACGACAATTCTAAAAAAAGTGACAATTGTTCAAAAAGTTAGAAATTTAATATATATATATATATATATAATTGTTTCATTCATCACCATATTCCATAAAGGTCTTCAACACTAATTGAGGTGTCTTTAAAACATGATTGGAAGTAGATGTTTGCTTCTGAAATGTTCATTTCCTTGTGGATATTGTTATGCTTTGCCATCAGTTATATAAAATTTAGACATTCCAGGAGAAATCTCTACAGTGGTGCCAACATAGTCTGTAGATTAAATAAGACAAAAAATTAAAATGTAAAAAAATGGTAATGCTAAAACTAATCACAGTAATGCCAATATCTTCTTTGATAATGCCAAAACTATCATAGTAATACTAATAAATCGTTCTTCATGCCAATACTTTGATAATAAACTATTTTTATAATGTTGATATGTTGTTTTTATAATGCTAATAATTCATTTTGTAGTGCTAATAAGAACTTTTGTAATGCTAATGAGACGTTCTGTAATGCTAATAAATTCTGACAAATGACTAATCTTAGTAGTAGTAGTAGTAGTAATAATAATAATAATAATAATAATAATAATAATAATAATAATAATAATAATAATAATAATAATATCTTCTTTAATAGTGATAAAACTAGTCATAATAATGCTAATAAATCATTTTTCATGTCAATACTCCGATAACAAGCTATATTTTATAATGTTGATAAACTGTGTTTATATATTAAAAATTCATTTTGTAATGCTAATAAGAACTTTAGTAATGCTAATGAGACATATTGTATGCTAACAAATTCGGACAAATAATACATGTATATAGTAATGCAAAAAAACACAATCTGCAGAAAATCAATAAACACAAAACACAAATTATGAACCTCTAATAATTTGTTTTAAACATTCACATATGCCAACAATAATATAAAGAACTAAAAACATATGTTAATCATAAAAGTTAAAAAGATCAACTTAATCAACTGTATATAACACAAATTATGAACTGCTAATAATAATAGTAATAGTAGTAGTAGTATTAGTAGTAGTAGTAGTAGTAGAGAGAGAAGAAGAAGAAGAAGAACACACACACATACACACAAAGTGACAAAAGATCGAGAAATATATAGCAAACCCACAAGAGAGAGAAGAAACCGTGAAGGAATACGGACAAATATTACTTTGAATTCGATCTAGGTGATCTTCAATTTGAATTCGATTTGGGTGATATTCTTCTCTTTTTCTTCGTGAACTTGTCAATTGCGCGTTGAAATCAAAGAAGCGAGAAAGAAGAAATGATGAAGAGTAGAGATAGAGGATGACAGGGGGGGAAAAATCCTAGTATTTTAATTATATTTGCCAAATTTCAAAATTATCCCAGCCTCATTAAAATAACCTTTAAAGTACAAAATGTCACATTGTGTTGCTTTTAATCTAGACCACACATTTTTTACGGATGGATGGTGGAGATTTGTTCCTTGTTTTTACACAAAAACTTGGTTCTCATTTGATTCATTCCCTACACACACAAAAATGATCGTTTTACGACTTAAATTTGAATTCAAAATTATATATTGAGTAGCATACTTATAATTTTATTATAATTTAATTATACTCCCTCCATTTCGTTTTATTTGTTGTTTTAGGTTTTTTTTATCTAGAATTAACAATTAATTTTGTAGACAAATATACTCATCCCTGATATATGCCATAAAATCTTATTTAATTATATTTTCCTAAAATAAGGTTTCTGATAGGGTTAAATTAAAGAGAGAGTGTGTGAAAATATGTAAAATAACAAATATTTTGAAACAAAACAAAAAAAATTAAAACAACAAATAAAACGAAACTAAAGGAGTATTTGAATTTGAATCTTAATTTCAATCATATAAATTTTGACTCATAAGATAACGTGACACCAACACTCCCTCAATTAAATTGGTTGATTTTCGACCTATTATCGGAAATACCCACCAAAAACTTTTTAGGCCGATTCTTCCACAATTTCCTCTTTCGAAAGCTATATAAAATTAAGTGAATATGTATTATAACTAGTTACTAATTAGTAGAACATAAAGTATGCTTTCATAAAGTGGGTTGTAGGCCTGTAGCAACGTATTTTTTTAATTTTTTTTTTTAGTGTTGGGCGAGATTGTTTTATTAGTTAAAATTGATAAAACGGATTAAGATTTAAATTTCAATACAATCAAACACTAATAATTTATAAATTTACTACTGAAATTTTCAGGAAAACATCAATTTTGGTCCTGTAATTTCAGTTTAGTCTAATATTATAATTTTTTTATTATCTGTTATGATAAAAAAAAAATTCTATTTTATTAGTTCATACAATTTCTGAAAAAGTTCACATTTTATCCGATTTAGATAAGAATTAAATTGGAAAATGACCGGAATCAATCCAAGTGTACAAAATATATTTAATTTAGGGGTGTTGGCGGGTTCTTTGATGATGATATTAAGTAATAATAATGCATTATTTTCGTAATATTTCGTGTTTATATTAGCATAAGCCCTGCCTAGGCTCTCGGCTGTCTTTGACCACCTCCCATTTTTATTTTTATTTTTTTAATTACTTTGGTCTAACCCCATTTAGGGTGCAATTTACTTGGTGCAGACCAATTAATTAAATACTAGACCGTAAGGGCATCCCAATGCATAACACCATTTTGGCGTCAATTCTGCATCAAAATATATGGTGTAATTTTAGCATAAAACAGTATCTCAACTTAATATATATATATATATATATATATATATATATGTATGTATGTATGTATGTATGTATGTATGTATACACACACCATAATGTACTATTTATAGGCAACTGCCTTATAATAAATCATGCATTCAGTGCACCGTATATACAGCACTTCCACCTGCCATTTATTAAGCATTCACTGCCTCACTTTACGTACGTTTATATCAATTCAATCACGAACCATTTCATTTTCCCTTTTTTTTTTCTTTTCCTTTGTCACGAGATAAATCAATAGTCCATGATCACTATATATCTACACGCAAGGTCAATAACATTTTTATGTAGTAGTCTACGAAGTATATATATCGAACATTTTTATGTAATAGTCCATGCACTTTTTTATGTATATAATGCGATGAATACACACTTGAATCTGTTGAATTTATAATATTTTAGAAGAACAATACAACACCACCACCTGAATTTTATGATCACGTGATCTGTATAAAATGAATTTTTCTATTTAATATCATTTTATATAATTGTTTTTTTAATTAATAATATATTATAGCTTGTTATGTTCTAATTTATGACAAATTTATGTTAATTAAAACCGAAGTATAGCTTCACATAAAAAAAAAAGAGATAGAGAATTATTAATTACGTATCGATCTCACATATTCTTCACGTTTTCAATATATATATATAGTTATTGTACAAAATATAAAACTATGGACACAAGTCAAAATAATTATTAAGTGTACTCATTATCTTGAACATTAATCATGCGTGTTATCGCCGTAACATTTAATTTAGTACATATATGATAACACATTAGCAAATACTACTATATATGGTATTTTCTAATTTTGCATTCTAGCTTTAAATTTATGCTATGTGTATTAAAAAAAAATTAGTGGACAGTTATTGAAACTTATTAAGAAATTCGGTGCTTGGAATAGAAGATCTCATTTGTATAATACGACCCATTAGTTATATATGAATAATTAACGATTATTCCAATAGTCTCAAACTTCTTTCAACAATACACAATTAAAACCCAACTATATATTCATCCCCACACAATAACTACACCGTCGTCGCTCCCATCACCTTCCTTCATAAATCTAAATTAAAACAGTAACAGGAAAAGTCGACATAATTTGGAAGATTAAACGCGACGGCGTCGGTCGGCATTCTCAAAGATAAATTAACCAAAAATATAATTAATCTCATCAAAATTAATATTGGAAATTGGAAAACATTTCCCACAAAAGTTAAATCCGCTTTCGCCGGCTTAACTTTGTATGTTAGTCCCCATAATTTTGCAGCACAACACCATGACTATACCAAGAAACTCCAACATCTTTTATCACTGCTTATATATATATATATACACACACACACACATATTATGTGTACGTATATAATTATTTATGGAAATATAAATTAACATAATAAGAATAAAAATAGACAGACAATATAATCCAGGAGATATATATAGGGCAAGCGCAAGCGACACTCAAAATTTAAACTAATTGCTACGAATGCAATTTTTTTTTCAAGAAATGTATTCTCTTTCTATTATATAATTTATTAAGTTCTTCATCAAAATTTGAAATCAGCCTAAACGATCTAGGTTTTTTGTACGTAAAAAATATGTAAAAATTTCCTTTAACAACAATTTTTATGAGCTACGTTTCCATCTTTAGTATTCAAGAAGCGGAAATATTTCTGTGATCGTTATTTTATTTCCTTTTTAGATTAAAAAACGAAAAAGCTCTTATTTACGAAGTTCAAAAAAAAAAGAAGAAGAAAAAGGCCCCCCAGGTTAAGGGGGTGAAAAACTTGAAAAAAAAAATGGTGAAAAGTTTCATGCGCCGCAGCTCTATATATGTTTCAGTAGAATATATCTATTATCTAATGCTTGATTGCAATTATATGGATATAATGGGGTTGCAAAAATGGACCGATTAACCATGATTAGTTAGTAATAAAGCGTAAACGGAAGAGTTCAATAATTCATGTTACTTTTCCAGAAAGTATTTAAAAAATCAGACAGAAAGAACAAAATAAAAATCGATAAGCTCCAACAATTCAAGAAATGGAAAATAAACGGGGCAGGCAATAACTCAAAGCACATGAATCTTGTACAGAATTGCAAACGGATTTTTTTATTGATGGACAATAAGGGTACGATGAAAATTGGTCCTTGTAATAACCCCACACACACACACACACATATATATATATAAAGGATCATGGAATATTTATAATATATGCGCCAAAATAAATCAAGAAAAATAATTTCTTGAATTAATTCAGATCAAATTAAAGGGGAGTAATACATCAAACAAAGAATAGTCCTTACACTTGAATAAGGATCCTTTGTTCTCTTGATTCATTAAACAAAAGATAAAAACTGTATATGTATGCATCTAGGAATGGGGGAAATACACACACATGGACACACACCTCAGAGAGAGAGAGAGAGCGAGAGAGAGATCTAACAATATATAGAGAAAAAGGGGAAATTCAAATTAAAGAAAAAAGGGAGAAAAAAAAACAAGAAGTATTGCCTGGCTCCATTCTGTCTGCCTCTTAAACTGTAATAACAAGCAAGAGCCCTCAAAAAACTATGTAAATCATCCCCGGAGATCGCTACAAAATGGCCGTGGTCCGGTGGAGTGCGGCGCCGTGTTCGCCATTGATGGACAAGGGCAGATCGGTCATTGCATGCAGAGAAGGAAAATCAACGGCAGTCTTGAAAGAGAGGACGGCAAGTGAATGTTCTTCTGAACCCATTTTCACATTTGGTTTCCAAAACATATTCCACCAACTCCCTCCCTCTCTCTCTCTCTCTCTCTCTCTCTCTCTCTCTCTCTAAAATTCTTGTGTGTATGTCAGTATGTGGGCTGTGAGTAAGCAGGGCAGTGTGTGTGGGTGTGTGTATATATGGGAACAGTGTAACTATACGTGATAATTATTACAATTTGCCCCTTGAGCTCTCTCTCTCTCTCTCTCTCTCTCTCTCTCTCTCTCTCTCCACCATAATGTGGGCGAAGAGGTGGAGGAGGTGTTGGGGAGTGGGAGGAGGCGAGGAAGGGGGGGCTGGTTATAAAGAGGGGCCCAGCCGGAAGAAGAATGGACATTTCGTCGATGCGGCTTGTTTTACTCATTTCCGGCTTTCGGGCCGCTCAAGTTATTCTTCTCCTACTCGCTTGCGTTTCTAATATTATTCCTACTCGCCCAATGACACAGCACACGTCATTTTTTAATTACTTCTTCAATCCCATATGTCCAAATGAAATCCTTTATCCCACTTTTTTCTATTCCAGTTCGTGTCTCATTTTGATTTTTATTTGATTTTTATTATTTTTTCTTCAATTTCAATTTGTTATGGATTAATTTAATTTTATAATTATTATTTAGAGTTTATTTCGCCCAATTAGAATTTATATTTATTTTTTAATATTTATTTCTTGTTTTTAGTTAATATAATTGATTAATATGGTTGATTATTCCAAAAGTAGCGTATATAATTTTTAAAAATTTTATTTTTTAGCAATAAATGTTGATTATGATTTGTAATATTATAATACAATTTATTTTTGTAATAAACATTTTTAAAATATTAAATTTTATAGTGGGACACAATAGTGGGACATGAAAAGTGGACTAGATGATTTTATCCCCATATATCTAATCTATTTATACATATATTAAGGCAAAATCGTGTGATAAATAATGGTTCAAATATAAATCGGTACTATTCTCTATCACACGATTTAATAATTATATTTTAGACAATACTTTTTATATAATAGACAACGGTTCTGAGTTAATAGACAACAGTAATGATATTTATTATTGTAATTTTTTTTTTCATTTTTCATGACGGTTTAGATTATAACTGTTGAATTTTAACAAATTTGTGCAATCCTATTTATTATTTTTTTACTTGAAAATTTGAGATTTATATCATTTTTTATTTTATTTTTTTATGCATAGGTGGATGATTTGTATAGTATTCTACATTTATCACCTAAAAAATAGATTTCATTTGTATTGCACTATAATAATAATAATAATAATAATAATAATAATAATAATAATAATAATAATAATAATTTACAATAATTTAATTATTATTTTTCTATTTCAATTTCATCATTTAAAATAATTAAATAATTATATTTTTTATATCTATCATATATTCAAATAAATCAAATGTTCTTTAATTGTGGACAATTACACATTATTTTTTATAAAATCGTGGCGTTTGAAATATTTCAATTCGATTTTTCTAACATGGATTTTCATTTAGTTTCTAAATTTAATTTTGTTTTTATTTGTCGTAACTACGCAAAATTAATCTTCTTATTTAATTAATTAATACGTGTGCATATCATTTTATTAATTTTTAAAATTTGTACATAATATATAAAATTCAAAAATAATCATATACTATTACAAATTTAAAATAATAATTATTACTCATGCATGGCGCAGGAGAAATAGTAATTTCTTTTAATTACGGACCTTCTGCCCTTTTCACCATCACAATCAATTTCCTGCACTAAATAAAATACCTTCACGCTTCAAACTCATTTATTTTTTTATCAAATTCAATTTTCCACGTAATTATTCCCCACAGCACTTTTGCTTCTAATTGTATATGTTTACTTATTTGGAACTCCTTTTTTAATTTATATTTTTTATAAATTAAATGATAGTAATTACTTTCTGAAATGAATAGGGCGTCTGTCTCATTCAAATTGTGTCTGGTATATTTATGGATTGTGTTATCTTTATACACTTAAATATGAATATTATTCAACAAACAGAAGATGAAATGATGTCATCTTTCTCCAATAAATAATTAAATAATTAATTTAAAAAAAAAACTATTCGCTTCATCAATGCTTTAGGGGTAATTTGACCTAGAAAATTAACTAAATCAAAGTTGAGGATACAAAACTTGCAAGTTATATTAGCAAATTGTCCTTTAAAGAATAGCCACATTATGTACAGATATATCAAAGAAATGTTGAGTGTAGTTGACACATGATTTTGAAATTTTATTAATTCGTAAATTCCATAATAGCTACATATTGGCATGAAGGTCTAATTGATCCATAATTTTATTGGTTACGATTAACGACTAAAATGGTAATTATGACATTAATTTTCAAAAATTACATTTTTTATTACAAAGATAACCCGCGGCTATCTGATGATCGACTTTTTATAAATCTCGCTCATGTGTATTAGACTTAAAAATGTCACTTATCTTCCTATTAACCAACGACATGGGTCATATTCCATGTCCTTGAAGCAATGCCACTGAGACAATTACAGAACATTTATTTCTGACAAGCACTACGTACCAATAAATTGATGAAGGATTTTACTTACCATTTATCATACAACATTTTATTATTGGGTGATATTTGCGCAGTAACAAAAATTTCAATATTTTAAATGCATATTATGCATATAATATGTGACAAACTTTGCCGAATAGGCAAACAATTAATATACAATCAGACGCAAAAGTGATTTCAGGGAAAGAACGCAAAACACATGACAGCTCCACCGTTTGCTATGGGCTGTGAACGAATCAAATAATTTTGGTTCGGTTCGATATCCGATTCGATTTTTTGATATTCGAATTCAGAAATTTGTGATTCGAATACAAAAATAAATACTTTTTTCGATTCGATTAGTTATCAAATTCAAACTCAAAATTAAGATATTCGATTCAATTTATGTTTATATATATATATATATAATGGATTCTGATATATAAATATCCAATAATCCAATGGGCCGGCAAATGAGATGACTTAATACAATTATGATTTGTGAACAGTGAGTTGGAACACATAAATATGTTTTTAGCATCTATTATTGAGTGTTTATTAGGTAAATGTATCAGAGATATCATTTATTATTGAGTTTTGTGTTTAATTGTTTATTAGGTAAAATATTGGTTTAAAATATTATTTTATGAAATTTTCTTCAAAATTGCGAATCGAATAGTGTAAAATTAAGGAAATTTCGAATCGAATCGAATCAAGTCGAATTGTATCATATGTTTATAATACACTTACAAAAAATCGAATTAAATATTCGAATCGAATCGAATATTTACGAATATCTTATCGAATCGAATACGAATAAAAAAAAATATTCGAAGTCGAATCGAATACCAAATCGAATATGCAATAATTTTTTCGAATCGAATTGAATACATAGATATTCGCTCCAATTCAATTCGTTTACAACCCTAGTTTGCGTGACTTCGGGGAGCGATCTTCCAAAGTTTGTTCACAGTTCCCGAATTTTATCTTTAAGCTCTAAAATATTATAATGACTTTTGTTATAGATTATTTCAATATGAAATATAAAATTTTATGAGATACTATTTTTTTATTAATAAATTTATTAGTAATCCTACCACTTAAATGCATTAATTTTGAAAATCGACTAAATGTTTGTACTAAAAAAATATCTGTTAATCAATAATTTTAAATAACAGTATTGATTAACTAAACTTAAAAAAAAAGTCATAGTATGAAATGTTATATATGTACTCTCTCCGTTTCGTTTTGTTTGTTGTTTTAGAATTTTAATCTAGAATTAATAAATAATTTTTTGGACTAATATATCCCTCCATTTTATATTAAATAAAATCATATTCACTTACATTTTCTTAAAAAGTTAATTTTTTTATCTCTCCATATATTTGTAAGGTTAAATTTGATAGAGGGGGTGTCAAAATACATAAAACAATAAATATTTTGATAAAAAAATAAAATCTAAAATAACAAACAAAATGAAACGGAGGGAGTATATATATATATGGGTGAATTATAATGTGCACTGTGTTTAGTGTGTGATTATAATTTGATTATTTGTTAGTTTGAAGAAAGAGTGGCGGGTGGAAGGCTCCTTTCAACTTTTATCCTTGGGGGGTGTTTTTTTCTGGTAAGACACAAAGTTTCCATTTGATTCAACCCATTCATCATCCATCTCACATTTCTACTAACCTTTACAACCCCACACCCATTTTCATGCAATCTATCTAATTGCATTGTTCCCTAGATTGATTTTATTTCTACTACTCATTTCTTTTCAATCTTCTCATTATTAATTATTCCATTCCTATTCCTATATATACTTGCCATCTTCCCCTATTATCATAATTCATATATATCTGCTCCTTTTTTAATTTATTTCTTCTCATTTTGTGTTTGTAGCATAACATTATATTATTATTATTAGAGTTGGTATTCGGTGCATCACCGTCTGAATTAGCACTATTTCAGAAGGCGCGTGGGGACCATGATGCATTGATTCTAAAATCCTAAAAAACACAAAATAAACCCCTAAAAACACCCCAAAAAAATCCTAAAAACACCCCAAAAAAACAAAATAAACCCCTAACCCCCCCCCCCCCTAAAAAAAACTCTAAAAAGTACCAAAAATACCCTAAAAAAACTTGGTTAAAGGGCGGATTTGACCGCGTTGACTGGGTCAAATGGCGGGTTGACCCGACCCGACTTAAATAACACTATTTACAACAGGTGCATGGAAGTGTTTGCCTTATTATTATATATGGACACTTAGCATGATAATTTACATTTATATATATATATATATATATGTTTTTTTTTTCAGAAAATTGTTTAAATTTGTCTGTCATAATTTTAACAATTAATGATGTTGTCGATCAAAATTAAGTCACTTATCAAGGACACATATATCTACTAAAAAGGGGGAAAAAATAAACAAGGACACACATAACATACCTTAATTAATCAATTAAAGGTTTGCCAAATTCAACTAAAGCTCGCATTTATTCATGTCACTTATTTTTTTACTTAATTTACAAATTGGTCAGTTAAAATTACACTCAATTGCTAATTTGTACTTGATTCGATTTGCTACTGATGGTTTCATTGTCTTAAAATAGAAGGCCGTATTGTCTTCAAATAGAAGACTGGGAAATGATCTTTAATTTTACCCACATATTAATTATACTGATGGTGTACCATGTGCATGTAATTTACATATGAAAATAATCAATTATAAATAATAAACAAACCCTGATCATATATAGCTCGATCATGTGTCAATGTTGCGGAAATTATTATAAAGTATAAACATACGTGCTATCATAAAATATTTTGGCTCCTAAAAAGACATGTATCAATCATTTTTTTAAGTTAATTAAATATTCATGTAACATTACTACTTACAATTAATAAAAGGCTTATTAATTTGATTGCTTTAAAATATATAAACTTTTGGGTGTTTTTGATTTTTCACAAGTTTTAAAAATTAAAAGACAGTTTTGATAACATAAACTTAGCACTTGTTTGATTTTTCACATGATTTTCAAATTTCGGTCAACTGAAGTGACATGGTTGTCAGAGAATTCCACGTGTACATCTATGTGGACACCAAATTATCTTAAAATACACGAATTTTTGATCAATTTTGGTCGGATTAGAATGTCCGAATTTGAAAATTGCGTAAAAAAACAAACAAGTGATAAGTTCATATTATTAAAACTACGTTTTTTAAAAGACGTGAAAAATCAAAAACACCTCAAAGTTTATGTATTTTAAGACAATTAACCCTTAATAAAGCAACAAGCATTTATTTGGAAAAATTATTTTGACAGGAAAGTTATTTGTTATTAACTTTGAATTGACATTTTTTATTTACAATTTTGTTAACCGTGATTTTACTTTAATATAGATAGATATGGATGGATATACTGTATATTGAATAGCTAAAATTTATATTCTGCTAACCACAATAATATGAGCTAAAAATTATTATTCTAAAGACATCGCACTAATTATCTCGCGACTGAAAAACACAATCTAACATTCGAAGATCCCACACTTGATTACATTAATCTGGTGTCTCAATTGCCACTTGTGATTATAGTTAAATGCTAATTAACGAATTCGAATGTTAGTCCGCCACAATTCGTCAAATGAATGTTAACCAACTGCAAATGCATAATTTTACCGAAGTTTATTTGAGGAATATGAATAAATAAAAATATTTGGAGAATAGTTTTTTTTCTTAAAAAAAAGGACAGCACCTAATGAGAAGAGAGAGAAAGATTCCCGAGAGAGAGAGAGGGTCCATAATTGAAAAGGAAAGAGAGGGGGTATTGTGCCTTAAACGTCAAAGATTTGTAGCAATCTGAAAACATCAATGATGAGTGCCTTTGAATTGCTCCACAACCCCTAATTTTGTTTCTAGAAGCCCACCACTTTTTGTTCGATAACTTGCCTTCGACACCGCTCTTGCTAGCTGCTAACACTACTCACTACACTACATACATAGAATAAGATATATACTAGATAGTGCCCATTATAATCTATATATATCTCATTTTTTTATTTCATTTTGGTGGAAGAGAAGAGATAGTTGCCCAACCTAAAGAAAACAAAAATTTAATAATCATATTTCTCTGCGAATTTTCTTTTGTCGTTTCGGTCATTTTTGTAAAAACCTAATCGAGTGCGGTGCCAGCCCCAGGATGGAGAATGCAGTGCTATTGCTACAATTCAATACTTTATTATTTTTTTCCTTACATAATTATGAAGATTAAGGTACTATTATATTATTATTATTATTATTACGAAATTTAGAAACGTGAATGGAAAAATTGATTTGTCGGCATGGTGGATTTCCGTTTCAATTGTTCCAAGATTGAAAATTGGAACGGCATAACGACCAAAATATGTGGTGTGGGGGTGTGGGGGCTCAAATTTATTTGAATTGTTCTTATGTTGGATAGACCGACACAAATTATCAAAATTCATCCTATCTATTAACATAGATAATATATGTGTGTATCTTATCATATATATGTATATATATTCGATCATATGCAATGCATAAATTAGTAAAATAAAATAATATATATATATATAGTGAAATATAAAACATTAAATAATATCATATATAATTTCCCTTTCAATGATCACATCTTTATTTTTCTCCAGCAATTTCACTAAACGTGTAAGGTATTTGAAAGCCTTGTTTCAATAAAACCTCGAGCTACATGAGACCACAACATAGGGTGTGCTTTTTTTCTTCCATAGAGTTCGTATAAGACTGTCTTCTAAGTCAAAATTTGTAAAAATGAATCAAAACTCAAATTCAAATACAATTAAATTATACCAATAATATTATAAATGAATACTCTTATGTTGATGCGATTACTATTTCTACACAACAAAAAATCTGCGTTTTAGCAACATAATATTCTATCGCTAAACATAAAAAATCCATCGTTAAACCATTTTAACGATGAATCCAGTTTGTCATTAATAATCTCGATGTTAGTCATTTTAATGATAAAATTAACGACAAAAAAAATTAGTGATAATTTTTTTCGTAACGCCAAATTATGTCGTGAAAAAATAAAAAAATTAATAACTGAATATTTTAGTCGTTAAAAAAAAAAAAAAAAAAAAAAAAAAAAAAAAAACTAACCGCGCCGCAAAGCCAAGTCCAGCCCACAGCGCAGCTTGAGCTAAGCCGCCGAGCAAAAAACAATTCAGGATTAATTCTTGAAATTTCGCGTAGCTGAGATTCGAGCGAAAGACCTTTGAGAAAGCAAGGCACCTCTAAAATACAAAACGAATTAATACACACATGAAACCTATTTTAATTGAATTTTTATTTTTAAATTAAATAATTAATATATTCTTCATTTTTTAAATATCAATTATAATTTTTAATAATATATATTTATTATGAAATATAATTATCTTACATCATTATTTAATATTAGATTATTTTAATTAATTTTCTCAAATATTATATATTTATAATTAATAATATTTATAAAAATAAATTTAATATAAAAAAGATTAGTTTCAAATTCGTAATTTATTAGTAATAGAAAACTTAAAAATAAAAAATAATAAAAAATAATAAAAATATTTAAAATAAAAATAATAATCAAATAAATCCGAAAATATAAAAAAAGTAAAAATTTAAAAAAAATTGATTTTAGTGTTAATAGGAAAATAAAAAAATTAAAAATAAAAAAAAAAGAATGTTACAAATCTAAAGTTTTCAAGTAAAAATAATAACAGAAATGATTACAAACAATTTTAAAACAAAAAAGTTACAAATAAGTAAAAAAAACAACAAAAAGATTCCAAAAATTTGTTAAAAGATAATAATTGTAATCTAAATTATCATGAAAAATGTAAAAGAAATATAATATTTACAACGATTAGTGTCAGTACAGTTGTCTATTAACTCAAAACTGTTATCTATATTATAAAAATTATTATCTAAAATATACATATTAATCCGTGAGATAGATAACAATTTATACCAGAATCGTTGCCTATTACGCGATTTTATCTCAATATATGTATAGATACAGATAAGATCGTACTCCATTTATGAAGTAAAATGATGCGCACGATCTGTCTCTTCCTTTCGAGTTGAAATTGGAAAAATCTATGGCTTTATGGGCCTGTGAGGATTTTGGAATTTTTGGGCCACAAAATATCATTAAACATTTTCGACTAAATCATCGGAAGATTCGATAGTCCGTATGGGTAAATGCCCAACCTTTTCAAAAATAAATAAAAAATACACATTATGCAATATTTTTGAGTTCCCTCGTCAATTATATTTGGAAAATCATTAAAAATATTTTACTATGTGTATTTTGAAAAGATGAGAGTCTTCTACTTGATCAATAAATGTATATTTTTTAGTATTAAAGTGTTACTAATCACATTTCAGAAACCCTAATCATAGTATGAGTGTATGATCAGTAGGTTGTAACCAATGCTTTGGGCCTTATGTTATTTTTTTGTTGGGCTATGTTCAACTTGGGCTCAAACTATTTTAAAATAATATATATATATTTTTTTCTTCTTTAAGCATTAAAAATAAGCTTCTTCTTTCATCTATCACATGTAAATATGTAATGTGCGTTGTATTTATGAACATATTATTTATGTGCATTTTTTAAAGGGATATGGTCCAATTTGGTCCTACAACTATATCCGAAATCTCAATTTGATCCCGAATAAAATTTAGGCCTATTTCGATCTCTCAACTTTTTAAAATGTATCATATTAATCCCTCTGTTAGTCCCTAAACTAATTTCCGTTAACGTCCGTCACTAACGATGTTAATTTAAGAAAAAAAGGTCCAAGTTGATCCTACGACTATACTCGAAATCTAAGTTTGATCCCAAAATAAAATTTCAACCCAAATTGTAATTGTTCAATGTGGAATATTTTAGTCTCATTTTCACTTTATTAATAATTTTATTATCTGACAATTCTTTTTCATTTTTTATTAATTAATAAAGTCTATAATTAATTTGAAGAATGTCTCATGATATTCAAATGATTGTGTATGATATAATTAGTAAATGTATATGTTTCTCTTCAATGTCAATATAATTAATGATATTATAATGAATATAATATTTATCAATAAACTTATATGGAATTAATATATGATCGAAACGATATAAATTGGCTAGTTTTCTTCTTGTAATAATCATGAAATAATAATATATATTTTTTTGCATTGGCTCATATTTATATATCATCAGAATTCCATTATGTAGATTAGATAGTTCCACAACTTAATATTGATTTCTAAAAATATTAAATTTTGACTGAAACTATTGAAAAAGATGCCCAAAACTTTCGGATCCACAAATTGTACATGTGGTTTGGTATGGGCATCAAATTAATCTAATTAGGGATTAATTAAAAAAAAATTGGGCCCAATTTAGGCCAAAAATTTATTTTGGGACTAAAATGAGATTCAGGGTATAATTGTAGGACCAACTTTGACCTTTTTCCTTAAATTAATGTTGTTAGTGACGGACGTTAACGGAAATTAGTTTAGGGACTAGCGGAGGAATTAACGTGATACCTTTTAAAAATTTGAGGAATTGATTTGGGCCAAAATTTTATTTCGGGAGATTTCGGGTGCAGTTGTAGCCTTGTAGGATCAAATTGGACCTTATCCCTTTTTTAAATTCTAATAGTTTATTAATTCAAAATTTGAAATGTAGTTATGGACTATTTGTTACTGTTGTTGTCGTTTTATAATACGAACGGAAGAGACGGGGTAGGATTTCGAACAAAAAGGCCTTTTCCTATTACACATGTTTCATAATAAGGTTTTTTCCTATTATTCATGGCATGCTCCCTTATAATAATTTTTATTTTGTAACCCTGTGTTGTAGGAGTTAACGTTTTAAAATTCGTGTTGTAAACCGAAATTCACATAGAGTTCGTGCTATTTAAACTAATTAACTCTCATTAGAGATCCATTTATCGCTTATATCTTTCACTATATTTTTATTGTAATTATGGATGATTAGATTTTTCGATAAGGTATTTCTATTTGTACCACTATTTTTTCAATATACACCATATTTAATAATACACGACCATTATAAAAAATTTTCAAGTATTTTTGCTTTATAATTAGGTAAGATGAAATATTTTTTTAATGTGTGTGATTTCGTTCATGAATTTTTTACACAATCTAAATACATTAAAATGAATAAAGCAATGAACAAAAAATTTCCAGGTTTATTGAAATTGAATTTTAGGCGGCCGACCCGATTGGGGTTGTTGTGTTCTATATGATAAAATAAACTTCTTTATAAAATATTAAGTATATACATATGTACACTGAAATTCAAGAATAATTCGGTAAGATGAAATAATTTTTTAATGTGTATGATTTCTTTCTTGAATTTTATGCAATCTAATACATTAAAATAAACAAAGTAGTGAACAAAAAATGAAGAATAATTTGGTAAGATGAAATATTTTTTTAATGTGTGTGATTTCGTTCATGAATTTTTACAAAATCTAAAGACATTAAAAAAAACAAAGCAATGAACAAAAAATTTCGAGGTTAATTGAAATTGTATTTTAGGCGGCAGACCTGAATGGGGCTGCTGTGTTCTATTAATAAAATAAATTTCTTTATAAAATATTTGTACATACATATGAACACTGAAAATTAAGAATAATTCGGTAAGAAGAAATATTTTTTTAGTGTGTGTGATTTCGTTCATGAATTTTTTACACAATCTAAACACATTAAAATGAACAAAGCAATGAACATAAAATTTCCAGATTTATTGAAATTGTATTTTAGACAGTAGACCCGATTGGGGCTTCCGTGTTCTATATGATAAAATAACCTTCTTTATAAAATATTAAGTACATACATATGTACACTGAAAATCAAGAATAATTCGATAAGATGAAATATTTTTTTAGTGTGTGTAATTTCATTCATGAATTTTTTACACAATCTAAATACATTAAAATCAATAAAGCAATGAACAAAAAAAATCCAGGTTTATTGAAATTGAATTTTAGATGGCAGACCCGATTGGGGCTGCTGTGTTTAATATGATAAAATAAACTTCTTTATAAATATTAAGTACATACATATATACACTGAAAATCAAGAATAATTCGGTAAGATGAAATAATTTTTTAGTGTGTCTGATTTCCTTCTTGAATTTTACACAATCTAAATACAATATAAAGAATAAAGCAGTGAACAAAAAATCTCCGGGTTCATTGAAATAATATATATATGTATATACACACATGCATATATAAGGTTCGTGATTGTCCTCCTCTGTCATTAATGTGACTATTCAGTTTTTCATGTCCACTGAATGTATGTGTCTGTCCAAATGAAATGTAACGTGTCCACTGGATGAAATAAATATGTCCGACAATAACCATAGTACTGTCAAACATAAAAAATCGTCTCTCAATATTTTTGGCCAAGTTAGGCTACTAGTTATAATTTTTCTCTGTCTGTTCCATTCAAATGACCAGGAGAGATAGAGATTAGAGAGAGATGGCTTCTGAGGCATTGTCACTTGAGATGATATTCGACATTCTAAGCTGAACATCGTTGGAAATATTGGAACGATGCGAGGCGTCTTCCAAGTGTTTGAAGCAGATGATTTACGAGCCAAGTTTTATGTTTCTTCACTGCAAAAGAAGTAACTGCTTTTTGGTTATTTCTTCCAAACAATGATAAACTATAGATATCGATCTGCGTTGGTCTCCGACGACGAATGAGGTGCCGCCGCAGGCATTAATAGAACATGGCCGCGCGATGACATGAAGATTTTAGCCTCATGCGATCAGAAGATTTTGTGCTGTGAGAGACAACAAGGCTACCGAAAACTCCGTTATTATGCGTGCAAGCCGGCCACCAACTAATGGCAACGTTTGCCGTCAGTTAAGTTTGGGATTAGGCAAACGTTGCCATTGGGTGGTGGCGGGCTTGCACGTATAATAATGGAGTTTTCGGTAGGCTTGTTGTCTCTCACAGCACAAAATCCTCTGGGCTAAAATCTTCAGGTCATCGCGTGGCCATGTTCTATTAATGCCGGCGGCGGTGCCTCTTTCGTGGTCGTAGAGCAACACAGATCGATATCTATAGTTTATCATGGTTTGGAAGAAATAAAAAAAATGCAGTTACTTCTTTTGCAGTGGAGAAACATAAAAGTTGGCTCGTAAATCATCTGCTTCAAACACTTGGAAGAGGTCTCGCATCGTTCATTGTTCCCAACGATGTTCAGTTTAGAATCTTGAAAAAGCCATCTCTCTCTATCTCTCCTAGTCATTTGAATGGAACAGACCAAGAAAAATTATAACTAGTAGTCTAACTAGGCCAAAAATATTGAGAGACGATTTTTTATGTTTGATAATACTGTGATTATTATCGTATATATTTATTTCATCCAGTGCACACGTTACATTTCATTTAAACAACACACATTCAATGGACATGAAAAACTGAATAGTCGCATTAATGACAGAGGTGGACAGTCACAAACCTTATATACGCATATATATGTGTGTGTATATACATATATATGTGTATTATTTTAATGAACCCGGAAATTTTCTGTTCATTGCTTTGTTCATTATATTGTATTTAGATTGCGTAAAATTCAAGAAGGAAATCAGACACACTAAAAAATTATTTCATCGTACCGAATTATTCTTGATTTTCAGTGTACATATGTATGTACTTAATATTTTATAAAAAAAATTATTTTATCATACAGAACACAGCAGCCCAATCTGGTCTGCCGCCTAAAATTCAATTCAATAAACCTGGAAATTTTTTGTTCATTGCTTTATTCATTTTAATGTATTTAGATTGTGTAAAAAATTCATGAACGAAATCACACACACTAAAAAAATATTTCATCATAAAAAATTTATAATGGTCGTGTATCATTAAGAAATTTCATGGAGCTGGACTCTGCATTTAATCTCTGTTTCTGTCTCTTCATCGTCATCCTTTCATTTCCTTCTCTATATAAATAATAAACGTTTTATGAAGAAAAAGCATCTGCAAAAGAAAGGGAGAGAGAGAGAGGAGAAGTGAGAAAGAGAGTGCAGTGCTTAATTATTGTCAAATTGAAGCATAAATTGCAGAATACCAAATATTTTATTTTGCGAGAATAGGGTTTGTATTTCATTTCTGTAAAAACTGATTTACAAGATGAATAATACATCATTTATATAGCTACTCTATAACTAACCTTGATCTAACGAACTACCTAATCAACTACAATTTAGGGAGCTGATGACACGTGGAGTGAGCCTAACTTCTTCTGTTAACTATCCAGTTCTATACACACGTGAGAGAGAGACTGCATGCATATAAATATCTCAACAATTAATCAGCACAATAAGTGTCACAAGCACAGACTTTTTACAGTGACAAAAGCATATCAAAAATGTTATTTGGCAAGTTTTTATCGAATTTTATGGCACTATTCATTCTTTTTGCTGTATTTCAAGAACCAGCTTTAGCCATAAAAAGGTGCATATTGTCTTTCTCTATATTTCCTACTTTCATGCAAATATTAACGTTAGTTTGTCTCCTTTAATTTTTAATCTTATTATCAAAATGTATTTAAATTTTATATATTTACTCATTAGTCTTATATTGTCTACTTGAGAGCGCATTCTCAATTCTCATGGCCCAGAAGCAACATCTGCTGACATTGATCGAGTTACGGCCTCACACACTCAATAGCTCTCCTCATTTTTGGGAAGGTCTGTAAATTTTTACTTACTTGAAAAATTCGATTTTGGTCCTATAGGACATGACTTAGTCCGATTTTGATCACAACCCTACCACATTTGGTTCCAAATCGCTTGAATTATCAATTTTGGTTCCGGTGTCACGGTTTCCGTTAAAAAAATTATCGATTTTGGTCCCATTTTAGTATCGATTTTGGTCCCAAACAGAAAAATTCCATAAATTTTTTTGCTAGTCAATTGGAGGCAAAATTGAACTGATTTGGAGGGAAATTAAACCTGATTTGGATCCAAATTTCCCACTAACATGCATCTATATATATCTACTCACCAAATCATCAAATTACAACTACTATGTTTTTCAAAAAAGCCATCAAGCAAAAGACAAGAAAATTTTTTACTTAATTTAATTTTACAATATTGTTTATGAGTGTTTACCACATCTAATTAGAGTTTATAATTATTTTTAAAAATCTAGGAAAAAATAGTAATTGAAAAATAAAAAAATATATAATATTAAAAAAATATAAAAAAAATTATACTCATAATTAATTAGTAATTGAAAAATAAAAAATATATAATATTAAAAAAATAGTATATTTTATAAAATTAAAAATAAAATAAATATTAAAATGTAAAATAAATAAAATATTAATAATATTAAAAGATTAATTTCAAATTCGTAATTAATTAGTAATTAATAATACATTAATAATATTAAAAAGATTAAAAATTATCATGTAAAATAAATAAAAATATTAAAAAAAAATTATATTTGTAATTAATTAGTAATTGAAAAATAAAAAAATATATAATAATAAAAAATAGTATATAATATTAAAAAATTATAAAATAAAATAAATATTAAATTGGAAAATAAATAAAACATTAATAATACTAAAAAGATTAATTTCAATTTCGTAATTAATTAATAATTAATAAAATATTAATAATATTAAAAAGATTAAAAATTATCATGTAAAATAAATAAAAATATTAAAAAAATTTAAATTTGTAATTAATTAGTAATTGAAAAATAAAAGAAATATATAATAATAAAAAATGGTATATAATATTAAAAATTATAAAATAAAATAAATTTTAAAATGAAAAATAAATACAAAATTAATAGTATTTAAAAGATTAATTTCAAATTCAAAAAATAAGTAGAAATTGAAAATTATAAAAATTAAAATATTAAAAAATAATATAAAATATTAAAAAAATTAAAATAATCAAATAAATTCGAAAAAATATTATAAACAAAAAAAATTAAAAAAATTGATTTCAAATTCGTAATTAAACATAATTGGAAAATAAAAAATATTAGAAAAATTTAAAAAAAATTAAAAAGATCAAAATTAATTTAGATACAGAATAATTTTGCACCTAATCCATCGCTAAGATTTAAAAAAAATATTTAGCAACGCATTTTTCCGTCTCTAATGTAACGTCAGAGAAATCTGTCGTTATTGCGTCGTTAACATAAAAAAATAAAATTAAAATATGACGTGTGTTCTTTGTTAAGTTTGAGACAAAAAAAATCTGTCATTAAAAATTATAATCCGTCGCTAAATCGCGTTTTTATTGTAGTATTTTTTTAAATAACCCAATGTAAAAAAATAACAAAAAGTACCCCTTTTTACAAATCTAACATTTGATTAATTTTTCGGTTCAAAAAGCGTTCATAGCTGATTGCATTTTAGGATTTCTATTTCGCTGAAAATTTCATTTTTGGTCTCATAGTATGTATTTTGGTCCCAAAAGTAGCGGCCGTTACCCCATTTTTTCCGTCTAAATTGTGAGACCAAAATTGATAATCCAGGTCCTATTGGACCAGATTTAATAATAATTTCTGAAATAGGACCAAATGTAGTAGGATTGGGACCAAAATCGAATTAAGCCATGTCCTATGAGACCAAAATTGGATTTTTCTCAAAATGGAGCTAATGATCTATTTTTCATACACTACAATCTGGAAGGAAAAAAAAAAAAAAAAAAAACCTAAAATTCAATACCAAGTGCATCTTAGGTGCAATTTCATTTTCTTCTCCCACCTCTTTAATTCATTTTGTGTCCTTTTAATTTTCTTTTTTGAACAAAAACTGCTAATTCTTTGTTGTTGTCTGACCAAAAATGTGTATACATTACAATTATATTCATATTAATATGACAGACCCAAAATATTAATATTTGTTATGAAAGATAGATTAGATATTAAGAAGATGATTTAATAATCCAATTAAAAAAACTATGAAATTATGATCATGTCTAAAGTATTATATTTTGATTTGCTTTATCTAGGTATATAAAAATTACATTATCAATATATCATTTGTGTAGTATTAGATATGATATGAATATGATAGAAAAATTAATTTTAGTTCATATTTCATATTTTCATGTTTTTCAAAGATGTGATTTATTGTTATATTGTGTGTTTTCTCAACATAATTAGTTATATTTTAAAATTATTACATAAATAGATAACAATTGATAATTTTGGAGCATTCTTTAGTTTTTTTTAAATGAATATATCATTTGATAAAATTATAATTATTATGTATTTCATATTACTAATATTAGAACAAACATATCAACTATCATCTTGAACTTTAAACAATGCATAAAATAATTTCTGCACATTGTAGGGAATAAATACTAGTTTTATATTAAAAAGCTAAAACAAAACACCACAAAATTCAGTCATTTATTCCAGTTTCTAACATTATCTTCCATTTAATATTTCAATGATTGGATTTCTCTGATATGTGCGAGTTTTTTTTTTTGTTATAACATGAAATATAAAATTGTGATAAAGGGTCTAAAATAAAATCTATATCCAAAGTCACGCATCCCTATGAGCTGCCTTTGTATAGTCGTATAAATAAATACGGATCGCTCCCATCAAGCTTGCTGCTTTGAATATTGATTTGCAGTTTCCGGAGAAAATTATTGAATTCACCATGCAGCAGGGTGCGGATATTCATCGCCGGATTGCCAGAATTTCGAATCATCTTAATCCCCCAAATAATCAGCTGCAGCAGGTATACATGCTGCCCATTCATTAATTTTTTTTCTTGCGATATTCAACAGTTAGCTTTTGATTTTACACTGAATTGGATCGGAAGATTATTCATGGGTAGGGCTTACAATTACTGTGTGATTTGTGCTTTTAAAGGTGGAGGAGGGGAGTTTATGGCGCGCGGATTGCCGGGCGAAAGGCGGCTCACCGGGTTTCAAGGTGGCTATATTGGGGGCGGCCGGCGGCATAGGGCAGCCTCTCGCGATGTTGATGAAGATCAATCCCTTGGTTGCGGTGCTTCATCTTTATGATGTAGTTAACGCTCCCGGCGTCACGGCGGATATCAGCCATATGGACACTGGTGCTGTGGTAATAACATATTTCCGATCCCTCTTCATTCCCATTGGCTTCTTACTTGCCTTTGCTGCCACTACAATTTTAACCCTTTTTTTTTTTTTCTGTTTATTGGCTTATTCTAGTCTTATGTTAGTTCAAGATTATTAATTGACAGTATATGCAAATTATTTTACTTAGGGATGTAATTATGATGCAAACCATCTTAGAGGACAAAAGAAGAGGATTTGCAACCAGAAACTCATTTTTCTACCTACTAAACTTGTATTTAGATTGCATGCATAATACATCTCATTGTTTGCAAGGAAATAGCAAAATAACATGATGTCAGTTTTCTATAAGACGTGAGTGTGTAATCAGCATATCCACCTTTACACCTTTATCTAACTAGTGGGCTGCAGAAATGTTGCTTATCTTATAGATTCATCCATAAGAATCACTCATGTGAGATGGCGAAAACATTGAATTCACAGTCTTTAAAGGAACATCTTAAATCAGTAGATACATCACTAGATGCATGTCTGTTCTAAATGCTGATTAAAAAGTTTAATCACATTTCTCTGGAACTAAACAAGAAACACTGGATTGATCTTATGATGTTTAGGTTCGTGGTTTTCTGGGTCAAAATCAGTTGGAGGATGCACTGACTGGCATGGACCTTGTAATCATTCCTGCTGGTGTTCCCAGGAAACCTGGAATGACAAGGGATGATCTTTTCAACATTAATGCAGGAATAGTAAAAACTCTCTGTGAAGGAATTGTTAAGTCCTGCCCTAAGGCCATCGTCAACTTAATCAGTAATCCTGTGAACTCTACAGTTCCAATTGCCGCAGAGGTCTTTAAGAAGGCTGGAACCTACGATCCAAGGCGACTCCTAGGAGTTACAATGCTTGACGTAGTCAGAGCTAATACCTTTGTGGTGAGATATCTTTCTGCCAGCATTTATCATCTATTATTATTTTCTGCATTTCAAAATATATCCTTGAAAACTTGTTTTCCCTGCAAGTTTGGTTGGCCTGCTTGTAGCTTTAGTGCTCTGAATTTGTTTCTCCTTAACCTGTGACTTCTTTTATTTACTCTGAAGCTTATCTCTCTCTCTCTCTCTCTCTCTCTCTCTCTCTCTCTCGTGCTAGCACGAGCATCCAGTATCTTGATATAGTTCTTATGAGATCTCTCAATGTGTTGGTTCTTTGATTTTATTTCAATTAGATGATAAATGTCACTGTCAGGAATCTCCAACTGCTCACCTTCTAACATGTGGTAGCTTAATAATAGGATACTTCCTCTAGAAGTGCTTTCATTTGTTTTCTCTATAAGTAGTGGAATTCTTATACTTATGATATTCTTCGCCTTTAGTTAGAGGGTTTATCAAGTTACACTTTTTACACTTAGCTAGGCTTCTCTTTGTGAAATGATCATAGATAGTATAGCTCAGTTTCCTTTCCTGTTTATTTGACCAATTTTTGTTTGCAATATTTGTACTGTAAGGCTGAAGTTTTGGGGTTAGATCCACGGGAAGTTAATGTTCCAGTTGTAGGAGGCCATGCTGGTGTAACAATCTTACCTCTTCTCTCACAGGTCAAGATAGTATCATGATTTTGCAGCATTAAATTGTAAGAATCTGCATGCATCATTTTGTTTTACTTTTTTCCCATCCTTATGTAGGTCAAACCTTCATGCTCTTTCACCCAAGAAGAGACTGAGTATCTGACATCTCGCATCCAGAATGGTGGGACTGAAGTTGTAGAGGTAGGCTCGAGTCTTGGTCGGAGGTCATAAATTTTCCTTCCTTTATAACAAGATTTGCAGATCATAAATTTTCTCCTGGATGACTCTATTGCATCAATATATGTGCCAAACATGTTTTTCAAGTTCTAAACAGATTTCTTGCTACTTGGGTCAGCAAAAGTCATGCACCAGAGGACAACCCAGTGAACACCAAACCACCCTGCTAAGACTTGATTTATGGAAAAATCATACACAATAATGTGGAAAAGCAAACCTTAAATTTTCCAGCAAAAAATGTATTTTGTCATTCACAGTAGCATTTTTATCTTTACGTTTGTTTATTTATTTTAAATCCATGTAGTTTGTGTGTAGAATCTCATGTCGAATGTACAATCAACGATCAGATTGTTAGCTCATTAACTGAATGCATAGATCACCGGAACACATCAATACCCTCACTATTTCAACAACAGTACTAATTCTGTGATAGATTAAATATTAATGGTTACCATTGCAGGCAAAAGCTGGTGCGGGATCTGCTACTCTTTCTATGGTATGCTGCTATCATTTTTTTATTCCCTTCTCCGGGAACGCATGTACAATAACCAGCAAATTATGAACAAGAATGTGAATATATAATGCAGGCATATGCAGCAGTCAAATTTGCTGATGCTTGCTTGAGGGGGTTGAGAGGAGATGCTGGTGTTGTTGAATGTGCATTTGTGCCTTCTCAGGCATGTTTTTGTTTGTGGACTGCTAATTAATATTCATATTTCATCATCTCAGCCTGCGCCTTTTATCCTCAAAAATGTTAAGCTCTGGAGGTTTGTCTCAGGTAACTGAGCTTCCATTCTTTGCTTCAAGGGTGCGTCTTGGACGTAATGGAGTCGAGGAGATCTACCCTCTCGGTCCACTAAATGAATATGAAAGGTCTGACAAAAGATTTATAATATCTTCCAGTTATAATTCCAAGTTAAATTTTGGTTCATGTATTTATTTATATCAATCTCTGCTCTTTTTTCAGGGTTGGGTTGGAGAAGGCCAAAAAAGAGTTGGGTGGAAGCATTGATAAGGGTGTATCCTTCGTAAAGAAGTGATGACGATGATAATAAGGTCTGTCTACGATCATAGTTCGCATCGCATGCTCTAAAGAAAACATGCTTGAGTTGTTGTGGATTTTTCAATTCTAGTTTGAGGCATGAATTTAGATAAATAAAGATCACAAATATATTCCTACAATTACACTTTATGCCTGCTAATTGTGATAAAGCCATTAATATATATATATATATATGTGTGTGTGTGTGTGTGTGTGTGTGTGTGTGTGTGTGTGTGTTAGTGGATTAAATATACATACATAATAATTGAAGTGTTTAAGCAATGTAATCAATCTTTTCAGTACTCTGTCTAAGGTTATTTGCCCAATCAAGACTTTTTAGTTGGGCCTTCTCTTGGGCAAAACAAAAGAACCCTTTGTTTGCACATGCAGATTTCTCCCTTCTTGCAATTCTTAGGGATGGGACCAGTCGAGAACTAGGAATTCATCCTCACTCTTCAATTACATGATCTCTACAGTTATAAATTTAATTACAAAACGACGGCGTCGTAAATATCAAGACTACCTAAAAAGTGCGGGTACAATTGTTAGGATTACTTTAAAATAATAAAGGCCTTTGGTATTTCTGGTCCGTCAAAATTTATGTTGACGAAATATTATCATATTGTTAACGTAATATATTTATTTATTTATTTTTATCACGAAACATTTCAGTCTCACTTTTCGATTGTGTGTGTGACAGGCAACTTAAACCATTTGTACACTTGGTCCCTTTTCTTAAAAAAAAAAATATGTGAAGAAAAAGCCTAATCATGAAAAATAAATCTAGTTGATCATCACTAACTGAAAAACAAAATAATGAAAAAGTACTTGAAAATTAATATATGAAAACTGGGAAAAAAAAAAAGAAAATAAAAAAAAATGGGGCTTAATTTGTGGGTGAATATAGGAGTTTGGTCCATGAAAAGTGAAAGCAACAAGTCTACGCAAAATTGGGAACAGAGAGTGATATAAGATAGAGGAGAGTCAATAATAATAAGTGGTTGTTTAAACGTATGCAAAATGTGTGGATTGGAGATATTTAAATTTTTAATGTGAAATAAATAATACTACAGTAGTCCCCCCACTCCCCAAAATTGTTCTCATATTTGGAATTTTAAACTGTAATAATTGATACAAGTATATCCAGTTGAAGTTGTAGGTGGGAAAAATCTAATTTTGCTTTGGTTTACTTTACAGCTCCATCTCTGTCCTACTTCCCACTACCCCTCTTTATGTTCAAATTTCCAAACATAAAAAGCATTACCCATCGCTTTAACCTTTTTCAGAACTCATACCCATTATTACCCCCCTACAATATACATTTCTTATGCATGCACTCACTAAATATACAGTTAATGACTAATAGGAACTCCACATTATAATTATTATTCATTTAATTCTGATAACATAAAATTAACAACTTTCCTAACCAATTTAAATCAGGTTGTTTTCACATGGTTGAAATCAATTTAAACAATATTGTTCTCTAGCCAATTAATGAAACCATGCAATTACATCATGATACGATTGGTTGAAAATATGAAAAATGTTGTAATTGCAAAGTCGTTTAAGTTTATGTTATTGGAAGTACATTTTCGAAATCATGAGAAAAATTCATGAATTTTAAGACAATTATTGTCCCTTTATAAAAATATTATTTTAGTAAAAGATTGATACTTTTTGCAACATACATAGTTATCATAAATTTTAGTCCGTTACAATTTTAAAAAAGTTCTTACAAAATCTTTATGTAGTGACATGGCCCAAAAGTATAATCCCCCAAATAAAATTTCAACACCAAAGTAGTATTGTCCAATTAAAGGAACAACCATGTATTTTATGTGATGAAATGAAATGAACATTGAAAAGTAACCTATTTTCAGTTGGGAGGGACAATAAAAAACACACACCGAATAAATATGAAAAAGGATTACGTTACCTGCATAAAATAGCGGACATGACTCTTCATAATCGAAGATTTTGCAGAGAAAAATCAATCAATGGAAAGTTTATTCCCATGCAAATTAACAATATCATACTATAATATGAAAATTTGTGAATTAATCCCCAACATTTTGTTAGATGAAATTAGTGGTGAAATCAGAAACGTACGTATGAGCTAGGGATTATCCAAAACATAGGATGTCGGTATAACAGACAAAACAAAATATATAGCAATATATTTAGTAGATTTCCTTTTTCCTCTTTCAAAATTCCTAAGACATGGATTAAAATTCAGATCAAACACAATTAAATATTAATAAAACTATAAATATGCTACTAACATGAGTTTGGATTCAGATTTTGACTTTTTGTACGAATTTTGACCTGTCGGACGATCTCACACAAATTTTTACCATATATATAATAAAAATCACAATTATTATGCTATATATATATATATGTATGTATTGATAACATGCGTAAAAAATTCTAACACCTAAGACAACAAAGAATTTATATATATTATTGATTCAAAAAAGGAAAACTAAAGTTAAGTTGCTGATTCATTGCGCTAATCATGCATACAAAACAAACAAAAACAGTGGAAATTTATTAATCATATATCAAATCTATCAGTGTAAACAAAATAGTGTGACACGTTTAGTGGTGTAAATAGTTAAAGTTTAGAATTATTGAATTGTTAATGGTGGCGAAAGAGGGCCCAACGATAGAGACCTTTAGGATGTCTGTTCCAACATTTTATGGATTCTTTAGATTTTCTCTCTTTCATTTTCGCACATAAAAAAGTTGCTGCCCTTGTTTGATTAATTAACATCCTTCAAATTAAACATTTATATATAAGCTGATGAATTAGGATTTGATTACGATGGTTGTTACAGTGATTAATTCAGCATATATTAAACGTAAGGAGTTGGCATTCCCTTTAGAATCCTATGTTAAAAGTGTTGTTAATAAAAAATATGAGGGTCGAGACATTCTTAATAATTACAATTTAATTCACAATGTTTGAACGTGTTAATATAAATGACCCAATATTTTAATAATTACAGAACAATTCCTAGCATTTTCCTTTTTCTAACAAATTATAGGAAAGAAGGAAAATTTAGGATTTTTTTGTTAAAGATGAACATGTTAGGAATTCTTTTGTAATTATTAAGACTGAATCATGCATTTATGTGAAAATGTCCAAACGGTGAAAATTAAATTGTAATTATTAAGATGTCGGGTCATTCCTATTGAAACGTCAAAATATTGGGAATTAAATTGTAAATAACTTAATTTTAGGGTAATTTAATTTTTTGCCTACATTCATACAAATTCGATTGACACTGACTTAATTTGTTAGGAAATTTTGAATAGTGTGAAAATCATAAATAAAATGAAAATTTATAAGCCCAAATTATTGAGTTTTTAAACCTCCTTCTAAATTCTATTTCACTCCTTAGGAACCAACAAACTTTATGTTGAGTAGACTGGGATATATCCTTATAATAATAATAATAATAATAATAATAATAATAATAATAATAATAATAATAATAATAATAATAATAATAATAATAATATGATTTTCATATGGTTCATAAAAATTCAGCCCAAGTGTAAATATTTTTCAAAACGAAATGCATAAGTTGGTGTATTACTTAATTTACTTTTATAGAACTAAATTTATTCATTATAAAATTTAAACAAAAAGTTAAAATATGGCATTGAATGAAATGCAGTACTACGTTACAAAAACCAACACAATTTACTAGTAAATAAATCACAATACATATCAATAATAAATAGTTTAAAGATTCCTGCAACGCTTATGACAAAATTTGAACTTATAAATTATATATATTTGGACAGAGCATATTGTGGTAATCTCATTTCAAATATTGACAAGACATAGCTCCGCATAATTCTTTATTTATTTATTTAATCATTTGAAGGAATGAAATCTTAATTACATAACGTTGCCAAGTATCTGGCCTTTCCTGACTAAATGGATTGTGAAATGAAAATATTAAAATATGTGATACGATCCCACATCGGATTCACAGGCAATTGTAGATGGGTACTTAAGTTGAGGGTCAACCCTCCATCCTTGAGCTAGCTTTTGTGGTGGAGTTAGGACCTTGAGCTTGAGTTCCTATCATTGGTTCTTTCATTGAGAGCCGGTTCGTCTCGGAAAAGGCCTACCTGGTGCCGAAGCGGTCCGGAGTGAAAGCTACCCAGAGTGAGAGCCGGTCTGGCGGCTTGGAAAAGGGCTACCTGGTGCCGAAGCGGTCCAGAGCAGAGTGTGAGCCATCCGGCTCGGAAAAGAGCTACCTAGTACTGAAGTGGTCAAGGGTGGAGGCTTGTCAAGGTGGGTGGAATGATACGATCCCACATCGGATCCACAAGCAATTGTGGATGGGTACTTAAGTTGAGGGTCAACCCTCCACCCTTGAACTAGTTTTTGCAGATGACATCAAACAAACACATAGTTGAACGAAACAAGCATGTTCAATAGTTTATATGACAATATTACATTATTAATGAACTATTGAAATATTTATTTGCGCAGCTTATTAGATATGGATATAATATATTTGTAATATTTTTATTTATTTTTTTTGTTTTTGGATTATACTTGGTAATAATTGTAGTGAATGGCATCGAAGGAAATTATTTTTGGAACAAGAGAGGTCAAATCTTGAGGCACTAGACGACAAAGAAAAGACCAGAAAAAGAAACTAATATAAGATATGCCCGGTAAGTGGGGTGCCGCCTCCGAAATTAATGAATTTCACCCATCTCTCATTTATCTATTTCATTTTATGTCTTGTCAAATTATACTTTCACGGTCCAATTCTGTGTCAGATTATTAAAATTACAAAATGTGTTAAGATTCTAATTTAAATATAATAAAAAATATATAAAATCATAAATGCATCATTAAATATGAGTTTAAAAATTTAAATCTTTACCGTACGTTTTTCATATTTTAACCCGTAAAATAATTTGTAATAAATTTTTATCCATTTTTATTTGGTATCCTACACTATTATTATACGAGTTGTTACATACAAATATAAAATACGGTGTGATAGGCTTGTCAAGTGTGATTTATCTCCCTTGTCTTATTTGTAGGTTATTATAAAGGAACGAGTTTATTCAGTACGCACCTCGATAGCCGCTGCGAATTACCTTCAACATAAAAAAAGGATGGAAGCGTGGAATAAGACATCATTATCTTAAAATATTGCCATTTGCCTTGTTTCCATTTTTACTAAATTTAGTCATTTTTTATAGTTTTGGTCAGGATAAAATGATGAGATATTTTACACTTTTCCCCTATCAAATAAAAAACGGATAATAATTTAATAATTGATTTTTCATTAGAAAATGCGACAACAATAGGGCATTTCATGCACACTTACCACCTGCCGTATAACATGTAATTTTTGTGATAACTGTGAAAAAAACTAACTAAAGGGGGGAAGGGAAGGGAGATGCACAACAGCACAATGCATAGCTAGTACGTAACTTTTGCGAATTTTGATGCAAACCCAAACAAAGTTAAGAATCTACTTGCATTTTCACTGCCAATGATTTAGCAGTCAATCAAGGCAATGGCAATGCTTTTTTCATACGCTTTCGAATTCAAATATATGCATGTACTACTTTCGTTACATTTTTCATGTGTTTGCTAACTTTTTTTTTTTTTTTGAAATCAAAACAAATTTTATTTTTTAATCAACTCCCTCAATGAGGAAAATCTTTATTCCGTATATCCATGTCATGACATTTTGCACCAACATGTGCAATAGCATCAGCAACACTATTCGTCTCCCAATACATATGTTCAGTGACGGAGCCAGGAATTATGTTCGGGGTGGCCCAAATAATAATGTACGGACATAAAATTAGAAGTTGATAATATTTTTATTAAAGTCATGATACTATATTAATTACATTCTAATATAAAATGATTCACACAATTAAAATCAAGTATGATTGACAAATAAAATTAAAAAAGAAGCAATTCATATTAGTAAAAAAAATCAACATAAAACATAAATTGTAAAAGTGGATGTAAATAATTTCACCTTAAAAGAATAAAAAGAATGATTTTATTTTTTTAATATGAGAGCTACTACTATAAATCATAAATTCAACAATGGAGCAATGCAAACACACTCTATTTAAGGGTGGAGGTATATAGTTATAAAGGGAAAAACTCAACAAATAATGGTAATAGATTTAAATTTGATAAAAAAGAAAAAGAAAAAATAATTGAAGAAATTTAACAAAATAAAAATAAAAAGAAGATGAAGAATGATAAAAGATAAATGTGGATCTGCCAGTCTCTACTATTCCGTGCATGGGAATTGAAAGAAAGAAAACACACACACACACACACACATATATATATATTCAATATTACAAGAAGAAATTACTATAACACCCCTACTATTTTTTAAAATTTTAGGGGGGCCACTGGGCCCCCCTGGGCCTAGTGTGGCTCCGCCACTGCATGTGTCTAAAATCACGAATAAAACCATCTTTTACCAAGTCTGCTAACAGCTATAACTCGTCCTCTAAATAAGAATCATTTTTCATTATTTCCTTTGAGCAGACAGATTGCTAGCAATGAATCCAAAAAAACAACACAAGGAACTAACCCCTCCTGCAAACATAATCCAACACCATATAGCACCGCATTAACCTCTACTTCGACCACACTAAATTTGGTTGTAGAATTGGCTTAGCCAATCCAACTTGTAGCTTCCCTTCCCAATCACGAACAACCGCACCTACCCCATATTCATTTGTATTTTGATTCACATCAATGTCCACGTCCAACCTATAAACCCCCTTCTCGGTCGGGTACCACTTTCTTTAACCAACCTTGACCCCTAAGGACGTGTAGTGTCCGTCTAGCTTCTTGCTAGCTATTCTTTAAAGAGATTTTCATGGAAAGGGAATTCGAAATGAAATGCTCTAGATTAAACTATAGTCTATATATATATATGTGATGTCTTAATTGTAATATAATTGAGTTTAAAATTAAAACTACTCTAGTTTGAGTTACATAAAGACAAATAATGATAGTTATTAAATTTTACATTTGACTACTTACTTAGGTGTAAGTAGAATAGTGTAATTTTTTTTATTACAATGAATATTAAATAAGGAATATTGGTTGTTGCAAGTTGCAAGCAAGCATCTCCATTCCATATATGATACATGAGGTTGCCTAATGGAGAGGGCAAATATTCCCATTTCCTGCAATTTCCGCATTTAATTCGAAACGATACAAACCAAACACCTGCTTTTTACTTCATTAATTAATTCGAAGATTGAATTATTACATCTGATCTGCGTAGTAGTAAGAGTTAAAATTACTAAAAATCGACAGGCAAAAGTGCAAAACATCCATCAATCAATCTTCGAAACCGCATGCATCCAACGGTTGCCGCTTTGACAAGTCATCGCTTCTTTCGCATTGTCAAATCACTCATTCATTCACGCGCGCTACCTCCATTCGATCGATCATACTCAAAAAACTCACGCCACATTCTTAATTCTTAATTTCATTCATAATTTAAAAATAAAAATATAAAAAAAATCTTATGAGTTACTTTTAAATTTTCCCAGGTCAAGATCGTACCCCCTTCCAATTAAATTCTCAGGAGATGATTTCTTCATGGAGTAAGATCATTTGTACTCAATGTCCCAAGTTCAAATTATATAAATATGCTGTAATTCTCACAAATGATTAGAACATTCTAGAGGTTTCCCTATTTTATAGTATCTTTATCTCTATTTTACAACATAATTTCTATTTTCTTTCTTAAATTATACTCTAAAAATGAATATTTCATGATATTCATTTTTTATGTATTTAATAATTCATCTTAATAATTATTGTATTGCTTTATTTGTCTTTTCAACATTTAAAAGAAAAAAAAGATAAATAAAAAGGAAGAAGTATTTTAAAGAATCAAAAGGAAAAATGAAAAGAGAGAGAAGGAAAAAAGCACAAATATGTATATATATATATATATATAGAGAGAGAGAGAGAGAGAGAGAGAATAATCTTGCTGTAAATATACATCAAGACATCAACACTATTCATTGTTGATTTCATAGTACCATATAAAGTATTCACTTGACCAAATATGTTCTCTAAAATAGGTTTCAGAGTATACGTTGCTGGTGGAGACGGTCTTAGCATGTTAGTCTGCCTCTCAAATAATAATTACATATTACTATCGGCATAAAATTGAAAAAAATGAAATAGTACTTTGCCCCCATCGAAATACATTACCATTTCAATTTATTTATTAAATATTTAGATATAAATGAACATTATCTTTACATACTCACCATTGACGGTTCAATGAATATTTAATGTATCTTTTTGCCATAAAACTATGGTTGGTTCTCGACTCATAGGGTAAGTTGTTAATATATGCTCGCCTCGTTCCTTTTTAGATTTTTATTTTAAAATTTATGTATATTTATTATATGAGTATACCAGTGTGGATCAATTATTATAAAATATGAAATATAATAAAAAAAATATAACATGAAAATTCGTACTATATAAAAGAAAATGTCACCGAAAAAAATAGTCTCAAGAGTGAGAAAAGGATGGAACTCTGTGGGGGGGGGGGGGGGATGCAATTTTTAGTCCTCTAATATACTTTATCCATTTTGATGCATTAAATTAATCAACTAATGTGATGTGGTCCATCACGAAAATCGCAAGAAACATCACTAAAAACGAATGACGTGAAAGTTATATATTATTTCATTTCAAATGATAATTTTCAGAAATGATGATTTTTTTTTACTGGTATTTTCGATAGAAATAAGATAAATATGTTTGGAGTTGGTGGACCAATTGATTTGTCTGACATATATATTAGATAAGATAGCAAAAATCTCAAATAATTTCAATTTATTCATTAGAAATTGGGCTGTCAAATTTAAAATATCACTTTCCGCAGTTTTTATAAGTCGATCTAGGCATCTTGGACATAATAAATGTTACCTTTTGGAATTAAAATTATAAAATATACATGCACAATTGTTTTTAAGGAAGTTAATTGGATTTGGAAGTATTCTCAAACAGAAAATAACTAGCGTCCCGATCATATAGTCCATATTAGTATTTTGACGTGTCCCAATTATATAGTCTTATACTATAAGTATTTTAATTTTAATAGTAATGTACAAATACACATTTATTCATTATTGAAAATTAAAAAATTAATAGCTTAAATTTTAAAAGTTATAAATATAAGGGTATTATTGAAAGCGTAGCTTTAATATTTTATTTTCATAAATATTTTTAATCTATGTGCGATGAGAAATGAGACTATATAATCGGGACGGAGAAAGTACTATTTTAATAAATAATTACAAAATAAAAAAGCCCATGAAATTTTCCATTACACTCTCTGTGTTACAATTTCAAATTATGAGTTTTTCTTCATTTTTTCGTGATTTAGTTAAATTTAATGATTGTTTTTAGAGTTCACCCTACCCAATTAAAATTTATAATTATTTTTTAACATTTAATTTTTAATTAATAGTTCATTATTATGGTTGTTTTTTTCAAAATTATGTTTTATTATTTTTTAATTTGTTAATAAATATTAATTATGATTATTTATATTATAATTAATTTTTATTTTATAATAAATATTATTAAAATTATATATTTAATAATAAAATACAAGGTGAAATACGAAAAAAAATATAACATAAAATTTCAACCCGGAGTGGGCCGGAGGGGGTAAAGTTAAAGGACACATGTGACATGACCGTGAGACATGCCAATCACACGTGTGGCAAAACGGTCCAATATTCGTACGTGTGCGGTTTTCTCATGATAGATGAATTAGTGCAATTTGAATAATTGTTTAAATTGATAATTATGTTGTTATAATGTCGCTTTCTATTTAGTTAAGCACTCATTAACCAGTATGATTAATTTATTTATATATGTATGTATAAACAAACTTATATAGGATGACAAATAGGTTAATAATGTACCATAAAAGTGGTTGTCATCCTTCCCTGTCTTTCTTTGTTACGTCGAGGTTGTAGGCCCCAATTCTTTTTCTTGTTTACTTTTCAGAAAATGGCCTATTTGATGACCCAACAAGATATGCAAATATTAATTTTGCCCCTAAAATCAGGGACAATTTGGTCTTTATAAGTTGGTTACAAATTTATGACTTACATCGACAACATTTCATATAGATATAGAATATAGTGCGGCGATTTGGATTAGAGCATTTATGAGATGTTAAAAACAATATTACTAATTTTTACAATCTTGGGCGATATGGATTATTTTGGTACAACAATAATGCTTCTTGGCCACACTATGGCCAGCCATAACTTTATAATTATGGTATACTTTCATTACATGGTAAGTTTTCAATTTAATTCTTAATTAGTGATTAATAATATTTTACTATTATATCCTTCCGTTAATTTTAGAAAGATTTGACTTTTTAATTTTAAAAATTTAAATCATTCACAAAATCTCATTAAAATATGAAACTAATAATATTGAATCGAAAATTGAATTGATTTGGTGTGCATTTTTTTATTCAAAATCTCATTAAATTACGAAAGATGCTAGCTAATGATATTCTATCAATTAAATGATCGAAAATTGAATTGATAGTGTAATCATTTGTTATTCAAATATTATGGTGTGTGTATATATTATAACACACTCATGCAACCCATTTTTTCCCTCCCATTTATAAGGGTATTTTAGATAATTAACAATACAATAATTTAATAAGTATTTAATTTAATGTTACATGCAAATTTCTATCATTAATATTTTTATATTTAATGCAAATTATGCTACTAAAATTAACATGTGTTTATTCATTTATTCTTAATAAATTCCATTATATTCTATATAACTAATTAAAATATTATCATATAATTATGTTAATCAGATCTATACAAAATAAATTACATATCCTACAATTACTTTAGTCAATCTACAATGTAAACGATCTTCAATTACGTTAATCAAGCAATGTAAGTTTTATTAATAATAATAATAATAATAATATGTTTACAAAATTTTATTCATTTCTATTTATGTGAAGTCTTTTTTAATATAATTACATTTATTTCTATTTTTTTGCTATCTTTTTTATCTGATTTTTATGATGTTGCAAATTGAAAAAGTGATGGTCGTGATTGTTTGAAGTAACATTTTTATCACATTATATATTTTTCCTTTACCATTGTCTTTTTCTTAACTTTGTTTCACACACGCAAGCGCACACACATATTAGTATATATATACATACATATATATATATATATATGTGTGTGTGTGTGTTCTTAATCATTAGGATGATGAATTGAAAGGTATAAGATGAAATTGGAATAAACTATTGGGAATTCTTAAGTTGTATTTGTTGTTTATATTAGTGCTACAATATTATCACAATAATTATTTAATGTGTATTTGTTAATTGAATTTTATATTTTAGGAGAAGGTCAATTTGAGCCAATTGATTCAATTATTTTTTACAATAGCGAGATCATCCAAAAAGTTTCATCTGGATGATGTGTTTTTTAATTTGCGAACTTTAAATTTTTAACCTTTTTTCTTCTAAATTTTTTCATTTTGTAATGGAAGATCTCTCTATATAGTTTTGAATACTAAAGAATGTACGCCGGGATGATGTGATTTTTTTTACTGTATGCAGTGAAATTTTTACTCTTTTCATTTGATCATCCACATATTTCTTTTGACCAAGATATATATTTGTGGGCCTCTATGTTGGCGTATTGAATGTATTTCATTTTATTTTTAGTCATATTTTATTTTTCTATTCATATTCTAACTAACATAAATTACTATGGTATTCTATTAAAACATTTAAACAAAATTTACATCAATTGGTTGCATAAGCTTACAAATAAAATTTGAAGTTACTTTGAACAATAGAATTAGTTTTCCAAGAGCATATGAGCAAGTGTATCAGTTTTGAAATCATTATTTATGCTTTTATGTTCAACTATTCGGAATTTCAATTTCTTAGATTTTCTTCATTGCTAATTATTTGCATGTTCTGCAAAAATCATTTTCATATTTAAACAACCCTTCCAACTTTTAATAGTATATATTTATATTTAGAAATTATTTGCATTTTTTTTTACTCACACACCCGACCTGGTGGTATTGAGGAGATTCGAACCCGTGACCTTTGATCTCCAGACAACCTCACTCCACCACTAGGCCATCCCCAACATGCATTACACCTGTGAAGTCAGCAACAAAAAAAAAAAAAAAAAACACCTTTTTAGGGGAAAAAATCGAAAATTTACTTATTAATTGTCCAAAAAATATTCTCTTCCTTCAAATTAAAGAATTATATTTTCTATCTTATTTTCATCATAACTTATAACATACAAATTTAATTTGAATAATTTTTCATATCATTTTTTTTTTGTTTTTTAGATGATCGACCTCCTTGTCTGCCATAATATAATTTATCATATTTTAGATAATTATGTGTTCTCTTTTAAGTTTTATTTTTTTAATTATTTGATCAACGTTTGATTAGTAATTTTTAATAAATTGGTTCGGTTAAACAACAAAGAAGTTATCAACTTTGTTAGTTCAATTAAATAAAGACTAATTACTGAGATCAAATAGATAAGTAGAGAGAGCTATTAACACAATAAAAATTTATCCAGGAACCTCTCAAAATGTAACTAGAAAATACAGGAACTTGAGAAAATGTATTATAGAAGTAGAATGATCTACTAAACAAAAAAAATGTTGAATGATCTATTGAAACAAAATGTGTATAAAAGTTTAGCGACCTAAGAATGAATTAACCCAAAAAATTATTTTAGAAAAACGCTTGCTACTTTTGCCGCAAACCATTGTAAACAATTAAATATCCATTATAGTAATATCTTTTCGAAAAATCAAAATAACTTTGTTTTTTATTTCCTTTTTTAATTATTTATCAACTTAATATATGTATAATTCATAATATTGTAATGCATTTTATTTACATGTGTTCATAACATTATTTAGTAGTCTTCAATAAATAAAACTGATGAAAACAAAACATTGTAGATTAATAAAGTGCACACAATATATTTATTCCTTACAAGTCCAATACAAGGATAATTATTTAATTCATATTGTCTTATATTTAGGGATGTGCGAATGGTTGGTTTGGTGCAAAATCAAGCTAAACAAACAAAATCAAATGAAAAAATTCTTAAAGAAATTCAAACCAAACCAACAAAAATAATATAGATAACCGAACCAAACCAAACCATAATTTTTTGGTTAGTTTGGTTTGGTTTTCGGTTTAACTGAATTTTTAGTGCTTATTTTTATTTTTCCGAAACAGTTATATCTAAAGAGAATAACATGTACTTAATAGATGACAAACCATATATTAAATAAGTAAATATTTTAAAAATTCTATAACTAGAGAATTGAACTAAATATTAGAATTACTAGTATTATTTAGGTATAAATACTTTTTAAATTTATTAATTTAGATATAATTAATATTAGAATTATAAATCATAAATTATAAATATAGTGTGTGTGTGTGTGTGTGTGTATTTTGGTTGGGTCGGTTTTCACCAAAATATTTTTTACTTAAATCGAAACCGAACCAAACTATATTTTGATTTTAATATTCAAAACCAAACCAAAATTAAAGAAAAAATTATCAAACCAACCGAACTAAATAACTCGGTTTGGTTCGGTTTTTTTGGTTTTGATTCGATTTTGCACACCCCTACTTATATCCAAAAATCACTATACCTAAAATGCATAAAATGATCTCCGTGCATCGCACGGGAGAAATACTATATATATATATATATATATATATATATATATATATATATATATATATATATATATACACTACTCCTTACGTTTCGTTTTGTTTGTTGTTTTAGAATTTTAATATAGAATTAACAATTAATTTTTTAGACTAATATATCCCTCCCATTTATATTACATAAAATATTATTCACTTATATTTTCCTAAAAAGTTGAATTTTTTTCTCTCTCCATATATTTGTAAGGTTAAATTTTAGAGAGAGAGTGTCAAAATATATAAAACAACAAACATTTTGAAACAAAAGGAAAACCTAAAACAACAAACAAAACAAAACGGAGGGAGTAAATTATAAAATATTATGGTATAAATATCTCTATATAATAATTACATGAAGTTTTTAAAAATATATATAAATGAATAATGGAATTATTTTTTGCCACATCAATATTACAAATAAAATAATAAACTTATGTATAAATATTGGATTACAAATGATTTTGCCATATTATATTACAAATAAAAAAATATAAATTTGCGGAAATGGATACACCATATAATATAATTTAGTGTATATATATATACACCATAATATTTGAATAAAAAATGATTGCACTATCAATTTAATTTTCGGTCATTTAATTGATTGAATATAATTAGCTAGGATCTTTCATAATTTAATGAAATTTTGAATAAAAAAATGCACAACAAATCAATTAAATTTTCGGTAACAAATTGATTCAATATTATTAGTTAGGATATTTCATATTTTAATAAGATTTTGTGGATGATTTAAATTTTTAAAATTAAAAAGTCAAATCCTTCTAAAATTAATCGGAAGGTTATAATAGTAAAACATTATTAATCACTAATTAATGATTAAATTAAAAACTTACCATATAATGAAAATATACCATAATTATAAAATTATGGCCGGCCATAGTGTGGCCGAATAGCATCACTCTTGGTACAATGTTTGTGATGTTTCATGTTTTGGTTTTATATTGCACTACCTTTTTATATATATTGTACTGCTTGATAATGTGTGATATATTATTAGATAATGTGTATAGTTTAATATCTCTACCGTATATGTGACATATACCATGATTTAGCTCATCTACTTACCTTTTAGGAATCGAGTAATAGAGTCTTCTTGGACGAGGTTGATCCAAATAAAAATAATAATCAAAATCATATTTGGCAAATACGGCTCCTTCTCTAAGATATGCTAAAATTTCTTTAGCTGGATGAGTTCCTTGTCTAAGATATGCTAAATGTATGGAATAATATTTTTTAAAGGGAAGTCTTCTCAAGAAAATTACTCACTCTCCCGATTCAAAAATAATTATTGTTTTAATTTTTAAAGGCCATTTTTTTAATAGTTTCAAAATTTCTAACTACTTATAGTTTATCTTCCTAATTTAGTATTTATCTCAATTAATGCACTTAATAAATGTGTTTGCTATGGCCTTTTTCCACTAATTAAATAAGATTGATTGAAGTACTTCAACTTTTTTCTTTACATGTGCAAAGCTCGAAAAAGACACTTATATATGTATATATTTTGAAGGTACAATATAATATTAAGAAATGAATATGCAGTGGTAGAAATTAAATACAAAAGCGAAATTCTCAAATATTAGGTACCGTAGACTTTTATCTGCTATAATTAATGATGACATTAATGTGGAAAACATTGAGATATGATTTCAGAATAAAATAGATAGGAATATTATTATTATTGAACAGATCGAGAAATGAAATTGAATTGTTGCATTAGAAGATATGGGAGATTTAAATGCGTGGCTGAATTCCAGAAGAAATAGAGAGTTGAGAGAGAATTAATTAATTAATTAATTAATTTTGAGTGGTACAGATTTTGTTCAGTCAAAGACAAGGTTGGTTTTTTTGTTTCCCTTGAAGGGCAGGGCAGGGCACATGCCTAATTTCCAACTCATTTTTGGAATTTTATTTATTTATCATTTGCTTCTATCAATATCATGCACATGGACCCCACTCTCTTGGTAATTGATAGCTACTGCACAACACTCCATACAGTCAGTCTCACTCCAATATTCATTTTTCTTTTTCAATTCAAAACCCAAACCCGCCACACCTCTCTATAAACCAAACCCCAATTCCTGCAAAAAATTAATAAATAATTACTCAGCAACATCAAGAAAATATTTAATTCTTACTAATTTTTATACTGCATTAAGAAAAGTGCCCCCTCATTGCAGCTATACACAAACTTCGAAAGCAATAACAAACGCATCCAAGTTAGACTAAACACCCCAAAAAAGAAAAAAGAAATAGGCTTTAGGGAAAATGAAAGCTAAAGCAAAGGCATTGGGGAAAATGACCAAAGAAAAACTAAAGCACCAAAACTAGCTTGTCCCAATTCAAATCTTGAGCCTTAGATGCTGAGAAGATCTGGTGGTGGTGGTGGTGGTGACTGAGGCGGCTGAGAGTTGAAGCTTTTGGCGTCGACGGCAGCGGCGGCAGGGGACTCTAAACTTGATGCCGGTGGAGGAGAGTCAGTGACTGTTGAATCTCCCGGTTTGGCTCCCGGTGCCTTTGGCAGCTCCGTTAGTATTTGAACTACCTCGCGCATGGTGGGGCGTTCAACTGCCTGCTCTTCCACACAAAGCATTGCGACGTAGAAAACATGCATCACCTCATGGAGGGGGACCGTTGGGAGCCTTGGATCAAGAATCTTGAGCACTCCTTCCTTGTTTCCATCCGTTAATTTCCTAACCCATTGGACGATGTCCACACCATCGCCAAACTCCCCCACCGGCTTCCTCCCGGTGACGAGTTCTAACAGTACCACACCGAAGCTGTATACATCGCTCTTCTCATCAACCTTGAGTGTGTAGGCGTATTCTAGTACAAAAACCAACCAAGACTAGTTAAGTTACTGCAGTTTCTACCACATTATTAGAATGACAATTATTGAGGGCATGCCAACAATGATTCTTTGGCAAGCAAGTACAGACTACAGATAGATACATAAAAGTGCAACTAACTTACCAACTAAATTACTACCAATGTCGTTTCAGTAGGTCTCAACTACAGAATTTATCATGTTTTTGTTCAAACAAATTTTAATCTAAGGATCATGGATGTGCATCTGCACCTAATTTTCAATGGTGGTTGAACACCAATGGCGTGAAAGAGACTGATTTCGACACAACTAAAGACCTAGCATGTTACTTGGGAGCACAGAATTCAAACTTGGGGACCTTCGGCTTTGAAATCTACTGCCACTAGATATTCTCATCTCAACAAAGACCACAGTCAGTAAAAAGTGAGCATTCATTTTCAACGTAATTGACACAATAGCATAATCAAGTGGCATAAACTAACAAAATTGACGTAGCTACGTACCAGGAGCAATGTATCCATAAGAACCAGCAATGGCAGACATGCATTCTGATGTCCCAGAGTCTTGCAAAAACTTGGCCAGTCCAAAATCAGCGACATGAGCTTCAAAGTTGGAATCAAGGAGGATATTGTTCGACTTTACATCGCGATGAACTATCAATGGCGAGCAATCATGATGAAGATAGCAAAGGCCTTTGGCAGCCTCCACAGCTATCTTATACCTTGTATCCCAATGCAAATGACCTCCCTTCTTACCATGAATCATTTCCCCCAAGCTTCCATTAGGCATGTATTCATAAACCAAAAGGTTTGTTTCGTGATTGGAACAGAATCCCAATAACCTCACAATGTGCCTGTGCCTGATCCTCCCTAGAGTCTGTATCTCTGCATTGAACCCATGATCGTGAGAAGATCCACGGCTCATTGCCGGCAACCTTTTCACGGCTACTAGATCTCCATTCGGCATTGCTCCTTTGTAGACAATGCCGGCACCTCCTTTACCAATAATATTGTCCTCCTTTAGACTGTCCAAGACATCATCACAAGTAAAATCCAAGCGCTGGAAGGCTGTAAGTTTCCAAGCACGAGCCTCACTTGCCTTCTTCAATGACCGCGCCTTAATGATTGCAGCCACAGCAAACACAATCGAACAAACAAGCAATCCGATTACAAGCAGCAGCTTCATGGAAGGAGAGAGAGCCCCCTTTTCATGCGGCCTTGCAACCCCACTCGCAATGCCCTCTTTGCAAGGCCCCAAATAGGGGCCACAGAGATTAGGATTTCCCAGAAATGAAGTGTAATTGAAAAAACTAAACTGACCAGTCCCAGGAACCAAACCAGACAAATTATTATATGAAAAATCAACGGAAGTTAAACTCTGCATACTGGCTATGGATGAAGGAATACTACCCACCAAATGATTTCTTGACAAATTCAAGTAGTTCAAAATCTTCATACCAGTAACCTCAACAGGGATTTCGCCGGAGAGCTGGTTCCGACTGAGATCAACGAATGTCAGCAGCTTGCATTGGCTAATCTCCGATGCAATGGGGCCTGTGAAATCGTTGTGGCTGAAATCCACCTTCGACAGCTGCTGCAACTTTCCTATTTCGGCTGGAATCCTGCCGGAAAATTTGTTGCCGTCAAGCAAAAGCTTCTGAACACCAACAAAGGACCCGATGCTCGGCGGCAAATCCCCAGCGAGATGATTGTTGGAAAGACTGATTTGCCCTAAGCTCGTAGATGATCCATCAGTATCAGGAAAAGCACCGGATAGGAGATTATCTTGTAGCTCAACTTGAGTTAGCTTAGGCAAACTCAGTAACCCTTTTGGAATCGACCCGTTCAGATAGTTTTCGCCCATCCGAATCCGAGTCAGCGACCCGCACTGACCCAGTGACTCGGGAATCGGTCCGAAGAGGAAGTTGCCCAGAGCGATTAATGTGTGCAGCTGATGGCCATTGCACAGATTTGGGGGAAGATTTCCGGTCAATTTGTTTGAACTAACGTCTACTTCTTGAAGCTTTCCATTGGTTCCCAAATTCTGTGGAATTAAACCGGTGAAATTATTCTCCCACAACTGCAGAACCTGCAGGTCTGGCAACTCGCCGATGAAATCTGGTATCGATCCCGTAAGCTTGTTCCTGAAGAGATTTAAGAGAGTTATGTTTCTCAGCTGCTCAAACGACGCCGGTATTTCACCGGTGAACATATTGTTTGACAGGTCCATAGATTTCAAGCTTTTCAAGTAGCCAAGCTCCGGCGTCAAGCTACCGGAAAGCCCGTTCACTTGGAGGAAAAGAGTATCGAGATTCTGTAGTTTCCCGATCTCCGGAGGAATCTCGCCGGAAAGCCCGCAGTTAGCGGCGTCAAACCGCACCAACTGCGACAGATTCCCAATCTCCTTAGGTAATCCGCCGGAAAATGTGTTGAAATACCCAATGTAAAGCTCCTTTAGCTGAGTGAGGTTTCCGATCTCCGGCGGGATAGCTCCGGTGAGCTCGTTACCAGAAACAGCAAGGTACTCGAGACGCGGAAACATGCCAAACTCCCGCGGAATTTCTCCGGTGAAATAATTCCCGCCGAGATGCAAATGGCGGAGGTTGGTGAGCAAGTAGGCCTGGGACGGAAACTCGCCAGTTAGATTATTGTTGTAAATGTCAAGAACCTCAAGATTTCGAAGGCGGTAAAGCTGCGGCGGAAAGGTGAGATTGAAGATATTGTTGGAGAGGTTGAGGTAGCGGAGGTTGGGAATGTCGGAGATTTGCGGAGGGACGGGGCCGGACATGGAGTTGCCGGCGGCGGAGAAGTTAAGTAGGAAGCGGAGGTGGCCGACGTCCGGGGAGAGGATGCCGTTGAGGCTGAGGTTGGAAATGTCCACAGCAGTAACGTGACGGCCGGAGCGGTCGCAGGTGACCCCCTTCCAAGTGCAGTGGTTGGTGTTGTTGGGGCTCCACGACGCCAGTGCGGATAGGGGGTCCTCGGTGATGGCGGCTTTGATGGAGAGCAAGGCGCGGTCCTCCGTCATCCGCGGCGGCCGTGCGGCTGGGCAACGGCTGAGGTGGAGGAGGAGAACGAGGAAAAGTAGGAGAAAACGCATTTTGTGTTTCGCTTCTTTATTTTTTCTCTCACCCTTTTCTCAGTGTATTAGTTAGTGGCTTTTTATCCCAGTTTTCACTGCAACGTTTTTTGTTCCTGAAAAAGAAGAATGGGGTGAAGGAGTGTGTGAGTATATTCATATCTTAATTACTTTTATTTTCCCTTTTTTGTCCTTTTTTCTTTTGGGTATATGTGGGGAGTGTTTGGAAATTGGACTGCGCGAATCTTCAAATACAATAAATAAGTTTGAAATCTGCTTCACGGGATTATAAAATAAAATATTACCTACATCTTTTATAAATTATTATTATAAATTTATAACCAAACACTCATTTCATTTATCTCTCAGCAAATACCAATACTTTTCATTATTAAATAATATTTTTTTAAAAAAATAACTAATTATAATTTCAGACCAGATTGTATATTCGTAGGGAGTATGTATAAAGAAAAAGAAAATGTGTCGTATTCATTGACATTCACCGCTCAATTGCTAATGTTATTGTTATATATATATATTCCCAAAAATTGAAAAAAGAAAAGTTGATTGTAAAATAATTAAAGGGTGAGAGGAATTATATAATGACAGAAAAAAATGTGGTCATCTTGAGACAACATTTCTAAAAGAAAAAGTTGGTCGAAGGGTTGTTTGCTTTTTCACCACCCGAGCAAAAGAAAGTGAAGAAAGGCATGGGAATCCAACATCATTTTTTCATTTCATCTTCTCCTCACATGGAATCCAACCTCGCTTATTATTCTTTTTGTTTTTTTATTTATTTCCTTTTATTATGTTAACACTACCAATTCATATACATCATCTATTTATGATATGTTCCAATGTACATTACTATATTTACTAGTGTTGGACTACAACATTACAAAATCACTAGCATCGATCATGACTTAAAAATTATGAGTTTTTTTTTTGCTACTTTCATAAATTTTACAATTACAATACAATTTTCGAATTGTAGCGTTTAAAATACTAACTTTCAAGATGTTGTATTTAAAACAGTGATAGTTTTCGTAAAATGAATTGAACCACCTTCCGAGCAAAACGACATTGTTTTAACTATCTTTGTCAGATGCAATAAATATTTTTTGCTGAAAAAATGATTTTAACTTTACCCCCTCTCTAACCAACGCGTGCTGTAATTGCTTTCAAGTTATAATGTACATTCCAGTTGCATTAATGAAGATTTCTTTGCAATCAATTGAGATCGTGTGTTGCTTGCTCTGCCGATACCACTATAAGTACCGAAGGGTGTGGATTGCGTCATCATCGTGCATCAAGCTTTGCGAGCAAAGCTTTTGAGAGTGGAGCGGACGTAGTCTAGGACGGACTACTAGCCGTACGGTGCGCTACTAAACCAAGCACTACAAGCGCCCCGTGACAGGTGGTATCATTTTAACTGGGTTTGTTGATGAGTGATATTTTGGCACAACATTTTGAGGTTTAAATGAAGTTAATTGAATAGTTTTACATGTGTTTTAATCTAAATTGCGCTTTTAACCTCCCGACTTGAAAGTTTTATTTCGTGTTTGAGTTGTACAGAAAATTGAGGATAAATAAAAGACATTTCGAGGAAATCAATTCAATAAGAAGATAGAGAATCGAATTGGGAGCACACTGCAAGTTGAATCACCTCAATCGAATAAGAAACGAGAGAGAACGAAGTAAAACCGTGAGAGGTGTCGGAGCAGGGGCGGAGGCGCGACCCGTGTGCTCACTCACGTCAAAGGGCGCGATCCGATCAACTCAATGAGCGGCGCGACCCATGCACATGAGCGGCGTGAGTGGACGTTTACACAGAAGCCCTAAAAGTCGGTCTCGGGCACAACCCGCTCCAGAAGAAGGAGGCGCGACCTCCGTGGTCGCGCCCCGTGCACTAATTTTCTAATTTTTCATATTTTTTTCCCATTTTTGATTTTCTATTAATTCTTTTATTCTTCCACTATATAAACTGATCCCAATTTGAAATTAGGGCATTTCATTCCACTTCTAGCCACTTTTAGAGAGAGAAATACTTGGAAAAAAGGAGAGGAGAAAGGAAATTGAAGATTGGACAAGAAGAACAAAGTTGAAACAAAATTTGAAGGCCATAACATCCATCCGGGTTCTTTTGTTCTTTAATTTTGTTAAAATCATATTTCTTCTTGTAGATATTTTGATTACCCATGTAATTATGAGGAGCTAAATCTTTGATACTCTTGGGTGTTAGTTTTATTTGGATTATGAGACTAAATGAAGTTTATTTTGAATGTTTAATGGTTCTTTATTATTCTTTGGATTCTTGTTATGTATGAGTGTTATGTATTGTTGATTGGTGAGAACTAATTGATAATTAAATAGCATGATTATATATGTTGATTCAAAATTCAAGAGATGAGCGTCGACATAGAAATCTAGAATTCAAAGTGCAATTGTCAACAAAATCGAGAGATTTGAGATAGTTGTTAAGACATAGATCCTTGGTGCTCTTGGTAAGCACACTTAGGTATTAATTGAAGACAATAATCCTATGCATGTGCCCCACATTTTAAATGCTTCGAGAGGATATTTAGAATAAGTTAGTGATCACCTTGGTAATCTTGAATTAGAAATTAAGCATCCATTATAATTAGATTTTGTGTTAAGTAATCCAATAAAACCAACCCCTAGAGTGTTCCTTTCCTTAATTGCCCAATTCATTTGTTAATTATAATTATTTACTTTGCTTTATTGTTTAGTTATTTTTAAATCAAACAATTATTCATTTCGTCGTCTAGATAACAAATAGGAACCGATGTCACAGTATGTGCTTATTTAGTTTTCTTTTTCCCTATGGATTCGACCTTGTTTCACCCTGTTCTACATTTATTTGTTCACTTGCAACTTGCAGGTTGATTCAAATTTTAAAATTAAAATTTCACACATCATTTGTCGGATGCATTTAATTAATTAATTTTTTCAAACATTTGATTTATGTTTTGTAGGTAAAAAAGTATCTTATATTTTGATTGATATCAAAATCTAACACTTGAGATTTTTAATTGAGATTTTTGCCCATTTTTAATTTATCCAGCCCCTCTAAACACTCGTTAACGCTTTTAGGACCAACATGTTTGAATTGACAAAATTCAAAGTTGGTGTTGTAGCTTCTGAATTATAAGCTCTATTGCAATTGTAAAATCAACCATAATTCACGACTTTTAAGACAATATATTAACCTTTTTTTTTTAGTTCGATTTTATTATTCTTGAACTTTGTATTACGTTATTATGGCATCCTCAAATAGCTGCCTACATTTGATATTAATAATTTGACAATATAAAATTTAAAGACCAGTTGAAATATGAGACGCTCAAAACATTAGACTCAAAACATCAATTGTAACATAATGGAGACCGGAGTTGATGATTGGATCAAAGTTGGATGACTTATGATCAAATATATCGTATTCAAATTTCACTAAAATCTTATAAGTCTAAAATTCAATACATTATTTTTTAGTACGTTTTGCATCACTTATATGACCTATGCGGAATTTATCTAGAACGTAGCCACAAATTCATATGACTCAATTTGCGTTCTCTTGTCGTAAAAATATAATAATAATCATAATATATATATATGTGTGTGTGTGTGTGTGTGAAAATCTAATATACTACTGTTTATGAATAATTCCAATTAGAAAAACACAATTTTAAATGAATTATTTGTCATTGAGGTGGTAGGGACTCATGAATTGTCTCTATAATTTGAGGGATAGATATATTAATTTTGTCCGGTAAAAAAGTGGGAAATTTCAATATCAGAAAACAAATTAAGAATTATGTGTGTGTGTGTGTACGAAATCTAAATAGAGATTACTAGCCTTATGTTTTTTTTTTAGTTTAGATTACTAGCTATTCTTGTACTCATAATCTTGTTACTTCAACCTTATTTGACTTTTTATAGTTATATAATAAAGTAAAAATTTATATATCAATATATTAATATTAATTTACGTAAATTTATAACTAGTGTTTAGGCTCGGACAGCAATAATGAATAACATATGTTTTATTGAGTCTTAGTGGGGATGACCTAATGGTGGAGTGAGGTTGCTTGAAGACTAAAGATCAAGCTATCGAATCTCCCCAATACCACAGATCGGGTGTGTGAGTAAAAAAAAAAGATATGTTTTATTGAAAATCATTTAAAACCTGTTACCGAAAACGTAACAAATATAATCCTAAAGATAAGAAAGCGCTACCGAAGATACACTTATACAAACAAATTGTTACTGTTATTAGCAGCAGAGGTACAAACTACAAAGGCATCACTGCTTATGTTTTTATAAGCAGGTTTCCTATTTATAGTTTATTTATTTATTTATTTGAGAAATTGGAAGGTATCTGTACTCACTTGAGATTTTTATATCTTACACTTTTAAATTTCGAGTTTTTTTTCTTAAATTTTATTTTTTATCATTTAATTTAATTTTATGATTTTATTAGGATCCACCCTGCCCAGTTATGATTTATAATTATTTTTTAGCATTTAATTTTCAATTTTCAACTTTTAATTAATAATTCATTATTATTGTTAATTATTTCAAATTTAAATTTTATAAATTTAATTCATTTTTTTTATAAATGTTAACTATGATTATTCGTGTTATAACTAATTTTTAGTTTATAATAAATATAAAACCCATAAAATTGATAGTGAAAAATAGAGTGAAACATGAAGGAGTGCAACATGAAATTTGAACCGTTTTATACTAATCGACTATATGTCTAAAATAATTTATTATTAAGCAAATTGATCAAATCAAGCAATAACATTGTATGAATTTGAGCTTAGAGGTTGTGGATTTATCTTTTTTTTTTTTTAACTCACAAACTCGACCTGATGGTATTGAGGAGATTCGAACATGTGATCTTTGATGAACTTCATACCTCACCCTTTGTATGGAAATGTGGCACCATTTGGTAAACGAGTTGAGTTCTGCATAATAAAACTTCTTTTTAAACGTGATTGACAATGTATGATTCTAATTCACTTCGTCATACAAAATTTAACTTACAATAGTTTACCCATTGTGAAAAATATATAAAAATATAGTCATAATTTAAAATATTTCTTACATATGTTTCCCATATACACGCAGACGCTTAATGTACGTAGAATAATTAATAAGATACTAAATTGGTTATAGAGAAAAATAAAATAAAAAATATTACATTCAAGGTGACAAATGAATACACTAAAATTATCTGTTGGAAATGTAGATGGCAAATCTCCAATTTTTCAAAGAACTAAAAACAAATTGAACACATGTAATAAGTATGATTTTATCAAAGGTATTACAATGTTCATTTCTCAAGAACATGTAAGATTGTATGTCAATTTCACCCATATTAATAAATTCCTAAAATTTCTTGAATAATCGCGGTAGATAAGATATCCGATTAATAATAATAAAAAAAGAATAGTTGGGGAAAGATGAACGATGAGTTTCAAACTCGAGATGTTTTCTCTTTAACAATCTTTGTTGCTTGTTATCCTCAAAAACGAAAATAAAATAATCAATTAACAATAATAGTAAAAATATGTAATTAATTTATAGAAGGACATAAACAACAAAATGGGGTGAATAATTAATTAGGATTATTTTGAGTCTTCTTCCCTTTCTAATCGATCCTTCATTTTCTTTCTTTTAAATGTGAAATAGCATTTCTCCTTACATTTCCTCGGTCTTATTGTTCTTCAATTCTTGTTGAATGGCCTTTCTCCCACCATAATAATTTCAATACGCTAGTCTCCTATCAATTTATCTAATTCGCCGTAAAATTTTATCACACAATCCCATACTTAGATCGAATTTGATTCGATTCATATATACATCTATACAGTTGTGTGTGAAATGCGAAACAATGTCACATATAAATAGTATATTTTCCGGAAAATTATAAGGCAAGGGGGGATGCATTTGCATCCCCCCCCTATTTACAACCCATTTGGGCTATTTTCAATATTTATCAGTTGACCGATAAAATAACTTTGGTTTCGAATTATTACAATAGGTACCTAAGTGTCACATTGGATAGTCGAAGTGTCACAATATGTTAGTTGAAGTGCCACGATAGATTTTTTTCAGCTGGCTGAAACTTTCGTTTCTGAACAAAAAAAAGAGAGTCGTAAATATCCGAAAATTGGTGGGCCCGAAACAAATGTCACTTGCTGAGATGGGTGATGCGCTACATGTGTTATGCATAAGAATTTATATGTATTTCCACCGGTTCGTAGGCAACTGCAGATGATTCGAGTCTATATAAAAAAAATGAACCGGTTAAAATACCGGTTCACAATTTTTCAATCGGAGCGTGACCCGATTTTTATATTAGTAACTATTCGCACAAAAGAAATCGCACGAGTTAATTAATGCGGAAAGACCGGATCAGATCCTCTGTTGCAATTCCTATTCCATTTGGTGTTGCATAGCTAGAATTTTTTTTTTATTTTTTTCAAAAAAATATTAATATACCCTAATTGGGGGTGGATGAACCCTAAAGGGAAAATTTTAATTAAATAAAATCATAATAAATTAAAAAATAAATATATATATATATATATATATATATATTTTAAATGAAGGCTTGGAACAGGAAATGTAATAAGAAATGTAACAGCTGATCTGGTGTGCGGAAAGACTGTGAGGAGTATAGTATTACTGTGTAACTGTTGCAATGGAATGATTTAATTTACAGGCGAAATGTGTGTTTGTACAGTGGTGATTTTGTTTTGGTGTGTGTGAGTGTGAGTGTGTGTGTGTGTGTGAGAGAGAGAGAGAAGAGGTTTGACTGACGTGGAAGCGCAGGAGAAGTGGCGCTACCAACTCTTTTTGACTGGCAATTATTAGTGGGAGATGGATTCCTCCTTAATCTGCATTAATCATCATTATGCTGCTCTTAACTACAGTATATTATTTCTAATTACATGCTAATAGTTTTCTGGCAGCATCTCTCTTAAGTCCCATCTATCATTTTGTGGGCCCAAACAGATCATTTCGATTATTAGTGGACCATTCCCATTACTAATTGACAGCCGAGGTTAATTAGTAAAAGTAAAACGATCAATCCATATTCTCAATCACCATAATCTTATCATTTAAATAATGATATTCCATTTATTTTTGAAGAAGTATTATTCTAGTATTTTAATTTTATTTCAAAAACATTATCATTCTATAATTGAGATAAAAAATCACATTTTTCTCACAATTGTTCTCATTTAATGCATTCAAATATTTATATTTTACTGATTTAATATATTCACACATGGGTATATTAGGTAATTTAATTAATTTATTAACGTACGTGCATTCACCCTTCAAGACATTTAAATAGAAACAAAAGTAGTAGTATTAAACAAACAGACAATTCATCTTTGTCTAAATGGATAAAAGTAGACAAAAGTAAATAGTAATTGGGAAAAAACAACAACCTTTAAAAATAGGTAGTTTGTTAGGCAATTTGTACTATATTAGACTTGGTCCCCACACCCAATGATTGACACATTGTACTTTTGTCAGGCATTAAATGCACCTAACAGCCAAAACCCTAATTCTAAAAATGAAACCCTAACATTCTAACTGCCTCGATTATATTTAGTAAGCCTCGATTAATTTTTAGGTGCGATTATTTACTGAAAATCACCTCGATTGAAATTACAATATTCGATTAATTCATAACCTCGATTAATTTTATAAGTTGAGCCTCGATTATGATGATTTAAGAAGAATTGATTATTTTTTAGATTTAATCGATTATTTAGTATAACTAATCGAGGCTTCTTAAAAGCCTCGATTATTTTAGACTTCATCGATTTACATTACATATTAAAAATAATTGAGGCATTTAAATTATTAATCGAGGCTATTAATAATCAATCGGGGCATTTTAAATATTAATCGAGGCTCTTAAGATCAATCGAGGAAATTTAAAAAATATCCTCGATTGATCTTAAAAGGCATCGATTAATTTTTAGGAAGGCCTCGATTGATTATCAATAGCCTTAAAGTAGTCGATGCTACTAATTAATCGATGCTAATCGATTAATCGATGTTTTATAATTATTAATTGTGGCTTTTTTTATATTATTCAATGCTATAATTATTAACCGTGGCTAATTTTGTATATTAATCGATGCATCATCGATAGAATATGTATTAATATGCTTCATCGATTAATTAAAAATATGCATAGATTAAGAAAAAACTCCTATGCTTCATCGATTAATATTTAATATGCATAGATTTAAAAAAACTTCTCGATTTCTTTTTTAACATTTGCTTACTCGATTATCTATGAACGATTAATATCTAACCATTATTGATTAATGTTATTAACCGTGATCATGCAATTTTATCGAGACAATCTTCCCTACAATTAATCATTTTTTTAGTGAATGCATTTATTTCTTGTCTAAGGTAGGTACTAGTTTCAATAAATAAAAAGAAAAGGTTGTTGGCTTCATTAAATGAAAAGAAGGGGAAGGTAGGACCGAATTAATGAAAAGAAGAGGATGTTGTACCGAATTAAATACATTCTAATGTTTTATAACGAGGTAGGTGAATTTTCTGAATAAATAGATGTAGAATCCGGAGCTCATTCACAGTACAATACAAATCTCATTCACAAAAATCACACAAGTTTTTATTCACACTACTACAAATCGACGAAGAGTAGGAAAAGTTGGAGAATTTTTTTCGAGCAAGGTGCGAAAGGAAAAAATGTTCTGGAGAAAAAAATAGTGTTCGAAAATTTTCACCAATTTTCAAAGGTACGTTTTGTACTCCATCTTTTTGAACTTATTTGCAAATATTTATGTTTATTATTTTGATTATGTATTGCATGTGTTGTTAGATTTGCTTTGAAAATAGATTGATACGGCCTTTTTTTTAATTGTTTGGTAATGTTTTATTTAGGTTAATTGTTGTTGGTTTTGAATTTAGTCGATGTTTATGTGATTTTGAGGGTTGTATAATGTTTACCTAAATATAAAACATAATCGAGGAGCTTACAACATAATCGAGGAGCATAGAAAACAATCGAGGCCTTCCTCAATAATTATTTTAATAATCGAGGCCTTACTCGATTAAATTACATAAAAAAACGAATCGAGGCCTTACTCGATTAAATTATATAATCAAAAACGAGTCGAGGCCTTCCTCGATTAATTTGAAAAGTAAAAACAAATGGATTAGTTAAAAAAATTAATCTAGTTACTAATCGATTAATTTTAGAAACAAAAAGTAAATCGACTCACTAATCGATTAATTGAAAAATTAATCGATTAGTAGTTTAATAAAAAAAACTAATCGATTAAAAGTTTAAAAAAAGCTAATCGAGTAGTCCTTGAATTAAAAACAAACGAATCGATTATTAGTTTTTTTAAAAAAACAAACTAATCGAATAATAGTTTAAAAAAAACTAACCGAGTAGTCCTTTAATTAAAAACAAACAAATCGATTAAAAAAAATAATCAATTAGTAGTTTAATAAAAAAACAAACTAATGGATTAATAGTTTAAAAAAAAACTAATCGTGTAGTCCTTTAATTAAAAACAAACGAATCGATTAATAATTTTAATAAAAACTAATCGATTACTACTTTAATTTAAAACAAACTTATGGATTAATAATTTGAAAAAAAAAACTAATCGAAGGGTAGTTTAATTAAAACGAATCGATTAGTAGTTTTTTTTTTAAAAACAAACTAATCGAATAATAGTTTAAAAAAAACTAACCGAGTAGTCCTTTAATTAAAAACAAACTAATCGATTAAAAAAAAATAATCGATTAGTAGTTTACTAAAAAAACAAACTAATCGATTAATAGTTTAAAAAAAACTAATCGAGTAGTCCTTTAATTAAAACAAACAAATCGATTAATTTTTTTAATAAAAATTAATCGATTAGTACTTTAATTAAAAACAAACTAATCGATTAATAATTTGAAAAAAAACTAATCGATTAATAGAGGCTTGGGGTTTATAGGGTTTTAGGGTTTACGTTTAGGGTTTAGTGTTTTATAGGGTTTAGGGTTTAAGAGGGTTTAGGGTTAAAGGGTGATCTCATGTAGCATTGTTTAAAAATTGTCCAGATGGTTAGACGCCGCATTATTGTACGTCAAAGTGGACGATGGGAGAGATCAGAATATGTAGATGGGGACGAACAACTCGTGACGATGTCATCCGATAAGCTGTGCTTTAGCTCACTGGTGAGGGAGGTTCACAAGTTGTTGCGGACTGACCCGAACAGGATCGAGTATGAATTATTTTACCTCACCAGCACCAATACTGGCAGACGGATCAGAGCATCTTTGCAAGATGATGGAGATTTGCTTGATTTGCTTCACGAGCAGACTACTGAACTCGTCGTGTACGTGATTTCAAGACAGTTGGAAGGTTCTGGAGCCGGACCATCTATGAGGGATGACTATGTTCCCTACTTTTCACATGAAGAGACGCATGGTCCTACTGCAGAAGAAGAGGGAGATGGAGAAGAAGAGGCTGAAGGAGAAGAAGAGGAAGAAGAAGAAGAAGAACAAGAACAAGAAGAGGTGAATGATAGAACGAGGTTGGTGGAGTCACTGTTGACAGAATTTAGTGGCTGGCTTCGTTCTTCTGCTGATCGTACAGACAGATTGCTATGTTTGACGGGAGTCGTCCCACCATCTACCACCGGTGTTCCGTTTAGATCTGACGGGCCTTCGAGCAATTGGGTGGTTCCCCTTGCTGACTGGGACATTGCGGGCCCACTATCTTGGGATGAGGGACCAGCACCAGAAACAGATACACTGCACCAGGGAGCTATTTTTCGGACGAAGGATGATCTCGCCCTGGCGGTCGGTATCTATCACATGCAAAATCGAGTGAAGTATGCCGTGTATCGCTCGAACAGGTCACGATTGGGCTATGTTTGCAAGCATGGTGGTGATTGCCCGTTCAAGTGCTTTGCGGTTGCTGATGGGCATATGTGGAGAATATACAAGTTCAACGGCTCTCATACATGCCATCTTGATATGGGTCGAATTGCTCCGCGACAGGTACCTGCACGAGTGCTCGGAAAATACTTTGCTCGTAGATTGGTGGACGAGCGGGTTGTCCTGAAGCCGAAGGAGATGATGGCGGAGCTTGTGCGTGAGTTTGGCATCCACATCGACTACAGCTTCGCTCTGCGCACGAGGAACATTGCCATTCAGATGGTATATGGAGACTTTGACAAGTCCTACGCACAGTTGCCCGCTTTCCTTCACACTCTGCAATTGATGAATCCGGGAACTGTAGTAGACATGGAGATCACGAGTGATGGTCGGTTCAAGCATTCATTCCTTGCTCTCGGTGCGTGTGTCAATGCATTTCTCCAGTATGCTCGTCCAGTGCTTGTGATCGATGGGACCCACCTGAAGGGAAAGAACAAGGGGGTTCTCTTTGTTGCTGTGACGAAGGACGGCAACGAACATGTCTTACCTGTTGCAGTTGGGCTCGGACCGATAGAGAACGATGAATCTTGGATATGGTTTCTGGCCCACGTGCATATGGCTCTGGGTGATATAGATGATCTTCTAATCGTTTCGGATCAACATCAGAGCATTAAAAATGCTGTGGAGGCCGTTTTCCCAAGTGCGACGCACGGACTGTGCTACTACCATTTGAAGAATAAGATGACGAAGAGAGGGAAACACGTGACGACGCTGTTTCAGGAGGCTGCCTACGCATATCGGAGAGAGACATTCCAGGAGAGTATGTCGACGTTGGAGCAGGTCTGTCCAAATGCATATCAGAAGCTGTGTAATATTGGCCCAGTGCATTGGGCTCGTTCACACTGCCCCGTACGACGCTACGGGTTCATGACATCTAATGCGGCGGAGAGTCTCAATGCTCGTCTGTTGTGGGCGAGGAGGTTACCTGTTTGCTCATTGTTCGAGATGTTTAGATCGATTGTTGAGCAGTGGTTCGTCGAGCGACGTGCGGCAGCAGTGGGTTCGAATCATATGTTGACTGATAGCATCGCGCTTAAGCTTTCGGGTAACGTCGATAAGGGACGTTGCTATGCCGTGCGTCCTACTACATTAGCAACTTTATGGAAAGTCGAGGTTGGGAGGGAGGTCTACATGGTCGATCTTCAGAACCGGACCTGTGACTGTCGTGAGTTCGAGCTGGACTTGATCCCCTGCTCTCACGCGGCAGCGGTCATCTGGTACGACATTTAAATCTATATTTGTTCTTATTTTTTGTACATGTACCTAATTGAGTGTGTTTATTTTTCCTTTCGCAGTTGTACCGGGGCGGCTATATATGATTATGTGGACAGGTGTTACAAGGTCGAGTACATGGTCGGCATGTATAACTCGATCATCAGGGGTCTGCAGTCTCTTCCATGTGGCAACGAGGGCCTCCTGCAAAAAATGACTTACGATTAAGCGTCTAGTAAGAAAAAAGACAAACTATTTTCAAATAAGTACTTGAACTCACATATAGACCAGTAGTAGCCACCGCCGTCCGACAATGGTTGTCCCTCTTAACTCGTCGAGCCGTCGCGCTCAGAAAGTAGCTCATGTGAACATCCTTCAACTCAGTCCTCGGATCCTCGAGATGATCAAACCATCCCTGCCGCAAGCGATCGCCGTTGAGATGGAGCTGAACAACGGCATCCGGACCTAAGGATCTAAATCGTGGGTAGGTGACCTGGAGTGTGCTGTCATCGATGTCATTCATGAGCTGATAGGTCGCGCTAAAACCACCATTGCGTGGAGCCGAAGTGCTAGTACTCTCCGGCTCCACAGTGGGCTGTGGAGCCTGATCACCAGGACTACAGTCGCTCGGCTCCGGGCTGTGGCGATCTCTATCCTGAGGCATGTGTGACCTCCGAGAGCGGCTACCCAGACCAGCTAATGCACGATCAATCGCCCGATCCACATACTCCTGGACACGGGGCGCAATAGTCGTGTCAATAAGCTCCTGGACACGGGGCATCACTCGATCCACAATCCTCTGAATGAAACCCTCTGAGGGCTCCCCACTGCTCGGCGTGCGATCCCTCCTCGAACGCTTCATTCCCCAAGCTCGAGGAGGGCTCTCTGGATCGATCGAATCAGCCGTGTGCACTGGTGCGTCCTCAGTGAGGGGTCGGGCTCCAGGCTCAGCTCGAGGAGGGCTCTCTGGATCTGGCTCGTCCCTCAATGCCCGGCTAGTCGAGGGTCGACTGGTCGCCTGACGGCCCGTCTGTGGTGTCCGAGCAACTCTGGTGCCTCGGGCTGACGGGGGGACAACCGCCTCTGCCGATGTGGAACAACAAGATGCCACATTTGCAAGCATCTTCTTCTTGTTCCCGGATCGAGCGGGAACATATCTCACGCTCTGAGCTCCAGGCTCCAACTGCAGGCTCATGTAATATGAAGTTGCCGTCTCCTCGGGAGATGGCACCAACGTAACCACACGTGACTGCATGGAATTATTAATAATATCATTAAGATGAATTAACAAATATAGATCGAAGATTCTAAATATATCAAGAAACATCAAAATGTACCACTCGCTGTAATAAGATGGCTGGGTCGGTGGCAGGGAGTCTGAATGTCCACCTCAAACATCGAGGCACAGTGAGCTGTCCACTGTGCAGACCAGCCTCAGTAGCCAACTCCGGTATCACCTCACAAGCCCATACCTGTAAAGTGAATTAATGGATTAGTTACGTATTCACTTGATTTAAACTAATTTAGAAGAATTAAATTTAAACTAATTACCTGGAGTGCCCAGATCGGCCCGTAAAAATGATACTGTCCCGATCCTTTCCCGCCCATAGCCTCTCGAGTCCTGGGGAGGAGGCCAATGTAGTGCATCAACGACTGGTAAGAATATGCACCCCATGGAAATGAGTTCCATCCCTCCACATCCTCCGCTAGCGCCCACACCCATGGATCCACGGCCCGGTGCGGATCTAGGCACAGAATCATCCGGTATACGAACAATATGTTCGCAACCTTCACATAATCCGCAGCGTCTCTGGCCATCCCCAGGGCGGAGAACCTGTCCTCCATCTGTTTCACTGTTGTACGCTTCCCTTCGAATAAACGGTGGTAGACCGATCTCCTCGGAACAATATGAGCGCCATGAGGATCGAATGTCGAGCTGCCGAAGCGTAAACCCGACACCAAGGCGTACTCACTCGCACCGAACCGCAGCTGGGAACGATGAATGTGAAACCATGCCTCCAGCCCCACACATGCACGATCCGGCGCGTGCACCTCGAACGTCATCAGTGCGTGCATGACCCTCTTCTGGACGTCACCACCTCTGTAGTCTAGAAAATATCCGAAACACCCCGATCTAAACAATCGCATGGCGTCACCACCAATCGCGAGCAGTGTGTCTCTAATCGTGTCAATGACACCGGGGATGGCGTACACGACGACCGAGGGCGTCCGGCTCCGTAACGGTAGTCTAACCCAATCAATCTAACAACATTTTCAAAATTAAAGTAAATTCTTTTAATATTTCATATAAATTGGAATTTCTTAAAATTTAAATTTAACATTAATCGATTAATTTTTTTTTATAATTAATCGATTTACATGAAATATTAATCGATTAGTCTTAAATTAATAGAGGCAATTAATCGATTAGTTTTATTTAGGCTATTATGTTTTTTAAACTAATCGATTAGTTTTTTTTAACATTAATCGATTAGTTTTTTTTAAAAAATTAATCAATTAATTTTTTTTAGACTTAATCGATTTACATTATACATTAATCGATTTGTATTAAATTAATCTAGGAAGACCTCAATTAGCTTGTGTTTTTTAAAATTATTCGAGAAGGCCTCGATTTGTATGAAATTTATCGATTTAAATTAAATATTAATCGATCTCGATTAGTCATAAATTAATCGATTAATTTTTTTTAATTTGATGGAGGAAGGCCTCGATTTGTTTTAAATTAATTGAGGAAGGCCTCGATTAATTTGTGTTTTTTATAATTAATCGAGGAAGGCCTCGATTTGTATTAAATTAATCGATTTACATGAAATATTAATCGATTAGTCTTAAATTAATAGAGGTAATTAATCGATTAGTTTTATTTAGGCTATTATGTTTTTAAAACTAATCGATTAGTTTTTTTTAACATTAATCGATTAGTTTTTTTTTTAAAAATTAATCAATTAATTTTTTTAGACTTAATCAATTTACATTATATATTAATCGATTTGTATTAAATTAGGTTTTCTTAAACTAGCCATTACTTTTTTTTAAATATTAATCGATTAGTTTTTTTTTAAATTAATTGATTAATTTTTTTTATAATTAATCGAGTAAAAAGAAACTAATCGATTAGTCTTAAATTAATAGAGGCAATTAATCGATTAGTTTTATTTAGGCTATTAGGTTTTTGTTTTTTAAACTAATCGATTAGTTTTTTTAACATTAATCGATTAGTTTTTTTTAACATTAATCGATTAGTTTTTTTTTTAAAATTAATTAATTAATTTTTTTTAGACTTAATCGATTTACATTATACATTAATCGATTTGTATTAAATTAATCGAGGAAGACCTCAATTAGCTTGTGTTTTTTAAAATTATTCGAGAAGGCCTCGATTTGTATGAAATTTATCGATTTAAATTAAATATTAATCAATCTCGATTAGTCATAAATTAATCGATTAATTTTTTTAATTTAATGGAGGAAGGCCTCGATTTGTTTTAAATTAATCGAGGAAGGCCTCGATTAATTTGTGTTTTTTATAATTAATCGAGGAAGGCCTCGATTAGTATTAAATTAATCGAGGACTCGATTAGTTTTATTTAGGACTCGATTAGTATTGAATTAGGTTTTTTAAACTTTCTCGATTAGTAGTAAATTAACAAAATACAAGCCTCGATTATCAAATACAAGCCTCGATTAGCATAACAAGTCAAGATTAACATACAAATCCATTATTAACATAACAAGCCTAGTTCTAAAGCCATAACACAACCACAACCATTGCAATCATAAACAAAAACCAATTGCAAAATACGGTGATTAAATCTAGGAATGGATATACGACAATTTTAATGAAAAGGGCTGGAAACCTACTTGAGAAGTGGACGTCTCCGGTGCCGTTCCTTGCTCCATCGCCGGTGAAAGAGAGAGAGGTGCACAGCCGAACTGGAACTGGTTTTCTTTTTGAATTTGGTCGTCCAAAATAGAGAGAGAAGTAATCTTCGTTTTTTTAAAATTATATATCTTCAATATTCGAGTCACGGGACTCGCTATTAAAATCTTGGGAGAGAGAGAGAGAGAGAGAGGGAGTCACTGGACTCGATTAATGGTGGAGATGAGAGAGAGAGAGAGAGATGGAGACGGGCAACATGGTGTTTTGATTCAAAACCCTAATCATAAATAGGGCAGTTATGTTATTCAATTTATTGCATGAGTGGGCGGTTGGGCGGTTTTAATTCAAAAGAATACTCCATTAATATTTTATTTTTTTGCAGTTACTTTTGGCAGAAACAAAGTACAAATTTCTGTGTAATTTCAAATTCTAAAGATTGCCTACAAAACTCTTGCTTTTCAACAACATCGATTAATTTAACATAATCGATTATTTTTAATTTCAACATAATCGATTAACATAATCGATTAATTTCAACATAATCGATTAATTTAACATAATCGATTACTTTTAATTTTTTTTAACATAATCGATTATTTTTAATTTCAATCAGCATCGATTATTTTTTATTTTTTAACAGCATCGACTATTTTTATTTTTCAGCATCGATTACTTTCAATTTTTTAACTGCATCGATTATCCCTATTTTTAAACAACATCGATTATTTGAATTTTTTAACTGCATCGATTAATTTTAATTTTGTTAACAACATCGATTATGCCTATTTTTAAACAGCATCGATTATGTGTATATTTTTTAACTGCGTCAATTTTTTTTAAAAAAGCATCAATTAAGTCCAAACGGTCCTTGACTAAGCATCAATTATTTTTATGTAGCATCGATTATTTTATATACAACATCGATTAAGTTTTATGTGGCATCGATTAAGTTTTATGTGGTGGGGCTTTTAACTCAAAAGCTGGGGGAATTTATTCCCTTGCAGAATCTTGTCAGTTTTTTACCATTAAAATTGATATTGTGGGACCCTTTCCTAAAAAATTTTAATAAACAAATACAAAGTGTCGAAATAACACCTATGTTTTAAATCTTGATGTTTTTTCCCATTTCTTATTTACTTTTGTCTAAATAAACATTTTCCCCTTCATCTTTTATGGTAATTAATTGTTCCCACGAGTTCCTTTTTTGATAATCTTACATCAATTTTATCGGATAATATTATTCTGCCACACTATGGCCAATCATAATTTTTTTAATTATGGTATTCTTGAAATATATGGTTAGTATTTAATTAAGTCTTTAATTGGTGATTAATAATATTTTACATGCAGACCGTTGATGTTCATTTTAGAAAGATTTGACTTATATATTTTTTAAATCCAAATTATACATGTAATCTCTCTCTCTCTCTCTCTCTCTATATATATATATATATATATATATATATATATGGATGAATTGTCATATAAATTAATCTTTGGTGAATTGATTTTTTGTTAGAGATATATGAATTGCAATTCAATTAACTCTATTTTTTTTTTTTATTCTCAAAAGCTTATGGATGAAATTAATAAAACATATGGTACATCGTTATCAAAAATTACATAAAATTTCTAAAAATATATAAATGGATTATGAAATGATTTTGCCACATCAATATTACAAATCAAATAATGAACTTGTGGAAATGGAGAGGAATCATCCTCAAAATTGTTTAATATTTTGGTAAATTGTAATTTCAATTTACCAAATTTATTAGATAAACGCTATAAAATTATAAATGTTTATGATTTGATAAAAAAATTCAATAAAATATCTAAAATAAATATAAATGAATTATGAAATGATTTTGCTTCATGAATGTTACAAATCAAATTATGGAATCATCCTCAAAATTATTAAATATTTTGGTAAATTGAATTAGACAAACTACTTAATTACACAATTGCAAAATTGAATAAATTATCATAAACAATATTGGAGGGAGTCAATTTTGAATATGATTATGGGATCAAATTTAAAAATAAATAAATAACTTATTGAATATGAAAATGTTGAAGTAAAGAATATTAATTTAACACAAATGAAATCCTTAAATTAATTTTGTGTGTAATTTTTTACTTTCAAAATTTAGCAACAACTTATAATAATGTGTATTAATGTTATTTTAGAATACTTGATGATATATATATATATATATATATATATTATTGTAATCTATTTGTGTATTTTAGAATTTTTTTTATATTTTTATTTATTTGTTAAATTAGGGTAATGATTTCTAAATCATTAAAGAGAACAATAATAAATGAAAGACTAAATGAGATCCAATGTAATTTATTATATTTGATGATAGATAAATAAACCGAAATATAAAATTTCAGCATAATTTTACATAAAAATTAAAGACAAAAATTTAAAGTTGGTATAAAAAAGACGGGAATTAAAGGTCCCAACATATAATTAAAATAAACATTCATTATTTATTTGTTTGTTCAATTCAAAGATTATCTAAGAAAAAAAATTCAATTCACGGAAGATTAATTTAATTAATAATCCATCCATTTATTTGATTTTTAAAATTGATGTGGCAAAATCATTTCATAATCCATTTATATATTTTCAGAAATTTTTGATAAATATATACCATATGTTTTATTAATTTCATCCCTAAACTTTTGAGAATAATAAAAAAAAAATGAAATGGAGTTAATTGAATTGCATGGATCTCTCAAAAAAAAAACCAAAGATTGATTTATATAACAATTCATCCATATTGAGAGAGAGAGAGAGAGAGAGAGAGAGAGAGAGAGAGAGAGAGAGAGAGAGAGAGAGAGAGAGAGAGAGAGAGATTATATGTATAATTTGGATTTAAAAAATATATAAGTCAAATCTTCCTAAAATGAACATAAGGGTATAGATGTCAAAATGATATTAATCACTAATCAAGGAGTTAATTAAAAAATTATGACTAGCCATAATGTGGCTAAATAGCTTTATCCAATTTTATAAAAGGATGATTAATATAATTTCTTACTTAGAAGACCTTAAACACTCTTTCAAAAAATATAAGTAGAAAGGTAGCCTGGCCTCAATAAAATTTTATACTAATATAAAAGGCTGGATTTTAATACAAGCATTAGTCTGATTTAATATATTTTCACCCTTAACATGACCATTTATTTTAATTGGATGAAATCATCTGCTACATTTTGTGCAACACTTTATGCTACACAATTAAATTTATTAATTTTTCTTCGATTTTTTCATTCAACTTCATTTTTTGTGCTTATTAATTAGGAGTCATCCTACCCAATTAGAGAATATAATTGAGTAGCACCAATTATTACACAAAGTGTTCAGATGATTTCATCCGTATGCTAATTCATGTCTCTTGTGTATATATATTCAATCGCAGATCAGGTCATTCCCTATTACATTCTACATGTCGCATTTTTTTAACATAATTTAATTAGGGAATAATGAATCCTAAATCAAAATTCAAAATTTAACTAAATTACATTAAATTAAAATAAAATTATTTTTTTAAAAAAAATATTTATGGTACGAGGATTGTAACATATATGCACCAAGGATCCCAAGTGATTCAATCGTATTAGTAGGAATAAAAATAGTATTGTTTTATTAATTATCAAGAGATGAAGTAAGATAAAAAGGTAAGATAAATGACAACTGAAAATACAATCAATTTGTTTAACATGAATGATCGGAGTGCATTTAAAACGCGTGTGGTTATAACGGATTCCTTCAGCCCTAAAATCGTTATAATTTTAAGTTTGAAGTGTTAGTTAAAATTGTATTTGTGTTTCTACTATATACAAAAATCCAAACGATTGTTCCATTTAATAATTTATCGGGATAAATGTGAAAAAAAATATAGCAAGCATCCAATCTATCTATCTATACATATATTAAGGTAAAATCGTGTGATAGACAGTGATTTTGGTATAAATCATTGTCTATCACACGATTTAATAATTATATATTAGACAATTGTTATCAGTTAATAGACATCATTATTTACATTTATTGTTGTAAATTTTCTTTTTCTTTTTTTTTCTTTTTCGCATTTTCCACTATGGTTTAGATTACAACCATTGTATTTTAAGAAATTTTGTAATCTTATTTATTATTATTTTTTACTTAGAAATTTGAGATTTGTAACATTTTTTATTTTTTTTCTTTTATTCATAAGTGGATGATTTGTAGTTTTCTACATTTATCACCTAAAAATAGTTTTCATTTGCATTGCACAACAACAACAACATATAAGTATAACATAATTTGCAATAATTTTTTAATTTTTCTATTTTCATTTCATCATTTAAAATAATTAAATAATTATATGTTTTATATTTGTCATATATTTAAAGAAATCAAATGTTATTTAATCGTGGAGAATTATACATTGCCATTCATAAAATCATGTCATTTGAAATATTCCAATTTGATCTTTCTTATGTGAATTTTCATTTGGTTCCTAAAATTTAGTTTTCTCTTTGTTTGTCGTAACTACACAAAATTGATCTTCTTATCTGATTAATTAACTTATGTGCATATCATTTTATTAATTTTTAAAAATTGAAAACAACATATAGAATTAAAAAATAATCATAATATTACAAATCTAAAAAATAATAATTACTTGTGCATCGCACGGGAGAAATACCAGTATACATTATCTTAACTCCCTACCATTATATTGTTGGTACGTCAGATATAGGTAGGATTGTAAATGAGTTGCGAGCTATTCGCGTATCTGTTCGAAAAAAGCTCACTCGAGACTGGCTCATTTTTTAAACGAGCAGACCTCAAGCTGCTAAATGAGCTCGCCATTTTCTCGAGTCGCTCGAGATAGCTTGGCTCATCGAGCTCGTGTGCTAACTAGGCTCATGAGGTTATCGATCTTTTTAACGAGCTGTCTCATGAGCTAGCTCACGCGTACTTAAATGAGCCATGCTAGCAAGTACTTAAACGAGTCAAGCTCGCGAGCTATTAGTATTCTAGTATATAGTCGATATTAGTTACAATGTATATGACAATTATTGAGAAAAAAATAAAAATTAACAAAAATTAAGACTTATATTGACAAACCAATCATTCTCAATTTATTAAATAAGAAATTAAATTAATTATATTGAAAACATAATAATTTCTCACAAATTTCTTATCAAAATTAATAAATCAAATGTTCAAGAGTACGTAACAATATTATTATTTCTTAGCAATTAGCACTAATGTCATACAGATAATCTTAAACTCTTAGGTATATATTCTATTTGTATTATAGTATATATTCTATATAATTACTATAGTTTATATTAATTAATATGTATATAGAAATAAAAAATAACAAAAAATAAGAATAACATTAAATAAGCTAAACTAAGAATAATAATTAAAAAAGTAAGAATTAATAGTCTCTTAAATAATATAGAATCATTAATTTATAAATCATATTAATATCTTGGAATAGGATATGATTTATGATTTATGAATCTTACGACACACACTCGATAACTAACACACACACATTATATATATATAAGAATATTCGAGTTCAAGCTTGAATTTTAAATAATCGAGTTGAGCCCGATCCGAACTCGAGTTTGGGCTAGAATTTCAAATAATTGAGCCGAGCTCGAGTTTGGGCTCGAATTTTAAATAATCGAGCTGAGCCCGAGCTCAATTTTTACCTGTCGAGCTGAGCTCAAGTCTATCATGAATATCTAAAGAAGCTGAGCTCAAGCTCGATTATACTCGACTCGGCTCATTTACATCCCTAGATATAGATTTCTGCTAGGGTTGATAAGTGATAATGTTATTTGTCATTATAAATCATATCGGTATGGTTCATACATATGGTTGATAACTTTTTTATCTAATAAATTTTCATTATTGATAATATTACTCAAATTTATTGTTAATACGTGTGATAAATGGTATTTGTATGGTTTATATATGTTGGACAGTTTTCACAGGGAATTAACATCCTTCAATCAAACAATTATAACTTCCTGCATGGTAAATATTTTTTAAGATTTTTTTTTTATTAAAAAATAGACCCGACTAGCTTTTCAATTACATATGATAAAAAATTTAATTATTTTCCACGGAAGCAATTTTGAGTTTATAACAACAACAAAAATACACCATATTAGCATTGTTTTGTTAACATATTAGCAATACATATGTCGGATTTGGTATTTACGAAAATATCACCGTCTTTTTTTAAAAACAAACATTACTATTATACCACCGTGTTTTTTTAAGTTTCTCTCATATATTTTGAGTTGGGAGAAAAAGGAACGGTGAATCTCGAACCCGAAACGTCTTCTTCTTAGACAGGATTTCCCCGCTTGGATATCCTAGAAAGCAGGAATTATCACTCGAGCTATATATGATTTGTATTTGGTTTTGCTCTATATGATTATATTTCCTTTTCTTGGTTATATTTTTTGCAGTCCTTTTAGTATTAAGTAGAAAGATATCTTTTATGCCAAACCCACCGTCTAGTTAAGGGTTTATAAAAAAAAATTTCCAAAGAAAAAATATTTAATTAATGATAGATAAATATTCTATAATCAGAAATTTGGGATTGCAATTAAGGCAGCTGCATGCTACTCAATAAAAGAATTTAAGTTATAATTGGAGAAAGCAACGAGGAGAATCCCCTAATCAAGGAAACTAATTGACATATTCCAGTAAAGTATCTCTATCATTTATACTAGTAAAAATAGTTACTACTACATTTTATTAATTATTGAGAAAGGACAATTTATGATTAAATCGGACAAATTTTCCTTATTCTATAATTGAATCAACAAATACATTATCCATATAATCTTTTTCCTCAAAAAGTATAATAGACGATTATGAAAAATTTACCAAAATGTCACAACTAAAAAAATTGCAATATTTACAATTCATTTCGAGCCTTGAAATGTTATATAAAAAAAAGGACCACATGATATCTGGCGAAGAATAATATATAGAAACTTGATCTGCATGCAGCAGATAAAATTTAACTAAATATTAATGATTGATGCATATAGATATATTATATTAATAGCGCAATTAATCATAGAGAAATAGAGCGTGTCAGTGTGAGATAAACCTAATTAAAGAGCCATTTAAATTTAAATTTGTCAGACGTTATCACAATAGTAATCCAGTGGTGGCTCTATTTAATATGGTCAACGTAATTAATTGTGTGACTGTAATACCCACTTTGTTTATTTAATAATAGAACTGTTTAATGCAACAATATAACAAATATTAAATGCTTGGGGGGTGAAGCCATATATATTAAATGATGATATAGTTGAAAAATCCGAAGACTTCTTATATAGTGTAAGGAACTGACTACTGATATATTAATTTGAGTGAGACACTGGCATGATTATATATAGGGTACGGTTGTACATTGCTTTATTTATCTTAATTATAATACATACATACATACATATATATATATATATATATATATATATATATATATGCGAATACATCGCATGCATGCGGATCTCTAGAAACCAAATTTGTTTTGATAATTTGATGATTTGTGATTATTGAACATGATAGCTTCTCCACTATTTTATGTATCCATTGCCCATGCAAATTATGGCATGTCATCATTTTTTTTTTTGCACCCATCAAAATTAATTATTTGTTTGGAGAATATTATAGAGTTTGATGATAAATGTTAAAGAAATGCTTTAACTCTTGAAAAACGATTTGAGTTTATTAGATTATTAGATAGCGTAGATCTAATCTAAATTATTGCGAGTTATTGCATAGAAGTGATGTTTTATTTTTAAAAATACCGTTGGGACAAAAATAATTTTGTATTTGGATTATTTAATTGTGATTTTAATAATTTAGGATAGATTGTGAATATTTTCTACGAATTGAAGGATTATGCTTAAACTATAAGATAATACCTCAATTACCCTCCATATAAGATTCTCATTGATAATTGTTAAAGTTGCAGTTATTTGGATGATGATAGTTGTGTAATTTCAACTTTCATTAATGATGGGATAAAAAAATAATCACTCCAATATTAAGGTGATCCATGTCGGGCCAATAATTTATCAATTCATATGAACCAAACGTGTGATAAGCTCGGATAAAATTTTCTATCAAACCTAGTTCTCAGAACCAAGCGCATCCTACGTGATTTGAATTAAATTAAAAAACTTTTGGTTATGAGTTTGTTAGGTCTATGAATTAATTAAGTCACCTAAAAAAAGGCGATCGAGCTGAACTTTAATTACGTAAAATTTGTTTGGATTTAATTATCAATACTCATGGCGCTCTTATCTAATTAATCAAGCAAATGGTACTGGGCAGCGGTGCATGCAAGTTTTCTCTATTGCAAAAGTATACTTGATTCCCTATTGTGACATGTCAAGATTAAAACACAATATATAAGTAAAAATGAATTGTTTTAATTCGACACGCACACGCTCCCCCCTCTCTATTATTAGTTTCCGATCGAATATACATTATTATTTAATTCAGACAATGTGATCATAAATGCTTCGGATGTCTGAATTAATATTTTTGAGTGATTTCCTTATTAATTTAGGACTGTGCGTCGTCATTCTGATGTTTAATTGGGCTTTTGTTTTAAAGCTATTTCGGCCCATATTTTGAACTATGTTTTAGGGGTATATACGTCCTTGGATTAACATAATCTAACTTCATAAAAGAAAATCAGATCAAAATAAATCGCAAAAAAACACATGAAGAGAGTTTGAATGAGGGATTTTAACCAACATCCTTTTGCAAACATAAGGTAAAACAAGTAATTTATAGCAAAAAGTGATGCGTGAATAAAACCAAATACCATCCATCCGTGACCGTGATAAGGTTCAATTTCTGTATTGATTTAATTTAATTATGTATATGATTGAAGAAAATTTGAAATGTGAAGATGGTCGAAATGGGCAGATTGGAATAAAGAGGGGGACCATCACAACTCACAACACATGCATATATATATATATATGTATGTATAGTGATGGTAGGCCGTGGAATTAAGCATGGGCTATAGCAACCGACACTAGCTAATTTCCATAATAATTCCAATCTCACTCTCAAAACAATTCACCAAAACATATACTGTGTATGCAAAATATGTATAACAAGATAAAGTAGCTATCCACCCACGAATATCGCTATTAATTAAGTAGCTAGACACAAATTATTATTATTATTATTATTATTATTGATTATGATGATGATGTCAAATTAAATTTAAGAGTACAGAAGAACAATGAAAATTAAGTTGCATGAGTTAATTGGAAGTTGCATCTCCAAGATATATATACGTATATATCAGTACGTAAGCGCACGGTTGTTTTGGCATATTATATTCTAAGAGCTAGAGCAAGTAATTAAGTTCAACAATGGATGATGAAACACAGCAAACTAGCTAGAATATATATGTATTGTTATAAGAGAGGAAAAAAAACATGAATTAGGTAGCTAGAATGAATGTATTAGGAAAGAATAATAATTAATTAGGATAGGATGGGATGAATTAAGATTTAAGAATGATCTGTCTGAGAAGCAGCGAGGAAAATGGAAGCGGCGGCGGAGCCTCCGTGAGAGTGGTCGATGATGAGGTTGTCGGAGAGATCAGTTCCGAGCATTTCCCAGACGCTGCTATGAAGATAGTTTCTATAAATGCGATAATGCTCGTACAGCCCTCCTTCGATTGTGATCACGCTTTTCCTATTCGCCACTCTCCCCATCTTCTTCACTATTCCCACTATTCCAGCTCCCACCAGCCGGGCACCGCGCTCCGCCACCACGTCGCAGATCTCCGTTATCATTTCTCTCACCATCACCGTCGACGACGACGCCTCTATCTGAGAATTCATTCATTCATTAATTAATGAGATATATAAATTTATTAATTAAGAAATTTGGTATATATGAATGAATTACAATATTAATACATACGTCGAAGATCTGGTACAGTTTCTCTTGTACGACGTCGTAATCCTGTGACGTGTCTTGGTGCATGGCGGCCATGTCCGGCGACCTTAAGGAGTAAGGAGTGGCCAGTTTGGGAGGCACCGTTTCTCCGAACAGCGCCGACTCCTCCGCCATTTTAACCATCACCCTTCTCACTATCTCTCCTAAATACATCCCCGAAATAAGCTTCTCAAATATCTGCAAATTGAATTGTTCATCATTGCATGCAATTACATATATATATATATATATATATATTAAGCTAGCAAACTAGGTCTAGATCTTAATGAATGAATTACTCGGCATCCAGGATCGACGCTTTCAGCATCTAAGGAGGCATCATACTCTGTGAGTGGAAGATGGGAGGAAAAGAAGTTCCCCCATTGCATGTTAACAGCCTGCATATGCATATATAGAAAATTAATAATTCTTCAAATTAAAATTGAATTTGAAGATATATGTATATAGAGAATACCATTTCTGGTGGTGGTGCTTCTGATTCGTTGATTGGATTTTGTTGAGGAGGGGATTCGATGTAAGCAACATCTGTGCCCATTCCTAAACTCACAGCGGCCACACTTTCTTTGCTATAATATCTTCCTCCCGCCAAATGCCCGATCGTATCATTAACCTCAATCAATCAATCAATCACGTTCAGTCTCATTTATACATATATTTGTACTAATTAATTAGATAGTCATTTGAATTGTATCCATCACTCACTACTGCAAACACACGCATGTCCACGCTCTGCTTCTTCAAGGCCTCATTCATTTCTTCTGCTAATTTCTGATCCATCATTAATAATTACTCTCTATATTTTATTCCATTTCATTATTATAGGAGTATTAATAATAAATCAAGCTAGAACATATGTATATGTAGATATAATTACTGTGTCATCAAGGGAAAGCCTTTTCCATTTGGAGTTGTGATCTGCAGGAAATGATACGGTGAACCCCAGCGTTCTCTCTCCATTATCCGTCGTCGTCTCACGGTGCAACGATATAAATTTGGCCACCTCCACCGCCATTAAATCACATAATTCCTGACCACCATCATCATATTAATTATTAAATTAAATACACACATATATATATCCTCGATCTGCAGTTACCATATATCTACGTATACGTATTACGTACCGAGGTAGAGTCACTAGATAGTATATGAGAGGGAATTGCAACCTCTTGTCGTACCAGATCACTCAACGCCTCATTTCTACCTTCAAGTTTCGCTCTTACTATCACAAAATTTGTTCCGCGCAGATTTATTCCATAATATGTTCCTTTCTCCTCCCTGCATCATATACCCACAAATTCATCTTTAATTTCTCGTACTCATCAACTCAGTTGTCACTACTGTATATATAATATTTCACTTCACATTTAATTATTTGCGAATGTGATAATATATATATGTATTTACCCTGTGGGAAGTGGTGCAAGATAACAAACGGGCATGCCGAGGTTTCCGCCTCTCTCGCCGGGAGTAAGCTCGGCTTCCATGTCCGCCGCCAATTCATTTGCAACATGCCACAGCAACGATGACGGCGTCGCACACCGCCTTGCGAATTCCCGGAGGATCCGTTTCGCGGTCAACTGCTGATGGCTGCGCCTCCTCCACTGCCTCAACAACAGAGCTAATCCTGCCACCGTTGCGGCGGCCGTCGTCGCAGCCGCCGCTACCACCACCTCCCGCTTCATAATCCCTTGGAATCAATATTATAATGCACGCTGATTTAATTTATGATTAGTAGCATTACAGATCGAACAGCTTAATTGTTAATTTCTATATAGTAACGTTAAATTATTTTCCAAGAAAATAGTGAAAACGAAACAGAACACCGGCGGCAGTTATATATGAAGAGAGAAATCGGATCCAAGTTTGAACCGGTCCTTTCTAACACCATCTTCTTTTAATTTCCTATTATTAAATTATAGTCCATTCATTTTTAACATCGAACCTCATTCCTTCCCTACTTCATTCCCAAATGACCACACTTTATGAGTTGAGATCACCAACACAAACCATGTTACATCCACCGTTCCACTATCATTTTTATTTTTCATGTTCAATTTCCTGTACTTTAGTTTAATTTTACCTATTATAATTTTCTATTTTTAATTATTAATTGATTATTTGAAAAAAAAAATCGTATAAAATTATAGTAAACCAATTAACAAATATAAAAATTAAACAAAAGCACGAGAAATTAAAAATGAAGAAAGAAAAAAAAATGGAGAAAACGGACTCAACTTATACAACATTAGTAGGATTCAAACTTGAGATATTTTGAGTACAAGCCATCTCACTCCAGCTAAATTTGTTTTGAAGCGTGACTGAATTGAGAGCGTCTCCTCTCGAAATTCAAATAAAATTAGACTACTAGTGTCTACACTCCTCAACATACAAGATGAGAGAAAAGAGAGAGACATATGCATACCAAAGAATTACTTCAATATAGATCATCATCATATTAATCCTCACCTAGTTACCTCAACAAATCCGAATTTAGTTATATGATCGTACAGGATGATAAATATCAATCCTCCTCTTGGGACCAGATCTTCACTGTCTTGTCATTTCCCAGAGAACCCGATGCTATCATACTTTCGGTTGGGTGACACGCTACTGATATTACCGCGTCTGTGTGACCTTCCAGCTTCTGAACTATTTTCCGAGATTGGAGCTCCCATAGGTACACCATATTATCCTCTGACCCGCTCACTATGTATTTCCCATTTGTTATAGAAAATGTTGAAGAAATGCAGTACTTGGAGTTGACATGGCCTGTGTAAGTTTTCAAAAATTTCCCAGTAGAGAAATTCCAGAGCCGCTGCACAAACAGCCATTCAAGATTCAGACATGAGGGCAGTCAAAGATTGTCGGAACCCAAACACATGCTATAGATGAGCCTTGTGAAGACTAAGACAGAGACCAAGATTAATTCACCAAATTTATTACGATGGAAACTCAATACTTCATAAGGTATGCTGAAAAATGTCTTGTTTCCAAAACATCAATGTCTACATTTCCTCTTATTCCATAACAACATAGTTCCAATAGACTGCCCACGAAAATATTATCATATCAAACCCTAAAGCACCAGTTACAAAACTAAAACCAAGTCACGGATCATCACTCTGATTGTTAAAATAAGAATTCCCAATTTAACTTACATACCAAAAGAAGTGGGTGGATATGCAGCAAAGAGTAACTAACCTAATGCACATCAGAATTTCTGTCTTCATAAAAAGCGAAGTAGCTAAGGAATGGGTGCATTTGGTATATTGCTCTATGTAATTAGAGGAAAATAAAAGAAGGTGCTAATACCAACAACATAAATATAGTTCCTGTCATGAAATAAAGGCATAAAGCCAATACAGTCGATTCAACTCAACTGAAATACTGAATAATCAATTACCCCAAGTAATTTGGGAGAAATGAAGCTAATATGCTTTTGGTATTCATCTTTTGTTTAATGTAAAGCCAATGAAGAACGGCAATTCCGAATTTATACTCCTAAATTTGTCAGTCAACTTTTCCGACAAACAACATCCATAAACTTCTTCCTTGAAACTTATTTTGGAGGAAAATAAAAAAGAATAGTAAGATAAACTAATATAGCAGAAAAATAAACAACTTCCTAGGGGCTAGGGCCTAGAGCAACTCCCTCTAAAGCCATAAGAGCCACAGTTGCATTCCACAAACCCTGTAACACTACAGCTTGGATTTGGGAATATTAAAAAGGTGTTTGAACTTTGAATTCATATAGCCTCATCATAACATGGTCTTCGTGCATGCTTTAGTTAAACAATAAAAATAAAACGCGCACGGACACAAATTCATGAGAACAAAGAATCTCATGCAGAAGCTTGTATGCTGCCACACATGAATGTCAGTAAACTATAATAAGAATACTAAATAGACAATATTGGGCACAATAATAGCTCAATTTAACAACAATATTAACATCAAATTTCACTCTATTAGAAAAGGGCATGAATGTTAGTCAGGGCCAATATTAGTTTTATTGATGCCTAAATATACTTGAGGTGTTTGTTTGTATCTTGAAAGATACATGAAGGGTGTACTTGACCATTTTTCCTATATTTTTAAATAAAGGTTATAGAAATTATTAGAAGGTAAATAAACATCAGATATGTCCTAAAAATATATAGTTCGACCTAATGGAAATGTAATGCTAGTTGAAGGGTTGATTTGAAACTCAGAGAATACATGAAGGGTGCATTTGTATCTAAAAATACTTGAAAGATTTATTTGAACCTTAGAGGAAAACATTAAAGAGTGTATTTGGCCATTTTCATTTCGTTATATACTATGAAGGCTCACATAAGTTCAGGGCAATGCATTTTGAGTTGAGAATGAAATGCTAGTTTCATCATAAAAGATTGAGCAAATGGTAATTAGTTCATAGTTCATACACAACTAGCAATGTTGGACCAGCAATTTTAGTTACAAAAGGTAAAACTTTGTTCTCCAGAGCAAAATTAGCCAAACATTTCACTATTGCAATTTACTGAATTTCGCATTCCACGCTAGAAGATGAAACTCTCAAAAACACAAGCACAAGATAAAACTTAGATGAACATAAATTCAATTATCCATCCATCACGTAAGCCAAATTAAACAACCAACATCATGTAAAGATTGTAACTTTAACTACATATACATGGAGAGGGAGAGAGAAACTAACCAAAGTATTATCAAGAGTCCCAACAAGAATAAACTTCCCATTCGGAGAGAACTTGGCAAAGCTAACCGGCGGATTCTCATCATCAATCAGAGTCTTCATACAATGGCCGGTGGAAGCATCCCAAATCCTACAGAGCCCATCGTAGCTGCTCGAGACTATCATCGATCCGTCCAAATTGAAATTAACGGCGGTGACAGGGTCAGAATGCGCTGGCAGCACCTTGAGGCATTTCCCGGACTTGACATCCCAAATGCGGACGGTCTCGTCGAAGGAACCGGAGGCGAGCATGTTGGATTGTGGATTGAAATTGACACAGAAAACGTAATTGGTGTGGCCAGTGAGGGTTTTGATTTGGGAGCCGGTGGCGACGTCCCAGAGGCGGACGGTGCGGTCATCGGAGGCAGTGGCGAGGAAGCGGCCGTCAGAGGAGAAGGCGACGTCGGAAATGCCGGCTTCGTGACCATGGAACTCGTTGTGGGGAGCGTCGGGGGACGAGATGGAGTAAGTGCGGGCAGTCTTGTCGGCGGCGCAGGACGCGAGGAAGCGGCCGTCGTCGGAGAATTTGACGCTGGAGACGGCGCGTTTGTGGCCGGAGAGAGTGTGCTTGAGGCGGTAGGGTTTATAGGAATCCGTTGGGTCCGTCGTTGAAGCCATTGTTGTTGTGGATTATTAATTTGGGGTTTCTCCACACCAACAAACTAAAATCGGGTAATTCAGGGGTGTGCATTCGGTTTGAACCGAATCGAACCTCTAAAATCGAATCTCAACCGAACCGAAAAATTATCAACTGAGCCGAATTGAAACTGAAATTTTTTTTGGCAGATTTATAAAAAAAAAAAATCCCCCCGAAACTTCCCACATTTTTTTCAACAAAATGCACACTATTTTTAATGAAACATAAATTAATAAACAATCTTATACATCAAGTAAAACAAATAATTCAAAATAAATTAATAAACAATCTTATACATCAAGTAAAACAAATAATTCAAAATATGAATTCCAAAGCAACCCAAACAATCTTATCCATCATCAACATTTAAGTCCAATTCCAAAGCAACCCAAATAATTCAAAATATGAAAATAAACTAGTGAGATCTTCTCCAATATAAAAGTACAATAAACATCTTCATCATCATTCAAATCTCATTAACAACACTCCACTGCTTCTGCTTCAGATATATTTCCCAATATCCAAAATTGCTATTTCAACTAATGCAATTCTACTTCCATTGGATAGTGTCTGAGCAAGAAAGAGAGGCTACAGACTGGGCACGAAACTCACTACTTCAAAACCAATAACAAAAAAATAAAATAAAGCATTACCAGTAAAGGGCTTGCGCTTGAAGGAGGGGTCGAGACGATTGCACTAGCTTGCTGCTGTTTCTTCCTATTTCTACTGCTACATCACGTCGCATGACGATGGGAGAGATAGACGACTAAATAGATGTATGTCTGTTGCTGTCTGTTGAGATTGAAGATGGCAATGGGAGATCGACAATGGCAATTGGGACTTGGGAGATGGGAATGGCTTGAGGGCTGAGGCGAAGCAAGATTGGAAGAATTGGGATTTTAGAATTAGGTTTTCAAAATACTAATTTGATAAATGGAATTGGATTATTACGAATTACGATTGTTATTTGTATGTTTGTGTGTAAGACATTACTAATGGGCTAATTGGGTATGAGCTATATAATTAATGTTATTATGTGATGGGTCATGGGTTAATTGGGCTCAATGGAATGGACTATCTAATTTTTAAAACTATTAAATTTTATTCGGTTCGGTTAGGTGACTTTCGGTTTTTTTGCGTCAAAATCAAAACCGAACCGAACTTAATCGGTTTTATACTTCAAAAACCGAAACCGAACCAAAGCCTAAATATATCAAACCGAACCGAACCGAACTCGGCGGTTCGGTTCGGTTTTTCGGTCGCGGTTCGGGTTTGCTCACCCATAGTCGGAATTGGAACGAGGAAGGAATTGAAGGAAGAAAAAACGAATGTCGGCTGCATTCTCATTATTGCACTTTGGCCCCTGTTTAATCAGTAATTGCAGGAAATACTGAATTTACTCTTTGGAGTCGTTTGGTTTGGGGAATACATCATGTGATACCTCGACCCTTTTTGTTAAATTATAAATTATAATTTTAGTAAATGATTTCGAATTAATATTGTTGAATATTAATCATGTGAGTATGTTTGTATGTTATGCCGTTGTTTTATTGCAGGTTGTCTCACTCGAGCCGATACGTCATAGCACAGTGATGTTATACTAAGTGTATAACACAGTTTGAATTTTAATACTAAAGTGTCGAGTTATATGAAAATGAATGAATTTTATTGCATTGAATTTTGTTTGCCAAAACCTTGAACACCCTAACGCGAGTTGGGGGTTCAAGGGGCGAAGCGCCCCGATGGGGGTTGCCCCCTGCTTTTTCGGTGTGTATTAAAAGTGTTTTGAAAATCTAAGTCGTTTTAAAATGGAGTTGGAAATGTCCGGGAGTCGATTTAAGTTGGGGGTTGTTTCGAGTAAGGTGCGCGCCCGCGGGGAGGCCGCGCGCTCATCTGTTTTTAAATCCATCAAATTATTCTAACCCAACAAAACAGATACAATGCTAGTCCTTCCCAGACCTCTGAGTTCAACCATGTTCTCCAAACAACCAAACTAGCATTTCCACCAGTTCTAGACACTGGTTCCCATTCAGCAACACATTCCAGCATCCCATTCCTATCTGAAGAACACAACCAAAAGCATTCACATTTTCCAATGTATTTCCAAATATATTACAATTTCAGATATACACATTTCAAAATTCTTCTCCTAAAACACCCCAAGGGCATCCCAAAAATTCTTAATTTTACTAAATATCAACACATATTATTATTTTTATTTTATTTTTTAAAAATCACTTCCACACAAATTCAATGCAATATTAAGAAATAGGTAAATGCAATGGTAAACTGGGGGACTGACCAGCATAATTTCTCACAGTTTCGACTCTGGCGACTTCCTTGGCCAATGCCTGTAACTCCTCCCCCATCCCTCTCTTCGATTCTCCATCTATAAACACGCAAGAATCAGTAGCTATTCGAAATCCAGAAACCAAAAAAGTCCCCAAACTTACAATTACCTAACGACGGGTGAGTGGAGGAGCGGCGGAGATCGTCCAACTGAGCATGTACGTTGGAGAAGAGTGATCCGACCCGATTCGATAATGACGAGTGCCGGTTTAAGTGATATTGGAGCTCGCAGTTGAGTTCGAAAAGCGTTCGATCAATTGCATCGGACTGGATTTGGAGCTCCAACAACAAATTCGGGGCTTCGTTGAGGTCTTCTCTGGAGCTTAGTTTGGAGTTGAGAAAGTAGAGAGCGTCGGAGGAAAGAGAATCGAGCGGCGGTAAGGGTCGGGTCACCGGATCGTCCTTGGATCGGGCCATCCGTTTTGACGATCGGAATTGGAATGAGGAAGGAATTGAAGAAAGAAAAAATGAATGTCGGTTGCATTCTCATTATTGCACTTTGGCCCCTGTTTAATCAGTAATTGCAGGAAATACTGAATTTACTCTTTGGAGTTGTTTGGTTTGGGGGATACATCCTGTGATACCTCGACCCTTTTTGTTAAATTATAAATTATAATTTTAGTAAATGATTTCGAATTAATATTGTTGAATATTAATCATGTGAGTATGTTTGTATGTTATGCCGTTGTTTTATTACAGGTTGTCTCACTCGAGCCGATACGTCATAGCACAATGATGTTATACTGAGTGTATAACACAGTTTGAATTTTAATACTAAAGTGTCAAGTTATATGAAAATGAATGAATTTTATTGCATTGAATTTTGTTTGCCAAAACCTTGAACATCCTAACGCGAGTCGGGGGTTCAAGGGGCGAAGCGCCCCGATGGGGGCTAGGGGGCAACGCCCCCTGCTTTTTCGGTGTGTATTAAAAGTGTTTTGAAAATCTAAGTCGTTTTAAAATGGAGTTGGAAATGTCCGGGAGTCGATTTAAGTTGGGGATTGTTTCGAGTAAGGTGCGCGCCCGCGGGAAGGCTGCGCGCTCGCGGGGCGTGGGCAAGGCGCGCGCCCGCGGAGCGTGGGCGAGGCGTGCGCCTGCGGGGTGTGCGCGCTCGCGGGGAGCTTGGGCTGAGAGCCCCCTCGCGCGGTCGCGGGAGGCGCGCGGTCGCGCGGGTCCGGGGACTTTCCTACCTATAAATACCACACTTGTTCATTTCTTCCTCATTTCTTTCTATTTGGGCGATTTTCCTCTCCATTTCTCTCTACAAATTCTTCAACTTTTGGAGTGAATCCTTCCATCATCCTCCATCAACTAAGGTAACTTTATACCTCTTCATCTTGGTGATTTGAACACTCATTTCTTGTTGAATCAAACCTAGGGTTTGTTATCCAAAAATTAGGGTTTTCACTTTTATTGATCCTCTTGCTTTGACATCTCAAACATATGGTTTATTCATCTCCTTGAGGCTATATGTGAAGTTATATCAAATTCCTATGGTTCATTGTTGCTAGGGTTTGGAATTTTCCCTAATTTCCCTTTGTGTTGTTGATAATTGCATGGAGATGTTATGAGGGTTGTATGGGGTTGATTTTCATGTATGTTAGAGCCCTAGGATGAAGGTATTTGTATTTGAAATGTTAGGTCTAAAGGATTTAAAATGAGTCATGAGCATGTGGTTTAAATGTGTGCCCGTAACGTGTTCGATCAAATGCTTCAAAGAGTTTTAATGTGTATTTTGAGTCCAAAATCATAGTATGATCTTGTATATCCATGATTATGTATGTGGAATATGTTTGAAGGCTTTAAAGCAAAGTATAGCATGGGTTGGTCTAAATTATGATTTAATTGTATAACTCGACATCTAAAATGAAAAGATGATTAAAAAGGTGCTAGGTGACGTGTTGTGGCTCGAGGTGGACAACTTGTGGGCGGCAAAGGAGTATTTCAAAGGTTGAGAAATTGTGAAAGCGTCTCTTAAGGTGGGGTAACTCTAAACTGTGAACACGTGTAAGGTTATAGTTACTGTTGTGCTTTGATTGTATATGTATGAAGGGTCTTTGGACCGGTGAATGAAAGAGATCCTTCGGGGTCGACAAAGAGACCCCTTTGGGGCAGAGATCCTTAGGATCGAATATAGACCTATTAATTTCCTCCCTGGGGGGGTAGTATGTCTGCGGGCATCCCTACAGGGCGAAATATGTTCATTAACGGGGGCATCATGATGTTTAGACCCTACGGGGTTGAGACTAGTCTCCACAAAGTAAAGAAAAGTCCATATGTTATATTTTCACTTGTGTAATTAGCTATAACTGTTTACAGTGTTTCCCACTGAGTATGTTGTTAAATACTCACCCCATTCATTCAATGAATTTCAGGTTGAGGAGTCAAGGCCAGGGTAGGAGCATTGTGAACACAAGAGAACCCCACAAGCTTGTGTTTATCTTTTGCATGCTCTTCTTTTGAAAATACTTACATTATTATTATTATTATTATTACATTGATCACTCCTTTTGCTTTATGATCAATGATTATTGGGGATGGGAATAGCCCGATCTTTTGTAGGTTATGATGTATATAACTTGATATTATGCAAAATAATTTAAAGGCGGGTCGTTCGACCTTGGAGCCTATTATGTATGAAGTATGTATGTTGAAATCGTGGATGGTAGACGGGCGAATTGAGTAAGACCTATGAGCCCGATAGGTTAGATGCTTTTACTTAAATCCATGTTGTGTGACAAAATAGATATGATAGATTGCATGTTATAAATGTGGTTGTGAAAAATTTATATTGAAAATTATGATGCCTTACCTTATCATGCTATTATCATGTTTTGACCTTAGCTTCCACTCATATTGAATATAAGCACACAAAATATGTAAGTAAATTGTATGTTAAGTGATGCGGCCAAACGGAGTAGTTTGGGGCGCTACACATCCAGATTGATATATTTATCTGGTCCAATCAAACATTTAGTTTGCTTGATTCGTACCTGAGATTGATATTGGACCCGATACTTTATTCATTGTTTAATTGATAACTAATCAGGCCACCGCCCCTCAGATTATTAATCCGTCCAAATCGGCTAAAATGTCGATAGTACCCCATTTTAATCTTTTTTTATCTTCTTTACCCTCCATTCACTTCAGATTTGCAAACGAGCGATGTATAAATACATTTGTGTAGCTGTCAAAAAACCATACTAAGAGAAGCTGCATACCGATTGTTGCTCGTCGATTTATCACTGGCTCCTCCACCTCCAGTGGAATCTTGCTACTGCTCTCTGCTGTCAATTCAAAGGTAAATCGCTCAATTTAAGTATGGAATTATGTTTTTTTCCCTGTTTTGATTTCTCCCAAATATGTCAAATTTGTATTTTTTAGAAATGTCAAAATTTCAATCTTCCCCATTTTTTTTCTATCTCTCTTCTCGTTTATAGTTGAATCATGAAGTTTTAGTACTTTTATACTTGGGTTTCATCTCTGAATCTTATAATAGATCTGGTTCTAGTATCTCTCTTTCTCCATTTTTTTCGTCTAGGCAATATTTGTGCAGTGTACTACTAGTCTTCATTTATCTTCAATTTCAAAGATCTTATAGTAGATCACGTTCCAAGGAATGATTTGAAAGCTGAACCTCATATAATTTCAAATATTCATGTTTGAAAAAAAAATTATGGATCTTTATCCACAATGTTTTATAGGAGTGGTTTTAGTTGGAATGAAAACACACAAACTATTGAGGTGGATAGTGATGAAATATGGTCGAACTATGTTAAGGTACATATACTAGTTAACTGATTTAATGTGTGTTTTCCATTCTATGCACTACTCACCCATCTTTTTATTTTTTTATATATTTGCTAGACTGATAGCAATGTAAGAATAATGCGATGTAAGTCATGGCCCTTATATAAATATTGGTGTGAAATATTTGGGAAGAATCGAGCAACTGGTGAGCATGCTGAAATATTTGTTGATATTGTCCAAGATCTACCACACAAGGATGAAGAGTATAACAACCCAGATTTTCAGAATATGATTAAGAAATTCCTAATTAAAAATTAGGAATTATTAAGAGTAAATTTGAGCGTAATAAAGATGTTTCGGATGTAAGTCACGACATTAGGTGTCTTTTATTCGAAAATCATCTTTTAAAATTTTTCGATCTAAATTAAAAAATAGCCAATTTTAGTTTTGTTTGAAAGGTATTGACCCAAGGAGTGTGTTGGTACTTTCGAAATTTTAATCCGAGGCCATTTGAGATCTTGGCGATGAAAAACGTATAAAGTAAGAGTTCATGGTAGCAAAGTTCCTCAACTAAAAAATGGTTGACACTCGGTCAGTGATAGATCAAGTGCAAGAGCTTCAGCTTATTGTGGACGACGTTCATGATGAAGGGATGGTCCTTCCAGATGCTTTCGCTATTGCTGTAGTGATTGAGAAGTTACCACCTTGTTGGAAGGACTTCAAGAGTTATCTCAAGCACAAACGAAAAGAGATGACTCTTGAAGACCTTGTGGTTAAGTTTCGTCTTAAGGTTGATAATCGAAAGGTGGATCCAAGATAAAGAGTTGACAGAGGCTCAGTTTACCTTAAAACCTACTGTTGATGTGTTTCAATATTTATAAACTCGTGTCTATGCCTATAAATATACAAGCATGTATTTGTAGCAAGGATGATACGAGGTCGATCCACAGGGAAAATGAACCAAATAAGAAAATGCAAGTACCACAATAATCAATGCAAGGAATATCTAGACTATGCTTAAGTGAGGGTTGATTATCATCAATACCAAAACAATAACTTAAGTAACAAACACCAAACAACCTAAATAAATAATCAAGAACAACAATCAACAAAAAGAGAGATTTAGAAGTGGGATTAAGCAAGACTCTAGGACATGGATTCACAATACTCTTCTTGATTCAACAACAAAGTTTAAACACACAATCATGCTAAGTTCATAGGTAAGAAGACCACAAATATAAAAGGAGTATCTCTCGAATATCTCCTAAATTGCGAATGCGACAAGGATGGCTATCTCTAACACATTCCAAGGTCGCACCTACCAAAAGCTCAAAGGAGTCACTCTTCCTTCCGCATACTCAACTTCAACAAAGAGTACAAGTACATGAATTCAATCCATACATGCTTATATTCACGGGATGGGCAAGATGCAAGTGAAACATACATGTGATGCTAGTAAGGAGGCCACTCAAACAACATCATTCAAGACCAATGTATTGATTAAAACCTTACAAAGCATGAACATATATTTATCCTTCATCAAGAATAAGAGTCACATTGTTTCACCACATCCTAGAGCCATAAGGGCTCTAGCCTACCATATTTACAACAAGATCAAAGATACAAGACAAGGATCCAAAACCCAATTTCAATACAAAGATAAAAGAGTGAAGGAGAAGATAGAACCCAATGTAGAACAAACTCCTTCAATCCCTTGGCTTGAATCTTCAAATGGATGGATGGATCTTCTTCCCCTCTTGATGTTCTTGATCTTCCAAAATCTTCAAATGGGAGTGTTTTCTCTACTATTTTCGTGTGTCGGATCTGTCCTTTGAACTCTCTCAATGATATATCATATATAGGGCCAATAATGGAGTGCCAAAAGTCAAAAATGGATTCGTCAGTCCCGACCGCGACCTCATCTGGGTCGCGCCTGGAGGTCGAGTTTGGAACACACAAAAACAAGTCCCTGAAGTGGCTGAAAAGCGGGCAGACCGGTCGCGCCCAGAGCCCGTGTTGCAGAGGCTTTGGGGCGCGGTCTGCCCTGCGATCGCGCCAGGGGACCGTGCCCAGAGGCGCCTGGGACGCGGTCCAGGCTGGGTCGCGCTCGGGCTGGAGGTTTTTCCTTCTCTGTTTGATGCTCTGCAATGCGACCTACGGTCGCGCCTCTTGGCCGTGTCTGAGCCCGACCCTTGGTTTTCTTCAATTCTTCAAGTCTTGTGCGGTTTTTGATGATTGAAATCCCATTTTAACTTCGTTTTGTACATACTAACCCAAAAATACCCTGTATTGGCCACTTTAAACAACATTAACGAAAAACAACAAATTTACAAACATATATACTTAAACATAGAGCAAAAACACTCAAAGTTAAGTGCAAATAAGTCCAAATGAGTGCTATTTAAGCAATCATCAACTCCTCCAAACTTAAATATTTGTTTGTCCCTGAACAAAACAAGAGATAAGGTAAAGATTTTGATTTGAGTAGGATCAAGATGATAATTTGCTTCATAATCACAAGATGAGCATTACAAATATGATATTTGCAATCAAACATAAACAAGTACAAAAGAAATCATCATGATACAATTTTTAGAGTACAAGCTCTCACGAGGATTTAAAAGAACGCTCACTCTCGAGTGTATAGGCAAAACATGTATCCGCTCAAGGTCAAGAGTGCACTAGGATCCTACCATAAGCTTGCAAAGTGACTACAATCTCCAGTACCTACGTGTGTTATCAAACAAGAATCGTTAAGGGCTTTTTGGGTTTGTAGTGAAGGTTTTTCGGAGGGGTAGGTAAACATTTGGCTAGGTGGCTTCCCAAGAATTCCAAAGTCATTTCATTATAAGTCAAGAAGAACTAAACAAGTTCTCTTCTACCCTTTGTTCTTTTCAATCCAAATTTCTTTGAGATTACTCTAAATTTTTCATCATTTCTTACTTTTTTATTTTGTGATCTTTGTGAACATCTCTCTTCTTGCTCTTCTTTTAAGCAATTTTTAATTTCAACTCTAGATATTTTTCTTCTTTTTGTTCTTTTCTATCACAAGAGTATTTCAATATTTTTCCTTTTTCCGACTTTAAGATTTTCTCATAAGTTCATTTCCCAACCCAACAAAATCAAGAAAACATTTCAAGGCTCAATAAGGGCTTGCAAATGATTTAATTTGTATTGGAAGGAACATATGTGGATAAACATGGGTTAAGAAAAGAATGGCCTTAAGTCTTTTTCAAGAAATCAAACACACCATCTGTAACCTCAATCAAGTCACAAAGCAAGTTCGAGAGAAATACTAGTGCACCAAGAAGACCATTAATCACTCATCAAAGAAAAAATTACACTTGTGTAATCTTTGGATCAAAAATATTCCCAAGGTAAACTTTTCCTCCAAAAATTATACTTTTGAGACACCATTTAGATCCTTGCTTACACTATCATGCTATAAAATCTTGCATTTCATCAATATTTATGAAAAATTTTCATCATAAACTCATCATCATCAAAGATTCCAACTAAATCAAAAACATGCTCTTAAATCCTATCATATAATAGGAACATACACCTATTTAAGTCACAAAACATCCCCGAACCACATATCGTATGACAATCGAACAAAACATAGATAATACATCACATATGCTCATGAAACAAAACGACATGCGAACGAATATCCATCCAATTGTCTCCATCCAATCAATCCATCATACATAAAGCAATAAAATCCTAACATAATCCAAATATAAATAAAACATAAGCATGCAAGCATGCTCAGCTATCCAAAAACATAAACAAATAAAGCATCGATAAATGAGCAGAAAAGAAAAAGAGCAGAAAAGGTCCTTGCCACCATTACGCTCTCCCTCTCCCCCAAACTTATTGTTATCCAAGAGAGAAAATAAGTTTGGAGGTAAAAAGTTGGTGGCAAGGCTCACTAATGGCTCATTGATGTGGATGCTGCTGGTGGTGTGGAGACTGCTGCGGAAACTGTTGTGAAGAGAATGACGGCATGAACTGAGAGGTCTGGAACTCCTGGAATTGTTGTGAGGAGGTCGCAATGAAATGGCCCATCGGTATCTGCTGGAATTGGTGAGAGGAGGACGAGGAGGCCATGAATTGTCCAGTCGGGAATTGCTACATGACTGGAATGGCGGTTGCTGCTGAAACTGCTGCTGTGGCTGGTAGGAGTTGTAGGGAGTCATTTGTTGATGTTGTGATAGGGTGTAGGGCTGCTGCTGTGACCCAGAGCCGGTGTGCATTCCTCGAAAGAGTCCGGCTAGGTCTTGTATCTCTGATCGAAACGAGCCCATGTTGTCAAAAAGGCCTCTGATCTCACCCCTGAGGCCGGTGTACCTCTCATCAATATCCAACTGGATGGCATGAAATCGATCATCCACACTCGACTGAATCTGACCCATTCGGTTATGCATGTCGCTGCGGATATCATCAAATCGGGTGTACAAATCCTGCCTCAAATTCCCAAACTCATCATGCACCTCAGTCCACCAGCTGTGCATGTTCTCATCCATCATCATCATGTAGCCATCAAGTGCATCAAAGCGGCCTGCAATTTGTTATTCGGTGTAACACCGCCCTCGTCTGTAATTGGCATTTGATGGTCCCTCTCCAGCATTGTCTCCTCCTCCTTCTGGTTGCTCATCAATGGCATCTCTGATGCCCCTAGAAAGTCCCACAACTTGAATAGCCTCTCAATGAGCTGGTGTATCCATCATCCAGTTATCTCGTTCTTGGAAATTGGACACATGAGTAAGAGCCGGATTTGGCAGCAGAAAGTTCCCCCCTCATCTCATGGACAAAAGATATGTGGTTATGTCCGAGGTGAGCATCTTTATGTTTCTCAAGTAGGCGATATTCAAGAGTCTTGATCCTGGACTCTCGTTGTAATCATCTAAATCAACGTTGAAGTGCTCGGCTATTGGAGTGAGCAATCCTCCAATGCATATCCAGCCATTATCCATGTGAGCTTGCCTTTGAAGCTGCTCGAGAAAGAATGCTCCAAAGTTCAGGTGAACGGCATTCAGCATTGCCCACAATGTGAACAATTCTGCAGTTCTCAACCCACCGTTCTCTCGCCTAGCAAAAACTGTAGATTCAAGAATGCGGTGCAGATATCTGAAGACGGGGTTGGGCATGGCAGATGCCTTGGCAAGGCTGGAGTCATACTTCTCAGTGTTAAACTCCGTCAGGCAGAAGATGCGATAGGGATAATCTTTGTCATATCTAGACGGAGGATGGTAGATGCCGTCATCCGGTGCATTGAAGATTCGGTTAACATCCTCAACCATGAGAGCTCTATCCCTGTTGCCCATCCTGAAAGTGCACCTTATGGGCCCTCTCTTTGCCGTCCTTTTTACATCCAGTGTACTCAGCACCTCTTTCACCAAGAGGGGGTAGGTCTTTCGTTCCGACCCCAAAGCCTGTAGCCAACCAATCCTATCCAGAAGGGTGTAAACGTCGTCATTAATCCCAAGAACATCTGTGGTGTTGGAACACATGAATCGTGTAGTGGCCACACTTAATGGAAAGAGTCTATCCCAGTTTGTTCTGTGCTTTGGCTCAGTAAAGTGAATCCCATATGTCATGGGATCGTCTATCCCGAGGTCTTCTTCTTCTTGCTCCTCTTCCTGTTCTATTTCGGGGTCGGATTCGGGATCTTGTCTTCTTGTAGACTTCCTTCCCCTTCTTGGTGCCATCTTTGTGTGTTTGGGATGCGGTACCTAAGAAAAAGTAAAAAGAATTCATAAGATATAGGGGCATAACCAACTTTAAAATTCAAACAATGGAGTTGAGGTTTCAAACATATAACAAAATCCAACACACTTCCTCGACTAACTTTGGTGAATCAAAATTTACATCTATTTACAACTTCATACCCCTACCAAATGATAAACATGCTTCATTTTTCAAAGTACTAACATCAATATCCAAAATGGGCACATATTTAACTTGGCACAAAGAGCCTCATTCCGTATTTGACAATATCAAAATAAAGGCAAAATGTACATGTGTCCAAAACCAAACCTGATCAACACAAAAAGAAATTGGTTGCGAAATTGGTAAATGGCCCTCAAATTAAGATGACAATATCAAAAGCATAGGACCAAATAATAAAATTTTTCAACATTACCAATCAACAATGGTTGGGTTCAATGATAAAAATCCAACTTACTCACAAGTATAAATCATAGACGAAGGGACTCCATTTAATGTAACAATATCAACAACAAAGAGCTCCCCTTTTTTATAAAATATCAAAGTTGCATTAAGTATGTAAATTTTTATTCATAACCAACTATCTTGCACCAATCATCATATATTTCAATTGCTCACAAATTTAGACATTCCATCCTCAAGTTTCCTACCAAAGAGGGGATGGCAAAGGCTTATTGAGCAAGAAGGTATCGAAAACACCACACAAGAAAACAAAGGTGCCATTTTCACATCAAAGCATAAAAATTAAGTGTCAAAATCGAGTTTGTATGCTTTACTCCATCCAATTCAACATGATTCCAAGCAACAATGCACCAAAATCCAACATATCCCTTCAACTTATATGCATTAGTCTTTCGTAGACTTTGTAGGAACAAAATATAATCATTAATCAATCAAAATGGCAAATTTGTCTCAAATGAGCATAATGTATCTCATTCTAAACATCTAAGTGCAAGCATTATGATTATTCTCTCTCAATTAAACAACAATGGGGATATAATCAACCAAACAACATGGAAAATCCAAACTTCACCATTGATGCCCCCAATTCATGAAAGATCTATCAAATTCCATCAAATTTTTACCAAAATTCCAACACCCATATCCTACCCATCCAATATATTACACATTCAATACAATGAAAGCAAAATTTAAGGAAGATTCATAGAAAATTCGTTCATCTCAATTCTAGGGCACAAAGCATGATTTTTCCCCAAATTTCAAGCATATGAACCATTCAATACTCAAATAATCATGCTAGGAGTGTAATGTAGGAGGAATCTAGGAGAAAAATGAGAGATTTACCTTGGTTTCTTGAGGGAGAGGTCAAAAATTGTGTGTGAGGGTGAGTGAGATCGTGTGTGAGTGAAGAAATGAGAGTGAAATGAGTTGAAAGAGGGTTAAAAACCCGTCTGTTTGCGGGCCGCGGGCTGGGACGGTCACGTCCGGAGGCCGGGCTTCAAGTGCCCTGCGACGCGGGCGAAGCTGGGTCGCGCCTATGGGCCGCGTCCCAGACACTTGTTGTGTTTTTCTTCTCCTTTCGACATATATTCCCTCATTGCCCCTGGATTTCTCTTCCTGCAAAATATTCACTCACTTATGACACACAAAACATCACTTTTACAACCAATTCCCCTTTCTTAGGAATCACCCCACTCCAAAAGGAATTAACTAGGCAATAAAATATAAAGCATAACAAAAATAATAAAAATAAAATAATGAAATTTAAAAAGGATTGGGTTGCCTCCCAACTAGCGCATAATTTAACGTCGTGAGCTCGACGGGATATGTTCTTCAAACGTCCTTGAGATGGAGGACAAACACCCCGGCTTGCTCCTCCGGATTGTAGAACTTCTTTACACGTTATCCATTGACGACAAATCTATCTCCATCCTTGGCTTGCAATTCCATAGCACCACTTTCAAAGACTCTCGAAATCAAGTAAGGTCCTCCCCACTTTGTCTTGAGTTTTCCGGGAAACAATTTAAATCTTGAATTGAAAAGCAAAACAGCATCTCCGGGTGCAAGTTCTTTCTTCCGTAGGAACTTGTCGTGATAGAGTTTGGTCCTCATCTTGCAGATGGTAGAATTTTCAAAGGCTTCAAGCCTAAATTCATCAATTTCGTTCAAATGGAAAATTCTTTCCTTTCCCGACATCTCAAAGTCGAAATTGAGCTTCTTGGTGGCCCAATAAGCCTTGTGAGTGAGCTCAATCGGAAGATGACAAGATTTTCCAAATACCATTTGATAGGGAGACATGCCCAACGGAGTTTTGTAGGCCATTCGATAGGCCCACAATGCTTCATTGAGGTGGCTTGCCCAATCTTTCCCGTTCATTTTTACCACTTTTTGGAGGACTTGTTTTACCTCTCTATTTGCAAGCTCGGCTTGCCCATTGGCTTGTGGGTGGTAGGGAGTTGTCACCTTATGCTTCACTCAATGGCGTGCTAGGAGGCTCATCATCCACTTATTGCAAAAGTGAGTGCCCCCGTCACTAATTAAGGCTCTTGGAGCTCCAAATCTTGTCAAAATATTCCTTTGAAGGAACTTAAGCACAATCTTCGAATCATTAGTCTTGGTTGGAATTGCTTCAATCCATCGTGAGAGATAATCAACCGCCAAGAGTATGTAGAAATGGTCCCTGATCGGGCCTGTTCTACTTGATATTTTGGGGCGTTTTGATGTGGTTTATTTGTGTTAATTGCTATATAATGATGCTATTTTGGAAGAAGTTGTACCTTGAGGTTTTTTGCAGGGCATTGATGCAAAGATGAAGAAAATGGTGTGTTTTTGGTGAAGAAATGAGCTGTGCAAAAGAAGTTGAAATTGAAGGAAGTAAAGCCATGCCGTATGGGCATACGGAAGGACGATATAAGCGGATAACTCAAGAAATTAGGCCTGAACGTGCGTTTATGGGCTGGAACACGGAAATTACTTAAGCCGAGGGCCTGGACGCGACCTAGAAGATTTCCACCACCTTCAAGAGTCCACTTTTTGCCAACTTCCTTGTTGGAATATATTAGGATGGTTATTTTCTTGTTGATGATATCTTATTTTAGGAATTTGATATATAGATTAGGACTTGTCATATTTTGGATTCAGACTTTAATTTTTCACGAAAGAACAGGAAGCGGCGACGTTTTCTCTCTGGAGCAGAATAGTGCATCCTCTTCGTTTTATTTTCATGGTAGTGGTTATTTCAATATTTTTGCGATCACATCTTATTATGAGTTCTAGCTAATTTCTTTTTATTCTGGAAACAACTAACGAAACCCTGGCCTAAATAAGCTGTGAGATCTAATCATTTTCATCGTTCAATTATTTGCATGCATTTGTTATTCTTTGTATTTCGAGTAGTTAATTGTTTCAATATTGCTAGGCAGTTGCAAATACTTGGTGAATTGGAATTAATTAGTAGTCAATTAAACCAGCCATCCGTAATTGTGGTTTAAGTTTAATTAGTGGCGAAACGGTTCTTCAGAACCAGGGAGAATAACAATCTTAATTTAACAGTCCTGCGTCAGAGTCTGTTAATTATGAATCGGGTTCCTCTAGATTCTAAGGTTGTCAACTCATTAAACCTATAGAGCGTCTCTTACGGTTGTCAGTCGATTAGGGAAATAATTGGTGAAGCGTCTTCCTGATTATCGAGAAATTACGGAGGAATTAGGTTGCGTCAGTAAGCGTCTTCGGTAGCCATAACTGATTTATATGTGTTAATTGGATTAATCATTGCATCAAGGATCGGTTTAGGTAAGCTAGGGTGGAGTTAATTGGGTTCCAGAATACTTCTTCTCATATTTTAAGTTCTTTCGATCTAATTTCTCGTAAATTTATTTTTATATTTAGTTGTTAATTTCGTTAATTTGGTTAAAATCACAAAACCCCCTTGAAAGTTTGATCCTACAGATTGGAAGTATAGAGTAATTCTCACCGGTCGTTTGGGAGACGATCTCGCTCATCGCTGTACACGTGCAGTAAGGGCATACCGACTGCTGTCGGGAAATTTATTTTTGGTGTAAAACGACGCACCAAATTTTGGCGCCGTTGCCGGGGACCGGTTCTAAAGCAGTAATTACTCTCATATTTTTCAGTTTGTTATTTTTTCTTATCTTTAATTTTTGTTTTCCAGTGCATGACCCGTTCCTCACAAAAAGAAGAGCTGTTGTTCGATCCTGAGCCGGAAAGAACTTTGCATAAGCTGAGGAGGGCTGCTATGGAGTCTAAGGAGGCTCCCACATCTGAACACGAAGCTTTTGATCTCCATCAATTGTTCGACAAAAGTATGGCTAACAACAACAACGAGAATCGAGCTCTTGTCAATCCCGCTGAACCTGCTCCACTAATTCGAGAGCTGGGGCGCCACCGTAACAACAGGTCTATCTGCATCGTCCTACCTACCATTTCAAATAATGCAGAGATACGGCCCAGGTTCATACAAGTTCTGCCAAAGTTCAGTGATCTACCTGGAGAGAGTGCACACACACACCTGGCTGAGTTCGATCTAGTCTGCTCCACGTTACGTCCCCAAGGATTTTCTGCTAATAATCTGCGGCTACTGACTTTTTCGCACACTTTGCAAGGAAGAGCCAAGGAGTGGCTCTTTGATTTACCATCTGGTTCAATCACTTCGTGAGAGGAGCTGGAAGAGCATTTCCTGCGCAAATTCTTCCCAGAATCAAGAGCGGAAAATCTGAGGATGGCCATTAGCAGTATCAAGCAGAAGCAAAATGAAAGTTTGGCTGAGTACTGGGCACGATTCCAGCAGCTGTGCCGCAAATGCCCGAATCACGGGTTCTCTGATTATCAGTTGTTCACAAATTATTTTTACCGGGGCATGTCTTCTTTTGACAGAAAAATTGTGGACGCGGCTAGTGGAGGATCTCTCATTAACAAGACTTTGGATGAGGCAAAACAGCTCATAATTGATATGGTGTCTGGAGGTCAACAATATGAAGACGAGGATGATGATCGCTACAGGCTAGTAACAGGGATTGATCGAGCTGAGAACTGTGGAGTGAATGAAAAGATTGATGCACTAATCTCTTTAGTTAGAGGCCTAGCGGTGGCCCAAACAAAGCATTCCCGATGTGGTGTATGTACAGAGAGTGGACACTTTACCGATGAGTGCCCAACATTGCAGGAACCTTCCACCGAGCAAGCTTGTTATGGCTCGGGCGACGCACAGCAAGATGCCTTCAGAGGAATTCATTACGATGCCCCACAAGGAGATGCTTTCCGAAGGAAGAGGAATAATGACCCTTATTCCAACACTTACAATCCAGGTTGGAGGAACCATCCGAACTTCCGTTGGAAACAGCCGGGCGATCAAAGACCACCTGGAGATTTGCCCTCAAGACCGCCACAAGATGGGCAGTATGCCCATATGGACAAACCTGCACTAAGTATGAGTGAGATTATGAAATGTCTAGAACAAAGCAATGCTCTGGTGAATAGTTTGGCACAAAATCAGAAGGCATTCCAGCAAGAAACACAAGCTGCCTTTGGCAGTATGGGCACACAGATCACTCAGCTTACCACGCAGATGAACAAGATGCAGGGCATACATGAAAGCTACCCTCACAAGCTGAACAAAACCCCAGAGGCAATGTAAGTGCCGTGACCCTCCGAAGTGGGAAGGAATTGGTTGAAGTTGAGAAAAAGGCTGAGAAGAACATGCCGTATGGGCATACTGCACAGACTGAAGATGAATCCAACCCAATGGAAGAACAGCCTCCTGCAGCGGCCGAGCCCATTCCTATTGAGGTACAAGTTGAATCTAAAAATTCTAACTCTGTAGTTGCAGCTCCTTTTCCTTCCAGGTTGATTCGCAACAAGAAAGAGAATGATGAGAAAGCAATCTTAGAGCTTTTCAAGAAGGTTGAAATCAATCTACCTTTAATTGATGCCATCAAGCAAGTACCCAGATATGCGAAATTCTTGAAGGAATTATGTGCCAAGAAGATCCGATACAGGAAGGATGCCCGAATTCAAGTTGGTGAAAATGTCTCCGCAGTGATTTAGCGGAAATTGCCACAAAAATGCAGGGATCCAGGTATGTTCACTATCCCTTGCATCATTGGGAGTAAAAAGGTTGAGAAAGTCATGCTAGATTTAGGCGCATCCATAAATGTCATGCCTTTATCTATGTACAAAGACTTGCAATTAGGTCCTATGAAAGATACTCGAGTCATCATACAGTTAGCTGATAGGTCTAATGCATATCCTTAGGGTGTAGTCGAAGATATTTTGGTCAAAGTGAATGAATTGATTTTCCCGGTAGATTTTTACATTGTTGATATGGATGACTCTCTTTCTTCCCATAGATCACTGATTCTGTTAGGACGTCCCTACATGAAAACCGCAAGAACCAAGATTGATGTTGATACTGGCATGCTTAGTTTTGAATTTGATGGTGACATTGTTACATTTAATATATTTGAAGCTATGAAGCATGTTGAGGATCATGAGGCTCTTTATATGGTTGATCTTGTTGATACACTAGTTGATGAGTTTGTTGAGCATAATTTCAGGGAAGATCATTTAGAACAGGTTCTTTTCGGTGGAGTGACTGAAACAGCCGCCAACTCAGATGAAGAAGCCATAATCAGAGAGATTATTCAGCAGCTCTATGCCACCAGTGAATTTCCAACTCAAAATCTCACAGGCCGTATACCCATACCGACGGACACTGAACCGATTCTGCCTTCTTATGTGAAAGCTCCCGTTCTGGAACTGAAAGTCCTCCTTGAACATCTAAAATATGCCTATCTAGGGGAGTAAGACACTTTGCCTGTTATCATTAGTAAAGATCTCTCTCCGGACCACGAACGCCGACTACTAAAGGTTTTGAAGCAACACAAAGGAGCTATAGGGTGGACTTTGGCAGACATCAAAGGCATCAGTCCAGATATCTGCATGCATCGCATTTTTCTGGAGCCAGATAACAAACCATCCAGAGATCCACAGAGAAAATTGAACCCGGTGATGAAAGAGGTGGTTCTCAAAGAAATCCTCAAGCTACTCCAGCTAGGGATTATCTACCCTATCTCTGACAGTGAATGGGTCATTCCAGTGCACGTGGTCCCTAAGAAATCCGGTTTCCAGCTTGTGAAGAATGAGAACAATGAGTTGATTCCAATGCGGTTGCAAACTGGGTGGCGCATGTGCATAGATTTTCGAAAATTGAATGATGTAACCCGCAAAGATCATTTTCCCTTGCCGTTCATTGACGAGATGCTTGAACGATTGGCAGGAAAATCATTCTTCTGCTTCCTCGACGGATATTCGGGATACTTTCAGATTTTTGTCGCCCAAGAGGACCAAGAAAAGACGACTTTCACACGCCCGTTTGGAACATTTGCCTGCCGGAAGATGCCATTTGGATTGTGTAACGCCCCTGGCACCTTCCAACTGTGTATGATGAGTATCTTCTCCGACTTGATTGAGAGCTGCATCGAAATCTTTATGGATGATTTTACCGTGCATGGAGATTCCTTTGAGCAATGTTTGGCGCATTTGGATAAGGTACTCTAACGATGTGTTGAGACCGACTTGGTGTTAAATTTCGAAAAGTGTCATTTTATGGTGCAACAAGGTATCGTGCTTGGCCATGTCATCTCTGCAAAAGGAATCAAAGTTGATCGAGCGAAGGTTGATTTGATTGTGAAGCTGCCTTATCCTTCTAATGAGAAGGAGATCTGTGCCTTCTTAGGTCACGCAGGCTTTTACCGGCGCTTTATTCAAGATTTCTCCAAGATCGCCCAATCAATAACCAAGTTGCTACAAAAAGATGCTCCTTTTGATTTTGATGATAAGTGTAAGGAAGCCTTTGATATTTTGAAAGAAAAGCTCACTTCTGCGCCCATCATTCAGCCACCACAATGGGCCTCCCTTTTGAGCTCATGTGCGATGCCAGTGATTTTGCGGTTGGAGCAGTACTGGGACAAAAGAGTGGGAAGCAGAGCCATGTCATATATTATGCTTCCAAGACCCTTAATCCAGCCCAATGTAATTACACGACAACAGAGAAAGAGCTCTTGGCCGTAGTTTTCGCATGTGAGAAGTTTAGATCCTATCTTGTTGGATCGAAAGTGGTGTACACAGACCATGCCGCTCTGAAATACTTGCTCTCCAAGAAAGAATCAAAGCTGCGCCTCATTCACTGGGTTTTGCTACTGCAAGAGTTCAATTTGGAGATTAAGGACAAAAACGGAGCTGAAAACAATGTTGCTGATCACTTGAGCAGGCTGTTGACCGAGTCTGACGGTATGCCCATACCGGATGATTTTTCAGATGAGCTCTTACTTGCTGCTGCAGATACAGCCCCTTGGTATGCGGATTTGGTGAATTTTCTAACCTCTGGAATTTTTCCTAAAGGTACCGAAACTGCGAAGAAGAACAAGTTACGAAGTCAGGCCAAATACTTCATATGGGATGATCCGTATTTGTGGAAAACATGTGCCGACCAAGTGATTCGTCGATGCATCCCTGATGATGAGATCCAATCCATTCTTACTTTCTGCCATGCCCATGCCTGCGGCGGACATTTTGGCCCCAGGAGAACAGCCCGGAAGGTCCTTGATTGTGGTTTTTATTGGGAGACGATTTTCCGGGATGCTTATCACTTTTGCAAGAGTTGTGATCAATGCCAACGCCTGGGTAACATTTCTTCCAAGAATGAGATGCCCCAAGTGCCTATTCTAGTGTGCGAAATCTTTGATGTATGGGGCATGGACTTCATGGGCCCCTTTCCGAGCTCGTTTAGTCATTCCTACATCTTGCTAGCCATCGACTACGTTTCCAAGTGGGTCGAGGTTAAGGCTACACCGACAAACGATTCCAAGGTGGTTAGTAAGTTTCTCAAAACTCAGATTTTTCAACGCTTTGGCATCCCACAGGCTATCATTAGCGACCAAGGCACACATTTTTGCAATCGCACATTAGAAGCCTTGTTCAAGAAATATGGTGTTCACCATCGCGTCGCCACTGCCTATCATCCCCAGTCCAATGGGCAAGCCGAAGTCTCGAATCGCGAGATCAAGAATATTCTGGAGAAGACCGTATGCCCACACCGCAAGGATTGGAGTCTGCGCCTGGATGATGCTGTATGGGCATACCGCACGGCTTTCAAAACACCTATCGGGATGTCCCCCTATCAGTTGATCTTTGGGAAGCAATGCCATTTACCGGTTGAGATAGAGCATCGAGCCTTTTGGGCAGTCAAGCAATGTAATTTCGACCCTCACCTCGCCGGTAATGAGAAGCGTTATCAGTTATAAGAGCTGGAGGAAATTCGGTTGGAAGCTTATGACAGCGTCAGTGCATACAAGGATAGAACTAAATTTCTCCATGATAAATACATCCGGCGCAAGACTTTTGAAGTAGGCCAGAAGGTACTACTTTTCAATGCCCGCCTCCGACTCATGCCGGGTAAATTGAAATCTCGTTGGATCGGACCATTTGAGGTTGTTCATGTCAGTTCCCATGGAGCCGTGGAAATTCGTAGCCTAACTACTCAGAAGCTGTTGCACGTTAATGGTCAGCTGCTCAAGCCGTATTGTGCCACGTCTGACTGGTCAAGTTTTGATGGGGTCGATTTGGCAGCCCCGATACCCACTGATTGATCCTGCTCACTTCGTCGAGCCTCCGACGTTAAATAAGGGCGCTACTCGGGAGGCAACCCGATCTCTTTTTCCTTTTCCTTTTATGTTTTTAGTTTTCCTTTCATTTTTTAGTTTTTTTATCTCTGCATATTTTAGTTCTTTCTATTTTATTTTACCCAAAAAAAAAATAAAAAAATAATAATAAAATAAAAAAAATAAAAAAAGAGACAAAAACAGAACAAAAAAAAGAGGGACCGGGGTCGGATGGGTGCCATTTTAAGTATGGGGGGTGCTTTTCGCTTATTTTGATTTCTTCAGGGACCATCTTGCAATTAGGAGTTTCTCAAATTGGGGCTTTTCCCTTTTGCCCTAATTGCGTCCCAATTTAACCCCCCTTAGTCAAATTATTTTCACAGCTCCCTCTTACCCCCTTGTGCAGTTGTTTTTTCAGATTTTCACCGACTCTTCAACTTCCCGCGCTTCCATCAACTTCTCCGCCGGTTTCCCTCCGACCACCGCGACTCCCATCACCACCACCATGGGCAAGAAGCGTGGTACCAAGAAGCGAGCCAGCCGAGCCATCGCCTCCTCCTCTCCGCCGGCCGACCCATCCTCACCGCAACATTCACCAGAGGTCGCTTCTTCCCATTCCACAGTGAATTTTCTGGTGCCACCGTCCGTTCCTGCGCCGCCACCGGCATCCTCGCTGCTTCCTTCCACCCCTACCCCTATTCCAGAGTTGAATCAACCGTCTCCATTCTTGCGCCGATCCCGGCGCCATTCTGAGGGCACGAGTGTCACTAACCCTTCCGTTAGTAAGCGACGCCGCACTCGGCCACCGCTGTTCGTCGACCTCGCCGCCGGCGACATCAACACCACTGTTCCCTCTCCGGCCCCTGTCGCCGCCACTCCTGAAGCATCCCCCGCTCATTCTGGGTCATCCTCCGCCATCCCTTCCGAGGCACGAATTCCTACTCCCGCCGGCCACGCCTTCTCCGCCACCATCCCCTGTCCCCATGCACTCTGCCGCGGTCCCAGCACCATCGACTCACCGCCGTGTTCGGTCGAAGTCTACTGCCCCCGGACCCTCTGCACCGCCGCCTCCTCTCCCATGGCGCTCATCATGAATAGACTCATCAGACTCGAAGCCCAAAACCACATTTAAAGCATTTATAGACATCTGAAAATTGCGACCTCGTAAAGAAAAAACGACAGCATGCTTATCATCAAGAGCTCGAGAGGAATCAAACACATATGAAGAGAGGAATTCTAAATACAGTTCTCTATGGATCGGGGCAGAAACATCTAAAAACGGAGACCAACCGATATGAGCAAAGTGTGATCGAATTTGGTCATTAACCCCTAGAACTTCGGTAATTTCTTGGAGATTTTGGTAGATGAGTTCCACGATAAAAAATGACATGATTTGTTGTCTAAAATGCACACCAGCCCATTAATACAACATCCCAAATCCTTAAATAATTCTCATGGAGTATCCATTTCATTAAAACATGACTGATATGTAGGTTAATCAACAACGATTTCAGAACCTTGGCACGGATAAGAACAATTTTTTAAAATTATCCTCTGATGGGAAAAATCTATGTTATTTCCCCAAACTTAAAATTTTCTTCTATGGGATACTTGATAGTGGTCAAATCAAATACATTCAAATTTTCAAAATCCATCTTTTGACATCCGTTTGGGATGTACAATTTTTATTTTTACATATGATAATGGAAAATTGTTAGAGAATAACCAACCTCCGACTTAAAAAACGTATTCCAATTACGAGACTTTTCATAAATTATTTAAAAATATTTATTATTTTATTAGTCATTTTTGCCCTTATAATCCAACTACTTCAAAAAACACTAACAAATAAAAATAAACTCACATGTTAGCATCCACCTTCTTTTATACCCAAAAACCTCATTCAAAATCTAAAAGAACGAAAAAAAATTAATTTATTTCTTCCAATTTTTCTACGCCTTCGTGAGAAAAAAAACCATCACTGTCGACTTCAGAGTAAACGTTCAGTGAGATGGATGATTGGTGTTGCGCCTCAATAATAATACATGATTTCATTCAAGTAAAATAATTTTCTTGAATTTGTAGTTGAAAACGGTTATGGCCTAATAGGTAAGGTATGAATTTTGTATTGGTGAATAAGTTTTCCAGGGGCTTGTTGAAAAAGTTTCAATAGAACATAATCATTGAAATAAATTTTACCATTTTAGAGCAATCTTCACAACTAAAATTGTTGTTGATGGGCTTCAATCGAATTGGATTGAAGAAAAGAGAAGAAAAATGAAAATTAATAAATTGAATTGAATTGAACTATGATTTTTCGATTTTAATTCAATTGAAGTAAATTTAATTGATTTTTATCACTTTAAATCAAGTCAAATCAAAATTTAAGTTGGGGGCTATGGCGCAAAATAGTAGATTCAAATATTATTTTAGTTATTTTTAAATATGGGATTATAGAGAGTAAAACGGGACTCTATTTATAATTTTTTTTTAAAAAAAAAGGTTATGCTTGATGGGCCTAGCGTGCTGCGGCCTGTTGAGCCTTTCTCATTAAAAAAGCTGGATAATCTGGCCTTAAAATAGAGACAATTATCTTAAATTAATTTCGAATTGATCTACACACCTTGTAAAACATATATAGGATAATAGGACCGTTCGATTTTATTTCAGATCCTTTATATATCTCAATGTTCTACTGTATGCTTACGTTTGCTTCGTTCAATTTGTATTCATTTTCAGTTTTTACTAAAAATAAATTCACCTCAATATAAAATCACAATCATATCTCATCATTATATTATGGTCACATATATATGTATATATATACAAATAAGCAACTCACATGTAATATATTCAATTCACTATATATACTTCTTCATCAGTAAAGGTGCACGCACACACTTCTTTTTAGAAGAAGAATATTAATATCAATAATAAAATGTAGAGTACTTTTAAATACTTCAAATGTATACAGTTAATATTCTTTAGGTAAAACACATCATCAAGGTCCTTATATTTCTGTGTTTTGTTTTAGTAGGTCCTTATACAATTTTTATGTTTTATTAGATCGTTCTACTTTGACAATACACTTTTTTAGGTCCTTATACTTTGATATTTTGTTTCTATAGATTCTTGTACAATTTTTCATTTTAGTAAGCCCTTCTACTTTGTATATTTGATATCATTAAGTCCTTAATTATTTAATAAAAGTAACATAGTCTACACTTTTCCATTATTTAAATAATTAACACTTAAATTATTAAATATTTTTTATATTATTTATTTATGCATTTACTTGTGTAATAATATACTTAAACTATGAAAAAATTGGTGTCTCTTCGCCCACTCATGTCGATCCATTTTTCATAAGCACTTTAATTTTAATTTTCTATTTCTATATTCAAGAGAGAAAGTAATAATTTTTAATTAGAAAAATAATTCGCTAGCTAATTATCACTAATCAAGCTTAATTTCATATAATAGGAAAAAAATACTAAAACCCTTTAATTAAATTCAAGAACGGGACGGCAACCAATTATATTTAGTTTTCATCTTTTAATTAGATTTTCATTTTTTTTAATTATTGATCAAAGTTTTATTAGTAGTTTATATTGGATTAGGTTAAACAATAAAAAAATAATAAATTCACTTCTCTCAAATATTGAATTATTATTTTTCTTTTTTTAGTGAATTAAGAACTTGATAATAAGAAATATAGAAGTAAAAGGATCTATTAAAATATAAAAATTGTAGAGGGACCTCTCGAAATAAAATAAAAATGTACAGAGACCTGAGAAAATGGATTTTGTAAGTAGAAGGACCTATTAAAATAAAAAAAATTATCAGGGGCCTATCGAAACAAAACATGGGAGTACAAGGACCTAAGAAAGTGTTTTATCTATTAATTAGACATTAAAAAAGTGGTTAATTGTCTTAAAATACAAAAACTTTGGGGTGTTTAATTGTCTTAATAGTACAAGGTAGTTTTAAAAGTAAATGAGTGATTTAAAAGTTTACTTTTTAAAAAATTAATATAAGTGTTTATTTTTTTTAAAATTGAATAAATAATGGAGTGTATATATATATAATATCATTTTATATAATTATTCTATATTTTATATATGACTATTATTATAACAAACATATCAACTATCATTAAACTTTAAATTAGAAGTACATAAAATAATTTTCCATACATCATACGGGAGAAATACTAGTTAATATGTAGGGTTAAATGTGCAAGAAATATATTTAATTTTGTGTATACCATAGTAAAAATATTTATGTGAAATATTATTATTATTATTATTATTATTATTATTATTATTATTATTATTATTATTATTATTATTATTATTATTATTATTATTATTATTATTATTATGGGATAAGGGCCAAATTGGCTACTGAACTTATTTGGGAGCTCAATTGGCCTACTACAACTTTTTTGAATTTTAGAAGCTTGGGTCGGGTTTTGGATTGAGAGTGGGTCGAGGTATGGATTAACATTGGGTCGGGTAAAAAAAGGATCAAAACGACGTCATTTTTGGTCCACTTATATTATTATTATTATTATTATTATTATGTTAAATTAAATCATGCATAATTAACTACAAGTTATATCAAATTAATATAGACTGAATTATCTTTTTCACTGAGTTATTGGTAATTCAAATACAAATATTAATTTGAGTAGTTTAATTTATGATTTATTTTTTAAATCAACTTTATTGTACTTGGATATCAAATTCAAAGCCATTATTTTCTATGCACTATTGATCATTCATGCATTTAAAGTTAAATATTGGGAATTAGTGTAGAAAAAATAGATGAATTTTAACCAAATATCATTTTACATTGAAATTCTATTAAATTCTAATTTTGTGTTGGAGCAATTTGTGCTGTTTAGCATGGTGCTAAAACTAATTAAACGCCCAAACGAAACAAATTTAATGATAAAACTAATTAAATGTCTAGATGAAAACAAATTTAATAGGGGTCTAAAAGATAAAATCGAGAACCATCCAAAATAAGACAAAAACTTTGTGTGGTTGTGTTTACGGGTCAAAATCTGTCAAACGAATGAATATTTAGATTCAAACATAAATTGAATGACACATTTATAATTGTGTGAATATATCTTTCAAGCCAAATTTGAATTGTAAATTTTTTTTCTAACCAAAAATTGTAGAATCTTCTTTTCTAACCAAACTTATTTTCATTGATCATAATACCCTCGTGTAATTATGGGACCAGACAAGAAGTAAAAAACACGGCGCGGTAAAAGAAAACGGAAATATCGTACACACCGAACATTTATGTGCACATTGAAAATTTATATACGGCCCAAAATTTCTCATGTATAATACACGACGCTTTCTAGCTATTGTTCCAAAATTTATATAAACGTACATGCCCAAATTTCTCATGTGTAATACACGGTCCAAAATTTATATACACGACCATGCTCCATCCTCATTACTTGGTTTATACACGCCCATTTTGTAAAAAAAAAAAAAAGAAGAAGCTACACGGCCATGCTCCATCCTCATTACTTGGTTTATACTTATGATTGTGAATTGAATTTTTGGTTGTTGATTGAATTCGAAATTGTTGCAGGGAAAAGAAAAAAAATGCTTGAACGATGTACACGTTGGAAGGCAACGTGGGCAACGTGTACATCCTCAAATTTATTCAATTTTGCTAAATACGTTTGTAGTGTATTACATGTATTACTTTAAATATTGGATTTGTTTGGTATCGTGTATGTATTTTGGATTGGCCCGTGTACAAAATTTGGTCGTGTACAAACTTTCAGCCTATACATAAAAAGTAGTTGTAGTCTGACACTTTCAAAATTTCATTAAGGGTAAATTAGACTTTTACCCTCATGTTTGGTTAGAAAAGAATATTTTACAAAGTTTGGTTAGAAAAAAAGTTTACAATTTATTTTTTGCTATTTTAATTTTTCTCTCTTTATAATTTTATTAGTATTTATTGTATTTGAACTCAAGTGTTGATTCGTGTTACGGATTTTAAACTTATGAAGGCCTTACACCAAACTCCTCAAATAAAATACAACATATAATTTGATTAAAAAATCAAATAAAAGAAAAGGAATGAAATCTCCCCATAGCTTGGAAATGCACCAAAAAAATAATAAATTGGTGGGGTTGGAATTTATTGGTTCAAGAAATAAGGGAATTGGTATATATAGTATAGGCCTCCCCCATATAGGAACAAATCCCCACCATCCACCATGCATCATCCATCACCATCCATCCCTCACACATCATCACCATCATCCATGAATGATCCTATTTCAACTGCCCCTCCCCCAGTTGTTATTTCTTCCTATAAATTCTTTCCTTATTTTAATTTTATCGGATGCTTCCCCTATATATGCTTTTATTTTATGTATATGTATCTGCGTGGGAATTTAATTAAACTCGGTCAATGTTAAAATTTGAATCTTACACTGTTGCTTACCAGAGTTTTAGCCACGTCACACCAGAGTAATTTAGCATCTCTTTCAATTCCTATAGTGATTGTAAGTGTTAATGGTCGAGTCGATCGTTCCTCAACTTCGAGGGATGATATATACAATTGTTACGCCTAATTTTTTATTTTGAGGCCTAATATTTTAGGCGCAGTCAGGGGCGGAACGCGGGAGCCAAGGGTGCCTCACCCCCAAACCCCCAAAAACAAAATACATGTAAAATCTTTTAAAATAAAAAAAATTATATAGAAATATTAGTGGAAAATAATTCGGCCCTCCGATAAAAAATTTCTACTTCCGCCCTTGGGCGCAGTTACGTGCATTTTTTATTTATTTATTTATTATTATTATTATTATTATTATTATTATTATTATAGTCATGCATATAATGCGACAAAATAAGTTAAACAGCTAGAAATTGCAATACTGAGTATCTATTGAGGCCATCTAAAATGGTTCAACTGAAACTTAGTCGTGTACACTCGGATGAAATCATTGTATTTTTGTACTGTATTTCTATTGCATAACCATTTTTTCTTAGGAACTATAAATAATTATTAGAGATTTTTAGGTTAGTTACTAAGTTGTCAAGTAGGAGAAGGTGATAACCAAAGTAAATATATTTTGCTGGATTAATCGTTCGACAAATCATGTTAAGATCAAATTGGATTGTGATGGTTTTCTCATACACAAGCATAAAAAGAATATATACGTACCATTTTTTTTTAAATTATGAACAAGAAGAGGGTTATAAATTTTTTTTTCTGCTTTTTTTTTTTGTTACAATTTTGAGTAGTGAGAGTTATGATATAACGATCTGATACCTAAAAAAAACACACACGCACATAAGAATGTAAGGATTGATATTTTAAATTTATTGGGTTTTTATAAGAAATGTAAGGATTGATATATATATATATATAGAGAGAGAGGGAGGGGATAAAAATACACATTTTTCTTGTGTAGGAATTACGAACTCATCTTTTACCATCCAACTAGATGATCTAATGACTGAGATTTAATGTCAAAGTCAAGGTAAAAAAAAAAGAGGCGATAGTATAGTTGTCCAATCCTTATAAAACAAAACTGTTTTTAATTATTTTTTTTAAACTTTAAACGATCATAACTCCCTCATTTTTAATTGGATTAACGCAAATACTGTCTCTGCTTAGAAGACTTATCAAATATTACAGAATTATCACCACTATTTTAACTAAATTTAAACCATAGATTTTTATTAATTATATAGTGTGAGATAAGTTCCTAATTTTCATGATCAATTTCCACTATAACCAACCCCTATATATAAAAAAGATGATTCTCTTGTCCCCTTGGGGATGGCCTAGTGGTGGAGTGGTATTATCTTGAGGCCAAAGGTCTCAAGTTCGATCCACCACCAACACCACTAGGTGTGACTCTGTCACACCTGGCCTGTTAAGTGTGGTTTACCTCCCATGTGTAGGTTTGCAGGCTATTACACAAGGGCGGAATTTACCTAGTGCACACCACGGTAGCCGGTAGCAGCTGCAGGTTACCCTCGACATCCAAAAAAAAGATGATTTTACCTAGTGCACACCACGGTAGCGGCTGCAGATTACCCTCGACATAAAAAAAAAAAAGATGATTTTCATGTCCCCTTGGGGATCACCTAGTGGCGGAGTGATGTTATTTTGAGGCCAAAGGTCTCAAGTTCGATCCACCACCAACACCACTAGGGAGTGATGTTATTTTGAGGCCAAATGTCTCAAGTTCGATCCACCACCAACACCACTAGGTGTGAGCTTGTTACACTTGGCCTACCAAGTGTGGTTTACCTCTCCTGTGTAGGTTTACAGATTATTACACACCCTGTGTAGGTCCCCTGTGTAGGTTTGCAGGCTATTACACACCCTGTGTAGGTTTGCAGGTTATTACACAAGGACAAAATTTACCTAGTGTGCATTATGATAGCGTTTGCGGGTTACCCACGACATAAAAAAAAAAAAGAAAAAAAAAAAGATGATTCTCCTCTCCAACGACGCCACTAATCCTATTTCCTTATTCATTTTCAAGGTTTGAGCGTCGAGAAGAAATACTTGAAACCCTCGCATTAATGTTTCTTGAATTTGATATTCCACCTTAGAAATTCGTGATAGGACTAATTTACAACCCGATAATTTTTATAATGTATATAAGTGTACTACATATACTTATAAATATTTTAACTTGTGACATGTTAACTCTACAAGTATTTCCCTCAAAAAAAAAAATTCTACAAGTATTTCTCATTTTTTATTTAAAGTATGAATCAATATTCCATATGTCAAAATATTTATGGGTGTGTGTAATTTCTCATTCCAATTCCGATCAATTGATTGGGATTTTTGAACTTTGAATTGCGGGCCAAGAAAAATGGCATAAAGTAAAATAAAATTAATTAATTAAATCCTCCAACTGAATAAATGATTGGGGTCCACGCGCTAAATCTGAATAAAAGAAGGAAATTGATGGGTTCAGTCAATTGTGTTCTTAATTTGGAAAGATAGAGACACGCTTAAACCTCGTATGGTTTCCCGGGGAGGAGGAATGACGTGGCGCGATATTACGATGCCAGGTCCACACCAATCGGCTCGACCGATAAGCGCCCGATGTGGACGTTATCGCTTTACGTTTACCGGGCTAGTTAAAAAAGTCTCTACATTTATTTAGAGTTTAGACTCGTAAATTATTACTTTGCTATAATTATAAATGTATTTTAGTGTGAGATTTTCTGAGGATCGTCTCCATTGTGGATTATTTGAAAATGTAAATTCTTAACCATCAAGATCATTATGTTGGATCGATTCCATTATTGATTATTTGAAACAACTCTTAACCATTAAGATCATTATACTTTCCGCACTTTAGAATATTCTCAAGGTTCTCAAAACTTGCTTTTAAAGTAGCATCATCCATCAAAATCAATTTATCAGAAGAAAATAAAAAACTAAAATTATATTCTTTTCATATGAAGTGAATTGATCAAATCTTTTTTAGTGATCCTATTTTTTGATCTATTATATAGAGGAAATAAGTAATTTTAAAAGAATCTTCAGGTGTTTGCTTATCCTCCATCATTTCATTTTCAGCAAAATGTTTCTTCATACAAAACACATGTTTTATTTGAAACACATGATCAATTTTCATTTCATCAGTAATTTCATCAACTATGTTAATAATACAATATATATATATACACACACATGTATATAAAATTTTTTGTGCCCCTATATTTCGTGAGGCCCTGTGTGGCGCACCTCAAGCACGTCCTCAGGACCGCCCCAACTTATATACAAAAATATCTCAATGAGTACGTAATTTCTTGATTATATGGTCTCTAAGTTGTCTAATTATAATAAGGGATTAAACATTTTCAAAATGACCAACTTTGCACCCTTAATATGAACTTAAAATTGTTCCAAAAAAGTACAAACTTAAGAACTTATGCAAATTCAATACCGTTTTCAGTGAAATTAAAATTAATGTTGATAGTTGTCCAATGATGATTAGTGTTTTTGCATATCTAGATTTAAATGATGTGATTTGAAGACTTTAATTATGTTTTAATCCAATTTGAGCTTTTAGCTTCTCAATTTGGAATTTTTATTTTTTGTTTGAGATGTACAGAAATGGAGGATGAATCAAAGACATTTTGAGGGAACCAGTGCTATGGAAAGATAGATGATCGAATTATAAGAAGCGAGCTGTAAGTTGAATCACCTCAATCGGAAAAGAAACGATGAAGAACGAAGCAAAATCATGAAAGATGTCGGAGCAATGATAGAGACGCGACCACCGCACTCTCGCCCATAAGCGCGACCCGAACCTCGCGTGAGTGACGCTCTGATTCAGGGGCTGTTTTCTCTTCATTTTTTGGGTTGACCTAGGGCACAACTGAGCCCGTATCACGCCCCAGGCCTGAATTCCAGGTTTTTGACTTTTTCTCCCATCTTTCCATTATTTTTAGTGTCCAATTTCTTCTCCACTATATATACAAATCCTTGTTTGAAATTAGGGTAAGCTTTTCATTATTATCTACATATAGAAAGAGAAATATTGAGAGAATAGGAGAGAAGAAGAGCAATTGAAGGATGACCAAGACAAACAAGTTTGAAGCTAAAACTGAAATCATGTTTATTATTTGTTGGAATTTAGTTTTACATTTAATGATGTATAGTTAAATATTTAAATATTCTTGGAATGTTGAATCTATTTGGGTTATGAAGCACAATTAATGTTTATTTTGAAAGTTTGATGGTTTTTGTTTATTCTTTGAATTATTGCTATGTATCAGTGCTAATATTTATTGTTGATTGGTGAGAGCTAATTAATCTTTAAAGAGCATAATTATAAATGTTGATTCATAATTTGAGAGATGAACTTCAACATAGGATCCTAAGAATTTAAAGGGTAATTATCTTTAATTGGAGACAATAATCCTAACTGTGTGTGCCGCACTTTCTAAATGCTTTGAGATGAGGTTTAATATGCTTTTAATGATCATCTTGGTAAGCTTGAATCGAGAGTCAATAATCCAAAATAATCAGATTTTGTGCTAAGTAGTCTAAGTAGATCAACCCCAATAGTATTCCTTCTATCAATTGTTCGACCTGTTGTGTTTTACATTTATTTATTTTGTTTTATTGTTTATTTAGTTTTAAATAAAAAAAATCTACATTTCGAAGTCTAGATAACAAATACGAATCGATGTCATGGTATGTACGTGGTTAAATTTATTTTTTTCCTATGGACTCGACCCGTTTTATTGTTAGATTACATTTTTTTACACTTGCACTTTGACATGGAAAACACAATTTCACACATCTTCCAACCATTAAAAATGACATTTTTATATGAATTACTCTAAAATCATGAACATTACACCTTTTAATTATGTTAGAATTGCAATCAATGTTAACTTTATATTTTTTGTGGTATAATTTTAAGTTAATGTGCTAAAAAAAAGTGTCAAGCTCATCATTTCAAAAATCATCTAACCATTATAATAAAAAAAATGAGTTTGATTAATTTAGAGACCGAAAGATAGTCCATCTATCAATCAAAGATCTTAATATACAAAAATTATCAATTCAAAATATCAAAACTATCAATTCACAACTCCAAAAATCATTGTATTTGATTTTATAAATTATTTTTATATTGATTTTAGACAAAAAATATGTTATCCTCAATATTTCAATTAATATTATATATTGATATCCTACATTTGCATAATCTAGTACATTTAATTAGCGAGTGAGCAAATTTATGATATCCCAATTAACTCGGCTTGACAAAAAAAAAAGATATACTAACAACTAAAATATACACCAATCTCTTTTATTCCGACAAACCACGTTAAACTTGAGATGTTAGATGCTTACTCGCGTACATACTATATTTGTTATATTATGTAAAATATTGAATATCAATGTGTAATTTTGAAATATTGAAATAAAATTGTTATCTAGTAGTTGAGTACAAGAGGTGTAATCGACTCATATATGTCAAATGATTTTTTTTTTATTTTTTTTTGGAGAGGCATATATCAAATGGAATTAATTATTCATTGTCAACAGTATATGATAGTTAATTTATTTTATTAAATATAGCACACTGCTCATTATGCGTGTTGTAAATTATTGTCTGAATGCAGAAAATAATCACGACGAAGTTGGCAGGCCCCACTTTATGTTCTTACATACATGCCTTGGGCCGCTTTGTGGCACCTCGAAGCAGAAGCTGATTCGCTTTTGCAGATTTCAGATATATTATATTATTATTATACTAAAATAATGCAGTTATAACAAAAAATCGAAAATGATATAGTTCTTGATTTGTATGTAGTTAGTTACCTTTTGTTTTATATACAGGATTTAATAAATTATATTAACACTTTGAATTTCATTTTCATTATAACAATATGAAGCCTCCACTTCAAAACAATTTCACTTGCTTTATATATATATATATAGTATATACGAGGCCTGTGCTTAAATTAAGTTCGCTTACTATTTATTTGAAATTCCAGCAATCAGTAAGACACCCTATAAATAATATCTTACATTATAAATCATGTGCTTTTTAATTTTTAGTAGGAGGGGAAGATTAATTAGTGAGCTGGTTCTTTTTTGTTTAATAACTTAATAACGCACATATACTCTGTAAATTATACGTAAAAAATAAATATGCAATTGATATGTGTGTAATTTTAACTCTTGGACATATAATTTTATAGTGATGACCTGCAAATTTTCAATAATTTGTATGGAAAATGTAAATATTAATAAATAATCAGTAGACTACTTATTATATATATATATATATATATGGTGCATTTAACTGATAAGAGTAATTTTATAATTGTATATATAATTTTCATAGTACACTTTGGTTTCTTGAAAGTTTGTTTCGAAAAATCATTCTCTTTTTTCTCTATTTTACTCAGAGTAGGAGTTATCTTGAAGGAATTTTGTATTTGAAATGAATAAGCTTTTGGGATATACATATATAGTACATTATGTTCATTAAAAAATCTCAATTATTATTAGAATTTGAACTGGTAGAGAGTACGAGGACAAAATAGTCTTGTAAATAATATCCATTATTATTATTATTATTATTACTCACACACCCGATCTGTGGTATTCAGGAGATTCGAATCCGTGATCTTTGGTCTCCAAACAATCTCACTCCACCACTAGATCATCTCTACCGGGACTAATACTATCTATAAGTAATTAAGTGTGAAGCTATAGGGAGGGAAACGAAAAAGGTATGAATATAATTTATCTTCATTGATAAGGCAATAATTATTTATGTGGCGTACGTTATTATCTTGAGTTTTAAGCCCATAAAATATAGTATATGGTTCAATTAGAACAACTATCTTTCTTGAGTCCTAAGTTAAATAATCGGGCATTATATATTAGTTTTATCTACTCTTAATCATAAACCTTTTATTGAAAATTTCAACGAGGTTAATTTTATCGGAATCCATTTTTAAGGTAAAAAAGGAAAATGTTAGTATTTATTAATTTTCATATATATAAATATATTGTTTTTCAAATATCGTATTGTTAAAGGACTGTAATTTTTATTTTTATTTCACATTTCTTTTTAGTCTCTGACAAACCTTTTGGTTGATGGTAATTCCCAAAACGATCAAATCCGAAGAAAAAGAACAAAATGAAAAAAAAAGGAATAAATGGTTTTTGCGTTTAATCAATTTAATTAATACCATATTATAATGTTATAAACGATTATGGGTTAAAAATTAAATACCCATTTTCTTATAACAAAATATCAAAATTACCCTCTTTGTTGCACATGCACAATGCAGCCAGTGTTACCAAAATATCATCAATGACCCATGATTTTGATAATTTTTGACATTTTCAGACATGGCCTGCGTAGCATAATTTTTTTCAGCATGATATCGAGTGTGATAATAATTTTTCAAATGCCAAATATGATATGTCCAACATGATCGATGAGTGTTTTCGATTAATTAATTATAAAAATGCGATTACAGATTATGTAGTATTAAAATATAATATAGCGAGTGCTCTTTTACCTAAATTGTTGATCAATTGAGTATAAATGTGTAAAAATTTCCACATGAGAGCCATCAAATCATTTTCCAAATATTTTTTAGGCAGCTTACAAAAAAATCACTTGCTCTAACTTACTATATTATTAATTTCCTATCACGAATTTAACTATCCAAATTTGTTCAATCAGCCTTACTGGATTAATCTTGAGAGAAAAGACAGCATTTTATTAGTATTAGTAATATATATATATATGTATTATATATATATATTATTTTTTTCTATATTACCACTGTATATATATATGTATATTTATGCGTGCTTCAGCTCTTCTTCTTGTGCCGAAAAGTTACCATTTATGATGCAAAATTCACGGAATTTGGATTTTTTCAATACTCGAACTTGACTAGATAGGCTTGAACCCTAACCATGGTTACCCACTAACCATCTCTGGTTACTTTTGAGGTTAAGAATTACATCGAGGCCCTATAAATACCACCTTCTCCCACTCCATTTCCTCATCACCATCTCCTCCCTTTCCTCAACTTCACTTTGATGGTCGAGCACCCCTTTTTTATTTACCTTGTCCATTTCAATTAGTTTTTTCAATCTCAATCCATTTCATTTCGTCCAAATCCTCCAATTTCTGGTGCGTTTCTCTTTCCTTTTTTTTTTTTTAAATTTTATTTGTTTACCAAATCCTCTCTTGCACAAGTTGGTGCATTGCTGTTGCAGTGCAACTTTCCGAAACGGCTAGAAAACGAGCTAGAGAAAATTATCTATGTCAATAAAAGCAGTAGATAACTGTTGATGCATTAAAGTGATGGAAATCGCGTTAGTTACGTATACAGATTTGTATTGTTTGTATGGTTGTGTTGCAGGGAGAAGAAATGGCGGCCAACGGCGACGGACGTGTGAGCATGGGTAACGGCGCGACGGGGAGGAACGGGCTGGCGAAGATTCAGACTCAGAAGAAAGAAGATGAAGTTTGTCACGACGACAGCACGACGCCGATGAAGGCTCAGACGATCGACGAGCTCCATTCTCTTCAGAAGAAGAAATCGGCGCCGACCACTCCGATCAATGGGATTCCGGCCCCTTTCGCCACCGTTTCCGACGAAGAGCGCAGCAAGCAGCAACTTCAGTCTATCAGGTATTAATCCTACAACTACACTAGAACGAATTTTCATCTCGATCTCGATTTAATTTTTTTTTTGGGCCTGTTTTCCTTAATTTTGGGTGATTTTTTTTTTTTTTTTTTTGCATCAGTGCGTCATTGGCATCGTTGACGAGAGAAACTGGACCCAAGGTGGTGCGAGGAGACCCAGCGAGTAAGTCGGCGACCCCACGGGTTGTGAGCCACCATCACCACCATGTGAGCCCCACCATCAGCGTCAGTGATAGCTCTCTCAAATTCACTCATGTCCTCTACAACCTATCGCCTGCTGGTAATATTTGAAACAAATAACGAAATTCGAACTAATATGATTTGATGGATGCATTTCAAATATTTTGTATGTTTGTGATGAATGCAGAGCTCTACGAGCAGGCCATTCATTATGAGAAAGGATCTTTCATTACATCCAGCGGCGCCATGGCGACTCTGTCAGGCGCCAAGACAGGGCGTTCCCCCAAGGACAAACGCGTTGTGAGAGACGAAACCACCGAGCATGATCTTTGGTGGGGAAAGTATGTGCTCCTCTCTCGACTTACACCATCTGATATGAATTTTTGTATAAATTTCGACAAAAATTTGTTAAAACTAATGATTTTTTTTTCGATTGTGTATTATAGGGGATCCCCGAACATTGAAATGGATGAGCACACATTCATGGTTAACAGAGAAAGAGCCGTCGATTATTTAAATTCATTGGACAAGGTATTAAATTATTTTATCGTGATTTAATTGCTGTGCAGAAATTAAGTTTAGGTTGTCAGTGCAGCACTTGCATACCCAAATTTGATTCGTAACATAAGTCATGGCGGTCCTTGAGTAGGCCCCTCCAAAGACACTCAATAAAATGTAATTTAGTTTCTTCAACCTTTTTACTATTTATGTTGTTATTTTCAATCCTAGGTTCCGCCCGTAAAATAATTTTAATTTTGAAATGCCACCGTAGGTAATTAAATGTCACGGTACGTAATCTAAATGTCACGATATATTTTCCGCAGAACATGATATACCATTATTATTAAAATATTTTGTCGTTTTGTGCGTTATGGCCGTACTGCTACAGTGCCCATCCTTTGAGCGGTGTAGTCTCGGCCTTTTCTCACCCATTCCCTTTTTGCTCCGTTTCTGTTAATAGCGATATCTTTTAAATTCGGCATTTGAATATTCAACTAATTGCGATATCTTGTAATGAAAATTGAAATCACTAATCAGGCTAAAAGTTGGAATATAGTTAATTTAGAATGTTTTGTTATTACGATTTATGTCCTGCCTTATACCCTGGAATTGAAGAGGGAAATTTAGATTGAAAGAAGTGAATTACACTAGCTATCTTTTATAGTTAGTGCCATGACAATTGAAGCATAGAACAGGGAATTGGCCATGAAAGAAATTGTGTTTTATGATCTACTGATGTTTCTAAATTTAGTGTAAAGAAGCTGAAACACAAGCTTGAACTGTAAGTGCTCATTGATATTTCAGGTCTTCGTGAACGATCAATTCCTAAATTGGGATCCACAGAACCGTATCAAAGTCAGGATAGTCTCAGCAAGGGCTTATCATTCATTGTTCATGCACAACATGTAAGTAAATGCAATTGGGTATTTTTTTTTTTTATCATGATGTTCTTGTTTGCAGTTCTATGTGCCCATAAGCCCAACCAGATAAGTTTTTTAAGTTTTCGTGGAAAATGTGAATCTCTAGCTTGAATCATATACATATACTCCTTGATCGATATTATTATGTGGGGAGGCCTGAGTGATATATAGGTAATAGGTTGCATGAGGTTTAGTGCTGTAGAAAAAGGGGCCAACGTAAAAAAATAAATTGTACAGTATATGAGTTATTTGTACAAATGGATAACTGGGTCGGTCATCGGTGGCAGGTGTATCCGACCCACACCTGAAGAGCTGGAGAATTTTGGTAGTCCAGACTTCACTATATACAATGCTGGACAGTTTCCATGTAATCGTTACACACACTACATGACATCCTCCACTAGCATAGATTTAAACCTTGCCAGAAGGGAAATGGTCATCCTCGGCACCCAGTACGCCGGGGAGATGAAGAAAGGCCTATTCAGTGTAATGCACTATCTCATGCCTAAGCGTCAAATTCTCTCTCTACACTCTGGTTGTAATATGGGCAAAGATGGAGACGTCGCCCTATTCTTTGGCTTATCAGGTAAGCTAGCATTTCGATGAGGGAGGGGGAGGGGCCTTCCCTTGCCACTTCCCAACCTATATGTGTGATGTGTCCACTCATCCTTTACTCTCTGCTTGATTTTTTTTTTTCTGTTTCAAAGCAAGTTTACCAAATTTGTTTATGCTGCTTTACATTTTTAGGCACCGGGAAAACAACTCTGTCAACTGATCACAACCGCTACCTGATTGGAGATGACGAGCACTGCTGGAGTGATACTGGTGTATCAAACATTGAAGGTGGCTGCTATGCAAAGTGCATTGATCTCTCAAGGGAGAAGGAGCCTGACATTTGGAATGCTATCAAGTTTGGGACTGGTAATTTTCCAATCCAATTTTCTCATTTCAACCTGTAAAAATAGAACTAATTGTTATCTCATCCGTTAATCTTTAAACTTTCATTGTCATTTTTTGGCAGTATTGGAGAATGTGGTATTTGATGAGCATACCAGAGAAGTGGATTACTCGGACAAATCTGTCACAGGTAATGGCAATCATATCTTTGGTAGTTATTGGGTTTTGCTGCTGATGCTAAAAGAACCTGTGGTTCTTATCTTTAATTATTTGTAGAGAACACTCGAGCTGCGTATCCTATTGAATATATCCCCAATGCTAAAATTCCGTGTGTGGCCTCACATCCTAAGAATGTCATACTTTTGGCTTGCGATGCATTTGGTGTGCTTCCACCTGTGAGCAAGCTAACTCTGGCACAGACGATGTATCATTTCATCAGTGGCTACACTGCTCTGGTAGGAATTCACCTATATATTATATTGATATTGATGTTTTAACTCTATGAAAATATGCATCACCAACTTCAAAAAAATTGTAAACAGGTTGCTGGGACTGAAGAAGGAATCAAGGAGCCACAAGCAACGTTCTCAGCCTGCTTCGGAGCAGCATTCATAATGTTGCATCCTACAAAATATGCAGCCATGTTAGCTGCAAAGATGCAAAAGCACGGTGCTACGGGGTGGCTAGTTAACACGGGCTGGTCGGGTGGAAGGTACAGCAGCAGTAGTAGTAAACACTGTTATTAGTTGTCAGTGGAGACATTTAAACTGGATGGATGACACTAGTTTAATCTCTGCAGATATGGTAGCGGGAGTCGTATCAAGTTAGCATACACGCGGAAGATAATTGATGCTATCCACTCCGGTAGCCTGTTGAAGGCAGAATACAAGAGAACGGAGGTGTTCGGGCTTGAGATTCCGACTGAGATTGAGGGTGTGCCTTCAGAAATATTGGAGCCCATGAACACTGTGAGTATTATTAGTTTGGCAACATGTAGACACAAGCTACTTTAATTTTGTATTTATAATAATAAAAATGTTGTGATGAATGAATGCAGTGGTCGGATAAAAAGGCTTACAAGGATAGTCTGCTGAAATTGGGTGGCCTTTTCAAGAACAACTTCCAAGGATTTGTGGCTCACAAGATTGGCAAGGACGACAAGCTCACTGATGAAATTCTTGCTGCTGGACCTGTTTTCTGATCAGCGGCCTTAAATTAATAAACAAATTCAAATATATGCTCTGGAGTCTGGAACCCATCATTTTCTATATCATTATAGTGTAACCACAATGGTTCAATAAACTATATCAAATTTGCTCCTTATCTTATTTATAACAGCTTTGTCGCATCAATCTCAAATCAAACTTTTATAAAAGCTTAAAATCGGCTACACAGCCCGTCCCGAAACAGGGCCGCCGGTCATGGGTCTTTAAAACCCGCTATGATCTACTGCAACTTATAGGCTGAATGAACTAAATTGGCAAAATAATTTTCAAGAATTTCAGTAAAGAAAATCTAAATGCTCTTTCATTTCATCACTTAAAGGGTCTGTCTATTAAAACAAATCTTAAAATTTTATTTATTAATTGAAGCAAGTTTGAAGGATACTGGAGTGCATTTCACTCTAAATACTAGTTGCACTTGTTTCAAGTGTGAAATCCTCCACAAATATGCACTAATTTACACAAAGATACACTGCACGTACGGAAAATTTGATGCTATTATGAAATATTGCCATCAAATCAAATGTTAACTAAGAACTAATTTTAGACAAGTAAATACAAAAAATATAAATCAATTATTTTGCCCATATCATACACACATCATGGCACCAACTTTTTTGGGTATAAAATCAGGTCTCACTGTTGTCTTACACTATCAAATTTAATATTTTAAAAATATTTATTGAAAAAAATAAAATTTACTATAATATAACCATTTTGTAATGTTACAATCATAATCATAATAAACATTTATAGCTAAATCATTTTGAAATTTGATTACAGTAGGCTAGTTAGACTCTGGAGTGGCGAATGCTATCCTATCCTATCTACGACTACGAGTTCAATTATGATTTATGAATTACATAATTCTGACAACTGATAGATGGAGATTCTTGTTGCTGCTTCGCTCCCAAGCTTTCCTGTTTCCCCCAAATTCTGTATAAGACGCCGAACGTCTTCGGTGCCGCAATTCCTTAATTGCGCCAGGTGAGTGATTATATCATATCGACTATGAATTTGTGATGATTTCGAATTTTGCTGCAATTTGTTTTTGATCGTTTCGTTGCTCATAAAATGTGGTCTTTAATGTTGATGTGCTTAGTTTGGTGAGGGCCTCAGGGCTCTGGTTTTTAAATGGATTGCAGCTACCCTTTGAATTACGTATCAAACTGTTTCTGAATTTTATTTCTTAGATTGAATTAAGTATTTTGATCGGAGTTGAGCTAAGACCTACTGTTTCAGGGACATTGGAGAGAGCAATGGCTTGTCTAGAGCTCCTATCCCGAGGGAGTAAGTGCTTTTGCTAAATTATATGTATAGATGATCGGGATTTGCATTCTTTTTTGGATTATGCTTTTTTTTATCAATCACTAACCTACACATTTCCTCATACCATATAGACTGGGAAGCACCAATAAAGTGGAGGTGCATCACATATTATATTCCCTTTCCTTTTTCTTTTTGGGGTTTACTCCGACATGTTTCATACATCTTAGCAATTGTCGCCATTTCTGGTTGTTACTGCAGAGCCATTTGAAATCTATTGGTAATACAAATGAAAAGGAAGAGAAGAAGCAGAATGATATTTGGCAACTATTTGAAGAAGCTCAACAAAGTATGCTTGGTCTTTTTTCATCTACATGTGTCACATTATCTTTGCATAATGGGGATTTAGCTGGTAATATGTTGCACCCAATGATTATTGTTCAGATATCCTGTACTTGAACAAACAACGTCTACTGGCCATGGAAGAGCTCGAGAGGGTAAAGAATGAAAGGAACTCATTGCTTGATATGATAGAGCAATTGGAGATGAAAAAGCAGTCAACTGCTAGAAAAGGTTCCCATACTAGTCTATGCAGTTTCTGAATTACCTCCTATAATGCTTAGTCTTATCCTTATCATTGCAATATCGCGTGGCATGTTTAGACTATTTTCAGATTTTACTTGCGTCCCACAGATGACAACGGACAAAGATAAACTAAACTTTTTGCCAAATATTCAAAATCGGGTTGGTCTTCCAGTGAAGCAGGAATATATGTTACAGAAGACTGGGCTAGTTTTTATAATAGGAAATGAGAATCTTTAATTCCTTGTACATTAGAATTACTTAATCTTGTACAATTGAGAATGCCTTATTTCTCAGAAGGAGAGATCAATGCTACTAGGGCTAATTCTCACGTTGCCTTGAACAACGGAACAGATAAACTTACGATCAGCTCAGAGTTACTTCTCAGAATAGATGCTTTAGTTCTCAATGGCATGATTGGCAGTACAGAGGCATCTGCTTTAAGAAGACTAGTCATTGATTCAAGGGGTAGTTTGGCTGATGATCTATATGAAATTATTATTAAGAACGATGCTGAATTTCTGGTTGAGCTGCGTCGCTTTTCAAAGACAAGCAAAGGGTAAGGATCTTCATGTTTGCTGCAGCTACGTAGCCGGGTTCTAATCATTTGTTATATGGATATTCAAAATGCATTAAAATAAAACAAACTTATAATTCATGTACTTTAGGAAAACAGTTAATTTGGTGTATTTGATTGGCATCTTTTTTGTCTAATGCAAGTCCAATCGTTAATAGTCCCCACTAATGAAATTAAAAAGTCATAACAAAAAGTTATTTGATGCTAGGGTTTCATTGTAAAGCATGTAATCTATGAAATAAAATGCCTATAATTAGTGATTTTGTATCACAATTATGCATGGAATTGGATACTTAGAATACGTTTCATATAACTAGTATTTTTGGTGATTTTGAATCGCAGTGGGGGCAGATTTCTCACTGTATACTCTAGACGTGGTGACATAATACCTCTTATAACAGTATCATAAATACTGGTAGCCCTGTGGTTATTACCTCATTGTACTAATTATGAGTAATGGATAATTTTTTTACACCTGTGCTGAAAGTCTTAACCTTGATATAGTTCTTTGAAATCTATTATCTAAGTCTTCTCTCCCCTTTTTCCCTTTTTCGTCATGCTTGTCTGCATAATCTTCTGTTTTGGATTCTGTTTCCTAGCTTCTTGCTTTATGAACAGTTTTCTTTCATATGGTCTACTTTCTGTTCTCTTTCCTGGCACTTGTAATTTTCCTTTTACCATTTGTGATTCAGGAATGGGTTCCACATAATCCACGTTTGTACAGAAATGTCACCTGTGGTTTCTGTTGGATCTTTGGGACCGTACATTACCGGCTTATCTTGTGCTCTACAAAGGAAGGGAAATCTTGTTGAGGTTATTCTGCCCAAGTAATCATGAATATTCTAGTTTACCTTGGTTTATTATATACAATATGTTTTTGTCTTGTTGGGAGGTAGAGTCTAAAACCTAGTGCTCCTCCTGTGCAATGCCATCTTCTTGGGGTTACTTCCGAGAAATTCCATCAGGAACAATATTTAGATAGTGTAGTTCTTCTTCAAGATCAGATTAGTGAAAAGGGGGCACTGATGTAATGCTCATGCAAACAAAAATCAGTTATATTCTTGAAAAAATATTCTTGCAAACAAAAATAAGTGAGAATTTCAAATAAATATTATAGCTAATTACTAGAGATACTTATTGATTAAGACTATGTTTTTATGTCTAAAAGAAGCCGAACCAGAAATCATGGCATTGGATATTTGATAATTAATCATGCAGTCTTAACTCATCAGGGCCTCAAAAGTATTGAACCTAGGGAAATTCCAAAAAGTTGGACCTATTTGCAATCTCTTTAGCAGTCCAGTTGTAGCTTTGCCTAGTTGCCTTCAATTCCAGTGGTAGTAAGTTGACCATTTCTAATATTATTCAAGATAGCATATTTTTTGAAACTTCAAGTTCAAGTTTCTATCTGTTTTCTCTATCCCAATTTCATACTCAACTTTAACATTTCCACTAAGGTAGACTTTAGTATTCTGGTCTAACTATGATTCACAACTTTCTTCAAATTTCTAATTTATATCTCCTAACTGTAGAATTGTGCATGTATTATGAAGTACTGCGCATGCTTGCTACTTTTATGGTAGTATTGAAATAACTAAGTTAATAAGTTATATAATTTCATAGGATTCTCCTATTCTGGATCAGTACAGTTATGTTTGCAGCACTGTTTCACATGCACTTAATTTTGTATATTATTTCTAGGAATTGCATGTGGTTCTAGACTTCTAGATTCTAATTATAATCTCTTAAAAGAACTTTTTTCATTTAAAGACCATGGATAAGAAATTCAAATGTCCAAGAGTTATGTGGTCACAGCGTACTCTCTTCCTTTCTGCTTTTTCCTTATCCAGTATCCACTAAATTTATAGTAACTAAGTCGGGCAATCAATCATAAAGGGATGTTCCTCAACTAAAGAAAAAGTGTGTTAGAGATGGATGGACGCATAGCTAAAAACAAGGATGTTCTATTCTCACTGGTAGATGTACTTGATTCATGATCACTGATTGAGCATAATTAATTCTTACCTGTTCTTGACTACCTTAGTCTAAATACACACACATACACACATATATATATTGTGAAGGAGGGGCAAAGAGTGTTTTCTATTTTATGTGTTAACTAAGGGACAAGAGATTATCTTCTTGGGGTTACATTCCTCCTTTTGTTCTTCTGTCTGATTAAAAATAATAAAAAATAATGCATTTCTTTTGCTCTATCAGAACTCATAACTCCATCAATGTGCCTCTGTAATTACACAATTGTGCTGAAATTGCTGCAAAGGATGGCTGTGCTATAGATTCTGATCTAGTTTGTAAATTTAATCTAGTTAGAAATACCTGGAGTGTTGTTGTTCATGCGAGCGAATTATGATAGGTCTTCAATTTTAGTAAGTATCTCAATAACTATGAATCCTGAAATAATTCACTTGGAACATAGTATCATGCAATATGACCAATTGACCATAATACTAGTAAATTAAGGGTGAAAATTTTCAACCGACCTTCTGATTCTTCTTTTATCACTTCTGTTACCATAATGCAATGTCCTGTCTGTGTAATTGAACCTTGCAAATTGGAAGATCCCTTGTCAAATTTTCCCCTTTAACTCCGAGTTGTTGGGTTAAATTCTGAAATAGGTATGCCTGCTTGAACCTAGATGAAGTTCACGGCTTACGAAAAGTTGAAGCAGAATTCTACTCATATTTTAATGGTCAATTGCATGGAAACAAAATCTGGACTGGGTGAGTTTTGGTAGCACTCTCTTCTGCAAATGCATGCTGACTGTGAGAACAAGGATTGAAGGAACCTGTAACTTCTTCTTTTCTGATGCTTTTGATGCTTGGTGTACAGGGTTGTTTATGGCATTGGAGTTACCTTCATAGAGCCCATATATTATTCATCATTTTTTAGCCAAGAAAAAATATATGGTTACTCAAATGACTTTGAGAGGTTTGTGGAACATGTCCTCCTCTTTTATTTCTTAACAATTCTTATGATGTTTAAAATTGTTAACTTGGATTATAAATGGATGTTTTTTGCCTGATCTTTCTTATTCACATCTAAATCTGTTTCTACCTCTCTGATATAATAGGTTTTTCCCCCCATTTTACAGTGTAATGGCTGTAATGTGGTCCATTATCTGTCGTCTTTGGTACTGCAACTGATTTATTCTGTGCAAATTTATTTGATTGCACCCATTCATAATCCTGTGAAGTTGATAAAAGTAACTTCGATGTCTGTACTGTAGTATGTAGTTCCAGTTTGGTGAATTCATCAACTTACATAGGAGGGTAAATGACCCAAATCAAGCCGAGTTTTGGCCAATTCGAGATTGACTCATCTACTATTAAGTTGAGCTCCTGTCGAGTTTTGGTGAACTCAAGATTCAGTCATGAACCTAAGCAAACTTAATCGAGCCTAAAGGAACTTAATAAATATAAATTAAAAAGTTTTATTAACAATTATTCATTATGTTGTATAAAAACTATACTATGATATAACGAAAATAAAATTTAAATCAAGTAAATATGCTGAAATTGATGTTTTATATAATTATAAGTAAAAGAAAACTACTGATAGTGGATTAACCTACGATTTAGCTCACAAGCTTAAGAGTTGAATTTTATCAAGTTTGACTTAAGCTCATGAGCCTAATGAGTCAAGCTTCATCTAGCTTTTATCAAGTCGAACACTGACCAGCTCACGAGCTGACTGAACTTGCTTACACCCCTTGTATGATCAACTTCTGGTTACTTAATTGGTGTCATTTGTGTAGAAGTTATTTGTTAGTTAAGTAATTGCATAACAACCATATGTCCTTTTTGTAATTAATTCCAGATTATGCTTTCTTGTGTTGTCACTTGTCAGATTCACCTATTTCTCTCGCGCTTCACTGGACTATCTAGTTAAATCAGGAAAGCGACCAGATGTGCTTCATGTACACAATTGGCAAACATCTATTGTTGGCCCTCTTTTCTGGGATGTTTTTGTCAATCAGGTCTGACTCCGAACAATTTGAGTCTTCTGCGACATATATCAAATAAATAAATGTTTTGTGCCAGTATTAGATCTTAAGATACAAATAAATGTTTTGTGCCAGTATTAGATCTTAAGATTTAATTTTATCTAATTTTCTTAAACTGCCCCTATAGGGCATTCTAATGTGTGCTCCGAGAGACTATCTTATCGGATATTATTCTGTTAATAAATTTTGGAATTCTGTACGCTCTCAGTTTATCTTCTGAAAATTGAAAGCTAGATCTATTGAGTCAACCAGATTTTATACACTACATGTTATTCTCAAGTGTTTTATTGGTCCAATGTGTTCTTATACCTGATGATTCTACAAAGTATTATGTTTCTGATGCGTCACTCACTAGATTTGACAATATAAGTGTTACTAATTTGCAGGGTTTTGAAAATACTAGGATAGTATTGACATGCCAGGGCTTTGATTCCCAGGTAAGCATCTCCTATGTTGTTTGCATTGTTAACTTTATATATTTTTTGTGGGTTTTAACCTCTCAATATGATGCGAGGGCTATGAGCATTTTTTTTGTTTCAATTATTACTTGTAGTGCCTTGTACAACCTGAAAAGGTGGCATTGTGTGGGCTTGATCCTCCTAGATTGCTTCGGCCTGATCGCCTACAAGATAACAACAAATCCCATCTTGTCAACGTATTAAAGGTAACCTTTATGTGCCTTATTGATTATTGCTTGCTGTCCTTTGCTTGTCATGGTCCCTCAGCTTAATTGATTGTGTAAATGCATAGATAATCCAGAGTATAAACAAATAAAACTGGTTATGAACATTTTAGATATATATGATTCACTCTGCCTCATGCTAGTGCATGTCCTCCTTTTAATTCCATTGTTAACATACCCCTACTGACATTTGCTAAGTTGTATTCTTTATTTCTCTTTAACAATCTCTTAATTGTATTCATCTAAACCTTTAGTCATTGACTCAATTCACTTGAAACTCTTTTATCCTTGTAATTGTTCTCTTATTTATTTGCAGGGTGGAGTTGTTTACTCTAATAAAGTTATTATAATGACGTCTGTGCATACAAAAGGCCAGATTATTAGTGCATTGGGACATGGATTGGAACCCTCCTTAGACATGCACGCGTATGTATCGCTTCTTAAAAATTATGAAGGATTAGTTCCTAAATTGAGAATTTGAGACGATCACTTCTCAAATTATTATTGTGCTTACTCTACTATCCATTTCTGTAAATCATAATCAAGTATAATTTGACAGATGCAAGACAAGGATTAGTTGTTGACCCTTCTCATCCTCTTTACAAGTTCCAAAGTGTGTTCTCATTCATAATCTTGAAGTTATGTTCTGAATTTGGTTGCAGGGAAAAGTTGGTGATTGCTCCTTCTGGATTTGATAAATCGACTTGGGATCCTTCATGTGACAATTTTCTTCCACAGAGCTACAGTGCAGATGATATGAAGGGAAAATCCGCGTGCAAGTTTGCTTTGCAGCGACTTCTGGGTTTAGAAGAAGGATTATCCAAAATAATCGTTAGTTTCATCCCATTAGATATTGTTTCTCAACCTGAGTGGCATTGAAGTGCGAGTGGAACTTCAACAACTAGTCCTCGTTATGATTCTTATGTATTCTACACTACTTTTATGGCTGTAATGTGGCACAATCTGAAATCTTATGAATTTTCAGGTTGGATGCATTTGTTCAGGCATTTCAGATGTTGACCTTGACAAACTAAAGATGCTTGTTTGGATGGCTTCCAGCAAGGGAGTTCAGGTATTTGCTTGAATTTTTTGACACTTTTATCTTAATTGGTTTGAATTTGATGCATACCTGTATTAGCTTATGAGTTATGACCATATTCTTAGAATCTGCTTAAGGTAAATAAGCTTAACATTGTTGGATTACTGCACACTCCTTGAGCAAATGATATCAGGTGGCCATATAGCCAGCTTTCTTTCCAACTTCATCACCAATCTACCTTGATTGTCTCATATAGTATGTCTAATTCTTGAATGACATTCTCTGCAGTTCATTTTCATGGGATCTGGCCAAATCCCTGGCATGACAAGTACATTTGAGAATTTTCAGGATGAGGTGAAGGTAGGTTCTTCAATTTCCTGAATACATCTACTTGTCTATATGTTCTGTACACTTTTCTTCCCCGCTTTTGTACCAATATAATATTTCATTTGAGCTATTTCACTTTGTGTAAAATCAATTTCAGATTCAACTTATATCCAATCATGTTTTCTTATTATGACATATTAACGTTTAATGACCACTATTTGTTCTATACTTGACATTGGCAGATGCTATAAATGATCTATAGTTGAGTTATTCCTTTGTAACTATGACACACCGTTGTTGCCAAAAATATGGCGGCTTTTCTCTGTGATAGTATTTACTATCTCTGTATCAATATTATTTCCTTCCAGCTTCCTACGTTAAATTAATACCTAGCGTTCTACTAATTATTGCAGGATAAAAATGTGATATTCATTGATGAATATGATGAAGAATTATCACATTTGATAATTTCAGGATCTGACATAATGCTTTGCCCAACTTTTAATGATCATCTTCTTCAAGTGCCCGTAAGTATCTACTAGATACCGTTACTATATATACATAAACATATGAGATGAAGTCATCATCTTTCTGTTGTTGTTATATGTAAAACATTTTGAAAAGTAATTTGTTATCTCCAATTCAATAGCTGAAGGCACTAAAATATGGAGCAGCTCCTGTTCCTGTAAATTTTGCGGAGAGCGGATTGAGGTGAGTCGACAGGTTACTGCTAAATTCTAAGCAAACATTAGATCTAGTTGTTGAGAAGCTACAAATCTCCCTTCGACAGGCAGTTGGTCAATGATAGTACTGAAAGAAGTAGATTCTCAAAGTATATCAACTCTGCATTCGGTAACATGTCTCTAGGCCAAGCAATTGATGAAATTGTACGTATTTCTGTATGAATGAGTTGGATTGATGATGGATACATATATCTTGATGCTTAATTGATTTTGTGTGTATCTGCAGAAGAACAATCCGTCGGAGTGGGATACGAGGATAGAAGATGCCATGGGAAAGGATTTTTCGTGGGATTCAGAGTGTGCGGAAGTGCATATTTCTGCATATGAAGCCGTGAAAAAGTTATAACAAGTTGTGCTACATTCGTCTATAACTCTATATTCATAGGTACAATACAAGCAGTTGAAAACATGTGTAGATATGGAAGGAGGAATTCTTTCTTGTGCATCTAGTGTTAAAGATCCATACAACATTATTCATCAAAGTTAACTTCATTTTAAGTTTATTCGTAATTTCGTATACAGCGTTATTCATCAAAGTTTATTCAACATTTTTTTTTTCTAACAAGTAGTAATTCTATCTCACCACAAATTGTATTATTAGTATATGTATCTATATAATATTGTATTATTATTTAGATTTTAGAAGTTTCAAAAAATAAACCAGTGGTGTAATTAGGGGAGTGAAAAAATACTGAAATATCGAAATACCACACTTATTGTACCGAAAAAATATGTAAAATATCGAATTTTCAGAATAGTGATGGTAAGAAATTTTACAAAATTCAAAATAATGTGCGAAATATTAGTATATCAATATTGCGCTATATACCAAACTACCACGACATACCGATATATGACGGTATATCAGTATCTCAATATAGTAATAATATTTCGGTATTTATCGAAATACAACGGTATATCGATATATGACGATATCTCGATATCTCAATTTCTCGGCATGGTACAATACAACACTTATACAGTATGTTGGTATACCGACATATACTTGAATTTTTTTTAAAAATAGAAAAAAAAATTATAAAGAACTCACATATTTAATCAAACTAGCAGAGGATACGTGCGTTGCACGTGGTTTGACGTCTTTTTATTTAGATATATATTTATTAATATAAGTTTTATAATATTTTATAATATTAATATAAGTTTTATAAGCTAGAAAGAATGTTAAAATGGGGTGTCGATTATGATACATAAATGAGATTCGTCCTTTTTTTATTGCTTAATAACCTTTAAAGTATTGTAATTTTACTTTTGGATGTTTTTTTTTGTGTATTAGATTGTGGTTTTTGCCTTTGTTGAAAGAGCAATTAAAGTGACATTAATACAAAAAATTGAATGAAATAGGATATTATAAAGAATTATTGGTGTTTGATAGAGAAATATGGGAGAGAAGGTAGGGACCAAGCAGCAACGTAGCTTTCGCACTTGGCAGTACAGTTTATAAGAGAGAGAGAGAGAGAGAGAGAGAGAGTTATATAGTGAAAACCAGTAAATATTCTATTTAATTTGTTGGTGGACATGAATGAACTTGTTTAATTGATCTAAAAATCATCTTGATATCTACCTCTATACGAGTGGCTGTGAGTATTATGACATGATTTACATTTCCGTTCACAGCTTGTTTGTTCTTTTTGAATGATTTATTTTTTTCTTGATCTTGATTGGGATTCAGCTCTTCAACTGATGCAATGTGTGTCTTTTGTATTGCACTGACTACAATGCTCAAATTTCCTCTTTCATCGATTTTGACATCCTTGAGTTTGGTCATAAAGCATATTTTGGTTGATGCTTGTAAGCTTAGGCCTTTATAGTATGGAGAATCATTTTCGTCCTAAGGAAATAAAATTGTAATTAGAATTTGTAAATGTTAAATTTTATATCATGATTGTTAATGTAGTAATTGGTGTAGAAATATTTTTTTTATAATAATAATTACCTCACTGATTGATTGAAGATACTCATGTACGGAGCATCCTACGTATATTGCTGCAACATCTTCGAACATTGTAACACGTACACTGTAATTCCCTTCCACGACATTTAATGTGATTTTGTATCTGTAATTTTACAAAATAATATATAGTTAATCCATGTATCTTTGTATTTTTTTTTTGTAATGTGTATTTTTTAAAATTACCTTGGTGTAGTCTCAATGACTTCGTCCTTGCAACTTCTACATATTGAAATTTCTGCATTCTTTGAATACGATGTTTTGCACTTTTTGTAGGAATCATACCATATATATGATTTATTTTCAACTCTATTTACAATTCCCATAAAATAATATGAAGTGTCCTATAATATTAAAAGAATAATTAGTATAATAATCAAAAGTGTAATTATTTATTACAAAATGAAAGAAAAATGGATGCGGCTGTATATATATATTTATTTCACACAAATAAATAAAATTTTAATTTGCGAACTGTTGTGTTGGCGAATCCTATGATTGTTAGAAATAAAATCTCCATACATTGTATCAAGATATAAAAACGTTGGAGAAAAGACTTTATTCGCATATTTAAATATATATATATATTTTCCATACATATGATAAGTGAAAAGCAAAACGTAGAATGAAACAAAGCAATAAAACTTAAAATTTTAATTTATAACTGATTATTCCATAGCACATGAAATGGATTTCAAATGAGAGGCTCAAAAATAATTTATCCATATGGTGGGTGCAATATCAACGTCCAACCCTTTGTGAAAGTAAATAGATAGAGATAGTACCTTAGATAATATATGTTGATTTTCCATGAGTTGTTGCATGGTTACTTCTTCTGCATTTTGTATTTTTTGGATCATTGCTAATTCACTAATTCTCAACGGATCATAAATATCCGACGAACTGCATATAATAGAAGTTTGACATAAGTAAGTTGATCAATTATATTATTATTTTTAAAAAATAAATAATATATTTATTTTGTCATTTATTCCATACCTGATTTGTTCAGTGTCTTCTATCTCTTCACATTGTAGTTTGATTTGTAATACGGAACTCGGTGTAATTTGGATTTGTAAATTGCCTAATATAAAAAATTTAGTTAGAAAGGTAAACATGATTTATTTTGTTCATAAAAAAATGCATATAATATATATATATATATTTGTATATTAAATTTTACCTAAATATTTTTTTTTGCGGTAACATTTGTGATGGTAATAATTGGTTTTGTTTAACCATTTGTTGCAGTTGATGCCCTTCATTCTTCGTCATATCTTCCCAAAGGCATATTCTCTACATGAGATATTTTTATCACTTTGCTTCCTCAAAACTGTAAATTAAATAGAATATAATAAAATTAAAAAATTGAAGAGATCGTTCCACAAAATAATTTTAAATCACTTAAGTACGCATACAATTAAGGTTTCGGACTTGGGGTAACTAAACAATTGCAGCTTATTGTTAATTTTTTTTCATTTTTGCCCTTTTTTCATTTTTCTAAGTTAGTTTATGCTTATTATTAGTAATTTAAAAGTTTTTTTAATAAAAAAATAATGAATGATGCACATTCACTCCATGGTTAAAAAAATTAATATACATACCTTATTCTCTAGATATAACATCGTCTGCAGTACTAATTCTTGATAGGAGGAAAGCACTATCAAGATCCATGTTGGGAACTGAAGCACATTTTAATTATAAAAATAAATAAATTAATTAAATTTATAAATATGAGTATATGAAAAATAAACAATCTTATTATTACAATGTAATAAATGTAGGACATACCATTATCGGTGATAGACTTTGTGGAAGTAATCTTTTTAATATTTTGATGTCAACCTGTTTCGCCTCTTGGAAAAAGAAGTGGATATTCCAGTGGGTCATAACATCCATAATAATGTTTTATTCTGTGTCTTTCGCCGGAATGAGCATGAACTACAATATCTCGCTCCAATGGAATGTTATCATTATTTCCTTCAACCCATATAGCTGCAACTTGAAATGCATTTGGAGAATTGTATACTCGTTGATCTAAGTTCACGTCTTTTGAGATATGAAGTTGAACATTATCCATTGAAGGATATTCCTTTAAACTTCGAAAAAAACGTGCATGTGGATTGACCTCCATAATTTTTATCAGTTTCTTCACAACTGCTTATAATATATTTGAATTTTCCAATTTATTCATTCTGTTCTCAACCTCAGTTCCTGTCTAAAAAAAGTATAATTGAAAAAAACTCGGACTTGTATTATTAGGGATCAATCTTGGAAGATCATGATAAACCATTCCTTGTGCTCGAAAAGAATACACTCATCATCTTGCAGATGCCAATTCTTTATCCAATGTTACACCGAATGAAGTAAATGAAAATATACAGTGGTATGAGCGAATATTTCTTCGAAAATCTATACCCTCTTGTGATTCAGAAGTAAACAATTCGTACAATTCATCAGGAACTTCAGAAGATGCGAGTTGAATTTTTTCATTATCACAACATAAAGTAGGAGGCTCATACTCAAATCTTACGGCACTAAAATGATTGCAATCAGGCACTTTTTTTAATTCATGTAGTTCTGAAGTTAAAAATCCAGAAAGTGATGAACCTAAAATAAGAAAAAATATACATGCTTAATCATCAAAATTTGTTCATCATATATATATATATATATAATATTTCAAATTAAGAAATTACTTACCATTTGATTTTTGTGAAGCGACGACATCTGTTAAAATAAATGTAGTATTTCTATTTCTTCAATTTTTCTTAGCTTGATTTATCCTTTCTTGCCTTTGTATGGTATTTAAATTAGAATATTTTCTTTTCATTTATAGATTTCTTCTTTGTCTATAGACATTAGCAGCTCTATACGAAAAAAAAAATTAATCATATTCATATTAAAATGTAATGTTGTAATTGATTGTCAACAAAAACTCAAAAAGACAAGTGGCAATCCGTACGTCTTTTGACTCCCTGCTATAGTGCTATTGCTATGGCATTATTACTGGTATTAACTTTTGATCACTATTTATCTTTATATACAATTCTTATACTAAAAGGCAATTGAATGGGAAATATAATTATTTTATTCCCATTACTTTGACTGGACTAATAGGATTATTTTTCCTCGAGAGCTTTTACTTTTTTTTCTCATGTGGGAGTTAGAATTAATTCCCGTTTAACCTAACTAATATGTACTTTATGAGAATGGTTAATCCACATGCTCCAATTTATAACACCTCATCAAATAGATAAAATAACAAAATTAAGAGAGTCTAAAATTATTGAAATTAAATATAATTTAATCAATTAATGTCCCGGTGCAGGCGGCTAAATTCAAGTTTCAAGATAATAACACAAACTGCAGATGTGATCAAAGTTTCATTCACCTCGAAATGGAATTCGTCCCTCGCCCATAACGTCGTTCCCCTCAATATAGACAAGAGTCGTGACCTATTCAATTTGTTTTATTTTGTTTTTTAATTTTAATTATACATGGTGTTTTTGTTCGCTATAAGACTAAAATATTAAAATTCTAACCCCGTCAACATTATATAACATAAACATCTATTAAATAATAAATTATGCTTATCTTCCATAAAAAAGCAAGTAAATTTACGTAAATAAAAAAATAATTATCTCGGAAAAATAGAGTTCAATTACATCAAAATACGATTTTAATAAATTTAAAATTTACCTGAGAATAAACTTGATGTGGACGATTCATTATGAATATTCATAACTGTGAAAATATCAAAATAATGAATGTATTATGTTGAAGTGATTGAATTTTCCTAACAATTGACAATGAAATTTGTAAAGTGAGAATGGATTTCTGAACTATTATTGGTAACAATTAGCAAGTTGAAATCCAATGATTTATATAGATAATTTTAGAGTCCATAATTAGGAGAAAAAGTGGATTGAATAATAATAATAATAATAATAATAATAATAATAATAATAATAATAATATAAACTATGATCTTATATATGGCAACCATCATTCATACAAGAGGATCCACGACATGATTAATTAATTAAAATATCAAGAATAATATATATCAACTTAAATAAAACAACCGATTGCATTTCAAATTTGTGTCGACAGAGCTCATAGCATAACAAGTTTTAATCCAAAAAACTTCTTCTTTTCAATCCAAACTCTTCAATATAGACTACATAACCACAACTTTTAATTAGTCCAGAGACTCCAGACATCAATGTAGGATTAAACGAAACATATTAGGGCTGACAATTTTTGACACGACACGATACCACGACACGAACACGCACAAAATTAATGGGTCAGTGTTTAGTCTTATCGTGTTCGTGTCCTTATCGTGTTGAGCCGATAAGGACATGAAAATTTCGTGTTGTATTCGTGTCGAATTCGTGTAACCCGATAATATTATATAAATACATAAATAAATATATTAATTATAAATAATAATTTAAATATTTATTTAATCTAAAATTTTAGTTAAAACTCGATTATTTAATTTAAAATTTATTCATTTGAATTAAATTTTATTTATTTAAATTTTAATTTTAATTTAATATGTACTATTAGTTATTTTATATCATGTCATTGTCGTGTTCGTGTTCTTCTCGTGTCTCTATCCTGTCGTGTTGACACGATAAGAAATCGTGTTTTTCGTGTTCGTGTCGTATCCGTGTTTATACATAACGAATCGTGTTCGTGTTCGTGTCGAGCAGATTCTTAACGAATCGTGTTCATGTTTGGCCTTATCGTGTCGTGTCGTTATCGTGTCGATCCGTTAACGATCCGACACGCACGAATTGCCACCCCTACTTTTAATTCTGTATAACGGTTGCACCAAATCAAATCTATATACATCACCCAAATACATTAAATCAAGGAAGCAACAAACTTTTATCTTTCAAACGAACCAATAGCCCAAAATCACATCACGGTAAAATCGAAGATGATGCGCAGACAGATGAATCGATACATCACCAATATATTCATGTATAAAAATAAATAAAATCACACACGTTTCAAACTCTGGCCACTAAAATCCTCAAAAACCCGATAAATCGAACATAGCAAAGATTCAAGGAAGGGGAAAAGAATCAGTAAAAACAAACGAACGGGAGAGAGAAAGTTGCTTACTTGACGGAGAATGCGTGTTATTGATTTTAATTTGCTCCAATCATAACGGTTTTTTATATGCATGAACTTATCCACAAGGGGATATCATTTTTAATATAAAATAAACGTAAGTTGTTCATTAATTTCAAATTACAAATAATTATTTATAAGAGTAGTGATTTTTAGCAAGATTCTGGCTAGCCAGAATCTTTTATTATTTTTAATAATTAATTAATTTAATTAATAAAACACTAATTATTCAATAAATTTACATTGATACCCTCCATAATAATTAGGGCAACTCTATATGCGCTTTAATTCAGAAGAAATCGAAGATGGAAAAAAAATAAAGAAGTGAAGAAAAGAAAGAAGATGAAGTTGCGCCCCTTTCTTCCAATCCGCTTTTGGAATGATTTTAATAATTAATTACAAATCACTAATTTCATGACAAAAGGATAATATAATAAAAACATAACATTTAATAATTAACATAATTAATTTATTAATAATACAGTTTTATTAATCATCAAAAAATTAGATTCTGGCTAGCCAGAATCTGGCTGGCTAGCATTATTCTATTTATAAATAGTTAGATATATTATATTACTTTTTTACCCTTAAATTAAAGTGTAAAACATGAATATAATAGGCAAAACATATTTTGTAAGAAACATCCACACTTTTTATATAGGTATAGATATACCAAAATTTAAAATAATAAATACAGTGTAGTAATATAATATTTAGTAAGTTTATCATAAAATTTCATATTATTTTAATTATTTTATTATTCTTTTAACATTTAGTTTTCAAGATTTGAAGAATAAATACAATGTTGTAATATAATATTAACGTTATTGTAATATTCATTATCTCGAAAAATTATGAAGCATAATTATTTTTTCAAGTGAAAAATTAGATTACTTGTGTGTTCTTCTTACTAGTACTAGTGTTTGTTAATAATGTTTACACATATGTATAATTTATTTGTATTTATTTATAATGATTGTCATAAACTTCATTAAAACAAATTAGTAGAAAATTAATATTCAGTATACATCATTTACAGTTATTTAGTTGTAATGCTGAGTAATTAATAAAAATAATATGTATATATGTGTGTGTGAATTTTAATCATTTTTTTTTTCGGCAAATGTAAATTGTAATCATTACTACTTTGATTATTGAATAAAAAATTTACAGTTATTTATTTTTCATTTATTTATTTCATTAAACTCCGCCGCCGTTTCTTTATTATCAGCTGCGGCGATTGCCGAGTATCTGAAGCAGATTGACGCATATTCTTCTATTTGAAGCCAATTGTTCTTCATACAACGAATCACCATAACTTACTTTGCGATTCTATTCAAATTTATTTTTGTAGCCAATAGCGATTTTGTGATTCTTCATCGTTGGATGAATATTTAAATTATTTTGATCCTTCATTTAGACAGATTAGGAATTCAGAATTGTAGCTGTTTTATTTGATGTTTAATTTTAGAGGTTTATATTAAACGGAAAATAAGTAACCCACTCTAATTTATTTCCGACCGTCAAAACGGATGGCCCGATCCAAGGACGATCCGGTGACCCGACCCTTACCGCCGCCCGATTCTCTCTCCTCCGACGCTCTCTACTTTCTCAACTCCAAACTAAGCTCCAGAGAAGACCTCAACGGAGCCCCGGATTTGTTGTCGGAGCTCCAAATCCAGTCCGATGCAATTGATCGAACGCTTTCCGAACTCAACGGCGAGCTCCAATATCACTTGAACCGGCACTCGTCATTATCGAATCGGGTCGGATCACTCTTCTCCAACGTACATGCTCAGTTGGACGATCTCCGCCGCTCCTCCACTCACCCGTCGTTAGGTAATTGTAAGTTTGGGGACTTTTTTGGTTTCTGGATTTCGAATAGCTACTGATTTTTGCGTGTTTATAGATGGAGAATCGAAGAGAGGGATGGGGGAGGAGTTACAGGCATTGGCCAAGGAAGTCGCCAGAGTCGAAACTGTGAGAAATTATGCTGGTCAGTCCCCCAGTTTACCATTGCATTTACCTATTTCTTAATATTGCATTGAATTTGTGTGGAAGTGATTTTTAAAAAATAAAATAAAAATAATAATATGTGTTGATATTTAGTAAAATTAAGAATTTTTGGGATGCCCTTGGGGTGTTTTAGGAGAAGAATTTTGAAATGTGTATATCTGAAATTGTAATATATTTGGAAATACATTGGAAAATGTGAATGCTTTTGGTTGTGTTCTTCAGATAGGAATGGGATGCTGGAATGTGTTGCTGAATGGGAACCAGTGTCTAGAACTGGTGGAAATGCTAGTTTGGTTGTTTGGAGAACATGGTTGAACTCAGAGGTCTGGGAAGGACTAGCATTGTATCTGTTTTGTTGGGTTATAATAATTTGATGGATTTAAAAACAGATGACTGAGTGAACCCTGATCTCTGTGTGTCTGTTCGTGACATAGATTTTTATGATTCTATATTTTAGTATTGTCAACTCACCGCGCTGAATACAGTCTAGCAAATGGTTTTAAAATAGCTGATAAATAAAGATTTGGAAATCACTTCCTAGTTGAGTTGATTAACAGAATGCAATTTTATAGCTATCACTAGTTGGATGCTTGCTTAACCTCACATGGTCCTGTCATATTTCTGTACTTGGCTGTGGCAGTAAGAGTATGAAATTGATACTAGTGAAAGAGTTAGTCCTGGCAACATTTTGCCACCTGCATGTTTGTATATATATAAGTTTTACTGTCTATATTATCAATACAGAACAAGGATGTTGCAGAAACAAAATAAACCAAATGAAGGTTTTATTTTCTTGGTCCTACTGTTCTTATTTAAAGCTCTCATAACCAATCTCCTTTTTACTCTCAGAGACAACCTTGAAGCTTGATATATTGGTTGGTGATATTGAAGATGCTGTATCTTCCACTATGAATAGAACTTTGAGGAGGCATCCATCAATGAAAGATCTAGAAGTTAGTACTCTTCTCTGGGATTGTTTGCTTAAGTTGCTCTGAATAGTTGAATGCCAAATCTATTCAGAATTCACTTTAGACTTGAAATATCAGCTCTTAGTTCATGTGTGGTTGTCTTCTCAGTCTATTTAGGCGGAAAAATAAAAGGTTCTTTTATAAATTGAACTAGATACATGACAACATGTCAATCAATAATGAAAAAATTAGTTTTGACTTTTTACATGCATGACTTATTGGAAGTGTTTATCCTTATTTTCTATTGTTTCCACATTTGCCAAAACTGTGTCGCCATTTAAAGGTTCTTTATCCTCATTGAGATGTTCAAGAATTTGACACCACAATGAATTTACTTACCAGAATCACTATTATTTGGACCATGGGATGCTCAAACCCTATTATGATTGCAGGTTATAGAGTAAAGGTGTAAACGTGCATTAGTGTTGCCTTTTTCATTCTAGTTATTTCTTTGTGCTAAACTAACCAAGGGATGGTATGATCTGGAAATCAGTATTTAAATTATATGTCTAAATAAAGAAAATAATAATATCAGTATTCGCGTGGATAAAGGCTGAAATAAATTCTACTTCCTAACAGAAGATTTTGTTTTCTTCTACTTTGTAGGATATGCGTGCAGGTACTCTAAGGGCTCTGAAATCAACAGAAGATGTTCTCAGCTCAGTAATAAAGAAACATCCTCAGTGGATTCGGCTTGTTTCAGCGGTTGATCATAGAATTGATAGAGCCTTGGCCATTCTAAGGCCCCAGGCTATTGCTGATCATCGGGCCCTTCTTGCTTCTCTCGGGTGGCCACCACCTTTGTCAACATTAAGTTCACCTAATACAGATATTAAAGGATCATCCAATGTGCAAAATCCTCTTTTCACAATGCAAGGAGACTTGAAACTCCAGTACTGTGAGAGTTTTCTTGCATTGTGTGGTCTCCAAGAATTACAGAGAAAAAGAAAATATCGCCAACTTGAGGGACATTATAAGGACATTGCTATTCACCAGCCCCTTTGGGTTATTGAGGAACTTGTGAATCCTTTATCTATCGCATCTCAGCGGCACTTCTCGAAGTGGATTGAGAAGCCAGATTATATATTTGCGCTTGTGTATAAGATCACTCGAGACTATGTTGATTCCATGGATGATTTATTGCAACCACTGGTGGATGAAGCTATGCTATCTGGTTACAGCTGCAGAGAAGAATGGATCTCAGCAATGGTATTTTCCCTATCAACCTACCTGGCAAAAGAAATATTTCCAATATATATCAGTAAACTTGAAGAAGAGAGTGAAACTGCTATCCAAACACAGGCTAGGGTATCATGGCTACATCTTGTAGACTTGATGATTGCATTCGATAAACGAGTTCAATCTTTGGCAGCACATTCGGGAATGCTTCTTTCCCTACAGGAAGAAGGGAATATGCAGAAGATGTCTTCGTTGGTTGTATTTTGTGATAGACCTGACTGGCTTGATTTGTGGGCTCAAATTGAGCTTATTGACTCGCTTGATCAACTAAACTCTGAATTGGAAGATGACAGGAATTGGATAAATGTAGGTGAGAATGTTGCTCTTCTTCCTGGTCAAGAAGAGAGAAAATCTCCTCCGATAGCTAGTGCTGTTTCCGGACGTCTATCTTCCGTCATTGATCGTTGTCGATCACTGCCAAGCTTATCAATGAGGTCAAGGTTTGTCAAATTGGCAGGTGCACCTATAATACACAACTATTTGGATTGCCTGCGGCAAAGGTGTCAAGAAGCTGAGGGGCTGACTGCACTAACAGATGACAATGCTCTAATTAAGGTTGCTAGGTCTGTTAATGCAGGGAGCTTATTTCAATCTGTTTTAAACGAATTATGTGAGGATGTCTTCTTTCTTGAGATGGAATTAAAACAATCTGGGGGTATTGAAACAGTCAGTGATTTTGATGCTACAACCAAATGTTCCTCAGAAGCAACCGAGGAATGTATTTTTCATGAAGAACTCAAGAAGATGGAGGAATTCAGAACTGAATGGATTGAAAAATTGTCCACTGTTGTCTTATGGGGTTTTGACGCGCTTTGCAGAGACTACATAAAGAACAAAAAGCAATGGCAGGAAAAGAGTGATGAAACCTTGGCACTGTCCCGTTCTTTTATAGAAGCTATGGATTATTTGCAGGGAAAATTGTCTCTTCTAGAAGAAGAGTTGAACAAAATGGAATTTACAAGGTTGTGGAGAAGTTTAGCTGCTGGTATAGATAAATTTATTTTTTATAGTATACTAATGGGCAATGTGAAGTTTCATGATGGGGGAGTTCAGAGGCTTTCTAATGACTTGAATGTTCTGTTTGGTGTTTTTGGAGCTTGGTGTATGAGACCTGAAGGTTTCTTTCCCAAGGCTAGCAATGGCTTGAAGTTGTTGAGAACAGCAAAGAAAGAGTTGAGAAGTACTTTGATGGTTGATGAAAGATGGCTAAGAGACAGTGGTATTACACAATTAACTGCCGGTGAGGTAGAAAAGATTATGAAGAACAGAGTATTCAACAGTTGAAGGTATGTATAAAGTCCACTACTTGGCAAATTCTCTTACCAACTTTCGATCTCGATTTTCTTGAATTTTGATTCAGCTTCTCTGTAGTTTTGTAGTTCTATCCTTACTGAATTAAGTTTTCTAGTTGTGGATAACGAGATCGTACTTACTTCTAAACAAAAACGATAGATCATATACTATCTTTAATATCCTTTGGGTTTTGGTTTCTGACATCTAGCATATACATAACATTTGTGTTTTAGCACATGATTGGCTTCTAATGTTAAATCTTTCATAATGACAAGAACAAGGCCATAAGGCTCTCATCCATAATGATCGAGGGGAGAAAAAAATATTTATTTAGCTGGGAAGGAGATTGAAGAAGTTAACTATGTAGCTGTGGATTTAAGGTTTACAAGTTGAAATTCAATTCATAGATTAATTTAGTGATGTGGTGTGACATAAAATTGTAGGAATGTAGTAATGGAGATTACTAATATCAGCAGTGATGTCTCTGAATTGTTTCTTTAAGTGGTATCGACCAAAAAAATACCTAAATCAGTTGGGCAATCAAAGTGAAGTGAATATCCAACTACTTTTTCTCATTCATGGATTCCAGTTACGTGCCAGGTGATTCAGGGGAGCCACCAACTCATGCGGCAGTGCACTTCCAATTACGATTTTTTTTACCTTTTTCCATGGGCTGGGGGAAGGGTGAGCAGTGGTCTCGAACCTAATACATTTCCCTTTTAAACACGAGTCTCTACCGCTTGGGTGTCCTTATGGGAAGTTTTGGATCAATCACTGCATATCTTACCAACAATAGCACAAATATTGGAGTTCTCTCTATTTTGCAACAACTTCTATTCTATTTTGTAGTGCAATCTATAGCAGTCTTTAATATTCATTTTTTATGTATTTATGTAATCTTAAGTTTGCAAAATAAATATAAAAAACATAAAATGTAATAATATTGAAAAGGGTTGCATGATAATTAAAAAATTGAAATATTTCAACAATTAAATTGAAACATAAATATTTCTTCAATTTAAAAGAAATACGAAAAAAAGGAAAAAGAAAAGAGAAGGATAAAAGAAAAACAAACAAAAACAAAACGAAGAAAAAGAAGCGTGCATGATAAAAAAAAATAAAATTCCTTCCCTACATTGAGGAGTAACTATATTCACAAAAAGGGTAAATAAGTTGAAGTGACAAAACATAGAATTAAAAAAAATGGATAGGGCAAAAGTGTAAAAAATTAATCAACTAGAACTAGGTGATTCAGCATCCTACCTCGTGTAGTTGTTTTCACTTCATATCGTAATTGATTTCAGAATTCAGAACTCGTTTCCAAAATCAATTTTAACACGAAACCTACCAAACTCCACTTTAAATCTAGACTTTGTCACAATCAGTCTGTCCCATGAAGTTGCACGAACTGTAATAAAAGCCTCACAAAAAATGTTAAATTACAAAAAAATAAAACAAAACAAAACAGAGAAAATGTTCGTTTCAAGCAACAACAACAAAAAACTTGTTGCATGTGACATTGCAAAAGTGATCAAAGCCAAAATCAGGGTCTTCATCACAAGGCGCAAAATTAATGAAGTTTTGGTACAAATTGTTAATGTTGAGCATATATGAAACATAATAAGGAAATTCCCAATAAAATAAAAATATAATTTGAAAGAATAATTATCATACCACAAATTAGAGCTCGCTATAAATTTAGGGGCCAAATTTCTCGGTTGGTGAATAGAGACAACATCCGATTATATATTAATATTATAATTTTCTTCTTAGATCCAAGCCATCTTTTCGATTGAATTATTGAATTAAGTGACAACTTAATTTTGGTTGTCGCGAAATCAAATGTGTGTATGGTATAAGATCCTGATACGGTATGATTCAATAGTCGATTTTAGTGTAATTAAGAATCTCTAGATATTTTTATAGTACGTACTGCAATATTAAGGTCAATTCAATTTTACTATGACTAATTTCTTGTGAAATGGAAGATAAAATAGGCTTAGAAAAATCTAAATATTCAACTGCGACTCCTCTATATATGTTCTGCTTAATTAAGGTTGGTTCATGCTCGTCTCATTTAATAATTAGTGTATAATAATAAAATTGTTTAGTTGAAGCCTTTAAACCCCCAAGAACAAGTTTATTGTCGGTTCGTAGATTCCAATCTAGCTATCAACTACTAGTTACAAGATATTACCATGACGATTAATTATGAATGATTTAATATTAATAAAGTATAAAATATTTGAAAGTATACATACATATATATACGCTCCCACGAATCCACAATAACTCCCCAAAGCCTCATTTTCCACAAGCCCTAATTAAATCACCGCATGTGACACTTGCATTAATTGAAAGACCAATTCAGCCGCTCAACTAAACACAATATTTTCATTTTGTTACACCAGTTAATTAATGAATTTATGACAATTATGACTGTAATCAATGGATTAAATAGGCAGTTGTACCTAATTAGTTATAAATCCCACACAATATTAGAAAAATGGTTGCAGTCCACAGGTTCGGTTTCGGGTTGAAATCGTTTATTACATAATAATGTTATATCTCTCCCTCAAAAAAAAAAAGTTATATCTCATGTTACACCATTTAGAGTGTCGCCATGCGTCCGTATATATAATTGGCAAATAAAATCGTCTGATACACATTATATGTTATATCTAGTGTTACATTGTCTAGATTAATATCATATCATAATCTCACAAGATTGATTAAATATATTCAAAACATTAGATTACAATTTCATTCATGACTTCATTGTAAATAAGAAAAAATAAATTATTTATGGTTTATTTTCAATATTGATTTTTATTTACAAGATTGATTTCATTACTTGTTTTATTAAATTTTAGGCTTATTTTTATTTTTTGAATTCATATATATATATATATATATATATATATATATATATTAATTTTTGTGGGTTATTTTCAATATTTTTAGAGTTTGTATTTAATTTTTAGGCTTTATTTTTTTCAATTTAAGGTGTATTTTTCAATTTTTATGGTTTATGTTTTCAAGTTTTAGGGTTTTTTAAAAAATATTTTTAGAGTTTATATTTTAATCTTTTAAGGGTTTATATTTATTTTTAAAGTTTGTTTTAAATGTTTTTATGTTTGAATAAAAAATTTCCAAATTAGTACTTATATAATATTTAGTATGAAATAAATGATTATATATCTTTCTGAAAGTTTAGACATCGCTCAGATCTGTGGTGTTCTTTACAGTGTTCAACTAAGTGTACTGTCAATTTGTTATAAATTGAACAAAATAGAAAGTATGTAAAGAACTCGTGATATGTTGACTCATTTCGGTAAACACCTACTCTAGGGGACCACATCCAGGTGAGAATGAATCCACTAATCCAATTCAAATTCTTACGTACTAAGGCACTTACATGATGAACTCCCTTCACTCGACGCTTTTTCTACCATTTGCACACTCTTTTGTGAATTGACGTGCAAGATTTCCTCACACTCTAGATCCCTCTAGTTCTCACAAGTAAACTCTCCCGAGCCTATTACTACCCAATTAAAAACAAAAACATAAGTGTTAGAAGGAGATTCTAAACACTAGGTCGCTAGACTCCATATTGAATACCTAAATGAACAACTCTAGCTAGGACCGAAAAACCTATACAAATATAACGCTTGAATTATTTAGTTCGATCCCCAACTCAAACTAAATCTAATACCTCTTTTATAGAGGAGTAAACCGACTTCACATTTTAAAGGAAGTCAATTTCTTTTTTGAAATCGGAATCCTAGTTCAAGTAGAACTTTTCTTGTTGAGCACATCTTTCCTTATTTAGCATCCTAGATCTTTCCTTGTTGATCTTGGAGATTCTTCTAGGTCTCTTCCAAGGCAAGTCATCAGCATCTCTTCCATCTTGAATCCATTTAGATACATCATTTAATTAATCTTTAATTAACTCTTGAATTCCGAAGTAGAATGTCGAAACACGTAATGAACACCCGGTGGAACACCAATCTGAACATCAAGATTCTGAAGTCTCCCATTTTCAACCGTGTTGTTCTTTTTGCACAGTGGAATTATGATACTTCACCGGATCTTCATTCTAAATGAACTCGACTCCAAACACATGATTTTCATAAATAATAACAATCACACAACGTGCTACTTTAGCACTAACAATCTCCCCATTTGGAGTTATTGGCAGTAAATCTAATCTTCAGTTCTTCTGAATGTTTTTAGAATCTTCAAATGCACACCAATGTGTTCTTTGAATTAAGCCTTCGAAATAACAAAGACAAAAGTATTGCTCCCCTAAAACTCAGGAGTTCACGATCTTTATGTTGAACATCCATATGTTCTCCCCCTGAATTGGACGTTCTTAAAACATAAGAAAATGAAGCTTATGACAACCTTTCTCTCCCTATTTACCACAATGAATGACAAAGATTTGTCAGTTCTGGTGTTCGAAGTACACCATCAGTCAGTGATCACGAACACTAGCTTCTGTTGTTCAGCACATCTGAAGGAACACCGATTCTTTTGTATATAAAATTACATACACACATATGTGGATGGTCAGATCACCACCACAAGATTAGCAAGATGATAAAAGTAGCTCATCTCTTGTGCAGACTCTTCTTTTTTGCCAAAAATATTTTAAGAAAAGATCCAAAAAAGAGGGTTGTGTAGCATAACACATCACGGCACATTTGCAGAATCTCCTGCAAATTGATCATTGACCATCTTTGATCTCCTATTGGATATAGGTACTGCAGCAACACAATATGCAGTGATTGGTTTCCACTCTTTTTCTTTCTTGAGAATACTGTATGGAACATTGTTTTGCACAACATCAATCTTTTGACTTGCATCAACCCTTTTTGTATGACTACAAAACAATAAGTATCACCATTCAGATTTTGAGAACAATTATTTTTCTCTACTTGGACTTCAGGTTCATGTTCATCCGGTTGTTGATAAACACCAATAGAAACACCATGTTGATGATCTTCATTTGTTCTGTTCAGCTCTTCTTTGACCTCCTACCTTTTTTATGAAGGTTTTTCCTCATTCAACTGCTTCTGAATAGCTTGATTACTCTTCTTTGGAATTTGCCTTCTTTTCATCATTTTAGGATCACTTAAATAGTTCTTGCAGTGTGGTCGGATATGACCTTTTTTTTCACAATAGTGGCAGAACAAAACTCTCTGATTAGTAGACAATCTTCTACTGGTGTTTATTTCAGTGTTCGGAACATATCTGGTGCTCTGAACAACGTGTGTGTTCTTGGTAGGAACATGAACAACGTGTGTGTTCTTGGTAGGAACATCTTCTGCATGAATGCTTTTATATTTTTCTTAATTGGTAAACTTTCGTGTTCAAGTAGTAGGCTGCTCATAAATTCCAAGTTCAGAGGGTTTTTCAGCAAGTTGATCATTCTCCTTTGTCAAAACATTGACACGTGCATTGAGATCTTCAATAAGTTTGACTACCATAAATAACTTTTTACACATCTTTCTGTAAGATACCATGATGTCTTCATTTGTTGGATCTCCAGTAAGTGAACTATCTATTTAAACTTCTTTTGACGTTGTTTAGTGAGCAACTAATGCAAAGCCATCATCTTCTTCATCAAGCTCACTTTTTTCAGAATCTTCATCACTTAAAAAAACTTCGTAACTTATTTTGTTCTTCTTGAGAGTATTAGCACACTCATCTTGAACATGGCCAAATCCATTGCATTTTTGCAGTGTGTCTCTCTTCTCTTATTTCTTGATTGAGAAGTATTTTCAGAAGATTGATCCTTTTGATTATCCAATGAGAAAGATATTTTGTTGGTGTTTTACATCATCTTGTTGAATTTTTTCATGAGCAAACTCATGGTGTTTAGCAAATCTGCAACAGTTGGAGGGACACTAGATTGAACACCTATCTTAAGAGCAATATTCCTCTACTTTCTAGCACCATAATCTTCTCCTAAACTCATCTCAAATGTTCTCAAGGATCCCATCAGCTCATCTAAGCGCATAGATTCGATATCATTGGCTTCTTCGATCGTAGAAACTTTGTATGCGAATCTTTTTGGCATGGATCTAAGAAATTTTCTCACTAACTTCTCTTCTGGCATTATCTTCCCTAGAGCAACGCTTTTCGTTGGTGATTTTCTGTAACCTTACATTGAACTCATCAATGTTCTCTTCTTCGGACATGCGAAGCTTCTCAAAATTGATGGTCAGATTTTGTAATTTTGATAGACGAACACCGTCGATACCTTCATAGGTAATCTTCAAGATATCTCACGCATCTTTGGAAACTTCACATGTTGATATAAGGTTGAATATATTTTCAGATCTACTGCAGCAAATATAGAGTTAAGGACCCTTAAGTTGAGGCTTGCATTCATGTTCTCTTCTTTGGTCCATCTTGTGTCGGGTTTTGAAATAACTTTACCTGATTCATTCAGCTTAGTAGGAAGACTCCAACCATTTAACACAACTTTCCATGCTTTGATGAATTCCTTCATCCTTACTTTCCAATAAGCGTAGTTATGTCCATCCAAAATTGGGGGACACTCTATGAAACTTTCTTCAAGCGTAGAACTCATTTGCAGATACAATCACACACACGGATTAGAAACCTCCAGAATCTTCTCGCTTTGAAAAAGAGACATGCTCAGATAGAAAGCATGTGGTGTTATTTACGGTGTTCAATTAAGTGTACTAACAGTTTGTTGTAAATTGAACAAAATAGAAAACATGTAAAGAACTCGTGATATGTTGACTCAATTTGGTAAACACCTACTCCAGGAGACCATGTCCTAGTGAGAATCAATTCACTAATTTAATGCAAATTCATACTCAGGTATTTACAAGATGAACTCCCTTCACTCGATGTCTTTTCCACCATCTGCACCCTCTTTTGTGAATTGACGTGCAAGATCCCCTCACACTCTAGATCCCTTTAGTTCTCACAAGTAAACTCTCTCGAGCCTACTTCGACCCAATTAAAAACAAAAACTTTAAGTGTTAGAAAGAGATTCTAAACACTAGGTCACTAGATTCCACATTGAACACCTAAATGAACAACTCTAGTTAGGACCGAAAAAATTATGCCCACAACACGTAGAACACTGAAAATATAACTCTTGAATTATTTAGTTTGATCCCCAACTCAAACTGAATATGATACATCTTTTATAAAGGAGTAAACCGACTTCACATCTGAAAGGAAGTCATTTCCTTTTTGAAATTGGAATCCTAGTTCGAGTAAAACTTTTCTTGTCGAGCACCTCTTTCAATTTCTTATTTAGCATCCTAGATCTTTCCTTGTTGATTTTGGAGATTCTTCTAGGTCTCTTCCAACACAGGTCATCATCATCATCTCTTCCATCTTGAATCCATTTCGATACGTCATTTAATTAATCTTCAATTAACTCTTGAATTCCGAAGTAGAGTGCTGAAACACATAATGAACACCCTGTGGAACACCAATCTGAACACCAAGATTCTGAAATCTCCCATCTTCAACCTTGTTCCTTTTGCACAACGAAATTATGAATAAGTCACCAGATCATCATTCTGAATGAACTTGGCGCCAAACACGTGATTTTTCATAAATAATGACAGTCACACAACGTGCTACTTTAGCACTAGCACTTTCCTTAATGAATGAACTACGTGTGCTGTTCACATACTAGAATTATGGGGTTCAAATTTTCTATTGCACTTTTTTGTGTTTCACTATCAAATTTATTATTTATAAATTTTAATTATGAAATAATCATTCAGAATAATGAATTATTAATTGAAAATTAAAAATTAAATACTAAAATAATTATAAACCATAATTGGACGGGATGAACACTAATTAGTAAATAGTTGTAAAATTAAACTAAATCACAAAATATTGAAATTGAAAAAAAAAATCATGATTTGAAAATGTGATACCAAGTGAAACACATCTAGTCCAACATGAAATCAAATATGCTAACCGGCCATAATGAAATCAACCAAACTGTTAGGACTTGTTTACTAGGTAGTTTAATGGGGGGTGATAAATACCTATGAAACTCTAATATTATGTTTGCTTGCAAAATTAAAATCCATAATTATGCAGGGTCTGACATGTGTTAACCATTTATATATATGACATTACATATCACACCATGCATGTGTGATATGTAAAATCTTACAGATATGAATTAAAATCTTATTATAAAATATTCACACAATATATGGTAACTAATTAAAAGATATTTTAGGAATTGAAATTTTATAAAGAATTTTAATACATCTAATCAAACAATATATTATTAATGCATATATCTTAATGAATAATGCTAGCCAGCCAGATTCTGGCTAGCCAGAATCTAATTTTTTGATGATTAATAAAACTGTATTATTAATAAATTAATTATGTTAATTATTAAATGTTATATTTTTACTATATTATCCTTCTGTCATGAAATTAATGATTTGTAATTAATTATTAAAATCACTCCAGAAGCGGATCGGAAGAAGGGTGCAGCTTCATCTTCTTTCTTTTCTTCACTTCTTCATTTTTTTTCCATCTTCGATTTCTTCTGAATTGAAGCGCATATAGAGTTGCCCTGATTATTATGGAGGGTATCAGTGTAAATTTATTGAATAATTAGTGTTTTATTAATTAAATTAATTAATTATTAAAAATAATAAAAGATTCTGGCTAGCCAGAATCTGACTGAAAATCACTACTCTATTTTAATATACCAAAATAAACATAATATTAATATCTTATGTGGTAAAAAACATCTCAATCAATATATCCAACCTTATATCATATTCTCTAGCAAAAAACCTTTAATATTTACTTCAATTGCTTATATCTTACATTTATGTGAGTATTATTATCACAACATTATATCATTTAATATTCACAATCATATTTGATAAAGTTAAGTGAATGACACTAGATCGTTTCGACTTTGTGGATGTTTATTAAATTTGTAAGCTTTTTATACTGTCAAAATGTAAAGAACTGAAAGTGTTACGTTCGGCCCCTACAATTTATTAAAAAAAAAATTTAAACACGTGCGTTCAATTATTATTTGTTGCCAATTTATTGTTGTTATGCAAGTTGGATAAGTTTTTTATATTTGGTGTATTAATACTCATAACATAGGATATACTACGTATTAATTTTAAATTATAACTTATAAATTCACAATATTCATGCGTATCAATAAGAAATAATATATATATTTTTTAAGTTGAGTTAGAAATACTGAAAAATAGAAATAATGACGGGAAACACAACTAAACATGGCCTAAATTTCCCCGTCATGGAATCCGACGACAGCATTAAATGTCTGAATGCCCTCTCTTTCTAAATACAAAAAAAAGGGAAAAAAAGGTACATTATTGTATGTTGCATATATTTCGCTTAAATTTTCATTTACTTATGAAATATTTGTTATGCTAGCATGTGACAATTATATTGGAAGTATATATATGGCTAATTAGTGATCGAGAAGAAGACAAATTAAATAAAATGGTGGACAAGTATAACTCTGACAGACGTAGTGAGGACCAAAGTATACTCTCTCTCTCTCTCTCTCTCTCTCTCTCTCTCTCTCTAACTAGCTCTCTGGTTCGAACTAATTAATTTAATTTACTATATTGTATAAATTATAATTTACTCAAATGAACCACTAATTAATGTCATCACTAAATTAATTAATTATGTCTTCATCGTTTTAATAGTTAAGAGCTGACAATATGTTAAATTAAAACTCTTGAAATCAAGAAATAGCTTACATATTATCACGTCAACAGACAACAAATTGAATATCTATCTCTCTTGCACACAGCTAGAATTAAGACGTACAAGAAAACATATTTATATATAACTAATATTGTTAAGTTCGTTTAGGTTTCATTAGAGTGATGGTAAATTAATAATCCACAAATTTGATGATCATCGATGAGAGCAAATTAAATTATTCTATCAATGCAACCCTTGATATATATATATATATATATATATATATATATATATATATATATATATACATACAACCTTCGTCCCAATTATATAGTCTCATTTCTCCTCGCACGTAGATTAAAAATATTTATGTCTGAACTCCATCCAGAAATTCAGTTCCTCAAATGAGAAATGGAAATGGAACAGATCGAGAAATTAAGAAAGCTATCCCAATTAGTGTTAACAAAATGCGAAACATATAATATTGTATCTTTCTGGTGGCAATTAACTGTTAAGTAGATATCTTTCTGCTAATTGGCCAATCACGAGTAGACACATGGATGTTCCACCGTACCCTGGCCTATAAATTTATATCGTATCATCGTATGCTCTAAAATTATATTTTAATTTATCTCCGGCCATTAATCAATTAATGTTAATTAGTGTCATGATCAGCTAATTAGTGTTTCTAAATTACACAGATAAAATATGGTTGGTTTTAGAATATATATATATATATATATATATATATATATATAGAGAGAGAGAGAGAGAGAGAGAGAGATATTAATTGATTGGACAAATGCATGCATGTTTTATAATTAATTAATTTTTTTAATAATAGAATAATTTATCCGTGGAAAAGGACCAAAATTTGGATCCAATCAAGGATGAAAATATCGCTATCGCAACATATATCGCAACTTCAATTTTACGGATATATCGACGGATATATTGATATCGCATATCGATATCGCAGAAAATTGAAAAAAATGACGGAAATCATATTAAAATCTTGGAAATTTAGCATGAAATTTTAGGAACTATTATGACATATTATTATGCACATATTCCACTGATTTTTTTGATAGAATTGTATTTTGAAAGTAAATATATGAATAATACATTATATGAATACCGTCTGAGACAATACATTTGACAAAATAATACATAATACAACATAAAATGACAAAATAAACATTATAAAGTACAATTAATACCAAAATGAGGATCTATAAGGTTCAAATATAGTGGATGGAATGCCATCTTGTTCTAAACAATATTGGTACGAACTTATCACATTCGAGTAATTATGGATATAATTATGCACACGCGCTTGATATGTTTCTTGATTTCTTCCAACAGCTTCACCAATTCAATGTCCACTGACCCAATTATTTTGTTGATACACATTTTGAGTAGTCCAATCAATTTGTGAACTCCCATATGTGTGAGAAGCATATGAATCTTGGGACATATCACTATGATCAGTGCCACCCATATTCATAGAATCAAGATTTGGCAAATAATTTATATTCTATCTTAGATTTCAATTTCGTGTGATATATGGGGAGAAAAATTTTAGTGATTTGTCCATCATGTCCTCTAACTGAAAAAATGAAAAAATAAAGTCGGTGCACGTGCATCTCACTTTTCTTTCTAAGACATCCGTTGATTTCCCGGTCTTCTTTCTCTTATATTTTTTTGCGAAGTGAATGTCTTTATAAAGCAAAGAATATTGCAACTCAAATAATTACATTGAAGACTTAAAAAAGATCACAAAAATATATAGTATTAAATAAAAATCAAAATATATTATAGAAATATTAAAAAAATCGCGATATATTGCGATATGTTGCGATATATTGCGATTTCTCATCGATACTCGGGAAAAAATATATTCCCCCCAATATCCGTATCGCAATGTCAATATCCGCGATATTTCACGATATTTTCATCCTTGGATCCAATCATGCAGAGAGATCGGGCCCGGGCCTAGTGCAGTAAATTAATTAATTTATAGTGTTGAATGTTGATAGCCTTTTGCTAACTAACACTAAACTTTAATTTCCCTTTTTTTATTTGATGTGTTGTGAAAAGCAACATTGAAGTTATTTTTGTTGAAGATCTTCTTATGAGATACATTTGGAGGGTGAACGTTCTTTGAAACGTTCATAACATTCTTCTTGACTTCCTTCTTTCTCTCAGGTTCCTCCTTTTTCTTTGACAAACTTGATTTCTCCTGAGCTTTGTCCAGAATATACAAGACCATGTCGAACCTTCATGGTCTATCTTAAGTTCAGAATCTCATCTAGATTCTTAATACCATTGCTGAGCATCCTTATATTTCTCATAAATACTTTCAGATCTTTACTAGATTGCTCGAGCTCCTTCTGATGATCACATATCTTTTCTTGCAGATATGCTTCTTTGATGATCAGTTGATTATTCTCTTGACTGATCCTTTGATTTTGTTCAACAAGTTGTTTGTTGATCTCCACAACTTGCAACCATTTTTTGAACATATCTTGATAAGTCTTCTCAAAATTTAAGTTACTAACCTCATCATCATCTGAACATATCTTGATAAGTCTTCTCAAAATTTAAGTTACTAACCTCATCATCATCATCATCATCATCATCTGACTCCTGAATGATGGCAAACAGATCAGAATGAGAAGCTTGATTTCTTTGGCAATGAAGGCATTAGTTTCATCTTCTGAATCTGATTTACTGGAGCTTGATCCTTCATCACTCATCGAGGTGTTTTAGTTCTTCTTCTTCTTCTTCTTCTTCTTCTTCTTCTTCTTCTTCTTCTTCTTCTTCTTCTTCTTCTTCTTCTTCAGAGTATTGGCACATTATCTTTGAATGTGCCCATAGCCTTAACATTCTCTGCACTTGATTTCTTTGCCTTGATCTTCATCTTGATCAGGAATGTTCTTATTGGAAGACTTTCGAGGAAATTATTTCTGTGATACCCCGACCCTTTTTGCTAAATTATAAATTATAATTTTGGAAAATGATGAAAATTAATATTGTTTGAATATTAATTATGATGGTATGTTCATATTTTATGTCGTTGTCTTCATGCAGGTTGTCTCACTCTGTAATACCCGCCCTAATAAAATAAATGTAAAATATAAAGTAATGTAAAAATTAGGGTGAGGTGTCTCTTCTAAAAATATAAATATGTATTTTCACTAAAAAGTGTTAAAATTAAAAATTTAGGTTAACATGTGGTGCATTTAAAGTTATAAATAATTATAAAAATATAATTTACTAAAGAATGTAAAGAAATCATTACTACTTTGTAGAAACAATTCTAAGAATATACAAATAAATTTGAATTCAAACCTACGATATCTAAGCAGCAAATTAAAATATAATAATATAAGCTCTTGCCCTCCTCACAGGTCGTCATCCATGTATACACCTCTCAGGACTTGTCAGAGCTTTAAATATTCATGCATCGAGGCACCACACGTTATCATTTTCACCTACAATGCATGAACTAGATGAGCTAAAGCTCAGTAAGCAGAAATCATGCATATGCATGTTCACTGGTGTCACAACACGTGCAAGACACAACACACTACAAATGTGAAATACTCGTGTATAAAATCCTTTCATGCCATCTCAAAAGCATTTTTAACGTTTAGGAACTTGGCTCCCTTCACCAGACACCAACATGAGTTATGAGCTCATAATATAATCAATATTACTTGGCCAGAATGTAATTAGTTCACTCATGTGGCTCATCCTTCCTGGACCCCAAGGGACACGCCCCCTGCCTGTTCCCTTTGATCCCACATGAAAGTCATCCCACATCAGTCACTCATCGCCTCAAAGGTGCAGTCGAAGTGGACCATCCTCCCTGGACCCCAAGGGACACGCCCCCTGCCTGTTCCCTTTGATCCCACATGGAAGTCATCCCACTGAGGCACAAATATCAACAGAGCACAACACGGGCTGGTGGTGACCAATCCCAAACAAAGCATTTTCTCTCTCTCAAAATCATTTCGTGAATGCAACCTTGATAATATCTACATGACGCGCATGCATATGCTCGTGCTCATGTACAAGATATTCAATGCAATATTATTGCAATATCACAAGTATATCATACACACAATCATATAATATAACACAATAATATATAATAAATAATAAACACATATAGTCAAATAATACTATGTTCAAGCATTGTAGTTGAGGATGGATTTCTACTTATCTGGAGTCCAAGCTTACAATACTTGAGATTCTAAATCGGGTGCTTCATCAACCAAATCTAATTGGTGATCAACATTAAATTACTAATTACAAATTGGTTATACAATTGTATAATTTCTTCTTAATTCAACAATACTCTTAGTTTAATGCTACAACCTATTTAATTATGGAATTACCTATCTTTATTTCTTTTAAACATGCCTCGGTTGTGAACATGGAATGGAGAAGCTCACGCCTTCCAATTACTTTCTCCATATTATACTAATATATATATATATATATATTTCATTTGCTTAAACTACTTTGAATTCCTACTAATACTAATAAAGTATCAAATAGTATAAACATTCTAATTAATTAGGCTAATAAATTGCTCAATCAGAATCTTAAAAGATTACAAACATTAATCTGGATCAATTCCTATTACCATATGTAGAATTAGTTCTATTATTAACATGAAACAAAATATAAAGCAAAACTCTTACTCGCACGTACGGATTATTGTGTATTAAGAATATTAATAAGTGATTAACTTTTTAATTAAAATACTAAATCTATCGAGATACTTCAGAAATAAGAGAGATAAAAATGCTAACCTTCCTCCGCAAACTTTCCTCATGTAATCTATTTCCCTTATTAACTACGAATAATTATAAGAAATGGTGGAACATATCAATATCCAGAGCTATCCATAATATAAATATTCAATACTTTAGTTTATAGAAGAACACGTGTCCTTACTATATGAAAATATGTCATCAAAGGTTTCCACCTATCAATTCTACATATACGTGTAAACTAGTATAAGGATTGATGATTAATTTGTATTCATAATTCCTTTATGTTTTATCCACTATCTCAATACTTGCATATGTGAGTGTATTTTATATAATTATATATATATATATATCCATTTATGATAAAAAAATTAATTAAATTAATATATATATATATATTATATACACACGTAAAGTGTAATGGGTAGTGTGAGTTTCGGGTATTACACACTCGAGCCGATACGTCATAGCACGGTGATATTATACTGAGTGTATAATACAATTTGATTATAAAACTAAGATGTCAAGTTATATGATAATGAATGTGATTACATTTAATTTTATTTTGCCATACCTTGAACACCCTAACACTGAGTTAATCGGGGCTCTCACTGTCCAGTTAGCGAGTCAGGGGTTCAGGGGGCAAAGTGCCCTGATGGGGGCTAGGGGGCAACGCCTCCTGCTTTTTCGATAAGCATTAAATGTGTTTTGAAAATTTAAGTAATGTTTTTAGAAAGTTAAATGGAGTTGGAAGTGTCCGGAGACTGGATCGTATTCAAAAAAAATCAGAGTGTGTGTGGGACGCGGCCATGAGGCGTGACCTCCTCCAAACCGTGTGCCGGGTAATCTGCAACACGACCTCGAGGCACGATCCTTTGGGTCGTGTAACACCACTTCAGGGAGTTGTTTTCCTTTGGCTCGAGCGCGACCTCCAGACGCGACCCCCCTTTAGCCGTGCCTCGTTTCGGAAATTCCATCCTTTAAATACCATACTTCACTTATTGCTCTTCATTTTCTTCTTTCAACTTGGGCGATTTTCCTCCCAATCCCCTCAAGCAATCCTCCAAGTTTTGGAATGGATTCTCTCATCATCCTCCATCAACCAAGGTAACTTCATACCCTCTTCTTCTTGGTGATTAAACACCATTTCCATGTTGATTTGAATCTAGGATTTATACCCAAAATTTAGGGTTTTCAATTTCATTGATCCTCTTGCCTTGATATTCTGAACATATGGTTTATTTACATCCTTGAAGCTATATGTGTTGTTAAATTGAGATTCCTATGGTTTATTATTGCTAGGGTTTGGATTTTTGCCCTAATTTCTCCTTAATATGTTGGTGTTTGGTTGGAGGTGTTGTGATGGTTGTACGAAGTTGATTTTCATGTATGTTAGAGCCCTATGATATAGGTTCATGTATTGGAAATTATGAGTTCAAAGGATTTAAATTGAGTCATGTTCTTGTGGTTTAAATGAGTGCACGTAACGTGTTCGATTAAATGTCTCAAAGGATTTTAATGTGTATTTTGAGTCCAAAATCATAGTATGAGCTTGTGTATCCATGGTTAAGTATGTGGATATGTATGAGAACCTTAAAGCATGTATAGCATGTGTTTGGTCAAAATTATGAAATAATTGTATAATTCGACATCTAAAATGAAAAAGGGGACTTAAAGGTGCTAGGTGACGTATTGGGATTTGAGGTGGACGACTTGTGCATAGAAAAGGAGTATTTCAAGGTTGAAAGGATTTTGAAAGCGTCTCATAAGATGGGGTTACTCTAAACTGTAAACACGTGTAAAGTTATAGTTATTGTTGTGCTTTGATTGTATAAGTATAAAGGGTCTTCGGACCGGTTATAAGAATGAGACCCTTCGGGGTAAAATAGAGATCCTTCGGGATCGATAAAGAGGTCCTACGGGATCGATATAGACTTGTTAATGTCCTCCCTGGGGGATAATAAGCCTGCGGGCATCCCTACAGGGCTAAAGACGTTCATTAACAAGGACATCATGATGTTTGGGCCCTACGGGGTTGAGGCTAGTCTCCACAAAGTAAAGAAGTGAGAATTTTAATCTTTCAAGTCCTGGATTGAGAGTTTTTATTTATCAGGTCCTAAATCGATAGATTACCATCTTTCAGGTCCTAAATTGATAATTCTCCAAAATACAACTATATATAATAATCCCATTTTTGTCAATATTCATATTTACCTTCACCAAAAAATATACTAACATTGTCACCTACCAAAATATTCAAACAACAACTAACAGTGCTAAAAAAAAAGGCAATGAAAGTACTAAAATTTCAACTACCAGTGTTAAAATAGCAGAATGCAAATGCTAAAATAATAGAACGCCAATATTTGCCATTGCACAGTTAAGAATAAACATTTGATGTGAAGGGTCTATATTTCTATTCAGAAATGGTAAAATATATATTCTTCGATCATGCTAAAAATTGTCACAGTAGTGCTAAAACTAATCTACAACAGTGCTAAAACGTTTAATAGTGGTGCTAATACTGTTAAAAAATAAGTCATGTTGTGATGCTAACAAATCTGCAGAGATACAAGTACATATTAATAAGAAACCATAATCTGCAGAACTGAAAACACATGTTGATTGTAAAAATTCAAAATTTCAACTAAATAAGCTTCATCGACATTATCGAACAAATCTAAAACAAAACGGATAAAAAAATCATAGGAGAAGTACAACAAAACCCAGGAAAAAACTCCAAAGTTCAACTTAATCCGCTTCATCAACACTAACGAACAAATTTAAAACATAACCGATAAAAAAATCGCAGCAAAATTACAATAAAAATATTTTTACCCGACATCTTTATCCAACAACAACGAACAACAAAAACTCCAAGAAAAATCACGTAAACACCAATTAAGATGAATGAGGAATAAAGCCCAAGTAAAATACAGATTACAAAGCCCAATTTGCTTTTCTTTTTTCCCCCCTATGATAGATCATTGATATTACTATTTCACGTAATTGACGAATCCAAATAGAAATAGGGGAAGAAAAATTTATGGAGGGCGCCAACGTAAATATCCACTCGATATTTGCATAAATCCCACCATTCTCTCCCAATTCCAATCTGTTCACAGATGCAGAAGCGAAGAGATTTCATTCCAAAAATAACAGAATTGTTAAATTATAGAAATAACCTCAATTCATTAAAAAGTCGATATTATTACAATATTGCCACCGCATTTTTTGAAGTATGTAGCATATCTTGGTCGTCCAAATATACTAGATCTATGGCTCAGATTGGTTCTCTGTTCTCACAGGGGGGTCTAGTTCTCACTTGATCCTACACACACACATATAAACACATTTAAAAAAAAAAAAGAATGCTTAAATGACGAGTATGAGTGACATGATTGACATGTATCTAAAATAGAGGCATACTAAATGGAAGGATTGAAGGAAATGATGAATTTGATTTATAAGGTTCTCGAATATTTATGATGAAATGGTGCATGCATTTTAAATACAATCCAAAATTAGAATTAGAATTATAATAAATTCCATTAAATTTAGCATAAAAATGTATTAAATTAAGGCTTGAAGGAAGCAATAAATTAAATTGCATTTTCAATTTCCATTTGCAATTCTAAAGTGATTTAATATATATTGACGGAATCAAAATATATATTGACGGAATCACTTGATTGATGGAATCAACATATAATGTAGTTAGATTGAAATTTATAATTTTTCTTAATTTTTTATATATTCGTATATAGATATGCACAATTATATTACTATGCTTAAAAAATTGTAATATTATATTACTTACATATATATTAAGATGTATATATATATATAATTAAATTTTATTTTATTGTATGTATTCGAATTTAATTTTTTCTTTAGGATTAAATCATTGGTGTATATTCATTGACATGTATACACTATTATATTATATGCTTAATATATCGCATTAAATTACTTATATATATATATATATAGATATAAATACGTGTATGTGTGTAAATATATATAATTAAATTGTTGGTTTATATAATCTTAATATATATAAACTATTATGTATTATATTATATGATATATGATTAATTAATACACAATTAAATTGGTATATAAAATCAACTTACTAAATGTAGTAAGTGTTTTTGGTGGGAAATGTTAGGTTACTAATTAAGGTATATCTTCTTGTTTTTATTATAAGATTAAGATTAAGATATTAAGAGGAGATATATTATTATTATTATTATTATTATTATTATTATTATTATTATTATTATTATTATTATTATTATTATTACTACTACTACAAAAATAATATCAAACGGTCTGATGGGTTAATATACACATAAGATGATATTCATAATTAGATTAATTTAAAGGTTAATTGTCAAATAAATCACCACGTTTCCACCATTTTGCAAATTAGACATCACGTTTAAATCTATCAAATTATAACATTATGTTTTAATTTGTATGAGATTAAACATCCCCATTTTTTTCAGTGAGTTAAATATGATGTATTTGGCCTAAAAATCACATTGACAACCACGTCAACGCACACGTGTAACAAATGACGCCGTTTTTGTTACTCTCTCTTCTTTTTTTAGTGAAAAAAACATTTTTTATATAATTATTAATTTCTAAAATAGAAAATATATTGGGAAAATTAATAAAATCGACGTCGTTTGTTACATGTGTGTGTTGATGTGACTGTCAACGTGGTTTTAAGACCAAATACGTCATACTTAACTTGCCGAAAAAATTGAGGATGTTTAATCACAAACAAATTAAAATGTGGTATTGTAATTGACTAGATTTAAACGTGGTGTTTAATTTGTAAGAATGTGTAAACGTGATGATTTATTAAGCATTTAACCCTTAATTTAAACTCATATAGATCAGTGAATTATTTATAATATTGATGACGTTTAGATGTGTTTCAGTCTCAGATGAATATCATTTTACATATTATGACCAATCAATGATCTAACATTTAATTCTTATTATTTTACAACATATCGATTATATGTGCATTTTTTTTTACTCATACACTCGACCTGGTATAGGTTTTGAACTCTTGCCAAGTGCACTCTCGTGTAACCTAAAAGAAACGTCATCTAACTCAAAAATTCCTAAAAACTACCCCATAAATAGTTGTCATTTACCAGTCAATTTCCCAATCCCCACTCTCCCCAATAACTACTAATACCTTGTTGCAGGTGAGGTGGTTATCAAATTCCAAATCCACTTTATAAAGCGTTTATTGGCTTATATATTATAAATAAATTTATAAGCCAATAGATTAATATGAGTCCAACATATATTATTAAGTTGTGAAATTTACGGTACCTTTATCATTCATTGGTTATCATAGTTGACTCTCTACTTAAGGAAAATGCCTAACAATTGAAAGAATTTACGAGCACATTAGCTCATTGTACCTAAATATATATATACATATATATAGGTTCGTATAATTAATATTTTATTTTATATTATTATAATTATGTATTATACACTTTAGAATGTTATAATATTGTAAATAAAATATAATAGAAATTTAAATACAATTATCAATAGTAGTAATGCATATATGATAATGCCGTATGACTTGCCACCATAAATTTGTGATGTATTTGAGGCCACAAATAAATGAGAGTGATGCGTGTATAAATGAGTGGTTACATGTAGTCTATAGGGTATTATACTCCACCGTATATATCACGATTTATCATTATTTCGTTGTTTAATAATTATTATGAGTTCTATTGATGCATAATTCAAAATGACAAAAATTTGTATGAGACCGTCTAACGGATCCTCTTACATTAGACGGGTCAAAACCCGCCCAAACCCGCGCCCCACGCGTAGGCGCGTGAGCTGCAGCGTCCCCACGTGCGGCGTGTGTAGCTCACGCGCCTGTGCAATTTTTTTTCCTTTTCTTTCGGTTCCTGTTGCTGCAGGGCCTTTTTTTTTCTTTTTCTTTCGGTTCCTGTTGCTGCTGGGCCAAAGCCCACTCTCCTTCTTCTTCTACCTTTTTTCTTTCTTTTCTTCTTACTCTTGTTCGATTTTTCTTTTCTTTTTCTTTTTTTATTTTAATAATTATTATATATTAAGCACAATAAATGAGTTCACGCGTTAGCGTCGTGCGAGACGTTGAATAAAAAATAATAAATTAATTCAATTTAATTTTAGGTTATATATTTATTTTAAAAATTAATTTTTTTGAAATAAAAAATATAACCTGAAAATAAATTGCATTTAAAAAAAATATCACTAATTGCAGAAGAAAGTATCACTAATTTGAAGAAAAGTATCACTAATTGCAGAAGAAAAGTATCACTAATTACAGAATAAAGTATTACTAATTAGAAAGAAAAATATCAGTACAAACATATTGCAATTCAAAAATTGAATCATTAGCTACATAAAAGAAAATGTTGCAATTCAAAAATTGAACATGATAGTGAGTAGTAACTACTCATTATATTAGTGATGCTTCATTTTTTATTACGAGTGATACTTACTTCATAATTAATAATACTTCTTTGTTGTTAATTTAATAATTAATGTTTAATCATTGGTAATTTTCATTTTAATGAAAATATAACTTTTATGTTGTGAAGTATCATTAACATTGATGTGAAGTATCATTAATTATGGATGAAGTATCATTAATAAAATCATTATAAAAAAAAACACACAACTTCTAACTCTTCGTAGTGAAGCGTAAATTGGAGCAAAAAAAAAACTGCCAAAAAAAAAAAGAAAAAAAAAAGAAAAAAGAAAAAAGGGTCCAAAGTGACCTTGCGTGTTAGACTACTCCCACGAAGAAAATCACCACTACAAGACAAAACAAAAAAATTAAAATTAATGTAAAAGTCACCAAATATTGTGACCCAAGGCGGATGGCCAACCTCTCTTGGTGCTTTTGACCTGCACATGTGGCACCCTCTCATTGGGTGCCACATAATTTTTAAATAAATGAATTTAAAATATAAATTTTTTATATAATTATCTAAAAAAATATTCTAAAATTCATAATTTTTTTCCTTTATATAATTTTCATCTTATGTACTCGTAATTTAGAATTTCACGTGTTCTTATTATAGTTTATTTAATTATATTTTATTTTATTTTAACTCTTGCAATTTTCATTTTTTTGTCAAGTAAATTATGAATTTATAATTGTGTGAGTATTTTTTTTGTAATTATGAATTCAAAAAATAAATCTAATAAATTAATCATGAATTGAAAAAATTCTAATAAATTAATTAATATTTTTTTAGATGCAAGAGAAAAATATTATTTTAATAACATGTTTTATTAAAAAAATAAAATGATAAATATTTTATGTAGGTTGGAAGAAAAGAAAAAAATTAATATTTTATTTAAAGGTTGGGTTGGATGAAGGTCACTGATGAGAGTATAAATTATATAAAGTTGGAGGTTGTAGATATGGAGGAGAGAGAAATTAATATTTTATCTGAAGATTGGATTGGATGAGGTCACTGATGTGGATAGTCTTAGAGAGAGGGAATGGGGGTGGGGGTGAGGGTGGGGTGGGGCTGCCGAAAAGAAAAAGGGAAAAAGAAAAAAGGGTACATCTTGCGTACGTGTTAGAGAGAGGGAGTGGTGGTGGGGTGGGACTACCAAAAAAAAAGATCCGAGTCGAGTTAGAATCTGTCTAACGAAAGCGACCGTTAGACCGTCCAACAGGAATGTGCCCCATTCAAAATATACACCATCTATCAATTTGAGTATGAAAATGAATATTTACGTCAATGACCTCAAAAGTGACAAAACTATCAATTATCTTTGTGATTTTTTTATTAATATATATTTAATTTTTAAAATTTTAAATTCACAATTCTCCGAATATATATATATATATATATATATATGTATTATTACTGATGTATTGAGATTTTTGCAGTGGAATGCAAATATCTACATGGCTCATAGAATTTATCAAAAATCTCATCGTTTACTTATGTGAACAACAATTTATTTTCATACTAAAAAGAAATATTTTACGAGGAGTGTCCCCAATTTCATCAATCTACATTCATCGTCTGCTCTCCTCTGGTTAGTATACTTCTTTCTCCGATTTTGAATCTTCCCCAATTTTTATTTAACCATCTTTTTTCTCTTCGATATGAATAGTTATATGTAAGCATTGCTTTCTTTAATCCATCCGCATTGGCGTGGTTCTCATTTGGAAGTTTCCATTAATTTATTCGCTAAAATTGAGAGAGACCTTTTTTTTCCCTCTTTTTTTTCTGCCTGCGTGTATGTCTCGGATTATGTATTTGCACTCGTGTGTTTTATTTGGCTTATGAGACCTTCTAATGAGTGTTATTGACTCGAAACATTGATTAGGTGCTGTGGCTTTCTAAATTTGATTTTCTGACTAATTTTCGGTTTTGGATGACCTGATTTTAATCAGATGAGTTTAGGCTTCATAATTATCTGTAAATGATAATTTGAGTTTTTTTGTGTTCATGATGAATCTTTTCTACATACTTAGGCAGTTCTTCAGAAGAAAATGGGAGGAAAGATGAGATTTTTTTTGCCTTAGTTACTCAGTAGGTTCTTAAGTCAATGCTATGTCCTAACCTTCTAGATTTATTCGTGCTGGAAATGCTTGGTTCATATTTTTCTGATAAATCCAGTTTAGGAAGTAATATGCTCTATGCCATTTTTCAGAATCGATTAATTGATTTTCTATGACAGGTGCTATTTATCCATTATTCCTACAACAACCTGCTCGAGCTGCCAGGAGACAGGGAAACTTGACCGTGAATTTTATTTATTGGAGCCGGGTCCAACCCGATTGCTCTATCCATTTATTCACACTTCGGTAATCTGTCTACATTTCTTCCATAGCCGGGATGGAGTTCAATTATTGGAACAAGCACGTACTTGCGCCCATGGTCCGAGTGGTGAGTGCTCTCTATCATTATCTCTGGTGCTATTGTTTTATTTATACTTTTCTTTGGCTTATACTGTGTGATTATGGATGGTCCTAGCTGATTTTGATTTTGAACTTTATGATTTTATTATTTACCTTTTGGTCTTCTTTGATGCTTGAGCTTTATATTTGAATTTCAGGGCACAATGCCGTTCAGGATGCTGGCTGCTGAATATGGTGCGCACATCACATATGGTGAGGAGATTATTGATCACAAAATCCTCAAATGCGAGCGGCGAGTCAATGGTTTGTTTGCTTCAATTTCTATGTGTGTGCGTGTGTGTTAGTGTGTTACTATTTGCTTCAATTTTGTTATTTTTTTGAGAAATTCAGCGAGTGAACCAATAAATTGGCACACTTTCATCCTGATGGATCAGGAACTCACGCAATTGCTGCATGTAATTAGATGTGCTTGGGACTATTGATTTGGTTGAGAAAGGAACAGAGAGTGTAGTTTTCAGAACATGTCTTGAAGAAAAAAATCGGGTGGTGTTCCAGATTGGAACTTCAGATCCTGTAAGAGCTCTTCGTGCTGCCCAAACTGTGTGAGTAACTTCCTTTGTCCTTGGTTTTATCCATTTCCAAATTATATGTTTGAGCAGGAATTTGGTTGCCAATTTTTTAGTGGGCTAGGACGTAGAACTCAACAGGCGATGATTTGCAGCTTTAGAACATCTTAAGTGCGCTGATAGTAATTTGCCAGTCTAGGGTCGTCTAAAATTAGAATTAAACTTCAATCTACTGGAAAGTGGAAATATATAGAATGATGATTTTAGGAACTATAATTCTCTTACCGTTTGACAGAGTACTTATATTCATGTGAATTGCCATCAATGGAATTCTTTCTTTTCATAGTAACCTAGATTGCTCTGTTCCTTCTTGGTGACTTATCAAATTGCATAGGTTTATCTTATGGTAATGGCTGAAAGTTAGCATAAGATTAAACATGTGGCGCCACTTATTCTTGTTAGATGCAGGGCCCTTTTGGTTGTAATCTATCAGCAATATTTTATAAGTGATTCTCTCTTTTAGGTGCATGGATGTTGCTGCAGTGGATATAAATATGGGTTGCCCCAAGTCCTTCTCTATTAGTGGTGGAATGGGTGCTGCACTCTTGACTAAACCAGATCTCATTCATGATGTGAGCATTCCTATACCCATTTTGCTTTAACTTCCCTTCTTTTCAGTTTGACTACGTATGTCTATGGTCTTATATTTTCATTTTCCTTTTGAAATCTAGATTTTAACAACATTGAAAAGAAATCTTGATACACCAGTAACATGCAAGATTCGTCTATTGAATTCATCACAAGATACTGTGGAACTAGCACGAAGAATTGAGAAAACTGGAGTTTCCGCCTTAGCTGTGCATGGAAGGTATCTTCAACAATTTTCTGTATCTGAAAGATAGCAAAAATCTATTGAACAGAGTCTTAATTCGAGTCTCCTCTACATGTATAGCTGACATTTATATTATCTTCCGGTATCCCAATTTTCTCTTCTGCATGTTAGTAGTTGTATTGTTTCAAATGGCTGAGATCTTATGACAAAATCATCTGTATTTCCAATTTTCTGTGCTTGTTTTTCCATTCAAGTGTAACCATTTAGATATTTTAGCTGATGATAAGTTTGTTAATAAATGGCAGGAAAGTTGCGGATAGGCCAAGAGATCCAGCTAAGTGGAATGAAATTGCTGATGTAGTAGCTGCTATTTCTATTCCAGTTATAGCAAATGGTGATGTATTTGAGTATGAAGATTTTGAACGCATTAAAGTGGCAACAGGTAGACTGGGAGATGTTTTCAATGATTCCATCTAGTTTTATGGGTTGATAATTCTTTTTTGTTCTCTTATGTTCTACTTTAAAAACCTGCAATACGTAATTTGTAGAATCTCACATACTTGTTTATGAAGTTTCTACTTTGCCAGATTATTATATTGCATTAGGTAAATATTCTATGTTGGGAAGTGCTGAGATTAGATGTTCCATAGTTTAGCTGCTGAGTGGTAGTGATATTTTGTTTCTGGGAAGTATTGTTTTTCTTACGAAGTTTATACAATGATCTGGGATAACATCATTTCCTAGTGCCTTTTAAGAAGTTCATATTTCATATTTTCATACAACTCAAACAACAGTCTGTGCTTTTCTTGTATTATGACTCTCATCTCCTGAGAGCTGCACTGATTGCCCTTGCATCTTATTTGGCTAGAACACAAGCTTGCAAAGTACAAGAATTAAAATCTTTTGGTTTGCGGATACTCATATGCAATCCCTAGGTTTTGATGTCTTCATTTTTTGGCCGTATAGAATAATTGTTGCAATTCTGATTTCTATCCAAATTCATTGATTGCAGCCTGATAAAGTTTTAATATCAGGCATCCCTGGTTGAGAATTTGGAGCATGTGATTCCCTTAGGGAAGGAGGGGAGTGATATTTTTCGCCACTCAAAGGTGATAATTATTCGGAGTCTTTGACCGATATGTCCATATTCATGTGGTGTCTCATACTAGACGTGGGTTTCTTTAAATATCTTTTTGTGTGCATTCAACAACACTTTTGCCTTGCAGAATGCATTCCTTGGTTGTACTCTTTGGGGGAATTTATTTAATATGAGGCAGAGGCTATTGTATGATTCTTAATTGAAAGATAAAGATACCTAACAAGTCTTCAACTGTGATTCTGAATTTTTTTTGTACTTCTTGCACATATTAAAAAGGCCCATCTTATTTGTAGCATCTGGTTCATTTGTACTCCTGTAAAAGGCAAATACTGTGAGCAATAGTTGAACATTTTGTTTAAGCTCATTGACTTTGATTTTATGCATGCGTGCCGCGATCTCCCGTCCAGTTGTGTTCAGGTTGCTTGTTTACCTAGCCGAATGTTTAGATTTGCTTAGTCGTACATAAGAATTTTAATTATAATATCTATAATGATCATGGGTATGTTTGGTGCTGATCTTCCTTTTTCTTAGTAACCATGTACACTAATTTTTGTTTGAGTTATTAACAATTTCCCCATATAATATGTTTCTGCAATAGGTGCTTCATCTGTGATGGTTGCCAGAGGCGCACTTTGGAATGCCTCCATTTTTTCTCCTAAAGGAAACTTACCCTGGGAAGACGTCAAAAGAGAGTACATTAGGAAGGTAGTTAAATCAAACTATACGAGTTTTCGGCTAGGATTGTTTCTTATATAATCTTATTATTTCATGCTAACATTCTACAATTGTCTTAGTTACTTACATCATCTTAATTATGTCATGGCCAAACATTTTGGACTCGTTTCCTATTGTTCTTGGACCAATACATGTGGGTCACTTATTGTGTGAATTATAATTATGTTATCTCAGAGCATTCTTTGGGATAATGATGTCAAGAGCACTAAACACACCTTGAAGGAAATGATTATGCACTATTCTTGTCTTGAACTCCCTGAGGGAAAGGGTGTAATTAAGTCTGCAACCTTGGCGGATCTGGCGTAAGTGCTATCTTTCAGATTCTTTTCTTTTCTTTTCATCAATTTATTTTGCTAGAATTTCAGTTTTTCCAAGGAACTAGTAGTATGTGCACAGAAATAAAGGCCTTCTGCACTCTAAGATTATCTTGGTGGGAATTGCATGCTTGTTATCATTTCTGTCGACAGTGATATTTACTTGTTGTTTGGTCCTTGTTAAGAAGTTTTACTTAAGCATGAAATTATTTGTTAACATGGTTCTCATGTATATTTGAGCAACTCGTTTCACTCTTGGATTGTTTTGAAATGACTCGAGTGTATCTGCAAATCGGAATCTTAAAAAAGTTAGTGATTTCTTTATGTTTCCAACGGGAATGTGTTCACTCTTATAGTAGGAGGTTCTTCATCCTACCTAGTGGAACTATCTGGATTGAATGCAAACAGCTATGAAGTTGCCTTGTTTTTGTCTTTTCAGACGATTTTATGGGGAAGATATGTACCACGAGCATATTATTAAAAGCCGGTCATCATTTTGAGGAAGTAGATAACATTATTTGATTGTGGAGGACCAAAAATGACAGGTGACTTTCTGCTCTCTGGAATGCTGGTTCTGATTTATGATTCCATTGTAATTTTAGAAATGAAGTTAACAAAGGAATTGCGTAAAGTTGATAAATCATCTTGTCTTGCTAAATGAGCTAAACTATTGATGTTGCATCTTTTCTCCATGCAGGTTGGCCTAAATTCATGGTTCAACTTTTTTGTAGCAAATGTGGTTTAAACTCGTAATAGCATATAAGGGCAATTTTGGTTAGAAAAATGTGGTGTAATAGTCCTTTTTTCTTTGAAACTCGACATTTTTTGTTCTTTTTCCCTTAAATTTTTGCTTATTACACATCTTTTTTATGCAATTTTGTTTGATTAATGATATTCTATCCACAATTAACTATATGGAATTGAACTTTTACTAAATTTCCTTAGAGTTGTTTGTCGTACAATTGCATCTTATATTATTTTTTGTGGAAATGGGCCAAAATAATCTACTAAGTACCTAGCTTTGGTAAAAGATCGATCTTCGCCAACAAATTATGTTAGAGATATAATTCATTATCTCTCTCTCTCTCTCTCTCTCTCTCTCTCTCTTAACCAGAGATATATCTATGATCATTAATTCTCATTATCCTCATCCTTTTTTATTCAGGGTTTTTGAAACTAGTTCAATTCCCTCTAGCTAATCTCTTTTCCTTTTAGGAACTCTAACTAAAATAAAAATTAATTTAATAATCAAATACGAAAAGTGTACGTAACATATTGCATGAAATTCAAATCAAAATTCCGATCGAATATATTTACTATGAATTTCACCAACTAGTTTTAAGTTACATTATCAATTTATCATCATCGATCAAATTTACATAAAAATTATTATTCAATCGAAAATTCACCTACAAACCCTAGGATACACACATCCAATCGCATCCTTACGAACTAACGACGCTATCGCCGGCGTCGCACACCCCCAACACCCACTCTCCGCCTCCGGATTCGCCAATGCATCCGCCACCGCATTTCCTTCCCGATAAATATGAGAGACTTCGAACTTGATTCCCTCCACAAACTCCAACGCCCCCAACCACCGGCTCTTCAATCTCAACGGAACCAGACTACTCGAACTCGAACGAGCACAAAGCATGCTCACAACCTCACTACAATCCGACTCCAGCCATATCTTCTTCCATCCTTGCGCGTGCGCAATCTCCAACGCCGTGATCGCACCGTCGAGCTCCGCCTCGAGCGCGCACCCGCCCCCCAATTTCTTCGAGAAGCACCCCAAAACCCAACTCCTCGAGTCCCGAAACACGCCCCCACACGCCGACTTCACCGGCCGTCCACGAGCCGAGCCATCCGTGTTGATCTTGATCCACGATGGAGAAGGAGGGCTCCAACGGACGAAGGTGACCCGGGACTCGAACGGGTCGAACCCCGGCGTCCATTTCTCGATGCTGATCAGACCTAGTTGCACGAACCAGTTGGGTCTCGACGCGATTCTGAGTTGGTCCTCCGAGCAGGAGAGCTGCACCGTGTAGTAGCTCCGGCCCATGGGGATGAGCTGCCACGGCCGTGTCGGGTTCCAAATGGAGTCCAGAATCTGGCGTAGCTCCGTCGGATTCAAGAGTTTGGTTCCTTCCCGGAGCATTAGGTGGCCGATCAAGTTGAAACGGACACCGTAGTTTTCGAACGATTCGAGGCCGTCGTCGCCATGGTAGAGTAGTTTGGTATCAAGAATTTCTGGTGGATGAAGAAAATAGCATGCAGCCATTGTTGATGTAGTAATTAACTATCTGTGAATGATGAAAATAGTAATGAATTTGTTAATTTATAAGTTCAAAATGTCGGTGACATTTAATTTCCTTTTGTAAAGAGACATTCCTATTCCCGTTCATTATAGGAATAGTGCATGCATGGTAACTAATTACCTTTTTTAAGCATTTATTATATTATAAGAAAATCTAATTACCTTTTTAAGAATTTATTATTATATAATAATAAAATCTATCTAATCTTAAATAGGTAACTTCTGTATACTATAGTTAGTATCTAGCTACTATAAATTTATTATCTAATTTATCTCGATCTCTCCCTTTTATTTTTAGTTATTAATACAACACACTAGTAATGTGCCCGTGCGTTGCACGGAGGAGAAATACATAATTATTTAGTTTATCATTACAGAGTTGTATAATTAAACAATTTATTGAAAGATGAAAGGGATTAATAGCCTAAGCAACTATAAATGGAAATAACAAAATCATTCAAAAAGAAAAATTAAAATAATAATAAATTAAAACACGCATTTTTCATTTTTGAACACTTGTTTTATGATACTATATAATCTGCGTTAAATTTGACACTTCCTTATAGTAAGAATTTATGCATACGTAAATAATTTAATTATACACAATGTAGAGATTTATTTAATTTAATTGCATATTATCGGGCTACATCTACATGGAGGAGCTGAATATATTTGGCCATATTTGGCGAAAATGAATATATATTGGTAAACTTATTTTTATCTCTCTGTAAACCTATTGATCAACTCAAACTTTTCAGGATTAATTTTAGGGCAAATGTTCATTTTGATCCTATAACTATTTGTGTAGGAACGCTTTGATCTCTATTTATCTTTTTGGTTCAAAATGATCCTATAACTATTTTAAAGGTTTAATTTGGTCCCTCTTTTGATCCTCCAACTATTTTAACACACATTTTTCTCATATAATTAGATTATTTCACACATTAACACACACTTTTTATACACATATGGATTGAACACAAAATTTTCACCATTTTCACAAAGAATTATCATATGGATTGAACATGAAATTTTCTCCATTTTCACAAAGAACCCTCCACTATTTTATGTTTGTATAGAAAATACTTAATTATTTTATTTAGCATAATGTAAATAATTATTTTTATATGTTTTTAGTTTTTTTTATCATATTATAATGATTCATATTACTCAGATAATTTCATTTATTTCATTTAAAAAGTGTGTGTTAGTGTATGAAATGATCTAAGTATCTAAATATTATTAATAAATGAAAACATAAAAATATGATAAAATAAAAAAAACATACAAAAAATAAAAATAACTAAAAATATACAAAAATAATTATTTACATTACGCTAAATAAAATAATTAAGATTTTTTTTTCAATACAAACATAAAATAGTAGAGGATTATGTGTGAAAATGGAGAAAATTCCATGTTCAATCCATATGAGGATTCTTTGTGAAATGGTGGAAATTTCATGGTCAATCCATATGTGTGTAAAAAGTGTGTATTAATATGTGAAATAATCCAATTATGTGAGAAAAGTGTGTGTTAAAATAGTTGGAGGATCAAAATATGGACCAAATTAAACCTTTAAAATAGTTATAGGATAATTTTGAACCAAAAAAATAAATAGGGATAAAAGTGCTCCTACACAAGTAGTTATAGGATCAAAATGAACATTTGCCCTTAATTTTATCTATTAGTATTGAGCTCATTAGCAATTTTATCTTCACTATACTACATCACTTTAGTGCTTAAAATTTATTTAAAACATTATATCGCAATTAAGCACCCCGAGCATGGATTACATAGTATATATAAAAATATTTGATATTTTAAAAAATGATCGAGTAAAAGCTGGACTCAAAATAAAAAAATAAAAAAAAATTAACATCTGAAATAATGCTAATTAAAAGTACTAATTAAAAGTCCTCATTCAGGTATGACTCTCGAGGAAAAAATATATATCACCAAGAAAGAACATTACCAATTCCCATAAATATATTTAAGATATTCCTAATCTATTCCCAGCGAGCAGTGCCTTCATCTTTATTCTGAAACCAAACAGTGGGCTCCATTGTTTGAGATACTTAGATTTTTCTTCCCTTGAGTTGCCATGGTTGTGTCATTGTTTAAATACATCTTCGTACATTAAGTAAGGCTCAAAATCCATACCGAGTTGTATAGATACTTTGAGAAGAATGGTATCCTTCATCTATTGACCTTTTTGATAGGATACACATCATCCGATTCTAGGTGAGTTCGGCCAAAGCACATAAGTGCTTTTTTAGGCGCCTGTAATTAAAAAGAAATAACAACAGCTTATATTAGTAGCTTTCAGATTTGGCCATGCTAGAATCTCAATGAAAAATAATTAACAAAAACTATTATTAGTAGCTTTCAATCCCAGGTATAACAACACATCATATTAACATAATTAATGAAATATCAAGAAGAAAAGGATACAATGTAAAAGCATATCCATCCAGAATTAAGTAGCTGATGCAAACACCAACCCTCACTGCTGCAAACTCCAATTTCCATAATACGACATCTATTTTTTCACTTAAAAAAGATTAATATGAGTTCTTGGATTGAAATCTTAATCTTGGTTAGTTCAAAGAGAATATCATTAGAACTAAAACATAATTCTTTAATGGATTATCACCAATATACTTTAATCATCAGTTTACTTGGCAACAATCTAGATGAACGCAATAATCTAAACAAAAAAAAAATAGCTATATATGATGCGTGCTATGTTATCAAGTCCATTGACTAATGATAATTAATAGCATAACAGAAAAAATAAACAACTACTAAAAATATAATTTTCTACTAAAAAAATGTCAAATTAGAAATCCACCTTGAATTTTATTTGAGAGAAGACTAACCTCGAGTAGAAATAAAGTTCAATTGATTCATTATTTAATCAACCTGTTGGCAGCAGGGCAGAATAGTAATTGAAGATGAAACCGACATTTACCCTCCGCACTTACTGAATAAGTTGCAGTTTTCTTATTAGAAAATTTGGGATTTAGTTTCGGGAAAAAAATGATAACAAAGTTAGTTTTAATTCAACTTCAAATCATAATCTAATTGATAATATCAATGAGACTTTGGAATTGAATTTCGTGTACCTCCATAGAAGAAACTGTTGGCCGTAAGACTTCTACAAATATTAGATCAACTTCTCTTACTCTGCACATATGCACCGACGATAATCTAAGCAACTAAAATTCATTGGTTTTGGTATCTCCTAAATTCAAATCCAAATTTAAAAAAGATGGAAAAAACTGCAATAATGCTCTTTTATTCGTTTTTTGCTTTGAAATTGGAAAGTGTTTTGATGGATCTGATGCTCTTTGGTGCGCTTTACTTCCTATCTTTTAACAATACTCTACTAATATTACTATAATGAAAATCTAGTTAATTTACTATCATAGTTGCTATGACAATCCTGCATATCTGGTTGAGCAATGAAAATGCACTTCTGACAAGATAGTGGTCATCCATAAACCCCAATGCACACAAGCCATTTCGATTATAAGAATGAACCTTGTATTCTGATTTAAAAATTAATCAAAGAATATGTTAAATTTTTTGGTTATTCATTGACTACCTTACAGAAAAATTATATAACCACAGAATAAAATGTTCTTCAAACAGGGATAGTCTGACCTTGTTTATCATCTAATTCAAGTAAATGTACTAAACCAGAGACAGATTTTATAAATCAAAATATCAGATAGAATAGAAAATGGCAATATCATGAACCGGCCGTGCAAAAAATCTCACTATCTCAGGAGATCCAGCTCCTTGTACTCTTCCCAGTTATCTAACATAGAAGATCTCTCTAGTCCCCTCTCCCTCTCTTGCTACATTAAAGACTCGAATTTGAAGGGAAATTCAATGCCTATGGCTATCATATTGCATTATGCTATTCTCTGAGCCCGAAATCTATAGCCCATTATGGAGTTTATATCAGCACCTCAGAACCCGTATACACCAAAGTTAAACCACTCTAACACAAGAAGATCAAGAAACAACAAATGAAAATGTCTTTTCTTTAGAATAATTCAAGTATGAAATTGATCAGCGAGTCATGAAACAAATCATCTCAGCTAAAATTAGACAGAACTATGACATCCAAAACAACTCATTACTTCTGGCCTAGAGAGCATAAAATCGAATGAGAAGAAAAAAGAGAGAAATAAATTCCACAATTCGGAAAATAAAATTCCCGATGATAACCATGAAAATCAACGGAATAGTACATACCAAAACCCTAAACGATATAAATCTATACTCGACGTAAACCCCCATAAATCATCAAAAAAAGCTAATTGAACAGAAAATCTAAAAGAATGGGATAAAAACAGACCTTCATGCTGCACCGATTGCCGTTGGTTGGGCGGCGTCCTTTTAGCTACGGTCTGACCCACAAAAATGATAAACTCCTTAACGCTGGCCGTTGGAAAAACCCGAAACTGCTTAGGTCTGAGGCGTTCACCAATATAACCGGATCCTCACCCTCCGGAGTGCATTTCAGTAGCATCAAAGTTGTGATCTTCACCATCATCACCGCCTCTCTATCTCCTTCTCTCTCTCTGCGTCGATACTTGCTGCTCGATCTACAAATTCTCTCACCTTTAAAACCTCCACCGCTTTCTTTCTCCTCGAATCGGCCGCTCCTCTTCACCTGAACTTCATGTTCTTTTAACTGCTCTCTCAATCTCTCTCGACTTTAAAATTGAAATTCACATCTTTCTTCATTTGTTGTTTTCGTCTCACTGATCGGCATCTCCGATTCAAATTTGAAGAATCTCAAGCACAATGGGATTTGAAGAATCTCAGAAAGACATCGATGAGAATAATTTGAGGGAGTTTCTGTATAGAACATGAGTGAGTTTTTTTTTCGGAATAACTGGCGTAAAAAAAACTGATATAAGATTGGTTCTATTTTTTGAATAAAAATCGGATATTTATCAACCTCAATTCACATTCTATTTACAAAATTACCATCAATTTGGAGGTAAAATTAGATTTTTTTCTGTTTATATATATAGTATAGATGTTGGATTTATGCTTCTTCTGTGGGGTAATGATCAACTTTGTTCTATTTCACTAAATTATCTAGTATTCTGTTTTCAATACAAGCAATAATGCGTTCCATATTTGAAAATCAAATGAAATTATATCTGATGAATTTACGATGCTAATTCATACCAGGAGGCGATGAATGAAGGAATGAATTGAATGCATTTATTAGTTATATAAAATTAGATTTAAGTATTTAACTGTCTGTGAGCCAGTGATTATTGCAGAACCAAAACCCTGGCCGGACTCGATCGGAGGTTTATTTTTATTATAGACTGTACTACTCAATACTGATTGGTGGTTTAATCTTTTTAAAAATAAAATAAAATTAGAGTCTGTGCGATACATGTATGAGGTATGCATAATTTTATTTATTAAAAATTATAATTATAAAAAATTAAGAAACTTATTATAACAAAATAAAATTAATGTATAACTATTATGAATTATGTAAATTTTCATATTATTCATTTTTTGGTAATTGTAGCAAGGAAAAAAATGATAATTTAAACCTAAATTCGAAATATAAATTTGGTTGCAATTAATAAGAAAAAAGTAGTTTCCAAAATTAAATTGGAATTTTAATAAATAAAGATAAAGATACGGCTATATATATATAGGGATGTGATCTGGTGAGAACTGATCACCAGGTGGAAATTGGGAACCGATCCCATCCGTCTATTCCGAAAAATGAACGCACAGGATGAAAGCAAATTTTCGGTGGCAATTTTTTAATTAAAACAAAAATCTTCAATTCACGCGTCTCATTAAGGGTAGAATTGGAACAATTGACTTTTAAAAAAGTGACATCATCATGTTTGAAAAAATTCTTAAAAACTTTAAATGATCATAATTTATTCATTTTTAATCGGATTTACGCAAATCTTATATCAAATTAAAGCTCTTTTCATACTTTTTCATTTAAGATCCATATTGCATATGTTTATTTGAAAAAAATAGATGAAATATACAAAAAATCATTTTTAGGCATAATTTTCACATAGAGCAACCCTAGATTTATATTAGCATGTTGTATACAACATTTTAGCATGACCTATATAACATTTTAGCATATTGTGTAATACATTTTAGCGGGTGAAAATCTCATAATTACTAATTGAGATCAGATGAGTCATAATTGGAACGTAATAAACCCTAATTGGGAATGGTGAACCCTAATGAAAAATGTCATATCAAATTTAGCCTCATACTTCGCTCATTTTAGCCTTATTCATTTCTCATTTTAGCATGTTCTGATAAATAAAATATGAAACAATGATTTCATTAGAATGAAACACAATACACCTATTTGGGGACAATGAACCCTAATGGGAATCTGATAATTACTATTTGGGATCAGATGAACCCTAATTGGAATGTAATAAACCTTAATTAGGAACGGTGAACCCTAGTGAAAAATGTCACATCAATTTTAGCCTCCAATTTCGCTCATTTTAGCCTCATGCATTTCTCATTTTAGCATGTGTTGATAAACAAAAATGGAACGATAATTTCATTGGAATGAAACGCAATACACCCTATTTGGGGACAATGAACCCTAATGTGAATCTCATAATTACTAGTTGGGATCAGATGAGCCCTAATCGGAACGTAATAAACCCTAATTGGGAACGGTGAACCCTAGTAGAAAATGTCACATCAATTTTAGCCTCCTACTTCGATCATTTTAGCCTCATACGATTCTCATTTTAGCATGTGTTGATAAACAAAATATGGAACGGTTATTTCATTACAATGAAACACAATACACCCTTTATGGGGACAATGAACCCCTACTGGGAATCTCAGAATTACTAGTTTGGATCAGATGAGCCCTAATTGGAACGTAATGAACCCTAATTGGGAACGGTGAATCCTAGTGGAAAATGTCACATCAAATTTAGCCTCTTGTTTCAATCATTTTAGCCTCATGCGTTTCTCATTTTAGCATCTTCTGATAAACAAAATATGCAGTGGGAATCTGACAAGGTATTTAACCTCATGCTTCCGTTATTTTAGCATCATATTCTAAACAGTAACTGTGGTTAATAAAACTTAATAGTAATATAATTACTGCAAAGAAAATATCATAAACACTTTTATTAAAAATCATATATATTCTTAAAAATGAATGTGTTGAAAACAATTCACAAGCATGGTAAAACATGATATTAAACTATGCTCAATCGCTATAATAACATCAAGCTGGACAGTTCCTAGCATCATGATCTAACAACTTGTAGCAATTGCTGCACATTCTGAGTGGTGTGTTCTCCTTTCTTTTTGTTGCCTCCTTCATTGATATCAAAGGACTGTCGCTACCTTTTGTTTTAACTGGAATAGGTGGATGAACAACAACTTCAGAAGGGGCACGTAAATCGTAGAATTGCTCAAACATCATCGTCTTGCTATGTGAAGTAGAACCCTCCATATCACCATGTGAGTAATCTTACTATGGTCACTTCAAACAAAAGAAGCTGACACATTAAAATCAAAAAATTATAAACTGAACAAGGTAAAATAATAATATAATGACATCAAGAGATGTTTAGACACACAAATTGATTTTTAGCATTAGGTATGTACCATTCTAGCATCATGCAACATACATTTTAGCATCAAAATATTCTAATATTTACATGATGTCTATAACATTGTGTAGCCGAGTCACAAAAAAAAAAACACACACACACACACAAAAGAAAAAAAAGCAAAGCATGGTTTGTATGGCATGTTTCACAGAGTGCAGTAGAAATAACATTAAACCAACATGTTATCATGCTAAAACATATGTGACGACAGACTAAAACGACTACATTAACATGCTAAAACATATGTGACGATAGGCTAAAACGAATACATTAACATGCTAAAACAAATAAACAGATCAAATTAATGCATATTCTGTATATTCTCGTACATACTAAACCCTAGAATTCCTAACAATTAAAAAATAACTGATATTTTTCTATAAAAAAATGATACAACCCAGATCTGAATGAAAAAGATCAAATCAATCAAAAATATCGAATCTTCGTAACAAAACGATGAAGCCATAAACTAAAATAAGATGAGAAATAAAAATCACGAGAAGAAACGAGAAATAAATCGACATACCAAACTGCTAAAATAAATTGAAAAAAACACATACATGGAGTCACCATACAAAGACAGCGCTACCGATGAACTCTACGAATCACAGGGTCGAATCTTCGCCATAAAAAGATGAAAGCAGATGCTGAAAAATAATGAGAAATCAAAAGAGAAGAAAAAGAAGAACGTAATCAGCGAGAGAGAGAGAGAGAAAATGGGAAAAAATCTGAAGAAGGAAAGTTGAAGAACTGAATTACTATATTGCCCTCCCCTTCATCAAACTTGCCAAATATTACAATTATGCCACCGCCCCATTAACTTAATATGGGCCGTCCAGATTGAACCAATGAATGGATATGATTGGTTCCTAGTTCCCACCTAGGGGAAGGGTTCTCATTTGATCCCTTCCCTATATATATATATATATATATATATATATATATATATATATATATATATATATATATATGGTAGGGTTCACATGAGAACCATTCTCCATGTGGGAATTAGGAACTAATCTCAATCACACAATGCTTTAATCTCAATGGTCCAGATTTAAATAAAAAGGTGGTGGCATTATAGTAAATATGAGGAAGTCAAACTTACTCCTGGTCAAAGCTGACATCAACATCCTTACACAAAATTTATTTAAACTTTAAACATTCATAACTTGCTCATTTTTCATTAGATTAACGCAAATTATATATCAAATTAAAGCTTTTTCTGTGCTCTTTCATTTAAGATCCATTGTTCATATGTTTATTCGAAAATATATTTTTTCATCCATAATATCGTGATGTTAAACTCAAAATAGCATGACAAAATATTCACGATAACATGAAAATATACACATAATAGCATGAAAAAATATTCATAAAACACATAAATTTTACTCATAATAGCAGTAGTAATGTTCGTTAATAGTAGGACATTAATTGTTCATACTAGCATGTATATATATTCATATTAGCATGTATATATGTTCATAATAGCATGATAGTACTCTCATTTTAGCATAGTGAAATTTATAAGAATAGACAACGGTTTTAAAGTGTTGTCTATATGATTTCCGAAAATTATGCTCAAATATTACAAATTTGCCACCCCACCCCGTCTTTGACCAAAAATTGACCGAATCTTAGCCATCTAAATCAAAGCAATGAATGGATGAGATGAGTTCCTAGTTCTCACATGGGGTCTGAGTTCTCATTTGATCCGTTCCCTATATATATATATATATATATAGGGGTGGGTCCGTTCAAATAGGAACCAATTCCCCATGAGAACTTAGGAACCAATCAAATTCAATGATTTTGATGACATGTCGGATAAAAGACGGTGGCGTAGTTGTAAATATGAAAAATTCAAAATATAAGGGGTATTTTCATATCTTTATAAGTGATGTCATCATCTTTTAAAAAATTCTTAAAAATTTTAAATAATCATAACTTACTCATTTTTTATCCAATTTATGCAAAAAAATATATCAAATTAAAAGTTTTTTCATACTCTTTCATTTAAGATTCATAGTGCATATGTTTATTTGAGCAGAAATTGATGAGAAATACAATTTTTTTCACGTATATTCAACTCGTAACTGTCAGATATTGCTAATATGATATCACAATATTGCTCATATTTTGTGTTTATGTTGCTAATATGAAACTTTTTATGCGCGATTTTGAACGTTAAATTGCTTTCATGACAAAATAGTTAAAGTATGAGCTATATATAGTTAAGTTAAAAAACAATTATAACTTTATCAATGCTTAATATTATTTTGAAAACTTGTAATATTTAAGAATTTAAGTTATACCAGTAAATCATTATTCACATATTAGCAATATGTTACTCTCATATTAGCAAATTATTAGTCACATATTAGCAGTGTGTATATTTCTAACATATTAGCAATATGTTGTATGAATGAAGTTACACATGTTATACAATATTATTTTAAATGTGGTTTAATGTTATATGTGTGGTGTTTAATACGTGTTAATTTAGTATTATGATCTCGTCAAGTTAGCAATATAAGTCTATCTCATGTTAGCAATAAAATCTCTTGATGTTTGCAACATATATCTCTCATGTTAGCATATTAATACAACGCCGGAAAAGACAATAGTTTTAAAGTGTTGTCTATTTAATTCCGGAAATTGAGCCTAAATCCGTAAAACATAACCTAATTTCTAAATTATGAAAATAATTTCTCCTTCATTTAGTTCTCAAATATTACAAGTTTGCCATCTTACTTTGACTAAAACATTGACTAAATTGTGGTCATCAAATCTAATCAAATCTAAAATTAGGATTGATTTCTAGGTTCTCATCGAGGATTGGATTCCTATTTGATTATTTCCCTATACAGTATATATATTATATATATAAAGGAAAATGCTAGATTATTAGAATTCGACCTCAACCAATCCAGTTATTTCAATTAGAGAGGCCCAACGGGCCGGAAATCTTTTTTTTTTTTTTTAATATAAATTAAAAAAATAAAATAAAAAAAAAATCCTGAACATTTGAGGGTAGGGGCAGAATTGGTTTACAAATAATAAATAACTCCCAAAAATTAAAGAAGAGAGAAAATTGGAATCTGGCATCTTCTTAATCTCATCGTTTACTTCTCTGAACAAGTTTTTTGTTTGTTTTTTTTTTTTACCGGAAGTGCCCCCAATCAATCAATCAGTTATCATTGCATTTCTTCGTCGGCTCTCCTGTGGTCAGTATACTTCTCTCTCTCTCTCTTCCTATATTTATGTATGTATCAATTGGCGAATGATTTTGAATCTTTCCCAATTTTACTTATCCAACATTTTCTCTTCGATCTGAATAATTGTACGCAAGTATTGCTTCCTCTTATTCCTCTCGTATTGTCGTAGTTGTCGTTTGGAAGTTTCCTTCGCATTTAATTGATGATTGAACGAAATCGGTGAGCTCGGGGTATAATTTCCTTGCATTTTCTTGGCTAGCTGCAGCTTGATTGCGAGTATTATTAGCTCTGAAGAAGAAGATTTTATCTTCTCTAACAATGAGAGAAACTGAATTCTTTTCTGTGTTTGCGTGTATGTCCGATAATGTATTTGCACTTGTGTGGTTTACTTGGGTTCTGAGACTATTAAATATTTACCAGTTGTTAGTGCTATAGGCTCAAAACATTTTCCTTTTTTGGTTAATTTTCTGCTTTGGATGACCTGATTTTAATCAGACTAGTTTAGGATTCATGAATTGTCTGTGAATGATGATTTGCAGTTTTTTTTGTATTCACGAATCACGATGAATCTTTTCTACCTACTTAGCCAGGGAAAGAAGAAAGGTCCTGAAAATAAAAATGGGAGAAAATATATGTCCTTACATTCTAGATTTTTATCCATGCCGGAAATGATTGCTTTCTATTTTCTGAATCAAATTCAGTTTAGGAAGTAATATCCTTTATGCCATTTTCAAAATTAATTAATCTTCATAAGAAAGATTGGAAAAGTTATTATCTAGTTCTGCTGATCATACCATTGAAACGTATATATTTTTTAAAATAAAATAAAAATTATTCATTTGTCTACATTCCCTGAAGTCCATGTTTAATGCGAATTTCGCTGGATTGATGAAGACTGAGGTTGATTTTTCATGTTCAGGGTTGAAAACAATGACCTGTGCAGTAATCTTATATCATACTGTTATCTTTATCCCTCAGTATGTCAGTCTAGTCAGTACTCTATACCTTTATGTTTGGGTGACAAGTATTTTGCTATATTATTCTAATTAATTATGTTAACTTTTGTGACATCCAGGCCAATAGGCTTTCAAAATTCTGAAGATCTTTTTATCTGCGGATCTTAGAAGGAATATACATGTAAGACCATAAGACATACTTTTTCCAGAATACGAGCAGCATAATTTACTGATAGATGTTTATGATTTTGAAGTTTTTAGATGGTAAAGTATAAATTAGTGTCGATCATAGAGCAATGGCATATACAACTTCAACAACTTTCAAGTTTTTTTCTTTCACTGGCATATTGGAAGGAGTGAAAGATAAAGGCTTGATCTTGATGGGAGAATCTAAAATAGTAATCAAATCTATAGGAGGAACTCAAAAGTTTGATCTTCTGTGAGCAGTGCAATATGAATAAGTAACCTTAGATAACTTAAGGAAAAGATTTTCCAAGAAATCTAGAAACTAGGAATCACTCTTATAATCTGTATGTATAGGAATTGTGGTTATATTGCAATATGTAAATCTTCAGTAAACTTATGATAATAATTGGATAATTAAAAGCAATAATTAAGAGTGTCTTTTGTGGCGCTAGAAGGTTTAAGTATCTGACTCAACAAAGTTTTTGACTTTTGTCTGGAGATGTAATCTAATACTATTAACAAGTTGATACTCAACTTGCTTCAATGAAACAAGGGTTAGGGGAAAAAAACTCTCCATCCTCGCAGAAAATGTTCCGCAGCATTATAATGCCTATAATATGTTTAACTGAATTTAGGAACAGATGGGCATATATAATTAGCAATGAAGACTATTTAGCAGCTATATTAAGATATGTATGTGCTACAATGAATTTGTATGTTCTACGAACTAAGTCTCTACAATTATATTTTAACCTCTCAGCTTCTGCATCGCCATTGACTACCAGGATCTTTGATCATAACAACTAAAGTGAAGCCATTATTCTATTACTAAAGCAAGTTAATAAAGAAATGACTCGCAATTTCTAATTTGGCATATCATGTTGAGAAGTGATTTGATAGACTTTGCATGTATGAATACATGGTCTTTTTGAGGATATTATCGTTGTAAGGTAATATGGTTATGCAGAATCCTTTTTGCGTGATTAATGTAGAAAACACAGATACAAATGGTTATATGTAAATAAAAGAAAACAATGCTATATCATAAACAGGGACATTTAGTAAATGATCTTTATCATATAAGAATCTCATAAACCATATGCGACCAGGAAGTTTTGAATCATGATGATATAAGCATGGCTTTAGTGATAGTTCTCTGCTTGCTTTATTACTTATGTAATTTTTATGCGACCTGTCATAAAGTGTTATTTAATATTCTTTACTTCAACAATTTTCATTTTTAGTGTTTGATCTGTTAATTTTTCTGATTATGTCTTTCCGCATTTTTTAGTAATTTAGGAAGGTGTACTATGTTTGTCAGGATATGTCGAATTTTCATTAGAAATACTAGATCTTTGGTCTTGCTTGATTGTAAAGGGAGAATAGTTCTTTTAAGAGAAAAGGTGCAAATAGCCCCTTCGACTATTATTATGTGGAGTGCTTATTGCCCCTTCCTTGACTATTTGGATCAAATAGCCCTCTCTACATTAAAAGTTGGACTATGTAGACCCTTTCTTGGATGGAAAAGTTAATGGTGTTAGAAAACACACACTAACACACATTTATTTCACACACACTAAGATCTTTTCACATAGTAATACACGTTTTACTCATATTAAATATTTATATTTTAAAAAAATAAATATTTTTATAATAATAAGTTCTTTTTAAAAAAAATATTTTTATTTTTTATTTCAGTTATTTCATTTTTTATTGTATATCAATTCAAATGTGTTTAGCTCATAATATTTCATGCATTTTATTCTATATCAATTATTTGCTCACAACATATTTACTCCTTACAAGTCTAATGCAAAGATCCACTATTTGATTCATGTTGTCTTGTATCCAAAAATTATGTCGAATATTTATTTATACTTCACTTTCGTATAATTTTTTTAGGTATATATTTTTTCTTATTATTTACTCAAGATCATAAGTTTTGAAATTTTGTATTTGTATTTATAAATAATTGATACCCGTGCATCATACAAAAGAAATAATAGTTTAATTTATATCGAATTCTCGGTAATACAAAAAGACATACATGAGAAATAAAATTATATCAATACATTATGAAAAAATGAAAAAAAGTTTAATCACATTTATAAAAATCGAATAAAGTTAAATTTGAAAACTATATAATAAAATTAATGTCCATCAATGTGTAGAACTATATAATATTTTTTGTGTGTGTTAGTGTGAATAAAGTGTTACTATGTGAAAAGATCTAAGTGTGGAAAAATGCGTATTAGTCTGTCTTCTGACACCATTAACTTTTTCATCCAATAAAGGGTCTACATTGTCTAACTTTTAACATAGAGGGGGCTATTTGAGCCAAATAGTCAAGGAAGGGGTAATGAGTTCCCCAAGTAATAGTCGAGGGGGTTATTTGCACCTTTTCCCTTCTTTTAATATGTTCTTACTGGCAGAAATATCTGGAAACGCTAAGAATCCAACTGGTCCATTTTTTGTATTATTTTCGTATTCTCAGCATTTCTAGAGTTGAAATTATCTCTCTTTTTCACATGAAATTGAACACATGATTATATTAGTTATTATATTTCTATATCGACATTATAGGTGTTGAACTGTAATTTTGTGATTTTTCATCATGGGAGGGCAAGAATACTATTTGGACTACAAATGTGTTTTTATTTTCCTCTGACCAAAATCTTTTTGAAAATGAAATAAAGTGCACTCTACTCTTCCTGTCTTCGTTCTGGCGAGTGATTGTCACTCCTCTTTGAAATAAATTTTCAAGAACAGTCAAATGACGCATCTTACTAACAGCTCCTTTCCTTATTTCTTGATGTGCACAAGGCCTTCAACTATATGCCTTTTCTATCTGGAGAAAGTGAGCTAAAGTTGCATAAACTGGCTAGATGCCAGTGGACTTATCAATAATACAGCGTCCAGGTTAGGGGTGACTGTATAGGCAGTTTTCACTCCTCCTTGACCCGCTAGAAGATATAATTGTTTTTTTATAAAATAGGAGAAATAAATGAAATACTGTAATTCGATGTTAAGATGATAACTCTTGAATACCAAAATCAATGAGAACAAATAGGTTCAAAGTGTTTCAAGAGTTTATGCTCTCTGACATCATTTTTTTTTATATAGTAAAAAAAGAGTTGTGTTCTCTTACGCATTACTTGCCGCACTTAGTTGGCACCCAAGGCTAAGTCAAACAAGTCTATATTTGCTGATACTTGGATAAAACTTTGAACTAAGATTGTGTGGGATTAAGTCAGACAGCGTGGAAGCTATCAAGTCAAACAAGTATTGCCCCTTTTTTAGAAGTCAGTTGGAACCACATGATGAGAGTTTAAGGCACACAGTATTTAGGAAGTCCTGTATTACACTAGGCGCTTTGTTATCTTATTTAAAAGATTTTGTTTGATATTTGGTGTTCCTTGTGCTGTTGGATAGCATAATGATTCTGGCATGTGTAGGAATGATAACAACTGGGCCTAATCCTTAGGAGGTCTCATCAAATGCAAATTTACCATGTGTATCTATTCTGACATTGATTGGAGACCTACTTCTCTTTTGATTTATGACATTTCATCTGTTTATCAATGATGCTTGATGTGGTGTCCATATGTTATCATCCTAGTAGGTATATTCAAGAGTCAATTTCTGGCTACGTGATCTTAATTTTGTATCTTACTTGTAGGTGGTAATCAGTTTGTGAACATCTCATAATCTGAATAAACCCAAGCGTTTAATAATGGAGTTGAATTCCATCAAGGATGCTTTTGACCGTGTTACAAAGAAGCAAAAGCTTTCATACTCGAAATCTCAAGAAGTAATTGAGCAGATTGGGCAAGAAATCGAACAAGCTCTGTCAAGAATACAATCTGAACAAGATTCTGCATGCCCATCTGATCATAAATTGATCCTCAGTGAACTGAAAACCAAGCTGAAAGAAATTGCTCCTCTCAGCCAGCTGGAAGGCACACAAAAGGAATTAAATGTTGCCTTGAGCAAGTATCCAAAGCTTCTCGAGAAATCTTTCAATCCTGATATTTCAAAGGCTTACCGCAATATTGATTTCGATACACACACTGTTAACCAAATTATTGCCGCCCATTTCTATCGAGAGGGCCAATTTGATCTTGGTGACTGTTTCATCAATGAGTCGGAGGAACTAGAGGCTTCAGCATGTAAATCCCCTTTTCTAGAAATGTTTCAGATACTGGAAGCCATGAAGTGTAGGAACCTGGAGCCTGCTCTGAGTTGGGCGGGGAGGAATCATGATCAACTGAATCAAAATGGATCCGACATAGAATTGAAACTGCACCGCCTTCAGTTTGTAGAGATCTTGCAGAACAGGGGCAGGGATGAAGCTCTAAAGTATGCTAGAGCCTATCTGGCTCCGTTTGCTACCACACATATGGCTGTTTTCCAGAAACTCATGGCTTGCCTCTTATGGGCGGGAAGGCTTGATTCGTCACCATATGCAGAATTACTATCCTCCATACATTGGGACAAACTGGCTGAGGAACTGGCGCGGCAGTTCTGCAATCTTATGGGGCAATCTTACGAGAGTCCATTGAGCGTGACAATTGCGGCAGGAGTTCAGGGGTTGCCGACCCTTCTGAAGCTGATGAATGTGATGACTGGGAAGAAGCAGGAATGGCAGACGATGAAGCAATTACCGGTGCCAGTGGATTTGGAGAGAGAGTTCCAGTTCCACTCCATATTTGTGTGCCCAGTGAGTCGTGACCAAGTAAGCGAAGAGAATCCTCCAATGCTACTGGCATGTGGGCATGTATTATGCAAGCAATCCATCACCAAGCTGTCCAAAAACAACAGCACTAGGCGCTTCAAGTGCCCTTATTGCCCGGCTGAAGTCGAAGCAGGTCAGTGCACGCAATTATATCTCTGATGTGCACCAAAGGGCTGTGTACCTACTAGCTAAACTGTATCACTTAAATCTGTGTCGGATTTGGGAGGTTATTGTTGGATGGGATGTATATAGATTTTAAACAAAATTTGTTGGCGTGCACATTTCACTTAAACTACTACTCTACTCGTCTCGTCTCTTCTCTTGGTTCCAACTCATGAAACACTTAGGGGAATGAATGGTGGTGAGGTGATGTTTATTGCAATGCCACTAATAAACAACACAAGTTTCTCCCTCAAATGCCAACTTTATCTTCGAATCATAATCAAACATGTAAAACCGAATGTATGTGTATTTATGGAAGAAGGAAGAAAAATACTGTCTAGTTTTTGCCAGTTTCTAGTTTCTACCGACGACGAGTACAGATTGTACCCTTAAATGGTGGCATGTCGGTCTTGGCCCAAATATAGCAAAAATATTACAAACAAAAAGCAGCAGTTTCATCAATTGCACCACTCATAAACTTACTTTAGAGGTGCGCAATTTCAGGATTCCAAAAGTTTTTTAGAATAATCCAATCTTCAGCGCGTCAAATACCTTTTTTGTGCCACCTCTCTCTCTCTCTCCCACTCAGGGTCTTTTTTTTGCGCTATTGTGGGGGGAAAAGTTGCCCAAATCCTCTTCTTCTTCTTCTTCTTTTTTACAAACGTGTGGGTAAAGTCATGCTAAGGTAGTACTCGTATCTATAATCTTCAATTTCTTATTATTTTCTTGGGATTTCCAAAAGTGCATATACACAAGCGTGACTATTCGGAATTCATGATATCATGATCCTCCAATCAAATAATATATAATTAAGATCTTGTTATAATTTCAAAATAGGCCACTAATTGAAGGTCACAATTATTTATGTAACATGGCCAAGTTGATCATGATTTATCAATGTGCTCCAACCAGATTGAAAATGACATAATAATCTGTATTAAGCAATATTAAGTGCAGTACGAAAACAGGTCTTTCGATTTCGTTATGAATGTGGCTGACAAAAATCGATGTAAATGCATAATAATCAAAGCTAGGTGTGTTGTGCAGGGACAAGAACAGGTTGCTAATCTTGCTACGTGCACATCATATGGCCCAACTCCATCGATAATTCATAATATTTTTCAATTATTGCATCAAATTCTGTAATTTGTGATCTCACTAGCCAACTAGATCCCTGCCCCAGAATTGATAATGTCTATTGCTGTTTCTTAATCAAGCCACGTACATATGCCCGTTACGAACAATTTACATAATGACGAGGGTAACTCCAAGCCTATTATTATATTTACATTTTATTATCTTGGAAAAGAGAAAGAGAAGAAGAAGAAGAAGAAGAAGAAGAAGACGAGGGTAACTCCAAGCCTATTATTATATTTACATTTTATTATCTTGGAAAAGAGAAAGAGAAGAAGAAGAAGAAGAAGAAGAAGAAGAAGAAGAAGAAGAAGAAGAAGAAGAAGAAGAAGAAGAGAAGAATTGGTGCAACCACAAAACCTGACTTCTTCAATTGACATGCCAACTATTTTTCATAAAAGCTTGCATATTATATTTATATGGAGACATTATGTGAAAAAGGGTGGTGAGCCAAATGAACCGATACAAAGAGCTAGTATGCGCCTATTTTATTGCTTCGTTATTTCCAAATGTAGTGAATCGATAATCTTGTCTTATTAATCGCATATGCAGGATAAATATTAATAAAGAAATTCAGCTCAAATCTAGAATTGCCAAATCTCAGCCATGTCTTATGTTGCAAAGCAATGAGTCAAAAAAGTTTCTGTTATAGCTAGTATGACTACAGACTAGAGAGAGAGAGAGAGAGAGAGAGAGAGAGAGAGAGAGAGAGAGGGAGGGAGATAATTATGATTCTATGAATATGAAATATGGAATTATGAATGCATGCCAAAATATAAACCCCACTCTTTTGGCTCATAGGAACAAGACATTCTGCTAGTCGGCCACTCCCAATATAATAAAAACAAGCTTTATTTCAAAACACACACACTTAATACATATATATTTGTATACCAACTATTTAATTTACATAATAAGACACCTCTACAATTACTTTTTTCAGTTGATTTCCCTTGGCACATTCAAATCATATCAATATCAAATCATACCATCATTCTCTACAATTATTTTAAAATTTAACTTAACAAAGAAAAATAATAGAACATGTAATATCAAGGCTCAAAAGAAAGAAAGAAAATTTTAGATAGCACCCCACATACAATCAATTTAATTATACTACGTGGGGTCTCATTTCCATGGGGTAACCCACCTCACAACCCCACCTCTTAATCTCTGGGGGTTTTTTTTTTTTTGACAAAATATATTTGTACACTTTTCTTACAATTCGTAAATTTTTATTTTACTAGGAAGATAAGGAAACAAAGATTAGAATCTCGCATTTTCGAATCCATGTAAATCGCTGACTCTATTCAAAGACTTTCTCATAATAGCAACTTTCGCCAATCGCTCAGCTGCCCTCCAAGCCGAGGTCGGCGTAAGCGGCTCGGCTTTGTCATCGGCGGCGACGGCTTCGGCCCTCCGTCGCGGGACCACCTGATCCTGCCCCTTCCAATTCAGCAACGCCAGCTCAGCCTCCAGCCCGCGCACGAATTCCTCTCCCGAGCCCGAGCCCGACTGCAGGACCAGGGCCCGAGCCGAAGCCAGCATGTGGAGTGCCCCCGCCACGTCATTCCTCTCCGCGAGGCGGCGGCTCTCGGCGACGGCGCGTGTGGTGACGAAGAGGCAGCGGAGGCGCTGGATGTCCCTGGTGGAGGAGCCGACGGCGCGTGGGCGGGGAATGACAAGGCAGCGCTCCTTGTCGTATATGGTTTGCTGAGTTGAGGGGTCTTTGTAGCAGCACCGAACGGACATTACCCGATGTGATGACGCTGCCGCCGGCACCTTCATCTCCACCAGCAATTCTCTCTCCTCTTCCGAGTGGAGCTCCCCGACCCGGCACCACCTCGACCCACTTCCCACCCACGCCGGCTGACCCGCGTACGAATAGACCGCCGAGATCTCACCCGCCCCTTCGAACGTCAGCTGAACCTTCAAGTCCTGCACCACCTGGCTCAGCAGACCGGTGATGCACTTCGCGAACTTGTCTCCCGGCGGTGCGTTGAGGCACGCGCTCAGGTTCACCGAGTGAACGGGGATTTCCATCTGGGAGAAGCGACCGGACGACACGAGCGGCCCACTCCGGTGCCCGTCGGATAGGAGGAGGATGCTGGCGGCGGGATTCTTCTCGCGGCGGTCCTCGATCACCTTGGCCGCCTTCTTGAGAGAGTCGGTGGCGCTGGTGGCGCCGCCGTCAAGTGAGACCACTGCGTCGATGATCCTGCGAGCGGATCTCCGGCCAGCGCCGGTCATTCTGCGGAGAGGCAGCAGGCGCTTGGATGTGGTGGAGAATGCGACGATGGAAAGGCGGTCGGCGGCGGAGAGGGACGACACCACCATTCGCATGACTCGGCGCATTAGATGGAGCTTATCGGCAGTGACACTTCTGCTGACGTTGAGCACCGTGACCAAATCGATAGGAGCTCTGCGCGGAGGCGGGGGCGGGGCCTTGATCTTCAGAACGACGGCGTAAGTCTCGGTGGTCTTCCCAACAGAGACGACCGCGGCTTCCGACAAGAGAGAGAGTTGGACGTTCCTGCACTTGATGTTATCATTGTAGGGAGCGAAGAAGCCGGGGAAATCGTCGTTTTCCTCTTCGGTTTCATCGGATTCCGGTATGGGATTAAAGCGGGCGGCGGATGTGGGAGAGGAGAGGGGTTCATCGTCATTGTAGACCTTGAAGACAGAGTAGTTGTCGGAATCACGGGGTCGCAGTGGCAGGGGAGAGGGATTCTGGTGGTGATCGGTTTCCAAAAGATGCATTTCCTTCCACGTGAGGTTGCAAATGGGGCACGTGAGCAGGGATCCATGCGGCTGCTTCTTCGTGTGGGCGGCGATGCACGGAAAATGGAATGCGTCGCCGCACTCCGCCGTGAATATGGCCGTCCCCTGTCCTGTCTTCACGCTCTGCAAGCATATTCCGCACCTACTCTGCACACATACAATTACCAAATCATATAAATAAATAGGAATCAACAACTAAATTCCACTGTTGAAAACCCTAAATAAACACAGACGACCTTGGAGATTCGGAGGCCTGATTTGAGCAGAGAAAATGTGGAGGGAGAGCGCGGCGAGGAAGGGGCGGTGGAGCTGCGGAAGAATCTGGGGCTACTCTTGGTAGTTCTGCATTGAAGCCTGGGACTCTCCGCAGCAGTGGCGGCGGTTCTGCAGCGAAGGGTGGGGCTTGAGAGCGGTTGAGAGGGGAGGCGAGGCGTGGATGGCTCGGAGAAGAACCCGCCGAATCTGGACCTGAGGGTGGGACTGGGGCTGGGGTCGGATTTGTCTTTGATGATCGGAGAGGGGCGGTCGTGATCTTTGGGGATTGATGTGCAGAATGCTCGCCGCCAGCTCAAAACCATCTTTGACTAGAAGATGGAGAGGATGATGATGATGATGATGATGATGATGATGACTAAAAGATTATGTTTAATAGAATTGGAGAAGACAAAATACACAGAGGTAAAGGGCAATGCATGATCCAAAAGGAAGACTATAATTTGACAAACAAGACAAATTTTGGCTTTGGCTTTGGCTTTCTTCTTCACAGTCACAGCTGCGCTTCAATTCTTTGTTGTAGAGTTGCAGAGAGCAGTGATATGCATAATTAAGGCAAAAACATCCAAAAACCCATCATCGTCTCACAATTCTCATTTCTTTTTCTTTTTTGTTTTCCTTTAATAATGGAATCTCATGGGTGGATATTTAAATATTAGAAAAATGACCGCCAGGTGGAGGTAATCTCTTAAGTCAACGGAGTTGATGTACCTGCCCCTTCCCTTCCTTAGTTTTTCCATCTCAGATCCTAATCTTCTTTCTACTCTTCCATATTAACATTTTCTTAATTAGGATTACCACTATTTTTTTAACATCCACTTTCATTTTACGTTACTTTTGCTCATAATTCGATTTTATCTAATTTACTACATTATAAAATTACCACACCATCCTTTAGATGAGACTAATAAACTAAACTCATGTTTAATTTAGTCCCTTCTATTCAACCTTACTCAAATTTTAACTATTATTTTTTCACACTCAAATGAAATTATATTATCGTCTCTAATTTTCTTGTTTGTATCATCCATATAAAAATTTCACCCGTACAAAATTAAGTTCAAAGAAAAAATAAAAGAAAATAAATGACTAAAAAAGTCCATAAGATAAAAATAAAAAGGATTTTCTTTTTCACAAGTTGCTGCTAGCTAGACTGCTAGTACGAGGGCTCCCACACCCCCTCACTACAATATTATTGTAACAAGTAGTATGTTTTTTTTAAATAAAAATAATTATGTGCAAAATGGGAAGTCTCGACGCTCGCCCTTCTCACTCAAAAGAAATAAAAAAATAAAATAAAAAATAAGCAGGTTCAATTCTCACTTCTCTTCTATTTTTCAGTCCGACTTTTTTACTTTACTGACACTTAATTTACACGCATTTATTGATTTTTACTTATTAATATTTTTTGTATATCACATATATTGATGTGCGTGTGTCGTTTTTTTTTTTTTTTGCATAATATATGTGCATGTATAATTGTTAGAGATGAACATGTTTTTCAATAATTTGATCGGTGGGTCCTACGATTTAATGATCTGAATAATTACTCGGTTGGTTATTCAATTGAGCTTGAGGTTGAGGATATTGTTAAAAAATGATAAAAATATTATAAAACATTTCTTACACTTATTTATATACATAGCAAATAATAGTCAATTTTGAGTTGACTCACACCAAATGCATTCAATACAAAATTATGATGTGAGATGAATTAAGAGAAAAAAAAAAAAGGAAAAAAACCTACTATGAAATACAGAAATAGTATTTTTTATCTAAATTTTAGAAAGTATTCATGTGTACTAATTTCATTTACGATTATTAGTTATTACCATACCAGCTAGTATATTTTTTAAAAAAATAAAATATTTAATATATACAATAACTACATAGTCGGCTAGTTTTGTTGGTGGAAGATATTCTATATAAAAGTCAAGTTTTGCATAAATATTTTTATGACCTTTAAAAAAATTTGAGTTTTGCCACTATTATCACGACATTTACACATTTTATGATTTTCGACACAAGCTTTCATTTTTTGCATTCACAATATGAAACAATATTTTTCTTTTTTGCAATTAAACATGCATGCAAAATCCTTCTTCTACGTAAAACATCTTTCTACAGACCAAATAGGTAGGAATACATTACACATCTATCATCAAAATACTATTATTGTTATATTCGGTACATTCTAATTTTCTAATAATAATATTGAAATAAATAATACAGGATACATAATTATTTGGAAATAAGGAATCCCTTTTTTGGAATTCATGTTCTGCCATCTTCAGATCTTTTCCTCAGTCCGAATTGATTTTTCTGTTTTAATCCTGACATCCCTTTGTACTTTCTTCATACCAACTCATTTAATTAAGTCCCTACGTAGTAAAAATAAATTGCACATTAATTAAGAAAAAAAGCAGTGAAAATTTGTTGAAAATTGAAAATAAATGTTCTTCATATACTAGCGAATCTAATTACACTTTTTGTTTAATAATTACCTTAAAAATAAAAATAAAAATAAAATTTATCAAATTTTCAATAAATATTATGAGTGATCCTATGTGTGCACAATTTTTCACATTATGCGCTTTATATGTTTATTGCGTGATGCGCATGAATGTTATTTTTTTATTTATTTTTTAAACTCACACACTCGATCTGGTGTTATTGAGGAAATTCGAACTCGTAACCTTTGAGTAGAGCTGGTTTCCTGAAAAAAAAAAAAAAAGGAAGAACTAGAAGCTGGAGGCATGATTACCATAATGATACCAAATAATTAGGTTTACGTTTAAATCTAAACTGAATTATATTCGTGGACATTTATGACTTAACTACTAATTACAACAATAAATACTCACATAGTATTGATTACTAATAATTATTGAACAATTCTTCTTCTACTACTAATAAAATAGCTGCTATATATCTTGTTCGGTGTATTTCTGTACTATATGTCGACTGCGGCAATAGTTATTGATTTTAATTCAATTTCTCCTATTTGTTTCATTGATTGATTATTACGAAAATAAAGTCGAACTGTATTATATTGCACAACCAATTGAGACCTTTAGGCATTCACTTTTTAATCATGGGGAAGAGACCCCCCACATTATGGCAAATACATTTAATACTTCTCTCATCATTCTATCACTTTGTATTCTTCTTCAATTAATTAATCATTCAATTATTAAATATAATATATACTCCGCCAATTGGCAATTATAGATGATGATACAATGAAAATTTCACCAATTATAGATGATTGTGTTAAAAAAATAAAATTGCCTACTGGTTGGTGCATGATTTATCATCACTCACATCTCCATATATGATGCTCTGTAGTCTATATATTTTAACGTTAATTTGCTTACTATCCAATTGAATATAGCGTCAATTTCAATTTCGTGTGTTTAGTTTTATTTTACACTTGTTATTTAGTGTTCATCTTACCCAATTAAAGTGTGTTCTATTTTTTTGTGTTTTAATTTACAAATTTTTCAATTGATTATTTGAAAAAAAATACTAAAAAAAATAATTATAATAAACCATAATTTGGTAGGATGAACCCCGAATAACAAATGTAAAATTAAACTAAAATACAAGAAGTCGAAATCAAATAAAAAAAAAAGAGAAAAAAAAACCTAAAAACGAATGTGCAATAGAGAATGTAACTGATTTCTAATCGTTATAAAGTGGGAAAATAGCACCGAATCACCGGATTTGTGATGAATTGTATAGACTTTATTTCTTGAGATATGATGACATGGGTCGACAATAAGCATGAGAAGGCAAATATATATAAAGCTTCAACTCCAGCAATTTGTGATTTCTAAATATGGCGATTTTAACCTTAGATGAATCGATAATAATTGTATGTCATCACAAAATCTGTAGTTAAATAATACAATATATAATTCTATAGTAAGTAGTAACAAATTAAACCGTGAATAAAAGAAAGAAATTTGGAAGGATATATGGGAAAATATTGTTGGGTTGCGGGAGTGAAAAGATTGAGGTGATAAAAAGATAGAAACCAAAATATTTGAGAATCTTTCAATTCAGCCTTAATTAGTCTCCATCGTGCCACAGTTTCACTTATCCAATGTCAATTATTGACGCTGAGCATTCCATTTTTTACATCTCTATTAATAAATCCAATAAATTTAATTTACTTTTAACACTCCAACTTAATTCAATAAACATTGCACCGTTGTGTTTTTTCAATTAACCGAAAAGAATTAACTGAATTATGTTTGGTTTGGTTGGCTCCTCACAATGGGTAAATAACTATTTGCAACTTCATAATTTAAAATGGACTTTTCATCTCGATGCTCTTTACTAGTTTATAGAAAGAGAAAAATGCATTTTTGTATTCATTGGATCCGTCATTATTATTATTATTATTATTATTATTATTATTATTATTATTATTATTATTATTATTATTAGAAAAAAGAGAGCTTACTTATTGTAGAGATCACGAATATCGAAACCAATCTTTTGCTATCTCTGTGTGCAGTGTTTTTATCGAATACAACACACTATCAGATTGAACACAATGTCGATTCGTTAGCTAGCTCACGATGTGAATGTGATAATCCAAGGGGCAAAAAAACATAAAAAATTATATACTATATATTTTGCTTAAGATCATTCACCTATATTTATTTAATCGGAAATTTACACATATATCTTCCATTGACCGATCAAAAAAATTCGAAAAAAAATGAGTATAGTTCATTAAAGTGGTAGTAAATAGTAGTTGACACGAGGTAGATGTTATCAAATTGAAAAACAATCGATTAAACTTAATTATCGTCCAAAAAGTATAATATACAAATTAAAGCGATCTTTATGGAACCAATAGCTTTTCCTTCAATTCTTACAAAATTTGATATTTCGGAAAATTGAATTCAAATTTAAAATGTGTATTAAAAAAATGAGCATTTGGTTTGAGTTTATAATTATCAATTGAACCATTTACGTACCATTCATATATTGTAAGTATTGCTTATACGAGAACCACTTAGGGTGCACGTAAATACCATTGATTATAACTTCAACCTACCTTTTCCATTTTTTTCCCTCGATATGGTATTAGATAATGCTATGCATCATCCTAATTTCGTAGCATGGATTTTATATTAAATAGGAGCCTTTTGTGAGATATTAACCACATCTCTTTCTTTCATAACAAGAAGCGGTGAAAAATGTTACTCCCTCCGTTTCTAAATAAGTGTTATTTTAGTATTTTAATTTTGTTTCATAAAAAGTGTAAATTGGAGACAGAAAATTCACATTTTTCTCACATCTGCCCTCATTTAATGCATTCAAACATATATATTTAACTCATTTAATGTATTTACACAAATGTATATTAAGTAAGTTAATTAATTTATTAATTTGTATGTATTCATCCAAAATAATATTTAAACAGAAACGGAAGGAATAGTAATTATCTCATCTAGGCTTTTCAAGTGCAGCTTATATAAAAGTTAAGGAGAATTAAGTGGTTTGGATTGGATCGAGGTACTTGAAATGAAATGGTTCCAAATTGGTAGGAGTTAGGATGAATTTCAAAATTAAAAGCACCCTTAACTAAAATTTGAAATGACAGTTTTCAAATCATACCATGTCAATTCAAAAAAGTATAAAATATTTATTATCGTCGATTTAAATTATTAAATTGCACCCTAAAGGATAATTCCGTTGAGAAAATTTAATGAACCATGTACCCTCATTTACTTCTTTGAGAAGGAATTAGCAAATAATAAATTTAACTATTTATATTTTATAGTTGTCTTCATTTGACATATATGTGGATCATGTGATTTATTATTTAGAAAAAATATTACGTACACATTTATTGTTGAGGCCTATCGTCAGTATTATATATTAAATCAAATTAAATGATTCTTTTGTAGATGTTTATAAATTATTGTGATGCATCATCGTTGTAAAACTACTCTCCAATTATATAAATAGATTGTATAATCGGGTAATCTAAGTAATGATGAAAGCCGCACGAAACAAGAAAAATTATCAATTTAAAGCATGAAAGACGATTTATCTATCAATATAAAGTTTGAAAGATAACTTCTATTAATTCAAGATTTGAAAAATCTAAACTTCCGATTTAAAATTTAGAGATTTAACGATGTTAAAACTACATTCAACAGAAGGTTATCCATCATTTTTATCATATATTATAGTAAACAAAAATAAACACAAAATTACATTAATTAAATTAAATAGAGGGTTATATTAAATTCCATCAAGTAGAAACCATCACTTTCTAATATTCGGGTCTAATTACTTTTTACTTTGAAAATCAACTTTGTTTATTTCATTAATTAAATTTTATTGTATTTATAATTGATTATTATGATTTTAATCCCGCGGCCAACTAGTAAATCTTATTGAAATATTTAACAAATTAATTAATGTTAATTTTATTCTCTCTTTAGATATCTTTTTAAAATAATCATTTTCCCCCATCAAAATTAAAAAAAATAAAAATAAATAGAATTATATCAATTTATTATTATAATAGAAAACCAAAAAAATATTATAATTACCTACTGAATTTAATTTAAACGTTGAATTCAATTTAAACTTCTAAGGATCTCTTATTGAATTAATTAGAGATTGAGTTGACATAATTTAATAAAATTCTCTATTTAATTTAATTAAGGTAATTAATGTAAATTTGTGTTTGTTTTTATTTTATTTAATTTAGGATAGAATGATGTGTCAAAATAATGGCCACATCACATTATGTTGGATGAAGTTTTAATGCCGTTAAATTTTTAAACCTTAAATCGATAATTTTAGTTTTCAAGTTGTGTATCGATAGATAAACCAGATCGATAATTTTCCTCCAAAAAAAAAACTATTTTTTATCCCGTAAAAATAATATTTTATTTTCTTGTCGAGTGAATTTATGATCCCACTTTCCACAGTACGTAGCTTTATGACATTGCTAGTTAAAAAATTGCATGAAACTTTATTATACTACATATACCTTCATTTAATTATATGAAGTTAATTAACGGTCGTTTTCTTTTGAATGAGTATGTGTTTAGTAGGAGAATTGCAATTGAATTTTACCTTTCCAATTACGTTAAATATATACTCCCTCCCTCCCATTTTGATAGATTGATTGGAATTTTTTACGAGGATTAAGAAAAGTACTGGGAAAGACAATTAATCAAGAAATTTTCTAATATGCTCTTATTTAATTCTTTGATATTTAATTAAGGTCTAATGTAAATATATTAAATAAGAGTATATATATTAGTAAATTAGCTAAATATATATAGAAATATGTCTATATATCGGGACATACCAAAAAGGAAAAAATAAACCTATCAAAGTGGGACGGAGCGAGTATATTTTTTCAATATGTATAGGAAAAGGGTAAGGAAAGTATATATATTCACAAGAATAATGGACTAGGTTTGTGAATTAAAATTGGGAATTGAATATCTTTATTACTCAAATTAAATGTATAATTCTAAAATGATATACATTGTGTTTAAAGTATTATTCTTCAATATATTTTACCGAGAAAGAAAATGAATCTCAACTTGTATTTAACAAAGTTCATCATTCAAGTCATTAAAGGTTTGAGAATATTTGGAGGGACAAAAAAAGAGAAAGAGAATAGAGAGAGGTCAAATCGGACATTTCACATGCACGGAACAAATTAAGAGACGAAAATAGGCACCGTCTGCATAAATGCATCACGAGACCGGACTCTTTTAGCCTATTCCCCATTTTGATTTGACATTTAACAGTAAAAGTCACACTGTCTATGCCTAACTCACGTGTTGTTCACTCTTTTCTTTTCTTTTCACCCTGACGCCGTTACCTTCTGTTAACTTAAGTCAAAATCTTTTACCCAATTATTTCATTTTCCAATTATCTTTTATTTTTGTCAGCTTTTACCTTTTGAGATTTCAGTAATTATTATTTCACTTTTGGTTTTCCTTTCTCTCCTCTCTAGTGCTCTTATACAAAAGATAGACAGCACAAAACAATATGCATTTTTACTATGAATCAATACAACTCTTATAAATTATAATTAATCAGTTCTTTTAAATATATATAAACTAAGTTGATTAATTAACCTTTATTTTGTAGGTAAAGTGACAAATATCATGAATCATCATTGCTTCATAGAGAAATACTATATAAACATATCTAAATATATAAATGGTGTAGTAGCAGTAGTAGATACTAAATCAGGTAAGTTATATATAAAGCCTTCGGTTATAGATAGCAGATGCAGTCTATAAATGAATGCGCAAGCAAATTAAGCATTGAAATTAAAGATGGAGATGCATGTTGATGAATATTTGGAAGTGGGTTAGTGTGAAATGTGAATGGAGTCCCATCACACAGTAAAAGTAGCAAATAGTGAATAACATTCATTCATGAATCATGACTCATTCATTTGTTTTCCCCCGAGTAATTAAAATAGGTAGAAAGAGAAAGGGTCTGCACAGCTAGGGTAATTATTGTCAAATAATTTTTACCTAACCTTAATTAACTAGTGGTAGTGGAGGGATTGGGAATATGAAAGCTTAATTATGTCCTCGCGGCGTAATTATATATATAATTATGCTCTCTTTCTCTCTCTTGTTTCTCTCTCTCTCTCTGGTTGCGCTCGCACATGTGTAGTGTGGTGCAGAGGAGTAATTAAGAGAAGGAGAGAATAGAAGTGGCACGTGATTGGGCAATGGGGCGATTGGGTGCAGACACACAGAATCAGAAGCAGTAAATGCAAAGTCAGAACGTCGTCGTGACGTGAGTACCGAGGTTTTCTTAACCATAGGCTATAGCATGCAATGCAGCTACCATGAGAGAGAGAGAGAGAGAGAGAGAGAGAGAGAGAGAGAGAGAGAGAGAGAGAGAGAGAGAGAGAGAGAGAGAGTTAAATCCACCATTATATTTCTACTTCCATTTTTTATAAATTATTATTAGTAGTAATAGAATTCCCTTCATTCTGACTTATCATGTCAGGCTTAGGCTCCCCCAATTCTTGATTCTTCCACTTCCCGACGAATCTTGCCTTCTCAAAGGACTACAAACGAAAATCATCTTGGAAATTTTTGCACTAAAATTTAATCTCACAATTAGTATAATTAATCTTGGTAACCCTCACTTTTTCATGTCTTACGTACGTATTTAAAAATAGTAATATCATAACACCGCCATGCACTCCAATTTCATCTCATTTAAATCATATTAATATTTTTTTTTGTTTTTGCTATTAGTATGATAATTATGAAAACTATATTGGTGATTTTTTTTATTATTACTATTTTATTTATTTTTGCGTATAAAAAATATTGTACCTATACGAGAGGTCAAACTATATATTTAAGTGACCCGAAAAAACATGAAATTAAATGTTTTTGCTAATAGTTCACAAATAAACTTTTCATATTTACTTATAGATATCCTAATTAATCAATTTTCTTCAATGTCTAAGTAATCTTGACAAAAAATCTAAAAAAAAAAAGAAGTAATCTTATAAATAAATTATGTTATGGTGGATACTTTTACTGATCCTTCTTATTTACAATGGAGTTTCCAACTAGATGTGGCCAACAAAGTATAATTATGCACATTCAAGAAAACTTAGGTTGTATATTAATTAGATTAATCACACAAACAACTAAGAAAATAAGAAAGAATGATTTCACAAATCATTTTTATAATTAGAATATGTATAATTATAAATACAATTAGAATTCCAAAAATAATTAGAATATATATTGAAGTTGAATGAAATGCAACAAAACAACCTAGAGAAGGTCACTTGTACATCAAGATATATGAGTTTAATTTATCTACATCAGAGCGCATGCATTAAATGTGCCGAACACATGATATTTTTGGTTTTAAAAGAAATGATACTTTTACTATTCTAAGTGATGTTTTTTTTCCGTTAAAAAAATAATAATTTCAAGTAAAATAAACGTGATAATTTTCAGTATTAGAAATAATACATTTCATTAGATCGGATCCGTTCCGGGGCAAGTCAGGTCGAGTCTAAAATGGTACCCGCCCATTTGATATATGTCTTGTTATATACAGAATACAGTCGATGTACATGAAACTTACCAACAATCTAGGGTGTGTATAATTAATATTGTATAATACATTATATACATGTCCATACTGGTTGGCCTCAAAATCTGAGATTTTGAGAAATTTGTATTAAGTACATATATACAGTGGTAAAAAATGTGAAACATTTTTATGGGGGTGTGAGCATAAAATAAATCATGGATTAAGGAACTAGCTTAATTTGGTGTGATCACATTACAACTGGACCTTGGATGGAGTGAAATTTTCATTAACTTTTAGTGTAATTCACAAATTTAATTTGACTTGTTTACAAAGCAAAGACGCGTACCCTTTTCTTCAATCTTACTTAATAATTACAAAGGGTTTACACTAGATTACCATGTATATAAATAAATAATATAATGTATACAAATACTTCGATCTACAAACATTGTATATACTTTGTGTAAAATCATCGATCTCATAAATATAATTTTTCTGGACGAATAGTCAACTCATATAAGTTGGTCAAAACCCACTATTATTATTATTATTATTATTAAGCAATTAAACTATTAATTATTTCCTTACTTGAAGCATATTATTACTTTTTAGTCTATTAAGTAAGAGTTATGGTTTATTTCCCCAGCTCCATCCACTTGATAAAATAAAATTTATAGATTAAACTCACTAAAAGTCTAAAACCTTATTCTAATATATATAAAACAACTTTTAGTAAATTTTAATATTTCCTATATGTGATTTTAATTTGCAACTTTTAATGTTATATATATCAATGTTATTATTTTTAAATTTAAAAACCTAATTTCTAATGCACCTAAAGTCGTATTATTCAAAATAAATATGAAAATTGCATTATTAAACAATCCTATGATGGGCCAAACAAAACTGACGAACTTAATTATCTGACTATTCGTATCGTGATTTCTAGTGCGGTGATTATTTTTTTTAATTTTTTTTTTTGAGCAGACATGTAGTGCAGTGTTAATTTGAATTAGTTAATTTAGACATACAATATTAAACATTAGCTTATTGTAGCGTGTATGATAGAAGGGTGGTGTCGCTGTGGCGGTGGAGTAGAGTTGTGGCCTTGTGGGGCGGTGGCAACACTACAGTGGGAGATCGGCGGTTTTGAGATGGTCAAGGCCACATGCTGTTTCCCCAACAAATTATTTCCTTTTTATTTCATCTTTATAATTTTGGATCTATCAAGTGGACTATATATATATATATATATATATTAATTAATTACTGAAGTATTGGGCCATTATATTTTTGTTTGTAATTTATATGTGTATATAACTTTTGTATTTGAAAAGTTTGGATTGCAATCTCCAACAGCGCAACCCAGGGGAAATTTTCCTTTTGACTTGAAAAATGATTGAAATAATGGTGTTGATCGATTTATGGTAAGATCAAATAAAACCGTTTATTTTAGTCGCACTGGGAGAATCCCAATACACCTGATCTAGACAAATAAAAGGACATATATGATGTGGACACTCACCAAATTATTATTTCAATAAATAAATATATATATTCGGAGCAAGTACAAATCACATCCCCCCGTTTTTTTTTTTTTTGAATAAAATTTGTCCAATTAGGACGATTTAATTATATTACAAACAGCAAAAAAATAAATGATTGTTTGAAAATTAAATGATTAATAAAGTAAATGGACAAAAAGAAGCCAATTTGCACATGAGCAACCACAGAATGCAAGAATAGAATAGAAAGATCCCGAATGAGTTTGTCCAACATGCATTAATTAATTAATTTGAGTGATAATATTATATATATGTATATACATATATATATGTATTAATAATCTATCAAATCCTATTCACAAATCCAAGATTCTCAAAGGGAGAGAGAATTAAGGAAACATATATACCATTAACCTTTTATAAAAAGTTAAAGATTTTTATTTTATTTTATTTTTCGATATTATTCCTTAAGAACCGTTTTACTAATTTATTTAGTTTCAGAAGAGTCTTAGTTATGGTCATGTGATGCGGCTTTCTCAAGAGACACGAAAATCCTAAACATGCAATTTAACATAATTATTAAATAATCTCAAATGATACTAAATATTATGATCAAATATATATCGATCATTCTTTGTCAAACAAAATTACCATGATTTTGTTAGATGACGTGTAATATCTCTACCTCATCGACAACCCAAATATTCTCCTCAGTGTGTTAGATTACCAAAAAAAATAGGTGTTGAATCTCTCTCCTAAGTTCCTAACTAATCACTAATATTATTAACGCTAATATATATATATATATATTAGCGTTATATATGATGCAATTCAATTTAGGGGAATAATATTATAGCTTCCCCAAATTGTTTGAGATTTGGTGCAAAATGTAGCAGGTGGTAAGATAAATATTGGATTAATGGGTGCATCTCCTCAGATTAAATTTATTAAATCAATATATACTAGTATTTCTCCCGTACGTTGTATGGATTTATTTATAAACTAACATGTTAAATTTTGAACGTGTCCACATTATAATTGAATGAAAAAATATTTTGATTCTAAAATGTACTCAAAATATTTTTATGTGATAATATAAATATTATATGATTAATTAGAGACATTCTTCAGTGATCCTCATGATTATATTTAACATTTGAAAGCATATAATTATATTTGTACTTTTTACCAAATATTACAACATCAGTTAAACTAAAAAAAATATAAAAAATTAATAATCATGATTATTGATATCATTTTATTAAATTTTCATTGTACAAAAATAAAAATATGATATTAACTGAAAAAAGATACATAACTTGAGTAGTAAAAATAATTAAGTCCAATATAATTTTATTATATTATTTTATAGGGATAAGGTCCAATTTGGCCACTAAACTTATTTTGGGGGCTCAATTAGGTCACTACAACTTTTTTGGGCTCAATTGGGCCATCGCCATATTAAAATTGGCTCAATTGGGCCACCGCGTGACGGAGCCCTAACGGGCCGTTACGTGTTACCAAAACGATGTCGTTTTGAACTTTTTTTTAACCGACCCAATACTAACCCATACCCCGACCCATTCTCAATCCAAAACCCGACCCAACAGTCTAAAATCCACACACTACCTCACACTTTTTTCACACACTACCACGAAGATCATTAAGTTCATGTTATTTTTCTCTCTTAGATCCATTTTAGTCATCTTTTTTCTTGAATTTTCTGTTTTTCCAATTTTCTCTTTTCATTCAAAAATATGTTCATCATCAGAAAATCTCCACAAAATCCAACAACCATAAACCCTCCATTGCAGAAGGTCAAAAAAGTACCAAAAAACCAAATATCTTAGCAAAGGTCAAAAAATACCAAAAAATATCAACAAACCTAAACCCTCCATTGCAGAAGGAAACGAGAGGCAGAAGGTGAAAAAATACCAAAAACCAAAAATCTGCACTCACATTCCCCAAACCCAGGTTCGCCGCCCTCCTAGCCGAACCACACCAATCGCTGGCCCACACCGAGCCACCTGGAATCGAAGCGAAGTCGACCAGAGCTGCACTCGTCTCCCAACTTCAAGAGGCGCGCTTCTCTTCATCGACCGCTAATGCATCTGGGCCTCGGAGGCCGAACTCATGCCCGCCATCACCAGCGACGTGCTCGCTGAACATGGAGGCCTCGTCGCTCCTTGGATCGCCGCCGGTAGCCAACCCCAGCCCCCAAATCGCCGTGTCAGACCCGCTGCCTCCCTCTAAAAAGAAACAATTGGAAAAACAGAAAATTAAAGAAAAAAGATGACTAAAATTAGAGTGTTGGGTCGGGTTTTGGATTGAGAATGGGTCGTGGTATGGGTTAGTATTGGGTCGGGTAAAAAAATGTTCAAAACGACGTCGTTTTGGCAACACTTAACGGAGCCCTAACGGGCTCCGTCACGCGGTGGCCCAATTGAGCCAATTTTAACATGGCGATGACCCAATTGAGCCCAAAAAAGTTGTAGTGACCCAATTGAGCCCCCCAAATAAGTTTAGTTGCCAAATTGGACCTTATCCCTATTTTATATATATGATGTATTGTTTGACCAAACAATCATAATCAACTTTTTTTTTAAAAAGATATATAAAACTACTTTTTTTTTGTGTAACAATCATTAAAAAAAAAACTTTATAGGGATTTTCTTTGAATTTTAACAAAATGTTTATTTGTTCCATGTTGCTAGTTACTAATTCATGTAACTATTCTTCTATAAAAAATGAATTTGTCGGTATTAACATATTTAACTTCATGCAACTATTTTTTCTCACCTAGTTAATATAATTACATAAAAATTAATATTGAGTTTGGCCAAAAAATACATTATAAAAAAGAATTTCTATTACATGTTAAATAATAAATCGAAAAGGGCAAAAAAACCAAAACAGAAAAAAGGGAGAAAAAAAAAGAAAGGGAGAGAGATAGACCAAGAAAGGAAAAAGAAACAAAAAAAGAAAGAGAGCGAGATAGACCGGAAAAGAAAAGAGTGATTGGTGCGATTTGATCCCAGGCCTTTTCTGTTTCAAGCCTGCCTTGCAACTACTGGACCAAGCCAATAGTTTAAACATTTTTTTTAAATTAAGGTTTCACTGACTTTTTTATATGACATTTTTATCCGTACGCTTTTGCTTTAATATATGTATAGATTAATAAGAGTATAGTTTAGGAGGGCAATGGTGTTGAAATTTAGTGTAGATTAATAAGAGTATAGTTTAGGAGGGGTAATGGTGTTGAAATTTAGTGGTTGAATATTGTCATAATTGTTGCACATGTTGTGGGTGAGGTGGTACAACCTCTCACCAACTAACTCAATAATTAGACTACCAAATTAATCAAGGAGTATAATCTAGCTAGACTAAATTAACTTGCAACGCCTCTTCATTTCCATATTTTTATCTAAACTTGCATAACCGAGAGAGAGAGTAACAAAATAAGGGCAAAGGTTCAAAAAAACACTTAAGGTATTGGCCGAGTCCTGATTAGACACTTAAGGTTTGACTCGATCCATTTGACCTCTTAAAGTATTTTAATTCGTACATCCATACACTTCCGTCTCCTCTTCGTCACTGAGTTATGAACGACGTCTATTTCTTTTACTAACGGTGTTTGTTCTTCATTTAACAAATGTAGAACCCAGAAAAAAGGTCCAATAAAAATTATAGAGGAAGACAAGTTTGAAAAGACAAAAGTCCAGAAAACAAGTTTGTAGAGGAAAGAGGTAGGAACACCAATGCTTGTGCTAGTGAATCTGGTCGGAATAATGTAAAGAGTGAACGAATCGCCACGACCGGAATACTACAAAGAGGTGGAAGAAGTGCTCCCTTTGGGCCCAATCGGGCTGGGGTTTTTGACCCACTTGCAATCGATGGTGTAGGCGATTCTGGTTGGGGTAGGGGTGGGTCGGTACGGCATACCGAAAATTTCACGCCGTACCGTATACCGTACCGAAATTTCGATACCGAAAAATCTCATACCGTTCTCGTACCGAAACTTTCGGTATACCGAACTTCGGTATACCGAAGTTTCGGTATACACCGTAATAGATATTGATATCGTACCGATATTTTCGGCATACCATACCGTACCGATATTATACAGTATATCGAACATACCGAATTTTCAAGGTATACCGAACTTTCACGGTATATCGAAAATATCGAAATTTGAAGGTATATCGAAAATACTGAAATCTACATACCGTACCGATCTGAATTTTACAAATAACAACAAAAAAAATCATGTCTCCATAATCAAAATACAAACATCAAACAAGTTTAATAATCCATGTCTTAACAACCAAATTTCAAATATAATACTACTAAATGATTGATTAGCAACTATGAATCTAAATATGGTATTTTTTTTTCTTTTTATTAATTTTTCTTTTATTTCCTTTATGAATTACTTTACTCATAATATATAATATTTGCTAAATCCAAATATTTAATTAGATTATATATATTTACTAAGCTTTTATGTTACACCTCCTAAATATTATATTTTTTAGGAATTTAATGAACCCTAACATTTTTTTTCTCTTCTTATTTAGTATTTTTCTTTCAATTCTTATATAACATACTTTACTAACTCATTTTTAATTCATAACTCGTGTATTTTTTATTATTTATATTTTCTAACATTTTGTGTTAAACTTACTAAATATTATATTTTTTTTTAGAATTTAATGAACTCTAAAAGCTTTTTTTACCTTCTTATTTAGTAATTTTCTTTTATTTATCTTATAACTTACTTTACTCATAAGTCGTAATTGTAATAATGTTAGTTTATTATCTTTTATTAGTCATGTTCAACTCCAATATATAACATTAAAGTGTTATTATCATAGTTTACATATATTCTGGTTTCTTATTATTATTTTTTTATTTTTTTAACTTTTAGTGCTTGATATTGGAGAATAATATAAGGTTGCTATTTATTATGTATACTTTGAAATTGTTCATTTTCAATCATAACTGGTGTATTTTTTATTATTTATATTTTCTAACTTTTTGTGTTAAACTTACTAAATATTATATATATTTTTTAGAATTTAATGAACTCTAAAAGCTTTTTTTATCTTCTTATTTAGTAATTTTCTTTTATTTATCTTATAACTTACTTTACTCATAAATCATAATTATAATTGTAATAATATTGTTTATTATATTTTATTAGTCATGTTCAACTTCAATTTCTAACATCAAAGTGTTATTATCATACTTTACATATATTCTAGGTTCTTGTTATTATTTTATTTATTTTTTAACTTTTAGTAGTGCTTAATATTGGAGAAGAATATAAGGTTGCTATTTATTATGTATACTTTTAAATTGTTCATTGCAATTCATAACTCATATTTTTTTATTATTTATATTTTCTAAACTTCTACTTACTTAATATTATATTTTTTTTAGAATATAATGAAATCTAAAATATTTTTTATCTACTTATTTAGAAATTTTCTTTTATTTCTCTTATAACTTTTTTTTAACTTTTAGTGTTTAATATTTGAGAGGAGGATTGAGTGTTTAATAATAAAAGGAATAAGAGTACTGTTTTTTAGTTATTACATGTAACTTTCAAATTTCAATTGTTCACTTTATTATGTAATAGTTTAAATTGTACATGATTTATATGATATATTGATAAAATTGTAAATATATGCAATGTTATAGATCATCATATATAATTTAAATATAATCATTTGATTAATTTTTTTTTTCTTTTATTGATATATAGTTGTGACTTATTATATTTGTAGTCATGTGTACTCAAATGAAATTAGTGTACTACAATAATCATAAGTTGTGAAAAAATAATAATAATAAAAAAAATTAAAAATTATCGGTATGGTACGGTATATCGATATACCGTACCGTACCGATATACCGAAATACCGATATATATTGAAATATCAATATATACCGATGTACCGACATACCGATATATACCGAACTTTCGGTATACCAAATACCGGTATATATCGAAAATATCGGTATATACCGAATACCGCGGTATACCAAAATTTTTTAAATTTCATATCGATATCGTACCGAAAATTATCGATACGGTATCATACCGTACCGAAAACTGCGGTATACCGAAAATTCGACATTTTCGGTATTTTTTCAGTACGATAAGTGCGGTATTTTTTCCCCACCCCTAGGTTGGGGTGAAATGGGCAGGTGACGAGATTTATTATAACTGAATAATTGAGATATTTGAAGAGATTGATGTGAGATGCTAACTTGATTGCAGAAACCAATCGAAAAATTTTAAGATTTTTTCATATATATTCTGAAATTCTTCTCAAGATTGAAATTAATATAAAAAATTTACAGATTGGATTGAATAAAGATCTGATGTTCTGACACAAATCGAAGCGTCAAATTAGATTTTTTTTTTTCTTGTGATCTGAATTTCCGAGAGAAAAATCAAGGAGGATTGAGATGAGATGAGTTTCTGTATTTGGCTCTAAATTTATTTTTTTTCTTAGGTTTTATTGATTTAGATCCAAAAGTGATGAGCTATACCGTCAGATTCTTCTCCGTCTTCATATTGTTGTTTGTGTTCTTGTTCAGATTCTTCTTTGCCTTCTTATAGCAAAGCACCATTAGTATAAAAAGTAAACGTTGTTAATATATCTGTGATGGAGGGGAGACGGAAGGGTCTGGATGCACCGATTAAAATACCTTAAGGGGCTGAATGGACCGAGTCAAACCTTAAGTGACTAATTGGAACTCGGCCCATACCTTAAGTGTTTTTTTGTACCTTTGCCCAAAAAATAATTTCATATTTTCTATATAGTCCCTCAATTGTTAACAACTGTTAATCAAATAAGTTCGAATATAATACAACCTACACATAAAAAAAAAAATCCCAGCAATGTAAATTATAGTGTATACATGACTCGATATGAGATCTTCTAGATTCTTAATTTTGTTACACATGAAATTATTAGTGTTCCATTTAATTTTGGATTGTTTTACTTAGTGGTAGAACATGAAATTGATGGATTCAAAATCCAAATTATGCAGTGCAAATTTATACATGTTAATAATTAAAGAGAAAAAATGACTGATAGAACGTATAATGGTAAAGCGAGGTACAGTATATATTAAACATCATTGCGACAACATAATTTAGATGACAAGAAATATTGGAGAGAGGATTCGAAGCGTCAAGCTTCGATGTTTAGTTTAAAAGTTCGGAAACAAAGGCATAATATTGCCACTAACTTTTAAGACCAAATAATTTGAGTTGCCCAAACCTTTGTTATGATGATGTCTGTTTTATCGATATATATATATATATATATATATATATATATATTATAATTACAAATAAATATGTAGCTTTTTTTCACTGTCAACGGCGCAATGTTTATGGGGTGAGAGCCCATATAAGATTAGATTGGCCCTGCGTGGGGAACCTTCACCTTGTGATGATCGTTTTAAGTATCAAAATTCATATAAAATAATATATTTATAATTTTCTTTGTATTTGATTGTATATGAATTTTTTTACTCGTTTGTTTATGAGCTCGATTTTTTTATGATGTAATGTTTTTATTACAAAAATGAAAGTTCTTTTTTTTTTTTTAATTGGAATTGTGAGTAAATTTCTCTTTTTTATCTTTAAGATTAATAATAGAATGTACCCAAATTCAAGATTTAGATAATAACTCTGACATTAATTAGTTAAAACATAAATGAAATATCAAGTTTCAATTTAATTATATAAGAATTATGAGTTTGTTTTGACCAGTTTTGGCTTATTTTGAAATAGTGTGGACAGCAATCATTTTTGGTTAAAAATTAAAATATTTAAATTGGTCAAGTTCGATCCTATATAGTGCCGTTGAAGTAAGTTGTTACGTGAATTTCAAATTCACCATGACATGCTTATATCAGATTAGGAAAATAAATTAGTTGAAACGCAATTACACGGTACACGCATAAAATAAAATTAACTAACTAATTAATTAATTAATTAATTAATTAATATCCTAAAAGAAGATACAAAACGAAAAAGGCAAGAACATAAATCAGACAACAATTGACATTTTTTTTTTGCAAATACTTGTTCCGCACCGTCTCACGGGTCAAAATTAGGTGAAGATCCAGATTCAAACTAATATTCAAATGTATATTTTTTATTTTATTGGTATTTTATTGTGTTTGGATTCAAATTTTGACCCAAAATTCAATTTATTGATTTTGACCCATGAGACGATCTAACGAAGACTTCCTTTATTTTTTTTTGGCACTCTGATTAATAATAGTAGTACTTAATTGTGAATTATAAAGAAATACATCACATGTATTATTTCAAGTAAAAGAACATGAAATAAATCATTAAATTGAAACATAGCATAATTAACATTTAGAGTAGTCAAACGACAAGCAATACTTAATCATAAAAAAATAAGATACAGTAGTTCCTTTGAGGATGATCTAGTGTTAGAGTTGTCTTATCTTAAAACTAAAAAATCTCAAGTTTCAATCCCACCACCAACACTTGACCGCCACAAACACTTGACCAACACCACTACATACCTGATTTTCCCAGTATGCGGGTTACCCTCGACATAAAAAAAATACAATTAATATATTACATTTAAATAAGTTCGAAACCAATTAATCGATCGACCTAAGACGTACCATCGCTTTTTCTTCTGTATCTTCTTTTCTGGATGAGCCATATGTGCAACTTTTCTTCCCCTTTAATTTCCCACATAAAATTCTCACCTAAACATATACATCAATTAGAAGTCATTCCAATGGCTAAAAAAATAAAGCCCTTGATATATTATTGAAATTGGTACGTGAGTTTTTTGTATAATAAACACAAATTAACATTATTATTGCATCTCATTCATTTTTCTAGGGTCTAAAATTAGACACATCTAAGCTAGTTAATTAAACAAATATTCCGTACGACATTGAATTTCAAGCGGGACTTAAATTAGGACAAACTTGGCAAGTATCGCTAGCAATGGCAATATAATGCTGCCGAGAGTTAATGATATAACAATATTATATTTCATGCACTATTGACGTGGACAATGACTTTTTAGAGTTCAAGTTGAAGATCAAGACTAAGGTTTAATTTGCATATTATCTAGTAGATGATGGAATAATATTAAGAATCTGACAACGATGTATGTACGTTTGTTGAAAGCTCTCGGGGTGTGACGGTCTGGCACAAGTTTTTGTATGGTTGAAAACATGAAATAGGTAGGGCGTGGAAGGAAACATGCAAGAAGAGGAACTCAACTATGATTATGGAGCAAGGAGATGTGGCAGCTTAGGGAGCATATACAGAAATCTTTGTAGTTGAAGCCATTTAATGTAACAATCATCCAATAAGCACATTTTTCTTAATTATATGTATATATATATATATATATATATGGGATTCTGACAAAGCATTTATGCTCACTGCTGCATGCCTTTATTGTATTGGACATTTAGTTTCATTCATTTATTATAACGACTCATTTAATTCCACCCCCTACACCCATTCTTACTAATAATAAATTAAGGGACTCTCTATCACTATTTAATGTATATTTTGTAATACTAGCTACCTACTATATGATTGTCTGCTTGATTGGTCCTGTATATACTTTTTTTTTATGAGTAAAATAGTATATATCTTTAAAGTAGCTAACATTTTCGTTGTCACGTCTACAACGAGTGATTTACATAATAGAGTGCAAGATGTAACACTATTTTTAGATTAATAAAATTCACAAGTTGCAAGCAGCCTTTTGTTGTACTGGAACACAAAAAAAATAATTTTCACCCAAGAGAAAACTAGCTATATATTTTCGTTCAATTCCCAGATAAATCAAATCGAGAAAATAATTTGTTACCCTGTTTCTTTCTTAGGTGTATTCAATTATTGAATTTAAGGAAACTGCAACGCATTAATGTGTAGGCAGAGAGAGAGAGAGAGAGAGAGAGAGAGAGAGAGAGAGAGAGAGAGAGAGAGAGAGAGAGAGAGAGAGAGAGGTGATGATAGATGATAATCATAAAAATATCATGCAACTTTGAATTTGTCCAAACCTATCATTCTACAATATTTATTGTTTTATTTGTACCACTCCCCACTTCAATTCTTCATCTTAATTAATCACTTATGTTATGTATATATTAAAATGGTTTTTCTAGTGCATGCATGGTAACAGTCGTAAGGTTTCCTGGGCAATAGTAATACTACATCTGGATTAATTTTCAATTTAATTTGTTGATCGAACCTAAAATTAACATTGATCCAAATCTATTCAACTAATATAGTGTGCTCTCAGATAAACCTAAATTTACTGTATTATACTCAGACTAGACCGCCATATTAAAGGGGAAAATCCAATCACAATTTGTAATTTTTTGTCTTAATCATTCCACTAATTGAAGAGAAAATAATTAGAAGGCAGAATCTGTCACTCAGCTCCAATTCTGTAAAGAAAAATGGCAAAAACTGAACTATCACGGAGCGAATAGTTTTCTCAATTTCTTAATAAGTCCAAACTAATTAGGGATATTTTTTTTAATTTTCGTTTAAATTTTGAGATCTGAGCAAAAGGGATAAAACTCATTATCAGTCGTTTTTGGCCTTATGCTCGTGTAAAATTGATTATCCAATCTTCACTGTTGTAAAAATTTATGTCTCTTCGGAGTCCTTGCCATTTAATTTTGTCTTCAATAGGCCCACTTCAATTCCGTATATTAGTACTTTTACAACATTATCCACTCTCAAATCAACTGAAAATGGGCCATGCTCGTCCCTTCGAGGATACCCAAACACCCGAAAGTGTTTTTCTCGAGTTCGAAATCTATCACTTGGTTCCTTTTCATCCTAAAACGGAAAAAAAGGTGAGGGGGCTCTTCTCTTACTTTTTGGCTGTCACGAGACGCTCAAGTGAAATTAGTAATAGACATTTCTTAGAGGATATCTAAGCGGTAGATCTCTCACGCATGAATAGAGATGTCTCGGATTCAATTAAAAAATAAAAGCAACAGACAAGGTTACAGGAATTAAGAACAAATTGATGGTATGAACATTTAAGGATAATATTGCATTATGAATAATAGAATGAGTGGACATGATCTTTATTTATTTAATAACAAAAGCTTCACATGTTTTCTAAAGAAAAAAAGGCTTTACATGTATGCTTTCATTGCTTTGGAAACAAAAAGATAATGTTTCATAGTGTAGCAATTTATACATTAGCTTTGTAATTCGAGTTCATTTGAATTTCAAAATTAGGTTTAAATTATCCATTTTTTTAACTTAATCTCAATAACCATAATAACAAGTGTGAAAATTTATATGAGTCATGATAGTCGTAAATTAAATTTGTTATTTTTCATAATTATAATTTTTAATAAATAAAATTATATATATATATACATACATATACATACATCGCACGGGAGATACTTTAGTTACTTTAAAAAAATTAGAGACTCCTTCAAAAAACAAAAAACAAAATAGAGACGATTTGATAAATTTCATAACATATTTTGAATGTCATAGCATAATGATTAAATGGGTAAATAATTAGTGCTAATTTAAATATAGCTGTCAGGCAGAAGCCGCACTAAGTAATTGACAACTCTAGAAATTTCAAGTCCTAATGATTAATCGCACTTCCAATGGGAAAATCAAGATTTATAAACCCAGAAACAAGTGATTGATGAAGAGTTTGAAGTCAGATTATTCATTGATTTTATCTTCTTAATAACTTTTCAACCTACTACTGAGTGAGTTTTGACATTGTAATCCAATTTAATCATGGGATTTTGAATAAATTCTACTTCACCTGCAATACATCCCTAACAAATGGCTACCTTTCTGAAGTTGAAAAAGAGTAGAGATGGGGAACAAATTTTATTTTTATTTTTTTATACGAACGGTCTTGCAAATTGGTAAAATATTTCAAGAAAGCCCAATCGAGCTTACCAAAGTAGGTGATTACAGAAATCACAAATGAAATCGATTAATCTCTACGATGGTAGAAAACCTCACTCCACTCCAATTTTCATCTCTTGTTAGATTCAACAATGCCTACTTAACTCCAACGCAAATTAAATCTACCACATTCCCAAATAAACCAAATATACTCTAGACTTGGCCAAACTAAATTTTCAAAAAGATTTAAGAAATCCAAGTATGATGCACCACGTTCGTTTGTTATCTGAGATTCTCACTTGGCATGCATAGTATTTTTGCTCGAGCACAGTATAGACGGACGTCATGACATCATGTTTTTAGTACAAAATCAACTAGTAACTATCATCAACCATAGAAATGTCTATCATGTACCTTGCCTGGAGGGAATCGCACCATTCCGATTCCTGTTTCAATCGAACATATCGTTATATAACAACACAAACAGTTGAAGCGTTGTCAAACCAACCAGTCGTACAAACACATCTAACAGGTATTAGATCACACACATTCAGTAATACAGAGTAGTCTTCATCCAATAGAGAAGTATGAGCTTCACAAACATTTTTAAGTATGAACTATTTGTGCAACTAAGAAATCGGAGATTAGGATAAATACAAAATAAAGATGTAGACATAGCAAGCACTCGAGGAAGCATATGAGAAGACCAGAAGACATCTAAAAATGATATCTGACTCCATGACGAACCATTCTGGCGCATCATTCCCTTAATCACGTAAGAATAACATGCTTTTCTGCCCATTCATTGGATCACTCCTGACAAAGCCAGCAGAAAGCAACCATTCTCGTTGAGTTCTAGTTCCGGTTCTTGGATTTCTCCACAGCCCTGGGAGCTGTAACCATATAAAACGAAATGAGAACCTCCTTATCAAAAGACATCAACATGATGTTCTCACAAAATTTCAGTTTGTATAACCAGAGATTAATGCTTCATATGAAAACATTAAATAAGTAAACATGTTCCCAGCCCGAAATGCAGTCCAATATTATTCTTACCCAGAGACCAATCCCACCACAGTACCATTATCCTACAAAATCAACCCCTCAAAATACGTTGCCCCCAGCAAAACATACCAACACAAAACGCAAATGTTTATACTTCAAAATTAAGAAGTTGAAGGCCCAAGTCAGTGTGCAGGCGGTTAACGAAGACCACAAACCTTCCAACAACATAATATGTAACTCCCACTCCACTGTAAATACAAATACACATGTTCACAGAAGCGCCTCTGTTCTTACAAACAACTCATGCAATGCAAGGTTGCATAGGCTAACGGTTATTGTTATACATAAGTCAAAATATGAACTGAAATTTCATAGAAAACATAGATACACTATTTTACCAAATCCCACTAAAGAACCACCACACAAATAGACTAGTTGGAACATATCACATTTCGTAGAACCGCCATATCAAAATATTATTGAAATTAAACCACAAATTAACAGCACTCACCTAATCCAATAGCATCAGACCCTTTCATAATTTTGAGCCTCTTGCATGAAGCAATGAACATCCTAAAACAATAGCACAATAAAATAGTTAGATAATCAATTAAAAAAACTCAACATGTACTGTGAACCCCAACGCCTAGCAAATGAGATAAAATTTAATAAAAAAGGCCCCTTTTCATCAATGTTTCCAGGATTATAGGCAGTTGACTGCAGGTGATTAAATAAGTTGTAGAAAATTGATTAGGCCTCAAGCTTGTATGGTAGCTACAAAGGAAGTAGCAAAATGGAGATTGATTTATAAAGCAAATACAGAGACATAGCATCCTGGGTGAAACAAAACCAATGAAATATGCAGTTGCTCAACTAGAATAAACAAATAGCTGCAGGGGAGTCGAATATTATTGTTCTGGAACTGAAATCAACAATAACAGGAAGCAAAACAAAGAAACGCGACAGTCGCGAGAGCTTATTCAACAAAATGAATAATAAATGATCACCATCATGAAGGAGAGAAATTGTCGAGTGGCGGGGCAAAATCAACATGTTGACAAATTGGAGATCAAGCTGATATTTTCATTCTTTTGCAAATAATGATAACAATGATGATAAATATATATATATATATATATCTAGAAAAGACTTTTAAGCTATTCCGCTAATATTATACCAGTTTCTAATTAATAACACAGAACAGGAAGAACACACGACAAGACAGATCAACACAAAATGGGACTTCTAAGTTCCTGATATTTATAACAATATCATCTAACTCTTCACTCAGAACATACCAAATTATATTATAGCTAAAAATATAAGTCTCTCAGCTTGAGAATTCTACTAAATTGCCAGATTTGAGAAGACTGGTATAATATGTGAAAACCTAAAATACTGTCCTAGTGGATCTAGAACAGCCGACAACAATCTAAACTTGACAGATAATTCGCACAGGTTTATGGTAAGAGAAAAAAAAAAGAAGGAATAGCATATAACAAGTAGTTAAAATTGCAGGACAAATCAACACGTATACATGTTAACAAACTCAATTCATAAATCATTCAATTGTTGATATGTCAACCCAGGTAACTCCAGACTAGGCTAACATTAATTCTTAGTTTTGGCCAATGCCACAGCTTCCTTTTTACCACATTTGTTTCACTCAGTTATTAATATTTCACAGCAGGCAGCAATAATCCTCATAATCAAAGCAAAAGAGTGAAAACTCACTCCCATGGAACATCTCCAACAAGCATCCAGTCCCCATCCTTATCCTCATAAGTCAGCACATATTCTGATCCATGAAGAAAATCTCTCAACTTACTCTCACTCAGCATTTCCCTGGTTGGAGCTCCCTGAGGTCCACATTGTCCTAAACAAGAAGACCGTTTACACATTGATTGTAAGTACTAGATATGGAATCTATATCTCACAGAACACATTACCTATAGTAAAACAGCTGAACATTTTCTCGAGTGCGGAAGAAAGTTCTTGATAAGCAGAGTACATTCTTAGATCCACCTTCCTCAGATATGGAGCGCCATCCATGCTGACCTTGACAAAAAGTGCGCCTGGACCTGGTTTACCGTCAACTTCATCATTGTTCTTTGAGGTTGTGACAAGAGAGTTTTTCCTGAAAGATCTGATTGGAGGCCAACCAACAACCTGAGCTCTGCAAAAAAGAAGACAAAATAGCAGTTACAAGCTTTATGAGCACTAAACCAATCTCAATCTCAAATCAATAGACAGTTAACCAAATATTTTTTCCTCTAATAGCCCTTTCATGCTACTGTACTTACTTAGCAGCAGGTGCACTAGTGTTAGAACCAATTATCTTGTTATTGCTTTCGTGTAATGTTTTCACCGGTACTTCAGATTTAATGGCTGATTGAGCCCCAGATGGCCCGTTGGGAATCACATTACCAGCTAATGTTGATTTTCCGGGATCAGAGCCTGCAGCATTGAACATCCAGTTTCCTTCAGTAAACATGGTACTTTTGGACTCTGAAAACCCATCAGCAGTGTCATCGAATCCTCTTTTGTTCCCGGTCGCTATTGTCTTCTGCGACAAAGAGCAGATTCCATCCTTGAAAGGAACCAATGGGAACAAATGCTTCTCATCAAGCTTAACTGAGCTCAACAGGGAAAAGTCTGAATCTCTCTCGGGGGATTGTGATCCAGGAAGGCCAAGCCTCAATTCAGTGGCTTTCAGATTTAGATTGGTCTTGATTTCCTCCTGCTCACTTGAGACCGCGGAGCTGTCCACAGAGGAACAGTCAGACAAACCAAAGTAATTACGTTCTTTCAACCCTAAGCCACTCGGAGAGATGCAAACCGCTGATGATGAAGAAGCCATCACCGAAACATTACACTGGCCTTGCCCTTCAATCCCCAACACTGGTGGAGACATTAATTTCGAAATTCTATAATCCCGTAGATATCTGCCAAAAAAAAATTATAAATAAATATCACACAAGATCAGTTACACACTTACACCCTCGAAAAAGACTCACAACATACAAGAAAATCCTCACCTTGATCACTTATTACAATTTCAGGAATGCTAGCATCACTTCATGGTTATCCAATTCTAAAATCAATACACCAAAAAAGAAGTGAAGCTGGCAGCTGTGTAACCAACTACTAGAATCACATGCTTACATACGTAGTCTCATAGGTTGAGGAGAATTCACTTTTGTAACATTGAATTTCTTTCTTCGAAATAAATAATGTCATCAGTTTCTTAAAGCAAATTTCTTGGGAAAAAAGAAGAAGAAAATAATAACAGTTTTATCAACATAAGACCGTGCGAAGGGAAAAAGTAGGAACAAAATCAATATATCAAGTCATCTTAAAAAAAAGTGCAACACATATATGTATAGTCTGTAGCTATTCTCTCCGAAACAAGAGGAGTATGGATATTAATATTGCCATTCAACACAGGAGTAAGAAAAGGTAGTTTTCAAATTTTGCATGGGAAAAATTATATTAAATGAGAAATCGCAAACGGATACATCTCTCAGAAGACTGATCGACTAGCAGAAAAACCCCTTAAAAAGAAAATTGCATAGCAACAAAATTAAATTTTAAAAAAGAATACAGAAATGTTTAGACTCGAAATATCAAAGAAGATCTGGAACACTAGCTGCAAACCACACTCACAGTCAAATAACGTAAAAAATCAAAAAATAATTGCAAAAATACACAAGATCTGAGCTCTATTTTGGAACAAAAAGCTATGGAAAAGAAAACAAGAGAAAAAAAACTACAGCGCAAGATACAAGAAATTGAATAAAAAAAAATGCATGCACACAAAAACATACCTGGAGATCAATTATCAAGAGCAGTAGTAAGAAAACAGCTTAAAAGAAGATGAGGATCAGAGCTTTGAGCAACACACTGTAGGAAAAGAAGGAAACGCAAAGCAGAGAGAATTTTTAAGGACCCTCCATTCAAGCAGAAAGCTAAAAACAAAAGCAAGTGAGAGAGAGAGAGAGAGAGAGAGAGAGTTCTTATTTTGTATAGAGAGAGAGAGAGCTTTGTTTTGTTTATATTTTAATATTTGGCCGAGAACCTCGAAGGCCGAAGCTCAGCAAGTGAGAAATTAAAAAAAAAATGCAAGACGGGGGGCAAAAGCGTAATTGAGGAAGCAAAGTTTAGTTGTTCCGAGGTAGTGATCAACGGCTGGGATGGGTTCGTGGAAATGGATCGTGGCCGTAGGATAGAAGCAGAGAAAAATAATTACCTGTCGTTGCTGCAGGTTGGTAAATGGTGACAGCCAATTATGCCTTTTTACAGTTTCTTGAGGACAGTGTTCTGCTTCTTTGGTTATAGAAATTCCTGGCAGTGTGTGAAATGACAATTCAGCCCTTGCTTTTGCTTCGCCGTGACAAATATGCCCCTGGGGCCTCTTTTGACTTGAGCCGTCCGGTACTTTTTGTTTGGTGGGAGAAAGGTATTTTTACCTGATGTATCATGTATGAGAGCTCAGTAAAAATTATTAAAACAAAATTTGCAGATTTTTCCTTTTTGTATTTTTTGCTAAAAAACAACCAACTTATACCTTCGCTCCGATTCTCGCAATCTCCTTTTTTTGGCCGATAATATGTTTGTTTATGGTTTTTGAGTTTTTCTTTTTTTTTTTACTACTAATTGAATGAAGAATGTTTGCACAAATTAAAGACCATGTTGATTTTAAGGGACTAGGGGATGGACGCATGTTTTAGAAAATTGAACATATGTTCAAGAAAATAATTTATACTTTTAAATGAGTTTATTCATATCTTTTTGGGAAATTGCAGTTTTCCCCTTGTACTTTTCTTTTCTGTTTTTTTTTATTTGTATTCTTTTTAAAATGCAATTTTTTATCTTAAAAATAATAAACTTTTAGCATGGTTGTAAATTTAATATGAACTTCAAAAATAGGCAATTAGAACACAACTTTAAACTTGGATGTTATTCAATATCCTTAAACTTATGTAAAATAAATTGATCTATAATTCGACCGATAATTTGCTCGTCTCTTTGAGCTTGTCGTGGCTTGACCATCAATATTTGAAAAAAAAAACGTGAAAGTGACTGAATTTTACACTCGTATCAATGGAAAAAATAGTAATTATTAAATTTGGATGTACCAATATCTTTTTTTAAAAAAATTGATGGTTGAATAATGATTGATTTAAAGAAACGAGCAAGTTGGATGTTGAATAGGAGGTTATTTTATTTTAAAAAAATTTGGGGATGTTGAACAACATCCAAATTAAAAGTTGGTGTTTTAATTGTTTATTTTTAAAGTTCATATTAAATTTGTAACTATATTAAAAATTCATGATTTTTAAGACAATTTACCTAAGAAAAAAGGGACGGGGTAATAATAATAATAATAATAATAATAATAATAATAAAGAAAGTCCAAAAAGAAATTGAGGAATTGTTAAGAAAGTCCAAAAAGAAATTGAGGAGCTAGAATTGATAAAAATTAAAGTACAACATGCGAAATAAATATAAGATATGACGTCAAAAGTGAAAAATGAAAGTAAGGGTAAAAATGTGAAAATTCAATATAGGGGCAATAGAAAGTTAGGGCTGCAGATATATGTTTTTCCTATTTTTTAGTTTCAATTTCTTAACTTCCCATTTTTATAAATATAAATATAGCATGGGCATTTATGAATTATTCCAGATTTAGTGTTTTAGTCCATATTTCTGGATCGAATTCAAGTTAAATAATAGATTTTATAAAAATAAAAATTAATCGATCTAGTCACATCTATTAACTAAAGATTGAAATTTTAAAAAATATATATCATATTTTTAAAATAATCAACCATAATAATCATTTCTTTGAAAATTAAATACTCAAAACAACAATTAAAAGTCCTAATTGAATGGGGTGAACCCTAAAAATAATTATAAAATTAAACTAAAATATGATAAATTAAAATTAATGAAAAAATGAAAAAAAATTCATATATTTAATCCTGAAATGTATTTATTCACATTACAGCATAATGTGACTGTACAATACAAATACAAATTTTTAAAGAATTTCATTCATCCGTCAGCATGTGAATTGCCATGATTGATGTTAAAAGTATTTTGACATTTCTAATTTTACGAGTCGAGCAACCCGTGCAAGTATAGAGATGAAATGGTATAATGCACGGTAAATATTTTTGTAACTGTAACATCCTTAATATTAATTAAGTATAAAATTTATTGAGTTTTATGGAGATAAAATTGATGGAGACTCTTGTTATATATAGTGAATCTATACAATGACATTATTTAGATAGCCGGAAATAGCAGTATACGTGAATTATGAATAGGATATGTATGATAGATCTACCAGATTAATATTGGAGATGTTATAATTACAAAAATATTAAAGGTTGTGATATAAATTGCAAATTTTTAAACGTTGTGCGAAAATTACAAAATGGTACAAACATCGTGTTAAATTCTGCAATTAAACCCCCACCGGAAAGAATGAACTCTAATTAAAAATTATAAAATTAAATAATTTCTATTTTTACAATAACTATTCTAAAATTATAAATTTAATAATGTAAAACATGTATGTCACACCACTGGTGCAATGGACAATTTCATGTGCAAAATATACCCCCCAAACGTTCTATTATAAATAATTTTCAATAACAGTATATACAACATATTATATATTATTTATAATAAATATAAATTTATATCCTATCGTTTGGACTTTTTACAAATATATTATATTGCTCGATTAATTATAAACTAATACACATTGTTTCATTTTTTTTATTAAATCTAATCTCATATTCTAATTTAGTGAAAGAATGAGTACTAATTTGTAATTGAATATAGTCATTACGATATAGGGACATACGATTTCTGGTCAAAAATTATAGCAATCCTATGGGTATGGGTAGCACACTAGATCACGTGTTATATTTTATGTGCCAAATCTTTGTTTCTTTAAAAAATATATATTTTTTAAAATTTTAATTTATTATGCTTTTATTTGTAATTCATCCACTCTCAATTATGATATATTAATTATTTTTTAAAAATAAAAAATATATATAATTACAGCACAATAAGTGAAATGGGAATGACATTAGGGGATCTGATCCGTACGGCATGGGTAGTATTGGTAATTTAAAGAAGAGGAGAGGGCCACTTAGTGCAAATCATAATCAGATTAGAAATGACATTTACTAAAATACCAAGCAATGCTAATACGGATTGACCAAAAACTCCCTTAAGATTCCGTCCCCACGTCGTGGCAGATCACATGGAGCCAGCGTACTCGCACCAACTCAATTGTCGGTTCGTCCATTTCCTTACAAGGGCAATTTGGGGATGAAAATATCCCCGTGTAATTCCATTACGCATTTAAGGTTCTATTTTAAATGTATAAGCTGGGGTCACTATTGTTGTTTTTCCCTTAGAGAGAGAGAGAGAGAGAGAGAGAGAGTTGTTAGTGGGCCTCATAAATCGTGTATTTTGATTCCGTGTTAATTTTTAATTATTTTTAATAAATTATTTAATAAATTTAGTAGATAATTAATAAATGTATGTTTCTTTGAAACTTAATGTAAAAATATTTAAAAAGAATTCAAAATATATGATCTTATGAGCTATATATGTTTCCTGAAATGGTTAATAAACTCACTAGTCTTCTTAATAAATTTAGAAAAAGAACTAATATTATTAATTTATTGAAAAAGAAGTCAATAGTGTTTTTTTAGGGAACAAACTTGTCACTGATGATTACTACCCCCTTCATTTTATAAAAAATGTCATTCCAGATAAATGCACACTTATTAATACATTAATTACATGGCTAATACATTTTTATGTGATTACATTAAATGGGCAAAAAGACGACGTTTGAATATATCGAGGGTAAATGAGAGAAAAATGTAAATTTTTTATCTTGATTGTTTAAAATGACACTCTTTGTTAAATAAAATTAAAATGTCAGAATGACATTATTTGTAAAACTGTTGATTTAACATTTTATGGAGTTCACAATTATCACTAAAATTAAAACTACTATTTTATGGATTTTCTCTTTCCCGTCAAATATTTAAGTTAATTCTATACATTTCATCTAATGGGTTTTGTTTTACTATAAAATAAATAAATTCCTAGGATATTCAAGCCAGTCCAGCTATACCGCCTCTGCATTTATAAAATTTCCGTGGTAATAATACTTGGAAAAATTAAAATTGTTACGAGGAGAGAGAGAGAGAGAGAGAGAGAGGGCAAAATGGGGAAAGAATAGAATAGCGTAAGGGCGTGGGGTGCGAGTCACGCAAAGGAAAGGAAATTTATTAGGAGAGTAGGATTAGGAAGGGAAATAAGGAGACAGAGGAAAACAGGGGGTGCCTAAAATATTGATTGTTTTCAGGGGGACAAGAAAGCGGCAATTGAACCTCATTTGTCGGTGGGACCCACTCTTACATCTCTCTCTTTCTCTCTCCTATTTAATTAACCTTTTCTAATTCTTCAAAACTAAACCCCTTTCCTACTTTTGTAAATTTATACTCATCGCTTATCAAAACTAATTTCATCAGTTAAACATTCCGATCTAAACACCCCTAAAATTATAAATTTATTTTTATACATGTGTGTGCGTGCGGAACGAATTTTGATGGGAGAAATTTTTATCTAGACAATTTAATTCTAAAATTTAGATAGTTGGACAAGTTTTAACACCATATGAATTATTTGGGCAATTTGTACTATATTTAAACCCTTTGACCACAAAAGCTGAATATTCCCCCACTTTTTCAGAAAAGTGTTTTACACACTTGTACTTTCCATAGCAATAGGTTAGTTGAAGAACTAAACGTTAGTTTATTCATCTATAACGATAGTTAATATATGGATATATAACATTAGTTGGACGAGATGCCTAGATCTTCCATAACGATAGATTGATTCAAGCTATAACGATAGTTTATTAAGTTATAACGGTTGTTCATAAATAAATGAAAATAGTTAATTTATCGTTATTTGAATTATCTTTATGCATAATAGTTATCGTTATGCATATTTTAAATTATGGTTACACTTTTAAAGTATCGTTATATCAATTTTATGTTCAATATGAATGTTCACCGTTCATAACGATAACTTAACAAAAAAAAGAATTTAAAAAGTAACTTTCGTTATTAATTTAACTTAACTTTCGTTAATAATTTTTTTAAAAAAATTACTTTCGTTATTAACTTATTCTAACTTTCGTTAACAATTTTTTTTAAAAAAAAAGTAACTTTCGTTATTTTTTTTTTTAAAATGAAGTAACCATTTGCATTAGAACTAAACTTGCCAAAAACGAAAATGTCAATTTTAACAAAATCAAAAGCCAATGACATCTCTAATCTGGCTATTAATCATTTGCCAACTTAATCTAACTTTTGTTATTAACTTAACTTTCGTTATTAAATTTCGTTAAATTTTGTTTTCAGGATGTAGTCCATTAACTTTCGTTATTAACTTTAACTTTCGTTATTAAATTTCATTATACAAGATGCATAACGTTTGTTTTTAGAAAAGTTTCGTTATGTATAATTAAATGCATAACATTACTTTTTTAAAAAAAAATTATTGCAATTTATTGATTATCAATTCTTGTTAATGCATAACGAAAATTAAATTTTCAACATAATGAAAGTTTTAACTTAACATGTCGAAATTAATAATTAACAATAACGATAATTTATTTTAACTATAACGATATTTAAATGTAACATAACGATAATTAATTTTAACAATAACGAAAGTTCTATTTTTAACATAACGACACTCTAAATTAAACTATAACGAAATTTTATTTTTTAACATATGAAAATTTAAATTTAACAATAACGAAAATTCAGATCTAACATAACCATAATTCAATTTTAACAATAACGAAATTCAAATCAACATAACCATAATTCAATTTGACCATTTAAATATAACCATAACGAAAATTCAACTAAAACTATAAATAACCATAACCGTATTTCAATTCAACCGTAACAAAAATTAAACTATACTTTAACGATAATTCGAACTAACCACAGTGACATTTAAATTAAAACCTATAATAATTTTCTAAGTTAACAAGGTAACAAAAAATTCAAATGTACCTTTCAAATTTTGGTAATTGTCTACGCAATTTCACCGATGATGTTGTTTTATTGACGAAGATAATCTTCTAGCTTGCACGATCAAACACTCGTTTTTAATTCTTTTATGTGAATTCAACGATTTTCCTTCTTTACCAAACTCTCGAACTATTTTTTTTATTTGGGTGTGGTTTGATTTGGTGTATCCGTATAGTGTAAATATATGTGTCTTACACCAACCTCTCTTGCACAAATTTAAATGCATTAAATTTTATTTAATTTGGGCCAACTAATACCTACTTATACAAATATACATATTTATGCATTTTACCTACCTCAATTTGACCGAGCCAGAAAGAAAATAATGCATTGATGTTCATTTAATGTTGGCCAACTAAAACTTGATCAGCCATAACGATCGTTATGCCCCAAAATCCTATAACAATTAAAAATGGAATTACTAAAAAAAACTCCTATAATGATTTTCGTTAATAAGATTTTAGTTATAACGAAAATCCTATAGTATGGCCCATTTTTCGTTATAACGAGACTATGGCATAACGAAAATAATGAAATTCAACAATTAAGCATAACGAAAATAATGAAAGTTTTTTAATAACGAAAATTAGGCATAATGAAAATTTCATCATTCAACATAACGAAAATAACAATTAAGCTTAACGAAAAATTTCATCATTCAACATAACGAAAATAACAATTTAACATTAACGAAAGTTTTGTTTTTAACATACCGAATATTTAAATTCAACTATAACGAAAATTTAATTTTTAACATACCAAAATTGAAATTTAACAATAACGAAATTCTAGATTTAACATAACGATATTTCAATTTTAACAATAACGAAATTCAGTTTAACCATGACGAAATTTAAATTTAAACTATAATAGCCAGTTTATAACGATTTTCGTTATGCAAATTATACTAATTATTACTAAAAAAAATCATATAACGATTTTCGTTATAACGAACGAAACTCCTATAACGATTAATAATGGCATAACGAAAAGTTATCGTTAATGAAACTCCTATCATTAACGAAACTCCTATCACTTTCGTTAATGCATAACGGCATTTTATAAAAAGTTGTCGTTATGCCGATAGTTATTTCGTTATGAAATTTGGGATCATTTTTTTTTATGTTAGGTAAGGTGCATTTAATGTAGAGTTATTAACAAAATATAAAAGGTACACTTCCCCAATGATTGGATGTGGGGACAAGTGTGTCATACTCTAAATTGCCCATGAAACTACTATGGGCTTATATGTTGCCTTTTTTTCCCTTTTTTACTTTTCTTTTGTCTATATTTATAGATTTACACAATTTTGATTTGTGTCCAAATATATGATTCAATACTCTATTTTGGGTATCACTATATTTGTTCTCATTCACAAATGTGTGTTATTCCTCATGTAAATTAACACGTTGCCCTACATTAGTATAAGTACCATACTTCAATGAATATGGTGAAATTTGAAGTTTAGTTGAACAATTTACTTCCTACATAGTTTTTTTTAGTCTGCATAGGAAGTCAAAGTGGAGCATAAGGTTCTTGATTCTATAAAAATCTAAGAAACACACACATATATATAACACACACACTTTAGAAGTGAATAAAATTACAATCGTACAACAACGTAAATTTATGTTTTATCGTGACGTTTAGTGTGATTTTTTTAGTATGGGGCACAACTTTATATTTTGGACATAACATTAATTATCTACAAAACTCAAATTGACATGATTAAATATTTGAACTAAATCCAAGATAATAATATACAATAGTATTATGGACTGTGCATGGACTGTCAGACCATCAATAAGATAACGGTAAAGTATCGCTTCCCTATTCCCCAGTTAGATGATATGTTAGATGAGTTATCTGGAGCCTCTGTGTTTTCTAAGATTGATTTGCACTCTGGTTACTTTCAAGTTCGCATGAGTGAGGGGGATGAATGGAAGATTGCGTTCAAGACGAAGCATGGACTGTACGAATGGCTTGTCATGCCATTTGGGCTTACCAACGCCCCTAGTACTTTCATGCGTCTCATGAACCACGTCTTGATGGATGTGATTGGAAAGTATGTGGTTATGTATTTTGATGACATCCTCATTTACAGTACTTGCATTTCTGAGCATGTTAGACATCTTAGGCGAGTTTTTAAGTTACTGCGTGATGCAAAGTTGTATGCCAATTTGTCTAGATGTACTTTTTGCATGAACGAGGTCGTCTTTCTTGGTTTTGTGGTGAGTAGTAGAGAAGTTGAGGTGGACAGATCGAAGGTTAAGGCCATCGAGGAGTGGCCCACGCCTACGACCTGTGCAGAGGTTCGGTTATTTCATGGTTTGGCTGGATTTTATCGCCGTTTTGTGTGGAATTTTTCCACTATAGCCGCTCCTTTGACCGAACTGAGCAAGAAAGATAGGAAGTTTGAGTGGGGCAAAGCCCAAGAGCATGCTTTTACATTGTTGAAGTCTAAATTGTGTAATGCTCCTGTTTTGGTTTTGCCTGACTTTAACAAGATGTTTGAGATTGAGTGCGATGCTTCTGGCATAGGCATTAGCGTTGCGTTGATGCATGAAAGGAAGCCAGTCGCGTTCTTCAGTGAGAAGCTCAATGGTGCAGCTTTGAGATATTCCACCTATGATAAGGAGCTGTATGCGCTGAAGAGGTCTGTGGAGACTTGGCAACATTACCTGCGACCGAAGGAGTTCATGATTCACACTGATCACGAGTCCCTGAAACACCTGAAGGGACAGCAAAGTTTGAATGCGCGACATGCCAGATGGGTGGAGTTTATCGAATCCTTCCCATATGTGATCAAGTACAAGAAGGGAGAAGAGAATGTGGTTGCCGATGCACTCTCCTGAAGGTACGCGCTTATTTCTGTTTTACACACACAATGTTTGGGTTTTGAGCACATTAAGAGTTTTTATACATCTGATCCTTTCTTTGGTTCCATATTCGAGTCTTGTGTTGGAAAGTCTAGGGCCATTGATTCGTTCTATATTGTTGATGGGTTTTTGTTTAAAGATGCTAAACTGTGTGTACCTGATTGTTCTATGCAGGAGTCGTTCATATTAGAGTCGCATGCAGGGGGTCTCATGGGTCATTTTAGTGTTAACAAAATGTTGAGTCTCTTGCATGAGCATTTCTATTGGCCTCGCATGAAACGTGATGTCGAGAGAGTCTATGCTAGGTGCATAACTTGTAGAAAGGCTAAATCCACGTCGAGTTCGTTTGGGTTATACACGCCATTTCCGGCGCCTACTTCACCTTGGATAGACATTTCCATGGACTTTATTTTGGGTTTGCCTAGGTCTAAAACTGGTAAAGACTCTGTTTTTGTGATTGTAGATCGTTTCTCTAAAATGTCTCACTTTATTGCCTGCAAAAAGACTGATGATGCTATGAACATTGCTAATCTTTTCTTTCGTGAGGTCGTCCGTTTGCATGGTCTCCCTAGAACCATTGTGTATGATAGGGATTTGAAGTTTTTGGGACATTTTTGGAGAGTCTTGTGGGGAAAGTTGGGTACGAAGCTTCTGTTTTCTACTGCATGTCATCCGCAGACGGATGGTCAAACTGAGGTAGTCAATAGTTTCATGCATTAGTTAGGAATAATTTGAAATCATGGGAAGAATGTTTGCCTTTTGCTGAATTTGCTTATAACAGAGTTGTACATTCTTCTACGAATGTGTCGCCTTTTGAGGTTGTGTATTATTTTAATCCGTTGACTCCAACGGATCTGTTACCTTTGCCTATTGACCATTTCTCGAGTGTACAAGGTGTTCGAAGAGTTGAACATGTACGAGAGATGCATGAGAAAGTGAAGGCAATGATTGAGCTCTAAGGCGTGCGGAATGCCAACAAGGCGAACTCGCATCGCAAACAAGTGATTTTCAAGCCCGGTGACAAAGTTTGGGTCCATTTCAGCCCGGGGCGTTTTCCTAACCTGAGGAAATCAAAGCTCATGCCCTATGGTGATGGCCCATTCACTGTGATCGCCAAAGTCAATGACAATGCTTACCGACTTGACTTACCTGGTGAGATAAATGTTTCCCAACGTTTAATGTTTCTGATCTCTCTCATTTTCCTGCAGATACTTTTGATGAAGAGGACCCGAATTCGAGGTCGAATTCTATTGAGGAAGAGGGAATGATGAGTATGGGATGAGCTTTGGCAAACTAAATCCGGAGTTGTAGCTGCGTGGTCCAGTGACGCGACTTAGAGCCAAGAAGCTGCAAGGCTACCTTCAGTGTTTCGTTGGAAAGAAGTTCGAGGAAGAGTTGATGGTTCAAAGTAGCCCCAAGCTGATTATTATGCTTTCAATACAAGATGAAGATGAAGATGCATAGACGGATTTAGTGCAGATTTTATTTAATTTAATTAGATTATTTTCAGTTGTGGTTTTTATTTAATTTGAAGCCTAAATTAATGTTAGGAGAATTGGGCCTTTAATTTGTTTTCTTTTATTTTTCAAAATTATTAAGCCCATTAACTTAATAATTTCATTTTCCCTTAGATTAGTATTTATTCACCTTTCAAACGATGTATTAGACAGATTGGATTTGATAAAAAAAACGCTTTGTCGTTCATCCTGTCTCAAAACACGCATATCGATAGTTCTTGGTAGGGTTTGTGAATTGGCGCCTACAAACTTGAAATCAAAAGATTCGTTCATGCATCCAGTAGTGTACGGGTTGATCTGCCACGAAGTTCTACTCCATACTCGCGTTTCAGATTCTCGTAGATCCAGGGTTCGTTTCGGGTAAACTTCTTCTATCCTTTTCGTTTCCATTCACCTCCACGTCGTTTACCATCACCACCACGCCTCCATACACATCCCATGCCATCCACCACGTTGTCACCATCGTCCATATTCAACCCCAAGTCCAGATTTCACATATACCATCCAATCGAGCCGTAAATCGCCAAAAAAAATCACCACCGAGCCATCTCCCAATTTATACGTGCGTTTTATCTGATTTTTGGATATGTTATTCCTGATATATATTTATGTTTTGTCCTAAAATTTGAGCGCAATCCGACTTCGTTTGCTAGGTCAATTGATTAGGTCAAGAATTAGGGTTCTTCGGGTTGAAATTGGGGATTTTTGTGATATCTTAGTTTTTAATTCGAAATTTGCTTTGAGATCAGTTTATTTGAGTTAATTATTTGTTTCCATTCAGTTTGTTGTTGGATTGAACCATTTGTCAAGTTGACGTGTGTTCGATTCGATAAGCTTCCGCATCGTATTGATTACATCAAATGGTGGTCTGGGGTTGATGGCCGTGGTGGCAGGATGGAGGTGGGGTTGGGGGTTGCGGGAAGGGTGAAGAACATAAGTTGCAGACGATGGCTAGGATGTGAGTTTATTTAATAAAAAATAACTTAAAAGGGTATTTATATAAGTTTCAATTTATTTATTTTTATTTTTTTTATTTATGGTGCAAAGAGTAAAATGAATGGTACAAATAGAAACTCCCTATATATATATATATATATATATAGTTTTGTTAATTTGTTCAATTAGATCTCACAAAACGTTGAAACTTAAACTATAAGCCATAATATGGTTCCGCAATTGAAATAAGTATGTATTGGAGTGGAAATTTCACACATCACACATGCATTTGCCGTGCCACTTGGAATTTTCGGTGTCGGAAAACAATTGTGGGATAAATTTATCAATGATTTCCATTTAAGTCATTTTCTAAAAAATAGTCAAAATGTAGATACTATCTAGGGTTTAATATGCAACTAGTATTACACCCGCGCCGTTGCATGGTGGAATATGTGATGATTCTATATGGTTTATTATTGGTGTCACACTCTGTCTCATTTCATAATTTAATTTTTTTTAGTAATTATTCATTTTTCAAAAAAATTGTTACAATTATATTTCAAAAAAATTGTTTAATATTTGGTATAAAATATATCAATAAAACATAAAAAATAAATTTGTGGTATAAAATAATTCATTTAATATTTTTTCCAAATAGAGATTCAACACTTTATTTCTTAGTTAAAAATAACAATAATTGAGATAAGGTATGAAATAATTCATAAAAAACTCTTTTTTTTCTTAGCTCTTTTCGCATGTTGATTCTTGTATTTGTGCTTGATAGTTTTTAGGGGGATTATAGTAACTAAATATAATACTGTTATGTCCTCCTTCAATGTGTATCTTTCCTCCAATGCTATGTCAAAGCACCACTAAAAATCAAAGCAAAAAAGAGGTGAATACTTTTAAGATTCAAACTTTCAAGTTTATACTTTTATAATTTTTGGACACATTTCATTAATTTTTTGAATATATATCCAGATTTTTGATCAAATATTCTATTATTTTTATATATGTTATAAGAATATGAGCATGAAAGAACTTAATATATAAAAGCTTTAAAAATCTAAGCATATAAAAAATTTAAAACATATTCTGTAAATAATAGGAATACAACTTACCAAAAAATGTTTTGAAATTTTAGGATTTATTGGTTGTTGACTTCTACCGTGAATGTTTGGACTAATTGAGAATCTTGTTTTTTTTTTTTTTTTTGGTTTTGTTTTTTCAAGTAATTGGGAGACTTCTACCAAATGGAGGTTTTTGATGAAATATTTTTCATCTGCACAAAAAAGGCTTAATTAGTTTCTTAGTTCTCAAATATTGGAAGCTTGTAATATTTTGTAAATAATGAAGTTGATTTTTATAATAAGTAATGCAAACCTAACAAACACATATAATAAGATCATATCAAAATAGAACACAATAGAATGAGAAAGAAAAAACATGAGACAAATTGTTGTAGCAATCTTATTTAAAGACTGAAAAAATTGAAGCCTTTTAAATTTTGAATTTCAAACTTATTTTAAAATTTGTGCACCGACTTGAAGAGATAGTAAGCCATTTCTGCTGGCTATTACTATAGGTCTAAAATAAAATTTTTAGATTTTTTTTTTTTTGATAAATTCATTGAAGTGACATTTATAAGGATTTTATTCACTATTTACGTGGATGCATGTCCCATGCAGATATGGGTGGAAAAATGGCACATTTGAGAGGGAAAATTATTTGTACTACTTCATTATAATATATAGTATAGATTTATCTTTTCCTATACAACAAAATGCGATCGATAACTAATAAGTTCCACTGTTTAAGTTTTTTTTGTTTTGTTTAAGTTCCAATATATAAAGAAAATCAACTAGTAAATTACTTAAATATATATCATTCACCTTCAAATAATTTATACATCCCCTTAGCCTTTTTTTTTTAAAAGCAACCTTTTTCTTTTGTAATCGGTATTTCCCAACTTTTTAGCCGATAAGGCTTCGCTCAACTATTCTAATTTCTAAGGTAGTCTTGGAAAGTAATCTGATTTTCTATTTTTAAATTTATGTATTTGGTAATTATTAGAAAGTAGCTAGAACCCTCAAAATAAAGAAATTAATACAACTTTTCTGAATTTTGAATACCTACTTGGAGTAGATATTCTGATTACATGTCTCTATAAATCACTATTTTTATTATTCGATTTTCATCCATTATTTTTATTATTTATATAAATTATTATTAAAGTTATATTTATATTTTTTAATAAAAAATTAAAAATTTTGAAAATATATTTTAATCTTATGTTTTTTTTGTGGATTATTATAAGTTTTTTTATTATCAAGTTTGAATTTTAACAAAAAAATAATGAAAATTTGAAAAAACAAAAATCCTACTAAAATCTGATTTTTTTTATATATTGTTGGTAGAGAAATGACAAACTCAAAATAATGAGCAATTCGACTTCATAATCAACAACAAAATTCATCATTAGTAACAATTTTTTGAATAATGTCAACCAAATAATAATAATAATAATAATAATAATAATAATAATAATAATAATAATAATAATAATACTTTTGTAGATTAAGCAATTGTGTTTTATAGTCAATGGTTTACGTATGTTTGTATTTATACAATATATACAATAATTAATTAATTTTATTATTTATTTTCTTATTTTTTTTAATTGGGAGAAGAGAATGATGATCAAATTCATAAACTATAAGTCTACAATATTATTTAATTATCTTAATAAATTTACTTGATTAATTTGATTAAAAAAACTAAAATGAGAATTATGATACTTTTCTTATCATGTTCCAAACACGGGATAAATAATCTGTAGCATTCATGTTTATCAGGATCACATATTCCTAAAAATCATATTCCGAGACAACTTTACTTTCCTACCAACCAAACGAGCCTCTAAGAGATATATGTTTTATTCTGATCAGTAGTTTATAATTACTTTTGTGTTTAATTTATATTTTTAGTTAATAATTTATTCCGTAATTATGGTATATATAATTTAAAAAAAATCAATTATTAACAATACATGTTAATTAAGATTGATTATATTATAATAATTTTTTATTTTTATAATAAATATTATTAAAAATATAATAAATTTGATGGTGGAAGGCGAAAAGAAACATATAAAGTGGATTCGAGGATGTCATCCCGATCAAGAAAATAGTTGAATTTTTTTGCATGGTTTGGAATTTTTAATTTTATTTTACAGGACATCCACTAATTTAAGTATTGTCCTGGCGTGTTAATTTGTTTGATAGGGTTTTTTTTAGTCTTTTTTTTGTTTTTTTTTTGTTTTACTCACACATCCGACTGTGATATTGAGATAGATTCGAACTCGTGACATTTGATCTCCAAACAATCTCATTACACCACTAGACTAGTTTCACAAGAATTTATTTAATAGGGGTTTTAAGTTGTACTATTGGGCGCTACTTCCATTGTTTCCACTTATATCATAAAAAATAAAAAAGGGTCACTTTGTCCTCTAATCTATTTGAGATATAATCAGGCCTTGATATTTGCAAGGGCTGCACTTTGTTGTAAATCAACTGGAAATATAATATCAAATATTTTTGGGATAGTCACACCTAAAATAATAACATTTCATCGGTTTTGATTTTAGACATGACCTATAAATATTAACAATAACACTAAAATTTTACATATTTTTACAATTATATATTAAGTGAAATTTGGGGAAGATTTATTATAACAGGAGGACCGGCTAATTAATCCCACGGTCAATAAATCATGTATATTCTGAAAGTTGTACTTATATTTTTTTATGTTTATGATGACATGACATGATATGTATGTAACTCTTTTTTCTAAACCGATCGTCATGATAAATATTCATCAAATTCGACTTGATGTTTTAGTTCGTAAAAAAAACTTTTGGTGCTATTATTGTTGAGATTTAAAAATCATGTTTAAGATTAAAAATAGGTAAAATACTTTGATTTTAGATGCAATTAAGCCAACATTTTTTGTTTAAAAGTACATCATATTATCGTTTTTTTCATTGATTAAAAAAAGATTATATTTGAAGTTGATTTATTTGCAAGAACGTATTTAATTGTAAAGAAAAAAAAGTGTTAATGGTTTGGTGGCACAAGAATCATTATTAGTTGCCACTTAGCTTTGCACGCTTGCTTTATATTCAACTCTACCATCCAACAATTTTGCAAATTTTTTAGCCCATTTCCAGATCTCCCCTCTGAAGTCAATCCAGCTTCAGATCTTCTATAATTGCATTTGGTATTGGATCAATATAAATAGATACAATATATCAACCTAATACAATCTCAAGATAAAATATTATAAAATAATATCATACTGAACTCAATTTTAATTACATTTTTTATATATATAGACATAAGACGATAATATTTTGGACTATACGCAGTTCCATATATAATGATTTTGTAATACGAGTTTTTTACAAAGTCAATCCCACCTCTTACCACTCACCAATTTGGATTCTTAATTTGTTCCGATTACTCATTGCATATTATGAGCTGTGTGTAAATAATTCGAAGTACTTATATTGTTATTGCGATATAATTTACATTCAATTGACTATTTAATGTTTAGTTTAAGAAGAACACCTAATTCATTAAGCCCCAGTATCAAACAGTAATCTAGTGTTGCTAGAGGTATATCATGCACTAAACTGCATATAATTTTAATCCATAAATATAAGAGCATCCACTATGGGGGTGCTTATATCTATGTGGTAAAATAAGCACCAGATTCCACCATAGTGGAACACATGTCAAGGTAGCAAAACAAGAAATGAGTCCCTTGTGCAAGTACCTGGTGCTTGAATTAAATAGTGGGCCCAAAATTTTTCTCTCTCCTCCTTTTTTTCATTTTTGGGCTTTCTTTCCCCTTTTTGAACGGTAAAATTCTGCTTGTCAAAAAAAAAATTATTTCCCCTTTTTGAACGGTAACATTCTGCTTCTCAAAAATTTCAAGAAAATTATGAGTGAATTCCCGAATTGGTTTTCTCCATATGGATCAAATTCTAGTTCTCAAAATTCAAGTTTTCCTTCTCAAAATTCTGACAAGGGTATCCATCTGAAGGGGTTTCAACCATATGGATATCACCCAAGCTTGTATCCTCCGTTAGGGTTTCCCTCACAAGGGTTTATGTTTTCAGACTCACCTAGGAGGACTAGCATAGATGGAAGTGGTACTGACGGAGGGACACCATCTTCAGTGAAGGCAGTTCAAGGTTTGGAGGATATAAATTTCTCTGTTCAGCCACAATCCGATGATGACGAACAAAATACGAACAAGGCACGAGCGTTTTATTCAGATGCGGAAAGTGAGGTTCTTGCGCAATGTTGGATCGATATTAGCATCGATTCAAGGGTTGGAAACGATCAAAAGAGCGAGCAAATGTGGGATCGCGTTACACAAGCCTACAGTGCAAATCGCCTCGCCAACACTCCAACTAAGAAAGCCAAACAATTGAAGTCTCATTTCTACAAGATGCAAAAACAGGTTAAATTATTTTCTGAATGTTACAATAGGATTGCAAGCATCTGGAAGAGCGGTACAAGTGATGCTGATATTATGGAGATGGCACAAACTGAATACAAGCAACATCACGGTACACAGGGTTTTAAGTACATTGGAGTTTGGAGAATTTTGTCGACGGTTCCCAAGTTTGCCAAAGTTCAAGGGAATGTTCAAGCATCTAAAAGAACGAAAAATACAGATAGTGGGGTCCATGAATAGTTAAAAGAGAGGTAGTGCCATAGTGGAAAAAATATTAAATAATATTAAAAGGTAGTGGTTGATGATGTGGCACACATGTGACACAACTAGGGGATAGCACTATAGACTATAGTGGATGCTCTAAAAGATATGAATTCAAATATCACCACTAATTTGTTGGTCGACTCGTTGTTCAAGGAATTCCTTGGTAGTGGTTGTTTTCTCCGTGCGACTTACAAGCTATGATAGAGAAACATAATTCATCCTAAATATATTCAATTATTTGTTGTGAAGAGTTCATCAAAAGCGGTGGCATAATATTCAAATCTCTATTGAAAAATGTTATCAAGAACCCATTTTGCTAATCTTTCATTCAGTAATGACAATTTAAATCCAATCACAATAGTAATTCATTCATGTCAAACAGTCACGTAAAAATTAGATTAAGAACTAAAATCAATTAGCATAGTAATCATGAACAGCCGAAGTTAACTTGATAATCAAATGCAGTTTGAGTTATATTATCAGAAATTGTATTCGAACACATAAATAATTAATGAAAATAAATTCTAAGGTTCATAAAATCATTTCGGAATGAAAAATCATGAGTTCCAAAACCATGGCTCTGATACCATATGTAAATATAAATTGCATGAATCTTAGAACTTCATAATTTTTTTATATTCAATATATAAATCAGAATATTAACCTTGATAAGTCATAACTTAATTCAATGAAGATAAAAAAATTGATTTATCTCCCTTCAGTATTTTCCTTAAGAATAGAACACCTTGAGATGATAGGGAAAATATAATTATGTGTTTCTGATTGGGCTATTTTTGCATATCTATTTTGGGCCATTTTGGGTATTGTTTTGTTGTGTTAATTGCATCACGATCATGTTTTGTGGAGGAAATTGTGTTTTAGAGTGATTACAGGTAATTAGCACAAATATGAAGGAATTGACCGAGTTTGTGGAGATTCTGCAATCAAGATAATTGAAGAAAACTGGAAGCGTCTGGGAAGCACGCAGTATGGACATACTACCTGGAAGGGGTACCAAGATGACAACTATTGGGCCTGTGCGCGCGCGGAATTGGGCTGGAGCGCGGGTTTACTCACGTTTTTTGGCCTGGACGCGATTTGCTGGATATTTTATCATTGTTGGACTCTATCTTTATCTCTTTCCTTGTTAGATTAGGGTTATGACTCTATTTCTTTAATTAAAAGAATTGTATTTAAGGAAGTTTAGATGGAGTAGCAAAGAGACCAGATTCACGCACAGACCAGAGACGCGTTTTTTAGATATTTATTTTCATTCTTCTACTTCATATTTTTCATCATTATTGCTCAGACAATTATTGTAGTTTGAATCCAGTTATGAATTCGAGCTAAACTAGCTTTATTCCGGTGAAGATTAATGAAGCCCTGACATAATTATTCTGTGAGATCTAATCGTTCTTATGCTTTAATTAATTACATGCATCTGTGATTCTCTGTGTTTAAAGTTGTTAATTGTTTCGGCTCTGCTAGGTAGGTGCACATATATAGTAGATCGGAATTAATTAGTAGCCAATTAAATCGGTCATCCGTAATTGTGGTTTATGTTTAATTCGTGGTACAACGATTCTTCAGAATCGAGGGAAGAACAGTCTTAATTCAACAATCATGTGTCAGAGTTGTTAGTCCGATTCGAGTTGTTAGTTTTGAATCGGATTATTCTAGTCTCTAAAGCTGTCGGCTCATTAAATCTATAGAGTGTCTCTTACGGTTGTCGGTCAATTAGGGAAATAATTGGTGAAGTGTCTTCCTGATTATCGAACAGTTAATGAGGAATGAGACCGCATCAGTAAGTGTCTTCGGTGGTTATAATTGGTTTGTATGCATTAATTGGAAATACCATTGCATCGAGTATCGGAATAATTAAACTAGGGTGGAGTTAATTGGAAGTCGGAATACCTTTTATATATGTTAAGAAACTACTCTCTGGTTTACTATTTTATTTTCATTTTTATATTACAACAAAGAAATTCATTTAGAAAGTTTGGTTACTTGCAGACGGAAGGGTTTAAATAATTCTCGTCGGTCCTTTGAGAGACGATCTTGCTTGCCACTATTCTGGGTAGTGTGGGCATACCAACTGCTGGTCAGATTATTTTTGGTACAAAATGACGCACCAAATTTTGGCGTCATTGTCGATGATTGATTTTAAGCAGTGATTATTCTAATAGTTTCAGTTTGCTATTTTTCTTTATTTTATTTTGTTTTTATAGTGCATGACTCGATCATCACAAGAAGAAAATCTAGTTTTTGATCCAGAGCTGTAGAGAACTTTGAGAAAATTGAGGAAGTCTGCCAAGGAGTCTAAGGAGACTTCCACATCTGATCTAGGAACACTTGATATTCATCATTTGTTTAAAGAAGACATGGCCAATGACGGGAATCGAGCCCTTAAAAATGTACCTGAGCGTGAACCTCCAACCAGGGAATTGGGTCGCCATAGAAACAATCGACCCATTTGCATCGTACTGCCTATGATTGCAAACAACTCTGAGATACGACCTGGTTTCATTCAAGTTTTGCCTAAGTTCGGTGATTTGTCTGAAGAAAGTGCACATAAGTACTTAGCCGAATTTGATCTAGTCTGCTCTACTCTCCACCCTCAAGGTTTTTCTTCTGTTAACTTGAGATTACTAATGTTTTCTCATACTTTGCAAGGTAGGGCGAGAGATTGGCTATTTGATCTTCCATCTGGCTCGATTACCACCTAGAATGAGTTGGAAAAACAATTCTTGTGCAAGTTTTTCCCGGAATCCAGAGCTGTAAATTTGAGATTGACGATCAGCAGCATCAAGCAGAAGCAACATGAAAGTCTAGCCGACTACTGGGAGAGATTCCAACAGCTGTGCTGCAAATTTTCAGACCACGGTTTCTCTGAATATCAGTTGCTAACTAACTATTTTTACCGTGGTATGTCAACTTTTGACAGGAAAATAATCGATGCTGCTAGCGGATGATCACTGACTAACAAGACTCTAGCAGATGCGTATCAGCTCATCATCGACATGGTGCAGCTGTATTCTACCAGTGAGTTTCCCACTCGGCATCTGTCAAGCAGTATGCCCATACCGACCAACTTAGAGCCGATTTTGCCATCTATTGTGAAAGCTTCAATGTTGGAATTGAAGGTGCTTCTGGAGCATCTGAAATATGTTTTTCAGGGAGAGCAAGACATGCTATCTGTCATCATGAGCAATGCTCTTTGCAAAGAGCAAGAAGCAAGGTTGGTTGAGCTTTTGAAGAAGCATAAAAGTGCGGGGATGGAGACGACTACTCTTGACGGGGTAGATCTGGCCACCCTCGAATTTATCACGTGATCAAGTTCTGATTGTGTCGAGCCTTGGACGTTGAACAAGGGCGCTTCTCGGGAGGCAACCCGTGCTTTTACCTGCTTTCTTTTCATTTTATTTTATTTTATTCTTTTTATTTTCTCTTATTTTATTTTTTTATGTTCGTTTATTTTCATTTATTTTACTTTTGTTTTATTTTATTTATTTTGTTTTTTTATTTATTTATTTTGGTTATTTTCATTTGTTAGTTTTATTATAAAAAAATAAGAGATAGTGCAGGTCCATCTTCCAGCACCGCCCCTACTCGTAGCTGTAGAGCAGACCGTCATTAACTTCTCCCGATCTCCTTGATTACCATAGTTTGCCTCTTCTACCCTCTATATTTAATTTTTTATGAAAAAGCTCATTTTCATTCTTTTACTGAGTGTGTCTGACTCAAGTGCTTAATTTCTGATTTACCTTGTTGTCATAGTCACACCGCTTGTAAGTTTCCTTTTCCATGAAAATGATAAAGGTATCTAGGATTAACACTTGCTTTGACCTGAATAAATTATCCATGCCCGACATTACCCCCTAGTAAACTCGTTTGTGCCTGAGCCCTGAAGCCTCTCTTTCTTGTTAACAACCACTACATAATTTAGCCTTAGCCTTTTTTTTGCTTGCTCTTTTCTCATGGAAACATGTAAGTGATATGGTGTGTGTGTTGAGTTGTATTCAGACTTACATTGGAGATAATTGGTGCTGGAAATTGAGAAGAAATGTGTCTACTCTTGTTCTATTCTAAAAAAAAGAGAAAAAAAACGAAACAAAAAAATCTTGAAGAGAAAAAAAAGAAAGAAGAAAGAAAAGAAAAGCAAATAAGGAATAGGACATGGAGAAAATAAGGGCTGAATTTAGTTGATGTTAATTTTTGTTGCCCTATCTTGTTTTTGAAGACCATCACTCAACTTAGAATTCATTAAGCTACTTTGAGAAGTTGCAGCCAATTTGATGAATATGTTTTTGATACATTTACATGTTTTCACTTATTTGAGCCATTTTATCTCTTTTATCCTACATGTACACCCTAGCCCCGCTACAACCCGTTTAAAAGACCTTTTGATTTGTTCATAGTTCTCATTTTGCTTGGTAATGGTTTTGACATATGGGCAAATATTTATTTGAAGGCAACAAGTCACGACTTGTGTGAATTGAAAATATATCCTTACTTTTTTTTAGAGAAATTGAGCGAATCTTGGTGAGGTAGGATTGAATTTGCATGTTTTTGACTTGAATGAAGGGCATGTGTGCAGTTTCATAAAACAAGAGAAGGGTTAGTGGATTGTGGATGATTGTGTTGTAATCCTAACTTTGAGTATTTTTAGTTTGAGGCGGCCAATGCTTGACTTGTCTTTTTCTAAGTCTCTTTAGAATCTGTAGTCTCTTTTCTATTTAGATATGCTCGAGGACGAGCATTGTTTAAGTGTGGGAGGGTTTGATTGGGCTATTTTTTTCATATCTATTTTGGGCCATTTTAGGTATTGTTTTATCACGATCATGTTTTGTGGAAGAAATTGTGTTTTGGAGTGATTGCAGGTAATTAGCACAAATATGAGGAATTGGCCGAGTTTGTGGAGATTTTCCAGTCAAGATGATTGAAGAAAACTGAAAGCATCTGGGAAGCATACAGTATGGGCATACTGCCTGGAAGGGGTACTGAGATGACAACTATTGGGCCAGTGCGCGCGCGAAATTGGGCTGGAGCGCGGGTTTACTCACGTTTTTGGGCCTGAACGCAATTTGCTGGATATTTTATCATTGTTGGACTCTATCTTTATCTCTTTTCTTGTTAGATTAGGGTTAGGAATCTATTTCCTTAATTAAAGAATTGTATTTAAGGAAGTTTAGATGGAGTAGGAAAGAGACCAGATTCACGCACAGACCAGAGACGCGTTTCGCAGAGATTTATTTTCATTCTTCTACTTCGTATTTTTCATCATTATTGCTCAGACAATTATTGTAGTTCGAATCCAGTTATGAATTCGAGCTAAACTAGCTTTATTCCGGTGAAGATTAACGAAGCCCAGACATAATTATTATGTGAGATCTAATTGTTCTCATGCTTTAATTAATTGCATGCATCTGTGATTCTCTGTGTTTAAAGTTGTTAATTGTTTCGGCTCTGCTAAGTAGGTGCACATATTTAGTAGATCGGAATTAATTAGTAGCCAATTAAATCGGTCATCCGTAATTGTGGTTTAGGTTTAATTTGTGGTACATCGATTCTTCAGAATCGGGAGAAGAGCAGTCTTAATTCAACAATCCTGTGTCAGAGTTTGTTGGTTTTGAATCAGGTTCCTCTAGTTTCTAAAGTTGTCGGCTCATTAAATCTATAGAGTGTCTCTTACGGTTGTCAGTCGATTAGGGAAATAATTGGTGAAGTGTCTTCCTGATTATCGAACAGTTAAGGAGGAATGAGACTGCGTTAGCAAGTGTCTTCGGTGGTTATAACTGGTTTGCATGCATTAATTGGAAATATCATTGCATTGAGGATCGGAATAATTAAGCTAGGGTGGAGTTAATTGGAAGCCGGAATACCTTTTATATCTGTTAAGAAACGACTCTCTGGTTTACTATTTTATTTTCGTTTTTACATTATAACAAAGAAATTCGTTTAGAAAGTTTGGTTACTTGCAAACTAAAGGGTTTGAATAATTCTCGCCGGTCCTTTAAGAGACGATCTTGCTTGCCACTATTCTGGATAGTGTGGGCATACCGACTGCTGGTCGGATTATTTTTGGTAAAAAATGATGCACCAGTTTCTTTTATCGGTATGTGAGATGACCAGTTTCAAATATAATTATATATAAACAATTTATCAGATAAACAACAATTTATTTAAACCATACAATTAAGATACTTAAATAATACAAATATCTTAATATCTTAATTGTTAATGACACGTGGCCATTAATAAATCTTACACTGATTTCCAGGTTGTTCATATCATTAGTGATGTGGTTAGTGGGGCTCTACTATCCACCAACTAATGAAAGTCATAGTCATTGTTGTATTGCCTCAGAATTCTTCTTTTTTGGGTGGATTCAGTTCCTTCATGTGCCATATTCCTTGAAAGTTTGAAAGAGCCACTCTTTATTCAAAGCCTTTAAGCTCTCCCCGATTATACAGTATATGCACTGACGATCACTCCATGCTTCGGTCCCCGGCGTCACATGTCCACCAGCTTCTACTTGGTTTGTCTCTGAACCACACTTACGATGAGAGGTTCGGTTTTTATACCACCTGTAATGATCGGGCTACCTCGACTATACAGTCTCATTCCTGTATAGCCTCAAAATTCCTTTCCCGAACCACACCTTATTGCAAGAGATTCAGCTCTGATATCGCATGTAATGACCTGACTACGAGATTGACGGTTGTCCCCACAAACCAACACATGTCTTTCTAGTATGTTTTGTCCTCACTCACGCTTTCTGAGAAACTTCCTCAGCGGTCACCCATCCCACTATTGTCCAAGGTCAAACACGCTTAACTTTGGAGTTCTGATGGAACGAGCACCAGAAAAGAAGATGCATCTTGTGGTACGAGTAACACCTATCAAATCCTTTAAACTCTCATCGACTATACATCTTATTCATGTATAGCCTCATAATCCATCTTTTTTGGATGGATTCGATTCATTCACGTGCTTATTCGCTTGGAAGTCTGACATAGGCCACTCTTTGTTCATGTCTATGCACCAGCAATCATGACATGCTTCGGTCTCGAGCATTACAATAGACATGCTTCAGTCTCGAGCATTACAATATTAGCTGGGCCAACTTGCAGGTCAACCCAAACGAAACATGTCCTGTAAAAAAAGATCAGAAAAATATCACTCATAACATTAAAAATACTACACGTATCTTGAAAAGTATGCTTATACGAGTTCTGTTTTATTTCAATTATGATTTATTACCCCAATTCTATTTACATTTAATTCGAAAAAAGTAATCATCAATCACAACGCATAAACTCATGCATTAGCGTCGGGTAAGTGCACTGTGCAAGTCGGTGGATCAAAAAATAAGTTTTTTTTTATTCCAATTAAGGTTTATTACCCCAATTATGTTTACATTAAATTCAAAAAAGTAATTGTCAAGCACAATGCACAAACTCATGCACCAGCATCGAGTCAGTGCACTGTGCGAGTCGTTAGATCAAAAAATAAATTAATTAATTTTAAGTTTAGGGTTTACTAATTCCATTTAGGTATATATTTCTTTCGAAAAAAATTAATTATCGAGCACAGTGCATGATCCCACGTGTTAGCGTCGGATAAGTTCATTGCGTGAGTGACCAGATAAAAAATCACTTTACGGTCTACTAATTCCATTCAAGGTATAGATTTATTTCGAAAAAATTAATTAACTCGTGTGTTAGCTTCAATTTTAAGATATATATTTTTTTGAGAAAAAATAAAAAAATATGTAAAATAAAAAAACTCAATTGACGAAAAAACTTATAGGCTATTTTTTAGGGTTTATTACATCCCAATTAGAGTTTATAATTATTTATTTTAAAATTTAATTTCATTTAGAGCCTGAATATGCATGAAAATTATTATTTTTTTTCTATATTTCTTCCTCCAAAAATGCCCTTGTGATGTTTTAATTGAATATCATGAGTTAATTTGATATATTATTTGCGTAAATTCAATTTAAAACGAGAAAATTATAATTATATAATACTTTTTATATTTTTTTATGACATCATCATTTTGTGCATTTAAGGAATGTCATCTATATGGCGTATATATACGATCCCTTATGTATAGTTGCATAAAAAGACCTTCTCCGGAAAAAAATCTACGGACATTTCCTTAAATCGTTTTAGGGATGGAGTCCATGGGAAATTTGTAGATTACTATCTTTGGTGCGTTTTAGATAATTTTTTTCTTTTATAATTAGCCACTAAATGTAAATAACATCACTACATTAGACACAATTTGTACCGGGCAAGCCTTGTGCATCGTATCAACCTACAAAATCTTGATTATATTCCAACTCCATCACCTTTTAATTACAACTCAAAACTCACTCATCCTATTCTTACCAATTAATCCACACCCAATATTGGTATTGGATAGTGTGAGTTTCAAACTCTAATAAATATGATAGTATACCTTATATTTAGTAATACATAAGTCATATATGACAATATTATTTTAAATACAAAAAAAAATCACATTATTAGCATATACATAATATGTAGATACAATATATTAATAGCTATTGTGAACAAGATTATAACTAGTGGTGATAATCTAGAAAAATAAATAAATACATATATTAAAATAAAATCGTAAGGGTAAAATTATAAATAAAAAATATCAGCAACAATAAGTAGATAATATTATTGTTGCTAAAAATTACCAAATTGAATTATATAGTGCAATTGGCAGTAGAGCTTTATTGCCGGTGCCTCCAATTGTGCGGTCTTGTGTTCGATCCCTTTTTGTCTCCTTTTTTTAAACTTTTTCCCCCTCATTTGATCATCATAATATTTATTTTCATTTAAGTTTTTTTTCCTCATTTTATCATTATATTTTTTGGGCATTTAAGACAATTGTTTGTGTTCACATTTTATTTGTTGCGTTCTTTTTTATCCCCCTAACTTTTCCCCCTCATTTTATCACACACACACACACACACACATAATGCATTTAAGGCAAATGTTTCTGTTCTTTGAAGAAGATGACATGATACATTTCCATTATTCTCGGATTGAGTTGGATAAATATAGAAATGTATGTATATTGATTGGCAATGTTAATTACATAGTGCTATTGATGCGTGTATTATTATATTCACATAAATTTCTATTAACTTTGTATGTGCTTTTTAACATTTTATTTTTATTTAATTGATTTTCAGTTTTTTATTGTTTAAAGTATTTATTTTATTAAATTATTTTTATTCATGAGAGGTACATGTGGTTTAACCATTTGATTTACAAAATTTATCAGAATAAGCTATGGAAATTCAATTTCTAACTTTTATATTTATATATACGTAGATCTATACCAAATTAAATTATAAATGCTCTGGATTCATATATAATTCAGTTGCACTAATATTTGTTAGTTGTAAATATTTCTTTAGACGTGAATGTTTTACTTTTATTTGAATTATCTTATAACCGTGATTTATAAATTCTGATAATTTATATTGTGATCGATCAAGTGGAAAACTTTATGGCCAAATAAAATTTATGTGCAATCATAACATTTTTTGTGTGAATTTTCAATTTTACTTAATTACGTAAAATTTTACCGTTTCTATTTTCTATTAAAATAATATAGACATTTACTTCTAATTAATCAAAATATAAAAATGGATAGGTCAATTCAAATCATAATTGCATAAATAAAATCGTGCATTGCACTGTTATGTCTGTTGGATTTTGTGGATATTTTTGCATATTCTATTCGGCAATTAGATTAAAATTTTCGGTGCAAATTTTGACTCTACAACTACAAACCACGTGAACTCAATTAATTTCTTTTGCGCCATTTTTTATAGCATGATTATTATGTACTCCAGGGTGATATTAAATTTGTGTTTGTTTAAATAGTTATGATAATTATTGTTTATATATGAAAATAAAGTTTAGTTCTTTAATCTATTTAATTTTTTTATACATTTGTTTCACACACCTACGTGTGTATTGCAAATATATATTTAACTATGATTGAGTTTTTCTTTTAGTTTTTCAATCATGATAAAATAAAACAATACCGAACATCGCGCGCGAGACATACTAGATGTGAACAAGATTACAACTAGTGGCGATAATCTAAAACATATTAATTGTGAAGATAATATATTATATTAGTAATTAGTATAGATTATACAGTATATTGTAATATAAAATTTAAAATAGGGCAGGTCTTGTGTGCACTAGGTGCAAATCAAATGATCAACGTGCATTAACCAAAAAATCCATCACAATCAGTATCAATCGTAATACTAAAAAGTATCATTCAAAAGCCTAAAAGTATTACTTATATCATTAAAAAGTATCAACAATAAAAAAATAAAGAAAAAAATTATCAAAATCAGTATCAATCGTATATCACTAAAAAGTATCATTCAAATTTAAAATGTATCACTTTTATTCCTAAAAAATATCACATGTTTTGATGATTTTTTTTGTCAACGCGCATTGACCGATCAGTGTATCATTAAAAAGTATCAGCAATAAAAAAATAAAGAAAAAAATTACCAAAATCAGTATCAATCGTAACACTAAAAAATATCACTCAAATTTAAAAAGTATCACTTTTATTCCTAAAAAATATTACATGTTTGATAATTTATTTGGTCAACATGCTTTAACCGTTTGATGTACATCTCATGTACAAGAAAAATTGCATTTAAAATATAGCTATTAAATCTCACTTAAAAAATAAAATTCTTTCTTTCAGCTTTTTATTTAACCCCTTTAAATAAAGGAAAAAAATATATGTATTTAGAGAGAGAGAGAGAGAGAGAGAGAGAGAGAGAGAGAGAGAGAGAGAGAGGGAGAGAGAGAGAGAGAGAAAGTGAAATGATTAAGCGTTGAATGAGAATTAAATTAGTGGAATTGATGGGTATAGGGACATGGATTATGCAGGGGTGTGAGGTGACAATGGGACCCAATGCCGGTGAAGCTCCGCCTTTGCCGGTGACCCGCTCAACGCACTTAACCATAGTTAATTATTTAACCATGGTTAGTAAACTAGGAAATGAAGTTTTTCTCGAGACAGCATGTCTTAAACATCAATGCCTTATCTGACACTCAATTCAAACATGCATAAATAATCTATAATTCAATTCACAAATTATTCACAATTGGATATGAATAATATGAATCATATTATTCACGTTATATGATGATGCATACCACCAATTTCAATCTTATCCGTTACAATTTAATCTTACATTTTTTATACAATTAATTATTGGATTTTTCATTAACCATATACAATAATATATGTTAGTAACAAAATTTTAAAAATGTAATCAGATATTCAGAACCATGTTGATCTGGTAAGAGACCTCGCATCTATTACTGAAATTACAACGCATAAATTTGCGATGCAGCAATCTGCAAATAATAACTGTGCTTAAACTTTTCTACCCAAAATTCCATCTAAGCTATGAGAAGTAATAATTTGTATTACATATTTTTAATTATTAATGTATTGCTTCACTAATTCTTAATACTCCCTCCGTTCCGATTATATAGTCTCTATTATTATTTTGAGGTGTTCTAATTATATAGTTTCATTACTATAAATAGTATTAATTTTAATAGTAATGTACAATTACACTCTTGTTGAATCTTGAAAATTAAAAAACTAACCACTCAAATTTTGAAAGTCATAAATATTCAATAAATGTGTTATTGAAAGTTTAGCTTTAATATCTTATTTTCATAAATATTTTCAATATACGTGCGACTAGAAAATAGACTATATAATTGAGACAGAAGAAGTATTATATTGTCACTAATTAATAACTAAGGATATATATACTTTTAATGTGACAATTAATATGATGTACATATAGACATATGTAATAGCACATACTATAACTATAGCTTAATTCTAAATAAAATATATAACAATGATTTTTTACAGCCAAAACAGATCATCTCGCATGATCAAAATAAAGTAGGTTGATAGAACTTACAAGATGAAAGGATTGTTCATATTCATTCATCCCATGAGTGCTAGTGTAGGAGAGATAAATTAGAGTAGCTAGCACCACCAATCTAGTGGTATAAATTAGGGGTGTGTTGGTACGGTATACCGAAAATTCACGTCTTACCGTATACTGCATCGAAATATCTATATCAAAACATTTCATACTATTCTTATATCAAAAGTTTTGGTATACGCCGTAATAGATATCGATATCGTATCGTACTAATATTTTACGGTATGACAAACATACCAAACTTTCACAATATATCGAAAATACCGAAATTTTAAGATATATCAAAAATACCGAATTTCACATGTCGTACCGATCTGAATATTTTTTTTTTTGAACTTTTAATGCTTAATATTGGAGAAGAATATAAGGTTACTATTTATTGTGTATATTCTAAAATTGTTCATTATTAATTCATAATTTGTATTAAATTGGATTATATATATATATATATTGGTAAATAATTATTTATTTCACCAAATGAGCATTAAGTACATCTTCTCAAATCAGAAAATCCAAACCAAACAATACAACTCAGAATTTGAATAAACAAAGAACAGAAGCATAAATTCCTTTAAAGCTATGCTTTAATCAACTTAAGAAGTCCTTGATGTCCTTGGCATATGATGGCAATTTGAATTTGAGATCTTCTAATCACTTGATCACTCTCCATTTCCTTACCATGGAATTTCCTCTTGTTTCTCTCTTGCCAAATTTGATAAATTGCAACAGTGAAAACCAGCCTGTACATCCTTTGAGTGTAACTTTTTGTTCGAGCTTGTGAAATCATATACCTCTTTTCCTCTTCCCACTCATTTGCTTGTCTAGGATGACCACACCATGTAGTTAGTTTTCTCCATATGTCTGCAGAGTAATCACATTTAAAAAAGAGGTGAGATATGGTTTCATCCTCTCTTTTATACAAGCTGCACTTTGGATCAACTTGAAGTTTCAGCTTCAACAGAAAATCACATGTTACAAGTCTCCCCAACATTGCAAGCCAACAAATGAATATGTTCTTTGGAGGTGCCATATTGCAGCAAATAAGTTTGTTCCATTCCACTTTTTCTATTGCTCCTCTCAACTCACAGTATAGTTTGTGAATAGAGAATGTAGTCTGCTGAAGTAGATGAACTCCAGCACTTGAGTGTATAATAGTATCTCTAGCTGCAAGAATTTTCCTCACTACCCATGATGCTTGAGCTGGAATATTCATAGTAGTGAGGTCTAGTTGTTTGATGTAGTAACCATGAATCCATTTCACCCATAATTTATCTGTTTTTTGAGCAATACTCCACAACAGTTTGCAAATAGCAGCCTTATTCCAAAATATCATGTTGATAATGTTCCAACCTCCTGCTGACTTTGGACGGCATAGTTTTTCCCAAGCAACCAATGCTCTTTTGGAATTATTTGTTTTTCCTGTCCATAAGAAGGTTCTACAAGCTGTTTCAATAGCTTTCAACACCTTCTTAGGAAGAATGAAAATCTGGGTCCAATATGATTGAATTCCAAAGAGGACAGATTTAATAAGTTGTAATCTTCCTGCATAAGATAACAGTTTGGCTGACCAGCAATTAATCCTTGAAAGAATTTTATTTAGAAGTCCCTGACACTGGTTTATTGAGATCTTTTTGTTTGATAATGGAACTCCCAAATATTTGAAAGGTAGTTCACCTTTGACCAGATTAAATTCTTGGAGAATCCTGTCTTGTTCAGAGCTTGCTACTCCTCCAAAATAAATGGAGCTCTTTGTTGGGTTAGCTTTTAGGCCAGAAGCTTCTGAGAACTTAGAAAAGGCTGTCATCATTTGTCTAACAGATTCAACATCACCTGTGGAGAACATCAAAAGATCATCTGCAAAGCAAATTTGAACTAATCCAAATTTCTTACATCTTGGATGAAACTGAAATTTTGTGTTTGTTGTGAGTCCTTGAAGACATCTGTTTAAGTATTCCATGCAGATAACAAAGAGGTAAGGAGATATTGGATCTCCTTGTCTCAGCCCTTTTCTTGCTTTAAATGGTTCTGTGATTTCACCATTTACACAAATAGAATATGTCACTGTTGTAACACATGCCATAATCCATTGTACAAATGTGAGAGGAAACCCTAGCTGGAACATGCGGAATTTAAGAAACGGCCATTCAACTGAGTCATAGGCTTTTTGGATATCAATTTTCATCATGTATCTTGGAGAGATGTTTCTCCTAGTATAGCCTTTAATCAGCTCATGACTAAGTATGATGTTATCAAAAATCACTCTGCCTTTGATAAATGCTGACTGATTTTCACTCACAATTTTACCCAACACAGCTTGCAGTCTATTTGCTAGTACTTTAGATATGATTTTAAAAAGAACAGTACAGCAGGTAATAGGTCTAAAATCCTTGACAGAGCATGCATTTCAGTTTTGGGGATGAGAGATACCAGAGTGACATTGATGGCTTTAGAAAGATATCATGTTCTGAAGAATTGTTGAATTGCTGCAGTAACTTCATTGGATTATATATATTTACTAAGCTCTTATGTTAAACCCCCTAAATATTATATTTTTAGGAATTTAATTAACTCTATTTTTTCTTCTTATGTAATATTTTTCTTTCATTTCTTATATAATATATTTTACTCATAAGTCATAATTGTAATAATATTAATTTATTATCTTTAATATTAGTCATGCTCATCTTCAATATTTAAACATTAAAGTATGATATTGCACACCCCGAGTGGATGATATCTGTCTGCAAACGTTCACAACAATATTCATGAACGTTGTGCGATAATGTTCACAATAATATTCAAGAACGTTATAATGAACTTTAATGTAAATTACAAAATGTGAAGCACACAACAGATTGGTAACCATGTTCGATCAACTGATCTACGTTAGGAGGACTTGTCAAGTCCGTGAGAAACAATCCACTACTCCGATGTATCATTTACTTTGGATCTTACATGTAGCTGACCTCACGTCACTCAAAACTCATTCTACCCGAACACCCTATTTCGATGGATTGAAACTATGAGCTCCCCTCACAACCTAGATTTAAACATATCTAGTTCCCACATGTATTCTCTTCCGAAAACCCTTTAACAGTGTATGAAAAGTGTTTCAATACACGAAGACTGGAACACTAATTTCTAGTTTAACAATGACAACCAAAATCTATGTGGTTCTTAAACAGATTAGAGCTCTTGTGCATATGTGTATCCAATCCTCCAGTGTGTGTTTCGGTGTATATGTAACAGATCTGTATCCCATACTATTTATATATAAACAATATAGCCTTAGCAAGGGAACATAAGTCTTAATCATAATCTGAAACAAATAAGGAAACTTTCCTTATTGAAACCGAAACCTAGGACTACCCATATTATGATATCTTCCATATTTAGAACTCTGCCTTGACTTTAATCGCGTGCTCTTCAAGCTGAATAAGACATCTTTTCTAATGATCTTGAATCTCCTCTTGGTTGGAAACTTCGAACAACTTCTTGGAAGAACAATCTGGACAAGGGATGTTCATGCAAACGTTCACGAACGTTACAATGAACATTGTTGATCTTGAACCTTCTCATCAGGTAGCACATCAGAATGTCTTGTATGTTCACTAACTAACTCTTGACTATCACTCAAGCTAATTGGCAACACTCAGCATGTTGAACAATCTCAGTTGTGACATAATGCACAACCGTCTTCATCTTCAGCTCAATCAAAACTCTTTGCTTGAGCTTGAGCTATCTTCAGGAAGTTCAGATCACGTTCATGTATATCTTTATAAACGTTGTCCACAATAGCAAACATGTACTTGGTAAAATCAAATACTTAGTGATTATTCAATGTTATACGGATGAATGACAATCAATCAATGTAATAAGTGTAAAGTAGAGCACTTGATAAAAAAAATTTAGTGCACATCATGACCCTAACAATCCTTCTTGACAGTGTATCTATATACAGTGCAAGACATAGCACTAACAAAGTATTATTCTCTTAATTTACGTATATTTTAGTTTCATATTATTTTTTAGTTAGTTTTTTTTTAACAATGCTTAATATTGGAGAAGAATATATAAGGTTACTATTTATTACGTATTTTTTAAAATAGTTCATTTTCAATTCATAACTTATGTATTTTTGATTATATATATTTGCTAATCTTTTATGTTAAACTTACTAAATATTGTATTTTTTTGTATAATTTAATGAACAACATATTTTTTACCTTCTTATTTAATATTTTTCTTTTATTTTTCTTATAACTTACTTTACTCATAAGTCGAAGTTGTAATAATGTTAGTTTATTATCTTTTATTATCATGTTCAACTTCAATATCTAAACATGAAAGTGTTATTATCATAATTTACGTATATTCTAGTTTCTTATTATTATTTTGATATTTTTTTTTTACTTTTAGTGCTTAATATTGGAGAATAATATAAGGTTGCTATTTATCATGTAAACTTTTAAATTGTTCATTTTAAATTCATAACTTATGTATTTTTGATTATATATATTTTCTAAATTTTTATGTTAAACTTATTAAATTTTATATTCTTTTTAGAATTTAATGAACTTTAAAATATTTTTTATCTTCTTATTTAGTAATTTTCTTTTATTTCTCTTATAATTTTTTTTAACTTTTAGTGTTTAATATTGGAGAGGAGTATTAGATGTTTAATAATAAAATGAATAAGATTACTATTTTTTAGTTATTACATATAACTTTAATTGTTCACCTTATTATGTAATAGTTTAAATTATACTTGATTTAAATGATATATTCAAATTGTAAATATATGTTGCAATGTTGTAAATCAACATAATTTAAATATATTCATTTGATTACTTTTTTTTCTTTTATTGATATTTATTTGTCACTTATTATATTTTGTAGTCATGTGTACTCAAATGAAATTAATGTACTACAATAACCATAAATTGTAAAAAAAAAAATCATTGGTATGGTACAGTATACCGATATATACCGAAATATCAATATATACCAATATACTGACATACTGGTATATATCATAAATTCGATATACCGAATATCAGTATATATTGAAAATATCGGTATATACTGAATATCGCGGTATATCGATTTTTTTAAAATTTCATATCAATATCATACTGAAAATTATCAATACGGTATCATACCGTACCGAAAATTTTAGTATACCGAAGATTCAATATTTTCAGTACGATAAGTGCGGTATTTCAATATTTCGACATTTATCCCCACCCCTAGTATAAATGCAACAATTCTATATTGAAACCTCTTACTAGTTACTACTTACTACACGAGTTTTCACTACAATCAATTCAGATGAAATTCTCTACTCCAACTTAGTATTCCATCTCATATCCTAACAATTGAAATTTATGTTACGTCTACTTCATTCTTATTTATGGATACTTATTTAGTTTCGTAAATAGACATGACATAAATCTAATGGTTATAATATAAAATGAAACACCAAATTATATCACCACCTTTTAACAATTTTTTAGAAAATGTCATTTTAAAGCACCGACCACTATTCCGGCTTTAAATTGTTGGCGTGAAAGGACGGGACATATTAATAATTTAGGGGTAACTGGTATGGTGTAATTGAATTAGATATAATGATCATTTCTATATTCATTCTCATTCTAACGATTGGTATGATTTAAAATCAGAAATCGTCATTTCAGAAATATTCCTATTCCCAAAGGAGGGGAATAGCTATTTCACTCACCCTTCATGAGTTAACTATTCTCATTGACCCAAAAATTAACATATGATATATTTAAAATATATGGTAAAATCAAATTTGATAGTTTTTATAATTTTATTGAAGAAAAATTAAAGTGATGCCACAATAAATATAACATAAAAATACATTATAATATAAAATAAAATAATTATGTATTTGATATAATTTAATATTCAAATGAAAAATTGAAATGATAAACTATTTTTCTATTAAGTGAAATTATTTATATTAACTTATATAAATTATTATATATATACTGATTAATTAAATAATTTAGAATAAAATTTTTCAATAAAATAAATAAATTGTAATTTACTAAAAATATTAGACAAAAATCACATACTAAAAAACGAAAAGTGACCTTCAGACATACACAACAAAATTAAAAATTAAAGCATGTGTTGATATTTATTATCTACTGTGTACACTTTATTCAATTATAATAAAATTTCAAAGTACATAAAATGTTTATTATACTTTGAAATAGAATTTATGTTACCTGTACTTCATTCTTATTTATGGATACTTATTTAGTTTCATAAATAGGCATGACATAAATCTAATGGTTATAATATAAAATGAAACACCAAATTATATCACCACCTTTTAACAATTATTATATTAGATAAAAAAATTATATTTCATTCCGCGGACATATTAATCATAAGAATTGTCATTCCATTTAGATCTTCATTTTATTTCAAAGTTCATTCCATTTATATTTAATTCCATTATGTCATACCAATCACCTTTTTAGGATCAGAATTTTGAGAGTCCACAACTTTAATTGATAATATTGAAAAAAAAAATTAAAAAAATTGGTGAAGAACCATGATTTCAATTAGAAATGAAAAAAATTGCGTGTGTATAAAAGGGTTTACTGGATTTATAAAGCCCTGTTAAAGGTATATTGTATGGCCAATGGGCCTAGGATTGATTGGGCTTTCAAGACTTGCACCCTTTGCCAATAGAAGGTGACACGACACCTCCATAACTCGGAGGAAAATTTGTGTTTTTGGTAACTTACGTTTCACATCTTATCAATTTTAGTACTTATTGCATTTTTTAAAATGATATCCTAATCATACATATTATGTCATTTTTGCCCCGGTTATCATGTTTTTCTTGATCAAGGTTTAAAGCAATGGTGGGTTGGGGGGGGGGGGGGTATGAGAACAATGAAATAAAAGAGTTCTTGCCCTAGTATCCAGAATTAGGGGCATAACTGAATTGGATCGAACTGAATAATATTGTCGAGCTCAAACTTGAGTCGTTTAATTTCGAGCTGAGTTTCAAACTTTATTTATTGCATACTTTGAGGCCCACAAATTTATTCGAGTTTAATTGAGTCTAAACGAATTTTCTAAATATAGATTTAAATTTAAATATCAATTATTTTCTTTCAAAAATAAATTATTTATTAAAAAAAAATACTATATTTATTAAAATTTATTCATTTCTTATAATGAATAAAGTTATAGACACTTAATATACTTATTACTCATTAAAATATAAAATTTGTAAGTTTCTATGAAGTTAACAGTATTATATTTTGAAGCAGATATTGCAGAAGTATTTGAGTGCCAGGAGGATTTGTTGGTGGACTGACGAGGGAGATGTGAGGAAGGCGAGTCATCATTGAAGAAACCAATTGCCAAGTTCTTCACCAAGCTCTGATTAATAATCATCAGGATCTCTCATTCAAAAGTGTTGTGTATCGTTCCATTCGACCGGAGGCGTTGGACTTTGAGGAAGTGATCTTTCACTGGGCTAGGGCGCGCCTCCGACGGTGTGCGTGGGTCACTTGTTGGCTTCTTTAGCTATTCAGAGTCCTAGTTTCTCTGTTTCACCGGTCCAGTAACGGAGGTCTTGTTGTCGAACATTTGGCTCGTTGAAAGGGCTTTACTATTTTTTAATTTCAATTAAGTAAATTTTGTTTTGCTAAAAAAAATTATATTTTCAAACTCACTTAATGAGCTTGCTCATGAACTAACCATTTTAGTTAACGAGCTTTACTAAATGAGCTCGAACGAACTTTTATCTAGTCGAGATCCGAGTAACTTACAAATAACTTGACTCATTTTATAGTCCTATCTAGAATGAATTCTCTCTCTCTCTCTCTCTCTCTCTCTCTCTCTCTCTCTCTCTCTCTCAATTGGTTCACTGAGCAGTGGTTCACCAGGGAGAAACATCTTGAAAAAGTTTCAGCTTATCTTGCTTAAAAGATTTTCTATCTTTCGCTAGATATCAGCCAAATTGGCTAGAAAATGACGTGCAATTGCTGATGATAAAGTTCTTGTTCATTTAATTTGGGACCACTTTGAATTTAGCAATATTGATCATAATTCAAATTTCAAAATCGTATATATTGGATAGCGAAAAAACATATGTTCCCCAAAATTGTCCACAGCTCCGGGCGCCAACGCGCGCGCGCACACACTTATTTCACCAGTTTCACATGAAATTTGGCCTTACACACACACCCCCCCCTTGCAACCTTTTTCTCTTGACTTATACTACTGTTATGGAATTATATTATGCATACTTGTGTAATCTATTATTTTTGTGAAAATAATAATCTATCTGAATATTTTCCAATACTATTGTTTAAATATTTCAATAAGACGACTAAGATTTTTTTTTGAGGCCGTTTCCACACAAGTTTTTGTGCAGGTCTAGCATTGAAATCCTACATGTGATCGGCACATTCATTTCCATTTGTCATCACGCCTACACATATGATCGACTACAAAGTTTCAATATTAACCGGAACATTAATTAATATGAAATATATTTAATCTATAGGTACAATTTTTTTTCTCAAGTGGCAAAATTGGAATAGTATACATTAATATATATTCAATATAGTGCATGCGCCATCAATATTATTAATCCCCTGATCCATTTTCACCTAATAATTAATAATAATAATAATAATAATTAGTACTTTTCGGTAAGTATACTAATATTTTAACATAAAAAATCAAAACTGATATTTTTTTCCATTTGCCTCAAAATTATTTTGAGTAAATTACAAATATACTCACCCTTTTTATGTTTTGGGCTTAGATCCGATCCAATTATGGATCCGTCTAACGGGTGATACTTTTCCATACAAAGAAACTTTTCAAAAAAAAAAAAGAAGCTTAATTGCCTTAAAAATTATGAATTTTAAGTTTAGTTATAAATTTAATATGAATTTTAAAAGTGGGCAATTAAACACCAATTTTGAATTTGTGTGTTATTCAACATCCTCAAATTTTTAAAAAATAATTTTTTTTTTTGAGGGAAGCTACTTAATCATTAATTGAAAAATCGTTCAACAGACGGAACATTTGAGAAAATAAGACCAGAGACATCACCAGTAAAAGAGAAAAAAGCGGGGTTGCTAACAACTAAATTTGCAAGGAATGAGCCATAGCATTGGCAGTTCTTTTAGCCCAACTAAAAGTAACTTGCTCAAAAGAACGAGCTTCCAACCCTTACAAGTGAGAGGATTACCCAGTTTGCAACACTCACTTTGCGGAGGGCACAAGGATTTACTCAACACCAGGTTAAAAGCCTCAGGGATTTCACAAATCCCGTAAGTTCACAAGAACTTCAACACAAGGATCTTACAGATCCTTAAAGAAACTTACCACACTCACAAGAATCTATACAAGAACGCGACAGAGCTAACCAAGAAGCAGCGGAAAGAAAAACAAAAGAAATCCACTATTGGGTATCAGCTCCGCCACCTCCGAGCGTCTTTCTCCTGTTTACACCGGATGATTCAGCCATTAGAGAGTGTAGAAACAGATGGCTCAGAAACTCAATGTTAGAACAGGATCCACAGCTCAGCAAGGCTCAAACAGGCAACCAAGATCTGGAGATCTTCCACAGAGAGACCACGGCGACAAGGCTCACACAGCCTCCTCAAGGAACACCGAACCCTAGCCCTCAACTCAACCCAGAAAGGAACAACACAGTAGATCCACACAGGTGGTGGTATCTACTCTAGACCAGAAGAGGGTAGAGAAGGTAGAGAAGGAGAGAATCTCACACAGAAGAGGAAGAAGAAGGAAAACACTCAGTTTACCTTGGATCGAACGGATTCGCCCTTTCTCTCTCTCTCTCAAGAACTCTCTAGAATACACACAGTAGAATGAGAAGTAGGAGTAACAGTAACCGAGCAACCTATAAATAAGTCGGCGCACAGTTAGGGTTAATTAGGGCTAAACTGAATTAGTTAGAGGCAGTTGGGCTCCGGTGTAACTGAGCTGCATGTGTGAGTGCTTGGGCCGGTCCACAACTGTTTGGGCTTCAACAAATGGGCCACAATTAAATAACAATCTCCACCTTGGTCTATTTGACATCACTTGAGCAGGATCTATCACTTGTAGAGTTCATCACTGCCATCCATCTCACCTATAGAGATCACACAGCAAAACTATAAGTGAGATAGTTTCAAACACATAGTCTGAATCTGATCACATAGATCATAGGGAGCAACAAGGTAATAACCAAGGGACAAACCGAAGAAACTACCAGGCTGCTATCTTTGAGAACAAAATCAACACATAAAATCAATCTCAAAGACTTAAAACAGAAAGCATCAAAAGCTTAACCCGGGTCAAAATTCAAAATCTTCATACAATTAGTATGTTTTTCAAGAGGCAAAGATTTTGTACCCATGTCTGCAGGATTAACTTCAGATGGAATCTTTTCAAGTAAAACATTTTTACTTTCAACAACTTCTCTAATAAAATGAAACCTAACATCTATATGTTTGGTTCTATCATGAAAAACAGGATTTTTGCACAATTGAATGGCTGATTGACTATCTGAAAACACAACAACATTCTCTTGAAGAAAACCAATTTCAGATAAAACACCTTTCAACCACAGGGCTTCCTTGAAGGCTTCAGTAATAGCAACATACTCTGCCTCAGTAGTAGAAAGTGCAACAATGTGTTGCAGCTGGGATTTCCAGCTTATGCAAGACCCACACAAAGTAAAAACATAAGAGGTTGTAGACCTCCTATTATCTCTGTCATTTGCATAGTTAGAATCTACATAGCCACACAACTGAACACCCTTGACACACTTAGTAAATTTTAAACCCACATGCAAAGAAGACTGAAGATATCTTAATAACCATTTCAATGCTTCCCAGTGAGTTACACCAGGATTAGACATGTATCTGCTCAAACAACTTACAGAATAAGCAATGTCAGGTCTAGTACTTACCATAAGATACATTACAGAAGGGTATCTTTTTCATGATATTCATCTCAGAAACAGTCTTTGGAGACTGATCTTTACTTAACACAAAGTGAGCAGCTAAAGGAACATTGACACCCTTAGCTTTTGACATAGAGAACTTACTCAAAATCTTTTCAACATATGAAGTTTGATTTAGCACAAGAGTATTGTTCTTTCTGTCTCTAATTATGTTCATGCCAAGAATTTTCTTAGCATCTCCCAAATCTTTCATTTCAAAATTTTCACATAGACAAGATTGAACATGCTTTAAAGATTTGAGACAAGGACTGATTAACAACATGTCATCAACATATATCAGAAGGAACATAGGAACTGTAGAGGTTTCTTTAAAGTACAAGCAATGATCAAATTTACTTCTATGAAACTTTAAAGACCTCATACACTGATCAAATTTTAAGTTCCATTGTCTTGGAGATTGTTTTAAACCATACAAAGATTTTCTTAATAAGCGCACATGGTCAGGTTTGTCACAATCAACAAAGCCTTCAGGTTGATGCATGTAAATGGGAACATCAAGATCACCATATAAAAAAGCAGTAGTTACATCCATTTGTTTTAATTCCCAATTAAAATGAGCAACTAAAGCCAGCATTATTCTAACAGTAGTGAACTTGACCACATGAGCAAAGACTTCAGTATAATCTACCCCCTCCTTTTGAGTAAATCCTTTTGCAACTAATCTAGCCTTGTATCTGACATTATTAAATTCACTTTTGATTTTAAACAACCACTTGCAATCAACAACAGAAGCATGAGCTGGTTTAGGAACCAACTCCCATGTTTTATTAACATGCAATGATTTTATCTCAGTTTGCATAGCAATTAACCATTTACTAGCATCATTAGAATTAAGAGCTTCTTTAAAAGTTTTAGGTTCATTGCTATCTAGAGACTCAAACACAATAAAAGCCAAGTCAAGTAAATTACACTCAGTGTCAGCATATCTTGCAGCCTTATTAATGGTTCTTCTCACCCTGTCTCTAGCCAACAGATAATCATCAAGGTTTGCAGGCTCACTGTTGTGATTAGCATGCTCATCAGATTCATGTTCAGACTTAGATTCATGCTCAGTTTCAGGTTCAGACACATGCTCAGAATTAACATCATCATTTTGCATATCAACAGGCTGAACAGGTACAGAAACATGCAAAGGCTCCACCTCAAAAGGAACAGTGGGGACATGATTATTCACAGTAGGTATAGGCTGGGTTTCAGACAAACAAGGGAAGCATGATTCATTAAACACCACATCTCTGCTTATAGCAGTTTTAAAACCAGGAACATCCCTTACCCATAGCCTATATCCTTTAACTCCCTCAGGGTATCCCAGAAAAACACACTTTTGGGACCTAGGTTCAAGCTTATCATTTTTCACATGCATGAAAGCAGCACAACCAAAGACCCTTAAGTTTGATAAATCAATAGGTTTTCCATTAAACACAAATTCAGGACATTTACCATTTAATGGAACAGAGGGGGACCTATTGATTAAGTAGAAAGCACTACACACAGCTTCACCCCAGAATTTATTAGACATACCAGAGAGGGCACACATGTTCCTCACTCTATCTAATAAGGTTCTATTCATCCTTTCAGCAACCCCATTTTGTTGAGGATTGTATGGAACAGTTTTGTGTCTTTTTATACCAGATTTAACACATAAATCATCAACTTGAGAATTACAAAATTCCAGACCATTGTCTGTTCTTAGGGTCTTAATTTTCTTGCCAGTTTGGTTTTCAATCTGAGTTTTCCACATTTTGAACTTATCAATAACCTCAGATTTATGTTTCATTAAGAACACCCAAACTTTCCTAGAATAATCATCAATTATAGACAAGAAGAATCTGTTCCCACCATGAGTGGGAACTTTAGAAGGACCCCAAACATCAGCATGTAAATACTCAAGAATTTGTTGACTCTTAGATATATGAGATGCAGAGTTAGGAAATTGAACTTTATGTTGTTTGCCTAAAACACAAGAATCACAGAAAGGCATGCTAGAGATCACATCAGAACCAAACACACCAAACTTTTTCAGAATGTCAAGACCTTTATTACTCATATGCCCAAGTCTATTATGCCATAACACAATTTTATCATGCTTTAGAACATTCACAGAGGATGTCACAGGCTCAGAGGGTAAAGTTTTACAAATATACAGGTTATTTTTCTTTTCTGCTTTAAAAATAACCAAGGAACCTTTCAAAATTTTCATTTGACCATTTCCCCACCTGCCCTCAAGCCCATTTTCTTCTAAAGCAGCACAAGATAGCAAGTTATAGCATAATTCAGGCACATATCTTACATTTCTCAGAGTAATAGAAGAGCCATTATCAAAGTTTAAGCAAACATTTCCAATTCCAACAACTCTGCATTTCTTTTCATTTGCCATTGACACAAAACCATTTTCAACTTGTGTGAAAGAAGAAAATAGATTTTTAAATGGTGATATGTGGTAAGTGCAGCCAGAGTCTAACAGTCATTCAGATTCACTCATAGAATCAGACACAGAGTTTACAGAACTAATACACAAAGAATTTGAATCAGCAACCATGAAACAATCACCAAGTTTGTCTCCAGTAGCTACATTAGCCATTTCATTCTCATTGCTATTTTTATTCTTATTGTTCTTCTTTGGCTTAGGACATTCTTTTGCATAATGACCAGGTTCATGGCAATTATAACATTTTCTAGAGCCCTTTCTAGACTTAGACCTGCTTTTACCCTTCTTTTTCTTACCACCATTTTCAGAATTATCAGAGGACCTGAATTTAGTCCTTCCCCTTACATTCATTGCCTTTTCCTGAGAATTACTACCCCCATGTTCAATCAGATCAAGTTCTTTAGATTTTAATGCACTGATTATCACATCAACTGATGCACTATCCCTACCATATTTTATAGCAGATTTTACATCAGAATAGGAGTCAGGGATAGCATTCATTAAAGCAATGCTGGTGTAATTATCAATTGTAGTATCACCAGCCCTTTTTATATCTTGGACAAGCTTAGTAAAACCATCAATATTTTCATCTATATCTTTAGATAAATCCAGTTTATATTTAAAAAGCTTTTCCAACAGATACATGCGACTAGTAAAAGAGGTTTCAGTGTATAAATTTTCCAGTTTATCCCACAGATCTTTAGCATGCTCAGTATCACCTACTTTTCTAATCACAGAGTCAGATAAGCTCAAGATAATACTAGAACATGCAATTTCATCCATTTCAGCCCTTCTTTCAGCAGTTTCAGTGGTAGCATAAGATTGATCAATGGCTTTAGCAACTTTTTGATGTATTAACACACATTTCATCTTTTGTTTCCAGATGCTAAAGTCATTTTTGCCATTAAAAAGAACAATACCAAAGGAATTAGTGGCCATTATTCCACCAGAACACCAAAGAACCCACAGAACAAAGAGCAGGCACAGAAAATAAATTTTGGGGGAACTCAGAAACAAGATGCACACCAAAACACACCCACACAGATAGTGAGACTTCCAACCCTTACAAGTGAGATGATTACCCAGTTTGCAACACTCACTTTGCGGAGGGCACAAGGATTTACTCAACACCAGGTTAAAAGCCTCAGGGATTTCACAAATCCCGTAAGTTCACAAGAACTTCAACACAAGGATCTTACAGATCCTTAAAGAAACTTACCACACTCACAAGAATCTATACAAGAACGCGACAGAGCTAACCAAGAAGCAGCGGAAAGAAAAACAAAAGAAATCCACTATTGGGTATCAGCTCCGCCACCTCCGAGCGTCTTTCTCCTGTTTACACCGGATGATTCAGCCATTGGAGAGTGTAGAAACAGATGGCTCAGAAACTCAATGTTAGAACAGGATCCACAGCTCAGCAAGGCTCAAACAGGCAACCAAGATCTGGAGATCTTCCATAGAGAGACCACGGCGACAAGGCTCACACAGCCTCCTCAAGGAACACCGAACCCTAGCCCTCAACTCAACCCAGAAAGGAACAACACAGTAGATCCACACAGGTGGTGGTATCTACTCTAGACCAGAAGAGGGTAGAGAAGGTAGAGAAGGAGAGAATCTCACACAGAAGAGGAAGAAGAAGGAAAACACTCAGTTTACCTTGGATCGAACGGATTCGCCCTTTCTCTCTCTCTCTCTCAAGAACTCTCTAGAATACACACAGTAGAATGAGAAGTAGGAGTAACAGTAACCGAGCAACCTATAAATAAGTCGGCGCACGGTTAGGGTTAATTAGGGCTAAACTGAATTAGTTAGAGGCAGTTGGGCTCCGGTATAACTGAGCTGCATGTGTGAGTGCTTGGGCCGGTCCACAACTATTTGGGCTTCAACAAATGGGCCACAATTAAATAACAGAACTAATTAGCTAGTTGTTTGTGTTATCATGACATACTCCACGACTTGGCTTAGATTGTATTCACAAAAACTTAATTGGAACATCAAAATTCAAAACCAATTCTAAGTCAGGCTAGTCAATGGTACTGGTGTATGAGCGAGCTTGTACACGCGTTCGAATGCCATTAACATTTTTTAGGTCAAGTCCGTCATACAATATCTTTCATGTGTACATACATGGTGGTTTGTAGACATACATGGTGGTTTGTAGACTTACATGCTTTATTGACAAACAGACACATAAAAATAAAAAATTCACTACATATGTATATATTCTGAAATAAATTTAGGAGAGGGAAAGAGCAGTATAATACAGTGATCACCAAGGGAAGAAGTAGAATAAACAACACAAATAAAGTAATAAAAGCAAATTGCACAGCTAAGAAACCACTAATAAATTAATATTAATTAATTATACCATTAATTCTCGGAAAATAGATTCCGTACAAATTTCCATTACAAAATAAACTCATATATATATATATATATATTAAGATGACACGAAAACGACAAGCACTATCTCGCTAAAGCAAAACTTATTAATTTTACAGGATTAATCAGCTCTAATTAAGTTAATTAACCATTTATCATGCATGTAAATTTGTTGAATATCACATCAGAATTTCAACGAATCAAAATAAAAGATCTTAATTTGAGTGATTTGAAGATACGAGTGGTGTTGCATCTCCAAGATTTATAGATACAACTGAATATTTCATAACCAGAGAGAGAGAGGGAGAGAGAGAGAGAGTAATTACTAATTAATATAAACTATAGGTAGGTGACGAAAGCCGATTAGGTTTGGGTAGTGGTGGACCAGTTCACCAGCTCAAGAAACTGCAAAGTGAAATGGAGAAAGTGGAATACATCATGATGCAATGTAACCCCAATGCATCAATTTGTTTGGCTTATGTCAAACACACACTATATTAAAACTTAAATAAATTTCACTATTAATTATTATCAATTTTTTCTTCTTCAAAATATTTACCTGTCCCTTTTCTGTCTGTTAAATGGCCGGTCCAATCAACAGTACGTGTGGTAAAAATTAAATATAAAGTGAATTAAATTTACGAAATTTTAAAAACCTTCATGAGGATTTTATTTTTATCGTATATAAGGTTAGAACGGTATGTGAAATGATATTTTCAGTTGTTTAAATGAAAGTGCGAGTTGGTAGCTAGCTACAGCAATGTGAAAAGCACTACAAATTTGTAACAGCAGCCAAGGAGACTTTTTTGTATATATTAATAGGTTTTCCCCTTATTTATGTGTATCGTTATCTTCTATATAATAAAATAAATAAATGAATGATGAGAGAGCTGTTATTGGTTATTGCAGAAGAATTCAAAAATTGTGAAGTATCTAGTTTTATTTTTATAATTTTATTTTTTCCAAACTGCAACTGTATCTCACTACTGAATCCACCGCGACAGGTTCCAAATATTTTCAAGAATAAAATGATAAAAGAAAGGGAAAGACCAAGCTGACTGAAACAGTATGAATTTCGCAATTTTACATAACTTTTTCCAAAATGATAAGAAATGAAAAACGGTGGCCAGATTCAATTTGAACTCTGTTTATTTGGAACACTTTAATTTATATCGATATTATTATTTCTTTTAATTTTTTAGGAAACAAAACGATATTAATTAATATTTCCAGATTAATCGTCGACTCAAATTTTGCAGTGTGATTTTATTAGGGTTTTAGTAGTATAAATAACTAGGTAGGTGATTATGTTTAATATTTTAGGTGGTTGAATTTTGGATTAAAGTTCAAGAATTTCTTCTTAATTCAACACAAATTTGTGTTTTTCGAATTCTTGAATTGTATTTGTGCGTTCTTGTTCAAGTTATAGCTTCCAGCCTTCCACCTTCATCACTAAATGATATTAATATTTTCAGAATATATAGGCTGCAATATGTTGGCCGGTTACTGACTGCAAAATTGGAATGGGAAAGCAACAAAAAATTTTAAAAACATTAATTCATGTTTCAACACTCCACGAAAGCAGGGCTTAATTAGCACATTTTAAAAACGCCAAATCAAATCTGTACGAACATTCTTGATTTCTTTTGATTAAATTAATTATTAATTTAGTGGCATATTTTGATTTTTGTTGAGAAATGAAAAGTGGGAGTATATATTTGATGTTAACCAACTATTCATTCTTCTTCACCAGATATTTTCAGTGTAGTCTTTTAGGTGCTCCAAGGGTCACTGCAACAATATATATAATTCAATGCGTCCCTTTTGATATTTTTATTTTTTGGTAATAAATTTCATATTCTTTTTATTTATTTATTCATGTTCAAGAAAATAAAAATATTTTCAAGTACGATTAATGTACGAGGAATTATTAATAGGATGATGAAAAGTTTCATGACATCAAAACAAATTAAGTGATTGCATCAAGGTCCATGATGATCTATAACAATTAATGTTAGAATCAATTGCACGATTATTAATTAATTTGTTGTGGTTTCTAATGCACATGTCAGATTAAGATTGAAAATTAGTCAGCTCACGATCTAAAATGCATGATGTAATGAGACTAATTAATCAATAATTATTAAATAATAAAATATGATTCACGTTATAATATCCATTAATTATTGTGTGTGTTTATTTAATTTATATATCATGGTTGATAGTTTCCATGCGTCTGTTTCACTATGCTATATATCCTATTTCGCCGTCTGTTGTGGTACAGGCCTAGCTAGGGGTTCATTACTTGTTTCCCCGCCCCTTGCGGTCTATCTCACTTGCTACTCAAGTAGCTAGACCTAAGGATGCTCTATTACAATTGATTACAACAAAGGAAAAATAAGGAACCAACTTCAGGTTTTCACAGAGAGGAGGGCTTCTTCACGACAAGCCTCAGAGGGGAAGGTTAGAAGGACCTTCAAGGTTCTTCACAGGCTTTAGGGCACCAATCGACAGATCTGAAAACAACACAGAAGCCCAGTAAGTACAGAGAGAGAGAGAGAGAGACAGCCGTAGATCAAAGTGACAAGAAAAGACAGAGAGGGGTCAGAGGTGGGAAAAGGGTGCTCGAGGCACGGTGGCTCAGATTTTCCCACTGGAGACGGCGACGGCAACTCCGGCGATCAGAAAAGACCCAGACCAGGGAGGGGATGGTGAGATGATCCCCCTTGAAGCACACTCAAGCTTTCAATATCAGAGAACAGCCCAACCGTCTACACTCATAAGCCAACAGGAATCGCAGACAGATTCCGGCCAGAGAAACCGAGACCGGCGGCAAGAAACACGGTGAGAGAGAGAGAGGGAGCTTTTCAGATTAGGATCAGAGGATCGTTGAGTGGCTTGAGAGAGAGAGGAACTCTCTCGAATATTATAGAAGGTAGGAAAGCTTTGGAAATGATAATCAAATTAAGAGTGAGATAATGAGGGAGAGGGACCGTCACATTAGGGTTAAGGGTTAAGGGTAGTGGGCCGGGTAGGAAATAAATCAGATGGGCCTGGGGAGGGGGAAAGACCAATTGGGCCAACCTCAACACCGTCTATGAAATAAAATTATTGGTTTCGAATTTCCTGTTATGTGACATGTTGTGTCGTATTATTGAATTTATACTATTAATGATAGTTTTTTATATAAAAAAAAAACAATAAATTATCAACTCTAGATGATATTTATAAAAAATACCTAAAAATTATAAATTTTAACTTTGAAAAAATCAACAATAATAATGAATTTGAGTAAAATCAATTTGGTCCTTTAAGAGCATCTCCAATGCTAAGCAACTATTTGGGGCAGATTATGCACCAAATATGTGCAATTTCAGCACCAAATATTTTTACAGCTCCAATATTTTACACCAAATTTTACATCAAATAAAAATATTCTTTTAAATATCCCATTTTGTTTTATAATTGAAACCGAAGCGTTGTTGTCGTCAAATGGGACGTGGTCATCTGGGAAACAACAATATTGATGTTATGGGATCGCCGCCGTGAAGTGGTGGAGGACGACGGGACTTTGGGTTCTGTGGTTGCTCTCCTCCTGAAAGTGATTTTGAAGGAGGTGGTAGCGATATTTATGGAATTTAATTTAATTTAATTCCCTAAATCCCTAGGAATACAAGTGAAGATATAAATCTATGATATTCAGTTTGGATTACTTTTTCTTGTTTTGTCTTTCGATGAAATCTTTCTTTGATTTCATCAATAAGGAAGAAGATTTGCTCTAGAAAGGTGGGCTATGATTTTTACGCCTAAAATAAGACTTTTAACGTCGTTAGTCACAAACGTTAACGGACATTAGTTTAGCGTTTAGCGATTAGTGGAGGGATCATCCTGATACCTTTTAAAAAATTGAGGAATCGATTTGGACCGAAATTTCATTTCGGGATCAAATTAAAATTTTACATACAATTAAATGACCAAATCGTACCTTATCCCAAATTTAAATCATCCTACACGACTAGACGCAGAATACAATAACTAAGCAGTTCATACATATATAAATCAAAGTAAATGGCTATATATATCCACACTAATCCACTGAATTACTCATTTTAATTATGTAGAATAGAATCGCAGCCATCCGTTTCAAATGCTAATAATTAATAATATATAATTTATCCAAGGCAATTACCACCGGAGGATCATATTTATTTTCCTAATCTACAAAGCAAATAATTCGATTGTTAGCGAAAAGCTGGGCTATCTTTGGAAAGAATTGATTAATATCGTGCATTTAATTAATTAAAGAATAAATAAAATGAAAGGCAGGGCCTGAAAACTGTAAAGCTGCTTTAAGTTATGATGGAGACGCAAATATAATGATACAACCAAAAACAGCTAAAGAATGAAGGGAAATGCAAACATATTTTTATTTTTAATTTCCGGATTTTCACACTTGCAAGAAAGTCTGTCTTTACCTCTTTTTGTGCACTAAAACAAGCAAATCAAAGGGAGCTTTCATGCCCACCAAAATGGGCCATCACCAAAAACCTAAATATAATATATATTGAAATATAATTCGATGCTCACACACGCACCAAATGTATTTGGGGGTAATATAGTAATATAAAACATTACATTACAGCTACTTAATTAGTAGTACTATCAACTATATATCAATATCACCCCCTTTCATTTCCGTACCATGCCCCGGACACCTAATGTACCTCAACACCGTACCCCCCACCCCCATTTTTTTTTATAAATTCTCTCCCTCCCATCACAATTTCATTATTACACGACTACAAATCAATTCATTTTCTCTCATCATCCCGTTCCCATATATATATAGCTTCTTGCATAAGCATATATACATACATATACATATATATTTGGGTTTGGCGTGAGATTGATTAGAATATTTGAGTTGCACCTCGGATGAGGGGATCAGTGGGGAGATCATCAACAAAATCAGATGATGGAGAGTCCATACCACGGTGGTGCGCCGCTTTCGAGCCACGGCGGGGGGTCACGGCCGTCGCTGGGCTTCCCTCTCGGCACCGCCCTTCTACTGGTCGTCATCTTCAGCCTCAGCGGCATATTCTCTTGCTGCTACCACTGGGACAAGCTCCGCCGCACTTTGTCTCTCGACGCCGCCGATATCGAGGCCGACGGTGACCTCGGCCCCTCCAAGCCTAAACCCCCACACACGGTACATATTTTTTTTTATTGGAGATCAAACGATCACTACTGTAGTTAATTAATTAATTCAGCTTAACTAACTTATGTATATATATATAGAAATTGAAGCATCAAGAAAATCAGAGCTTGCCTGTTATAATGCCGGGGGATAATGTTCCAAAGTTTATAGCATTGCCGTGCCCGTGTCAGCCGCCGCGGCTAATCGTCGTCGAGGTGGACAAACCGCCGCCCAAGCCGCCGCGGATCGCCGTGCCTTTCTACTGATCCAACGCGATCGATCAAATTCAATCCATTCCGTTCCGTTGTATATATATAAATATTTACAGTTCAATATATTAATTACAATATATACCATCGTTTTACACCCCCCCCCCCCCTCTTTATTTACTCGTTTTCTGATGAAAACAAACAAGCTAGTGAATATTTTCTTATACCATATATTTACTTTTAATTCCGAAACCATTTAACAATAAATAAACAATGATAAATATTTAGATGTAAAGCTTAATTAAATTTAATTCACAACGTCCTATAAATATAACCCCAAAATTAATTCCACTTGTCTGGCTTAATTATTGACTTGTAATTAAATTCCCAACTTTTGTGATACATACAATAGCTGTGTGGTGAAATTGATCATGACGTTTATATTATAGATGCACCGTCTGGTCATTTTGATCTCATCATTTCAAAACATTTCTGTAGCTAATTAATTAATTGGACGTCGTTCTTGATTTCTTTATATATATTAATCTTTTTTATTCTAGGAATAGATATTTTCAAAACATTTTCGTTATTACATCGATATTATATGAACGGATCGGATACTTAATTATTAAACGTTTTTTCAGGGCATTTAATTATTAAACTGAAGATTGATTTTACAACAATCAGGTATATGAGAGTTCTTGCCTCCAAAAGAGAAGAAGTATATATATAATCTCACTTACTACGAGCATTGTGGCTTAACAACTACAACAAATATGTGAAATAGCGACAAATTAAGATAAGACCGTTTCCAAACCAGAGACGAATAATTTTTGCACATGGTTTAGCAACATATATCTCACTTCCAACGAGCCATGTGGCTTTATTAATGCTAGCTATTCCTCACCTTCAGTGTGTAGCTAGCTAGGTAAGGGTGAGAGACCGAGATTCGATCCTCAGTTATCTACCTGATCAGTCAATCAAAAAGAGGTATATGATATCACTTCATCATTAAAGAAAACATTAATCTTGTTTAGTTACTTTGATTATTTGTAATATGGAGATTTGAATATTATTATGATAAAATTGAAAAATACCTATCATGCACTTTTCCCATCTCAGATACACATGCATTATCCAATTACTTCGATCTCAAATTCAAAAGAAGTAATTTCATTAACTATTTACTCACATAAATCACGAAATATTGGACAACATTACATGGGTTTTAGCAATTTACTCTTTAGCATTGATTTTTCATCGAAATATAATTTTTTTTGATGAGTTACGTTGGTAAAAGTTTTGATTTTTAAGGCACTCAAAATGAAAGCGAGCTGAGACAAAAGTGTATGTACTCTCTTCATGACAATCATGTCCTCATCAATGCTTCAACCATGTATTGTCCAAATCTCTGCTTTTTCCCCCCTTCAATTCCCATTTTTGAACTCTTCCACAATTTATGCGAGCACAATTTTAACCCCATATATTTCTTCTTCTTGTTATATTCTATTCTTCACTTCTTGTGCACAAGAGATACTCCACTTTGATTTAAATTATTTTATTTTTTCTTCAATTAAATATAGTTTTATAGTGCAATCCAATTGTTAAATAAATGAGTTAATATTGACAAAGAATACGAATCAATCTCAAACCACACAAATTACTTATACGATTATCATAACTGAGAAAAGAGTGCTTGATCCTAGTTTGTCATTAATTATTTTGAAACAACCTCAAAGAACTTTAAAAATTCTCTTCAACTTGACCTGAATTAACTGAAATTAATATACATTATTTTTTTCATATTATTACACACGATACAATATTAGTAATAATAATATCACACACGCAATTCACATCGATTCGGTAAAAGAGAATTAATTGATATAACATAGTAATTTAAGTATGTACAGTGTGACCAATTTCAAATCCATTATAAAAGAAGACAGAAATATCGATGGATAATAGAAAACGATAATTGAAAAAGTGGAGTGGTTGCGAGTCAGCTTACTGCATTTAAATAAAGATTTTCACATAAAAAGCTGCTCATGGTGTATGATTCCATATTCAGCCTAGGATTTGGTAGAACTAACATGAAAGTATTTTTTTTGTCCTATTATTTAATTGAATGATATACATACATAAATATAACTAGATTCAGCCTCTGATGGTTTTTTTTATATAAATAAATACCTTAAAAATGCAAAACTTAAATAAGTAAATATACACTAATAGCCATAGGTAGAATTAATCATGAAGTATGTTATAATAAATTAATAATTATCGTTATTAAATAATCAAATTACATAAATATTTTAAAGTATATTGCATTATTTTATTTAAGATTAAGTTTACTTAATATAGTTAGGAGAAAAGTAATACTAACGTTAACATTTTTTTTACTCACACACCCGACCTGTGATATTAAGGAGATTCGAACCCGTGACCTTTGATCTCCAAGCAATCTAACTCCACTACTAGGTCATTCCCACGAGGACAAGTAATACTAACAAATTAAACGACAGGAAATGATACATGGCAATATGGCAAGATGCCACTGGGGGATAATATTTACTAAAGTTATTTTAAATGGAAAAATCTATAATATAAAAGGTGAATTTTCTTTTAGTATTATAGTAATTACAAATTTTGCATAAATTATGTTACTGATAGGACTCGTTTGGTTGACATGAATATTCTCTGAGAAAGTAATCTGATTTCTTATTTTTTAATACTTTTTTTTGTTTAATTTTAATGGACTATGGGGAAATAATCATATTCCTCAAAACAAGGAAAATAATGTAATTTTTCTGGATTCTGATTACCTAGTTCAGATAGATATTCTGATTACTTGACTCTAGAATCTTATGCATGACCATTTCATTTCTTGATTTATTTATCAATTATATTTTATTTTTAAATAATTATCAATTCAAGACCTTAGAGATGGGTAATCTATCGACTCAGGTCCTGAAAGATAAAAACTCTGAATTCAGGATCTCAAAAATCATGAATTTTATTTCTCTTTTTATTTTTAATTAATTTTAATAATTTCTTTATTAAATTTAATAGATCATTAATAAAGGAATTTTCATTGAAAATTAATATAAAATTAATTAAAATATTAAAAAAAAGTCAAAATTTGTGATTTTTGAGGTCCTGAATTGAGAGTATTCATCTTTTAGGTCTTGAATTGAGAGTTTTCATATCTTTGAGGTCCTGAATTGATAGATTACCTATGTTTGAGGTCCTGAATTGACAATTTTTCTTTATTTTTTTATATAATATTGTTAAATTTTGTATTCATAATTTTTCAACAAATAATATGGAAAAAATAAATTTGAAAATATTTTGATTTTTATTATTTTATTTTTTTAATGATTATTATTAATTTTGGATTGATAATTTTCAAGTTGAAAACATAAAAAAAATTTAAAAAATTTTGAAAAAAAAAGAAGCTAGTTTTTTATCGATGAGATTTTAATTAAAATTTGATCATTCTAGTAACTATTTTTTTACAATTGATGGTAGAGTAATGATGGTCTTCAGACGATGAATAACTCGGTTGTAGAATTGACAATAAGTTTTTTATATTAACCTAAGATAATGAAATAATCATCTTGATTATTTATTATTTTGATGCTCATATAATTTATTTTGATTTACATTTAAATAACAAGTTGTCTTCGAATTACTTTGACTAAAGAAATATATATAATATAATCATTTTTAGACTACTTGTTCATATCTTAAGATATATATACAATTTTTGTAGAATTATAAAATGTATAGTTCATATCTTAAAAATTATTGGTAATACGAAAATGATAAGATATATTTGACATATTTTGTTTATTGCTTATTTAATTTGAATCAAATACTGAAATGAAAATCCTGATAATTTGATTTTTATGTTCCAAATGCGGGATAAAGAATCTGTTAGATTCATTTTTTTTTAAAATCACATTCCTATAAACCATATTCCTAAATAACTTTACTTTCTTACCAGCCAAACGGGCCCATAGAGTTTACTTATTATATTTATTTGCTAAAAAAAAAAAAACATTGGTCGTTAATTATTCTATATAATGTTATTTTTTAACGAACTAGATTTATTGTGAAATCTAAGTTAGAGTGATATGAAATGACTCAACAAATCGTATAAAATCAACACGCAAGCTTATGTTAAAGTTGCAAGGGTCCACTCCACACCGATTGGAGATTAGAAACATGAGAGAAAAAAAAACGTAACCTCACTCTTTAATTTGGTGCGGTCTAATAATATAGGTGGAGTTTGTGACTATAATTAATTAAGTGATGAGTTTAAATCTACCAACAAGGTAATTGGAAAGGTAAAATTGAAATGTAATTCTCCTACCACACATATTCAAAAGAAAACGAAAACGACCGTCAGTTAACTTCATATAATTAAGTGAAAGTAAAACAAAGTTTCAAACACTTTTTTTAACTAGCGATGCCACAAAGCTACATACTATATATGTAAAGTCGATCATCAATTTACTGGATATATAAGAAAATAATACAAATTACTATTTTTACAGGACGAAAAAAGTATACATTTTTTGTGACTTAGATCATTACTTACTTTACCTGATTAATTGTGAATGAATTTATCCTCGACATAAAAAAAAAAAAATACGGTAACATATTTTCTGAAACAACCATAAGTAAAAATGAGATGAATGCTAATTAAGAAAATTGTAGAAAAAGTTAATTAGAGACGCAATAATCATTAGAAAGAATTAAATATCTAGGGATATGGTGTTTTCTTTTCACTTTTCTTTTTTCTCATATGGGACAACATGAATTAAGATATATATGTTGAAAGTTTAGGATAGTAATGAGTCAACATCTTATCATGAGAGAAAATAATGATTTCATGAATATTACTTTGTGCTCCACTCTGTCTATTTCTGTTCCCCCGCGGCCCTGACCTAATTTCGCTGTACATTTTTGCTTTTGTTGATTCCGCTGTACAATCAATTGTACTGCCCTTATTCTTTTCTTAATTGAAAACCCTTTATTCTTTTATTATTAATTTATACATTATATCCATTCACTTTATTTTCCATTTTCCTTCACGTTTGAAGCCTACTATTTTCTTATGGTTTTATTTTATTCCTCACACAAAGCATTAGATGCTTATAGCTTGCGTTTATGTACGTGTGTGATCCGTGTTCTTATTATAATGTAAACATGCATATTGGTGAACCATTAATATATTAAATTAAAATATTACTATATATATATGTGTGTGTGTGTGTGAATCATGATCTAGTGTTTTATGCATTCATATGTTAACACACTCGGTTTGATATATACACTAGGGTATAAATATATACATAGGGGAGGGTTTAGGATGCAAATCAAGCCTAGTGTGTTAACACGTGAACACATTAGTAAGCCTCAATTTAAGCATGCTTAAATTGAGGCTTGCTAATGCGCATTAGGTACTTGTGTACATATGCCTAACGCACATTAGGTATAGAAACAATAGCATATATATGTACACACTAGGTTACATAAAAATAGCATTCTTAATAAGTTATAGAAAAATAGCATTATATAATAACAGTATCAAATAATGAGTTTTTATAAAATCGTGAAGTGGTTGTTTTTTTTAATTATTTGCTTAATACAATGTGTGTATGACTTCATGGATCTTTACCCTTATGTTCTATGTTAGACATGGATACTGAGCCTAATTAACCATCACAAAATCGGCTTGTAAGGGGATGATTGTCCTCAGTTTAATAAAGTGACATGTCATTTTTCCCAACCAATATGGAACATTTAATACCCTACATACAAAATCTAGTGGATTACCAATGGAAAAATCCGTCAATTAATCGCTCTCGAAATTACTAGCATAATTGTGATTAGTCCGTTACTGACTAAAAAGATGTCTAGAATCATCAGTTGTTAATAGAATTTTCTTCAATTTTTTTCATTGCTTTAATGATAGAATTCGTCGACAAATCTACCAAAAAATTATGTCTTTTTCTTCCCATACTTTCGAATAAATTTATAAATAACGATGTTTATGTTCGTCATTAATTGAGGGCATAAACATTTCATTTCATAATATTCACACCGACAATAGAAAATTATGTTACGATTACTTCACACTATTTCTGCTAATCTTTTATAGCGTTAGTTTTGGTCATTGATATTTATTACATTAAAACAAATAATTATCATAATCTTTGCTTATGCATGTGCCAGCATCTCTTCCCGCACGCATATAATCTTTTAGTTGCTTCTTTAGTTTATTTCCTAAATTAATATTAATAGTGAAATTGTTAATCCGTATGCATATGCGTGTTAAATTTAATCCGCTTTAATATTCTTTAGGATTATGGCTCGTTTGCTAGGTTGTATGGTATAAGGTTGAATGTGTTTGACATGAGATGTGTTTCACGTATAAGATGTCAATATCATGTTTGTTTTGGTGTATTAAAATATATGTATTAATAATATATTGTTTGCTTAGATGTATTATATTCTCTATAAAATTTCAATTCCTAAAATATCCTTTAATTAGTTATCATATATTGTGTGAATATTCTATAATAATATTTTTAATTAATATCTGCAAGGTTATTTTAGTCTACAATTTTTAATAATTCTCTATAGTATTAAATATCCCACCAGCATGGTGTGGTATGTTATACCATATAAATGGTTAACACATATCGGGCCCTTGCATAATCACGAGCTTCAATATTGCTACCAAACAAAGTATTAGGGTGCCATAGGTATTTATCCCACCCTTATACTACCTAGCAAACAAACCCTTTAGGAATAGTTGAACATTCACAACGACATAAATAAATAAAAAGATAATTAAATGACAGTATGATCGATACACGCTATGAATTCTATGATCATCTAATTCGAGGATCAATTACCTATGTTTGGGGCCTGGCCCAATGTTGATGAACAATCCACTATCAATGTACATTTTATTTATGTTTCTTATACATACATGACTCCCTCAGGTTGCTGTTTCACCCATGAAGATCTCTTATTGGATTAAATTGTGAAACCCTTTACAACCAATATGTATGGTTGAAGAAAGACTATACTCGTTCCTACTTACAATTTCTCCTGAAATCACATAAATGGAAATTCAGGTTTCATTCAATTTTGTCTCTCAAAAAATACTAAACTGCTAAAACATAGACTAAATAATATAGGAGAACATAAACAACATATGTGCTATAGTGTAGTTTTTGAGTTTTTGGGCTAGGTGACCCTTGGCCCATTCGGGTCATTCTCTATTTCAGGTTGAGCCGGGCTAGCTTGGATTCATTTTGGACCAAAAAAAGTCTTGGTCAGATCAGCCCGACCGAAAATCGGGCTAGACTAGTGGATCGGGCCTAATTTGCCACCTCTATCCAATACCATTGCATAAATATCTTTCTCATAGAGTAGACAACTTTCTTATAGAATATTAGGTTTGTACAACTCTTTTCTGCCCCAGAGTAAGCAACAAGTCTTTCCTTCTATCTCTAATTGCTCTTCTTGAATCTAGTTTTGTGAAAGAAAACCGTCCTAAATAACTTCGTGAAACATATTTCAGAACATCATAGTTAGAACATGGGAATTCCATGTTTTTTTTATGAGGAGAATAACATGTAGCCGCTATCTGAGGATGTGTACTAGGTAAATTCCGTTCATGTGCAATAGTCTACAAAGTGTAAACCACACATAAGAGGCAAACCACATTCGAAAAATAAGGTGTCACAAATTTACACCAAACGGCTAACGGTATTGATGAGATTTGAACTTGAGATCTTTTATCTCAATCTTACACTACTCTACCACCGTAATATCCTCAAGAGACATGCGAAACTCCATGTTCCTTGTTTGCATGCAAAGTGGATCAACTCATCTTATTTTGAACATGTTCACGAACGTGCATTGCTTACAATGGATTTGTCAATAAAAATTTATGCATTTGCCAATGCACTAAGTTACCTTTTGTTTTATGCATTGGCCAATACACCAAGTTACACTAAAAAATACATATTTTAGCATTTAAACAAAATGAAGAAGTTAATTGTTGGAAATTAATGTGCTCGTTGGTTATAGTAATGATTGAGCTGGTTCGCTTACCGATCACAAAAATTAAACACATGCATTTGGATGTGCTTTTTTGTTCAAGGCCAAAACAATGTTTTGGTCTCAAATAAAATCGAAAATCTCTCACTCTCTCTCTCTCTCTCTCTCAACGAGGCCATACACTACAAAATAAAATAAAATTAATCTTTAGAGATAAAATTATTAGTGATGCCAAATGCCGTCATTTATAATAAACTTTTACTAATAACATGTTGTCTCTAATTACGACATATTATCTCTAATAATATTTTTGTGACGATATTGTCGTCACTTAAAAATATGACGCCGTCGTTAATAATCTGTCCTTAAAAGTTCTTCCCAAATAAATTAACAATTACTTTAAGTGACAACAATGTCATCATAAAAAAATGACATGTGGGAATTAGAGATGATATGTCGTTACTTAAATCTATTATTAACTGATATTATTATCTTTAAAGACTATTTTTCTTGTACTAATAGCCGTGGAACAATGTGGTTGAGGAAAAGATTAACCAATCGATGTTGGACACACACAAGAGAAAGCTAAACAAATATATATGACAGCATGTTAGCCATAACAATGACAAATGACTTTCTTAGTTAAGCGATATCAACGCACATAGAAGAAATCGCTTAAGAATTCTCCACCATTGGAAATTTGAGGTTTTTTTTTTTAATAAAAAATGTGAGTTTAATCATTAGTGTGTAAAAAGTGTGTTAGTGTGTAAAAAAAATCTAGCCGAGTAAGAAAAATATGTGTTAATGTGTGTTTTTAATGGACGATATACTATAATGACGTCAATGATGGAGCAACAGAGAAAACAAAAGTTTAAAAAATTATGGGATCAATTGAAATCTAAATTTTATTTTTAATGGACGATACTATAATGACGTTAATGAAGGAGCAACAGAGAAAGCAAAATGATACGCTTCAAAATATTATTGGATCAATTTAAACCGAAAATTTATTTAGAAAAAAAAAATGTCTAAGTAAATAGTGAGACAATCAATTTGGACATTATCTCTAAAAAAGAAATTCAATTAGAGTTTAATTTGTCAACACCAAAATGCAGCTAGAGATAGCTAAGGTAGTAATTAAGTTCTAAGATGCTTGAGCAATTTTATGAACAATTCCGAAGAAGAATTTTATACGGAGTGTTGAAAATGAAAATTTTAAAATGAAGCAAATCAAAGAAATATCAAATTATGAGGTCGATATTTTGAAATTCGTCGTGACACACAATTACTCGCATAAATATAATCTAGTGAATTTGCTATTGAAAGTTTTACACTATCACTTCTATATTTTTTTAAAAAAAAATATATGGACCCTTAAGTATAATTTCCATATAATATAGCATTAGTAGACTAGAAAAAATAAATATAATATATGTCAAAATAGGAAGACAAAATGAGGAAGGCTGTCGATTTTAAAAAGTGCAGAAAGTACGGACGATAAGCAGACAAGACAGGCCCCTCAAAGTTCAAAAAACTCAAAAGTGCCCCTGCATTCTTAGAGAATATCAAAACAGCCCCGTTTGGTTTATGTAATCACATGGAAATGGGACCTTTGGGGGACAAGCAAAAATTATCATGAGCCTTTGGAATTTTCCCATATATATATATTATATATATATATATAGAGAGAGAGAGAGAGATGAGATCATGTGAGAACCACACCCCCTGTGAGAACTGAGAATCAATTTGAACCACAATCTCGCCTATTTGGACGGCCAAGATCTGTTCCAAACTTAAAAAAAACGCAGTGGCATTACTGTAATATTACTGACTTTTTAATGAAGCAAGGATATTTTCGTAATTTAGGAATTCTATTATTTTTGGTATGAAATCTATTCCCGTCTCTTGAACCCTCATCTCTCTCTCTCTCTCTCTCTCTCTCTCTCCAAACTTTCTTGAATTCACTCTAAAATTCTTTGCTCTTTCTCCCCCCTTTTTTCTCTCACTGGAGTTGTTGAATGTCCAAGATTTCCAAATCTTTGTTTCTTGAAGAGAGAGATATCATCTGGGCTCTGAAGATTGGCTACGCAGATCATATTTTCCGGAGGGTTTCCAAGGTCACGATTTCTTCTTCATTGGATTTGAAATGTTCCAACACTTTCTAGAATCATCTCCTTGTTTTCTAGTCTTCTCCTATTTTTTTTTATTGGATTTCGAGAAGTTAGAATGAGCTGGAGTTGGAAAGCTATGATCTTGTATAGTATTGTATGAACTTATACTGTTAATCAATCTTGGAAATAGGATATTATGATTTAGTAGATATTATGTTGACTTAATAGTCAATAGATCAACCTTCTGTGAATTCTTGGAGGTTTTGGTTGTTGATTGTTGATTTCTGCTGGGCATTTGGGATTTTGACTTGTTCTACAGTATTACAAGATTCAGCGTGATTTAGTCCATCCTTTAAAATTTGTAGGTAGTTTAGTTCTTGGTGAATTGTTTGGTGAATTCAAATGATCTTTGTTTGGTGAATTCAAATGTTCTCATAGATGTAGGAGTATTATCACTGTATATATTTTTGATGTTACATTTGTTAATTTTTTATGGATAGATTCATTTTAGCACTACTGTGATCTATTTTAGCACTGTTGTAACATATTTTAGCACTTCTGTAAACTGTTTTAGCACTAACATGTACTTTAGCACTACTGTGATCTATTTTAGCACTGTTGTAACCTATTTTAGCACTACTGTGAACTATTTTAGCACCTAGGTTGACGAAGCTGATTAGGCTGTTATTTTGAATTTTTCACTATCAATATTTTAGCACTACTGTGAACTATTTTAGCATTGTTTTAACCTAGTTTAGCACTACTGTGAACTAATTTAGCACTACTGGACTTGAACATAAATCAAATGGATTGAAGAGGAAATTGTGCAAGAGAAGGAGCACGCATTGATTAAGGATTTGACTGATGTTGGTGGAGTTGAATCTCGACATGGCTACAAGAAGGAAGTCCGAAGTTGATACATTGATGGCGAGAGCATTGCACAATAGAGGGAAAATGATAGGAACATTCGATAGAAGTGAGCAAAAATGGTGTATATTTAAATTAGTTCCATTTATTTTCCACTTGCCTTTTCTCGTGTATGGCATTAAATAGCAAACATAAAAAAATTAATGTTTGTGGGATTTTATTTGGATTTATTTTCCACTTGCCTTTTCTTGTTTTACTGATTTATGAGATGAGATTAATTTTGAATTTATTTTGTATGTTGATGAGCTGTATTTCATTTTTTGCATTGCTAATAAAGGTTTTAATATTTCTAGCAAGTGTGCAACAACAGTGCTAAATAAGGAAACGTAAGTGCTAAAGTAGAAACTACAAGTGCTAAAATACTTTATAAAAGTGCTAAAACTTCAGAATTCAAATACTAGTGCTAGAAAAGGAATGTCATAGCTGATATTTCATTTTTTGCATTGCTAATAAGGGTTTTAATATTTCTAGCAGGTGTGTAAGAACAGTGCTAAACAAGGAAACGTAAGTGCTAAAGTAGAAACTACAAGTGCTAAAATACTTTATAAAAGTACTAAAACATCATAATTCAAATACCAGTGCTGAAAAAGGAATGACAAGTGTTAAAACCTCAATTACCAGTGCTAAATATTGCATAAAACTGCTGAAAACTTAGAATAGTGAATCTAAATATTAACTAGACAAAACTGGTAGTCTTATATGATAGTAGCGGTGCTAAAAAATGATTTGTAAGTGCTAAAAGTCAAAATGCCAGTGTTAAAACTTCAGAATTCAAATACTAGTGCTAAAAAAGGAATGTCATAGCTGATATTTTATTTTTTGCATTGCTAATAAGGGTTTTAATATTTCTAGCATGTGTCTAACAACAGTGCTAAACAAGGAAACATACGTGCTAAAGTAGAAACTACAAGTGCTAAAATAATTTATAATATATATGGTGAAGTATAAAAAAATACATAGTTATATATATATATATATATAATTATGTGTTCTGGCTAATTGTAATCTTTGCAGAGAGAATCAGACTACGATTCTTGTTTGTTGTGCTGAGCAAGAATTACTGGAAGCAAAGACTTTAGTTTCAGAGAGAATGCGATGATGCGCTTGACCCTAACTAAGTTATTTATGGCAATTACTTACTTGAAGTAAAAGACTTGGAGATTACAAGGAAAATGTCGATCGACAAATCCTATCACTACAAGGAAGCCGACTTCGACTATATATGAAAGCTCATAATTAAATAAGAACTACAGTATTAATTAAGAAGACATCTTCATTCATAATGAGAGGTTACGCTTATTGTTATAAACAAGCTCTAAGTGCTTTGATATATGGGATTTTTAATACTATCCATGTTGTTCTTTCTCGTGTTCAACTAATTAAAATAACAAAATCTGCTGGAATAAGAGTCATGTTAAAATAAGTCATGACAATGCTAAAAAAGACCATGACAGTGCTAAAATAAGTCATGACGGTGCTAAAATAGGAAATGACAGTGCTAAAATCCTAAATTGAAAAATATACGCGTGAATCACATATACATTGAATTTTCCGATTTTACCCTCGCCGAGTTTCAGGGGCAGCGAAGTTCGGAATTATTACAATTATGCCACCGCGTTTTTTTAATTTTTGAACAAATCTTGACCGTCCAAATAGGCGAGATCTATGGTTGAGATTGGTTCTCGGTTCTCACATGGAGTATGGTTCCTTCTAGAACCCAACCCTATATATATATATATATATATATATATATATATATATATATATATATATATATATCTCAAAGCATGTAGTGGGGTAATTAGGGCCTTATCTACATACACACACATACATAAATGATAATATTTTGGAATTTAAGCCTGGACTTCTTCTCTCTTTTTTTTTTAGTATGCATGACTATATTGTGTTACTTCTTTTATTATTCCGACCGTTAATTTATTTCGTTAGTTAATGATTTGGAAAATGGGCCAAAATTATTAAAATATTAAAAAAATATTTTTTAAAAAAAATATTAAAAAAATAAGTACCGCTAGGGACACTTAGTCAGCCCAACAGCCTAGCACAACCATCAATGCATAATCAGCGAGGTTCGTGACCGTCTGACGCCTAGGCAGGATGGGCGACCACCTTTTACAACAATGATTAAATATGCAGAAGATTAGAAATTTACATGAGTGATCTGTATTTAAAATATAAGTACAGTATATGAATATTGCAAATTTGATATAACAAATTTCTTAGATCCAAATATAAGATCACGGCAACAAGCCCATGTTGAACCTAATTTTCTTCTTCTATTTTTTTCCCTCCTCCTAGCTCATAGATGATGCACGTGTCATTTCAAACAAGTTACTTGTTTACGAACATGAATTGAATAACTGTTCCCTCGAAAACACCCAAACGATGGAGACTCCTTGTGAAAAAGGGAAGACATCTAGGTTCGAGACCTACCGCTTCTTCCCTTTCTAACAACTAAAAAAACCATGAATGTAATAACAACTCAATATATTTCCTCAAAATAAAAATAGCCACTCAATATCTTTTAGGAGGGGGTGTATTTTATATTGGCTAGCTAAAGCTAACACACCATATATATCATGCTTTATTTTCATTTTGTGGAAAGATAATATTAAGAGCTCTTAATTCATAATCATAAATTATCATTTGGATAGATGCATATAATTTCAAATCCTTAATTAACTATCATTAAATTATTTCTCATTTCATTATGATACTGTTTTCTATTCTATTTTTGTATCACGGCAATTTGGTGAGAATATTATTACATGAATTTTTTATATTTTGATATATATGAGAAATGGAAACATGATTTTTTGTAGGAACATAAGATGAGAAGCTAGTAAAGTAGTAAAAGTCATTATAATGAGAAATTAGGTTCATGGCCACAGAAGAAAAGACCTGGTTTGGATGTTGCGGCCAACATCAAATAAATGAAATGAAGATAGAGATCATTCACTAACTATAATATTGATTATTCCATCACCTTGGTGGAAGTCTATGTGTACAAAGTTAGGTACACTGAAAAGGAATATATATGTTTGGCATTTACATAACTTCAAGGAATCAAGGGAGAGTTTTTATTGCTTCATCTAGACCTTGTATTATAATTCTACTACAATATTAATTTATTTTTAAAAAAAATCAACTTATCAAATAATATATTGATTAAGAAATTGGAAATTAAATGCTCAAGATTAGCATGCATGCTTCTTTAATTGGGAGAATTTACGTCGAGTTGAGACTAGCTAATATAGACAGGCATTAAATATCTAGATTAATATCAGAATTAACGTATGGATTCGCGTTAATTTCTGCATATGCCCTTTTCCAAATGCACTCTATTGCATTATTAGTGATTTGACATCTCTATATTACACTATTAAATTTATAATTTTTATAATATTTTTTTGTAGAAATAAAAATTATTTAATTTTACAATTTTAAATTAGAATCCATCCTTCCCAATTATGATATATAATTATCTTTCAGTATTTAATTGTCATTTTTTGAATTAATAATTCATTATTATGGTTGATTTTTTCATAATTAGAATAAAAAAAATTTAATTTTTTTTTCTTGCTAATAAATATTATTTAGGGGTCATTATGTTATAATTAATTTTCATTTTTACAAAAAATATTATAAAATTATAAATATAATAGTGTAACACAGAGATGTCACACCACTAGTGCAATAGACGATTTTATCCCTTCCGATCTATATTAATTTCATTAGTCGCTCACATTAATATATAGGGTTAATTGCAATTAATACATGACCTTTGACACACTTTATAATTTAGACACACGAAACGTTGCAATTACAACACAATTTTATAAATCATTACAAAATAGACACCTCAAAATTTTCAACGAATGAAGACTGATATATAACATGAAATATTACAAAATTGTATATAGATATATGGCATATTTAATAATGAATTGATTTTCATTAATACAATGAAATATTGCACTACAAGAATTTCGCGATATTGCAATGGAACTTAACGACGAATTTATGTCCGTCGTTAGTTGCGACAGACTAGCGATGGACCATCCGTCGGTAACCTTTTCAGGGATTTAAAATGGTGGGAGTCTTTGGCGCTAAAAGTTAACGATGGACTTTTAGTCGTTAACAGATAACAACGGATACATTCTGTCGTTAACTTTTTTCATAATTAAATTAAATATAATATAAAATTTAACGATGGACCTAGTCCGTCGTAAATAATTTTCTGATTATTTTTAAATATAAAAATAGTTTTAACGACGGAAAAATTCCATCATTAAGTATTTTCAGAATTTGTTATTTTTTTTAAAAAAAACTAAACGACATAATCCGTCGTTAAAATTAGAAATTTTATTATTTAAAAAATATACAAATAACAATGGAATTAACACGCCATAACATTTTCGTCTAAGAAATTAATCAAAAAATATAAATCTAATGGCGGACTAGCCCGTCATTAATATTTTTCGATTTAATAATAAATTAAATGCATAAATAAAAACTATTCAAAAATGCATAAATAAAATAAATTCAAAAAATGCATAAATAAAAACAATTCTATATATATATATATATATATATATATATATATATATATATAACGACGGACTATCCATCGTTAAAAAAAAAGACAATTGTTTGGGAATACTATTTAACGACGTAATTACTCAATCATTATCCGTCGTTAAAAAGTTGGTACGACTTAAACAGACAATGTCCGTCATTAAATCTTAGCGATTGAGTTATTCCGTCGTTAAATCTGCCTTCGACCAACCTTTTAACGACGAGATCTAACGACGGACGAATCCGTCACTAATCCACATTTTTTTAGTGTTGTGTTTGGTATTCATATTAATACAAATTGTGTCTATTTTACAACAAATTACAAAATTGCACATGTTGTAATTGCAATGTTTCAAAATTCGAATATAAATTGTGTCAAAATTTATGCATTTAAACAACTATAATACTCCCTCCGTCCTGATTATATAGTCCTCATTTCTATTTGAGGTGTCCTGATCATATTGTTCCATTACTATAAGTAATGTTATTTTTAATGGGAATCTACAATTATACCCATGTTAGGTTTTGGAAATTTAAAAAATTAAACATTAAAGTTTTTGAAAGTTATAAATCTTAAATGTTATTTTTTCAAAAAAAGAGAAACATTAATTAAAATTAATTAACTTAATTTGCATGTAAATTGAATTTGATCAATTCTATTGATATTCATTGTACTTGCAATTCATGAAAATAAAAATAAAAATAAAAATAAAAACCCTTTTCTCTTTGGTCTTCCATGCACATATGGTTTTGGCACATAGTTTTTTTTTTAAGAAAAAGAATGAAATTTGGCGCAAAGTTTATAAAAATTTAAAATTAAATTTCATAGAAATTTTATAGGATGTGAGTGACCGTGTGATTTTTAGAGAACTTTTTTTTTTTTTTGGAGTTTCAATAGTATAAAATCCTTTAGATTTTTAGATACTCTTAGTTTTGATTTATATCATTAGTTGTATATTTTGTTTGTTTATAAAAATAACTATTAAAGGTGAGCTAAGATATAAATTTTATTAATTTTCATTAAATAAGGGTAAACTTAGAAGTTTAGTTTTTGTTTCTTATTTTTATAAATATTTTTAATCTACGTAAGTAGAAATTGAACTATATAATCGGGAGTATTTATTTCCACGATTCTCTCTTATTAATAAAGTTTAATTTTCCGTCGCCAAATTTTCTCATCCGAGATATATAATCGACTCCACAATGTATTGATTTCGAGTAATAAATTGTAATTCTATATTCATGATGCTATACATCATCGATCAACTCGAAAATTTATGGTTTATTAAAAAATATTAATCTATTGCTTAGAATTATTTGGATTAGGGATGACTTGGATTACTCGAGTAAACTCACCCATGCACATTGCACAGGGGATGTTGAGTATTAATTTAAAATGCATTAACCCTAATTTTTGGGAAAATATTTACGTGGGAATCAGAGAAACAAGATAATATATGTAATTAAAAAATTATGAGATCTTAGTATTAATGAATATTTGAAAGGGGTATTATCAGATTTTAGCCCGACCTTTCAAGTAATTCACAAAAATGTCCTGAACTTTTATAAATAACAATTTAATACGTGACCTTTTGAATTTATAACAAATCTAACATGGAATTAATTTTCGAGCTTTTAATCCCCAACGTATATCTTTTTACATACGGTCCGGAGTGAAATATAATTTTATTTGATCAATTGACGTGGCACAAGTATTTTCCACGCCAGTAAAAAAATTCAGAAAAGATATATGATGGTAACTAAAAGCTCAAAAATTAATTCCGGGCTAGATTTGTTGTATATTCAAAAGCTTAGGTATTAAATTGTTATTTATAAAAATTCAGGACATTTTTATGAATTACTTGAAAGGTCGGGTTAAAATCTGATAATACCCCTATTTAAAATGATGGAAAGGTAAGAGTGGGATTAGGCCAGATTTGTGAGTAGTCATTAACTTCACAAATTATACTATTTATTAATTTAGGCAGTGCAGCTAATTAGAAGTGATGATGCAAGTGGATGAGTGGGATTCCTTAATCATTATAAATGGCTGCTCCCTTTAAAACTAGAGTTGTTATAACCTATTTATTCTACTATTTTTATTTGTGGCCAATGTGCAAAGCCTAGTCATGTTGCGACACTCCAATTACTTTATGACGTATACTTTTTAGGTTTGAAAGCTGTCCATTTCATATATATATATATATATATATATATATAGACACACACACACACACATTTTCATTTTCCTTTTTAAATATTGATTTTGTTTGGAAGGATCTTCGAGATCATGATGCAACAAAAAGTATATGTGAGGTTTATTTGGATGACTTCAAAGTACGATTTTTGATAGTAATTTTATTGAATCTTGAATTAGGAAGATTGATTATTATACGAGAAATATCAAGATATATGGTTATTATATTTACATGTTATCACAAGTTTTATAATTGATTATTGGGATGCCATTTGATCCTCTCTCTTCCAACTCCAAAGATAATATATTTAAAAAGTAACCTCATATTTTATGGATATTGAAACGTCATGTCAAAAGTGTATATATTAATATATCTAAAGATAGCTTGATCCCAAAAATAACATTGCACCTCTACATGTATAACATATTTGAAGAAACCGAACTCTCGGTTCTGACAGAGTTGTGATCAAAGTTGTATCTAAAGTTGAGACAACTTTGAATATGCAGCGGAAATATAGTAACTAAATAATGGATTGAAAATTTCACGAGATTATATTTCTATAATCTCGCAAAGTGCCTCAGGGCGAAATATTCACTATATGAAACTTGTGAATTACAAAAACACTACAAGTAAATTCTTACTAAACTTAAGACACTTTATCTCTTCCTTCACAGAAGGTCGTGACTAAAGTTGTCTTAACTAACACTTGTAGAAAACTAGTATCTCTCAATACAAATCTGAAAATATCTCTAAGAATTCATCACTAGCACTATACAACTGATTCCTATTTATACAAAACTCATTACTTGGTCTCTACTCCAAATAACAACTTGATCTCTCCATGAACGTCATCCCTAGATTTGCGCCGTACGCTCGCAACTTCCATAACAACCATTTGACTCAATCAACTTCTGGATTTAGTCAGGCACAACAAACTTCCTAGAATATCTCAACCAACTATCTTCCTGCACAAGCAAATAAAGAAAGAGAAAACAAAATATATCCAAACTAATAACAAACCAACGGTTATATCCAAACAAACCAACGGTTTCAACAATCTCCCCCTTTTTGTCTTTCTTCCCAAAACAACCTCGAGCATGCAACATAATCAAATCATAACTAAACTCCCCCTAAACATATACTCGGAACACAACAAGCATAATCAAAACAGAACATAATTGCAGTTGCTCCCCCTGTCATGCAAACTTCCCAAAACAAAGTGTTTCCAACACTATTCATAAAATATCAGCAAAACGAAGATCTTTATCAAAAGATCAATAAGTCAATTCAGCAGATAGATAAACATTAAAAACATAAAATAAACATAGTGTTAAAACACAAAAAACACAATAAATTGTTTTGAGAAATTGTTTTGATAAACATCAGCATAACAAAACTGCAACAGTCTGTAGTCTTCCAACACTTCTTCCTTCTTCTTTTCTTCCTCTACTCCACCTCCTCCTCTTGCTCATCAGTTTCCTCCTCTTCACTTGCTGCTGCCCTTGCCCTTCCTCTGCCTCTGCTACTGCCTTCTCCACCACCAGTTTCTCCCCCTTTTTGGGAAGAAAGAAGGCACTGGAATACTTTTCTTTGCTTGGCAAAGATATCTATCTGGGCAGTATAGAGGTCAATCTGTTCCTGCAACACAAATATAGGGATAGAACAAAGATGATCTGAAGATGGAGGAGCAGTCTCAGCAGCATTACTCCATGGAAGATCACGAGAGTTCTGGACTCAACAAGAAAGGCCTTTTGAACAGTCTGGAGAGGAAGTCTGGCCGTGAGAATATCCTTCTTTGTGGGCTTAAAACCTTGGTCCAGGAGCATGTTGTAAATGAGAGAGGGAACTACCAACTTCTTGTTGGACTTTGTCATGGCAATCTCAGCAATTGAATTGAAAATATGTTGCCCTAGATTCACCTTTTCTCCCATATACACCTTATACAGTAGACAAACATGCTCGAAAGGCACCATCGTTGTGTTAGAAGTAGGAATCCAGTTTGACACAGAGATTTTGTGAAGTGTTGAAAACAGTGATGTTAGAACAGAAGCAAGTCTATTCGGTTTCTTGTTAGCCACCCACATCTCAGTTTGGCCACCAGTTAACACATCAGCCATCTTAGCCTCCAACTCCTCATCAACCCCCTCATCAGCTTCAATAACATTAGGTATTCCCAAAAATTTGTTAATCCTAGCCGGAGTAACTATGAATACCTTCCCACGTACAAAGACTTTACCATATTGCTTAGAGGCTGGATTCCCAAAATCACGTGTCAAATTTGCATAGAAATATCTAACTACTTCAGCAACATAAGGCCTAGCATAAGTTACACTCCCCAACACTTTTCTTTTCTTCAAAAATTCAACCAAATTATATCCAGAAAAATCTTTTAAATCTACTGCTCGATCATTCAAGATTTCCCTATTCTTAAAGAATTCCCAATTACGCTTAGCAAGATCTGAATAAAATAAGATTGAGTTAGCCTTTGATACCTCTAAATCCGAATTAGAGTCAGCATCCTCCTCAGTTTGAGCAAAACTTCGCTTAACTTTCTTCACAGCTTTTCCACAACTTTTCGAGGGAGAAGAGAAAGATATCTTTCTTTTGCCCTTCTTTGAATCAACAGTCTCTTCAACTTCATCATCAGCCTCAGACTCTGAAAGAGTCTGTTCACCCGAATTATTTTCTAACATCTCTTCTTCACACTCCTCCTCCTCTTCAGCTTCACTGATGATCTCGATTGGCTCCACTGGAGTTCTAGAGGAACTACCAGTCACATGAAGACGCTTGGACCGTCTAGTCGGAGGGGCCTTCTTTGACTTTGTCGATTTCTTCTTGGGCGGCGAATGTGTCGGAGTAGACTTCTCAGGCATCTCTTCCTTTGTTTCTTCTTCAATTTCAGAAAATGGGACCTCAATTGGACCTTCATTGTATGTGTTTCCTTCATCGGAAGAAAGGAATGGGTCGATTTGCTCTTTGGCAAGAACTGGAGTGTCGAGGACTTGTGAGTCAAGACCTGGAGTATTGACGGTTGACATAATCACTCCGTCGGGAGCGAGTATTATTGTCTGAGATGAGTCGATTGTTGGAGAGGAGGCCGGTAATGCAAGTGGGTGGGATTGAATCTCTGAACAACTTGCAATTTCTGGAGAAATCTCCATTGGCGTATTTTCCTTAGACGAAGACAGAAGCACCTTAGGTCGAAGAATTGGGGTGGAGTCCGGTGATAGAAACCGGAAATGGTTAGAAAAAATAGGTTGTGGCAGAGAGAACGAAGGCTGAGGGGGAAAAGTAGACAAGTGTCGGAGATAGGCCGACGCCTCGGGATCGTTGAAAAGCTCATGAATCTGTCTCAACTTATCGGGATTCATGGCGAAGGAATGGAGAATGAAAGAGAAGGGTTTTGGGAAGATGAAGAGTTTCAGAGGGTTTTGCGAAAAGTGACGAGAATCTGAATGAGAGTGACAAGAATGAATATAGAGGGATATAAATATAGTTGATAGATACCCGCCTCCAAATAAATAGGAATCAATAAATTAAAGATATAGTCAAAATGAGTATTAAAGATAGAGTAAGATACATTTCCAGATACATTCAACTGACTTTCAAAATTTTCCGTTTTTTCCTTTTTTTTTTTAAATATCCAACTATTGTCACCAAAATTTTATTTATCAGAAAACTTTTGATACATCATAGAAAACTTATTAAGAAGAGAAACAGATGATGAATAGATGAATAACCAAAAGAATCTCATAAAAATCATTTATCTAAGATCTTTGATCTAGTTATATGATTTTATAAGAACAATCATGGTTTCACCTTAAAATAGGCTTTTTCATCCTCGAATCTGTTCAACTTCACAGTTAACGATGATATGCCAAAAGTGTGACAACAGTTGGGTCAACTGTACTTTTCATATAGAACACAAGCCAAGAGATTTCCTCAAAATTGAGAATCTCTCATAGCTTAAAGCTTTTGTAAATAAATCTGCCAGTTGATTATCTGTACTAATATACTCTAACTTTAATAACTTCTTTTCAACTAAATCTCTAATAAAATGATACCTTAAATGAATGTGCTTGGATTTGGAGTGGTGGACGGGGTTCTTTGCAAGGTTGATGGCACTTGTATTGTCACAGAGCATTATCAAGGAGTCGCTTTCTAGGCCATAATCATCCAGCATCGACTTCAGCCATATCAATTGAGTTGAACAGCTCCCGGCAGCCACATATTCGGACTCGGCTGTGGACAATGAGATACAATTTTGCTTTTTGCCGTGCCAAGAGATGAGGTTGTTTCCTAAGTAACAACATCCTCCACTTGTACTCCATTTATCATCAATTTCTCCAGCCCAATCAGCATTACTGTATCCAACAAGATCTGTTGTTGTGTCCTTTGTGAACCATAGACCCAATTCACAAGTTCCGGCCACATACCGAATGATCCTTTTGACCGCCTTAAGATGTTCCTCCTTGGGACAAGACTGAAATCGAGCACATGCACACACACTGTACATGATATTAGGTCGACTAGCAGTTAGATAGAGAAGACTCCCGATCATTGATCTATACAAAGTTGGATCAACTTTAGGTCCAACTGCATCCTTTGACAACTTTTCAGTTGTGCTCATTGGAGTCCTCATGTGCTTTGCATTCTCCAAACCGAACTTCTTTACAAGGTTTTTGGCATATTTTGTCTGTGAGACGAAAACACCATTTTCCTTTTGTTTGACTTGAAGTCCAAGGAAATTACTAAGCTCACCGACCATACTCATTTCAAAAGTTGTGGACATTGCTTCAACAAATTCCTTCAAAGCTTTCTCACTTGTCGACCCAAACACTATATCGTCGACATAGATTTGAGCAATTGTAAGCACATCTTTATCTTTCTTGAGGAATAAAGTTCTATCAGCATGACCCCTGGAAAATCCAAACTCAAGCAAGAATTTAGCTAACTGACTATACCAAGCTCTTGGAGCTTGTTTTAGTCCGTATAATGCCTTATGTAATTTATACACATGACTTGGGTTTGTTGGATCTTCAAAACCTTTGGGTTGTTCCACGTAAGCTTCTTCTTCCAAAATTCCATTGAGAAAAGCCGCCTTAACGTTCATCTGGTGAAGAGTAATGTTAAGGTAACATGCAATGGCAAATAAAAGCCTAATTGACTCTATTCGTGCAATCGGAGCAAAAGTTTCATCATAGTCTATACCTTCTACCTGAGTATAACCTTGGGCAACTAAGCGAGCCTTATTTATAATGATATTCTCAAATTCATCAGTTTTATTTTTGAATATCCACTTAGTCCCAATAACATTTACTCCAGAGGGTCTGGGCACAAGTGTCCAAACTTTGTTCCTCACAAACTCAAGTAATTCGGCCTACATTGCACTAATCCAAAACTCGTCTTTTAAGGCTTCGGTTACATTCCTAGGTTCAATCATGGACAGAAACACAACACTACCAACTTTATTTATGACACACGACAAACACACCATCCTTACCATTTCCTTGTAGTTGGTAATGACTTTACCTCTTGTTCGGACCCCTTCGTGAACATCTCCAATGACTTGGTCAATTGGATGATCTTTGCGAATTCTCTTCGGAGGGTCTCTTCGAACACTACTTTGAATTACTGCTGGGATTTCTGAATCGTCAAGATCAGGATCTGATTCAGGTTCATCGGAAAATGTATCATTATTTGTCGCTGAAGTGGGCTCAACTTCAGGGCCAACTTGTTCTGCATCGGTGTTTCCTGTACTTTCCTGAATCTCAATTACACCGTCAGTATCATCAGTAGGAGTATACAAACTAGCCATATCATCAAATCTTATATTCACACTCTCCATTACAGTTTTGGTCCTGAGGTTGTAGACACGATAGGCATGACTGTTAAGTGAGTAACCAATAAACACACATTTGTCACTTTTAGGGTCAAACTTGTAAAGATAGTCCCTATCATTCAAAATATAACAAACACAACCGAATACATGTAAATATTTCAGGTTGAGTTTTTTACCATTCAGAATATCGTATGACGTCATGGTGGTTCCAGTTCTTAGGTTTATTCGATTACTTACATGGCATGCAGTATTTAAAGCTTCAGCCCAAAACCGTTTAGCCAACTTCTTTGAGTGCAGCATTACAGTGGCCATCTCTTGTAAAGTCCTATTCTTTCGCTCGGCCACACCATTTTGCTGAGGTGTCTTTGGGGATGAGTATTCATGATGAATACCTTCTTTTGTACAAAAGTTGAGGAGTTGTATATTCTCAAACTCCCTCCCATGATCGGATCTCAACCTCTTAACACAAGCGTGATAAAAGTTTTTGATCGTAGCATACAATTCTAAGAAGGTATCATATGTTTCACCCTTATTTCTTAAAAATTTCACCCAAGTATACCTTGAAAGATCATCTACAATGACAAAAGAATACCTCTTACCTCCAAGGCTTTCAACTTCAGCTGGTCCCATAAGGTCCATGTGAAGTAGTTCAAAGTAGCTTTGAGTTGTGAAAGGTCTCTCAGAAGTTGTCACAACAGGGTGCGATGCTTTGACTTGTTTTCCCTTTTGACAATCTCCACAGAGGCTAGGACTTGAAATATTCAACTTGGGAACTCCTAGAACAACATTTAGTCTTTGGAGATTCTTCATGTTACGGAAGTTTGTGTGTCCTAATTTTTGATGCCAAAGCTGCACCTCATTCACCTGCGCACTTAAACAACTGTTTCTGTTAGTCTCATAGATATTATTGGAAGACCTTACCCTTGAGATCACATGGATCCCGTTGCTGTCCATCACAATGAAACTTTCTTTATCAAAGATGACGCTGAAGTTGTCATCACATAGTTGACTGATGCTAATGAGATTTGTTGTCAGCCCTTCAACATGTGACAGATTAGCCAACTTTGGGAGTCCAGGACTGTCCAAGGTTCCGCGTCCTACAATTTTGCCATTTGATCCTCCTCCAAAGGTTACTTCGCTACCATTTACTTTTTGATAGTTTGATAGGTAACATCTAGAACCAGTCATGTGACGTGAGCATCCGCTATCAAAGTACCAAGTTGTTGAGTAATTATCTGTTGATGCAGTGAAGACCACTTGGCAGGTAACTGTGGCAGTAACTTTTGGTCTCCATACCAATTTCTTGGACTTGTCACCCTTGCTTGTAAGAATAGGATTTGATGCTTGTTTCCTCAGATGCATCTCCTTTTGGTGTTCCTGCAAGAACCTGTGACAGAAAGGTTTAATGTGTCCAGGGAGGAAACAATAGTGACAAATGTACCTCCTACGTTTCCTTTTTACTGATGAAGTGGAGGGAACTTCTTTTGCTTTTACAAATGGTTTTCCATGGGTAGACATGATTTGTGTAAATGCGGGCTTCACTCTTTTATCATAGCCTATCCCATGTGAAGTTACCTGGGTTTGAGTAAGAACCTCATCTAGTTTGGAAGTACCGGTGTTGAGCCTTTTGAAGGTCTCATTTGCATGGTTGAGCTGGATCCTCATGTTGTCAATCTCAGCGTCTTTCTTTGTCAGCATTACTTCCAGCTTTGCCAGTGACGCCTTCTGGATAGTGCTTTCCTCATTAAGTGACTCCACCACTTTGCATTGTTTGCTCCATTTTAAGTACAACTCTTTGTAGAGTCCCTGCATCTTTACCAGTAACTCCAATGTTTCTTCTTCAGAGACTTCTTCTTCCTCATCTGCAGTGGTTATAACAGTGTTGAAATAAAAAAGAGTTTTGTAATAAGACTTATCATACCTTTCAGAAGTTATCTCAACTTCAGTGTGACTTGACTTATTCTCTTCAACACATACTGCAGTTAAGGCTGCGTGCTCATTTAGTGCATCATCTAGGATCTCCTCTACATAAATCCCTGAAGTGTCTAGCTCACTGTCACTAAGAGATAGGAAATTAACTTGTTTCCCAAGTTTTCGAAAAGTGTTCGGACACTCGTTTGCAAAGTGCCCATAGCCTTTGCACTCATAACATTGAACAGTAGAGAAGTCTTTCACTTCCTTTGGTCTGAAATGGTCTGATGCAGCACGCTTTATGATCTTTGGTTCCTTTCCAGGTGTGTTCAATCTTTCATAGAGAACCAAAGATCCGGAAGAATCATTTCGAGGCTTGCGTTGTTCACCACCCTTCTTTTGTTGTTTCCCTTTGCTGGCTCGAATGAGAGTGTTAAGTCTTCTGGTAAGAAGAGCATAATCAGGATTTTTTTCATTGATTTCTTCAAGATCTTCATCCTCTTCTTCGTCATAAACTGAAGTTGACTTTGAAGTTGTTCCGACAGTCAAGGCAATTCCTTTCTTCTTATGTCCACCTTTTTCATTCAATTCCATCTCGAATGTCTTCAAATCATTCATAAGTTTAGTAAAGTCCAGGCATCCAGTATTCGAAGCCGTATCAATTGCAACAACCTTCATGTCAAAACGAGGTGTAAGTGTCCTCAAAGCTTTAGAGACTAACCTTTTGTTTGTGATTGGATCACCAAGATTAGTGTATTCATTTGCTATGTCAAGCAGTTTGTTGCAATAGTCTCCAACGGTTTCATCATCCTCCATTTTCATGTTTTCAAATTTCGTGGTAAGAATCTGATGTCTGGATTCTTTAATTCCAACATCACCTTCGCAATGTTGCTGAAGTATATCCCACGCTTCCTTGGCCGACTCACAATTTCTTATGAGTTTGAACATTTGAACATCTAAGGAGGATTGAATTGCGTTGAGTGCCTTATCATTGTAGGTAGCTTTTTCATTTTGTTCCCTGGTCCATTCTGACGGAGGGGTGCGGTACGAGTCTCCATCAGCATCCACAGTCTTAGGATACGTCTATTTTTTTATACGGCATTCCATGCTCTTGCATCAATCGATTTGATGCATGATCTCATTCGAACTTTCCAGAAAGAATAGTTCATGTCATCCAGAACAGGAGGTTTGTTGAACAGCGGGTTCGTGTAATCCATTGTGCTTTACGAAAACAGGATCACCACTTAGTGTGTCAAGTGTCGCTCTCGATGCCAATTGAAGAAACCGAACTCTCGGTTCTGACAGAGTTGTGATCAAAGTTGTATCTAAAGTTGAGACAACTTTGAACATGCAGCGGAAATATAGTAACTGAACAATGGATTGAAAATTTCACGAGATTATATTTCTATAATCTCGCAAAGTGCCTCAGGGCGAAATATTCACTATATGAAACTTGTGAATTACAAAAACACTACAAGTAAATTCTTACTAAACTTAAGACACTTTATCTCTTCCTTCACAGAAGGTCGTGACTAAAGTTGTCTTAACTAACACTTGTAGAAAACTAGTATCTCTCAATACAGATCTGAAAATATCTCTAAGAATTCATCACTAGCACTATACAACTGATTCCTATTTATACAAAACTCATTACTTGGTCTCTACTCCAAATAACAACTTGATCTCTCCATGAACTTCATCCCTAGATTTGCGCCGCACGCTCGCAACTTCCATAACAACCATTTGACTCAATCAACTTCTGGATTTAGTCAGGCACAACAAACTTCCTAGAATATCTCAACCAACTATCTTCCTGCACAAGCAAATAAAGAAAGACAAAACAAAATATATTCAAACTAATAACAAACCAACGGTTATATCCAAACAAACCAACGGTTTCAACAATATTCTCGAACGATTTAGAAAAATAATGTATATATTATATTATATTATATTACATTCTTATGTTTAAGTTGAGTGCTTGCATGTGCAAGCAAATCAACTTATAATTAATGTTCTTTTATCTTTCTCAAAGTGGTTGATCGAATCTTGATGGGTTTAAAGATGATAGTATAACCCTAGCTATATATCAATCAAGAAAATTTAAACCCATCGGGATTATAATTAAAACATTTGAACCCATTGTAACATAAAATTTTGTATTTAATTTGGTAAAATACAAAATAGTGTTTAATTAAGATGATTTTCAGATTAAAACATATTTATACGGATCCAATCTCTATTTTTATCTGATTTTTCTCTGTAAAACTTGATCTTCAAACTGTCTTTGAAGCTTTCGGGGAAGATTTGTATCCTCGATCTTCTTTGACTTGATATTTGAATTTGGTAACGTTAAACGGGGGCCGACAACCTTGATTCCGGATTGAATGTTAGATTTGAGGTGATTCTGACGAAGAACGACTTGAATCTTGCTAGAACACCTTGGATATTGGAACTTTATAACGTCCGGAGGATTTCAGAACTTTGATTCCGGAGACGCTGGATTTGAGATGACTCCTGCGAAGAACGGCTTGAATGTTGTAGAGAACTTCGTAGAGAATTTTTCTCCAACTTATTGAGCTCTTCAATTTGACTTCCGGTGTGATTTTCAACTGTTATGGAGGCTGGTTGTAGGGAGAGAGATTTAGGGCTGATGTGACACTATCTCATTGGCTGTTGGAAATTAATATATATCTTTTGAAAAATATTTATTTGTTGCCAAAGACTCTTAATGTTTATCACATAATAATATCTTTATTATTTAAATATTTTATTTAATTTTGAATTTGATATGATTACAAAACTAAATAAATATATAAAAATTAATAAAAATATTATATATATATATAATATTTGATTTTTCGCCATCTACACCCATCGATTTATATCGGGATTAATGTAATTGAACATTTGAACCTATCGTATGATAAGACATGCATGTGAATGTAATCACTTGGCAAATTTATTACATTTAATAGTTACTGATTCTGAAGCGGGTTGAACTTGAACCCATACAAATATTATTTTGTTAGATTTTTTGTCCTTTATAACCCCAAATTAAAACCTTAGCTAATAAAATAAATTAAAGCATCGTAACGTATAGCCCCCCAATCTTCTTCTTCATTAAATTAAAGAAAAAAATAGCTCCGATCGATCGACTGCAACAAATTTAATGCTAGTTATCTTATATCAAATAAGTTTTTTTCATCAAACATACTTAGAAATAAATATTGGGTCATTGATCTATATGAAGCTCAACATGCACAACTTTGAGATAAACAATATTGAAAATCGATAATCCGTGCTCACAAGTGTTTAAACAATACTGCTATAAGTTGTTCTACGATATGTGTGGGACAGATGTAAGAACATAAATTAAAAAAACAGTAAAGTACGCACGAGATTGGTAACCTAGTTCGCGCGGTTAATCAACCTACTATGGGGGGATTGCTCCCAAATTTGAAGATTCGACTGTTACTCCTTCATGAAGTGTATTTGGAATCTTACACATACAGGACTCTCTCCTTTATGTCACCCGTTCTTCTCCACGAACTCTTTCGCTAGCCGAAAGCTGTAAGATCCCCTTACAACTATGACACTAGACTCCCTCTAGCTACCCACGACTTCAACTTACAATCTCTCCCGAGATTGCGTACAAAATGGATTAAAAATCCTCTCACGTGTTTCACTCGAAAATACTCAAGAACTAGTCTATCACGTTGAACTGTTTTAAGGAACAACTACTATTAAAAACTTGGGACACAAACCAAAATGACTCTCAAATAAAATGCTAAGAGAATCTAAAAAGTCATCCACCGATTGCACAATGAATCGGCCTTCATATAGTCTTCAATTCAAGATTGACGTCGATCTCCATCCGCCACCAATACGGTAAGTGAATGATGGTTTGTGATCTTCCCAAATGTGTGAGATACTTTCCTTGGACAGGAGGGTTAATTGCAGCTCGGTATCTACTCCATAAGGCAATCAATCGAACATATCTTGCCTTTCACGAACGGATCCGTGCAAGATCTTCTATTTATGGAAACTGCCATATAAAAGTGTCCCTGGTTCTGTCTGGGACATCAGAGGGAACAATTTGCCAACTGTTCTTCTTTTCACGCACAACGAAATGAATAGCTTTAGGGACATACATAAGCACACATTGTCGAACATATCTCGCCAAGAAAACAACACGAACACTTAGTGCATAACTGTGGCACTAACAAATATGCTTATTTGTTTTCCATAATGCAGTGATAATGCTATTCGGGAGAAAAATATATTAATTTTGATGCCAGTTATCATCCTCAAATTTGACGTTTTCTTAATTACCTCCTACTTGATTTCTCATCGATCTCTCTCATGTAGTCCTTGAATCTTTACTCACTACGTCTGACACCACGTCACTATATTGATTCAAGATTTAAATTGTCTAGAGAAGAATGGGAAATATATGTGAGTGCAAATGCTACTTCTCAGTGCATGCCCCAAAGCAAGAACTTTGATTTACCTTAATTTGAAAAAAAAAACTTCGTATTTGCCTTGTCGATTGGAATTCTGATCGAGATGGCTTCAATTTCACCATCTATATGAGTAAAAAAATATTGCTCAAATATTCATTATGATAATATGATTTCTAGACAAATTATAAGTCTAATGCTCAAATATATTTCTATGTACGTGTTGAACCAACCTTTGTTACATTGATGTAAGAAAATTAATATATACTATATTGTTGCAGTAGATTGGAGTAGACAGACATAACAATAAACTTGAAGATTTTCCAATGAAGAGGAATGGTGTGGGCCATACATTTGGAGGCTTTCTTTTATTTGTAAGCGTTTTAATTGTGAGTCTATAAAAGGACAAAAAAGTAAAATAAAATAATATGTTTATTTTAATTAAATAGAGGGAGCTATTGAAATTAAAATAAGAATTATATATATAATTTGAATGAGTCAGTGCAGATCAGATTTTGTGTGTCAATTCGTGTTACATTTCCTATGCTACAACTAGTTTTTTTATTTATTTTTGTAATTTCTTTTAATATGTTCTAATTGGAGAAGGATGGTCCATAAATAAAAATTTAAAGTTAAATAAATTGCAAAAAAAAAATTAAATAAAGAAATAGATTTGGCGCAGGAGAGAGAATACTAATAGAGAATGTCACCGGGGATGTAAGGCCGGGTCATTGACCTATCTCTACGATCTATTCATACAGTTTTGGGCCACATAGGATTTCTTTACAATTGGTTGGGCCTGACCTACACCAAGGATGGGCCATGTTGTGATCCAAATTTTAAACTTCATCATTGAATACTAACACACATATACATATATTTATAATTTACTATATAACAAATGACCAAATATAAAATTTCCAAATACATATAAATAATACGAGACTGCCTGTCACATCCGAAAAATATAGGGTTTTTATTTAAATTGAAGGTTCGATTTTTAGATTTTTTTTCCCCGGAAAATAAGGGCCAAAATATTAATTTGTTAGAAACGTTAGGCCATTTGTGTTAAAATATACAAATGTTGGAAATTATTTATGATTATTAAAAGTTCTGTGTCATATCTTTTATAAAATGTCCAAATATTGTGAATTAAATTATAATTATTAATACGTTTGAGTCATTTATCACTACAAAAAAAGTTTTTTAGAGACAATATTATTAGAGAGGGCAAATGTCGTCACTTATAATAGACTTAAGTAGCGACATGTCGTCTCTAATTCTATATTTCATCTTTAATAACATTTTTGTGATAACATTGTGGTCACTTAAGATGATTTTTAATTTATTTGGGCCGAACTTTTAGGAACACTTTATTTGAGATGACATGACGTCGAAGCAAAAAAAATATTATTTATACTTGACCACAATGTCGTCACGGAAATGTCATTAGAGATGACATGTGGTAATTAGAGACGACATGTCGTTACTCAAGTATATTATAAGATATGATATTTATCGTATCTAATAATATTAGCTCTAAAGACTATTTAAGACTATTTTTTTATAGTGTATATTAAAACGTTGAAACGTTGTGAACTAAAATCATAGGTAACCCTTTCCAAGATGATGTTTGCTATTGTATAAGTTCAACAAAATGTCGAGGGTAACCCGCCGCCGCTACCGTGGTACGCACTGAATAAACTCCGTCCCTGTGTAATAGGACTCGCACCTAGTGGTGTTGGTGGTAGGTCGAACTTGAGACATTTGACTTCAAGAAACACCACTCCACCACTGGACCATCCTAAAGACAGATCAATAATTACATTTGATACTATATGTATCCGTTTTCCGTGTGTTTTGGGTTCGTATTTAAAAAATATACGTGTAAAATGATTAGATCATCTTAAAATGAGTCAAATGTGTTACATGCTCTATCATATAAAATCTAGTACCTAACATTTGACATGAAACCTTTTCCTTTCACTTCTTGTCCCTTAGGAAATTAAAACGGAAGCATGAAATATAGTTCAGTAATATATTTTTATTCGTTTTTGCCAATAATATATATGTTCAAAACGAGAGATGATTTTTTATTTGTTCATTTTAATAGGTAAAAAGGCCATAATCTTGAACAGTACGAACTATGGGTAGCAATAACCATTTGGAATCTAACATCAATAATAATAATAATAATAATAATAATAATAATAATAATAATAATAATAATAATAATAATATAAATGGTGGTGAGAATCTGCTGGAGATAAATATAATTCGTCAATTCTCCTATACATCACCCCAAGTCCAGTAAAGTTTATACATATATCAGACGCGTTGGGGTTAACGCGGGTCAAACCAGAGACAACGCGAGCCAACCCGCGTTGACCCGCAAAAAGAAAAAAGAATCTGCCAAAAAGCAGTATCAATCTTAAAACTAAAAAGTATCATTTGTATTATTAAAAGGTAACGGGTTTGCTACTTATCTTATAGAGTTTATTTAGTTCAAATTGTGATTTTTCCATTTCAATTAATGTTTATAGTTTACAAGTTTAGGTTTTTTTAGGGTTTTTTTTAGGTTTTTTTAAGGGTCCATTTTGTGTTTTTTAGGATTCATATTTTTTTCTAACTTTACTAATCTCAAATAAGGGTTATATTTATTTCAAAAAAAATCAAATTCATTCACATTTACTTTAGGGTTCGCTAATTACATTTTAGGGTATATATTTATTTCAAAATTAGTTTTATTTTATTTTCAATTACCATTATATTTGTTTTGAAAAAATAAATTAATTGTAGATTGCAATGGGCGAGTGCATTACGCGAGTCGCCAAATTTTTTAAAAAAATAATTCACTTTAATTTTAGGGTTCATTAAATCAATTTTAAGGTATATATTTATATTTATTTCAAAAATTTAAATTAATTCATTTTAATTTTCTGGTTCACTAACTGTAATTTAGGGTATATAATTCTTTTTTTTTGGGGAGGGGATCGAAAATAAAATTAAAGTAAAGGTATATATATTTATATTTATTTCAAAATTTTAAATTAATTCATTTTAATTTTATGATTTACTAATTGTAGTTTAGGATATATAATTTTTGGGGGGAGTGGAAATCGAAAAAAATAAAATTGACGCGTGTACCCATGCGGTACACGCGACGCGCGTGGGCACGTGTATTACACGAGCCCGACATGGGTCATTTTTTTTTACCTTTATATGTTTAATAGATATGGGCCAATTGATCACCCAAATCCATACATTAACTGTACAGCCTAATATAATTATATTTATTTCCATCAGAATAATCCGTTATTTTTCTCTAGGAAAGCGGCGGTGGAAGAGGAGAGAAAGAGAAGGAGAAGGTAAATCGGTTTTGGTGTTTGTTTGGGCTTCAGAGTCCAGAGAGGGTACATTCTATATATTTTCTTGATGGGCTTTTCCAAAGGGGAATGTGTGTGTGTATTTTTTAATAAAGGGAACTAAATAATCGTTCATTTATTAATATTCCCTTCTTTTTTTTTTTTTATGTCGAGGATAACCCGCAGCCGCTACCGTGATTCGCACTGAGTAAACTCCATCTCTGTGTAATAGCCTGCAAACATACACAGGAGAGGTAAACCACACTTGACAGGCTAGGTGTGACACAGACTCACACCTAGTGGTGTCGGTGGTGGGTCAAACTTGAGACCTTGGGCCTCAAAATAACACCACCCCACCACTAGGCCATCTCCAAAGTGACAAAAATGTGTTGAGGTATGAATTAGACCATGTATATTATTTGAACATCACTTCCATGCAACGTGCGCTATGTGCGCCTATTTCACACGACGCTTGGCTGTCACACACGCTCATCTTTTTTTCTTGGCATTTTTTTTCCTAATTTTTTTCCCTAAAATGGGCACACTTGTGTGGGACCGTCAACGGATCTCTTATATTAGACGGATCTCCACCCTATCCAAATTAAATTTAAATATAAAACAATAAAGAAAAAAGGTAAAAATAGCACCCCTTCTCTTTCTCTCCCCCTCTATGCAGCGCCGCTTCTCTTTCTCAATGGAGCAGACAAAATTAGCAGATTTCGATTCCCTCTCTCTTTCAATCCTCACGGTGGAAGACCACAATCACAATATTTTCTCTTCTCTACCACCATATTGGGTTGCGCAGCTCGTTGTCGTCGACCTCCCTGGCGGATTCCCCGTTGAATTAGATATCCTCGTCCGATTACTCAGAAGTCAACCTCTTTGTCCTAGATTCCACCGTTTAATTTTACCTGCTTTGAAAAATAAACAAAAAAGTAACAGATGAAGCCAAAAGCGTCTTTTGTTCGAAATTGAGGGAATGCATATGACTCCCATCCGAGGCAAGAGATATGTTGATTCTAAAAAAATTAGCCAGTCAAAGTGGGGATTAACTGAGTGATTGCTACTTTTCACAAAATTACTGAAGTCGATTTTAGAACATTATGTGAATTATGTATCAGAAATTACTATTTTATTGATGGTGATGATGATTGGTAAAAATTTGTTGCATTCTTATTAACCAAATAGTGTGTTCACGTGGTGTTTGAAAAAAATGCTTCAATGAGACATGTAAATAATTATATTTCTTAAAAATGAAAATTATCAATGATTACCAACAACATAGAAGTGTTATTAGCTATGAAGTCAAGTATCATTAATTATAGGGTAAAGTATCACTAATGTAATGAGCAGTTATAATACAATATCGAATTTGTTTGTTTAATTGCAGCATATATATTTTTTTATGTAATTCACTTCAGAAGAACTCCAAGCAATGTTTTTATTATTTTTTTTAATATCAAAATAGTTCTAAAAGTTATATTCTCATTAAAATGAAAATTATCGATGATTAGGCATTAAGTATTAAATTAACAACAGAGAAGTATGATTATTTATGAAGTAAGTATCACTGGTAATAAAATGAAGCATCACTAATATAATGAGTAGTTACTACGCACTATCATGTTCAATTTTTGAATTGCAATATTTTTTTTATGTAGCTAATGATACTTCACCTAATAGCCCATCTCAAAGCTAGTGATAGTTAACTTCATAAACTAATGATATTTCACCTCATATTTATTGACATTTGACCTTAGAGTTAGTGATACTTGACGTTATAGCTAATGATAGTTGACTTCTATTAATGAAACTTCATATAATAGTTGATAACACTTCACTTGAAAACTAATGATACTTCACTTCAGAGTTAATGATATTTGACCTGAAAGCTAATGATAATTCATTATAGAACTAATAATATTTCAACCGATACCTAATAATACTTCACCCCAAAGTTAGTGATACTTAACTTCATAGCTAACGACGCTTCTATATTTCTTGGTTAATCTCAATTTGAAATTATGTTTAAACTAATACTTTTCTTTCTAATTAGTGATACTTTCTTCTGCAATTAGTGATATTTTTCTTTCTAATTAGTGACATTTTCTTCTGCAATTAGTGATACTTTTTTCCATAGTAAATGAGACTCCACTTCATAAGTAATGATACTTCATCCCATAAACAATGATGCTCATATGTGAGTTAATGATACTTCACTTCATAAATAATGATACTCCACTCATAGTTAATGACATTTATCTATTCTTGATTCGATAATTAATGTTTAATCATCAATAATATCATATTATACTCCGTTCCGAAATAATGATATTTCATCCATAATTAATGATACTTGACATCACAGTTAATGATACTTCACCAGATATATATACAATGATATTTCACTTAATAGTTAATGATATTTTGTCAAATTTATATTTAAGGATACTTAACTTCATAGTTAATGATACTTCATTTTATAGCTAATGTTACTGATACATCTTGTTATTGGTTTTATAATTAATGTTTAATTAACCTCAGAGCTACTGATAATTCATATCATAGATAGTGATACTTTACCTTATAACTAATGATACATCTTTTTTTTTTGTTCAATAATTAGTCAACCGCCACAAAATACACACACACACACACACACACACATATATATATATATATTGAAATAAGTATATGCCATAAAATGGAATTAATGAACCCTAAAATTGAATTGAATTAATTTATTTTTTTAAATAAAATTTATTTTTTTATCTAGCGTCTCACGCAGTGCACTCGCTCGATAATTAATTTTTTTAAATAAATACTATACTTTAAAATGGAATTAGTGAACCTTAAAATTAAATTGAATTAATTTATTTTTTTATCCGGCATCTCGCGCAGTGCACTCGCCCGATGCTAACGCATGGGCTCGTGCACGGCGCTCGATACAAAATAATTATTTAAAAAAAGGAAAAAAGAAAGTTAAAAGAAATGGAAAATAGAAGAAACAAGAAGAAGAAAAAAAAAGCAAAATTGCCGCCCAAAAAAAAAAATAGCAACGGGCGCGTGAGATACACGCGCCGTGCGTGGAAACGGATTTTGGGCGGGTTTTGATATTATTTGACCCGTCTAACGTAAGAGACCCGTTAGACGGTCTAACACAAGAATCTGTCTTCCTAAAAATGTATATCTCTAAAATTAAAGCGACTTAATTTAAATGTTTTAAAATTCGACGACTAGTTCATTGCATTCGTCTGACGTTAACATGTGGATTCGTGCATTGCGCTAGACAATTGATTTTTTCGAAATAAATATTAACGCTAATTGAAAAAAAAAAACTAATTTTGAAATAAATATATACCCTAAATGGAATTAGTGAACCCTAAATGGAATTAGTGAATACTAAAATTAAAGTGAATGTTTTTTTTTTAAATCCGACGACTTGCGAATGCCTTTGCCCGATGCTAAGGCGTGGGTCTTGCATTTCACTTGATAATTAATTTCTTCAACTTATATAATCCATAATTGAGATTTGAGAGTAATAAACTTTAAAACATATAAAAATCCTAAAAAATACAAATAAATCCCTAAAATCTTAAAAAAAATCTTGAATCTTAAAAAAACCTGACACTCCAACTCTAAACATTAATCGGAATGAAAAAAATCAGAATTTGAACTAAATAAACTCATATAAGATAAGTAGCTAACCCATTACTGTTTAAGGATACATATGATAGTTTTGAAATTTTGAGTGATATATACTTTTTAATGTTATAGTTGATATTAATTTTTACAATTTTTTTTAACAAATTGACCTGCAATTTGACCCTTCCATCTTAAATAAATCTTTTTACACATGGAGCATGAAAGTTTTTACCATATTATTTTTTAATACGTTAAGCATGTTACGATTAATCTGTACAAATCTTTCTTACTTACTAATTCCAAGACTTAAAGGTGAGTAAACTAGCTTTCTAACTATCTTCAGGTTTTTTTTCAGTGAATACTATCATTTTTTTTGTTTAATGCGATTATTATTATTATTATTATTAAGCTAAAAAATATTGAATTAAATTGCCGAAAAATCCAAAAAAATAAGATGCTCAAGCGAATGTGGATAATCTATGACCCACTCGACTGCATCCGACAAAAAAACTGTATATTGAGCTAAACTATGAGCAGTTATATTGGACTTACGATACATATGAGAAACTTTTAGCATCAAACCTTCACTAACCGTCATCATAAAATCCGAGATCTTGTTAATGATAATGTATTTGCCATCTTTCAAATCTGTCAAAACCTAAACCGTTAGAATATGTTATGGACTCAGTTTCAGGTAATCAACGGAGATGTTCCACAGAAATGTTAAATTAACATATATCCTATCAAATTACTATTTTAAATTGCTAAATTTCAAGCGATCAGTCGAGATGAATACAAAAGAAAGATCGCGTGAACGACGGTGTTTTATTCATTTATGATTCTATTTATGTTTATCAAATTTTATTAACTACTTCAAAGAAATATAGTTTAAATGGCATATTTTTTTTATTTTTTTTGCATGAATTATTGTTTAGTTTTTTTAAAAAAAAAAGTGGATTGGCGTTTCAAAATAATTAAAGTGTTACAATTTTCCTTTTGTATGTTCTCATAGTATTAGTTATAATCAAACTAATTCTAGCACTACAAATATTCAATAAATTTTGAAGATTCCTAAGTCTCTAGAATTGGCATGTGACGATCCAATATATATATTTGAAAGGAATTGTCTTGAGGTCAAATTTAGTACTAACCTTATTACCTAAATGATATTTTGAAGTTGTTGTGGGCTCAAGATGTTGTCAAATGACAATGAAATTAAATAATTGAAAGTGAGAGGTACAAATATTTCTAGTATTTAATTTAATCCCTCGTCACTGTACTCACATTATTGTTAATGAAAATTTTATGCCAAGTTCATGAATGATCTTTTTGAATTTATTATAAGAGTACAACCGGGTCATTATCAACATAACATTAATTGCGCGCATACACACACACACACACACACACACACACACACACACATATATATATATATATATATATATATATATATATATATATATAGAGAGAGAGAGAGAGAGAGAGAGAGAGAGAGAGAGAGCCCTAGCAACAAGTTCCACAATTCCTGCTTATATTTTGTTGACAGCTTTAGAGATATATGTACTCATCAAAATTTCAAGTTTAAGCTACATTGTTAATTAATTTTTAACCATATATTTAGGGAATTTATGGCGTGTTCCGAGAGTTGCTTAATTAGCAATATTTTACTTTGCCAAAATTATAGACTTGGTTCACCTTGTATAGTTTTATGGAATTTCTCGCATTTCTAAGAATAAGTGGCCGAAATTAGATCCTGATCAATTCCCTCGCCCAACTATTTTTTTTTAAAACCCAACCAATCAATTAAATATACTTTTATAGTTTACAGATTTTTACAGTATTGTTTAAAATCCATAAAACATTATAAAAGTATTATACGGAATTTAAAAAAAAATTCGTACGTAACTTTTTTTATTCGTGTGGAATATTAAAAAAAAATAAAACACACCAAAAGTAATTAAACACACGAAATCTCAAATAAGTTGTAACAAATGGGTAATAGTTTATAGATATATCTGTAGTTTATGATTAGTATTAACCTTATAAGCCACTTACAATTAGTTTTATAAATTTTTGATAAATATATTATTTAGAAGTTAGAACCCCACTTGTTTTTGTGTTAATGCACAATGTTTATTTAGTTTTTAATCACATTTAAGGTTTATTTTAGTAATATTAGACTATATATATGTGTGGGTTGGGGGGGGGGGGTATGTGAGTGTTAGTAATTCTGCATTTCTCTATCAATGCCATATTTTTATTTAAAAATATATTTCCACATTTATACTACCATATTCTTATAAGTTATATAAAGATATTGTGTTATTTTCGTATTTGAAATAATGTATGGAAAATAGAAAAATAGAAAATGGAAAACAGAAATTTTGATATGGAAAATAGGGGAAAAAATAATGAAATCGTATAATTAAGCTTAAAAACTAGGTACGCCAGAACTAAAAAAATGCATATAATTAGAAACAAAATAAATGATTCTTTGTGATAATTTGCTATTTTTTATATTTAAATTTATAAGTAACTGTAGAGTTGTCAAAACGGGATGGGCTCGCTGGGCCAGTCCATCCCCGCCAATTTTTTAAGCGGGTAGGGCTTTAGTTCTAAGGCCCGTTTTTCTGGCGGGCCCAGGCGGGTAAGCCTGCGGCAGGACGGGTAGCCCGCCAGGCCCGCAATCATTTTTTTATTTTTTATTTTTTAAAAACTTTTTAATTATTATAATTTATAAATTCTTAATTTTCTATTTAAAAAATGGAATCCATTTAAATTTAATGCATAATAAAAAAATCACTTTACAGTTTAACCTAATTCCTAAATCCGTAATTAAACTACGTGAGCGTCTTTCCCCAGAACATTCAATATATGTGTGTGTGTAAAATATGGAAATACTAATATATGCTTATATTAATACCAATTAAAAAATGATAATGACTTGTTGAACTGCTTGTTCCGAAACCTCATTTGCTCTTGGAAATTAGAAGTTTCATAGAGATTCTATCATCTATTAGATATATTGTAATTATCGGGGCTTTATAACTGTTTGTGCTGATTTTTGAAATGGGAATACTTGCATTAAGTCTAAATCATTAATTCTCATTATTGAAATTTAAAATTGGAATTTCAATTACAAAAAAAAAACAAAAAAAACAGAAAGCCCGTGGGCCGGCCTGCCAACCCGCGGACTTAGGCGAGGGCGGGTAGGACCCTATTTTTTCAGGCCCGCCCCGGCCTGCCTGCCCGTTTTGACAACTTACCGTAACTTAAATAAAAATAAAAGACAAAAATGAAGAAAACTTATCTATCTATCTATCTATCTATCTATCTTTTTTTACTCACGCACCTGATCTGTGCTATTGAGGAGATTTGAACCCGTAACCTTTGGTCTCAAAGCAATCTCACTCCACCACTAGGTCATCCCAATCGTGACTATCTACCTATGTACATATATTAAAATAAAATTACAGGGACAAAATTGTCCTTAACAAAACTCTGATAAAAAATGATTGTTTGGCCAAAAGAGAAACAAAAACTTAACTTTGGCGTAGTGGTTATCTACCATGTCCTAAACTCTACGCTTAGAATTTTATCGGTTTGATCCCTCATGCCAACATACCTTCAACATTTTTTTTTTTTAACACACCTCTTTGCTGTGTTTTTTTTTTTTAAAAACATCTCTTTGATCTTTTTTTTTTATTTCTAAGGATGAGAATGTAACTGTAAGGTAAGGTGAGAGGTTCAAGCTTCCTTGAATGATTATCTTTTGTTGTTTTATTTATAATTTTCATCCATTTATTTTTTAAGCATATTTTGATTATCTATAAAAATTAAAATTATTTTTTAGTTACTGTTTAGGACTGTCATTAATGAAATGACTCTTAGTATCTAGAGTATTCAGTGGTGGTATTGCAGTTATTACTTCTTTATTAAATAAAATGTAACATAATTGATGTGTGGATGACTCTTAGTATATATCCATTGAATTTTGTTTGTTGGAGGGCTACTCCATCATTTGTATAAATAGTTGTTATAGAGTATATCTTATTTACTAGATTTGGGTGCAGCTGATTAGAATGATTAAATATTTTTAATTTTTAATTGTCGGTACATGATTTTTTTTTTTCATTTTAATTTTTAGAGCTTACAACTTCTACAATACTTTTGTGTGTTTCATCAACATAGATCTGTATCTCCCTCAAATCATCAAGCTAATGATTCAAGATGGTTTGAACTTTCGTGATTTGTATAAATAGTTGTGTTAATTAGATTTCACTCAAGAGCCTTCATCTCTTAAGCTCAATTTTACAACAAAAAAAGTCTTGAAGAAACGTACGTATGTGTTTGTGGTTCAACCATAAGGGATAAAAATTAGAAAATAGAGAGAGAAAATGAGATGGGATGACGGAGCATATTTGAATCCAATGGAAGAGTTTGACTACATTTCAGAGTTGGGTGATGAGTTCACTTGCAATATAATCAATACACAACAACATAATCATACACGATCTAGAATTTATATGAGCCATATTTTGATGTTGGGACATTAATAAATGTTATTTATAATTTTCTTTTGTGCATTTTTTTATTAATAACTCATGATTGTGTGAGAGATTTGTTATTTGTAATTTTTAATTTATACATTATTATTTTATTTTATTTTTGGTGGCGAATAATAAATAATATATATCAAAAGATTGTATTGTGACTATATGCCTATATGTAAAATGTGCGTGTGCATTTCAAATTTGTCATGTTTTTTTTTTGTAATTAGATAATCAAACTAATAAATTTTTTCCTAAAAAGAAATCATTAAATTTGAAATTATTCATATTTTTTTTAATCAATTTTTAACTTTTTATAATTATTTAAATTTTAAATTCAACACATTAAAATATTTATGTGCAGCTAATTAGATTGATTAAATACTATTTGTTTCATATTTTGTAGTTCACAACTTCTAGGACACTTTTTTTTTTCTTTTTTGCACTTCATCAACATTAATAGATCGTAGCTTATCCTTCAAATCATCAGGTTATTTATGCACCTAGAGGTTTGTAGAAAATGTTTAACTATTCTTAGAATGATGCAACAGTATAAATAAGTCCAGAGTATAAGTCAAGTTGAAATTTTATCTTGCTAGAAATTTTAATCATTTAATTTAATGATTACGTTAGATATCATGAACTTTATTTAATTCCAAAAAAATGCCCCAACAAGAAAATATTTTTTTAAAAAAAATTATATATGTATTTATTTGTCATGAAATTATTCAATAATTTGTTTAATAATTTATTAAAAAGTATATTTAATTCTGATGTTCCCTTTAATACGTTAGTTTGTTTATTGCCCATTAAAATGGGTAAAATATTATATCTTTATTCAATATCAATTATTCATCATCTATCTATACATATATAAAGGCAAAATTGTGAAGGGCAAATTGAACCTATGTGATCGACTCAAATTTTTTAATCGACCCACTTTTAACTGTTTAAATGTGATTTCATTAATTTCTATGAAGTAATTATATGGTTTATAAAAATAGTATTGAATAAAATATATAAACTTAATTCAAGATATTTTAATATATATATATATATATTTCTAATTATTATTAGTACAATATCATTATATTATCCCCACTATTTATAAATATATTGTTTTATTTCTTAACTAAATATTCATATATATCATTTTTGCTCACTTTATAACTTCACATTAAAACAAATTAAATGTCTTCTGACAATATATATATATATATATATATATTTATATAATATATAGAGAGAGAGAGGTCGTATATATGCATTATTTTTATGTACTTATAACCCGTATTCCTAACACAATATGATATTACATAATAAAAATATAATTAATTTATTTTAAATGTAAATGTGCATATAATTATATTTTGAAAAATTATAAATATAGATTATATTTTAAACTTTACCCGTATAAAATATATTCCGTAAATAATACGGGAAAAATAATAGTCATGATTTATAAAATAAAAACCATGCACGAGTCGTTCTCACTATGAGTATACACACACGCCAATGTGCCATGTGGTCGAAGATAGATCGATGTAACGTTGATAGATAATAGATTTTTATGTGAATTTTTTAACGATTCAAGAAAAAAAAAAAAGAATCATCATTAGTCAATTTCATCGTTGCTGTCTTTTGCTACTCCACATACACTATATTTTCTATTTATGGCGCCAAATGAAATAAAATAATTATATGCCTAATTGATTTTATTTTATTATTAAATTGCAATCTTTCATTAGAATATATATATCTTTTGTTTTCACATGCATTTATCTAATTGAGAATGTTAAGACATGTTGAAAGCCAGATAAATTAATTAATTAATAATATATACGTAACGTAAATCATGATCCAGATTCCAGATAACAATTCCCTTATATTGTACATATATGGGACGGGCCATTCCGAACATTATTTTATCATTCAAAGAATTCCAAAACAACAACAAAAAACACACACATTCACATTGTATCATCTCATCTTAATTTTCACCAAATTTCCTAATTTTTTTTTATTTTTCATTTTTCCATGCATAAAATCCTCCTCTACTCTACAAGACTACAAACATCTTCCTCCATAACCTGCATTTCTGAACAATGCTTGCTTTACATCTTCCGAACTCACCATCGACCGCTGCTCTGCAGCCTACAAAATCAAAATTAACTAAAAATTAAAAACAAAAATGAATAATAATTACAGAAGAAGAAGAAGAAGATGATGAAAAAAATGTGAAAATGAATTAACCTCAAAACAAGAAGCTTGGAGAGAAAAATCATTGAAGCAGCTGATAACACATTGTTGTAGGTCAAGGCCTAGGGCGTCGAGTGTGGTGAGCGTGGACAATAGTAGCCCTGGCTTTGCTGTACAACACAGCTCTATTCGAGTATCTTCATTTCTCCTTTCAACATCAAACTGTTCCAAAATTACCAGAACATGCCAATATTAATTTATTTATTTTCGAATTAACTAGCTACCTAGGTTAATTAAGTTAGCTAAAATTAACATGTATACTATACCTTTGGAGGGTTTCTGCAGAGCTGCGTTTCGTTTGGTTTAAGCTCCTTGAAGTAGCTTCGAATGGCAGCGCCTTCTTCTTCTGCTTCTTCTTCTTCTTCCCGCAGTTTATGAATCTTATCGAGAAGCTCTCTCATGTAATCGATCGTGTCGCCGAGTATTGAAGTTCTATCCATCTAAATTCATAATTAATACATCATGATTGACGTGTGTGTGTGTATATATATATATATATATATATATGATTATTTAGCTAGCTAGGCTAATGAGTAATCACCTTGCTGATCTTGGGGACGATCGATCGGAGCATGGAGAGGCGGTCGTTGAGCCGCTTCCGCCGCCGCCTCTCGGCCATAAGATTCTTGGAGGGTTGGCCTTCTGGTTTCTTGGATTTGCTCCTTTTCTCACTGTACATGCCTACATTACTGTAGACATCGATGTTTATAGTGTCGCTGCCGTGTGCGCTGTTCTCGACTTTGAAGCCGTCGATGAACAGCGATTCCCCGGCGGCGGCGTAATCTTCTTGAATTGACATCGGTGGTAGATGATCATCCTTGTCGTAAAATGAGCCCAATTCCGGCGAAGTTAGAGCGTCGAGAAACGGCTGGAATTCGCCGAAAGGGCAAGGGTTTGTGAATTCTGCTGGTGAGATGAGCTCGAGAAGAGCGGGATTTGTTGCCGGAAAATGAAAATCTGGGGTTTGATCGAAAGGAGTGAAGTTCCAACTGTTTTGGAACAATTCGGTTGGGAAAGATGAGTCTATCTTTGGAGCCATGATTAACTCCTCTAAGAGACTGTGTTGAGTGAGCTCCATCTCTCTCTCTCTCTCTCTCTCTCTCTCTCTCTCTCTCTAGAACTTCAAGGCAGACTAATATAATGCAGGAAGCTAGGTACAATTTTGGTGCAAGTTGAGAGAATATATATAGGCTGATTATTGAGGAGTTTAATTTAATTAAGCTAATTAATTAGCAGCAATGACATGTCTATATATAAGAAAGGATGATTTAATTAATTTATTATAATAAACTATAATATTTGTAGAAGTAGGCTTTACGGTATGTGTTGTGTAAATATAACACCTAGAGGGATTAAGATATATTATAGGATGGAATCTGCTTTATTTCCTATATATTAATTCACATCTCCAAAAAATTCCTGTTTATTAATATTTAATTATTAATGCAATTTTCACACACAGTTGAAGGTGGGGTGCGTGTGACTTGATGACCCCCACACATGGCCTGGCCCCAAATTATAGTATAATATATATATTTGTAAAAAGTGTTTGTTTTAATTTTCACCGAATTGAAATCTTTAATCAGACAGGGTTACATTCTTAAGTCCCGTTGCACCTGAAAGGTTTGACCCACAAATCTGTCTGAAACGAAAAGGTTAAAGTTAGCATCATAGGCCTATATATATATATATAATTATTTATCATCAAACAACTTTTTAATTAAATTTTTAATTTCTCATCTCTAGCACTTTTTATGTCAGTGCAGTGCAGTAGTATTCTATTTTTCTCTGCCATGAATCACCTTCTCCAAATGTTGTTTTGCGTCGCAACTTGTACCACTTTTTGTTGTTTCTTTTGTGATTATTGCCTCCCAAATTCGAGAACTCTTGCTACTTTAATTTAATTTTGCTGCATGGATTAATGCATATATAATTATTTATCAACTTATTAATCGATCCGGATTTCGATAAGATGCTCCTCAGACTTGGAAGTTTCGCTCTTTTATATACATATTTTCAACGACTGCTAAAAGTTGAATTTCTTTCTAGGAAAAAAGATTTCGTTCATTGATTCTCACTGCCTGCGAAATTTAATTACTAGGGGTAATTTGTTTCATCAATGGTTTTAACTATACGTACGTACGGTTTTGAGTTATTATTATGCCTCTTTTGTTCCATGGTCCGCCCTCCGAAAAAAGTACAGTTCGGATCCCTTGTTACATATTCGGTATTCCGCATTACATTACGTGATACAGCATCAAATTAGAAGTTTAATAGTAGTAGTTATTATAAAAATAAAAATTAATGTAATATAATCAACCCAATCAACATGTATCATGAGAAATTGAATTAAAAAATTATAAATTCTAATTATGCACTAAAATAACCAATTATAATTTTACCCTTAATAGTTTACTTATTTAGACAAATGTCATTAATAGTTTGATATTTTAATAATGAAAATAAGTAATATAATTTATATTTTTAATATTAATTAGCAATTTAGTCGAGCTCGAAAAATTAAGTTTTCACCAAGCTCGAATGTGCTACTACTCGACTCGGCTCAATTACACACTTAGTCTGCTCCATTCTTTTATATGCCGACTATTTCAATCTCTTATGCATTCGTTATTATTATTCTTCTACTACCAATATGTGCATATAAGATTTTCTATTTGAATTGTGTTTTACTATTTTGAATGTGAAAAAATATATTTTGGTACGGCAAATAATCATATCCATGCATGATTTGATACTTGTGAGGTTAATATTTTCACTATATATACAATCGTACGTGCCAATATATTACTATAGTATATGTTTCAACTATATCAAGTAGGAACGTGTGAAAATGTGAATATGTATAGTTAATATTTTGTTGGTATATATAAATGTAATTCATAGATTTTAATTGTTAATTACTGTTGTTAAAATTGCTTGTTAATTAGGATCAATTACACACACACACACACACACATATAAGATAATTTGTGAATATTAATTTCATTACAGTAAGGAGGGATACATGCATGATTAGTTTACCTGTCTACATCTCCATCCAATTGTAATGTAATATTGTAGACTACAGAGTATAGATCAATTAGATTCAGGTATATACAAATATAAAAGACTAAAGTTATTCAACTAAATTAAAACTAATTATGACAAAACTAACAACTAATTAAATTTCTCCAAAAAAAAAACTAACTAAATTCCTACAAAGCTGATACCTAAATATTGTCCTCTACCACAAAGTAATGTAAAAGAATGTCCATACATAAAATTAATCTAAATTTATATGCTTAACACGCGAATATCGTACTCAGTCACAACAATCGACCAGCAATTAACGTACGTAATTCTTTTGAAAAAAAAAAAGGAAAAATTTGTACGATAAATTTTCAATTGTTTATGGTGCTCTTAATTATCCTTAGCTATACTAGTTAGAGGGAAGGCGCAAATATTAATAAGAGGTTTGAGCAACATCACGTGAATATTTCACCAAAAAAATTAACATGTGGCTGTAACTCTCTGTATGACTATTGAAGCTGTCAAATCTTCGAATATTGCCAAAATTTTCCGATATAAAAATAAGTAAAAGAAATAATTTTCCTCATTCTGATCACAAGTTATTGTAAGGCTGTCTCCAAAAAGCGACCTAAATTTAGCCTTTGTTATTATAAAAGTTTGAAGATCAAGGTTTCATCACTAGGAGCATGTGCTGTTATTTAATTTTATTACACTATATATTAGTCTCTTTAAAATATTGACAAGAATTCTTATATATCACTGTTGATGAGAATGGAGAGATCTGTTATATATGATTTACTTAATTGGCATTGCATATTCATATTGCATGAAGAAATTCTTCACATTTAGATTAAATTACTATTTATTTGATGGAAGGAAAACTATGAAAGGCCGTATGCTATTTCAATTAAAAATATAATTGAACTAAGTTTAATCTATATAAAAAAAGGCAAAAAGTATATATATTCTCGCTTGATCATTATGGGACGGACTGTACGATAGATATTACCATGCAAGACTATTAAACATCTGGTCCCAAAAATGCTAATTTAATTTATATTTAACGAGTTATTGCTCATCACATTTTTACTGAGAGATCATTTACCTTTGTTTGATTTGAATTTATATATATCCAGTAAATTAAATTAAAAGGTTTTGAAACATATATAAAAGAATTAAAAATTGTAGGTATTTGACCATGTGATGGAGGACATGGCAGCCATGCTACGGAATAATAAACCTAAACGTTAGGAGACGGTGCAATGAATTTACTTTTGTTGAAAATATGATATGCCCTACCAATAATAATTTTGGAGTGGGTAAGAAAACTAGAAAAAGGAGAAGATAATGACTTGATGAGAACCTCTGGACATGATTGTGTTACATGTGTCCATAAATAAATCTATATATATTAATATTCCGCTCATAATTGGCTTAGATTTGCTCAAAAAGTTTTTATAAATATATTTAATAATATTTAGAAACCGCGGCGGCCGAACTCACTTATCTGAATAGACATTTCTGGTTTTTATGTTCAATTCAAATTCCAAATTTCTTTTAATTTAAAACCAATGTTCAGGGCTCAGAAATTTAACATTGACCCATTAACCTCAAACTGGAGTTTTATTATTAGGAAAATGGTCAAATACACTCTTGACATTTATCTATGATCAAATACGGTCTCTGTCCTAATTTTATAGGTTTATTTTCCTTTTTAGTAAGTCTCGATATATACGCATGTTTCTATATATATTTAGTTAATTTACTAATATATATCCCTATTTAATATGTTCACATTATACATTAATTCAATATCAAAGAAATAAATAGGGGCATATTAGGAAATTTCTTAATTAATTGTCTTTCCCAATACTTTTCTTAATCCTCATGAAAATCCCCAATCAGCCTATCAAATTGGGATGGAGGGAATAAGTTTTTTTAATTTTTTTAGGTTCAATTATAAACTCTTAATGTTTGTTATTATTGACATACGTATATAGATGTCCAAATCCTCCCTACTATATTTTCACTTCGAAATAAGTTTGTGTCAAATTTTCTTCTATATTTAAATTCATATAAAACATTAACAATAAAAATTAATTAATTAATTAATTAATTAGAATTTCAAATATCATTTATTTATATTTAAGCCTTTTTTTCTATTTATCTATATATTCTATTTTATAAAAAATACATTTAGTATTATAGATTTATGAAAAAAATTAAATAATAGAATATTTAAGGTACTATTTTTATAGTAATTTTATGCATTTTTTTATCTTAAATTATTTATTAGCAGCACTATTACAATGTTTAATTTTTATATTTAAATTAAATTTTAATTTAACCTGAAATTCTACCTCAATTTTGGATTGAATTATGATTTAATCGAAATAAAATTATTTTTCAAGAATACAACGCGTAGCTACATCATTCTTTTCGCATTCATTCATTACCCTGAGTAACATTATTTTTTTTATGGACCAATTTATTTTTTGAATTTATATATTCTAATTTCAAAATGCGAAACGTTATTTTCACATGCAACACACTCTCTTTTATAAAATACTCCCCATCATTTGACAAAAATACCATTGAAATTAATGAAAAGAGAATAATCACTTAAGGGATGGTTGATATGTCGGAATAGAATTAAGTGAGAATGAAAGGAACTTAGTAATGGAATGGTGATGGGAATGGAATGAAATGACTATTGTCATTCCTTTGGTTGGTATCACAAGTAATAAGATAGGATTGGAATTTACATTTTTGAATTGATTTTATTATAACAATATCTAATTAATAAATAAAATACACGACTTGGCTTATTTAGTTCTAAATAACAAATTACTCTTATTTCAAACATACTATTATATTTTAATAACATATTTTGCCTATTATGTATTTTTTTTAATTTATTAACATTTGTGAGAAAAATTTGAGTATACTTTAAATAAGTATTTCGCTAATGATTAGCGGGTTTGTATATTTTATGTAATCCTATAATATCATTAGTACTTTTGTGAAATGTTACAAAATTTTATGAATCATTAATAAATTATTAATGATTTTTTAAGAAAAATTCATAAATTTATTTTTTTAATAAAATATTTTATAAGAATATGAGATTTCATTTGTCAATATAAAAAACTATAATAAAAAATAAAATATTTTGATAATCGGGAATGCATAATACCATGGGAGTGGAGAGTAATGGCTAATTATATGTTCATGGTAATGTGATTTTTTCAGGAATGACCATTCCCAATTGAAAAAACCATACCAGCCATAAGATTGAGAATGGACGTGGGAATGCGATTCCATTTTCATTCTATCATATCAACCATGCCCTTAATTTGGTTTCTTAGCAGATGATCGAATCAAAATGCATAGTAGTTTAGTTTAATTGCAATGTTCAACTACAGAAATTCTAAAACATGTGTTACATGTTGATCCAACATGTAGAGCAAAAAAAAAATAAATCAAAATGTTACACGTTGATCCAACATGTTACCCGCTGGATTCAAAGGCTTTGGATCCAGCGCGTAACACGTTGGATCATCGTTTAACACTTTGATCTTTTTTTCTTGCTCTACATGTTGGATCAACCAACATGTACAACATTTTGATTTTTTTATTATTTTTTTTGCTCTACATGTTGGCTCAACCAATGTGTAACACCTTTTTTTACAATACATTGATAGAGAAAGAAAAGGGAAATATTGGAGAGAGAAAGAAGGAGAGAGAAAAGAAAAGGAGGGACAGCCCCAGATCTCACTTTTTTCCACACAAATACTTGGTAGATGCATTTTTACCATAACCATATGGATAGTTTCTATTTTTTTTCATCCCCTGTTGTGTACCTAATTTAATAGTATATACCACTTCATTTATACCCAAAATTTACTCCTATAATGGATGCTCTTAGTACTTTAAGAGCAAACATCAAGAGTTTATTTGACCATTTATCTACTATATTTAACAATGTTAAATCATTTTTAAGTAGTATTTCTCAAGATATGTGCAATGAAGGGAAATAGAGCAAATACCATCAATATCTATGTCATTTAACGAGATAAATATTGGTTGATTTAGACATTTGATAAAAGTAGATTTACCCTTCAATGTATATATTTACACCAAGTCTCTTATAAATCACCTCATGTCCAATAAGATTCATATATCTATCAGATGAGTTAGGATCAATCCGGATCAATTCGCGCCAACACACATTTATCTGCAAGAAAAAAACTGTTAAAAATCAGTGTCCTAACAATAAAAAGTATCACTTGTATCACTAAAAAGTAATCAGTCTACTAGTTATCTTACATGAGTTTATTTAGTTCAAATTGTGATTTTTTGCATTCCGATTAATGTTTAGAGTTTAGGAGTTTAAGTATTTTTATGGTTCATGATTTTTTAGGGTTTTTTTGGAGTTTTTAGGGGTTTATGTTGTGTTTTTTGCGGTTCATGTTTTTTTTAAGTTTATTAATCTCAATTAGGGGTTATATTTATTTAAAAAAATTAAATTTATTCACTTTTATTTTAGGATTTACTAATTCCATATTTATTTCAAAATTAGTTTTATTTTTATTTTTATTTTCAATTGCCGTTTATATTTGTTTTGAAACCAATAAATTAATTGTAAAGTGCAATGCACGAGTCCACGCGTTAGCGTGCGGCTAATGCATTACGTGAGTCATAGATTTAAAAAAATATATATATATTCACTTTAACTTTAGGGTTCATTAAATTAATTTTAAAGTATATATTTATATTTAATTTCAAAAAAATTAAAATAATTTATTTTTATTTTAAGGTTTACTAATTGTATTTTAGGGTATAAAATTTGGGGGGGAGGGGGGACAGACAAAATTGCAAAAAAAAACGGAAAAAGATAAACAAAAAAAGGAAAAAAAATAATAAAAGAATAGAATATATATATATGTATATATATGTATGTATGTATGTATATATATACACATAGGGTATAGATCAAATAGGGATAGGGCTTTGGTGTGAAAAATAGGGACAGATTTTAGCCTTTGGATTTGATGATGTGGACGATTAGATTTAATTCCAGGATTTGGTTTTTTAATTTATGAAGTTACATTTTTTTTGTAAAGTAAGGGTAATGTTTTATTTTTGTTATTATTATGTAGATTTTCATATCTTTGGAAATAATAACCATCCATATCTCACGGTTTTTAATTATGGATAGATATTGTGTATATTGATTATCGTAATAACCGTCCATATCTTCCGTTTTTTTTTTTGTTGCAGAATGTATTCTTTTTTATTTTCTCATTCATAGGCGTCTGATCTGGTAGATTAAATATATGCAAATTATAGTAATTTATGCGTTGCTGGTGATTAGGCTTTTGACGATTTTGCTTGGTTTTCTTTTTTAATTTCAATCGTTTAAGTGATAATGGAAGATTCAGGTTCTTGGGCTGTTTACTTTCTTTTTTTTCGATTTTTAAATATACTGTATCAATTCTTTATTCCATATGCTTCAAATTGATTGATAGATTGTTCAATAGTAGTATCTTCTACGTGCAGAGTGTATTTATTTTTAGCATTTATGAATTTGGTATTTAAGCATGGTATATTTTGTGTTTACAGCATTTTATATTGCAGGATTATAACTAGTTCGTGTTCCCTTCTGTTAATTCATATTAATGTTATTGTAGCATGTTTTTATGTCATTGAAAGCATTGAAAAATACGAGTAGTAGTATTGAATAGTTGTACGATTTTTTTTCTCAGGACTGATTCACCTCAGTTAAGGTGTTGTCGAAATGTCGCCTGATTGAACGTCAAAGATATATATTCCACAATGGAAAAGATGAGCAAGCCGATGAGGAAATGCAGGGCTTGCGGAGTAAAAGGCCACCATGATTTGAGGAATTGTCCAGGAAAAAACATGATATAGTTCTAGTTTTTTTGCCCATGTTGCATTTTTTCTTTTTCTTTTTTAATTTTTTGATTTTTTTACTCGTGCTGTTTTTTATTTTATTGTTTGGGTATTCAGTTTTTTTATTTCCATACATTATTTGTGGTTCATTAATATTCTTTTGTTTAGGGTGTCGATATTACGAAGCGTTTACTTAATGGATACATAGCACCTAATGTAGGTTTCCAATAATTATATTCACATAAATATGTTTACGAAGCACTAATAATTAAATATAAATATATTTACTTTCTTTATGAAGCATTTTTGTGAGGTGTATGAAGCATTGTTTTTTTTGTATTGGTAATAACATCATTAATTAATCTTTTATTCGATGTTTTCAAAATAAATGTTATTTAAACTAAGAACATTTTGAAGCAAGCTACTCAATTCAGTACAGTTTCGTAGTCCTAATCCATTTCCAAGTAAATTGGATACTAGAATGTGGGAAGGTTATTTTGGAATATTAAGCATTACACTTGAATGTGGGTATCATTGTAATCGTATTACTATTATTGTTATGTGTATGTAATTAGATATTAGCACCAACTTTAAACATAAGGAAAACTATATTTTGTATCGTCACTATTAAACCGGTTAACCATTTAAAAATAATAATAAACGATTTGTAGCATTAACATAAATGATTTGTAGCATTACCATAAACGATTTGTAGCATTATCATTCAACTACGTTACACTTCCAAATCCCAAACTATTCAAAAGTCCAAAAACTAAAATCCAAAGATGGATGCATTAATGTTAACTAAGTTTGAGAAATTCAAAATATGCTTGTGACATAATTCATTTCCTAGCATTGTTCATAAATAATAAAGCAACAGTTATTTTGTAAGCAACGATTACACATTCCCTCTCAAAATATCTTCCAGAGTAGGTTGTTTCTTTGTTGAGTTGGCTGCGAAAACAGATTTTGCATTTGTTGCAATGGTGGCAGCAAGCTCATTCAAACTCGATGATAGAATAGCACCACAATTTTTGATACGCAGCATGTTCATTTGGGAGACGTTTCCTTTCTTCAGATCACAATTCCAAGCATTAGTAGACTGACCCATGTATGTCTATGGCGCGTGTACACGCCGCAGTCGTTGTTGTTCACAGCATCCCTCCAATTCATTTCCAACCTTGCCATGCATGCACGTCGAATGGTTCCTGACTTGGCCATGCATCCCTCCATGTACAAGTAGTCAACAAACACATTTTGCTGAGAAACAGGACAACGGGTTGAATTCAATTTTAATAGCATTGTTTATCAACTGAATAAATGTACACAAGGTAAATTTAAATCACGTTTCAGAATGAATCGTCAAATTCAAATTACTCATAATCAACAAACATTCGAAGTATTGTATCAGGTATTATGTAGCATGCAGAGTCATCATGACCCTGTTACGGTCAAATAACTTCTACTTAGCACTGAAATTCCATTTTAATAGCATTGTTTATCAACTGAATAAATGTACACAAGGTAAATTTAAATCACATTTCACAATGAATCGTCAAAATCAAATTACTCATAATCAACAAACATTCGAAGCATTGTATCAGGTATTATGTAGCATGCAGAGTGATCATGACCCTGTTACAGTCAAATAACTTCTACTTAGCACTGAAATTCAATTTTAATAGCATTGTTTATCAACTGAATAAGTGTATACAAGGTAAATTTAAATCACGTTTCAGAATGAATGGTCAAATTCAAATTACTCATAATCAAATTTATGCAATGATACATATTTCATATCATCCAATTTCTCTCCATTTGTCCGGAAACCAGCAAAAATATCTGAACTATACATTTCACTAAACATCAACAATTTCACAAGCATATGCATGTGTTGCACTAACACACATGTACCATAGCATTGATATGTTTTTTTACAGAAAATACATAGTTATGCACATTATTCAGAATATCATTCACACTAATTCAAGATAAACTCATGTTCTTCTAAAAAATATAAACCCATGTTCTTCCAAAAAATCAAAAATCACACAAACCAAAATCAGTCAACCACAAATCAGACACCACAACAATTAACCCATTCATCCAGAGATTTTTAATAATTTCCCAAAAAGATCCCAGCCACAATCCTGAACAACTCTTCACCCATTCGGAATCATTCAATTTTATTTCCGATCCACAATAATTCTTCACTCATCGAACAAGACTCCTCAACGTCGATTAAAACCTTTAAACTTACCGGATTTATGTCGACCCATTTTTTCTTCCTCTGGTACTTGTATCGAGTCTCCGCCGCGATCGAAAACCAACGCAGCCTACTATAATCGACTTGCTGCTGCTCAGGAAAAATCCACCGCTCACCTGATCGGATGGTCGCCGGAGTCCTTGTCGGTTTTTCGCCGAGTCGTGGGGTTTGCCCTAGGGTTTGTGATTTTGGGGGCGAAAAATCATTTCATATACAAAATAGATTTCTTCTCTGATTTCGTGTCTCCCGGTTTTGTAGGGATACAAGTTTTAATGCAGTAGGAGATATCAACTTCCGTATCTAGCGCCAAAAATAAGATATGATTCCATATGAAATAATGATGCTATTTTACACAAATGCCCCTTATGTAATTTATAATAAAATTTCGAAAAATACCATTTAATCTCCACCATCAATCTTGCATATTTGTAGGGATGAGATTTGTCCCTAATTTTCACACCACCACTTATCCTTAGAATATCCAATCCCTACATACATACATACACACACACACGTGCCCGACATGATTGATTGCTTCCTATTGATTGTTATTTTATATTGGATCTAGGGCATTTTAATGGGCCCAAACTCATACAACTTATGTATAGAAGAATGCCCCATATATTTATTGTTAAATATTACGAGTACATATCCACATTAATTTAGATATCTCTCAAATCAATTCATACAACTTTTGACATCCATACATTTTGTAAAATCTAGCGATGCTGTTCACTTAATAAATGCGCGGGACATTTAATATAAAAAAGGATAAAGTACAATACAATTCCATACTGTGTGATATTAAAAATACGGATCATATATGTTATTATGTAAAGGAAAAACATTTTATGATAAAAAAGAACATGACATATTAATGCAAATTGCAAACTGATTATCAATATCAAAATTAAAAATAAAATTCCTTACTTTCAGATTAACAAATCATGATCTCTCTATTTATTGAACGCAAACTTATTATGATCCACATGCATGATGGGAGATGAAGTTGAATTACACAACATTCATAATTCATTTATGATTTTTTTTTTGTATGAAACAAAATTAAGGTCCAACCTAATTACGGCTTCAGATCGCGCGCGTGTCCTCATTCTATAGACCTAATCACACGATCCACTCATTGCTATCCATAATTTAAATGTGTACACGTCATTATTTTCATATTTAACTAATATATTCATTAATAAAAAAAATGTGTAGGACTATTTTACATGCAAAAGTTCATAATACGGGTCAAAATTTGATTGCAAATTTATACATATCTAGTAGTCTATTTGTACATTTATTAATGTTTGGATTCAAATCTCAACTCGCACTATGAATTATAATTTCTAAAACCGTCACAAACAAGACTCGCTCGCCTGTATTTACTAAAGTTTCTTCAAATAATTATCCTCTCTTTCGATAATGAAGAAATAAATAGATAAACCAGAACATTTTAAAATTGCTTAATGCACCTGAATATTAATAAATTAATTAATGCCATAATAATAAGGTATTGAACTCAAAAACTCTAATATTATGTTTGATTATTACTAGTAAATATATACTCCTTCCGTCCCACTTTGATAGGCTTGTTTTTCTTTTTCGTATATTCCTATATATAGGCATGTTTTTATATATATATAGCTAATTTATTAATATATACCCCTATTTAATATGTTTACATTAGGCATTAATTAAATACTAGTATTAAAGAATTAAATAGGGGCATATTAGGAAACTTCTTGATTAATTATTTTTTCCAATACTTTTCTTAATCCCTACGAAAAACTCCAATTAGCCCATTAAAATGGGACGGAGGGAGTATATATATTTTTTAATATAATGAGTACTGAGCGGTTAGTAAATAATATTTGAATAACCTTTCCAAAATAATGAGATATTCCACCTAATTAATAGGCTAACGATTTATAGTATTCTTGACTGCGTCATGCACGAGATTTTTTAAAATTTATATTAATGGTAGTCATTTTGAAAATTAAGGGGGGTGAAATAAATATTGCAGCTTAGGTTGCTTTTTTCTCTTTTTCCTGTTTCGTGCAAATGATTGGAATTCTTTCCACGTCTTTTATCTTAACCATAGAAAGAGCAACTTTCTTGATGATATAAATATATAAATACTTGTCATCCTAGGTAATTATCAGGTCACTTTATTTATTCGATATTACATCAAATTTTACCCCTGGCTTATAATTAACTGGCCAAATTAAAACATGATTTACATTTACATACTAAATTCCCTTAATAAAGATAAAGAAAAATACGACCAACCAATAAAGAAAAATAAATAAATGTTAAAGTATAATAATATAGATTTTATTGATTCACTAAAATAACGGTTAAAATTTAATGTTGCACTTATTTGTATTTCACCATCAAATTTATGATTTTAATAATATTTATTATAAAATAAAAAATTAATTATAACATAAATAGTTATAGTCAATGTTTATGAACAAAAAAATGAATTAAAAAATTTAAAATTTTAATTTTGAAATAATCAACCATTATTAAAATTTAAATACTAAAAATAATTACAAATTCTAATTTGAGTGAACCGGACCCTAATAAAATTAAACTAAATCGTAAAACAAAAAAAATTGAATAAAAATATATGATAAATTTATAATTTGAAAGTGCAATATGAAATCTCATAGTTCAGGTGCTGTCCCATGACATGGCCAAGACACATGCATGAAAATGTACAAGCAATAATGCACGATCGACGTAGCATAATAATAATAATAATAATAATAATAAAAAGGAAAAGGAAAACCAAGGTATGAGCCCACAATATTGCAAGGAGAAACCGCTTGTGGGGTGGAGTTATATGGAGATAAAAAAATATGGTGGGGTCCAAATGGGGATTCTATGTGCCAGAGACAAATGCTGAAGTAGCAGTGGTAGAGAAAATATTATATATGTGGCGTCTGCAATATTTTCTGCCTGCACGACCTCATCAAAACGACACCGTCACTGTTTCTTCTTACCTGCATGCATGTGTAGTTGTGTACCCTAGCTTCTTCATAAATCAGCATCACTTCACCCTTTTCTGCTCTCTCTCTCTCTCTCTCTCTCTCTCTCTCTCTCTCTCTCTCCCCATTAATTCATATGCACTTTTTGAGCAATATATACCAATCAATCTTTATTCGGACACAAGAAATCCTTCCATTTTATTTGTTTGGTTAATTTTCTAATTCATACATGAATAAATATATTTATGTAATATATAAGAGTATTATGATCCAATTTCAAGTAGTGGCAGTCCTAATTGACCCAAGAAGGTCATCGAATGAGTTATATATATCGTTATCTAGTAATAATTAATATGGGATTTATTATTACACTTTTGTGATGATGACATAAATCTCACATAGTTATCACTAATGTAATTGTTTTTATTAATAATTAACATCATAAATGTATACATGATAATGATATATGTGATATATATGATGGTGCAACGAAAACACGAGATTTAGTTAACATAAAAGTACTGTAACACAAAAATCGAGCCAATTCTCAACATGTGGTTATGGTACGTGGATTATGCAGTGTTTTTCACAGTCAAGAAATATAGGATTAAACTTTCCGCACCCATACATTTAAGGAAGACAAATCGAATTAATTTCCTTTTAATTTGTTGGTATCAATTAAATAAAGAAGATCAATTGCGATATATTCAATTATTGGTGCATGTGAAACATATATATATATATATATATATATATATAGCCACTGCACATTCCAAAATCTACACTTTAAGAGTAAATTCTTTAAAAAAAAAACTTGAATTTAAGTGTAAATCACTTCATCCAAATATACATATACAACATGGTTCATGATTCTAGACGAACATAAATTTAATGGCGAGAGAGAGCTTCTAAACAATCTTAACATTCTCTTCAAATAAAATTTTAGTAATTAAGGAAAAGTTAGTCAAATCACATTATTAATTATTTTTGTTTAGCTTTATCCTTAAAAAAAATAAGCACGCTATACATTAAAAAAATTAAAGTAATGAATTAGTTATTATATTTTTGTGGAGACGAGAATAACCCGTAATTACTATGGAGCGACGAAGATGTATAGGAAAGTGTACGTAGGTGAAGAGGTGAGGTGGGTAGGGGGCTGATCGATGCATGTGGGCAAGCTAAGGAAATATTCCTGTCAGCAAAAATCACATTGGATCAGCAACGACGTTAAAAAAGAGCAACAAAAACATCTTTTTCAATTCGATATATATGTACCCTCAACTTTATTTGTTAATTTGTTACGCATATATATATATATACCTAGCTGAGCTCTTCAATTCTTTTTGATGTAAGAATAAATTATAATTGAGAACAATATTTCCTTTTTTCTAATTGGAGCTCCGGAGAGAATATAGAAAGACATTGTCGCATTGCGCCTTTCGTGGGGTTCAATCATCAACACATCCATCTCCCCTTTTTCCTTTTTTATGTACGTACTCTAGCAACCTTTTTATTTTATTCATTTCTTCATTTTATATGATATATATATATATATAGTCCATAGATGGAAGTACATAAATTAATGTATGTATCTTAAAAATAATCGATCGTTAAACCTAAAACACATTTGGTGATATATTGTCACTATTGTATATATACAATATATTTTTCTTCCCTTTGGATAGTGAAGTGAGGTACGTAGTTTTAGACCAAATTTTGAGTTCCATCATATGTTATATATATAACTCGAGCTTCTTGCACCGAATTCTTTTAGTGCGGTACTTCTCCTATTTGGTTTATAGATTATTATACAGACTAACACTATTATTTTGGCCGATCTACTTATAGATATATGAACCATGAACGACTCAAATTAACTTCTGGAATTTCTAGTATATATGTGAATTTTTATATAGTAACACTCCATTATAGTAGACATGCACACACTAAATTGATATTAGATTAATTGAGGAGAATTGTGGGGGTGACGGTTGATTTAATTAATTTGAGTAGAAAACATGAGTGCAAAGGGGTGAAAGGTAAGAGGTAGCAGCCATAGCCATCATGAAATTCGCCGCACCCCACAAAATCTTGTTTAAGATCGTGAGAAGACACTCTGATTATCAATGTCTGCTAATAACGCATGATTATTGTTTTTCCTTTCCAAATATATCCTCGACTACTACAGACACACACATAATATCTTGACCTACAAATTCTACTGTAATTGATCTCATCACGAATTCACCACACCACCACTAAATCGCTCTGAATTAGTATTCCTACATTGAATTGAAGATCGAGTATATATGAGCACATATACAAATTTTTTTGAAGTGCCTAAATTAAGTCTTATAATAATAGTTCTAATAATCTACTCCGAGTTATTAATATATATATATATATATATATAATGTTAGATAGTGAGTGCATAGAGTAATAGATACAATATAGTAAAGGTTAATTAGTACAGAGAATATAATGTTACCTTAAAGTAGATAATATAATGATTAATATGTTATTAGTAATATAGCAAATGAATTTGGGTTTGAAAATTCTCGCTATTTTATTCGTCTAGAATGTAGCATCTAAATATTTAAATAGACAAAAAATTAAGAAGAAGCGGAGAAATAGTACTAAAAATTAAGAAGAAACAGAGAAATTAAGAAGAAACAAAGAAATGGTATTATTACGTTTTTTTTGGGTATAAAAAAACCGCACTTTTATATAATAGTCTGCAAATCACAAAGAAAAATGTAACACACTTGGAAAATTAAATCTAATAGACGAACACCTAATCGTGTTACCACTTCACCACTAGGTCATCTCTAAGGAGAGGCTGACAGGCGATCCCACTCTTGTGTAATAATATGTAAACCACACAAAAGAATGTATATCACATTTGGAAAATCATGTGTAACAAACCAACATCTATCGGTGTTGGTAAAATTCAAACTCGAGATCTTTAACCTCAACTTACATTGCTCTATCTCTACGTCGTCCTGGTGTATTTCTTGATTTCAAGGTAAGTGGTAGGCCCATACAAGGTAAATTTTGAGTCTTCTTTATTAAAGTTTATAGTGGAAAAGAAGTTTCCCTTGTCTAATTTATTAATCATTTCTACGTAAAGTACGTACCAAAATATAATGTTAATAATAAATAGTTGATTGATAAATAAAATTTTAAACTTCTTCCGATATAATTCATCATATATTCTTACGTACGCACCCACTCTTTTTTTTTTAATCCTACCGTTTCATGTATATTACCAAATTCTACTACATTCACTAAATTTCTTGCTTTTATTTGCGACAAAAACTAGAATGTAAATATCCAAAATCTTTTACATTTTTTTTATCATGGGCCTCGTGCATCTAAGACGGTCCATACTGCCTCTTCTATAGAATCTAATAAGAAGATAAATCGTGGCATGTATTTTTGTCTCAATGGATAGTGACACGTGTTTCAATGAATGGTGTCAAGAGCTTGAATTTAGACATTGTCAAAAAAAATAAAAAATCATTCCAAACTTGATCTACAACACGCATAACTCCACTTTGGATCTTGATAACACATGACAAACAAAAAACTCACGATTAGGCTAGGGGATTTGAGGCATTTGGAATATGCTCGGGTTTCGTGGATTGAATTCACCCTTTCTTTTACATATTTATTCGGTTTCTTTTAAATTTAATTCCATTTTTGTTCATCGTCTGACTTGATAATCAGAGTCCGCTTGATTTGTAATTCCTTGACAGGCTTTCGGATCTTATGTTATTGTTGTTTCACAGATCATTAGTGCTTCAAGTCATAACAAACCGATTGTAGATTCCTGCATCTACATATATCACTAGTTATATCCAATATTTATTTATTCTCTCTTCAAGCAATTAAGTTATTTTTCTTTTTTATGTTAATATCACACATAAGAAATACTAGAAATGTTAATATTGCACAAATTTAGCACAATATAATATTTATGAATACATAAAAGATTAAGATTTAACTAAGATAAAAGGGTAAAAAAAAAAGATACCTTATTTGCATGTACCTGATTGAACAAACAGTGGTGGGGTGTTTATATTTTTGGTGGAGTTTATTTATTTATATTAGAAACTTGATTGGGCTATATATAGTAGTGTGAAATAGATTGACAAAATGATGCTGGGCCTGCAGTTGATAGAAGAATCGAAATTCAAAGTCTTTATTATACTTATGTAGGCCTGGCCTGAACTTTATATTCGAGAAGTCTTCATAGTCCTGTGATGAACAACACCCCAGGCCCATGAACTTTAGCAATATTTGTATTTTGGTTTCATAACAACTTTTTTTTCCTTGGTCTTCTGCTTGAAAACAAGTCAACAAATTTAACAACAACAACAAGAAGAAGGAGAAAAAAAGAACCTCTCGAAAAAAAAGAGAAAAAAGAAAGATGGAATAAAACTAATATATGTATTTATCCTTTTGATATGATTTCAATGGCTATATGGGCCTGACAGTCTACCACCTTAGTTCAAGTTTCAAAATTTGATAATTTCAAAGGAGGCAAGAAAATTGACAATTTGTATATGTAGATCTAGAAATCTGTAATTATCGATTTCATCTGGAGCTGTGAAACAGAAATAAGAAAAACACCATAAGAGTCAAAGATCGGGAATGAGTGATGGCCGTTGGGCCTACGGCGATCAAGTCAGAAAAGAATGAAGGTAGATTGCGATAAAACACAAAATAAAAGAATAATTAGAGAGTTTTGAAACGATGATCTCCAGTCAGAACGTGACTGGAATCTTGTAGAGTGTCGCATAATCACAACAGAATGTAGGAATTTCGCCGTGCGGTTAGATCGCCGGTGAAGGATCGAACTAGGAAAATACGATACTCAGTGCGTTCTTAGGGTTCTGTGTAGTCGCCAAACGAGGAGGAAGACCTCATTTTATAGGCGGAGGTAGCAGTTAGGGTTCACGCGAATCGCGGAGGTTGTTGAAGAATGAACCGACTCCTTTGAGCTCGCCAACCCTTCCGGATAAATCGAAACTGCCAAGCCCATTCAAATTTCAATTGAACGGTTATCTGTTTGAAAACTAGTTGAACGACGATGTTCAACATTTTTGGACCAGCATATATAGCAGGCTGATGAAAAATGACCACTACAATATCAACATTACAAAGATTGGCGTAGATCAACAAGGTGATATTCCTGCGATCTTTTTTTTTTTCTGTATTTATTAATTTATTTGCCAGTATAAATAGAGGCTCGTAGTCATTCTTGATTAAAAGATATCGATAACAATATAGAGTTGTAGGACTTTGGTTTAGGTCATATAACCAAATTATGTCATATCCTTACATCCTTTATTCTCTCTTCAATTAATTCTTTGTGATGCTTCCATAGTTCCATATATACACGATAATATTGGTGGGGATCTACCTTTTAGTGTACGGTATGTCATTCAGAAATTTCATTAGGTCAAATTATAAATTATGGTGCATACAAGATTTCTCCAAGTGTAAATAGTATGTACTTCATTTCAAGTTGAACATTTCAATCAATATCTATGAGAAAATTATCCCAACTATCATAACAACATATGAGCTTGGGGAAACATTTACTTCATTTATTTAACCAAAAAAACTAAAGAAATACGGAAAGACGGAGAGAATTAAAAAAGTAGATAAAACTAATCAAATACAACCAAATTTGATTTCAAATAATTGAAACCGGATTACCTTTTTATTTCAAGGAAAACGTGGCCGTTACGATATTTTTTCAAGCCGAATCATTGAACCAATTCAAAATTAAATTAATGGAGGTTATTAGTAGGATGGTTTGGAGGGGAATGATGGAAAAATATATAGGTTAATTACACGTAAAATCACAACATTTGACCAGTTTTTTTTTTATTTTAAAGATTATTTTTAAATCTTAACAATAGCATAAAAAATTTACATATTTTTGCTATTATGATATAAGTGATTTAATATTAAAATACTAATTGAAACATAGGAAATTTGAACCACGTGTAATAATAATGGAAATAACTAATAAGTAAATTTAAACATCAAAATATAAAACTTATAACGCGAAAATGACGGGAATAAGTAAACTTAAACCGGAATAATATAAAACATGCCCAAAAAATCACCACAATTCATGACTTTTAAAACATTGAAATAATAACCCAACATTTTAATTTGTAGCAAATTTGACGCTTACAATTTTTTCCCAATGATCATAATTATGATGTTGTAATGATTTTTTCATTTGAACGAATTAATTCGTTTATGGGAATTGAAAATATGGATCTTCATCGTGAAATATTAATTTTCCGATCGTTGGAATTTTATGAAGGTGTCTATTTTGCTATAATTTAAAAGGTTGTGTTAGTATTGCAACATTTTTAAAGTTGTGTTTATATTATAATTCTTTTACAGATCATGAATTTTATACCCCCGTTTCTGAATAAATATCATTATGGAGAATTCACATATTAATAAATATATTAATTAGATAATCAAATTATCTTATACACCTTATGTGAATACATTGAATGAGTTAAAAATGGTTATTTGAATGCATTAAATGATGGAAAATATGAGAAAATGTGAAAATTTTACCTCAATTGTCTAGAATGACACTTTTTATGAAACACAATTAAAGTATTAGAATAACACTTATTGTGAAACGGAAGGAGTAGTAATTAACCATTAATTAATATTATATTCTATCCTCTAGAAAACTCAGCCCATGTGACGAGCTCAAAATCTGGGAGTATGATCCCTATATATATATATATATATATATATATATATATATATATATATATATATATATATACAGAGAGAGAGAGAGAGAGAGAGAACCTAAACCTCATGTGGGAACTAGGAACTCATCTCATCCATCCATTGTTTTGATTTAGATGGCTAAGATTTGGTCAATTTTTGGTCAAATGCGGGGTGGCAAACTTGTAATATTTGAGCATAATTTTCGAAAATCATATAGACAACACTTTAAAACCGTTATCTATTCTTATAAATTTCGCTATGCTAAAATGAGAGTACTATCATGCTATTATGAACATATATACATGCTAATATGAATATATAGGCATGCTAGTATGAACAGATAATGTCTTTGATTAACGAACACTACTACTGTTATTATGAGTAAAATTTATGTGTTTTATGAATATTTTTTCATGCTGTTATGAATATTTTTTCATGCTATTATGTGTATACTTCCATGTTATCGTGAATATTTTGTCATGCTATTCTGAGTTTAACATCACGCTATTATGGATGAAAAAAATATATTCTCGAATAAACATATGAACAATGGATCTTAAATTAAAGAGCACGAAAAGAGCTTTAATTTGATATATAATTTGTGTTAATCCAATGAAAAATGAGCAAGTTATGGATGTTTAAAGTTTAAATAATTTTTATATAAGGATGCTAATGTCAGCTTTGATCAGGGGTAAGTTTGACTTCCTCATATTTACCATTATGCCACCGCCTTTTTATTTAAATCTGGACCATTGAGATCAAAGTATTGTGTGGTTGAGATTAGTTCCTAGTTCTCACATGGGGATTGGTTCTCATTTGAACCCTACCATATATATATATATATATATATATATATATATATATATACACACACACACACATACATACATACTAGGAAATAAATTAAAATCTAATATATACAATAAAATACTAAATAAAATTAAACTTAATTTAGTATTTTCAGATTTATAATAGTAATAATAATAAATTCTATAAATATACTTATATAGATAAATTATATATATGGATGCATACATACACATATGGCCATTTGGGTATGGGGCGAGTTGGGTATTAAAGTACCCGTACCCGCAAAAGAATATGAGTAATTATCTACACTCATACTCGTTCTCATTGACTAGGTAATTACCCTATCCATCATGGATAATTTTTACGGGTACCCATAAGAACCGTTACCCATTGTCATCCCGTTTTTGAATATGAGGGCAATCATATTCATATTTAAAGAGAAAATGATTAAAAAACGAAAGAGAGACTCCAACATGCATATTTTGAAACTTGATTGAAATTCAATCAATTAATATTATTATAAACAAATAATGCTCACAAATTTATGTAATTATATTAATATTTTATATAGATTGATAGATCGAAGTTTTTATACACACATATAAAAAAATTATACATACGTTTTTTAAAGGAAAAAATTGCACATATTAACCATAATAATTACATATATAATAAAAGTTGGGGAAAAATTAATGTAATTGTGATCTTTTGATGTATATACATTAGGGGCTTGTTTGCTAGGTACTATAAAGTTATATTAGATATCTATAATACCATAATATCATGTTTGCTAGCAATAATAAACCTCATGATTATACAAGGGCCTGGTATATGTTAACCAATTATTAAAAATTGCAGACTAAAATAACCTTGCAGATATTAATTAAAAATATTATTATAGAATATTTATACAATGTATGGTAACTAATCAAATGATATTTTAGAAATTGAAATTTTATATAGAATCCAATACATCTAAGCAAACTATATATTATTAATACATATATTTTAATACACCAAAACAAACATGATATTGATATCTTATACGGTATAACACATCCCATGTCAAACATATTCAACCTTATATCATACTGTCTAGCAAACGAGCCATAGATATATATATATATATATATATATATATATATATATATATATAACATACTATCTAGTAAACGAGCCATAGATATATATAATTATGTAGACATGTATTCCCCCTAATTGTAGTATGCATAATTTGTTGTGTTCAATCTAGTATTTATGGATATTTATGGAAATATATGATTATATATTTGGAATATACTAATATTCAGTCTTTTAAATGGAAAATAAATAATTGAGTAATATAAAATATTATTTTTCACTTTCGGAAGGTATATATGGACATGAAAACACTAAACTTCTATTTGCGGACACGATGTTATTATATAATGCTAGGTTGGCTTTATTGAAAGCTTGCAAAGCTTCATATGCTGCATTGTCTGCGGTACGAGGTCAACCGCTCTCGTATTATAGCCTGTGGCAAAATCTCAATTTTCAACAACATCATTCAATTCACCATTGGATTCAACAGCATCATCCAATTCGACAACGTATATAGAAGACTGAGGATTCAACATCCCCATGGTGATCGACGGATAAGGGGTCATGTTCTAGCAAGAACTCCCTGTAATCGTCCCCGCTTCGACAACGCAGCTATAAATAATCTCATTCGCTGCATTGATGTGTATGGGCATCTCGATGACCGATGGAGCAGAATCAGGAACGACGATTACTACTTTCGTAATTGTCTCTTCACTCCTGAGAGGATAAAAAATAAATGATTTGATTTAGTAAAAATGAGTACTTGGCCTGCTGGAGTGGAAGCTGCTATTCGAAGAGGTGCTATATGCCGGGAATGATGTCTGTGAATTTACTAGCAACAACTGAGGCTCACCTAGCTGCTATACAGGTTGCTCAATTAGGTTTACCACTCCCAAATCCCAATGGGATTCTAGTGAAATATGCTTTTTAATTTTTCTAAAAAATAGTGTCGTAACAACTGTTCCAAAGGTACTACCATATTAACTTTTAAATGAACTTTTTCATCAAGCCAAATCTATAAATCTTTTTGAGTGCATGTAGAATTATCTTTTTGTACTCACATAATGTTTTACATATTTCATCTGTTATTGTTTCTTTTGAGACACATTTTATGTGAAAAGTTATTTTTTGATACAATTTCAAAAATTTGCTATATTATTTATATAATATAATCTATCACCATCACACAATGAATGTTTTTAGTAAAAATGCAATGAAATAATATTAAATTATTAAGAAATAATGAGCATTACTTATTAATTTTCATTAGTAATATGTGATATGTACTCATACATGCCATGTATGATAAGTGTGTGTCTGCTAATTTCGGAGAAGTGTTTGCGCTCTCTTCGAAGTTGTGCTTCCCCTTCACCGAGCCAATTCCATTTTCTTCTTATCTTCTCTGGACCGAATTGACGATTTCTAAATTAGTCATCGTCATTCCTTATTATGCTCCATCTATCAGAGAGATGCCCATACATATTCACGCATCGAATCAGATTATCAATAGTTTTATTGTCGAATCGGGGATGATTAAAGAGAGTATTCGATAGGACATGAACCCCTAATGAGTTGACCACCCCTTAGATGTTGAATTCCGAGTCTCCTGAATACATCATTGAAATTTGATTGAAGCAAATCTCTCAACTGTATAGCGGATCTATCCCCACCTAGAAAAATGTTTACTTGATTGTTAGGGAAATCCATTGAATGTGAGAGGAGTGAGGGAGAGATAGGGAGTAAAAGAGATATAAAGGGCGTGAGCGAAAGAGTGTGAGGAGAAAGAAAAACGTTTATGTTGATGATTTTTTTAATGTGTTGTAATTGTAATTGTTTATTAATTATGTTTTATCACCTATTCAAATAATTATACTTTTTGTTGTTTTTTTTCAATTAAGCTAGTTCTACCGAGCCCTCGTGGGCAAATGTGGCCAAGTGATACTTTGAGAAACTAAAACGAAAATGAAGGTATTGAAAATAAATTAAAACTAAATTGAAAAATGGACAACTTTATGAATACTTTTTTCATTTTGCTCGTGGGCACATGTCGACTTCTCATTGTGTGGGTATAATCGATAAGATAATATAATTTTAGAAAACTCTTATATAAATATATGGTCCCTTCAATATCATAAATAATCAATTCTTTAAAACTACAATCATAATTAAGTCATTTTCGTGAAATATGATTCTAGTGTTTTTTGGTTTTTTTTCATAAAGTACTACCATAACAATTGGTCCAAAGGTACTACCGGAATAACTTTTAAATGAAAATTTTCATCAAGATAGAACTGTAAATATTTTTGAGTGTGTGTGGAAAGATCTCTTGGTACTCACATAATGTTTTACATATTTTACCTATCATTGTTGCTTTTGAGACACCTTTTAGATAAAAATTTATTATTGGATACAATTTCCATGAATTTATTATATTATTTATATAATGTAATCTATCACCATCACACAATGAATGCTTTTCATAAAAATGTAATGAATAATATTAAATTATTAAGAAAAAATGAACATTACTTATTAATTTCATTAATAACTAGTATTACATCCCATGGGATACACGTCGAAAGATATTAAAATAATTTATAATAAATTATTTGTATAAATAAAATAATTAAATTATAATTAAATAATTAGTAGAAACAATCATAAAATATATAAATAATATAATGTTATATTCAAATTTGTTCCCTATTTTATTGGCAGACAACTCATATCCATAAATAAATATATATTTTCCATTTATTAGGCCCAATAAAAAAATAACATAATTGGTGTTAGGAAAAACTATCAAAGAACCCCTAGATAAGGTTTTGATGAGATGTCAAAACTATTCCTGAAAAACTGACCAAAATCCAAGCTGTAGATCTGAGCTGACCAATCTAGAGCCTCAAGAAGAAACTCAACTAAAGCTAGAGTCAACCCAACTGGAGCATGGTCAACCAGCTGGAAGGATACGCAAATCAGTCAAAACTCAATCCAACTAAGGGTTAAAAGAGTCGAACCAGTCAAAACAAAACTGACAGCTAAGTCAGCTGAGCTGAGAGAAAAATCGACAAGACTGAAGAAACTGATAAGAGATCAGTTTAAACTGAAGACTGGAAGTATCTAGTTGATGGTCAAACTTAACTTCAGCCAAACTGAAGTAAACAGACAAATCAATCAAAGGCCAGAACTGAAGTCAGCCAGCTTGTAGGAGAAAATAAGCAAACATCTGACAAGGAAGCTTGAGAAAGATCAGTCAAACTGACAAGCTAGCCAACAGCTTGTGATCAGTCAAGCTGACAAGAAAGCTCAAGAAAGAACAGTCAAACTGACAAGCTAGCCAACAGCTTGTGATCAGTCAAGCTGACAAGAAAGCTCAAGAAAGAACAGTCGAACTGACAAGCTATTCAACAACTTGAGATCAGTCTAATTGGAGGAAGAAGCTCAGAACTGCCAACTGGAGTAATAGCTGAACTAAGCAGACAAGCCCAGAACTGCCAACTGGAACTCAAACTTGCTAAACTGGAGCTCAGAACTGCCAGCCAGAGAGTCCTGGAGTTAATGCTCAAATGAAGATCTTGGAATAAATGCTCCAACAGAGATCCTGGAATTAAATATCCAATAGAGACCGATTGGCAAAGCAATAGCTACTGGAATCAAATATCCAACAGAGATCGATTGGCAAAACAACGACTACTTCAACCAAAAGCTCCACCGATCATAAAGACCATCTGCTACTGATGAACCAACAGAGCCACCGATCAGTGGAACTCAACGGTCACAAAACCACTCCTCTATAAGTGAATCAAAGTATTCAGAGACTTTTCGCAACTTTCATTCTTGAAACCTTCATTCAAGTTATCTTAAACAGAGCTTTCTTTCTCCCTCCCACATAGCTCAAGTTCAGCATTTGCTAAAACTGCGAGAGTCCAACTGAGAAGAAGAATCCACAGAATCAAAGTATTCAGCTAGGTGTTGATAATCCAGCCAGAGCAACCTTCTCAGTTCCAGCAATACACCGATCAACTACCCAGCTCAAATTGAAGGAGCACACCAGTTGATATCCCCTGTTCAAAACTAACCTCTTGAAGATCGAAAGAGATCTAAAACCTTATAAAGACGTCAATAGCACCTACCTTCCTAGCGAGCAGTTAGGGACTGCAAGTGTGAGCCGTCGACCCGCTGAGGTAGCGAGCAGTTACCAGGTTCAGCCAACTGTCCTTCATTGTATAATTTGTAAAGAAATTCAAGTTATATAGTGGAGTTGCCCTTCTGCGGAAGGAAGATGGGACGTAGAATTTTGAGACTTCGAACCTCTATAAATCATCTGTGTGTTGTACTGTTTTGCTTATACTCGCATATCTTTGAATTGTACACAAGCTCACACAATCTGCACCCAAGCTGTCCAAATTGCTCAACTGATTTGTGCATAGATAAGTTGCTAAGCGAGTCAAGGCCCCTTATCATTCCGCATTTGAAGTAAAAGTTTTCATATCAGTTTATTCACCCCCCTCTAAACTGACATCGACTCGCCAGAGACCAACAATTGGTTCACCAGAAATTCATTACAAACATAATTGAAATCATTTTAAATTTTAGGCACAATGAAGTTGTTGATCCCAAAACATCAATATCTCAAATTTTATTTTTTTGACTCTTTTGGTTCCAAAATTAAGAACTTACCTAATAACTGATAGGGAATGTTAATTTTGGAACCAAAAAAGTCAAAAAATAAAATTTGGGACCACAAAAGCCGAGAATATTACATTATATGCGTTGTAATCACCTCATATATATATATATATATAATATACATATGACATGTTGATTTCATTTTTTCAATAAAATAGCCAATCATATTTTCATTCTCTACACATTTTTCGATCTTAATCATTACATTTTTTTTTGTCATAAATTTAATTTTCTTGACTTTTATGATCCCAATTTTTATTTTATTTTTGTTCCAAAATCAATAACCGCTAACAGTTGTGAGGTAATTTGTTAATTTTGGGATCAAAAATATTTAAGAAATAAAAAATTCAACAAAAAATGTCAATAAATAAACAATGGGACCACAAAAGTCTTATTTGTGACTAAAAGTGTTTTGACCTTATTTTAATAAGATCAAAAATAAAACTATCACTATTAATATTAAAATGATAAAATCTTATACTTGCGCTTTTATCTCAATTTAGAGATTGAGAAAGTTGTCACGGTTCTTTTATTAGTCCTCACAATTTATAGTTTGTTCATTCAAAATAATATTTATTGGTAATTAATGTGATATCGATTTAGTTTAAGAAATTAAAATACGTAAGTTTTATATGCCGAAAATATATTTAATACATATTTAGATGGAAAATTAAATATTGAAATAGTTGGAATTTTAATATATTTATATCAAAATTTAATAATAGTTAAAATTGGAAATTTAAAATAAAATCAAATATTAAAATCTCAATATGAAAGACCGATAAAGGTATGTAGCATGATTCTAGTGCTTGGCATCACAATTTATAATTTGTTTATTTGTAAAATATTTGTTGGGATTTTTCCATATGGCATAACTTCAATTTGAGAAATTAAAATATATGAAGTTAATTATTTCAAATATATTTTATATATTTTAAATTAAAAACTTAAATATATTTAATTTTTTGAATTTAACAACATTTCTGTTTCCGTTTTAAGTCTTTAACTAATTAATGTAAATTTAACCAATTTTTCATCACTAATAAAGGTACGATGATTCTAGTCCACCATATGTGTTTATTTCTGGTACATAATAAAACACATAAATAACCCTCATTTTATAATTATTTCTTTTGGTTTAGTTTAGTTTTATAATTATTATTTAGGGTTTATGTAACCTAATTAGGATTTATGATCAATATTTTTCATATTTAATTTTCATATTTCTATTATAATTGTTTATTATGATTAATTATTTCATAATTAAAGTATATAACTTTTTAAATTTTATTCTTACAAATAAATGTTAATTATGATGGGTTATATAATAATATATTTTATTTTTATAATAAATATTATCAACATAATAAATTTGACAGTAACACGAGGATATGACAGAGAAAATGTAACAAATGACATGCATGTATGATTGAAGGCTACTAAAATGGTATTTTTTCCTACTAAATACACAATTTTATTTTTTAAGAAAAAAAGAAAATAAAAGAATATTATGTATGTTAGTAGAAGTTATAAAAATGTCATCATTAAGTAAATTGTATTTCAATATTTATTTATCCGAAATAATAACAAATTATGATAATTTCAAATAAATGAATAATTAATTCACCAAAAACACATTGTATCAACGCTAAAGGTAAATAATTACTTAAAATATTATTTTATAATAAATTAAAAAATTTACGCGTTTTATATGATTGTAAACAACCAATTAAATAAGGAAAAATGAGCAAACGCCACATGGCCACCATACATAATCACAACAATTGAAACAATAAGCAAAATACACATGTATGTATATTATTGAAGTATATCAATAGTGGTGATAATATTATATTTTCGGGGGAAAAAACAAATAAATTTTGGATTCAAACACAAATTAAACAAACAAATTTGGGTGTTCCATCATAATTTAGTTTGAATATTTGGATAACATCAATTGTAACTAGAATATGTATGCGTGTTTGTCTGTTTAATATATCATATACATAATGGAGTGCATTTTTTTAAATTGAGTTTATAGTAAATACATTTTTATATTAAAGAAAACATGATAGAATTGATTTTTGTTAACAATTTCAACTATTATAGATTTAAATTAAAAATCAAGACAAATGATATGCAAGTTATATATATATATATATATATATATGATGGGATCATGTGAGAACCACACCCCCATGTGAGAACCGAGAACCAATCTCAGCCACAGATTGATTTGATTTGGACGGCCGAGATCTGTTCCAAAATTAAAAAAAAGCGGTGGCATTATTGTAATATTTTAGACTTTTTAATGAAGCAAGGGTATTTTAGTAATTCAGGAATTATGTTATATTTGGAATGAATCTCTTATCGGTCTGCAATTCGTTTTCAATCACCAACATCTCTTTCTCTCTCGTCTATTTCACTTTAGTTTGTTGCTTGTGAATCTCTACTTGTTTCGTATTTTTTTAGTGATTGATGATGATATGTGTGTGTGTGTGTGCTTCGTTGCTGCTGTTGATCGCTTTGATTTTGGCATTTCTGATCTACTACGGATTGCTGTAATATGAAATCTGCGCTTGCTATCGTCGATTAGGTTATACGATACGCATCAAAACATCACCGATTTCGATCACGATCATTTATATTTTTTGCTTGATTACACACGCATCGATCGTGTAATGTTTTCCTTCCCCAATGATTTAAGACGATGATCGGTTTTTATTTTATTTTATATTAAAGTATATTTTTTCAACTGTAAGTGGAATAAAATTATTTTTGTGAGAAGAAAATAAAGCTGGGATGCAACGTCAGATGAATTAAAAAAAGCTTTACATGTACCTGTAAAGATGTTGCAGAATTGGCGAAGATGCCGTTTTGATTAAAAGCGATTGTCGTTTACGAACTTTTTACTGTTTAGTCATGCTACAAGCACTTTTTTCTTTCAATATTTTACAAAAGAAAGCTGTTTTGCACAGAGTATTTTGCATGATGAATGCAACATTTGCAATAACAAATGAGTATTATAAAATACATTTGGTTAACATGTACTTTAGCACTACTGTGATCAATTTTAGCACTGTTGTAACCTAATTTAGCACTACTGTGAACTGTTTTAGCACTGACATGTACTTTAGCACTACTGTGATCTATTTTAGCACTGTTGTAACCTATTTTACCACTGCTGTGAACTATTTTAGCACTTAGGTTGATGAAGCTGATTAAGTTGTTATTTTGAATTTTTCACTATCAGTATTTTAGCACTACTGTGAACTATTTTAGCACCGTTGTAACCTAGTTTAGCACCACTATGAGCTGTTTTAGCACTGCTGGACTTGAACAGAAATCAAATGAATTGAAGAGGAAATTGTGCAAGAGAATGAGCTCGCATTGATTAAGGATTTGACTGTTGTTGGTAGAGCTGAATCTCGACATGGCTACAAGAATGAAGTTGATACATTGATGATGAGAGCAATACACAATAGAGGGAAAATGATAGGAATATTCGATAAAAGTGAGCAAAAATGGTGTATTTTTAAATTAGTTCCATTTATTTTTTCACTTGCGTTTTCTCGTGTATGGCATTAAATAGCAAACATAAAAAAATTAATTTTTCCTATCCAAATCCTTGAAAATAAATTTAAACTGCAACTTTATTACTCTTAATACTGTTACTTTTTATTTTCTTTTCATTGATTGTTGTTAATATTTTATTTTGTTTAGCTATTGAAAATTCGAGTTTAGTAATGAAATCGACATGACCTACAGAATTTGGAACATATTAATTAAGTTGGATGTCATCTAACTATAATCCACTCGATGAAAATCCTTTGATAGTTGATTATTGAGCTAATTTAATTAAGTCAAGAGACTATTAAAGCTAGAGAGAGAGGGAGATAATAACCTACCAATGGTATTACAGTAAAACCTCTCTATAAGAATACTTTATATAAGAATAACCTCCTTATAGTAATAAAAAGTTGTGGTCCCAACTCGGGACCAGTTATAAATAAGAATAACCTATACATTGTAATATTCCGGTATTTTTTTAGGACCATCCTTAAGAAATTTACCTCCATATAGTAATAAAGTGACATTAAATTTCATATATATTTAAATATCTATATAAAATGTCTAGAACTATTTTAACTACATATGTTACATTAAACTTAAGATTGTATGAAATACGTATCTAAAGTTATGTGTGACAGTGCTTTAATTTTTTTGGGTTAATATCACACCCTTTAATTTGCATGTTCGAAGTAATTAGTCAACACAATCACTTTCTTGTTGAATCTAAAACATTTACAGCTTGTCCAACATGTTTGAAGTTTGTTGACAAAATACTTTTTCTATTTCTACACTATTATTCTCTGGATTATCACCATGCGCATCTTGCGTGATTCTTATATGAGTATTCTTCGGTTAGAGCACATGAATGAATCTTATATACCTTTTAAATTCATGTTTTTAAAAAATAATGATTTTTATATGTAAACTCTATATAAGAATAACCTCTCTATAGTAATATTTTTCTCTGGTCCCAATGATATTACTGTATAGTGTATAATATTTTAATTTTTTCATGTGTCACATTGAGAGATTTGATAATTGCATTATGCTAATAGATGAATATAGTCTTGGGGCTCAATTTATATATAGCTATTTTTTTTCTTGGTACAACATTATATTAATGATTTACTACTTTTGCTAAATGACCTCGACAAAATTAATGCTAAAATAAGTCATGACAGTGCTAAAATAGGGAATGACAATGCTAAAACCCTAAATTGAAAAATATACGCATGAATCACATATACAATGCTAAATTCTAAACTACAGTGCTAAAAACGGAAGATCATGAAGCATAAAAAGATGTCGATGATATTTTTTTATTGTAATGCTAAACAATTGACATGCTAAATAAGGGTCATGTTAGTGTCAAAATAAGTCATGACAGTGCTAAAATAAGTCATGATAGTGCTAAAATAGGGAATGACAATGCTAAAATCCTAAATTGAAAAAATATATGCGTGAATCACATATATAATGCTAAACTCTAAACTATAGTGCTAAAAACAGAAGATCATGAAGCATAAAAAGATACCGATGATATTCTTTTATTGTAATGCTAAATAATTGTCATGCTAAACAAGGGTCATGTTAGTGCTAAAATAAGTCATGACAGTGCTAAAATAGGGAATGACAATGCTAAAACCCTAAATTGAAAAATATACACGCGAATCACATCTACAATGCTAAAGTGCAAGCTGGTAAGCATGCTGTATAGACGAGAGATGCATATGGCCACAGAAAAACTTCAACGCAGAGTAGACATTTGTCATTCATTGAAGGCTATAGCAGAAGCTAGCTTTTTACATATGAACAAAAGCATGCTTATGAATGAAATCGGCCTCTGTCGCGGTAATCTTTCTATCTAATTTCCACCTCTATTTACCTTTCATAAAATGCATGAATTCTAGTAACGTAAATGCGTCCATATATAATTTCAAGGATTTTAGTTTCTTAAAATAATAGAGATAGGGATGGCATTGCCTCAACTAATTTGTAATTTTCATTTATATACAACACTGTGATGTGATAAAAAAGGCATGACAGTGCTAAAAAAGGACATGCCAGTACTAAAAAAGGTCATGCCAGTGCTAAAATAGGAAATGACGGTGCTAAGATCCTAAATTGAAAATTATACACGTAAATTTGGAGTATTCATATATTTTTCGATTTTACCCTTACTAAGATTCAGGGGCAGCGAAATTGGTCGTTATTACAATTATGCCATCGCGTTTCTTTAATTTTGGAACAGATCTTGTTCATCCAAATAGGTGAGATCTATGGTTGAGATTGGTTCTCGGTTCTCACATGGGGTATGTGTTGGTTTTGTATACTAGAAGACTTGTCTTTGTATACTTTTCTGATGATATGATGATATGAAATGAAAGTTATTGCAGTCACTGTTTGCATTTAGATTATGTTCTATAATTGTTCTATGCAATGTTCCATATACTTACATTGTAGATGATATGGTGTGGGGAGTCACACGGTAAGATCATATCATTAGAACCTTGTATTGTATTAAAGAGCTCACGGCTTAGATGGTCCTGAACACACCATCGGTACACCGTAGAATAATCTGATAAGTTAGTTTATCTTGACTAACTGATTATTCTAGTACACTCATTGTGTATTGAGGAGGATCACGATAGGATACTATTCTCTGTCTGTGACCCAGGTACTGAGAGAATAAAGATCCACAGAGTTCGGGTTCTGAACTCATGTGATATTGGCGAGCATATGTGTGCGTTGTTTATTACTTTGATTTATCAATGAGTAAGATCTTTTCATAGATCGAGTTCTATATCTTGGGTAATAACAATGTATACATGATGTCTCGAGCAGTGTGCATGAGCACCGTGTCCTGGTGCGCCAGGTTGATGATGTTCTCTTGAGGAAACGCAAGTTCATGTTGAAACCCTGCTGGTGGAATTTATTCCTTACATGGTAAAGCTTGTGTGGTACTACTCAAGGATTTAGATGTTAATTAATTATAGCTGTCAGAGGCTGACATAATTAATTAATGAACATTATATCTTAAACACGGGGAATGGCTGGACTAAAGGAGAAAGCATATTCGCAAATATGTATTAGATTGGAAGGTCAGTTTTACTTCTTTAGTGGAATAAAAGTAAAACTAAATTTATTTAATTATATCCTAAGTTTATTGGATATTAGATATTAAATAAATTAGTGGGCCAATTTAATATTCTTCTAGATCCCTATTGTAGCCCAATATGACTAAAAGTGGACTGGATATAGAACTTGAGATAGAGGCCCAGCCCAGTAGGGCTGGAACATGAAATTTTGCCCCTCCCTATATATAAGGGGAGGGGGGCACGAAATTTTAAAGATATTAATCATAAGAAATCAGCCTCTCTTTGTCTCTAAAAATTATGATTTGCATGAACATGGATTAATGAACAACCAAATAGATCATGCGGTGGTTTAATTCGAAAAAACCCCAACAGTGGTATCAGAGAGAGGTTTTGACACTGTTCTAGGATTAATCCGAGCATGAATTCGATATATATATTTAAATTTGATGTTAAATTTATAGTTCTTAAATTTTCAGATTTAAATATGCATATATGTCGATTTTTATGGTATTCAAGACTTGGAAGAATTTTGGACTGAATTCGAAAATTCTAGTTTTGAATTGTTGGAATTTTCGAACATGATGAGATATAGATTTGGGATGATATTTGATGTCTTCAAATTTCCAGATTTGTGTCTCATTAATTTCGAAAATTTGGTGATCAAATTTTCGAATTTGATGTGTTAAAAATTCTCTAATTTTGTGTTAAAATTTTCGAGCACTATAATTAAATTTGGATGGATTTTTGATCAACATCAAAATTTTCAGATTTAATTTGGATAGGGTTCGAAATGTTTGGTGATTAGAATTGGATTTGGTGATTTTTGATGTATATCAAAAGTTACAAAATTCTAATCTAGATAGGTTTGAAATTAGAATTTTAAATTTGATAATTTTTGAAGCGGATCAAAATTTTCAGATTTTAATTCTTGAAAATTTCCAAACCTATAGCTATATTATTTGGAATAGTTTTTTGATTAATGTCAAAATTTCCAAATGTGAAATATAGTGTATTTTTTATTTTTAATAAATTAATTTGGAGAAGATTTTGTTGAATAGGATGGATCGAAATTTATGTATATTGGATTTAGATTTGATGTTATTTGATGTATATCTTGATTTACCTAATATTAATCTAGATAGATTTGAAAATAGAATTTTAAATTTGGAAGAATTTGAAATGGATCAAATCTCCAATTTATTATTTGGATAATTTCGAAATCTATGGGATTAAATATTGGATAAGGTGATTTTTGGATATATACAAATAATTATCAAAATCCAATTATGATAAGAATTTGATTTTGGATAGGATTTGGAAGATTTTGAAGATGATCAAATCTTCAAACCTTATCCTTAAAGATTTAGATTCTTATGGATAATATTTGGATTAGATTTTTGATATATATCAATATATCCAATTATTATTTAATTAGGGTGGCTTGAAAATATTAAATAAATTTGGTGGATAATTACAAATAATTTCCAGATTTATTTAAGTAATATTTTCAAAAATTGCATGATTTAAATTGGTGGATAATTATTTTAATTTCCAATTTTTATCTTATGGATAATATCGAATTAATTAATTTAATTAATTGTTAAATTCGATTATTATTTAATATTCATGCATAGATATCATATGTTATTTTATGTGGATCATTTAATAAATGATTGTTGGATTTGTAGACTGTGTTTGTTTATAGGTTTACCAACTATCATGGCTCTTTTATTTTATGTGATGTATGTTTATGTTGAATGAATGTTGGTCGTATGCCGGTTTGGCTACGTGATTTTTATCCATGAGAAAATCCATGGATTAGGTCTAAGTTTTATTTTACGTTGTTTTAATAGATATAAAACTGTTAGGCCGAGTTTTGAGTTGTAATTTTTATTCTAGCAATATTAGATTTTTCCTTTTGGAATAGATAGTCTGTATTGAATAAAGATCGGAGATCAACTCAAAGAAGGAAAGTAGTTCAGCACCAAGGTTCACCGGTTCACGTCCCGAAATCCTAAATGGAGTTAGGGTTTTCGGCGAGGCGCGGTGAAGGGACGGCGGCCACAAGCCTGTTCCGGAGCTGACTTTCCAATTTTATCTCATCAATCAACATGAGATATATAAGCCATGATAGTTGGATTATTATTATTGCTTATTATGTTGAAGCATGCAATAGATGTTTATCATTTTATGTTATGTTTGCATGTTCGATAATGGGATAAAATGAAACCTCAAACATAAATAACTAAGTGGGAGAGATTCATACCAAAGTATGTAGAAATCTCATACGGTCTCCATTAATATCTGGTTTAATTGAGAAGTGATGGGCATGCGTGTTGACATCGGTCTTCCTCCATATCGGATGTGTCATATCACATATTTCTCTAGAAATTAAATCTCCTAAATGGATAGCTGTAGAACACTATTAGAACTAACCGACTTCTCCGTCTGGAGCGGTTAAATTTGAATAGTGATCTTGGTGCGAAGATAATGGTATGCACACTTAGATGTAATTTATTGATAAACGTCCACACGATCGTGGCTTATCAGTTAGACGATTACATGACCGTGTTTTTATCCGGCTATTAATTTGCTTGTTGTAAGGAAATTCAACTGGGGGCAAATTAAAGGTTTAACCTATTTAAAAATGAGATTTATAAACGTCCACACGATCGTGGCTTATAGAAATCGTTTTTAAAGTGTCGGTGGAAAAGTATATAATTTTTATGAGGTTTTCGATTATATACTGTTTATCCTAAACGTGTTTTGTGACTATACTGCTTGTTTTAATTTCAGTTATTTAATATCATCAATGGCACTCTCCAATCTGTCCTCAATCCTCAAAGAAAACAAACTTGTCGGTGAAAACTATAATGACTGGATTCGTAACCTTAACTTGGTACTTGTTACTGAGGGACACAAGTTTGTACTTGAAGAGGTTTGTCCTCAGATGCCAGATGAGGGTTCTGACGAAGCCCAAAAGGTTACATATGATAAGTGGGTTAGGTCTAATGAGATAGCACGCTGTTACATCTTGGCATCTATGTCAAGTGTGCTGCAACATCAACATGAGCCTATGAAAACCGCATATGATATCATGTACAACCTTAGGCAGCTATTCGGTCATCAGAACCGCTCGGCACGCCACTTGGCAATGAAGAAACTAATGGATGCGAGAATGTCTGACTCCACACCTGTTAGGGATCACGTTCTCATGATGATGGGGTATTTATCTGAGATCGAGACCTTGGGTGGAGAGCTAGATGGCGATTCTCAAATCGACATTGTTCTTCATAGCTTGTCCTCAAAGTTTGAGCAGTTTAGGCTGAATTTTAACATGATTAAAAGGGATGTCAGCCTGACTGAACTGCTCATAAACCTTCAGGCGGCTGAATTGCTCCAAAAGAGCAGTCCTGAGGCCCACATAGCTGAAAAAGGAGCGTCTTCTTCTGGTGGAAAAAGGAAGAAGAGAAACGCACCTAAGAAGGCTGCAGATGAGGCGCCTAAGGCAAAGAAGCCAAAGGCGAAGATTCCTCCCGAGGAATTCAAGTCGAAGACTAAGTGCTTCAAGTGCGGCCAACTAGGTCACTGGAAGGCGGCGTGTCCTAACAAGAAGAAGAAGAGAGGTACATGTCACACTCTGGTTGTAGAAACATGTTTAGCAACTTGTTCTACCCAGTCATGGGTAGTAGATACTGGAGCTACTGATCATGTTTGCAAAACTTTACAGGGGTTCCTGGTAAAAAGACAGCTGAGTGAGAATGAGATCACCATCTACATGGGCAATGCTACAAGAGTGGCGGCTATTGCAGTGGGAGACGTTGTTTTACCTTTCAGTAGTGATAGAACTTTGGTTTTAAAAGATTGTCTTTATGTGCCTGGTTTTAGGCGAAACTTAATTTCAGTTTCTAAATTGATTATGGATGGATATTCTGTTTCTTTTGATAACAAAGTAGTTATCTTTAGTGGTAAACATTTTATCTGTTCTGGTACATTGGATGGACACTTATACTTTCTTAAACCAATTGAAAACACTACGCAAAGACAACTATTGAATACATCGATCATAAACCCTAACAAGAGAAAAGAACCTTCAGAATTGAATCAAACCTATCTTTGGCATCTAAGGCTAGGTCATATTAACCTTAAGAGGATATAAAGGCTTGTAAATGATGGACCATTGTCTTCTTTGGTACTGGAATCATTTCCTTTATGTAAATCCTGTTTGGAAGGTAAAATGACCAATCGTCCTTTCCAGTCAAAAGAAAATAGATCCGAAGGGATATTAGATTTGATTCACTCTGACCTGTGCAGCCCTATGTCAGTTCAATCTCGAGGAGGGTTCGAGTATTTCATTACTCTCATTGATGATTACTCTAGATACGGTTATATCTATCTGTTACGTCGCAAGTCTGAATGCTTTGAGAAATTCAAAGTGTTTAAGGCAGAAGCGGAGAAACGAACAGGCAGAAGTATCAAGTCACTACATTCTGATCGTGGTGACGAGTACCTCTCGAGTGAATTTAGGGATTACATGGCAGAGAATGGGATTACCTCCCAGTTGACTGTGCCGGGAACACCACAACAGAATGGTGTGGCGGAAAGAAGAAATCGTACACTATTAGAGATGGTTAGATCGATGATGAGTTATTCTGAGTTGCCCATATCGTTCTGGGGATATGTCCTGGAAACAGCAGCCTATATTCTTAACTTGGTTCCGTCAAAATCAGTTCCTTCTACGCCCACAGAATTATGGACTGGACGAAAGCTCAGGTTGAACCATATTCGGATTTGGGGTAGCCCTGCACATGTGTTGGATAAGGAAGCTGATAAGCTGGCTCCTCGTACTGATGTAAGGCTATTCGTTGGATATCCTAGAGGAACGAAAGGTGGTTTATTTTATAGTCCTAAGGATCAGAATATCATTGTTAGCACCAATGCTCGATTCTTAGAGGAAGACTACGTGATAAACCACAAACCAAGGAGTCAAATCATCCTTGAGGAGTTAAGGGGAGGATCGAATCCTACACCAGTTGTACAAGAAGAGGAACCACCAAACACTGCACAACGTGTCACGGAAGTACAGGAACTGCCTCGTCGCAATGGAAGGGCTGTACACCAACCTGATAGATTCATTGGTCTGGGAGAGGCTTCAGATTTCCCTGAGGGACTAAATGAATTGGATCCCAGGACCTATGACGAGGCAATTCGAGATAAAGATGCAGATTCTTGGAAAACTGCAATGGAATCTGAGATTGGATCTATGGATCACAATCAAGTCTGGGAGCTCGTAGAACCACAAGATGGGATTAAACCCATTGGGTGTAAGTGGATCTACAAGCGCAAGAGAGGAGCTGATGGGAAGGTTGAAACCTTCAAAGCTAGATTGGTGGTGAAAGGGTACACTCAGAAAGAAGGGATCGATTATGAGGAAACCTTTTCGCCGGTAGCCATGCTTAAGTCAATCCGGATTCTCTTGTCAATTGCCGCTCATTTAGATTATGAGATCTGGCAGATGGATGTCAAGACAGCTTTCCTAAATGGATGTCTTGAAGAAAACATTCACATGAGACAACCAGAGGAATTTATTGCTAAAGGCCAAGAGCACTTGGTGTGCAAGCTTAAGAGATCCATTTATGGACTTAAGCAGGCATCGAGATCTTGGAATATCCGATTTGACGAGGTTATCCAGTCATATGGATTCGTACAAAGTCCGGATGAGAGTTGAGTGTATAAGAAATGTGATAGAAACGTGGTGTCATTCCTCGTACTTTATGTTGATGACATTCTGCTTATTGGAAACAGTAAGAAGGAGTTATCTAACATTAGGGTGTGGTTGTCCAAGCAGTTCAATATGAAGGATCTGGGTGAAGCCGGACATGTCCTTGGCATCAAGATCATTCGAGATCGCCAGAAAAGGATGTTATGTCTGTCCCAGACGACTTATATCGATACAGTGCTAGCTAGGTTTAGCATGCAAGATTCCAAGAAAGGTTTTATACCTTACAGGCATGGAATTCATCTATCCAAGGAAATGTGTCCCCAAACACAGTCTGAGATAGAGGAAATGAAGAAAGTACCATATGCTTCGGCTGTGGGAAGTTTGATGTATGCTATGCTATGCACTAGGCCTGATATATGTTATGCCGTTGGCATGGTAAGTAGATATCAGTCTAACCCTAGACAAGGTCACTGGACTGCGGTCAAAAACATTCTCAAGTACCTTAAAAGGACTCGAGACTATATGTTGGTTTTCCGCTCTGATAGTCTAGTACCTTTGGGTCATACGGACTCAGATTTTCAAACTGACAAATATCAGAGTAAGTCTACATCGGGCTATGTGTTTACATTAGGAGGTGGAGCCATTGCATGGAGGAGCATTAAGCAAAAATGCATTGCGGATTCCACCATGGAAGCTGAATATGTAGCTGCCTCTGAGGCTGCAAAAGAGGCTGTCTGGCTCCGCGGGTTCCTATTGGGCTTGGGCGTGGTTCCTGGTTTGCCTAAGACTATCACGATATACTGTGATAATTCTGGTGCAATGGCAAACTCGAAGGAACCCTGAGCTCACAATGCAAGTAAGCACATAGAGAGAAAGTACCATCTTATACGAGAAATCATTAAGAGAGGAGACATGGCGGTGGTCAAGATTTTATCGAAGGACAACCTGGCTGATCCATTCACGAAGAGCCTGCCGGCTAAGACCTTTAATGGTCACGTGGAGAAAATGGGAGTGAGATCCAGACCTAGGGGTGCAGTTTGAGTCGATAGTTTTGATTGGAGAGTTAGCCTGTTAGTTTTTATGCTTGAGAGACATGCTTCAAGTATAAGTGGGATATTGTTGGTTTTGTATACTAGAAGACTTGTCTTTGTATACTTTTCTGATGATATGATGATATGAAATGAAAGTTATTGCAGTCATTGTTTGCATTTAGATCATGTTCTATAATTGTTCTATGCAATGTTCCATATACTTACATTGTAGATGATATGGTGTGGGGAGTCACACGGTAAGATCATACCATTAGAACCTTGTATTGTATTAAAGAGCTCACGGCTTAGATGGTCCTGAACACACCATCGGTACACCGTAGAATAATCTGATAAGTTAGTTTATCTTGACTAACTGATTATTCTAGTACACTCATTGTGTATTGAGGAGGATCACGATAGGATACTATTCTCTGTCTCTGACCCAGTTACTGAGAGAATAAAGATCCACAGAGTTCGGGTTCTGAACTCATGTGATATTGGCGAGCATATGTGTGCGTTGTTTATTACTTTGATTTATCAATGAGTAAGATATTTTCGTAGATCGAGTTCGATATCTTGGGTAATAACAATGTATACATGATGTCTCGAGCAGTGTGCATGAGCACCGTGTTCTGGTGCGCCAGGTTGATGATGTTCTCTTGAGGAAACGCAAGTTCATGTTGAAACCCTGCAGGTGGAATTTATTCCTTACATGGTAAAGCTTGTGTGGTACTACTCAAGGATTTAGATGTTAATTAATTATAGCTGTCAAAGGCTGACATAATTAATTAATGAACATTATATCTTAAACACGGAGAATGGCTGGACTAAAGGAGAAAGCATATTCGCAAATATGTATTAAATTGGTAGGTCAGTTTTACTTCTTTAGTGGAATAAAAGTAAAACTTAATTTATTTAATTATATCCTAAGTTTATTGGATATTATATATTAAATAAATTAGTGGACCAATTTAATATTCTTCTAGATCCCTGTTATAGCCCAATATGACTGAAAGTGGACTTGATATAGAACTTGAGATAGAGGCCCAGCCCAGTAGGGCTGGAACATGAAATTTTGCCCCTCCCTATATATAAAGGGAGGGGGGGCACGAAATTTTAATGATATTAATCATAAGAAATCAGCCCCTCTTTGTCTCTAAAAATTATGATTTGCATGAACATGGATTAATGAACAACCAAATAGATCCTGCGGTGGTTTAATTCGAAAAACCCCAACAGTATGGTTCCTTCTGGAACCCAACCCTATACACACACACACACACACACACACACACACTATAGTTCAAATAGGAACCCAAGTCCCATGTAGGAACTAGGAACCGATCTAAGCCATCCATTTATGTCTTTTTTACGGTCAAGATCTATATCCAAAAAATGGGGTAAAAAATGCAATTAGATTATACTTGAATTAAGATGGGGTTATTTTTGTAATTTAAGTAATGGTGAGATTTGGGATTATCGAATTCCACGTTTGTTGGCATTTCTTATCTTAATTCAATTTTAGTTTATTCTTTCCTTTTATTCTATGTAAGCCATTTCTATAACTTTTTCCTAGAGATCGAACGATTTTTTTCCCAGTATTCACAATAAATCATTTACATCAACTTCATTTTCTTGGACAAAGATATATCTAATATATTTTGATTGTTATCGATTCTTCATAGTCAATACCAGATTTATTTTCATGGAAGATCCAGTTATTCATCAAAAAAATTCATCGTCAGTTTTTAGTTTTCTTCGAGTCATCGATTCTTCATACTCTAATATATTGTGTGTTTAGTTCTGTTCAAGTCAGTTTTGAGATAGTATTGTTTATGATAGTAATTTTTTTCTCGAACGTTAGACTATTTAATTCTTAATATTAGCAATATAGGAGTTACCCAGAAATAGTGTAAGTATTTTTTGTCATGTATGTTACCGATAACATTGTTAATTTTAGCAAAGTTTTAATTCAATATTAGCTCATTTAATTTTTAAAATCAGCACCAGCATGATATATTATTCTTTTTAACCCCGAAATGGGGTGCAATTTAGGTGTTAGAATCATTGTTTTTATTTTACATATGATGTGTTGAGTTTAATATAGTATATTAACATCACAAGTGCATTTTCACATGTATTTTCTTATTTTACGTGTTCAATTTATTGAGTATTTTTTGTATTTAATTAAATTGCATGTATTAATTTTGGTATAGAAACTAATGTGGTTGGAGATCATATACCAGAATGTGACATATCCTTAAAACCATTTGTTGGACAAAAATTCAATAGTCTTGAGGAGGGTATTGATTTTTATAGGAATTATGCTGCAGCAAGTGCTTTTTGATATTCGTCGTGGGACGACTAAGTGATTTAAAGATGGCGTTATTAATTGGAGGTACGTGGTTTGCAACCATGAGGGTGAAAAGAATGTTGTAGATGACGATGTTTACCTTCTGTTTAACCATATCGTTTACTACATTCGAAGCAGAAATCCTATATTAGTTTTTGGTAAAACGATTCCTCTATTCATCAACCAGGACAATAGCAGTATTCTTCACATGTCTGGCTATCAGTCGTCGATCTCTGGGAAATCCAAACATATGCCTCACGTCATCCTCATCAATGTGGACTTTTCTACCATCTTCCAGAACTATTTCGCATCATTTGTGGTCGAAGTTGTCCCAAATCCAATACGATATCTTTGGTGCCACATCCTTAATTTCTAATTATAGGATGTATCCAAATCCAATTTCCCTCACTTGCTGCCTTTGTGTGTCATTCAACTCTTTAATTGCATTGCACAAAATTAAAGGACTAGTTCGGTTCTTAAGATTTGGATACTCAGATCTTGCACGTTTTATCCCTATTTTGGAAACTTCCATCTGATCATACAAAATTATAGCCCCCGACGTTTGCCCGATAGTTGTAAGATTCAACTTTTTGGGGAAGCCTGTTGCGTTTGCATAATTTTTCTGCTTTGTTCTATTCTCAGGTTCAAAATCATCACTCTCAGTCTCACTAACCAATATCTTCCCACTACTTGTCCTCTTTATCGACACCCTAGTACGTTCTTCTAGAGCTTCAGTTAAATATTGGTTATAATCGGCTTACGAATGCTAACATTGGTATACATAAATTCTAAAGGGAGAAAAGTATATCTAGGCAAAATATTGGGTAAAAATAAATTTGTTGGGCAAAGATATAAAATAAAGAGATTTTTGGGCAATACATCTTGATTTTACATAAATATCCTTGTAACTGGTACATCAATTATTAAAAGGGCTGCAAAAATTTTAAAAAAGTAACAGTTGAAAATGAAATGTGAATGTGTGCAAGTGTGAACTTATTTTGAATTACATGGTATCTCTCTCTCTCTCAACATAAAGGACAAATTCTCTCTCTACTCGACTCTCCCATCTACTCACCAACAACCCCACACCCCATATTCACCCTAATTATTTAATTGATTCACCAACTATTATTTACTCTAGTCATTAAGTCTCTTTCTCTCTCCTTACCGTATCTATCTCTATGAATATGGTAAAAATTTGATTCTCTCTCTTTCGATTTACTCTTATCTTTCTCTGTCAATATGACAAAATAGCTACTCATACATCTTTCTCTCTTCTTCACCCCACTGTAATTTATTTGAAAACAAATACACACCCCACAACAAGCGTGTATTTGAAAAGTCGATATTTGAACGTGGAAGACAGTCTAAGATCTGGAGGAATAGTCACCGGTGATGGAATCGATATCTGAACCCCGACAAGAGGATTCAATTTCTTCTGAGGTTGGTGGTTCTCTCCATCATACATGTTAGGTAGTTTCAGCATACACGTTAGTTGAGTCGATTTCTTATGAGATTAATTCTTTCGTTCAATTAATTTCTGGTTTAGTTTTGTATTAATTTGTGAATAATACACTTATAAGACATTTATGTATAAGTTTTGTAATTACACGTTAATTTGTTTATAATTAGACGTTAGTTTGTTATTATTTATTTGATATTACAAATTAGTTTGTTATAGATAGACATTGGTTTTGTGAACTAATTTTATATTACATGTTGGTTTTGTGAACTGATTGATATATATTACATGTTAGTTTGTCTATTATTACACGTTAGTTTACTGTTGTTTATTTAATATTACACGTTAGTTTGTTAAGATAGGTGTTGGTTTCGTGAACTTATTTCATATTACACGTTGGTTTTGTGAACTGATTTGTAATACACGTTAGTTTGCTATTTTTATTTGATATTACATGTTAGTTTGTTTATAATTACATGTTAGTTTGTTAATAGTAACATGTTAATTTGGAACCGATTTGATATTACACGTTAGTTTTGCAAACGTATTTCATATTACATGTTAGTTTTAATCACAATTAATTGATGTTTTATTTTTTTCAATTATGCTTAATATTGTTATTTAATAATAGTAATAATAATATTGTCAAAAACACTAAGTAAAGTTTAACTTTAATTAAAAATCGGGACTAATATTGTATTGTTTCAATTTTCTAAATGTCAGGTTGTTATTGATTGGATTAGACGGCCAGTTCAAAGACTTAAGCCCAATATAAATACATATGCTAAGTTAGGACTGTGTAGTAAGATCAAAGGTATCTTATATGCCGTTGGTGGTGAGGAAGCACTCCAAATGTTTAGATCTGGATGCTTCGGGCACTTTTTGGATTTTAAGGTTGGTAGTAGCGCCAATAAGGCATTGCATGCGTTGATGGCACGCGAGGTGTGCATACCTAATGCTGAGAATGAGCATTGGTTCCATTAACATGGAACCAACATACGATTTGGTCCATTAGAGTATGCCTTGTGAAGGGGTCACGTTTTGGTGGATCGAGCTTCGATCCAAATGCAGATCATCCTATTCCTGAGAGAGGGATTTTTTACAGAGTATTTGAGGGGAAATGCACCACTATTGCCCAGATGTCGAATAGGTTTTTTGCACAGAAACTGACCAAATCACCTGCCGATTATGTAATGGTTGTGAATATATTATTCGTATTCGAGATAGCTGAGACTCCAGATCAAAGGGATCCAGATCATAGGGCATCGGATCAGAGAGCTCCACCAATAGACCTGAGCACTGCTTGGGCTACACCTCGACCTTGAACTAAGCATCCCAGCAGAGATCAATCTTAGCCTTGAAGCAGTGAAGAGCAGGAGATGCCTGGGCGTCGTCCTGGAGAGTCTTATGATAGCTGGTTCGATCACCTTGCTCAGAGAGTTTCTCATCATATAAGAGGTATGATCGATGAGACGGTTGTCTATCATATGAGATGTTTCGTCGATGTTATGGTCACTTGAGTAGGCCCCTGCCGTTGTCGTCCTAGCATTCCAGTTACTTTAGAGCAGGCTCGACAACCCACTCAGAGTCGGCACAGCACTAAACAACCTAGTATGAGTCATCATAGTGTCAGATAGTCTGCTCAGAGCCATCATAGTGTCAGACAACCCACTCAGAGCCATCATAGTCCACTATATCCCACTAAGAGTCATCACAGCTATCATAGTGCACTACATCCTACTAGGAGTCATTACAGTGTCAGACAGCCCACTCAGAGCCATCACAGTCCACTACATCCCACTGGGAGTCATCACAGCCATCACAGTGCACTACATCCCACTGGGAGTCAGTAGGGCAGTACCTGATTACAGTAGGGCAGCATATCTTTGATTTGGGCTAAAAACATAATGGTCGTTGATGTTTTGTTTATCTAAATTATTTTAGTCATGTTTGACATTGGATTAGTATATTTGATTGTGCTAACGTGAAATATGTAGTTTTTGGCAGTAGATTAGTATATTTCATTATGTTAACGTGTAGTAACTAACGTGTAGTATTAAATGACGTGGAATGTGTAGTAACTAATATGTAAGAGTAACAAACGTGTAATATTTAATGTGTAATATTTAACGTGGAAATGTGTGGTAACTAATGTGTAATAGTTAATGTGTAGTAACTGACGTGTAACAGTTAATGTGTAGTAACTGATGTGTAATAGTTAATGTGTAATAACTAACGTGTAATAGTTAATGTGTAGTAACTAACATCTAATAAACATAAGACAGTTCCCTAAAAAGCAATATATAAGACAGTTCCCTAAAAAACAATGCATAAGACAACAACACATAAGATATTTCCCTAAGATACAATAAAAATCAATCTTCCACGTGTAACAGACACCTTCATTTTGTATGACTTGTTTCACCATAAATACTATATTTTTTCGGTGCTTGTCTACGTGTAGTCGTCTAAGACACATCCTCGGCCAAAATTTTTTAAGTCCATACTCTTAGTGGGCACACAGGCTGTGCAGACACATCTGTTGTGGCCCGGTAGCTGACACCTAGTGCAAACATGTCTACGTGCACCAGACGATGCCTCAAAGCCTTTTCAAGCTCTCCTATGCTTAGGATGACCATTCTGACGATCTATCACTGGTGCTTTCACTACATATGATATTTGCTCAACTGGTACGCTCCACTCATTTGGACATGGCAAACCTACTATCATTGACCCATATGTCCCCAGTAAACTATCAAGCTCGTAGTAGTCATGCACAAAATCATATATGTGTAGACCAACGTGTCTGTCAACACAAAATGAAATCAAAACCTTAAAATAAAAGCAATACATAAATTAAAATAAAATTAATTTAAAATTATACCAAATAGCCGCTGCAGCGTGGTAACAGGGGATCAAGTCTAAGTTGAACTCATGACAATCGCAAGACCAGTGCTCGAGATCAACATGATAAGTATTCATCTCAACCTTAACCTTCTACAAATGTGATGTCGTGCCATAAATGGAAAGACAACACCCATTCTCGACATTCTTTGATAGCTTATTTGCAGCTTCTTTAGTCAACACATGATTAATTGCATGTGCAGCTCCTCATGTGGCAAGTCATCATCATCATCATCATCATCACCATCTCTGATCGGCTCTTGGTCTTCATTGACATCATGTGCTATTGTGCTGGGACACGATAAATTAACAGAAAACGGGACTTTTGATCGCTATGAACCAGTACAGTTTTTCTCAATAACATATACCACAACCTCTTGTGTTTGCTCGTGAAGCAACTGAATCAAATTTGCATCATTTTTTAAGGAAGCCTTGATTATTCTACCATCGATAGTGCTCGTTGTGTAGAACATATGTCGGATTAGTCTGCATAATATCATAAATCTCATGAAGTAGAGAATCAAAGCACAACTCATATAAGAACATGAGCACGAGTTGCTCGTCACCGTCATTGTATTCAGATCTCTCCCAATGACCACTATGTCATACTATGACACGTCGTCTAACCATTTGTAATATCATAAACAAGACAAAACATTGTATTAAACTTATGATTAAGTCATAATATATATTTATAAACTATAAAAAACTAACGTGTATGTTCATATCTAATGTTTAACAACTAACATGTAAGTTAATATATAACGTTTAATAACTAACGTGTAGAATAATGTCTAACATTTAATAGCTAATGTGTATAGTATTTATTGAACTAACGCAAATAATCTATATTAAACTAACGTGTATGATATTTATTAAATTAATGTGCATAATATTTATTGAACTAACATGTATGATTTTTTTTAAAAACACTAACGTGTATGTTATCTATTAAACTAACGTGTAAAGATTAATGTGTAATAATATTTATTGAATGTGCATAATATTTATTCAACTAATCTGTATAATTCAACTAAACTTACGTCAATAGTTTTTATTGAACTAACGTGTATGATATTTTAGACTAATGTGTAATAACTAATGTGTAATCTGGAAAAAAATCTTGAAAAATAAAACATTACACGTTAACCTAGAAAAAAACTTCTTAATTACACGTTAATTCTTCATCAGTTTATAACTTATATTTCTACCTTATGATGCAGTAATAAATATAAATAATTCATAAGTTACAGAAAATATTCCCATACAAGCAATAGTTTAAACGTTAGTTACTATAACATTTTCTTAATTACACGTTAGTTTCTAGAGCATGTTTTAAATTTGGTATTCAGTTTTGTAAGCTTAATGTAACTATAAAATGATATAATTAAAACGTTTATAACATAAAATAACTGTAAACGTACCTTTCAAAATTTTTCGGTATAATTGTTGGATGAATTTTTCAATAATTTCTCAACTTCAATTTTTGAAATATGTTATTTTATTACTGTTTTACTTTAGTTGAGTGTTAATTCTTTTTTACTGATACTAGGTATATATTTGTACATTACCTACCTCTGTTGAACAAACAATAAATGCATTGAATTGCATTCAATATTTTGGCCAAACACCAACCTGCCAATGTTTAATATTTTGGGGATGAGACTTACACGTTAGTTTAATATTCGGATGAGACTTACACAGTAGTTTAGGATGAGACACACACGTTACTTTTATATTTTAGATGAAGATTTACATGTTAATTTCGTGGAGACTTACACGTCACTTTTATCAGTTTACACGTGAGTATGGCATACATTTGTATGCATTTTGTTGTATATATTGCAATAAATGTCAAAAGTTGTCATATACAATGACTGGGAGTGGTAGTGGCGGATGGAAAGGGGATCTAGGGGGCATCCGCCCCCCACCCCCTCCCAAATTTTTTTTAGTAGGCTTATTTAGTTAAATTTTATTTTTGCCCCTTAATTTTATTTTATTTTTTAATTTAAGGTAATTTTGTTAGGTTTGATATATTTTGAAAAAATATATGGTATTAGTTTTTTATATAATTGAGCTTGAGTAATTGGGCATCACTCAAATATATAAATAAATATTGGAACAAAATTAAATACACACAAATCAAAATAAATTAAACAAATTCTCTAAAATCTCTCTCTCCAATCAAAATAAATTAAACAACGTAGGGTTGAATTAGCAATTCAATTTTTATGAATTAGATTACACATTTATTAAATTGATATCAATTTTAATTTAATAATGAATCATGATTGAATTGCATTATTTATTTAGTTTAGTTTTTTTATTGATCTATGTTATTCACATAATTTATTTTATAAATTATATATTGTGAAGTTTTCATTTTATTAATTCACCACCTGGATTATAATTTGTACCTCAAATGATTAGTATGAATGAATTATCATTTGAAATTTTATTGTTGGTCATAACCAATTAAATTTCAATTAACGAATTAGTTTATATTAGAAAAGAATTCAATTAAAATTTTAATTATTTATGTTATTATTTTGAGTTATTTATTTGAATGAAAATGACATTCTTTTCTATTTAATTTGGGGAAAGAAAAGAAAGACGAAAGTGTAAACTGATCCTAAAATGACATCGTTTCACTAGAAAAAATAATGAACAAATGAAAATGGTGTCATTTCACAAATACACATATAGTAAAAAGTATTTAAATGCATAATTATTCACAATCGTCTCATTTTTAATGTTCTTTCTTAGCGGCACAAATAAATAGGAAGTACGAACAGTTGCCGTTTCGCCCCCCTAAAGAAAATTTTCTGGATCCGGCCCCTGGGGAGTGGGGTCCTATTACGTCATAATGATATTTTAGACTTTTGCCCCTCAAATTGCCTATATAACCACTTTCTTATAAAGTTATCTTTATTTCCCTTTGCCTATCTCATTTTGCCTATTATTATACATTTACACAATTCTAAAACTGTTATACAACATATAAGTAGGTATGCTAACACGGGCACTCAAATATGCTATAATGTATTAAATAATTCGCTAAACAAAGATCAACCTCTAACAGATCAAATGATAAAGGAAAATTTTGTTAAAGCAATACATATATTTGCTAACTTTGTTAAAAAATTATGCTAACGCGGGTACAAAATCTTACTAATATTATCAGCATACACCATACCAATAGTTAAATTAATCCCAAGCACAACACAAATACAAAAAAAAAGGCATAGTATACATGCTAATATGATATTGAACATATGCTAAAACAATTAAACGTTAATAACATAGTACTAATCTTGCATCTCCAACACATAACTCACACAAAAAAATTATTACATGACAAAATACATGCAACCCTCAAAGAAAGTCTCAAAGACCATTTTTGACATAATAACAAAATAATTTTATACCACGAGAAATTTAATTTGCAAGTTTAAATTATTATATTTTACTGTACTGCTAATATCATTAAACAAATATTTGCTAATATGACTATCAGAATATGCTAAAATAAATTAAATTACTAATCTTGCTAACAAAGTGAATATAAATTGTTAATAGGACTTACAAAGCATGCTAAAATTGCATTAAACTACATAAATCAATTGCTAGTGTTGATCGACACTTTCACAAACTATGGGACACTTGCTAACAAAGTAAATATAAATAGCTAATTAACATTGGTGAAATCCAGATTTTCCCTTGCTAAAAACTACCAAATTTCTTGCTAAAAATTATTCATATAAGTGCTATTATTCCCAAACTACATATTATTATATTTATCCTACTGCTAATATAATTAAACAAATATTTGCTATTATGAATTATCAGAATATGCTAACAAATTAAGTAAATTACTAACCTATTTCATACGTTCAGAATATTCAATCAAAACATTTGCTAATATTGTTCTATACTTTTTCATCATTCACGTCAAGCATTAATCGTAGACTACCATCGCAAATATACTTGAATCAACAACACAAATTAAAACTTTATAATTTTCAGTTTATAGTGATAACACAAATGGATAAACAAAACTTGGACCAGACGTAAATACCTTTACGATTCCTTGCATAACCCTTTCCAACCATTTGTAAATTGCTATGCTTAACACTAGCAATATTAACTTATTAACTCGTCGATTTAGCAGAGACTTGAGGTCTAGTTGAATACACGGTTCCTGATTGAAGTATCGTCAATGAACCTTGAGCGTAACTATTAATTTTGGAGAGATTTGCATATATTGCAGTTGGGGAGACGTATTTTTTATTGTGCAGATTTCTTCTATTTAAATTTCCCATATCTATTCAGATTACATGCCATGATTAATCCTACATTCAAGGGTGATATTATGGAGATATTTATTTTACCCAATTAGCCCTATCCAACAAGGTGGAATTAGAAGATATCCTTAATTTGCAAATTGATCCTTAAATCATATATTTAATCTTGTCCATTAAAATTATCAAGATGTGTGGTTATTATTAGTTCCTAGTTCCTACATGGGACTTGGTTCCTATTTTAACCCACGAGCATGGATCAAATGAGAACCTAAACCCCATGTGGGAATTAGGAACTCATCTCATCCATCCATTATTTTGATATAGGATGGCTAAGATTTGGTCTATTTTTGATCAAAGGCGGGGTGGCAAACTTGTAATATTTGAGCATAATTTTCGAAAATCATATAGACAACACTTTAAAACTGTTGTCTATTCTTCTAAATTTCGCTATGCTAAAATGAGAGTACTATCATGCTATTATGAACATATATACATGCTAATATTAATATATATGCATGCTAGTATGAACAGATAATATCTTACTATTAACGAACACTACTAGTGCTATTATGAGTAAAATTTATGTGTTTTATGAATATTTTTTCATGCTATTATCTTGTATACTTCCATGTTATCGTGAATATTTTGCCATGCTATTCTGAGTTTAACATCACGCTATTATGGACGAAAAAATATATTCTCGAATAAACATATGAACAATGGATCTTAAATGAAAGAGTACGAAAAGAGCTTTAATTTGATATATAATTTGCGTTAATCTAATGAAAAATGAGCAAGTTATGGATGTTTAAAGTTTAAATAAATTTTGTGTAAGGATGTTGATGTCAGCTTTGACCAGGGGTAAGTTTGACTTGCTCATATTTACCATTATACCACCGCCTTTTTATGTAAATCTGGACCATTGAGATCAAAGTATTGTGTGGTTGAGATTAGATCCTAGTTCCCACATGGGGATTGGTTCTCATGTGAACCCTACCCTATATATATATATATATACATACATACTAGTAAATAAATTAAAAACTAATATATATAATAAAATACTAAATAAAATCAAACTTAATTTAGTATTTCCAGATTTATAATAGTAATAATAATAAATTCTATAAATATACTTATATATATAAATTATATATATATGGATACATACATACACATATGGCCATATAGGTATGGGGCGAGTTGGGTATTAAAGTACTCGTACCCGCAAAAGAATATGAGTAATTATCCGTAATCATATATGTTCTCGTTGATTGGGTAATTACCCTACCCATCATGAATAATTTTTACGGGTACCCATAGGAACCGTTATCCATTGTCATCCCTTTTTTGAAAGAATATGAGAGCAATCATATTCATATTTAAAGAGAAAATGATTAAAAAGAGAGAGAGAGAGAGACTCCAACATGCATATTTTGAAACTTAATTGAAATTCAATCAATTAATATTATTATAAAAAATAATGCTCACAAATTTATGTAATTATGTTAATATTTTATATAGATTGATAGATATCGATGTTTTTATACACACATATAAAAAAATTATACATACATTTTTTAAAGGAAAAATTGTACATATTAACCATAATAATTACATATATAATAAAAGTTGGGGAAAAATTAATGTAATTGTGATCTTTCGATGTATATACATTAGGGGCTTGTTTGTTAGATAGTATAAAGTTGTATTAGATATCTATAATACCCTAATATCTAGTATTTATGGATATTTATGGAAATATATGATTATATATTTGGAATATACTAATATTCAGTCTTTTAAATGGAAAATAAATAATTGAGTAATATAAAATATTATTTTTCACTTTCGGAAGGTATATATGGACATGAAAACACTAAACTTCTATTTGCGGACACGATGTTATTATATATATATATATATATATATATATATCATAACAGAGTAGTGCATCAATTTTTTTTCCTGATCATTACGAAGGGCAATTAAGTCAATTCAGCTAATATAATAATAGATCACGGTTTATATATAAATTTGCATTTTTGAGAATTTAATTCAACGAGTTTTCCTTATAAAAATTAAGTATGGATTCCCTTACATGTGTGATGTTAATTAGTATAAGGGAGTTTCTAAATGCACCACTAAATTTACTCTTTGCACCATTAAAAAATTAAATGAAAAATAAAATACATATGAAATGACTTACTTATCTTTTTATTACTTGTTTGCACTATTATTATTACTCAATGCACCACAAAATAAAATTAAAAAATAAAATAAAATTAAAACAATAAAAATTAAAAAAACAGATCTTGTCTCTTTCGGCATCCTTTTGTCCCATCGCCGGCGAGAAGTGAAGGTGATCGCTGCGCCGGTGATCCGCTCTTGAAATAATTTGCTGCCAGAAAATGCATGAAGCTGGGAAGGTTGTTGAAGCAGATTGGAGGTTCAAACATGGAGATCATTAAACATGAGCCGAATCAAGGCGCGAGAGCGGGCCAAGGAGCGAGTGGTGGAGAAGGAGAAGGAGTCTATGAACCCTATTTCTCACACAACTTCCTTCACGGAGCTCTTGAATGGCGGAATGAATAATGTGAGCAATAACAATTCCTCCAGCCCTACTGCTCCAAGGCACTGGTCCTCCACTTTGATGTGGGGCTCGGCGGCCACGCTAAACAGCGGCGACGCCACCGACGTGAACGGATTCGCCGGCAGACCTGAGAGTAGTCCATCAAAGTGGAGGACCAGTGCCTTGGAGCAGTAGGGCTGGAGGAATTGTTATTGCTCACATTATTCATTCCGCCATTCAAGAGCTCCGTGAAGGAAGTTGTGTGAGAAATAGGGTTCATAGACTCCTTCTCCTTCTCCACCACTCGCTCCTTGGCCCGCTCTCGCGCCTTGATTCGGCTCATGTTTAATGATCTCCATGTTTGAACCTCCAATCTGCTTCAACAACCTTCCCAGCTTCATGCATTTTCTGGCAGCAAATTATTTCAAGAGCGGATCACCGGCGCAGCGATCACCTTTGCGATGTAGTGGTCGGGGTAGGAATTCATAACCTCATTGGCGCTCACCGTCCGGTAAATCCTATGCACCTTGTTTCCGCCGCCGCGAGGGTCTTGGATCACAACCGCGTTGCCGCCTCTGCCGCTTGGCAGTTCCCCATTATTAGCGACTAGCTAATGTTATCGATATTTTGTTGAATTTATCAGTAGAAATTCAGTAAATAGGAATTTGTTTTTTTTCTGATTTAATTTTTTTAAAATAAAAAACATATTTTAGATGGAAGGACGTTATTGTCAATATTAGTGGTGCAAAGAGTAAAAATAGTGGTGCATGGAGTTATTTTCCAAAAATTAGTAGATACAAGGCATCCAACTTATTTTTATTATTGCCTTATAATAATAATAATCTATTAATTTCTTTTTATAATTAACAAATTAATTAGTGATATAAAGTACTGGCCATTTAAGAATTTTAATCAACTGCAAAATCAATGCATTTTCAGATTTTAGGACAACAATTAACACGCAATTGGGGCACGTCCGGTGTAACTCCTCAATTTGTGTTTTAGATTTTGGATGTACTTCGGATTTGGATCTTTGTCAATGGTTATATTTTATATAAATATTTTTCAATTTTAGATTATACAGACTACCCAACGATTTACCAAGGTTTTTGAATTTAAAAAATCAAATTCAAAATTTTTAGCATGGTTTTCTTAATAATTTTTCAAAATTTTCTTATGAATTGTTGCTTTTCTTTTTCCTTTTAAAAATGGCTGCTTATCTTCAATGGGCAGTATTACACTATAGTCTCCTTGATAATTAGGCATGTAAATGTGTTTTTTCTCGAAATGGTTTTCTTGAAAATAACTAGATATAATTATTTTTTAAAGTTAGTAATTTAATTGAATAGTTAAATTAAACTTAACCTACATCGCAAGACCCATAAGTCCATAACCACATGATATACAATGAAAATTTTATCCGCACGAGAAAAATGCTAGTAATTTATAATATGATAAATTTCATATTATTCCCTCGTGTTTTCTCGAAAAAAAAAAACTTCCGTGTTAAATAAAGAAAATTCTATCACGCGTGATGACATAGTGTGTCTTCTACCACCAATCCACCATAGATCTGATGTGACATTTCAATGTATTACCACAGATCTATTATGAAACATTGAAGTGTCACATTAGGTCTATTGAAACACGTAACTTACTACGTGAGCACGCGTGGTTGAATATAATCAATTTTTTAAAAAGAATGTATGATTCTTATTTTTACAATTTTTGTATTATTTTCTAAATATAATCATTTTTTAAAAATAGTAATTTGACCAAATACTATAATTTTCAAATAATATAAAAAAATTTATATATGTGTAAAAAAAATACAAAACTTAGAAAATTATCAAATAGCTAAAAGTAGTAGTGTAACCAAATACTATAATTTTCAAAATGATGTAAAATATATTTATCTATAACAAAAAATGTAAAAAAAAAAAACTCCTACTATCTTTTTTAGAAAGTGTAATTCACTTTCTCCAAAATTGAATTTTTTTTATGCATTATACATAACAAATGGGGTTTTATAAGACAACTTATTAAAGGGAGTTTCTAAATGCACCACGAATTTTGCTCTTTGCACCACATCTACTTAATGCATCACCAATTTTACTCTTTGCACCACTAATATTGACAATAATGCCCTTCCTTTAAAATATGTATTTTATTTAACAAAAAACTTTAAATCAAAAAATTAAAACCATGTTCTTCAATCAAGCCCCTGCAAAGAGCTCCGACTCCGAGCATCACTTCAACGGTGCCTACTCCGTCAATTCGTCGCAGGTGATTCAAGAGAGCATGGATGGAGAAGACGACCGAGAGAGATTCAGAAAGAATTCGAATTCAAATATTCATCATCTGTGGATCAAAGCTCGGTAGGTGGAAAAAATCCACCTTAACATCCGTTAACGACGGTGACTACTTCACCGGAAACCTCGTATTCTCTTCCTTCAAAGAAGTTTCAGGCACGAGCAACAAGACTATCGTCGATCTAACAACCATGTTCTTCAATCAAGCCCCTGCAAAGAGCTCCGACTTCGAGCATCACTTCAACGGTGCCTACTCCGTCAATTCGTCGCAGGTGATTCAAGAGAGCATGGTTGGAGAAGACGACCGAGAGAGATTCAGAAACTGGGAATCGTCGAGCCCAGTCGAAGGTTTATGTTCTATTGTTTTATTTTTTATTTTATTTTTAATTTTATTTTGTGATACATTGAGTAATTATTGTAGTACATATAAGTAATAAAAGGATAAATATGTTATTTCGTATTTATTTTATTTTTCATTTAATTTTTTAGTGGTGCAGAGAGTAAAATTCGTGGTGCATTTAGAAACTCCCCTTATTAAATTCATGGATTATTTTTTATTTTCAGAAAAACAAAAGGAAGTAATATAAAATTTGCCCTTTATAATATTAGTTGTCAGTGAATCATTTGACCGCACGTGCACACCATGCTTTAAGCCACGCTAGATCCCTTATGCTGCTATCTCCTGTGTCAAATCTATTTTTTTTGTTTTTTTAATTTATTATAATTTTGTTTAATTTAAATTTTTTATTTATTGTTCATTCTTCTCCAATCAGGGTATACTGAAAAAAAACAATTTATGACATATGAAATGTAACAGGGGAGAGTACGAGGATCTAATTAATCAACCTTTAAGAAATGTTACTCCAGTATTATTTTGCGGGAAAATTACACTTTGATAATTATATTTTAAATTCTTTTTTTAAAAAATAATCCATTTTTTAAAAATTAACAAAGCAGTACCATCTTTTTTCAAAAATATTGTAAATTTAATAAAACCCTATGTAATTTATTGTATTTTAATATTTATATACTCATCCGTGTAAAAAAAATCTCCCAATCAAAAAATCTTAAAATACAATTAATCATGTACGATTTCGGGGCATAAAATTGTTCAAATGTTAGATTTATAATTTTTTTTTGAAAAAGTGAGTATTGTTTCATTAATTTTAAAATAAATTAACTATTTCTAAAGAATAACTCTAATTGCAGGTATGAAACTGTAATTTACAGTTACTTTGCACACTTGCAATGTTTGTTAAAAATATAGCAATCTTGTTGGCTCCAGGAAAGAGGTAGCCTGTCATATTATTAATTTAAAATCTGATATATTACATACATCAGATTTTGAAAATCTCTCTTCTATAGAATAGCACCAACACGTTTTAAATGAAATATATAAATTATATATATGTTAGAATTTTGATTAAAGCAATGTACATGCTATTTGACCGTTTATTCCTATCGACCGATTCGGACAAAACAGAAAAAAAAGGACTTCAAATTATTCCCTCAAACCTAAATTACCATTCTCTCTATTTAATATTGTAATTAGAGCGCGGTTGATTATCATTTTTATAATAAGACCAGTAATTCACAAAGTTGCTACAATAATGTCGATCCAATAATAGTATTTGTTTTAGTTTAGTCGATTAAAAATTGGCACAAACATTGCTCAATTAATGTAGAATGCTATGATATCTATTGATAATAAGAACAAGCTGAATTTTGAATTTGATTACTATAAAAATCTTATAAACGAATTCGTTTGTTAGGCCAACTCTAGTGTTCTCCACTATTTTAGTGCAGAAACATAACAAACGCAGTGCAATTTCTACTGTAAACAAGTTTCAAATTTCTGCGGATTGCACTAAATAGTAATAAAATAATTTTAATTATAGACTAATTTTTATTTTATCAATAATTAAACCAAATACATAATTATAATTAAGGTAAATAATTAATAATATTATTTAATAGGTATTTTAAATAATATAAAATAGAAAAATATACCAGACCCACTAGTACTAAATTTAATATAGCTACGAACGTGAATAATGTTACACTAATTTTTTTTTTAAATGCAATAAGATTCACATGCACTGGTGCACTCAAATAATGGTGATTTTAGTGCACCGTTGAGATTATTTAGTGTTGAACTAAATTTAGTGCAACACCAAAACTTTACATATTTTTATAATTATATCATAAATAATTATTATAAAAATTAAAATCAAATTAAATGAAGTCGTTTTCACATATGCATCTAGCCTACTGAAAGTTGTCATTTTAGTTGCATTCATGGAATATAAACGCCATATGTACTCGCGTAATGTTTAATGTTACATCAATTTTAATTTAAAAAAAAAAAAGTAGGTCTTCTGTGTATTAGGTGCACATCAGACGGTCAACTTAACAAAAAAAAACTCCTCAAAAACAGTCTCAATCGTAGCATTAAAAAGTACCACAAAAAAGTATCACTGTATTACTTGTATCATTAAAAAATATCAGCCAGAAAAAAGAAAGTTTCAAAATTAGTATCAACCATAACACTAAAAACTATCACTCAAAATTTAAAAAAATATTATTTATATCCTTAAAAAATATCACTTGTTTTGATAAATTTTTTAGTTGATATACATCTTATGTAGAGAAAAATTTATGTAAAAAAATCATTGATACTAAAATTTGTAAACGTTTGAAGTTATTGCTAAAATTTAGAAATCATATCTAAAAAAAACTGGTAAAAGATCGTTATTTTAGCTGCAGTCATTCCAAAAATATAATAATTTTTTTAATCGGTGTAGAACAATAATTCGTCCATAACTGCATATTGCAACCATCTTATCTTATTCATATTTATATATGAATATTGAATATGATGTTTTTCCAACCATAGCCGAAAGTTGAAGAACAAAATGGGCGTCCAATCAAAATCAAGGAGGAGTTTCCTCTTCTTCTTCTTCCTCTTCCTCTCCCTGCAGTTGACTTGTTACTCTCACTCCACCACCACTGCCACTGACAAGCCACAACAATACCCATGCCGCCCGCCGCAGCACCACTCTTACCCCTTCTGCAACACGTCTCTCCCTCTGAAAACGAGAGCCCGATCTCTCATCTCCCTCCTCACTCTCGGCGAGAAGATCCAGCAGCTCTCCAACAACGCCTCCGCCGTTCCTCGGCTCGGCATTCCCTCATACGAGTGGTGGTCGGAGTCTCTCCACGGCATCGCCTCCAACGGCCCCGGCGTTTCCTTCAACGGCACCATCAAGTCCGCGACCGGATTCCCCCAAGTGATCCTCACCTCCTCCGCCTTCAACCGCACGCTGTGGGCGGCGGTTGCCTCCGCCGTGGCGGTGGAGGCGAAGGCAATGCACAATGTGGGGCAGGCGGGGCTGACGTATTGGGCGCCGAATATCAACATTTTCAGGGATCCGAGATGGGGGAGAGGGCAGGAGACGCCGGGGGAGGATCCCATGGTGACGTCGGCGTATGCTGTGGAATATGTCAGAGCTTTTCAGGGGGAGTACCACCGGGCACTGCCGAGGTACAAGTATGGGCTGCGGAGGAGAGCGTTGGGTGATGATTATGATGATGATGGTTTGATGCTGTCTGCTTGTTGCAAGCATTTCACTGCTTATGATCTGGAGAAATGGGGGAACTTCACTAGATATAATTTCAATGCTGTCGTAAGTTTCTTCCTTTCAACTTTTATTTTCTGTCGAACAGGAGTTCTGGATTGCTAACTATTTGAATGTTATCAAGCTTTAAAAATTATATTTGAGCTCGTTTAATTCCCTATCGAGTCGAGCTCACCCAAGCCTTAATCAAGTCTAAAAAGAGTCGAGCGAACTTGTTTGATATGCTTATCGAACTGAGCTCAAATGAGTTTTTCACGAACCATCACGATTTGAGTTTCAAGCTATTTGGTTAGATTTAAGGATTCCTAATTGGGAAGCTAGTATTTTCAGCTGCGAGAATGTTTCCTATTCTGCTTTCAATGATGTAATTTCCTTTTCTGTCAGCACAAGAGTTGTTGATTTGTTCAAATAGCTGTAGTTGGTCGAAATGCAAATAATGCACATATATTAAGTTAATTAGTTAAGGAAATATAGCACCAAATTGAATTAAAGGAAATTGAGAGCTTCGACATCTCTATATTATTAGGTAACTGATCAGGATATGGAAGATACATACCAAGCACCATTCAGGAGCTGCATAAAGCAGGGTAATGCCAGTTGCTTGATGTGTTCATACAATGCTGTTAATGGGATTCCAGCATGCGCAAATCGGGATCTCTTACAAAAAGCTCGAACTGATTGGAATTTTAGAGGGTGATTTTCATATTTGTTTGTCTAATGAAACGAAAAAGATTTCCAATGAGAATCAAGAACCTAAGCACATATCCTCAATACTGTGACAACAGATACATCACCTCTGACTGTGATGCTGTGGCTACCATTTACGAAGATCAGAACTATACTAAGACTCCTGAGGATGCTGTTGCAGCTGCTCTGAGAGCAGGTTGTAAGTGCTTTTGCTAGATCCAGCAAATTCATTATTTTCTTGTTCCTAAACTAGCTTTTGAATTTTTTCCCCAGGAACTGACATAAACTGTGGAACTTACATGTTGCTCCACATGATGCCTGCGATTGAGCAGGGGAAAGTGTTAGAGGAAGATATAGATAAAGCACTACTCAATCTGTTTCTTGTTCAGCTCCGGCTTGGGATCTTTAATGGAGAGCCTCATTTCGGAGGATTGGGACCTAAAGATGTCTGCAGTTCAGAGCACAGGAAATTGGCTCTTGAAGCAGCTCGTCAGGGTATTGTGCTTCTGAAAAATGAGAAGAAATCCCTGCCCTTTAACAAGCATCTCATCTCTTCATTGGCTGTTATTGGTCCTCTAGCTAATTCAACCGACCTCGGAGGTGGCTATACAGGTTTGAGTTTTGTTCATGCACATATGAGCTGCTTATCCGGTCAAGATTTCATTTATTTGATATTTTCATATATTCTTCTTGTAATGGTAAAGTAACAGTTGAAGAAAACATTTTCTTGAACAAATGATAATGCGTACTTACCTGTAAAACTATTTTTCTTGTAACTTTTACTCAACATAAAATATCATAGTCTTAGCATAGATACCGTTAGCTGATGATTGTAAAATGATCTGCGAATTTTCTTTTTTTTTTTTGTTTTGTAGGAGTTCCATGCAACCCAAGGAGCATTATTGATGGACTGAAAGGATACGTAAAGAATATCTATCATGCTGCTGGTTGCCAAGACATAGCTTGCAACTCAACCACTGGGTTTGCAGAAGCTCTTTCCGCTGCTAAACAATCTGAGTACGTGATTGTTGTGGCTGGGTTAGATTTATCTCAAGAAACTGAGGATCATGATAGATATAGCCTTCTTCTACCAGGTTATCAGATGGCACTTGTCACTGCTGTTGCTGCTGTAAGTAAGAAACCAGTGATATTAGTTCTTACAGGCGGTGGGCCAATAGACACGTCGTTTGCTGTTGGGGATCCACGTGTTGGTAGCATTCTTTGGATTGGTTATCCGGGAGAGACTGGCGGTACAGCACTTTCCGAAATCATCTTTGGACACTATAATCCAGGTTGGTGATCCTAAATTTCATCAGGAGTAATGGAACATGTTCTCATGACTAGTCTAGTAAAATGTTGCATAACAAGGAATGGAAGTTCTCATGACTAGTCTAGTAAATTTATAATTCTCATAAATTATTTTAGCACAAATGATGAAATAAAATCTTGAATATCAACATACCAACATGATGTGACTTTTGAGAATAACAGGTGGAAGACTAACCATGACTTGGTATCCGGAGTCATTCACCCGCGTTCCAATGAATGACATGAACATGCGAGCTGATCCATCTCGCAACTATCCGGGAAGAACGTACCGGTTTTACACTGGAGATAGAATATATGGGTTTGGATATGGGCTAAGTTACACAAGGTTCACATACAAACTTTCATCAGCACCAAAGAAATTGAGTTTACCAGAATCCATGAAGCCTAGACGACAGAAGAACTTGCTTTACCAGACAGGCAAGGAGCTTGACTATATCTATGTTGATCAGGTGCCATATTGCAGTTCACTGAGGTTCCAGGTGCAGATTTCTGTGACGAACAGTGGAGATCTTAATGGGAGTGAAGTTGTGCTCCTGTTTTCTAAACCAGCTAAAACTTTCAAAGGCTCTCCAGAAATGCAGCTAGTTGGATTTGAGCGTGTCCACATATTATCATACGAAACTGCTGAAACGAGCTTTCTGATTGATCCTTGTGAGCATCTTAGCTTTGCAGACGAGCAAGGAAATAGAATATTGCCTACTGGAGATCACATTCTTATATCCGAGAACATAGTGCATATTGTTTCGATAGAGATATGAGAAATTACACACACTTTTTCAGGTGAAGAGTCTTTACAGAGTAAACAGCAAATGTGCAAGCAGTTGATTCTTGCTCCAATCTGACAACTGTAAACTACTAGTGAAGAGCAAGCAATGAATAGTGTCAGCCCGTATCTTATCTGTTTGATATGATCATGGTGTGCTCTGGTATCTGAAAGTTGATTGACAAGAACCACCCTGCCATTCTTGTTGTTCTGTGGAGTAGGTGTTTTTGAATGTGGTAAAGCATAAGAAAATTTGGTGATGGTCCTGAAAGCTGTCTCTGCAGCCTCTGGCATAATCTCATCGGTTTCTCTTTCAATTTCACGTGTATATTTGAAATTTGATTCAATTCCAAAACAGATTGGTTGTGAACCTCATTCTGCTAAACTGATATTTGCTTTTTCTAATTAAAACTGACCTTTTGGGCTTAAATTGCATGAAATGGTAGCTCGTGTTTCGCTTCTCTTATTTCATTGCAGACCTAATATTAACTTGGTTAGAGTGGAGCTAGGATTATGCTTGATTTTCTCAAACTGATGCCCAGGTTGATGTCCAAAAGGATACACTCATACACATGCAGTTTCAGAGAGAGAGAGAGACGACATAGACTCATGTTCGTTCTTCGCAAGAATGAAATTATTTTGTCACTCCAATTAGGAAATGAAAAAATAAAATAAAAAAGTAACCCGAAAGTCGATAAAGAAATGAAGATGGCAAAAAGATTCTTGAATTATACAAGGTTGATGATTGAAGTGTGAATGTGTGATGCTCCACGCACAGTCGAGACATGTGCAACAACAGCTCATACAAATTTCAGTTTCATATGAAATCCTTTTTTGGGTTCTCTCTTCTTCTTCTTCTTCTATTTTTTTTTTGAGCTGTAAGTCTTGTGCTCTCTCTGTCCTGCTCTACATAGCTAGAGTGGTCCCATCCAAAAAGAAGTCCTAAAATCTGTCTATCTCCATTTCATCATTGTTCGTCTTCATCATGTGAAAACAACGTACCAACAATAACTTCATACTCCTTTCACCTGCAAAACCTCTCTTTCTCTCTCTCCTGTGTTTGTGGAATTGTGGGTGTCCTTGTTATTCAATTTTCAAGAGTAGAATATATTTACTTTTTGCACGTTGAGGTTTGCAACCTAAGCTTTGAATGGATGGAAGGGAGACCGTGGACTCATGTTGGTAGTGCAATCAAAGTGTCTATACTAGCTATATAGGTTAATTGATACGGGGATGATTTTATGTTTATATAGGTGTAGTAAGGTTTCTTTTGAGAAAATAAACAATAAAAATGTTAGGGAATGTACTCAAAGTAGAGAGATGCTATCTTACAGGTAAGCATGAACAATTCTTGCTATACATTTTAAAAGTGAGGATTACGTCACATCTACAACACTATGTGCTCATAGAAGTGTACACGTCAAATATAGACTAACACTAATAGTTTAATGTATATTAGGAGTAGATAATAATAATAATAATAATAATAATAATAATAATATTATTATTATTATTATTATATTATTATTTTATTATTATGAGAGCCCAACTTTTTCATCCTTTCCACTAGAGTCTAATACCCCCTATTTTGAGCGAGGAAATGACATGACTATTCTCATCAACTTCATTAAAAAGTATGACGAGTAAAGACAGACTGAAATTAATCCAGCCTGAGCTCAATATATAATACAAGGCTTGATAGACTGTGGGCCTTATCGAAATTCAATATCGATATTTATAATTTTTCCCTTTAATAATTATATTGTTTTTTAATTAAATAAAAGTAGATAATAGTAACAACAACAATAATAATAAGTATTTTAGTTGAAAAATTAAAACTTTAAATTATAACTGTTATAGCCAAGCTCAAGTTTGACAATCAACTCGACCCGCGGTTTCATTTAACTTTTAGTAATGTTTTGGTCTTGTTTGGTTGGGAAGGGTTCTATCTTTGAAAATTAATATGATTCTTTATTTTTAAATTTTTGTGTTTGTTTTAATTTTTGAGAATTTTGAAAAGTAATCAGAATCTTCAAAACAAGAAAAATAATACAATTTTCTTGAATTTTGAATACCTACTTGCTAAAGATGAAGCTATTATGTATTGAGACACAACAGAGATTGTTCAACATACTGAGTACTGTCAGCGAGCGTAAGTGATATCCAGAAGTCAATTTATGAACATACAAGACATTCCACTTAGCTATCTGATGTCAAGGTTCAAGATCAACAGTGTTCATTGCAAAGTTCGTGAACGTTTGCATGAACATCCTTTGACCTTTGTCCAGATTGTTTTTTCCAAGATCATTGATACTGTTCGAAGTTTGTTAACCAAGAAGAGATTCAAGATCTTTCTAAAAGATACCTTAATCAGTTTGCATATGATTGAAGATGGAAGAGTTCTAACATGACAACTCCTCAGTTTTAATTTCAATAAGGAAAGTTTCCTTATCAGATTTCTAGTCGGTTTAGGACTTCTGATTTCCATGTTAAGGCTATATTTTTGTTCTATAAATATCCTAGAATCAGACTTGTTAGAAAATACTGAATACACTGAATAGATAGATTCAGCATAGAATTCTTAAGAGCTCTAATTGGTTTGAACCACATAAGTTTCGGTCGTGAGTTTAGACTAGAAAATAGTGTTATAGTCATCGTGTATTGAGACACTTTTCATACACTGTCAAAAAGTTTCTCGAGAGAGAATACATATGGGAACTACATAGAGAGAGTCTAGATTGTGAGAGGATCTCATGATTCAATTCATCGAAAGAGGGTGTGTGGGTAGAACGGGTTTCGAGTGACGGGAGGATAACTGCGTGTAATATCCCAAGTAACATTGCATCGGAGTAGTAAATTATTTTTCACGAATCTAACAAGTCCCTCTGACGTAGATCAAATTGATCGAACAGGGTTACCAACTCACAATGTGCTTTATATTCTGCAGTTTACTATTTATAAGAATGTTCATGTACTTTATTGTGAACTTTATCATCAACGTTCAAGGACATTACTGTGAATGTTTGCAGAACAAATACTTTTTATGGGGTGTGCAATTTCACAATCGTCTACTTGTAGATGTTTCTTTCTATTGTGAGTATTGCAACAAATTATTTAACTTAAAGAAATATTGGCACCATGATTAATGACATTTTCCAATTCGATTATCATCCGTTGGTTGACGCTAACTGTATTGATGATGAAATTATAAATGAATTAGAATAAATTATAAACAATAAAATCAAACAGTTTTAAGCAACAAAATCAAACATTATAAGTATAGTAAAAATCAATTATTTTAAGCAGCAAATCTGATGCATGTGATTTCAAGCAATCAAACTAACTAAGCACCAAAACAAAACATGCTAAGTAACAAAATTCAACACTCTGAGCAACAAACTAAGTTCATGAGATTCCAAACAACACCACCAACCTAGTACCAACGTCAAACATGCTTAGAAATAAACCCGGTGTGTGAATTCTAACTAACAAATTCAATCTAGCACAAAAATCAAATATTCTAAGCAACAAACTCGATGCATGAGATTCCAAGCAATAAAACCAATCTAGCATCAAAGCAAAACATACTAAGCAACAAAATCCAACATTTCAAACAACAAACTCAATGCATTATATTCCAAATAACAACCCATCATTACGATCAATAAAATCCAATTTTCTAAATAACAAATCCGAATGCATGATATTTCAAACAACAAAATCAAATTTGTTTAATTGAATGGGTTGTGATACCTTGTTTAATCTAACCATTTATTTGGTTGTTTAATTTCTAGCTCTTCAAAAATCACAATTGTTATATGGCAAAAACTATGAATTTTTTTCGATTCACATCATCATCGATTGAGACTCGTCTTCTCGAAACTTCAAAGCCCCAATCGAGATTCAATTCGTAGTCGATCGTGGAATTGCAAAACCTCAAAGCGTCAACTCGGATTCACCGTCTCTGAATAACCATTGTATTTTAATCTTTAATTTGTGAAACAATCATTTTTGTGGCTTAAAAAAATCTTCTGCGTGCAAATTGCCTTCTTCAATTCTTGGAATAGCATCTGATTTTCTTTCGTCAAATCCACTTTTTAAATTTTAGGATTTAATGTTTCAGAAATTGCATCGTGGGTTTAAGAATTTTATTTTTGAATTTTGGTAGTTGTGATAGATGCAATCTATAATATCTATTGCATTTTTCCATAATTAATTGTATTTTTTCATATCACAATATGTATAAAATTATAATAATATCCGTATATTTAGATTTTGTTATCTAAATATTACAATTATACCACCTTCCACAAATTTAATCTCAACCATCTAAAAATGAAATTGGAAGACTATGATTTATTCCTAGTTCTCACACGGAGAAGGATACTCATTATAGTCTACTTCTATATGTATGCATGTACATTGCACACTATATATAGACTATAGTTAGACTTGTCAAAACGGGTTGGGCCGTGCCGGCCCATTCCCATCAATTTTTTAAACGGTTAGGGCTTTAGTTTTGAGACCCGTTTTTCTTGTGGGCCCAAGCAGGTAAGCCCACGACAAGGCGGGCTTTGGTGGGTAAAGCCTGCGGCGGGGTGGGTAGCCCATCATGCAAATATATATATATATATATATGTGTGTGTGTGTGTGTGTGTGTGTGAAACAGATCAAATGAGAACCCAGCCCCCATGTGAGAACTAAGAACTCATCTCATCCATCCATTGCTTTGATTTAGATGGCTAAGATTCGGTCAATTTTTGGTCAAATGCGGGGTGGCGAATTTGTAATATTTGAGCATAATTTTCGGAAATCATATAGACAAGACTTTAAAACTGTTGTCTATTCTTATAAATTTCGCTATGCTAAAATGAGAGTATTATCATGCTATTATGAACACATATATATGCTAATATGAATATATATACATGCTAGTATGAACAGTTAATGTCCTACTATTAACAAACACTACTACTGCTATTATGAGTAAAATTTATGTGTTTTATGAATATTTTTTCATGTTGTTATGAATATTTTTTCATACTATTATGTGTATATTTTCAATGTTATCGTAAATATTCTATCATGCTATTCTGAGTTTAACATCACACTATTATGGACGAAAAAAATACATTTTTGAATAAAATATGAACAATGGATCTTAAATAAAAGAGCATGAAAAGAGCTTTAATTTGATATATAATTTGCGTTAATCTAATGAAAAATGAGCAAGTTATGAATGTTTAAAGTTTAACTAAATTTTATGTAAAGATGCTGATGTCAGCTTTGACTAGAGGTAAGTTTGACTTCCTCATATTTACCATAATGTCACCATCTTTTTATTTAAATCTGGACCATTGAGATTAAAGCATTGTGTGGTTGAAATTAGTTCCTAGTTCCCACATGGAGAATGGTTCTCATGTGAACCCTGCCCTATATATATGATTTGGTTCAAATAGGTACTAGTCTTCGCGTGAGAATTAGGAACGGTGTTTATTTACTATGAAGTTATACCTTACTTTATTATATTTTAGTGCTATTAACATATTTTAGTGCTAGTGTTAATAGCACTAAAATACAAAAAAGTAAGTTATAAAATCATAGTAAATAAGCACCGTATATATTTATATAGATAGACAGATAGACATAATTTATAAATTATACTACCCAAAGGCCAAATCCTATTTCAAAAATGGATAATAAAAAATGACTTTAACCTAATTAAACTCAATGTCGCTCTCCCCACTTTCTCATCGCTCTCCTCTTGCTTTCACCGCTCCCCTCTCACCTCTTGTCGTTTGCCAGTTCGCCGCTTGTCTCTAGTCTCTCGCCATCTCATCTTCTCCTCACCTTCTCAGTCTTATATTCATTTTGAAATGAGTAGTTTTTGAGGTAATATGTGTGGTAATTTGCCCTTCAGAAAAAACTCGTGAAAACATTTGAATCTTTACTTTTAGTGATGCAATCTGAACTAAATAAGGAAATTATCATACATTATTTTGGAAAGATGAGATATTCTAGCAAGAAATTATGCATTATATAAATAGAATGCGTTATCAAAGTGTGCTTGAAACCACATTAACTTAGAATGATTAATTATTAAAGAATTTTCGACAAGTTAAAAAAAGAAAGAAAAAAACCCGTGGGTTGACGCCTAGAACAAGGCAAACCGAGCCATAATATTCATGCCCATCAGTTTAGGCGGGCTTCCTCGTCCCGCTGGTCCGTTTTGACAAATCCGAGTATAGTGAATATATAAACATCAGGAATGCTCGAAATTAGTGGGACCCACGGATTTAGGAGCATAAATGCGAGCTAAAATAAAATCCATTGACGCGTTTGTTTTTCCAATAAAGGGCAGATCTTAATCCATCGCAATCGTAATCACACTTTCGAAAATTAAAAAATATCCCACTTTTCTTTTCCACAAACAGAAAATAAATTGTAATCCCAAATTTAATCTGAAATGGAACCCACATTTCGACCCTTAATTTGCTCACCGCGTGGACCCATGTTTCCTCCTCCCCCCATCACTTCTCCACATGCACTGTTACGAAACTTCTGCATTTGCTCCTCTTACTTTCCCATAATTCTAAACTCCCCCCATCCACGACCACCCAATCTTTGTCCCAATATAACTGAAAGGACTTCATATTTTTTTTTACTCATACACCCGATCTGTAATATTGAGGAGATTTGAACCCGTGATCTTTGATCTCCAAACAATATCACTCTACCACTAAGTCATTCCCACCAGGACAAGGACTTCATATTTATAAATAAATAAACATCAAGAAAAGTCAATACAATTTATCAAAATAAATGAAAGTTGAAATAAATGTTAATCATTGAAACTATCCATCCATCTAAGATTTCAAAATTTTTTATTTTTTATTTTGATATAATTATAATAATAAATTCTTTATTAAATCTAATATATAATTAATGAAGGCATAAATAAATAATTTTTAAAGGTCTTACGTGGATATTTTGCAATCACTAACATTCTAAATATATAATTTTCAAGTTTTGAGATCCTAAATTGATAGCTAAAATATGTTTTGAGCCTTGAATCGTTATTTATTGCATTATTCTATTAATGCAATTCGTTGTATTCAGCATTTTGTAACATAATCTTAATAAATGTTAGTAATATTCTACATTCGTTTTTAGAAATAGTTATTTTATTTTTTATTCTATTAATCCAACTCTTTATATTTACCAATTTTTAACATAAATTTAATAAAAATGTTCATTAAATTCTACATTCATTTTTAGAATATTAATATAATGTAATATTAATTATTTATACATATATTAAAGTAAAAGCGTGTGATAGACAACGGCTCTCGTATAAACCGTTGTCTATTATATGGTGTAACATTTATATTTTAAACAATAATTTTTGCACAATAGACAACAGTATATATATCGTTATCTATATTTTGATTTTGCATTTATGTTTTTGGCAACAGTTTTTAATTAACAATATTTCAATTCGATCTTTCTAACATGGACTTTCATTTAGTTCTTAAAATTTAATTTTCTTCTTGTTTATCGTAATTACACAAAATTGATCTTTTTATCTAACTAATTAGCACGTGTGCATATCATTTTATTAATTTTTAAAAATTGAACACAACATATAGGATTCTAAAATAATCATAATATTATAGATCTAAAAAATAATAATTATTTGTACATTGCACATGAGAAATACTAGTTCAAGTTAAAGAGTAAAAGATCCAAAAAATAGTATATACAATTACCTAGGGGAAACATAAAACAACTTAAAACTTAATTAAATAAATAAAAGAAATAATAATAATAATAATAATAATAATAACAATAATAATAATAATAATAATAATAATAGTTTAATCTTAAGATAATTAAAAATATTGTCACAATTAAATGGATGTGATTATTGTAGTGGTCATTTTTTATCAACCCGATATGCTAGCCCAAAAAGGTTGACCGATAGCGTACAATCGGTATTTCAATAGATAATCGTTCAATTTTAAATTTGAATTAACGATCAGTTCCGCCTTATCCGGTAAGATTGACTGGTTCAGATGAGTCGGCATGCCTTTCAACATCCTCCGCGATCCTCGCGAACCCTAGCTGCTACCTCCACCTTTTAAAGGAGACCCCCTTCCTCATTTGACGACCACGTTGAGATAGCCACAAGCTTCACATCATACCCTAGACACATTGAATTTATCATTTTCTAAGTTCATTCCCCTTCGGCGATTTAACATATGATCGTCATCCCCCGGCGGTCTTTGGCTCTTACGTTTTTTCTGGTTTTGTTTCACAGATTGGTCGTTGCTCCGGACTGAATCATTAATTAATTGTAGATTTTCGGATCTACAATTATATCTCGACTCCACCACTGATCCTATAAATATCCGTATACAATGTGTAGAATTTATATCGTTATTTTTCTTTTATAATTTTTTGTAATTTAGTTTCCCTATGTTGGGTATCCTTGCCGTCGAGAGGTTCACCTTTCTCCGCTTTCACCGGGCGCGGCCGTCACTGGAAGTTGCTCAGACAACCCAACTCACTTCGTCGTTGCAGAAGCAAAGAGGAAGGCAGAGGAAGTTGGCTCAGGTAACCCACAGTTACCGGAGCACCTCGTCGTTGACTGAAACACACAGAGCTCAAGAGGGGGAGAACCACAGAGGTAATCGGAGCACGACCCTCTACTGGCAGCCCAAGAGTCACCAACAAGCCCGTTGTCACTCAACCGCTTACTCACCGGCTAATCAAGAGTATCACAGAGATACAATGTTCCCGGATGAATTAGTCGGAGATGGGAGGGTGAACACGATCTAGCATAGAGCCAAGATCTAGGGTTTGCTAAGAGAGAGAGAGCGAGCGGCGTAGTAAGAGTGTACTGTTAGTTAGAAACAAACAGATACATAAAGGGGTAGGGCAACAGTCAAGTGGGCCGCCAAGGTAGAACTGGGCCGCAAGATAATTGGGCCAAGACAATATTGGGCCAACATAACTCACAATCTCCACCTTTAGCCCAAGTGCATCAACAGTCAACAGAGGAGTCCGAGGGGTATCATCATTGCCATTTTACTTCCTCTGAGTCACAAAGACAAAGAAGAAGCTGGGGAGGAGAGCACAGAGCAAAACCAGGCCACAGAGGCCCACCCAACTTAACCTGAGATTCATAGAGAAAACAGGAGGGTAAGGAACATAAATATCACAGCAAAAGATGAAATTTTAGCCAAGATCAAACTTTAGAATTTTCATGCACAACCTTAGCTTTTCAACTGGAAGACATTTGGTACCCATATCAGCTGGGTTGTAATCTGTATGGATCTTGTCAAGTAAAATTTCACCTTTTTCAACAATGTCACGAATGAAATGAAACCTAACATCAATGTGTTTAGTTCTATCATGGAAGATAGGGTTTTTGCATAATTGTATGGCAGATTGACTATCAGAAAATACAATGGGAGATTTATCCAAAAAACCAATTTCAGACAATAAACCATTCAACCATATAGCTTCCTCAGATTCAGTAGTTGACAGAGCAACAATGTGCTGGAGTTGTGATTTCCAACTAATGCAGCCACCACACAAAGTAAACACATATGAGGTTGTTGACTTTCTATTATCCCTGTCATTGGCATAATTAGAATCCACATAACCAGTAAGTTTCAAACCATCAGCTGACTTAGAAAAAGTCAGACCACATTTCTCAGTGGATTTCACATACCTGAGGAGCCATTTCAAGGCTTCCCAGTGAGGTTTATCTGGGTTAGACATGTACATACTAAGACAACTAACAGAGTAAGCAATATCAGGCCTAGTACTAATCATGAGATACATAATTGATCCAATTGCATTAGCATAAGGCACACATTTCATTTCATCAATTTTAGATTCAGATGAGGGACACATGCTTTTACTCAAGTTGAAATGAACAGCAAGAGGTACATTCACAGGTTTAGCACTGTTCATGGAGAATTTACTCAAAATCTTTTTTAACATAATCAGTTTGATTCAAGACCAGAGTGGAGGACTTCCTGTTTCTAATGATATGCATGCCAAGAATCTTCTTTGCATCTCCTAAATCTTTCATGTCAAAATTCTCACAAAGCTTATTTTGAACATGCTTAATTGACTCAAGTTTAGGACTAATTAGCAACATATCATCAACATATAGAAGCAGAAACATAGGAATATTATTATCACATTTATAGTATAAGCAGTGATCAAAATCAGATTTCTTGAAATAAAGAGACTGCATGCATTGGTCAAATTTAATATTCCATTGCCTAGGAGATTATTTCAGCCCATAAAGGGCTTTCCTAAGCAAACAAACATGCTCTGGTTTTCAGAATCAACAAAGCCTTCAGGCTGTCTCATATAAATATTGTTATCCAAATCACCATGCAAGAAAGCAGTTGTGACATCCATTTGTTTCAATTCCCAGTCAAACTGAGCAACTAAAGCTAGTATTATTCTAACAGTGGTGAATTTGACAACAAGGGCAAAAATTTCATTATAATCTATTCCCTCTTTTTGAGTAAAACCCTTAGCTACTAACCTAGCTTTGTATCTAACAGATTCAGATTCCTTTTTAAGTTTAAAAAGCCATTTGCACTCAACCACAGAGGTATTAGCAGGTTTTTGAACAAGTATCCAGGTTTTATTATCATGCAAGGACTTCATTTCACATTTCATTGCATTCAACCATTTTTCAGAATCAACAGACTTCAAAGCTTCTTTGTAGGTTAGAGGTTCATCATCTTCCATGCAATTAAACACATTAAAAGCAAGAAAGGACATTTCATAATCATCAAACCTATGAGGCTTTCTCACATTCCTCCTAGCTCTATCCCTAGCCAGTTGGTAATCATGTAACTCAGCAGATTCATTATTATCAACTTCTTCAGTAGGGATATCATTATTCTCTTCATTATCATGCTCAACAGGTAGGGGTTCATCATTATCAGACAAAGGCTCCACCTTAATTGGAGTAGTATCAGGAGTAGATGCAGAGACAGATAAATGAGCAGATAAGCAAGGAAAATCACTTTCATTAAAGACAACATCTCTGCTGGTAATGGCTTTGAAGCCAGGGACAGATTTGTCCCATAGTCTATAGCCTTTTACCCCCTCAGGGTAGCCCAAGAAGACACATTTCTTAGATCTAGGCTCTAACTTATCACCTTTGACATGCACAAAAGCAGCACATCCAAACACCTTTAGGTTAGACAAGTCAACATGTTTATTTGAAAAAAAATAGACTCAAGACATTTACCAAGCAAAGGGACAGAGGGTGACCTATTTATCAAATAGGCTGCTGTTAAGACAGCTTCACCCTAAAACTTTTTTCCAAGACCAGAGGAAGTAAGCAAACATTTAACCTTGTCAAGCAAGGTTCTATTCATTCTCTCAGCAACTCTATTTTGCTTAGGAGTATAAGGCACAGACTTGTGTCTTTTAATACCAGATTCAACACAAAGAGAATCCATAACAGAGTTGCAAAATTCCAGGCCATTGTCAGTTCTTAGGGTTTTTATTTTCTTTCCAGTTTGATTTTCAACACAAGTTTTGAAATTTTGAAATTTATCAAACACATCAGATTTGTTTTTCATGAGAAAGACCCACACCTTTCTAGAAAAGTCATCAATAATGGAAAGAAAATACCCATTTCCACCATGTGTGGGATCCTTGGAAGGTCCCCACACATCAGCATGAAGGTATTCAAGCACATCCATAGATTTAGGCACATTAGGAGCAGGATTAACAGGAAAGCTAACTTTGTGCTGCTTACCAAGCACATAAGTATCACAGAAGGGTAGCTTAGAGACTGCATCCTTTCCAAACACTCCAGATTTAGACAAGCATTCAAGACCCTTGTTAATCAAGTGTCATAACCTAGCATGCCACAAACTAGTAACATCAGAAGTAACAGAACTCACAGAGGCATCAACAGTTGCAGACACAAAATACATGTTATTTTTCCTGAGGGCTTTGAACAAAACAAGATTTCCTTTTAAAATTTTCATGGCATCACCACCCCACTTCCCTTCAAAACCAGAGTCTTCAAGGGCAGTGCATGACATTAAATTAAAACTTAATTCAGGAACAAATCTCACATTTGACAAAGTCAAAATAGAACCACAAGAAAATTTCAGGCAGATATTGCCAACACCCACAACCTTCAGTTTTCTCCTATCAGCAAGTTTTACAAAAGAGTTTTGGACAGGGGAGATGGAAGAAAACAATTGAATAAAAGGGAAAATGTGAAAGGAACACCCAGAATCAAGGAGCCATTCTCCTTCATCACACTAATAAGCCACAGAGTTGATATCAACATCAAATGATACCATGTATACATCAGAATCATAATTTTCAGAAGGACACATCACAGAGTTGGCATGATCAGTTTGGTTATCATTATTTCCTTGTTTTTCCCTTTTCTTTTTAGAGTTAGTGCAAGTTTTGGCAAAGTGCCCAGATTCTTGACAATTATAACAGATTTTACCTTTCATGAATTGTTTATCAGACCTACTTTTAGATCTAGCCTTGTTTTTCCTATCATTTTCACCATTTTTAGTAGAGGTTCTCCCCCTAACATGGTGAATTTCCCCACCAGAGCTACTACTACCATATTTCATGTCTTTTCCTTTGGCTTTTAAAGCAGTACAAATAATATCATAGGTTATAACATCCTTGCCATACTTTATGGCAGATTTTACATCATTATAGCTATCAGGAATTGCATTTAGAAGCACAGAAGCAGTATACTCATCAATGTGCTTATCTCCAGCAATTTTCATGTCTTGAATGAGTTTATTAAACTCATCCAAATTTGAATCCATATCTTTAGAGGTATCAAGCTTAAAACTAAAAAAAATTCCTTTCAGGTGAATTAAATCAGTTATATTTCTTTCAGCATATAACTCATGCAATTTTTCCCATATTTCCTTAGCACAATTCAAGTGGACCACCTTTCTAAGCACAGAATCAGTCAGATTTAACAAAATTGAAGCCACATCATTTTTGTTCATTTTTATTCTGTCTTTATCAGTGACATCACTGGGACAGCCAATTTCAATGGCTTGGTCAGTGTTAAGATGAACTAAAACACACTCCATTTTCTTTTTCCAAATTTGAAAATCAGATTTCCCATCAAAAGGTGGATTATGCATATTGAAACTCATTGTAAACACAGAGAACAACAAGAAACATGAACACACGCGCAAGGAGAATAAATAAGAGCCCTGTTACAGGTGGGAAACCACTCAAGCACACAGCTCGTAGGCAAGCTGAGGAGAGCCCTACTGGGCAGATTGATCTGCTGTGCAGGGGTTCACTCAGGGCCTATTCTAACTTAGGTGGTGTCGAAATCACACAGAAACGACCAAAAGAAGCAGGCGAAACACAAATAAAGCAGAGAGCTGAGAGAATAGCGGAAGCAACCAGAGATCAGGAAGAAACCCAGAAAGCAAGAAGTCACAGAGACTCAACAAAGGAACACCTAGGACCACTATATCAGCAAGCAAGTCCCAAGCCTACAGCCCTTTTCAAAGGGGCAAGTACTAGGTATTTGAAGACAGAGAGGTCTCAACCGCTTTACTTGAGCGGAATACCCTAGGGAGGGATTCCGACCTACCTATACGGAGGCTCTGAGAGCCGGGGAATGGCTCAGCCACAAAAGGCGGAGGGACAGTGACGGTGCGGTGGCAGAGGGTGCCCTCGACGGAACCCAGTGGCTCTGATACCACTGTTGGGTATCCTTGCTGTCGAGAGGTTCACCTTTCTCCGCTTTCACCGGGCACGACCGTCACTGGAAGTTGCTCATGCAACCCAACTCACTTTGTTGTTGCAGAAGCAAAGAGGAAGGCAGATGAACAGTTGGCTCAGGTAACCCACAGTTACCGGAACACCTCGTCGTTGACTGAAACACACAGAGCTCAAGAGGGGGAGAACCACAGAGGTAATCGGAGCACGACCCTCTACTGGCAGCCCAAGAGTCACCAACAAGCTCGTCGTCACTCAACCGCTTACTCACCGGCTAATCAAGAGTATCACAAAGATACAACGTTCCCGGAGGAATTAGCCGGAGATGGGAGAGTGAACACGATCTAGCACAGAGCCAAGATCTAGGGTTTGCTGAGAGAGAGAGAGAGAGAGAGCGGCACAGTAAAAGTGTACTATTAGTTAGAAACAAACAGATACATAAAGGGTAGGGCAACAGTTAAGTGGGCCACCAAGGTAGAACTGGGCCGCAAGATAATTGGGCCAAGACAATATTGGGCCAACATAACTCACACCCTACTCATATATTTTGTTTGTTATTGATTTAGTTAGATTTGTGCCGTTTGTAGAAAAATCTTCAGATATATATACACACACACACACTTTCATTTTTCAGCATTTTACTTGTATCCCCCAGTTTGTGGCAAAAAAATCACATTCAATGTAAGTTTTGTACGTTTGTATCAACCCGTCCCCTTTCTCTTTGAGAGTTGAGAACAATGATCAAGTTGCTGAAAGTAATGGATGACAAACAATCACCGTTCAACTATCAAAGAGAGGAAGAGGATGTGGTACATACAAAAGTACAGAACCTTACAATATGTTATGTGGTTTCCACAAATCGGAACACTAAGTATAATTGTCGTTGGAAGAAATATCCAGAGAAGAAACAAGAAGCGGGTTGATTGCATGACAATGAAAAATGGAACTTCTGAAACTTCATTGATTGATGTCAATGGTAATGTAGACAAGTCATCATATGACTGAAAAAAAATACCTATTTTCAACTTTGGAAGAATATTCTAACCATGAGCATGTTATTTTTAGTGATGTAGTGATTCACTCTTTGGTATCAGTTTGCGGAATCGATAGGAATATGAGAAAAAACTTTGAATAAAAGATGTTGAAGTGAACTTTTGCCTTAGGCTTTTGTTTTCGACTCTGTTTACAAATAGGAACATAACATAGGGTATTTATAGTTACCCAACATAAATTTAAATCTCGTACATAAATAAATATTTAATTGCAATATATTAACCTATCTATCTATCTATATCTATACATATATTAAAGAAAAATCTCAAAGACAAAATTGTTATAAAAATAAATCAGTCAAAACATTTGTTGAAATATAATTGTTTACCAAAAATTTATAGTACTAAATTTGTAGTGCAGTTGGTTAGTGGGCACCATTGCATCCGCAATCCCTTGAGTTTGATTACTTCCTCTCTGCAGCACCATATTTAAATTTTTAACTTTTTAGCTTTTTTTTTTAAATAAAAAGCATCACCAAAACATTTATACATAATAATTAACAACCATTCACATTTTTTATTTTTTTTATTTTCTAAATAAAAATATCATTAAAAAATTTAATAAAATGCCCATGGAAATTATTTATATTTATATTTATATTTTCTTAATTGTACTACTATAGTACTAGTGCCTATGGTGTAAACATTCATATTTTTAACTTTTTATAATTTTTTTAAATAAAAAATATCACCAAAACATGCATAGATAACAATTAACAATCATTCACATCTTTAATTTTTAGATTTTCTAAATACACAATACTGTATCACCAAAACATAACAAAATATGCCCATGGATTTTTTTTTATAATTCTAATACTATTTAATTATGGTGTAAACATTCATATTTTTAACTTTTTAGATTTTGTTAAATGAAACAATGTCACCAAAACATGAATAGATGACAATTAACTACCATTCAACATCTTTAATTTTTTAGATTTTCTAAAAAAAAATACCACCAAAACATAACAAAATGTCCATCAAAAATATTTAAAATTTTATTATTTTTTAATTCAAATACTACATTTGGTGTAAGCAAATAACTTATTATATAAGTAACAAGGGTTTTTGAATGACAACCATTTAAATTTTCATTTTTTTGAAATTCTAATACTACTCATGTTTAAACAAAGGGACAAGAGCTTTTAATGAAAAAGAAAAAGACAGATAGAAAAGGCTAATTCGTTTAAAACAGAATAATGGAAAATTGAAATTTAAAATTTATTTATTTTTAATTCTAATTAATATACTTCTTATGATGTGGATAAAAATCTATGTTGCATTTTGTGCAATACCCTGCACTACACATTTAAAGTTATTAATTTTTCAGAAAGTGTAGCTTATGATTCCATCCTCTTATAGTATAATTGAACATGCTTATAAATTACAATCAATGAGAACTTTTAAACAAAAAAGTTATTAAAACACAACAACAAAGAAAACTGATGATGATGATGATGATGCATCAATATGCGTTTAATAGTTAACATCAATCTTTCAAATTTATGAAAGATTTCAACCAATTAATTATACATTCTATTAATTAAAAAGCTAGTATCATATTTAATAATAAATACTATTTATTTATTTTAATGATTAGAAAATTAACCGTGTCTAGAAGTTATACACTCATGCCATATAATATAACAATATATTATATTATTATTAGTATTATTCTTATCATCATTATATTGTGGTATGAAATCTATTTATTTAAATTTATGTGTGTCTGCATAAAATATATTCAATATGTTAAATTTGAATCATATTTAGTACTCCTTCCGTCTCATTTATATATGTTTTTTTTAGATATCTCAAAATTTGACTTGTATATATATATAGCTCATCTACTAATATATATATACCTCTATTCAATGTGTTTATATTAAACATTAATTCATCATCAAAGAAATAAATATGAACATATTAGGATGTTTACTTGTTTAATTATTTTTACCATTATAACATAATTACATAATTAATAAAGATATATAATTTATATGGTTCGCTAATATTGTGATAGCTATATCTACAAATTAAAAAAGATAAATTTTATTATATGTGAAAATACAGATTACATAATAAAATAAGGGACTTATAACCTTGAAACCCTGAGACTAAGCTTAGGGGAAACAAACCCGAAACCCCTCTTGCAACTTAGCGCGGAATTCTTGGAGGCATCCCAACAATAACTTTTATTTTTATTGAAATCCAGGTCACAATATTGAGGGTAATCAAATATAGCTCATGATTGGATAATGTTAACTAAGAACATACCATGGATAATCAAATTCTTTGTCTTTAATTTGATATGTAGTTTTGTCCAATGAAGAAGATGAAAGAAATAATTTCCCTCAAAAAGAAAAAAAGATGAAAGAAATAAAGAAACATATTGAGAATGTATTAAAGATGAAAAAATAAAAAATAAAAAAATGTTAAAATTGAGAAACTAGAGTATTTTAAACTTTAAATAAAAAAATAACAAAAGATTATGTATACTCCGTTCGGTCCAAAAATGTAGTTTACTTTTCATTTATATATATATATATATATATATATATTAAGAAAATATATTTAATGTATTTAAAAATAAAATTACATAAAATTTTCCTACCATCCCATCATTTATTGATTCACTAGAAAATGAATATTGATTCAAAGAATATTAAATGAGAGTACAATGAGGAAAATAAAATTTGAATACGCATTTAATAAAGAAAGTTGATTATAATTTTAGAAAGGATGAAAAAAGAATGTGAGACTGCGGTTATTTGAGATGGGATAAAATCTTCTAGTCCACTTTTCATGTCCTACTATTATGTCCCACTGTGAAATTTAATATTTTAAAAATATTTATTACAAAAATAAATTATATTATAGTATTTCAAATCATAATCAACATTTATTGCTAAGAATTAATTTTTTTTAAAATTATATGCCCTACTTTTGAAATAATCAACCATGTTAATCAATTATATTAACTAAAAAAAGAAATAAATATTAAAAAATAAATATAAATCATGATTGGGTGGAATGAACCCTAAGTAATAATTATAAAATTAAATTAAGCCATAACAAATTAAAATTGAAATGTTTTTTTCATGAAAATCGAATAAAAATCAAAATGGGACACCAAATAGAATAGAGAAAATTGAGATAGAAGATTTCATTTGATTTGAGATTGTTGAAATATTTAAGAAGTGGCAAGATAATAATTTTCTTATCCAAAGATTCTTGACCATTTACACTTTTAACAATTGTCCTCTAATTATCAATGCAGAATTTTGTAACTACTAACGTTTTTTTCTTTTCTGTTTTTTTTTTTTTAAATCTTTTAATAATCATCCAATGAATGTACGCAGGTTGTATTTTTTTAAAAAAATTTAGGGGAATGTCGTCAGGTTTATTAATTCTATTTCGATTGGGATTATTAATTCTATTTCGATTGGGATTGGTTTTTGGGGGTGTTTAGGCAATGTCATAAAACCCGAGAGGCCATATCAGAATTTGATAAATTATAAGTAAGCAGTTGCGAGTTGCCAAACAACTAGCAAATTAGAAGCCAAAAACCTCTTTGTTGGTTCAGAATCTTCGTAAAGTTGTTGTCGCCGCTCTCTCTCTCTCTCTCTCTCTCTCTCTCTCTCTCTCTATTCCCCTCTCTCCTCCCCCCCCCCCCCCCTCTCTCTCTCTGACAGGCACACATGGAGCAGAAGCACAACAACAGCAAAAAGGTCAAATTGTTATGCAGTTACGGCGGCAAGATTCAGTCGCGGCCGACGGACCACCAGCTCTCCTACGTCGGCGGCGACACCAAAATTCTCGCCGTGGATCGCGGGGTCAAGTTCTCGGAAATCTTCGCGAAGCTGAATTCCCTCTCGAACAGGAACGACGGCGGCGAGATATCGGTGAAGTACCAGTTGCCCGGCGAGGAACTCGACTCTCTGGTCTCCTTGATCGACGACGACGATGTGGAGCACATGATGGTAGAATACGACCGCATGCACAGGATCTCCGCCAAGCCCACCCGCCTCCGCATCTTCGTCTTCAATATCACCGGCCCACCGGCTAAACCGGTTACGCCTACGAATCCGGATTACTTATTCGGGTTTGACAAGGAGTATCAACCTAGCATTGAGCCGCCGGCGCTGGATCTTCTGCCGGAGAAGGGGCGGTTCAACAATGTCAGCATGATTCCGGCGGCGGGGCAGGCGGTTTACCGGTTCCCGGTTGTGATGAACGGAGGAGTTTATCCAAGTGGGGCCTATCTGTATGGTAACCGGGAACAGCCGGTGTATAATATTATTCCGATGGTGCCCTCGGTTTCGGAGCAGAGAATGATAGTCTCAATAGGAAACAGTGTGGGGATGAATGTCATTCGACGTGATTTTTGACCGTGGTAATTCTTTTTGGGCATCCAAGTACATATAGCACAGTAAATATATTTGGTTTTCCTCTTTTGCTTCTATTTTATGTTTTTAACTGTTCTACTACTGATTTAAGTGATGATGTCTTTTTTCTCAGTATCTAGTACATGTGTATTCAGTATTTATTTGTTCCTATATTAAAAATAAATACTTTGTTAATACATATATAAATTTATATATATTCATCAACTTTTGTACTCTATTTTTTTTATTTTTTGTGCTCCTATAACATTTTCTCTTTTGAGAAGGAATTCAATCAAGGATCAGTTTGGTTTTGTGGATAGAATAAATAAGATTTATTAGATATAAACTATGATAGGATTGCACTAAAAATAATTATCAGTTTGATTGCTTGATTGTAATTTATTAAATATAATTATGATAGGATTGCACTAAAAAAATAATCATCAATTTGGATTGCTTGATTGTAATTTTAATAATTTAGGATGGATTGTCAATATTTTATTTGGATTAAATAATTTAGATTAAATTATAGAAGGATACCTAAATTATTCTCTACATGATATTTTCACTGTTAATTTAAATATTTGAATCGGTATAGCTTTGAAATTTTGAATTTTATCAATGATGGGACAAGAATAATCACCCCTTCGGATTATAATTAACCCTTCAAATGAGTGAGTCATAAGAACTCGAATCCATTAAACCAAATATATAATTTACCCTTCAAATGAGTGAGTCATAAGAACTCGAATCCATTAAACCAAATATGTGATTGAGCCTCGTTATTTAATCTATCGACCCCAATAAGGCAATAACTACTCATCAAAAGAACCAAACGCAGCCCAAGGCAATTTATAATATTTATCATTTATGTGTGAGTTGTGACTGAATATGACGTATGCATTACTGGGCTTGGATTCTAAATATGGGGCACCATTCGTGGACTCATCTTGGACCCACAAGATTAATAGACTTCTTTAGCCCAGTAGAATTGCAATGCTATGTTAACATGTTTATATATAGTAATAGGAGTTATTCTCAAATAAATTACGAAAATTTGTAATTTTGATATAATTTTTAAAATGTTTGAATAATATCACTATTTTTTATTTGTAGTTCATCACCAATTTTCATGTGAAAATTTTCTTATGAACGACGTAGTTTTACCATTGAAATAACTAGCGTTGTTTTGACACTGAAAATTTCAAAGTGTTCAATTAACTACAAATCAAAAGGCGGGGTATTGTTGTAATGTTTTAAGAAAATTGTTGAAATTTAAAAATCGATCAAATGTATGTGAATTATTTAGTCCTTATATATATTATAGTGCCCCGAATTCGGAGGCCCGGTGCGCTAACGAGAACACACACAATTAAAAGAAAATCACAATAAAATTTTCAGTAACTAACATAAATTATTTTCTCGAACTATAAAAATTTGGACAGCACTTCGTTTATAATATTAATAAATTCCACGCTCATAGGCGTTTACCATTCAACAACCAATCACACAAGATAAAACTTTCCAACCAACTTATCATTTTAAAGTCACATATTTTGAACAACCGATTAAGAACATGTTTAACCTTAACTAGTCAAAAATCCATTATTCAACATCTAAAATTTTCCAGCAAGGCCATGACAATCACACACGTTCATAAAATATTTAAATAATCCATAAACATATAGCGGAATAATAAATAATCATATTTGTTGACCACAACTAAACAGAGTCAATATTTCAAAAACTAAAATATGGTCAACCATACAAGATTCCCTCATTAATCCACGTCCGCCACTTGCAGTTATCAATTACCTAAAAATATTTTTAAATAGTGGGACTCAGTGCCAGAAAACACTCCGCGGGAATACTCATACATTCGTCCAATAATTTGTAATAATAATATCCATAAATCAATATTTGACATTTCATAATTCATACGCTCAATATACATGATGGAGACCGACCCTATTGTGATCACATATCTTATCATATTCGTACGTAAACATGTTCATAAGTAATTGCACCGAAGTGCCGTATTAGGAATCCTCATATAAGTCGTATGAAATCCATATGGAGCAACATAAGCATAAAGCATTTTTCATAAATGGACGAAAGTTTAAATATATTTTTGAAAGAGTTTTAGTAAGTAAACTCATCTTATAGCTAAATTAGCTGAAGCTTTATTCACTATTTCACGTCCTAAGCCAACTGTAGGATTATGACCTTATGCTTAAATATAAGTATAACCTTAATCATCCAATGCTCGTCCTAATCGTGTCCCGAGTTAGGACCTATACATAAGAACTATGGCTTAATAATAATGTTCTAAACATATACTATAACGTAAATTAAGGATCTGGGGAAGCGAGACCCTAAAATAAGAGCGTAACTTGACATCACTTAAAGGTCGAACGAGTGATCCTAATTTAAAAATATGGCGGAGTCCTCGATTGTGCAAATAAATACCTTAAATTCATAATGGAAAATTATCATACTTAATATATGATTTATAATCATATAGTAAAATGGAAAATTGATTTATTATATCATACGCATAATTTTCGGGTGATCCTAGTTTAAAAATATGGCGGAGTCCTCGATTGTGCAAATAAATACCTTAAATACATAATGGAAAATTATCATACATAATATATGATTTAAAGAATCATATAATAAAATGGAAAATTGATTTATTATATCATACACTTAATTTTCGAACTTAATTTCAATTAAGCAAAATAACAAAATAAAAATAAGATAAAATGATAATATAATTTTGTAGCCAAGAGGGCTTGAACACATAACCAATAACATAAAATAAATCAATAAGAGCATGACCACTAGGCTAGAAAGATTTATATAACATTAATTAAACCGTTTTAATTAAATACACTCATAAATGTTTGAATAAAAAGAGAAAAAATAAAATGCATTCCAAATGTTTTAAACCTTAGACCTATCATAATAAAGTCCATAATATAACCATTGGCCAAAGGTCATTTTCGAAAACTATAGTAAATTTTTATTTAAATATATTGCAGAATTATATTAGAATAAAATGCATAAATTAAATGTTCAAGAATATAACCATTAGCCCAAAGGCCATTTTCAAAAATTACAGTAGATTTTTATTTAAATATAGTGTAAAAATATATTGGAATAAAATGCATAAATTAAATGTTTACCTCCAACCATTTAGCTAAATATCATTTTCAAAAATTATTAGATGTAATTAATTATATAAGGTTCATAATCATCTTAGATTAAAATGATAAAAATGAGTTAAAAACTGTAATAAAGCAATTTTCAACCCTAGACCAATATTTAATGAAATTAGATTTCAACCATTAGACTAGACATTAATATGTGAAGTCCTTTTCACACTTTAATTTAATAAGGCGGCAGAAGCTTGAAATGAAATAAAATGAATCTTAAAATGCACATAATAGGGTTTAATCCTTAAACATCTTTAATAAAAATTAACAATAACTAACCATTAGACCACATAAACTTACACGAAAATTATGCGTTTGATTTTAATAAAATAGCGTTAGAAATTAAAGTTTTAATTAAAAATAAAATTGTCACATCCAAGGATTGAACCATATACCTTAATATATCATTGCAGTAACTTGTTCATTAGACTAAGATATAAACTTGAAAATTAATCCAAGTTATTTAATTAAATGCTGGATGATTCTTTGAAATAATAAATAAGTAACACACACAAAAACACACGCCACACACACACACTCACGGATTCAATACGCATACACCAATAGAATTCTTTTTTTTTTTTCTATTGATTTTATCATCAAACCAATCAACTCCTAAAGTGTTCAAGAATACCAAAAATAAAATTAAGAACATACTTTAAAGTAAATAATCCAAAACAGCCCGTATATCACGATATACATACTAATATTGAAAATAAAGTTGAAAAAATAAAGAAAGAAATGAGGTATTAAAAGATTAGGGTTTAACTCATTCTTAGATATGAAAATCGGATGCCTAATCTCAAAATCCTTCAAAAATAATCGAAGAAATAGAAAAGAAAAAAGAGGGGAATCTAAAAATGTAATTGCATGCCGAAAATGAGGTCGCCGGAAAAATTCTGAAGACGACGGCGGTAGCTCTGGCGGAGGAGGTGAGAGGGGAGAGAAGAGAGGGGGAAGGAGGCAAGTGGGCTGCCCTAGAAATGTTCCCCAACTAATGACCTAAAATAGGAATAATGGGGTATTTATATTCCTCTCTAACTTAACCCTAAAATGAAATGGATTATAAAAATTAAATCATTATCTTGATAAATTAAATTGCTATATTAGCAAGACCAAGTTCTATAGATTCGTATTGACGAGCACTATCATCTAGTGTATTTGATCATCTCGATCAAATAATAACTGAACCGTAGATAATTAAAATCATAATTGGGCTAGAAAGCCCATTATTTGGATCTTTTATTAAAAATGGATACAATATAATAATTGGGGCTCTAGAAAATGAATTGAACCTCTATTATTGGATTAGATTTGGGGTGTTACATATATACAACATAGAGTCCATGTTTTCTTTTACCAAACCTTGGATTGATAATTCCATTTCAATAAAAAATATTTTGAACATTAAAGAGGCAATGGAACTAGGCAAAAAAATGAAATCAAACAGAGTCTAAAAGTTAGATATCATATTATCTCACAAAAAAATTATCGTAAAACAATTGGTTACCTTAATCGCATTTACATAATCGGTCGCAAAACAAGTATTGATGAGTGTATATATGCTTTAGTTTGTATAGATAAGTCTTATCACATTCACATATAATGTGGTAGTGCCTCTATGTATTGGTTCAAATGGTAATCCTATTTCCCTCTAAAAATTAGGATCTAATTTTAACCATTCATTTTTTTTAATTTTCATGATCAAGATTGATATAAAATTGATGGGGTTAAATATACAATTAATTAAGAGTTATATAAATTGAGGGTGTAGAAGTAATTTAATTTCATATGGATATCAAATCCCACATTTTATGGAATATTTATCTTCCTTCAACTATATTTTGTTATTTCATTTCTTCTAATTTATCACCCTTACGTCCATTAAAAAAAAAACAAAAAAACAGCCGACTCAAATCGTAATTCAACCCCATTCCTTATAGGGTAATGCTATTTGATCACATTATGGCCAATCATAATTTTTTAATTATGCTATTCTTGAAATATATGGTAAGTGTTAACTCTTTCATTAGTAATTAATAACATTTTACATCTATACCCTTCATGTTCATTTTAGGAAGATTTGACTTATATATTTTTTAAATCCAAATTATACATACTCTCTCTCTCATCCAAATTATACACACTCTCTCTCTCTGGATGAATTGTGAATTGTTATATAAAACAATCTTTGCTGAATTGGTTTTTTTTTTTTGGGAGATCCGTGCAATTCAATTAACTCCATTTCATTTCTTTTTATTATTCTCAAAAGCTTAGAGATGAAATTAATAAAACATATGGTATATATTTATCAAAGTTACTTAAAATTTCTGAAAATATATAAATGAATTATGAAATGATTTTGCCATATCAATATAACAAATCAAATAAATGGATGGATTATTAATTAAATCAATCTTCCGTGAATTGAAGTTTTTCTTAGATGATATTTGAATTCAATTAGACAAATAGATAATTAACGTTTATTTTAATTATATGTTGGGACCTTTTATTCCCGTCTTTTTTTGTACCGACTTTAAATTTTTGTCTTCAATTTTTAAATTTTTGTCTTTAATTTTTATGTAAAATTATGCTAAAATTTTATATTTCGGTTTATTTATCTATCATCAAATATAATAAATTACATTGGATCTCATTCCGTCTTTCATATTTATTATTGTTCTCTTCAATGATTTACAAATCATTACCCTAATTTAACAAATAAATAAAAATATAACATAAATTCTAAAATACACAAACCATAGATTACAATAATAAAAAATATATATCATCAAGCATTCTAAAATAATATTAATACACATTATTATAAGTTGTTGCTAAAATTTTAAAGTGACTTACACACAAGATTAATTTAAGGATTTCATTCGTTTTAAAATAATATTCTCTACTTCAACATTTTCGTATTCAATAATTTATTTATTTATTTTTAAATTTGATTCCATAATCATATTCAAAATTGACTCTCTCCAACATAGTTTACGATAATTTATTCAATTTTGTAATTGTGTAATTAAGTAATTTGTCTAATTCAATTTACCAAAATATTTAATAATTTTGAGGATGATTCCATAATTTGATTTGTAATGTTGATGAAGCAAAATCATTTCATAATTCATTTATATTTTTTTAGAGATTTTTGTTTAATTTTTTATCATTTCATAAATATTTATAATTTTCTAGAGTTTATCTAATAAATTTGGTAAATTGTCTAATTTCAATTTACCAAAATATTAAATAATTTTGAGGATAATTCCTCTCTATTTCCACAAGTTCATTATTTGATTTGTAATATTGATGTGGCAAAATCATTTCATAATCTATTTTATATATTTTTAGAAAGTTTATATTATTTTTAATAACGATGTACCATATATTTTATTAATTTCATCCCTAAACTTTTGAAAATAATAAAAAGAAATTAAACGGGGTTAATTGAATTACAATTCACGGATCTCTAAAAAAAATCAATTCACCAAAGATTAATTTATGTAACAATTCATCCATATATATATATATATATATATATATATATATATATATATATAGAGAGAGAGAGAGAGAGAGAGAGAGAGAGAGATTATATTTATAATTTGGATTTAAAAGATATATAAGTCAAATTTTTCTAAAATGAACATCAATGGTCTAGATGTAAAATGTTATTAATCACTAATTAAAGAATTAATTAAACACTTACCATATATTTCAAGAATACCATAATTAAAAATTTATGGCCGGCCATAATGTAGCCGAATAACATTATCCTTCCTCATATTGGTTCAATAATAGTGGAAATTGAATAATATTGAGATGTTCATATGCGTTTAAATTTTAATTTTAAACATCCAAAAATAGATATAATGTAACTTAAACATCAGTCACGTATATGCACTAGGATCAAAATGACATGATACCAAGTATTGGTTATTATGTAATATTATAATTGCTAACATGAATGTGAATACTTGCTAATACAATTATAAAAATATTATCTACTGCCAAGTTTTAATTAAACAGTATATCATCAAAATGTCCAAATTCATAATAGTTTAATTATATTCAAATATTTTATTTGCCAATATGACGCCAAACGTATATATACAAAGATTTCATACACTATGACATTATATAATATTTGATAATGTGAATAATCATCAATTACATGACAGATTTAAACTAATATACAAATAAAATAACATCCACGAGAATCAATAAAATGAGAAAAAAATCCATCTAGTGATAATAATAAGTTAATAAATAATTGCTAATATAATCTAATTTAGTTGCTAACATGCACTTTACAATGTCCTAACATAAACACAAATTTCGAATAAGAACCAATCAAATTTAAAAAATTCTCATAAGCTAATAGGTTAACAACAATTACTAGCGGGTGTTATAAAATTTGCTAATATGAAATAAACATGAATTACGTTAAAAATACCAACTAATCTGCTAACCCAATTTATTAATCCTAGTTTTTCTACTAGCTAATATGATACATACAAAATATTACGAAAATTTATTAAGCCTTGTCTTTTGGGGCACATGATGTATAGGTCTGGGCCCATCAGACTGGCCCATGCCCAATAGCCCAAAAAATGCTGCATTTTAATTTTTTTTTTATTTTATTTTTTTGATTTTTTTATTATTTTTTAGATTTTTTTTTATTTTTGTTCAATTTTTTTCAATGTTTCTGCTTTTTTTTTTTCTCCAAAATTGTATACTCTAAAATACAATTAGTGAACCCTAAAACATGAAATGAAATAATTTAATTTTTTAAAAATAAAAACAAATATATATCCTAAAATTGATGTAATGGACCCTAAATTTAAAGTGAATGTTTTTTTTTTAATTTGGCAACTCGCGCAATGCACTTGCCCGATGTATTTCTATGCTATTAATATTATCATAATCATCTGCAAAACTTAGTCTGATTGTTTCATTGCAATCTTGCAGAATAAATTTTGAGCTTGTTCATGCTGTATAGCTGGCAAACACCTGGGCTCGTGAATTGCGCTCGATAATTAATTTAATTTTTCGAAACAAATATAAATGGTAATTGAAAAAAAATATAATTTTGAAATAAATATATACCCTAAATGGAATTAGTGAACCCAAAAATAAAACTGAACGGATTTAATTTTTTTGAAATAAATATAACCCCTAATTAAGATTAATAAACCTAAAAAAAGCATGAACCCTAAAAAAATACAACAAAAATCCCTAAAAGATACTAAAAAAACCCTAATAAACTATGAATTCTAAAAACCACGAACCCTAAAAAACCTAACCCTCCCCCAAACTCTAAACATTAATTGGAATGAGAAAAATCACAATTTGAACTAAATAAATTTATATAAGATAATTAGCAGACCAGTTACTTTTTAATGATACAAGTAATACTTTTTTAACTTTAAATGATACTTTTTTAGTTTAAAGATTGATGCTAATTTTTATCATTTTTTTTGCGCGCCAACGCGGGTGAACGCGTATTGACCCATGTTGATCTGGATCCCGACTCATCTGATGGATGTATGAACTTTATTGGGTATGGGGTGATGTATAAAAATTTTGATGTTGTTTTTAAGTCGATTAGTTGATGTTAAACTTGTTATCTGTCCAAATAAATATAGAATACAAAACAAAAGAATGTAAAACACAATATACATAGCAAGTTGGGGAATTTTTAACCACCATTAATGTATCTTTTTCACCATTGGAAGAACCGCCGTTTTTCTCGATTGTTTTATGAAGTTTGGTGTGTTCAGATTGTGTTGTGGAGATAATAGAATTTGATTTTGATATCCTATGCCATAAAATAACCCAAAAAATCTGGGGGTGTGAATATGCAGATGTATTTCTTACGTTTTCACCCTTATGAAATCAGATATGATTTGAAAAGTCAATTTTTTTACAATCAAACCCTCAAATTTTCAATTGGTTTTCGACCACACAGATTAAGTAGATATGTGACTTTGATTAGTTTCTAATTTCTACGTAAGCATGTGTTTTCATTTTAATCATGCCCGTGCCTCATATGTTAAAGAGTATGCATATCCTAACACGCAAATTTTCACTTAATCATCATTTTTTAACAAATTACATTATAATATACCGGTTGAATGATGTGGTAATGTCTTGCAAGAGAGTAATAAATAAGTGATATATACCACTACGTTATTAATGGACACATTAATATGATGGGACCTAATAATGATGTATATATTAATGGACATATTAATATTATGGCCTAAAGAAGGGAATTAATACTTAAATCTTACAAACTCTAAATATTGCACTTTTAGTTGATTTGCTCTTTAATTTGAGTAAGACGGGCCACCAAGAGCTTCTCCAACAAGCCACTAAATCAGTAAAGTGGCGTGAAGAAATTAAAAAGGTTTATTCCAACAGATCCACTCCACGGTTCGGTAGGTCGGGGGAGGTGAACAGTACCACGGTTGATTAACCGGGGTACTGTTCATCACGGCACCCTTTTCTTTTCTTTTTTTTCTTTTTTTTTGTTTTTCATGAATATAAATTAATTTATTTGGTGTGTTTTTTTTTAATTTTCTATTAGATTTCTTTCAATTGTTTGAAAATTATTTTATACATTAATTAAGTAAATACTATTACATTAATTTAAACATCTAATTAAACACAAAATAAATATTTAATAAAAATATAATTACATAAACATTTAACAATACAAAACCACAAATATATTAATAAATGATACAAAACCACAATATATTACAAGAAACAATACAAATACATAATTAATAAAAATACAAACATAATACAATAATAGTAAAATATTAAAAATACAACAATAATTTTAGGTAATAATCCCCTAAAATAAAAATAAAAATAAAATTTAATTATATATTAATTAAAAATAAAAAATAATGAACAAGAATATTAATATATATTTTTATATTTATATATATAATCATATTCAATTAAATAATTCAATAAAAAAATTAAATCAATAGTAAAAAGTATCAAAAGGGAATATTCCATTGTAGGGTGAAATGTAGAGTGATGCTGTTGGAGATGAAAATTGAAAATCTGTAACTTTAATTGTACAGTAGAGTAGAGTTAACTGTATTCTGATGGAAACTGTTTGAGATGGTCTAATGAGGCTTTATCCAAGCACGATGTGAGCAATTTTGAAAGTTAAATTTGATCAATTCAAAAGGTAATAAAAATGATGGCGAAATCTACCACTTTGTTTAACAAAATTAAGCCTAGTGAGGAACGGTGTAAGTTCAAAGATCTCAAATTTAAATCTTATAAACACCGCTCGATATTTGTCTAACACACTTGATTTTTAAAGTGTTATTTACCTTCCCCGTCATACAAAAAAATTAAGAAATTAAGTCACATCCACCCCAATAATGCATCATGAATTTAAAAATAATGCATAGTATCACCACTCTACCAAGTACTCCCTCCGTATAAAATTAAATGCCGTTTTATAATTTTTCATAAATTAAGATGTAATAATTTTGATAATATATCTCCCCTTTCTTTACCCATATCAAATCTTATAAATATATGTTTCTAATAAATGTAAATTTCTCACTCTCCCTAATAAAAATATGGTTAAAATTGAGAAAAAAATGTGTAAAAATATGTTAAACAACACTTACTTAATTTGTTATGAATTAAATTAACATAACCGCTCCTATTAATGACAAGTTAGATACAAAAAACCACACATTTATATTTATAAATGAAGTTAAATTATTTTATCTTGAGATGGTCTCCTATACATCAAGACATCGGGGGCGCATGTAATACACACGTTGAGCAAATAATATTTTTTTTCAATCCAAAAAATGTACTAATAACTACAAAAATCTCCCCCTTTTTTATTATATTTTATTTTTATTTTTATTTTTATTTTTATTTTTGTAGCAATATTTTCCAATAAAATAAGCAGGGCCCTTTCAATATTAAAAGTGATACCTTTTTACTTTTTAGTATTAGAAATTATACTTTTCTCTGGGTGGGGTCGGGTATGGGGTCGGATCGGGTAGGATCTGGGGAAGTACCCACCCGTCTCACATAAAGCCGGTACAAGAGAATTTATCTATGCAATATCTGACAGACTTATTAATGTTAAAAGTAATATTTTTCAATATAAGAAGTTATACTTTATCCAAAAAATATATAATAATTACAAAAATAACACCCTTTTTTATATTTTTTTTTAAGTAATATTTTCCAGTAAAATAGCATGATATTTTCATTATTATAAGTGTTACTCACTTCATCCTAATTATATAATCCATTTTCTACTCGCATGTATATTAAAAATATTTATGAAGCTAAACTTCCAAAATTACCCATATTTAAAGTTTATAACTTTCATAAAAATAAGAGGTTAGTTTTTAATTTTTAAAATCTAATAATGATGTATTTGTACATTACTAGGAAAAATAATATTAATTATAGTAATAAAACTATATAATTAGGACACTCCAAAATAGTACTATGGATCATATAATTGAGATAGGGGGGGGGGGTACTATTCTTTAGTATTATAAGTGATACTCCCTTCGTCTCATTTTAATAGGCTGATTCAGGTTTTTTACGGAGATTAAGAAAAGGATTGAGAAAGACAATTAATCAAGAAACTTCCTAATATGCCCCTATTTATTTCTTTAATATTGAATTAATACCTAATGTGAACATATTAAATAGGAATATATATTAGTAAATTAGCTAAATATATAGGAACATGTCTATATATCAGGACATATCAAAAAAAAAAAAAAACCTATTAAAATGAGACAGCGGGAGTATTTTTTTAGAGATGAAATCGGGTCGTAATTGAAATTTTGTTGTTGTTCTGGACAGGTTATGATTCTTCAACTACTCCACCACCAAAATTATTTAAGTGAAAATATTATCTGATCTACTTTTATCAATCCAATTATTCATAGACTAAAAAAATCTCAATCTGACCTCACAAACTTTGTTATTAAGGCTGCTACAGCTTCCCTAAATTATTTGTTCGTGGACCAAAAACATCATTTACGCGGGGCATTTGAAACTCCATGCATTGAAGATATTTCAACTTAAAACAATTTTAATAAAATATTCATAATTATTTTTAAAAAACTAATTACAATTTTATTAAAATTGTTTAAAATATTTTAAATTTTAATAATTTCAAGTTTTTTCAATAAAAATAATTTCATATGACACCATAATTTTAATTTTTAAATAAAAATAATTACAACTTTAACAATTATTAATGAAAATCTTATATATGTAGAAGAAAATTTAGGTATTCTCTTATATTTTAATTATAATTCTTCAATTCAAATAGAATATTGACAATATAAATATATTGTTAAATATATGTAATATGAAAATACAACATAAATTTCAGTGTGAACTAGAAGATATCATTTGATACATACAACCGTAAGATATAACCAATATGATTATGAAATACAAAAGTAACTCGACGGTTAGAGCCTCCATATGAGAAAATTTCACTTTTGGTCCAATAGGACACGCTACTCTCCTCTTTTGGTCCCATCGATGTTGATTTTGGTCCCAAAGGTTTCGAACTATCAGTTTTTGCCACGCTGTGACGTTGTCCATTAAATGCGGTGTCGATTTTGGTTCCATTTCACTATCAAGTTTGGTCCCAAAAGAACAGTTAACCGAATCATTGTAATAGTTTATGGAGGGAAATTTCACATGTTTTTGCCATGCTTTTGGAGAGAAATTTCATATGTTTTTGGAGGGAGAATTGCCAGCAATATATACATCTACAAATACCTATTACAAACACAATAAACATCATATCCAAACACAATTACCATTTCTTCAAAACACAAGCAAAATTTACAACCACAACTATGTCTGCTTCAAGTTCAAACAAATATATGGTTTGCTTCAAGTTCAAACAAATTCAATTGAAAGTCACATGGCAAATGAGAATGTGGCTCAAGAAATGCAGAAAGTGATTGTAGAACTGAAGAAAATAGATGCAGATGTAGCATATATAAATAAGCTAGGAAACATAATATGTATTGTACTAATGCTTTCATTGACAGTTGTATTTTTCAAATGGGCATAATATGTAACAAATAGATAGCCTAGCCTCTATGTTTTGGAAGTGTAATATGCTCTGCTTTGCTATGTAATGGCACTAGCCTCTATGAATGAATGCAAGGTTAATTTAGCCTCTATGCATGAATGCAATGTCAATTGCAATATCAAATCACTCCCACATTCTTAAACAAATCAACAAAACCAAATGCAACAATAAACAATAAACTGCAACTGATCAAAGATCAAAGGGCTGTTGCAATACCTAAACTGAAATATTTCATCTGAATATACAATACTTTCAACAAGTTTGTTCCAGAAGCAGATCAAAATAAATATTCAGCAGTAATATTTCAGTTTTGGAGAGACAAAATAATCAGAAGCGCAACAACCCACATTTCATATTTTTGAAGAGAAAAAAAAAATCAGTTTTTTTCATGGATAAAAAAAAATCAGAAGCAAAACACTTTCATGCTTCTTTTTCACCATCTTTGGACCCAATTCCTTTTCCTTTCTCTGTTGCAGATCTAAGACTAGAGAGATCGACAAATTTATTCATCCTTGAGTGAACACCTTCGTGGGTTCTTGTTCTTTACATTTTTCTTTGCCTTTGCTTGCACCGCCAATTAACTGAACTAGATGGAAACTCATAAGCGGAGGGGGGCTCTAATTGAACACATGTTTGTCTTGGCATTGGAGCATGCACTACATCTAAAATTGTATATGTTTTTTTAGGTAGTGCCATTAGAGCCTTGTCTGTATTGCCAACACTAGTAGCTCTTTTTTCTACCTAAAGATAATAAAAGTTAATAAAGTGAAATTTTCTAGAAATAACTTGCATGTATGTTACAGTAACTTACAAAAATCTTTCTCCCTTTCCTAATTGTTGGTTTGCTGTTGAAGTTGAAGTAGTCTATAAAATCCATCAAACCAGCTTCTTCTCTATCCTCTTGGGTCTCAAGGTAGTCAAGTTGTGTTAGAAGCACTTCATCAGCTTGTGTGGTGCTTCCTTCAGCTTCTGTGGTGTTTTTTTAGCTCTCTAGGTAACCTATAACAAAAATGATTATGAAATAGATCAGTGCATATAGATATATCGCTATACTTAAGTATCAAAGTTATTGGGTAAATAAGTAACCTTTGTCACATGGCATCCAAGTTTGTTGTGACCTACTTTTCCACAGATTGCACAGGTCACTTTGAATCTATGTTTCCCCAGCTTTTGCATCTCACTTGTATCATTTCTTCTGCTTCTTCTTTGGGCTTCCAGTGGCCCTTTTTCTTCTCACATTTCCAGTTCTTCTTTTCTTCTTTTGATGAAAAGTAGATGGCAGTGGTGGTATATAATTATTTTTAGCCCAAAACTCTTCTTCATTCATTGGGTTAATTGCATGACTGTAAACTGATGTATATGTATCTACAAAGTAATATTGATTAACAAAGTCCTCTGGATCACCTCCTTCTGCACATATTGCACTAACTGCATGTTTACAAAGTATCCCAGTCAACTCCCATCTCCTGCAGTCACAAGTCTGGTACTGCAAGTTGACTGCATACCTTGATCCATCAAAGAAAGAAACCCCATAAGTGTATTCACTTGCGTTTACAAGAATACAATCTTCAGATCACTCAATTGCCTTCCCAATTATTGTCCTAATTCTACCAAAGATTTTTCTGCATTCCCACTTCCTTTTAGTCCTTATTACGCATCTTTGGAGTCTTGACATCATGTACTCTCTTATCCACTCGAGCATTGTTAGTATAGACTTTTCCTTAGCATCCAACATACAATTATTGAACTACTCACACATATTGTTGACTAGAGTATCACACTTCCCAAAGATGGAGAAGTGTGATTTTAACCACTCAAAGGGTGATTTTGATTGCAACCACTCTAAACACTTCCTATCTACTTGCTCTATCTCTTACATTGCTTTGTCAAAAGCAGGAATAATAGTTGCATTTGCTGCTTTCCACAATAGCTTCTTGAATTGTTGACCTCTAAACCCAACCCTTTTCATATTACCATGCAAATGTCTTACACAAATGTTTTTGATACTCTTCATATTACCATGCAAATGTCTCACACAAATTTTTTTTATACTCTTCTGCCTTGCTCTATCAACCTTCACACTGACACTAGCTTCTATCTCTTCCTCATCAGATTATGCACTATCAAAATCACTCATATTTACTGCAAACCCTTCACCATTAGATTCTAAACTATCACCATCATCAACACCTTCTATGGTACCTACCCACTCAACATCTCTATCTATATTCTCATGGTAGATAATATCATTTAAGATTTTATCACAACTGTCATCATCAACAATGAAGTCATCATCTTTATTGTCAGAAACATAATCCTCTTCTAATAAGGCATTTCTCTTCCACTTATACACAGCCAAGCCCTTATGTTCCTATTCTGGCTCGATTGTATTCTCTTTCTCAACAACTAACTGTTCTTGTTCTGCCTCAATTGCATCCTTAATCTTTGCCTCAATTCCATTCCTCTTCTTACCATCATCAGGCACTAAATGATCAATCCCCTCATCTGCCTCAATTCCATCCCCCTTCTCACCATCATCAGGCACTAAACTTTCAATTCTCTTCTCTGTCTCAAGCCCCTTCTCACCCTCATCAGACATTAAATGATCAATCCCCTTATCTGCCCCAATCCCCTTCTTATTGTCTCCATCATCAGGCACTAAATGATCCTTCCCTTTATCTACCTCAATCTCCTTCTCATTGTCTCTATCATCAGGGAATAAATGATCTTTCCCCTTCTCTGCCTCAATCTGCCACGTACTCTAATCCTCTGAGCTATAGGCCCTACCCCGTCTCCACTGGATCTATTCCCGGGAGTACCCTAAAAAAAGGAACATTTAATCTCCTCAACCATTTCGAGTTAAGAAGATATGAAAACGCATTTATCTCTATAAGAATGGTACGTTCTGAGGTGTAAAGTGGAAGAGAAGGGATGTCATAATTAGGGTTTTGAATAAGACGACCTTTTGAATTTTCATTTTATTCGTTGAAAAAGTAATAAGAATGAGAGGTGTTAAGCTCTTCTCTATATCAACAACAATTAATTCATATGTTATTAAATATCTCTCTTTCAACCCTTTAACCTTTTCGCAGTTTCATCATCTTAATGTTCAACATTATCTCCTTCATCATCCAAATACTCAATTTCCCCTTCAACTGTTTTTTCAACTACATCCACATTACATTTTTTATCCTCTAAATATATCATGAACTCCCTACTTTTCTCAACGCTCTTTATCAGTGACCAAGTATTAGCCTCATACAAGATAGGCTTCAAATCTCTCTTTTCATCATACCCGTAAAATTTCATCAAACCTGTGCTACTCAACTGTTCACACAACTCTTCTAAATACTTCATGCATCATTTACGTGTATCAATAAAATCAAAAGCACTAATTGTGCCCCTCTAAATAGTTGAACTCTCTCGAATCGGTGATTGTCATCCCTCCATGCTTGAGCTTCAATGTATACCAAAAATGACACCCAACTACCAAAAAATGAGAAAAGAAAAGGCGACAATGAGAAATGAAGCCAAAATGTGAAAAACATTGCGAAATTCAAACTGACATAAGAGAGGGCGAAGCTTACTGTAATTTGAATGTGGCATTGGCAAGAAATACTTCCTTCGTATCATGATGTGCTTTGATTTGGGTGCGATTTCAGAGTGATAATCTAATTGATTGGGAATTTAGGGCGAAACGAGGGATTCAATTTGGGTGGAATTTGGGACTTTCTTTTGTATTTGAGTTTGAATTGTGAAATTAGGGATTTGGCTCGAATAGGGCAGAAACCGACTCAAAAGGGGCGCACGTGACTCATGTGTGAAGCTCTCTGTCAATTCACTTAACAGGCGTTAAAAATCGAGGGACCAAAATTGATAATGTCAAACCTATGAGATTAAAAGTGAGCGATTATTTTTTAAAAATAATCAAAATCAACACCGATAGGACCAAAATGAGAGAATAGCATGTCCTATGAGATTAATATTGAAATTTTCTCACCTCCATATATATATATATATATATAGAGAGAGAGAGACACACACACACACATGAATTTGTCGAAAAAGATTGAAAATAAGTAAATGTTGAAATGCTCTTTGTTCAAGAACAGATCGGAGTACCACTCTAAATTAACAAAAAAAGTCAAAAAAGGCATTGCAGCAAAAGAAGAGCCAAGACTGGGGTAGAGGCGTAGAGCATAAAAATAATAAATAGTAGTAGTGGTAGTATTAAGTAATTATTATAAAAGAAAAAAATTAATCCGGAAATAAATTGAAGAAATATTTATAATTAATGGTGACGTTATCCATGCGTGTCCCATTCTAATAATTGGGCATTAAATCACCCACCCAAAATTTCAACATAAACACCTATTAATCTTGTATTCTTTCTTCTTCAATTCTTATGGTAGTATATATCTCCCATTATTATTTGCAAAACCTTTCATATCATATCATATTATAAGCAAATTAAAAGAGGTTGAAATTTTGAAGGAACGTTAGTTGTAGTTATCTCTTCACGAATGAGTGAACCACCAAAATATGCGTACCCGTATCCTGCTCAAGGTAATTAATTAATTAATATTTTGTACATAAATTCCCTTCAAAATGTTATACTTTGTGAATGAGCAGCATCATTTTCTATTTATATATATTTTGAACTAATAATCAAATAATTTGTTTGCTTAATTTTTCACATCATGATTTAATTATTAGGTCCATATCAAGGGCCTCCAGTAATGGCACCTCCACAGTATTATGCTGCCCCTCCGCCCCGCAGAGAGCCTAGTTTTCTTGAGGGATGGTACGCTCTCTCTCTCTCTCTCTCTCTCTCTCTCTCTCCTAAACACAATATTATTTACGCATGCAGAAGACCGATATGATATGGCTTTTTAATTTAATTAATATATATTTTATGAAGAGATCGATTGATCGATCATATATCTGTGGGTACTTTGTAACAGTCTTGCTGCTCTGTGTTGCTGTTTCCTGATTGACGAGTGTTGTTGCGACCCCTCCATCATTTTCATTTGTTGAAATTATGAAACTCGATTTGTTCAAATCATCATCATATATTTTTTCCCTGTATAATTAGATGAACAAACAGTTATTTGTATTTTGGACAAACTTTATGTAATTTAATGCTCGATGCAACTGCAAGATTTTCTATATACATGCAACAAATCCAGTTCAAGTACTAATTAAGGTTGTAATTTAATTTCTTTGTTGTCTCGTGTATAGTTATTACCAATAAAGTACATGGAAGATGTAAACTACACGGTACTAGATCAAGATGATATCTACGATAAACTCGACCCAAAGAAATATTGAATGAATTTGAATTTGTGATCCTCAACCACTACCTAATCCTCAAAGTCGCAACTGGCAATAAGGTTTTAAAAAGTACGTCTTTTGTTCTTTTCTTTTATTTTTACTCACACACCCGATTAGGGGTGGGACGGTAAGGTATACCTTACTTTTTTCACCATACCTTTACCTTACCTTACTTGTACGGTATGGAGAAAATTCATACCGTTACCTTACCTTAAGGTTCGGTATACCTTCCAACGGTATACCTTAAGTTCGGTATGAAGAAATGGCATACCTTTACCGTACCTTTATTTCGGTATACCTTACCGACATCGGTATACCTTACCAATATCGGTATACCTTATAGGTCGGTATACCTTACCGACATCGGTATACCTTATCCTATTATCTCATATATTTACTAAATATATAAAATACCCCTAATAGCGATCAAAATTCAACAAAATAAAATAAATATTTTCATACCACGATAATTAAACTCCAATAAAACAAAATATATATAATAATTCAAATTTAACACTCCAACAAAATAATTAAAATAAAAACAACCATATGATATCCCAACAAATACTAGAAATAAAAATAAATGGAGTCTATAATATTTCTCAAAAACTAAGTATTGTATATCAATCATGTTTTTATAATTAAATTAAATTGTATAAAATATTAAAAACTTACTATATATTACAAATTTCAAATCGTTTACTTAGAAATCGTAATAATTATTTACTAATTATTAATTAAGAACATATTTAGAATTACTATACATTACTTTTAACATAAGATTAATTATAAGTGTTTGATATTGTAAATTTACTATATATTTATAAATGTAGAACATATTTACTAAGTATTATATATCAATCATGTTTTTATAATTAATATAAATTGTATAAAATATTAAAAACTTACTATATATTACAAATTTCAAATCATTTACTTAGTAATCGAAAGAATTATTTACTAATTATTAATTAAGAACATATTTAGAATTACTATACATTACGAATAATATAAAGATTAATTATAAGTGTTTGATATTGTAAATTTACTATATATTTATAAATGTAGAACATATTTACTAAGTATTATATATCGATCATGTTTTTATAATTAATATAAATTGTATAAAATATTAAAAACTTACTATATATTATAAATTTCAAATCATTTACTTATAAATCGAAAGAATTATTTACTAATTATTAATTAAGAACATATTTAGAATTACTATACATTACTTTTAAGATAAGATTAATTATAAGTGTTTGATATTGTAAATTTACTATATATTTATAAATGTAGAACATATTTACTAAGTATTATATATCAATCATGTTTTTATAATTAATATAAATTGTATAAAATATTAAAAACTTACTATATATTACAAATTTCAAACCGTTTATTTAGAAATCGTAAGAATTATTTACTAATTATTAATTAAGAACATATTTAGAATTACTATACATTACGTATAACATAAGATTAATTATAAGTGTTTGATATTGTAAATTTACTAGATATTTATAAATGTAGAACATATTTACTAAGTATTATATATCGATCATGTTTTTATAATTAATATAAATTGTATAAAATATTAAAAACTTACTATATATTACAAATTTCAAATCGTTTACTTAGAAATCGTAAGAATTATTTACTAATTATTAATTAAGAACATATTTAGAATTACTATACATTACGTATAATATAAGATTAATTATAAGTGTTTGATATTGAAAATTTACTAGATATTTATAAATGTAGAACATATTTACTAAGTATTATATATCAATCATGTTTTTATAATTAATATAAATTGTATAAAATATTAAAAACTTACTAAAGGTATACTGGTATATACCATTGGTGCGGTATACCGTAGCAAAGGTATATACCGTTGATGCGGTATATACCGTTATAACGGTATATACCGTACCGAAGGTATATACCGATACAACGATATATACCGTTCCAACGGTATATATCGGTACAATGGTATATGTTGAACTAACGGTATATGCCGAACCAACAGTATATACCTTAAAAATTCGGTATACCGTCGGTATCGGTATACGCCGTTACCTTACCGAAAAATCTCGGTACGGTATCATACCTTACCGAAAATGCCGGTATACCTTAAAGTCTGGTATTCCGGTATTTTTTTCGGTACGGTAAGTACAGTATGACGGTATGACGGTATGTTTCCCCAGCCCTACACCCGATCTGTGGTATTGAGGAGATTCGAACTCGTGATTTTTGATCTCCAAACAATCCCACTCCACCATTAGGTCATCCCCACCGTCCACCGAGACACACGTCTTTTGTTCTTATGTGTCTTCTGCTTAAATATGATAGTATTTCAAAATTAAATAATATTATTGGATTCAGTGGCGGAGGGACAGTGGGCCCGGGGGCACTAGGCATCCTTTGGAATTTGAAAAAAAATTAATATAATATTAATATTAAATTTAGTATTAAAAAATTTTAAAAACCTACTCTTCTCTCCACTCTAACTCACGGCCAAACGCAGAAGTAGAAATATCATCCCCAATTTCTCCAAAATATCAATTCCATTTGCAGCCCCCAATTTCATCCCCAATTTTTCAAAATACATGAATCTTGATTCATCTCCCCTCCCATGAAATATAGGTGGACTAGTTTTATTTTGTAATGTTGTATTTATGAATTTTTACATTATGAATTTGGGAGTTTTATTTTGTATTGTTGTATTTATGAATTTTTACATTATAAATTTTGGCCCAATATTCATAGCTCCGCCACTGATTGGATTACATATAATCATTGGATGGGTTTTGGGTGCAGCAGCTCATTAGACTGGGCTCAAGCCCAAACCCAAAAAATGAAAGGTAAAATTAAAGTAAATTAATTTAAATTTTCTAAATAAATATATACTTTAGAATTAGTGAATTCTAAAATTAAAATGTATTAATTTAATTTTTTTGATTCGACGACTTATACAATGTACTCGTTTGACGCTAACACGTGTGCTCGTGCACTGCGCTCGATGATTAATTTTTTCAAAATAAATATATATATTTACTAATTGAGAATAAGAAACTATAATTTAGATGTATTAAATCATAATTGAGATGTAATAAACTCATATGATTAAAGTAATAGAGTGATACTTTTTTCAGAACGGTCCACTCGTCTGAAGGTCTGATGAACTTAATTTTGGGCCTCAAAGGTGTATGAGAGACTTTGCCATGATCATTAGTTCATTACACCTTTTTTATATTATCTTAAGTTAAAATATTTAATAATTTAAATTTCTTATTTTTGCATATTGAGAATGAATATTTGTGCTTATTATTATTTAGATTTAAATATTTATAAATGTTTATTATTTTTCGTGAATTCATTTAAGAGACATAGACTATCTAGCTCCATGATATAAATTTATCCGATTTATGAACGGAGACTGCAGAATTGACTGCTAAATTTAAGGCCTTTTTATTTTTATTTTTTATTATTTTTTATTATTATTTTTTATTATTTTTATTTTTTTGAAATTCGACTTCCTCTCCCTTCAAATTTGGCGGTGCAATTCCAAAGTCGATTTCATAGCCACTTGCCGTCAATCAATTAGAATTGAGCTTTTGTTTGATTGGATTGAATTCTTGAAGTTTTGTTCGGTTTTTATGTTATAATTGTGTCAATTGTATATATCATTTAAAGATATGATAACAGCGTAGAGCATACAGACTCAATTAAATCAAATGAAAATTTGATAACCAAATTACTACACAATGTCAAACTTTAATGTACTAATTGAACTAAACAAAATTTTGAAAATTTGATAAACATATTTATTTATTATTAAAAAAAAAACAAAATAATATAAAGAAAATGAAAGATAATCCAAGTTTGCTTCATGATTGGTAGACACATTAACGTGCTTGTTCATAATATGACATCACAAGGTGGAGCAACATGTTCATGATTTATTGTCCGAGGTTGATAGTTCAAGGTCTAAGGTTTAGAATTTCAATTTCGAGGTTAAAGTGGTTGTTAGTTTATACTAGTTCATAATAGACACGCACAACACCCACTAGTCTTGTAGTTTAGTAGTATTCTTTAGCAAAAGATGCTGACACAACTCAACAATGGCAACTTTATTTGAAAGTTTTATTCAACAACAGAAGAGAGAGAACCAACATGTGGCAGCTCTCACATAAAGAGATTGCAATATCTCAAAGACGACGAGAGACAAACACACACACATACACTAGTTGCTTCACTCAATCAACATATATACATCAGTTTTTGATATTGCTGCATGCTCAAGAATATCACGCCACCACGATCTCATTTCCTGCCGCACTTCCTAATTTGTTTCCAAAGCCACCACCACAACCCCCGCAGCCACCACATTTCGCCATGTTCCTAGAGCCACCACCACAGCCACCGCCACCACCGCAGCCACCACTACCACCACATCCACCACATTTAGCCATGCTTCCACAGCCACCACATCCGCCACCACATCCGCCACCACAGCCGCCACAACCGCCACTTTTTGCCATGTTTCCACACCCACTGCCACCGCATCCCCCACATCCTCCACATCCCCCAGACTCCACAGGACTCACTCCATTTCCACATCCGCTTCCACATCCTCCACCACAACTTCCACTCACAGCATTCTCTTTATTAGCTGCTGCATTAACATCCACTTCCTTCTGCAGAGGAGCCTGGTTGGTCTCACTTCCTACTGCAGGAGTATGAACTACTCCATTTGAGAGTTCTTCGCTGCCCAACGTCAGATTAGTTCGCCCTTCTTTACTCAGTACGTTACCAAGTATGAATGTAACTATGAGGCTAGGCAAAAGGAACCATTCTTCTTTGACCTAAAATCCCCGAAAATAACAACAGTGTGATGAGTGATAAAATAAATACTTGACTGCATATTGACTGACTTCCTTGTCAAGTAATTAGAATACCTTGACAGTGCCGGATTTCATGTCAAGTGATGCCACCGCTGTTCCATAAGGCTCTTCTGCAGAGAATTTTACAGCTGTAATTAGGTGAGATTCATGTTGGCAGTCAGCTTTGTGTTTCGCACAGCGTCTTGATTCATAATCCAGCCTTCCACCGGGGAAAAGTCTTACCTGGATAAATATAGACTCCATGAACATCAAAGATATATAACAAATAAGACCTAAGCCCTCTGCCATCAGAAGAAGCTGGATTTCAGCCAATACTGGATGCTCTCATCCTATGTGAATCAAAATTGAGTAATAGGAAAATTTGGATATTGTCCATCAATGGTTAGACATGGTTCACCAGATCATATAAAAAATGGTAAAAATGAAGACAGCCATCAACAGGGGCTCTCAAGATAAGACCTACTACCAATAAAAGCAACGTTGTCGTGGAATAACCTATAAATAGATGCTTCATGCTCTATCAGTCTTAAAAAAATAAAGCTGAATCCTTCGAAAATGTGTTGTCCAAACCTTCTCATTTTCTTTTTGTTCTTTTGAAGCGTCTTTGTATAAAAAGAAATAAGACAAAATGGAGGATACTTACAGCATGTGGACCGGTCATCTCCAAGAGGTGTCCATCATCATTATTTGCATTTGGAAGCTTAAGGGACCATGGAGAATTTACCATAGACCATTTCGACTCTGCAAACTCAGCTAGAGTACATGTTTTACCCGAATCCATGACGCCAACCACCACTCTTCTTCTACATTCTTTCTTGCCTTTAGACTTCTGTAGATCTCTGGGATTAGGAGATCATACAAAATAAGTTCTTCGAGATAAAAAATCTTCAAGGAAATCAGTAGAAATACTATATTATCACCATTGAATCAGAATTGCACATTTTTCATGCAAACAGATAGAATAATATCTAAAAAATTATACTTTCAGCATAGCATCTCATTAGGTTATCCACAAGATAATATATTAGCGTTTTTTAAAATGTAGGAGAGAAGGATGTTGAAAAGCTAAGCATATTGCTTCAGTTAAAAATAATTATCTAATTATCACAACTTTTCATGCTCAATAAATATGACTAAGTTAAAAGAGAGTTATAATGATACAGAAAACTTACATAAAAGGAAAACTAAAATGCATGGTATGGACGTGCACACACAAGTCAAAAATTTAAGACACTTCAACTCATTTAGAAGAAACGGCAAAGTTCAAATACCTCATCTGTAGGTTGAGCACCATGTTCCCATCATCATCAACTATGCGTGCCCAATTTTTAGAGAATGGGACCCTGACTGGCAGTGGGAACAAGCAAGAACTTTTTGAGAATGGCCGAGAACGGGCCATATGAAGTGTATATGGTGCAGGGGTAGGTATGGTAATTGAGATGGCCACTCGCAAGCCAACTGGCTTGGATTCCATGATGTTCGAACTAGGAACCAAATCCAACCATTTTTCCACAGTAAAATTGGAGTCTGGAGACAAGACGTCTTCCAGAGATATGGAAGCGGTGCCCATTGTCTTGGATAATTTTGTGAGGGGTAAAACAGAAGGCGAGGACATGAGTTCAAAGAAAAGGTGCCCAGTTGGCTGACACTGGAAGGACGCCACTTGTTTCTCACCAGACTCCGAGAAAATTGTGAGGGTTCTCTTTGCATTGAAGATCATATCTGGTTGTGATTTACTAAAGGACACATAGAGACTTCCGCTGTGTCCCTCTGGCAGATTCCTTACACCTACGAACTCCAGCATGACCTGAAAATTTCACTAAACATATGAATTTTGTCCTTGGCCAAATAATGGAGAAGGAATCAACATATAGAGTGCTTTAAGCCTCATTTGTACAGGTCCAGTGAAGAGATCTCATATCCATAGCGTTTTCATCCAAAAGCCAACTACTATTCTTGTATTAAATCTCTTAGAAAGAACTCTGAACAAAGTATTCGATTATGAAGCAATAGGGGTAAATAACAAATTGTAATATAGTAAGAATAAAACTCCCTCCACTTCTTCCTTTGCCGGCATATGATCTGAAGGGAAAATCCGATGCAAGAAGTGTTGACTGATATTTGGTGGAAGTGGACCGTACTTGTTCAAAGTATAATGGGAGGTATGCTATGGGGTATCTCAGGTAAAGACAGAGATGCATATCTTAAACAAATTTGGAACTTTTGAAACAAATTAAACTTAAGAGGAACTTATCCAAAAACTGAAAGATGTTATATTAAAAGTTAAAACCATTCTCTCCAGCCCTCTGATAAGGTAAACCATGTTATATCAAAAGATTAAAATTCACTGCATAAAGCATGTAATGAAGCAAAGGGCTAGAGAAAAGTTGTTTTCACACTCTAACACTCATCCTTCACACTCTTCTTTCTTCTCTCAAGCATACTAAGAACAGATGCAGAGCATCAACTGAATGCAATACAATGTGCGTACATGTCTACTCTTAGAGTGTGGTAAAGGTCCTTGTGAAGTACCTCAAAAACTTTGATAGCAGGAGGTGCTAATTTTGGGCTCTCATCAAGAATTGGCACCTTCTTCATGATAGTGCCAGAGTAAGGAGTAAGTCTGACCGGTGAAGGGGCACTACCCTTGTACATTGCTCCAGCTCTCCAGTACCTACGGCCATACATGTCCTCAAATGTCTTAGTGGTCCCAGAAAACCCAACATCCAGTTTCTGACCTTTTGTTCTGTCAGAATCAGTGTCATCATGTTCTAAAATCTTTCCCATTATTTTTACAAGATCTTCACAATAAGAAACTGGATGTAACTGATGAGTGTGCCAGATAAGGTCGATGTCATAAGTTGGAACGGAGAAGCTCTTTATGCCTTTCTCCTTGTTTCTCTTGATTAAGTGCAGAAATCCTTTATACCTTGCGACAGATCCTTCAATATAGCGATTGTCATTCATATGGAGTCGGGAGACCTACAATAGAAAGTGAGAAGAAATACAGGAAAATATTGAAATTTGTGAATCAATTAAAAGACAGTCTATTGCATGACTGTAACAATGGAAAATAATGTATATAGAGAAAAAATTGAAATGAGATTATAATATAATTATCATACTTGCCTGATAAAAGAAAGGGCCTTGTCTTTGAACAGCTGAGATCAAATCATACTTTGTGCAATTCTCTCCCACTACTCTTTGACAAGACATATTATCTTGATGAACACTTTCGAAATCCAGTTCATACGGCTCACCTGGAAATAATGTTTTCCACATGTCCTCAGTTGGCCTACTTGAAATTCCTTCCAATGAAGAAATGACATTCTGATTGTCAAGAATTCTCCCGTAAAACTCCTCGCAGTCTAGTTTGTATCTGACCTGGAAGATTAGGTTAAAATTGACCATTTCAATATTTTGCTACTACAATATATTGCTGAAATCAACAATAAAGTACACAGCAGGCCAGGAAGCATACTGGATTGAGCCTGTGACAGTGCCAAACCCATTCGCAATCTAAAGGGACAACCAATGGACCTTCAAAAAGTGGCGATTCAGAATGTTTCGCCAGCATGGGAAGCCAATAAGCATTGTACCTAGTGTTGGAAAAATAAGATCATTCCCATCAAGATGCTACAGAAAAGGCCTCACATAATGATGTTCTTGTGATGATGGAAGCGAATTTATCATCCCGACTTTAAGCTATTGACAGTGATAAAAAGTACACAGGTTTTCTTATCCTAGAAGTGTTATGTTGAGTACACTGTACACCTCAGATTTTCAGGAAACATGTCAACATAAGAAGAAACCCCCTACTCTAAAAACCATTCCAAAAGGAAAACCATAAAAAAAATTGCATCTACTATGCATTCTATTGCAATAGCTAACCTTCATCAGTTGATTAAAGCATCGACAACACATCCATACACATAATCTGTTAGAATAAACAAGGAGAAGTGCAATTACGATTAAATTCTTGCCTGTAAATTGCCCTATCTAGACCAGGTCCTTCATAGAGCCAACGCTTCCTATCAATAGCCGGGAGAAACTTGAGCTGTGTTTTTGCTGCGGAAACAAGGTCAACATTAATCTCAGTGCTCTGTGCTGCTTCCCATTCCAACTCCTGCTGCTTCTCCATTCTTCAAGCCTTCACCCACTGAAACAATGACGCTCTCAGAAAACAAAATCTCCCTTCCTCACTGAACACGGTTACAAATTCAATACAAACATAATTTGTCGCGTAATCAGATTCCAATTGAATAGAGTTTCCGCAGAAACAGATTTCTAATAAGTTCCAGTCCAGATTACAGTAAACTAACAAAGTTCAACAAAAAGTAGAAGCACGCTATTATCGCGGACTGATATGATCATATGAACTCCCAAACAATAATAAACGTATGATTGGTGAAATTATTATATTTGCAGTAACGATGATCGGATGAATAAGGATGAAGATCAACAGAAAAAGAAAAGTAAACATTTGATCGTGAAAAGAGAGGGAAAATTCACCGGAAAAGGGAGGAAACTTGTAAACTGCAACTATCCCGTTGACGATTATTGGATGAGTGAGTGAGTTCTGAGGTGTCCGGTACTTATATACTAAATTTCGTTAGTACGATATTTTGTTTGAAAAAGTACATGTTGGGATTGAAAGACCAAAGTGCCCTTCGCTACACAAAAAAATACCGACCCTACCCCTCCCCTATTGATTTCCGCGGGTTTTTGGGATTTTTGACTGCTTACTCAATAAGATGTTGCCAGGAAAATGCCAGATAATATTTTCATAAATTAAATAAATTTATTTTGACAAATTGAGAGTTATGTCTTTTTTGCAGTTTTAGATATTTATGAGTAAATTTTATATTACATTCTGCTGTTTAAAAAAAAATTCGTTTGTTTAATGTTTCTGAACAATCACCGTTATTGTAAATTCATGCTCTCTCCAAATACAATAATAATTTAACAACATTAACTTCGACATATATTTTTCATTGAAATTTATATTTAATATTGAGGTTGAAATTGTATTTTTGACAGCAAAAATGGTACAAAAAAATCTACACTTTTTCCAGGTACTTGTTATTCATACATAGTTTCATTTGATGAAAATTATTTTTTTCTTATACATTTTACTATAACAGAGAGGAGTTTTTTGGTCTATTTATTAAACATATAATTATTTTTTAGGAAAACACACGGAGTTACATGACTTTTACAGTTTTACCCAATATTTATAGACACAGAAATATATGTGATGTTTGACAAGTAATTTTGTTTTCTTTTTAATAACAAGAAACTAACTTTTTTATTCTATTTTTTTTTTCAATAAGCAACATTTAAATTATAGGATCATTCTTGGATGATTTTTATATATTCTGTCATTTCACTAATTTGTATGGTTTTGAACCAAGAGAGAATTCAAGAAGGTGTCACGTCATTTATTTTTTTCCGATTTCAAACATTATGGTTTCTTGTCGTAATTATATTTGCATAGTTCTCAAATCATATCTTATCGTATTAAAATTATTTTGTAATAATAACTTCTTAAAAACAGAAAAAATAAAGGGTTAGAGTGCATATTGACAATCATATCATATTATACAAGAAAATAAAATATTTGAGAGAACATAATTAATTTTGATAGAAATAATTGAAGTTGCAATAGTAAGTGAGATGGGCATATTAGGGAAATTGTAAAGTGAAGGGCAGAGAGTAGTACTAGAATATATTTTATGCGAGTTGGGCAGTACAAGAAGAGAAGCTTTCACTTCACATGCACCTGCAGATGCCTATAGTTTCACTAAAAAACATCATCAGCTGCTGCACATAATGCATGATGCTCTGTTTTTGTTCACACAATACATGCAGTCCCCGCTAAATATGTATCAACAACTCCAAAAAGTGATCTCACTCACGCCATCTATTCACATGACAACCTAACACTAGCAAAATTACAAATACGGCAAGGGATATAGGCTTGGATCCGGACATGAGTATTTATGCTAGGAAGCTTGCTCGAGAGCACTTAATGATACACAATCCAGAAATTCACCAGGGGAGAGGATTTACATATGTATAGATGTTCTGAATGCAAATAGCCGATATCAATTTAGCAAAAGATGAAGGCAATAAATGCTAATTCCATACAAATAAAGGAAACATTGACGAACCTTTCAAATGAACATCTAGGTTTACTAGCTCTCACAAATTTCGCATTGAGAAAAGTTTCTCATTCATCTTCTGATTTATTGTTCGTCTCTGTTTTGGCATTTTGCTCCAAGTACTCTTCTTCAATAGTTTCTTTAAGGATGAAAAGTCTCTGGATAACAATAGGTTGATTCATTTTCTTGGCTTCCCTAATTTCAGTATCTTCCTTATTGAGATGATATGCATCAAGCATAATCTTAATCCACTTGTGCAGCTCCTTTGGAGTTCTGAAATATCAGAGAAAGATGCAGGACCATAAAAAAAAAAATATTCAAAATCAACTGCGTGACTCAGCAATTTGGAGAAAAACATGTTTTATTACGTGTATATAGCATCTGGTTGTTTGACATGTTCATCACCGGGCGAGAAAGCGGTAGCCAATGCTGAAAATCGCTCTTCAGGATCTGTGATGTTCAGCAAATACTTCAGCAGTTTAATTTCTCTTGGTACAATACTCCTCAAACTACTCTGCGTAGCCTTGTAGATACGGTACATTATATCTTTCACCTGCAAAAAAAAATATTTATATTAACTATATGAAAAGATATACACCAAGTTCTTGAGCGAATGGAATGTTGATGTTACATGAGAAGTAATTTTAGGCAAGAAACAAACACCTAAAGAGTTAGTTTAGGAAGGACGAGCTCGGATACTGATTAAATATCAACCAAACTGGTATAAGGAGGTTTTAGTTGTCAGGTATCAGGAATTCCCCGGGATTTCATGGCCAGGGTGACCATCCCTAGAGTGAACTTCAGCGCAAATGATGAAGAGAACTGAAATAACTAAACATAAATTTCAAATAGTATGTAGCCTTTTAAATATCAGACATTTGCCTAAGCACAACGAATCTGTGGCCTAAATGCTATACTTCAGCCTTTGGAAATTTGCATTAGCGCCAATTTGATGTGCAATTAAAATAACTTAAGAGCAACTTTTCTCAAAACAATTGAAGCAAGCCCACAAATTCATTACGCACACCAGCATGAGCAACATATAATCACAACAGGTATGTGCCATGTTTAAGTGATTAAAAATAGAAAGATCTGTCATCTCCAGAAACACTTTTGCTAAGGTATTATAGCAAGAGCAGGAGAAGATTATTCGGTAGGTGGGGCATGTTCAAGCTAAGGGCTTGGTATGTGTCCCAGCAGTTTGGATACTGAAGTGTGATTTGTGCTTTATCTTGTATTCCATCACATAAATGCTAGCCAATTTTAAATAATCTACATCCAAGTGTATTCTAAGAATAAAAGGTCACAAATTTGGCATGCATGTTTGATGTAGACTATAAACATGTTGCAAACCATTAGAAGAATAATCCAGTCAGCACCGGCAAACCAATTTAAGACCTCAAATCAAGAATGAGAATGATAAAGATGAGGAAAAGAAAACCGTATCACATAATGTGGAGAATGACAGAAGGAAAGCAGATAACCCTGTGTTTTGCTTTCCATATCAAAATGTCACCCTCACATGTATTGATAAGCTTAATTATGCTGGAAAGAAGTTCAACACCTCATTTTTCATAGTTGCCGACTCCTTTGCTGCAGCCCATGAGCCATTTATCAATAGAATTAAAGAAGAGTCAAGCTCCTTTGCCTTGGCCAGGCTTTTTATTTTCTCACATGCTGCATCTATTGAAGGGGAATTCAAGATGTCATCGAACTTAGCCTGGGCAATGTCTAACGTACCCACAATCTCGAGAGTATTATCGAAAGCACTGACTGCTGATAAGCATCGTGTCCCCAGCCTCGCAACCGCTGCTCAATCATAAGATTACAAGCATAGTCTTAATGAGGAATTTAGATATTCTGAAATCACATATCGAACTGAAAAATAAAAACAATGATAATAATAAATCATTTAAAATAAGAAAATGACAATGCTTAGGCCTGAATTTACACTGCCAAATAAAATCAAAATTGGATGATAATGGAAGTCCTATTGCATATAGTTTTTTTGTATTTATAGTAGCTTATCATGCATGAACTGATGAACATGCACACAAACACAACAGGACATGAACATACACGTGTATAGGGATACGAAAAGAATATCAAAATTCTCAGGAAACAACAGAACTAAGCATGTATAGAACTAAAAGTACATATGTACACATGCACAATATATTTCATAATTGGCATGTTTAAGTCACAAATAGTAATTGCATAAGCCCAATTACATAAAGAATTTATCCCCAGTTTCAACATAATATGATCCCAGCCAAACCAATGAAACACTTGTACACACCACATCCAGTAGAAAGCATCATATGTTACCTAAATACTTCAACCAAGTCATGGAAATAAGGTTTTTCTACATGTTTGTTGGATGCGATCGGTTAGATTGCTAAAAAGCATTACCATCTCGGTCATCCAAGCTGTCATAGGTTTCCGAGAGCAACGTGAGATGGCGAAAGAAGCTGTCTGTAAACTCTTCTCGTCTCTTTGCTACAATAGCATTTATATCCATGGGACTCTCTTGTATCTCCTTAAAAAGTGCAGCATGCTTTTCCATTTCATCATCAATCTGTCAAGTTCATGCTTCATCAACACGTAGCTACAAGGAAACTTTAAAAAAAAAAAAATACACACCCTAATTCTTCAAAGCTTATACGGCATCCAAAATCAATAGAACGTAAGCAATTATGCAACGACCTTCATTTTCTACGTTAATATCATGCAATTCCATGATATAAGCACAATTATTTGAATCAAATCAAACATCAAAGTAGTCAAATACCTTTCTAACTCTCCTCGACAAATCAATCAATTTTTGTTTAATTTGAGAATCATTTTCAGCATCGGCGCGGGTTTTACACCGATTATAGAATCTCTCCCGATACCTTCCCCACTCATCTCTGAAAATCAGGTATTTCTTCCAATCTCTAGATTTAGGTTTCTCGTTCAAGAAAACGTCGATTATCTTATCAACAAATTGGGTAATCGTGTACCCCTCTGCAACTTCAACCTCGACCTCCGCTCCAGCTGCAGTAGCACTACTCTGCAATACACCTGAATGAAAGAGCAATGAAAAAAGTTTCGATTGTAAAAACTGAGAACACTGAGCAAATGATGGGTACAAAAATACCGGTGGTTCTTCTCGATTTTGCGGGGGGTGTAGAGATTTGGAAGTTCTGAGAGGGCGGGAAAATAGGGAAGAAAGGAAATAGAACGGGTAATTTTGAAGAATGTGAGCATATTTCTGGATGGGATTGAGAGAGAGTGGAGCTGAAGAGAGAGAGTTTAGAAGCCATAGTCATGCTCTGTTTCAGCATTAGATAACTTGTAAAAGGAAATAATATTGTTTGGGATAAGAAACGATGCCGACGAAACGACGCCGCATCACCAGTTTCTCCTAAACCCGCTTTAAACCCCTCGCGGGGATTTGCCTCCTTTGCGAACGACGACGTTCAGTCACCCGAATGCAGTTTTGTACTAATAATAACTAATCAACTATTCTGCCTTTTGTTTGGTTTGTTTCAATCTTAATTTCTATCTTTCTACAGAGTATTTGTTTTAATTGCTTCATATATTTCTCATTCAAACCTGAAAACTAAAGTGTGATTTTTTTTTTTAAATATCAAAACATGCTTAAAATATATTGATAATTGAAAATTGTGATCTGTTCGAAACTTGGCAAATATCTTCTTCTTCTTTTTTTCTTTACAATAACTTTGACAAACTTAAACAATATTTTTTTCAATGTTGCCATTTACACCGTTATTTTTTTAATACATACCATTTTTTTTCTAGGCAAACAATTCTATGCAGTGGTCTTAAATAGTTCTATTAAAGACGGATCGGGTCAACTCGTAAAAAAATTAGAAAAAAACGGTAAAATCAGTATCAACAATCTCACTAAAAAGTATCACAAAAAATTCAAAAAGTATCATGTGTACTATTAAAAAGTAAGGGTCTGCTAGTTATTTTATACTAGTTTATTTAGTTTAAATTGTGATTTTTTCCATTCGAATTAATGTTTAGAGCTTAGTAGTTTAGGGTTTTTTAGGGTTCATGGTTTTTTAAAGGGTTTATGTTTTTTAGGGTTTATGGTTTTTTAGGGGTTTTTTTTATGGTATATTTTGTATTTTTTAGAGTTTTTTTGGGAGGGTGTTTTTAGGGGTTTATTTTGTGTTTTTTAAGATTTTTTGGGGGTGTTTTTAGGGTTTATTAATTCTATTTTAGGATATAAATTCATACTCATTTTAAATAAATTAAATCAGTTTATTTTAATTTTAGGATTCACTAATGTTATTTTAGGGTATATATTTTTGGGGAACAAAATAAAAGGAACAAAGAAAAAATCGGATAAAAAAATTGAAAAAAACAAATAAAAAAGCGCCCAGGAAAAAAAAAAAAAAAAAAAAAAAAAAAAAAAAAAACAGGCACGTGACGCCCACGCGCTTTCAATAAGGCTGTTGCATGAAGTCCAACTCTTATTTCTAATATTTTTTCTTTATGTATCACAATTTTTCCCTTTATACCCCTAAATTTAACAACTAGTTTATGATGCAAAAAAAATGAAAAAATCGAAAGGTTGATCTCACTCTAAATCGATCTCACTCTAAATCGAAAGGTTGGGAATGGTGTAAGGTTTGGAATGGAAGGTTGGAATGGTGTAAGGTTTGGAATGGTGTGCGGCGGGATGGCGAGCAGCAGCCGCGACACTTCGAAATCACCTATCGTCGGAAAATGTTATAATTAAGCCCTAGATATATAATTTGTAACAATACCAGCCTATTAATAAGGAAGATATGTATTTCTCAAAAAAAATAATAATATGGAAGATATGTACAACCATACCTATAAGATAGATACACATGCACGATACAAGATATATGGTGATTTGATTAGATTTTGTTTGATATTTGTTTGATATATGTTTTTGAGAGGACTTCTAACAATAAATTGTTTGTTAAAGAGGTATGTATAATGAACCATTAACGAGCTAGGGTTCAACAGAGCCCTTTTAGCTTATTGACACACTTTTGCATTAGTCTGTCTACTCGTACTCTATTGCATTTTTTGTGTTGCACTCTATATTACATTATTTTTTAGTTTCTTTTACAAAAAAAGGTATTTCTAAATACATTATCAAATGATGGACATGTGAATATTGACATCCCGGATGAAATTTTATTGAAATGGTCAGAAGATCCAATTTCAGCAATTGTTCATAATACTTTTCCATCATATGGTACTGATATTGCAGATACAACTTATCTACAAGAACGAACAATACTTGCTCCAACTTTAAATGCGGTTGAATCTGTAAATTAGTACATGCTTTCTTTGAACAAAGGTGAGGACGGATTCTATTTAAGTTCTGACTCCACATGCAACTCAGATAACAATACAGATTTGTTGCAAGAAGTTCATACTCCGGAATTCTTAAACAGTATCAAATGCTCAGGGGTTCCGAATCATGAATTGTTTTTGAAAATCGGTACTCCTGTTATGTTGTTAAGAAACATAGATCATGCAAATGGTTTATGTAATGGGACTCGATTGATGATTACAAGGCTTGGCAAACATGTTGTCGAAGCAAGATTTCTGACTGGGCAAAATGCACAGCAAATGGTACTAATTCCAAGAATGTCTCTTACGCCTGCTGATCCAAGATTGCCATTTAAGTTTCAGAGAAGACAATTTCCGCTCATGCCCTCATATGCAATGACAATAAATAAGAGTCAAGGACAATCACTCTCTCATGTTGGTTTATTGTTGCAGAAACCAGTTTTCACTCATGGCCAATTGTACGTTGCTGTTTCAAGGGTTACAAGTCGTGGTGGATTGAAGATCTTACTTCATGATAATGATGCAAAAATCACTACAAATGTTGTGTGTAGAGAAATTTTTCAGAATTTGTAAATTTCATACTTTAATTTTTTTTTAATATTTACTTAGCTTTTTCATAATATATACTTATAAAGTGTATATAATTTAATAATGAATTAATAAGAGTTTAAAATGTTAAGAACTATATAACTACTTATTATATATATATATATGTCATATAAAAATTGTGTTAATAATTTTGTAGATAAAATTAATAATTATGATAGTATTTTATAAATTTTATAACAATTTAAATACTAAGCTATCTAAAATTACATAAAAGTATAACATAACATTAATTTTAACTAATATTCTATTCGTGAAATACAACCATGAAATAACAGTTCGCTGTCACTGTGCAACGCACGACTCACATACCAGTTTACTTCCACCGTGCAACGCACGGGCCGCGTACTAGTATAATACTAAAATCAACAAATTTACAAATTAATGAAACAGAGTTAGGCTTAAACCGCAACTACTCTTTTTCTCCACAACTCAACCACAAGCACAAGTTAAACAATAATATTAGAGACCACCATAACACATAAATAAATTAAATTTGCTAAATAAACTAAATATGCTAAATAAACTACGAGGATAAAACTTATTAGATGAAGAAACATAGAAATAAATTATGATGCAAAAAAATGAAAAAAAAAAAGAAACAAGACACAGTTGATCTCACTCTATAAGGTTTGGAATGGAAGGTTGGAATGGTGTAAGGTTTGGAATGGTGTGCGGCGGGATGGCGAGCAGCAGCCGCGACACTTCGAAATCACCTATCGTCGGAAAAGGTTATAATTAAGCCCTAGATATATAATTTGTAACAATACCAGCCTATTAATAAAGAAGATATGTATTTCTCTAAAATAATAATAATAATAATAATAAGGAAGATATGTACAACCATACCTACAAGATAGATACACATGCACGATACAAGATATATGGTGATTTGATTAGATTTTGTTTGATATATGTTTTTGAGAGGACTTCTAACAATAAATTGTTTGTTAAAGAGGTATGTATAATGAACCATTAACGAGCTAGGGTTCAAGAGAGCCCTTTTAGCTTATTGACGCACTTTTGCATTAGTCCACTCGTACTCTATTGCACTTTTTGTGTTGCACTCTATATTATATTATTTTTTAGTTCCTTTTAGAAAAAAAAAGGTATTTCTAAACACATTATCAAATGATGGACATGTGAATATTGACATCCCGGATGACATTTTATTGAAATGGTTAGAAGATCCAATTTCAGCAATTGTTCATAGTACTTTTCCATCATATGGTACTGATATTGCATATACAACTTATCTACAAGAACGAGCAATACTTCAAAACAAACTCCTGAAGATTTAAAAACACACTAATATTGACTTCAAAATGATTTTTGTATCACGAGCATTATAAACTAGTAGTATTTATTTTGTATGTTCAATCGCAAAAATTTCACCCCTAGAAACCCCAAATAAATAATTTTCATTCAAAAATAAATTCTTAACTTTATCTCAATTTATATGTAATTCAACGTAGATTAATTATTCTTTCAAACTGTTGACCAAAATATTCATATTTTGTAAATATCAGAGTATTTCCACCAATTGACACAATCTCTGAATTACCGATCCTAAAGATAAGTTTCTTGTTGATTTTTTTTTTCATTATTTAGGTTATGGTGATATATTTTTTATGCTTAACTCAAATATTTAATGTATCCTTTTAAACTTTACAGTTGACATGTTAAACATAAATTAGTTTTTTATTTTAATTGTATAAGCGATTTAGATGTCATGCTTTTATTATAATTAACACAATTTAAGAGTGATATTTATAATTGACTAATCGATACATTGCCTTTATAATTAACTAATTAATATTTTTTTATGAAATTAATTTTGAAAAGTAGGATAGTTTTGACGGGAAAATAAAACCCTAGACTATCCTACTTTTAGATATAGTAGGATTTCGGAAACAATTTGCAATAAGATGTGATAAAATAAAATGTCATTTTCTTCTCATACACAGAAATCAGACGCAACACAGGTAGAACATATTTACCGCAGGTTCCGCAGAGCTGACTGTTGCCAACTTAACTGCTTCTTTAGCTTAAGTCAAAATTTTGATGTCAAAAAAATAAAATAAAAACCAATAGTAAAATACATATTTATAACCGGAATACACGAAACTTGGCAACCAAATTTGAGACATCATTCAATAAACTGTCATTTTGTACTTCTCTCAATCTAAAAATTGAAATAATTTTAGTGCCAAATGTCTCAAAATCAGCACGATTATAGCAAATTTATAAAAGATACTAACACGTTATCAATACAAAATTGAAGATATTTGAAGTGAAAAATGCTCATCAAGTACAAATGATGATGCATAAGTTTGTGTATTACTACCCGATGAGATCTCTAGTTCAATTTTATTATAAAAATAAAATATATCATAGTACAATCAATCATAATTAACACTGCCCTAAAAAATTCATAATTAACTCTTACTGCTAAGAATTAAAATTTTAAAAATATCATATACCATAACTATGAAATAATGAACCATAATAATCAATTTCATTAATAAAAGTAAAAAAGTTAAAATAAAAATCATTATATACCCTGTGGGATGAATTCTAAAAAATAATTATAAAATTAAACTAAATAAAAAGAAAGTGAAATTGAAAAATAAAAATGAAAGAAAAACTAATAAATTTCACAATGAGACACTAAGTGAGATAGAAATAGTGAACTAGGGGATGTCATTAGGTATTACTCCTTTAGAAAATATTTTAAAATGACAAAAACTTGTATGAGACGGTCTCATATATGAGATGGATCAATACATGTGAGTTAATGATACTTCACTCATAAATAATGATACATGTGAGTTAATGATACTTCACCCATAAATAATGATACTCACATACGGGTATAAATAATGATACTCAGATGTGAGTTAATGATACTTCACCCATAAATAATGATCCCCACATGTGAGTATTGACCCGTCTGCTTCTTTTAAAATTAGATGAAGAGGTCGCAACGCAATAGATTAATATTATTCTAGTCGAAAATTAGATTAAGAAATTAATTTATTGGCATTGATATCTGGTAGTAGACTTTATTTAGGAATCAACATGAATTGACCCAGTAAAACACTAAATGTCAGAAACTCTATCTACATTAACATCAATCCTCCCAAATATTACCGACTCATCCGTAACTGTCTTGTTTGCTAATAAATTCTCATATTTCCTGTCCAGACAAGTCTATGTCCGACAATCTCACGAGTTAAAATAACTATTTATGAATGTAGTCACCATTTCTTTATATTTTTCTACACCACCACATGTGTATGTTTTGTACACCCATTTTTATGAGATTACGAGAACTATACAAATTGTTTATATAAACTAACTAACAAAGGAAAGAAACTACAATCCAACCAAATCCCACATGAAGCTGGAGAAAGAAGCAAACAATTAAGGAAGCTCGTATTCCATTAACCAAATTTAATCGAATACTATTTCATTTTAATTCTAATTTAAACTTAGCTGTAAATAACCAACAAACTCAAATTAACCAAAAATGAAATGCAATTCTACATAATTTACATTTGTAGATCTTCAAATCTATTACAAAATGTTTTATTTTTTAATCATATTAGTTAAATTCCCAAGCTTCTTTTTTGTTTTTCACAAGAAGGGTGAATGGACTAATCATACCTGAAATAACGGTGATTTTTTTTAATCTAGTTTCTAACTGTGGTCGGTGAAATTCTGATTAACCGAAATCTCAAAAATTCAAATTTGACTAAAAGAAAAACACCTAAAGGAAACCTAATGATAGAGAAAGTATCGAGCGACCTATTTGTCGCAATATGGTTGCTTATAAATCATATTCAATAACAATTTTTTAAAGACTAACCCCATTTCCAGGATAGATCATTCAAGGTAAGTGACAAAGGTTAGGACAAAGATGAATTATAAGTAAATGGTTGCTCCGCCCCATTATTTAAATTATCACAACAAAATTTCCCAACAATAAAGAAATATCAACTACACTAAAACAAACAAATCATATTAATCATCACAAGTGTATTATTTGAAATGAAGGCCATTAAATTTATAATTTCTGCAATTAGATTAATATATCTCTAACCTCTTTTCAATGATTCAGTAGTACCAACCTCTAAAGTCAAACTGGAATTAGGATCAGAGTTTTCTTCAAATTCTTCAGATGCTTGTTTTTATGCCCTTTTGTCTTCCCTAAAGAAATTCAAACCAGGAAACATCAGCTGAAATATCAGGGAGACCATATCATGCTGTTTTCATGATTTTCACAGAGGCAAAAGGAATTATAAAGTTCAAGATCATCAAACTACCCTGATGGGGCGGCCTTCTATGATAATTATAGGATGATGGAACTGTTGGATAATGTAAATACGAGAATAATCACATGTTGCATCACTCTCATATTCCTGTTGGTTAATTCAAATTCTGCACAAGAAGGTGAGTTTTTCAATACTCTTTATAGGGGTGGTTATATTTTGCATATTCTTTATAGATCTTGTACAATTGAAGGTTGAAACAATTTTACTGCCTTCAGAAACTAGAGAAGAGATGGAACAACTATTAAAGAAAACATGTATAACTATAGCTATTTTGATCATATGCTTGTCAGAACTAGTTCTCTAAAGTATTGAAGCATAAATCAGCATGATGATACTATTTTCCAGGCAATCGGGTTTTTAGGTAACATAACCAGACTAATCTAATTGTGACATGATCAATAAAGCTGAATTTCTGTTGCCAGTATAATTTTTCTTTCTTTGGGGAGGAGATCAGTGTTATGAATTACAAAGGTATGACACCTAAGAGTTTTTTTTTTAAAGATCCAACACCATAATATATGGACTGATTTAGGGTTTAGAGCAATTATGAAACTGCTATCATTACATTCAAGTTAACACTAAACATTTCTGACAATAAAATAATAATACTAGATATTCCCCCCTTACCTTGTTATAAACAGTTTAAAATCAAAATAAAAAAAGTTAAGAACAAAAAGTCTTGTATGCTGAGACATGCACACAGATGAATGGAAAGACACAGAGATAGCTGTGATTCGTGAGTTGGAATTTGAACTGAAGGTATTTTGATAGATCAATGTTTTATTACTCACAAACGACAATAGAAAAACAAATAGTATGGGGAAAAGCGTATTTACATTAAAGCTGGTGCTCAGAGTTAAAACTTGAACTCGTAAGATAAATGCCTATCACTGGATTAGAAGTTTATGCAGTCTAAATTTCTAGAGAGAAAGCACTTACATTTCTGGAATGACCTTCAGCAGGATTTGTTAGCATTCAGTGTTGTGCTGATACTGCATTCAAAGAGCCGAATACCACTATTAGTTACATATCAGATGAAAGTTGGTATCCTGATAAGAACAGTTGCCAAAACACAGTTTGGATTGGGAATATCAATCAAGAGACTAATGAAGCAAGATATTTTGAGTCGAGATATGACAGCAAATGGTGTTATAATTTGCCAACAAGGAGCGAATCTGTCTATCTAATTAGAGGAACATTTCCTTCCAGCAATCTGCAAGAATCGCCTTCTGACACCTTTTTCAGTGTGTCAGTAGCTGAGACAGAAATAGAGAAAGTGAACTCTGTACGTGAACAACGAGTCGAGGGATTATTTAAAGCTACGAGAAACTACACTAACTTCTGTTTAGTGAAAGGAAAAGGGGAAGCATACCTTTCGAAGCTGGAACTACGGCCTTTACATCCAGAATACCTAAAGAGATATACTTCCAGCGTGCTTAAACTTGTAGATCGGGCAGATGTAGGAAACAGAGTAGCAGAAATCAGGTATGGTTCCTAATTAGAGGTTATTTGCAGTAATAAAACCCTATAATATCAAATGAAAATTGTGGATTCATACATTTGCCTTATGATGCATAGTGAAGGAAAATATTTTCTAATTCTGAAAATTTAGCACGGTTCGTTTTCAAATAATATCTACAAGAGTCGTCACCTAAGATTCAATGTCCTTATATATCATCCCACATGCTAAACTCCAGCCTCGCTTTATTTTAAAAAAAAATGCTTCTCATGATAATACACGTATTAGTGAACATAAATATCAAAAGATCTGATCATCATAATAACATCTGACATGGTAAGTTAGAGTCAAAACCAGAGAAGAAAGTCCAGATTCCAGATGTCTAATAAGAGTTCAAAAAACAGGAGTTGGAAAATTAATTTAACAGCAAAACTGATCTTTTACATTACTCCATGCTTGAGGTCTCAGGTATCGACATGATTTATATGATCGAATCTGGAGATCAGATGTGTACCCTGATCCAACAGCTAATTACATGAACATCACCAATGTCAATATCACTGATTCAGACAGTATAGCGCCTCCTCTTCAAGTATTACAAACAGCTGTGACCCATCCAGAACGGTTAGAGTTTCAGAATGAAAACCTGGACGTAGGACCAAGCAATTACGATCTGTACCTCTACTTTCTTGAGCTCAATGACTCAGTTCAAGCTGGGGAAAGGGTGTTCGATGTGTACATCAACGATGTTAAAAGACAAGAGATTGATATATTGGCTAGTAGTTCAGGCTACTTTGCAGTAGTTCTCAGCTTCACAACAGATGGAGTCCTTAATCTAACTTTGGTAAAAGCCGTGAATTCCACGTTGGGACCCATCTGTAATGCTTATGAGATTTTGCAAGCTTATCCAAGGAATGAAGAGACAAATTTAAAGGAAGGTAACTAAGCACTTCAATTAACTAATGTTTTCAAGCAAGAAAATCTGACAAATCACTAAGATCCTCATTTATCTTTTTAGCGGATGCAATTATCAAAGTGAAGAATGAGCTACTTTTACAGAATCAAGATAGTGAAGTCTTGAAGACTTGGTCTGGGGACCCTTGTCTCCCTCTTCCATGGCATGGTTTGTCTTGTGGAACTCTTGATGGGGCCTCAATTATCACTAAAATGTGAGATGCTTCTCCGTAATACATACTCCTGCCCTCATGCTTATCTACCTTCAATGTGTTGTGTTAAAAATGGCTATACATGTATTTGCTGTCCCAGGGACATATCCTTCAGCAGACTCACTGGCACACTCCCTTCCAGTATCACCGAGCTGAAACACCTGAAAGAATTGTACAACTCAGTATTCCTCATTGTCACTGTTTTTGTTGATTTATGCACATGTCAGTAGTGACGAATGACGATCAATGGTAAAATGCAGGAACTTGAGTAACAATGGGTTCATTGGCACTGTTCCTCAGTTTCCAGCTTCTTCCAGCCTGACTATGCTGTAATAATTCAACTCAACTTAAAATGTCTTAATTCTGTTGTCTAGATTCTGCTTAGCATCAGGAATAATTTAAGGTTGGAGTATTTTTTTTTTTTTTTTGTACCAGATACAAGAAGCATTAATGCTATCCAAATCAAATAGTTTAGAAAGGAAAATGGATAAATATCTACAGTTTAAAATTATATGTCCATCAAGGCAATCCTTCACAAATCCTTGCCAGAGAATTACTAGTGCCATCAGGTTGTTCACATTTGCCAAAAAAACTAAAAGAATCCCAAGGTTCTGCCATGTTTATTTGACACATTAAATATGAACTGCTAACATCAATCTTACACGGGTTCTGTCTCTATTTGGGAGGAAACTAACGGCCAAGAGTAGTCATCCTATGAGAAGTACAAGCATGGTATTATTCATGCATATTATTTTAAAAATATAACCTAGGACCATGAGCTAAATGATCTTGACTTGATCTATGTTACTCCAGGGAGAATATATCTGCATTTGCTATAGGACAGACCTCTATTAATTTTTTATTCATTTTGTAGGGATGTGAGCCACAACGATCTCACAGGAAACATCTCATGGTCTATTTCCAGAATGCCCTATTTGAGAACATTGTAAGTTTTCAAATTATATTTTCTAATACCTAACTAATTGCTGCTTGAATTGGTTTTATAAGTGCATTATTCATTCTACCTATTTTCAAATCTATTTTCTTCTTCAAATAGATATTTCGGTTGCAATTCTCACATCAACGGAAGTCTTCCTACAAACTTAAGAAAGTCAAATATCACTACAGAGTAAGATGTTTATGCTTTTAGGGTTCCACATATGCAGCAAAATTGTTGTTATCTACATCCGTTTTGTATATGTACCTCTCAAAGAGATTTTGACTGCTTATTTGGCCTTCCACATTCATAAATAGCAATGGGGTGTGCAATGCTCAAGTATCCTCCCATTCAGCTCAGGGAACTCTCATAGGCACAATTGCAGGCGGATCTATGTTAGTTATAGTCATAGTCGGGACATGCTTGTTCTGCATTTACAGAAAGAAAAAGAGGACTCAGCGAAAGTATGATGACAAAATGCACACAATGTCCAAAAGTAAGTACACAGAAAATTTCAATGGATAATTTTGATTTCAGGAAAGGATTTCAAATTACACTACTTATGATGGTTTGAAATCCACCAAAACCACTCAAAAAAAGAAGTGAACTAATAGTATGCAGCCACAATATATACATAGGGGTGGGTTATAATGAGTTTTGTGCTTGGTGTGAGAACTAGGCACTATGTTTATTTACTATAATTTTATTGATTTTCTTATTGTATTTTAGTGCTAATTACAATAAAATTATAGTAATTAAGTACATTAGTACATATAATTTTCTTTAACAAATCAAGAACCCAAGTGATTTTCATATTTTAGTGTAACGTAACACCTCCCTAGATTCATCCTACCATCTCCTATTCAGTTCAATTTTCGTCAGCAAATTGATGAAACTAGAAGGATAGGCAAGATTCCAATGAAACAAATTTATGGTTTCACCAGATTTACCTTCATTGTTCTGTAAATTCATATGTCCGAGAATAAGGCATAAAGCCAGAGCCAAGGAAAAAAAGCCTTGCAGCCTATTTCTTTTATAACAACATTATTGTTTTCAAGTGCAGATGCAATCTATTCCATAGCAAGCACAGAAACTGTGGTTACAAAATCAATTTCTATTCAGTGTTTTACACTGGAGTACATAGAAGCTGCAACACAAAAGTACAAAACAATGATAGGAGAAGGTGGATTTGGATCAGTCTATCGAGGTACTCTACCTGATGGTCAAGAAGTGGCAGTGAAGGTCCGATCAGCCACCTCAACCCAGGGAACTCGTGAATTTGACAATGAAGTAAGTTTCTATCATGTACGGTGTACCTATACGGCTATACCATGTGGATGTCAAGATTACCTCTTTTATTCAGTGCAAATTCCAGATATAGAAGACAAACGCATTGAAGAGATGATTTGCATTCAGAATTCAGAAATTTTTTAATACTACACTTGTTAACCCCTCATTCCTTTTTTCCCACAATTTAACTCAAAGGTTTTTCACTCATGGAATAAACTACATTTATAATTGACTGATCATCAATTAATTACATATTTTCTGCATCAGAGGTCAGAACATCTCTCTTAAGTTCTCTATTAAGCATTTAAAAGATTCATTACTATATTTACATATGGACCGAAAAACAATGTTCATGACTACATAGAGCCTAACAGAATCTGTATCACCAAATTCTGCAGCTGAACTTACTCTCAGCAATTAGGCACGAAAACTTGGTGCCACTGATTGGCTATTGTTGCGAGAATGACCAGCAAATTCTTGTTTATCCTTTCATGTCCAATGGTTCTCTACAAGATCGCCTATATGGTAAATTTCATTTATATGGTAATTCATTGAAGTTAGATTCTAAGGATTTTATTCATTTCTTTTCATTCACTGATTAACAGGAGCAGCAGCAAAACGCAAAATCCTTGATTGGCCAACAAGACTTTCCATTGCTTTAGGTGCTGCAAGAGGCAAGTACCAAGCCGTTCCAGAAATATCTGTGCCTTCATTACGTAATATCATTTATCAAGAGCACAATATCACAGTTCTCGGGGCAGGATTTATTTCGGTGCACTAAACAGCATATACACCACGACCAGAAAGCTTTCAAACGATGACATAAGATCACTATATCTTTATATTTAATGCTATCTTGAAAATGAGCATAAAACTAACAAATAGGGTAATATTGTTTAAACCGATATCAAAGCAGATGTAGAATCTTTAGGAACTCATATGTAAAATTTGGCTAAGAAAGAAAAATAAGAAGATATATGATACTCTTGCCTATGGAAAGATTAAAACCAATCACCACATCATAACAAAAAATGTCTGCAAGAAACAAATTATAGTCCTTGCATTTAGTGATTCAGTAATATCCCAGAACTGGTCTTCTTTCCTTTCATATTTTTTCTTATCTCGTGTTTATTACTAACCAAATGTGAAAAAACTTCATATTTTTCAGGCTTAACATATCTTCACACCTTCTCCGAGCGTTGTGTAATACATAGAGATGTCAAATCAAGTAATATACTTCTGGATCACAGCATGTGTGCAAAAGTTGCAGACTTTGGATTCTCAAAGTATGCACCTCAAGAAGGGGACAGTGGCACTTCACTTGAAGTAAGGGGCACAGCAGGATACCTGGACCCAGAGTAAGTATGCCATATATCACACGCCAGGGGAGAAAATATAAGCTGAAATTTGATAAGTAAAAATTCACTAAGGTAAAGCGCAAGCTTCAGAAGTTTCACAACAAAAAATGAAGATGATTATATCTAATTTGGACGGGTTTTTCATGATTTATTTGATCTTGACTTGGGCATCAACACAAGCTGTTATTCTCAAAAATTCACATATATATCAGACAATTACTAAATAAATAACTTTTATTAAAACCAATTCATGAATATCATTGCAACCAGCAGTATCAGTTGAAAAGGAGTTCTATAAGCATTGCCACAAACTAAATCTTCACAAAAATGTGTCTTCTCAGGTATTACTCAACACAGCATCTATCAGCAAAAAGTGACGTCTTTAGCTTTGGAGTTGTTTTACTGGAAATTGTGAGTGGACGAGAACCTCTCAATATAAGCAGGCCTCGAAATGAGTGGAGCTTGGTTGAATGGGTAAGGTTTTATCTCACAGTATCCAACCTAATCACATACACTGCATGCATGCACGTAATTATTTTAATTGCTACTATAATAAGTCTACTGATAAGTTAATATGGTTGTGCATGTACCTTACATAAGAATTGCACCCAGTATTAAGCTCAATAACATCTGGAAAAACTCTTGTATATACTTGCTACCTGAAAGAAGATTAGGCTAAAAATATATGGTGTAAACAAAAAGACATGCATCAGAAAGAGGTTTATGGTGTTTGAACTTTATAATAACTTATACAGTGAAGATGAAGATAATTAGATTCCCAGGAACTTTAAACAATCCATATGCTAAATCAGAACATGCAAATTTTCCACAGAAAATATCTTGCCCAACTTTTGATGAATTGAAACTCCAATCTTTCTATTTCCGCATAGATATGATGAAGCCACTTTCCAAGAGTACTTTTCAATAAACTGCAATAGAGAAGAGATAAGCCCCCCATATGTACACCACACAACCCAACATCCCCTGATCCTAAATGAGTTTCACATGAAAGATATAAATTTAGAATTCAACTTTTTATATTAACTTATTTCTTCTTGATCCCCTGATCCTTCTTCTTCTTCTTCTTCTTCTTCTTCTTCTTCTTCTTCTTCTTCTTCTTCTTCTTCTTCTTCTTCTTCTTCTTCTTCTTCTTCTCTCTCTCTCTCTCTCTCTCTCTCTCTCTCTCTCCTTTTTAAATAACATACAGGCAAAACCTCATATAAGAAACTCAAAAGTCGAAGAAATTGTGGACCCTAGCATTAAGGGAGGATACCATGTTGAAGCAATGTGGAGAGTCGTAGAGGTAGCTTTGACATGTATTGAACCTTACTCAGCTTATCGCCCCTGCATGGCTGACATTGTTCGTGAGCTGGAGGATGCTTTTATCATAGAAAATAATGCCTCCGAATACATGAAATCCATTGAGAGTTTCAGGGGATCCAATCGCTACTCAATAGAGAGGCCTATCATCATACCACCAACTCCAATCCCAACAGATGTATCCCCTATTCTTATGCAACCGCCTCCTCCACAACCAAGATAATCAGCTGTGGGAATTGAGGTTGTTACTTAAGCAAGACAGATATGCAATCATTCAGCTTAACGATTGGATATAAGAATTAGAGAACAAAACTAAAGCTAGACTATTTGGTTTCTAGTTTCCACCATTGCTTCGTTTATTAGTGTTGTGTAAATATTATGACAGGTTGTCCACACAACAGTCAATTGGTCTACCGGAGAAACTCAACCACAAGCATATTGGGCAGATAGGCAAATCAATGAGTAGTGATAAAATAAAAGGAGCATATGATAAAGCCCAAATGCCTTCCCCCACCCCAGAGAGATCATACATGCAAGACCACCAAGTCTAGGCCAAGAATCAGAAAGAAAGAAGGTAAATTCCACACAATTGAACATCTCCGTATAATTTCATAGATTTAGGAAACTATCGTACTAAGAGAATCTACATTCTTCAGTGAAAACTTGTGAGTTTTTGCTAGGATGAAGAAAAGAAAAGGGAGATTATTCGACTTTATCAAAAGATGCTTGCACGAATTGCTCTTTCTGTTTTTTTTTTATGAAGGTTTTTGAGCACCCAACCAGCAATATATGCAAAATTCCAAAATTCAACATAGATGCAGTAGAGCACAGGGTTAGTGAACAGTGATCGAAGTGTCCACACGTAAGGAAATTACAGAAGCCGAACAATTACGTAGCAATTAATTATAACAGGATCATAATAATAGTTATGATGATAATGGCAAAAATAATAATAAATTCGTACCCGCCAGCGTATCAAACTAGCCAAAGCACACTCATAATAGCTAAAAGAAAAGAAAAGAAAAAGTAGATAGAATCCAGCAATTGAAATTTATTCAACTGGACTATCAAATTTAAGTCCGGATAATCGGGGATCGCAAATGAAACAGACACTCTGCAGTAGACTGAGAAACAACAAGAGGAAATATCAAATGTAGGCGCGAGATTAGTTTTTCTTACAGATGGGAGGAATCAATTGGGAATGAAATTGCCGAGTAGTAAACCCAGCCGCCGCCGCGGCGACGCTCCTCGTCCAATTCCGCCATTCGCCTCCACGCTCCACTCATTTTTACGAAATAAAATGCAGAGATGATCGTCCTAGTCTGTTTGTTTGTTTTTTTTTTTAATATTTTGCTTTAAATATTTGTTTGAGCATAATTTAGTAAACTTTTGTACAATTTCCCCGCTTTTATTTTTCCTCTAATCGCCAACAATGAGAATTAAAATTTTATATAGGCAATTTTAGGGTAAAAATGAGTGGCGAAGAAGAAATATTAGTAGTTTGATGGGTAAATTCAGACTTTTATTTCCCAATATATTCATAATTCCCCTCGAGTTCGGCTTAATTAGTATAATTAAACTCAATTGAATCTAATAACGTAGTATATTGTGCGTGAAGGGAACTGAGGTTCTGATCAATATATTTCATTTAAATTTTAGTGTATGGTTATAAACAAACGTCACAAGATATTTTTAAAATTTAGAGTATCAGTTTTATTTTAAAAGAAAATTTGCCAGCGCATTTGGATAAATAGAGGTATAAAATATTATTAATGACAAATTACAATTATCACTTTCACACTCGAAATATGATATTTTTTTAGGAAAATTTACGATCCGCTTTCTTTTCTTCAAAACGAGTTTATAGAATCCTACCATCCTATTTTAGGAACAAATAATATCCTTTTGTTTTCTAAATTTGCTATCAAACACTTTTAATAAACTTATAAGCTTCACAACATCCTGTAAGTTGTTTTTACAAAATTTAGAAACTCTAAAACATCTTATAATTTGTTTTGAATAACTTGCAAACTCTTTTCTCCACACAAAGAAAAAGAGGTAGCAAAATAAAATAAACAATTCAAACAGGGAAAACTATACGTCTTAATCTTCTGAACTGCAATCGAAGTATATAAACAGCCATTGCCTTGGAAAAAATACAAAGGCCAGTAGCCATTCCATGAAGATCAATTTCGGCTGAGATTTCTAAACCATGAAAGCAAGAAATATAGAACCCTAGTTTTATTCAACTTTTTTACCTTTGTGTGTCTATAGAAAGCTAAAGCAGTTTTTCGATGCACTTCGATATGACTAAAAATGCTGATCGGAACCTTAGGCAGCTTGCAACAGACCATTGTGCCTAAGCAGCGCCTCAGGTGAGGGTTCACGTCCACGGAACTCTACAAAAACCTAAGCAAACATGACAACGAATCAGAGATGATATTAAAGATTTTAAGACTGTCACTAAGTATTTTCTCAACTGAGTAAAATGGGCATTGCATTATCACTTCTAACCTCTAGAGGTGCTTTTCCGCCTCCCAGAGCAAGAACCGTTTCTCGGAACCTATGGCCTGTTTCCTTCACCGCCTGTTTCAAGGGATCAGTCAATTAGAAATATGGAACAACAGTTTTATTAACTATTTTAAGGTATATAGAGCGTTGAATACCTTATCATCATTCAGCCCAGCGTCTTCAAATGCAGAAAAGGCATCAGCTGACAAAACCTCAGCCCACTGCATGAAATATAAACATCAGTTGGTGTTAGGGGAAGCTACATTAAAACCCAGAAATTCGGTTTCGGAAAAAATCAAGCAAGAAGTTTCTTTACTAAGGAAAACATCGATGGTAATTTATGCCTATTGATGTAAACCTAGAACTCGCATGCAATTGAACCAGAAAAGCATATTGAAGGGAAAAGGCAAAAGTAAAGAGCACACAAGAATAATACAAAGAGATGGACAAATTACCTTGTAGCTGTAGTATCCTGCTGCATATCCACCAGCAAATATATGACTAAAACTGCAAAGGAACTTATCCTCCGGAAGTGGAGGAAGTATTTGAGTTTTTTCACTAACCCTTCTGTCAACATCAAAGATCGACTCTGAACCACCAGGGACATACTTTGTGTGCAACTCTAGATCGACACTGGCAAATCTAATCTGAAATATACATGAGAACTAATAAGTAGCTTTCAAGGTGGTCACAGGTAATAATGCAGTAGAACATTTTTAATAATGTGAGAATTGTGAACACAAAAACAAATCAATAATTGTATTTAGGAAAATACAGCATTTGAAAATATTAGGGGAACCCATAGAGATGAACAGTTAAATGCATAAACCATGGAAAACTCCAAATAACCTTAAGGTCAAAAGAAATCCAGAGATATCCAGTGGTGGGAGGTTATTCCTCAATTTTAGTCCAGTGAAATGTCACCAAATTTACACTTCACACGTTTAGGCCCAAAAAAATATTATCCATGGCAAAAAACGAAGAAACTATATCTCGAATATAACTGCAATCAAGAATGAGCTTGAGGACCTAAAAGCTGGCTTGTTCCCTAGGTTGCCAATAAAGAAGGCAGCTGATAGTTTTTCAGGGAACAGTGTCTAATGATTTATTTTCCTGGTATTGAATCAGCAAGTGATGGTTCAATGCAGTTGGCTCTAAAGGTTATAGAATCCATCTATCTTTATCATGATTTGAAACAAGAAAAAAGGTGATAGTTCAATACAATAGGAGCATCAACTTCTAATGGAACGACCATTTACATTATATAAAAGATGAAAACTCTAGCAAACAGGGGGATGCAACTACACCTTAATACCAAAAGACATCCACATAAGCATGCATCTATGAACTGCTCATGTAAAGCTATAATAAAGTAAGAGAAACCCTTATTTCACTGAACGCACAAGAAAGAAACTGATGAGAGTAAACAAAATTCTAAACTATCAAGACAAGATAAAGGATGTAATGTATCCTATCCTGACAACAAAAGGTGCAATAGAAGCCAAGTTGGACGGTGGAGGGGGTGTTTTATTTCTGATAATAATGCACCACCTGTCTAAGACTTAGAGAGCCAGCACGGAATGTTCTAGCAGCAAGAAGCTTTTTGTATATGTCATCTGGAATACTTTCACCAGTTTCATAATGCTTGCCGATACTCATCAAGGTATCTCTGCAAAACAATAACAAATTAAATCTTAACAGTGATTATTATGATTGGAGAAGAAAAGAGGCATTTTTTTTATATTGAGGAGCATTACGCTTAGTGAGTAGCTTTATAACCAATGGTTTTGATGCAAATGTTGTAATAAGTTCAATTTTCAAAAGGAAATTACAGCTCTATTTCTCAACAATAGGTCTACATATACAGGAACAAGCAGCAGCTGCCAAACCAGGCATGGGCATTTTGCAAACCCGCCCAACAACAAGAGGCATTATTACTTATCAAATTTTTGAGAACTTTCTCAGTTTTGATAATTGGAAAGATAGGACATTCAGAATAGATAAACAAGTGAAGATCTTACCTATGGTAGCACCAATTTTCCATGAACTGGGAAGGTAATTCCACGGCATCCCACTCTACATTCCTTATACCAGCAACCAAACCATCATCCTGCCTTGTCAGCATATGCTGAAGAGCATGGCCAAATTCATGGAAGACGGTCTCAACCTACAGGCACCATGAGCATCCATCCTTAGAAAAGAATACAGCATACTAGGTATTATGCAAGCAAAATCTGTCATTTTGTGGACCTACAATTATCAATCGAATTCTAATGCCTTGTATCCAGTAAGGTGTTTAGTCTGATCACAGAGTGTAATCGCTTGTACAGATCTTCTAGTTGGTATTAGCAAAAACATGTGCATACCTCACGAAATGTCATAAGGCTTGGCTTGTCTCCTACAGGAGGCATTTGGTTGCACACCATGTGTGCTACAGGCAACCTAGGAGAGGAACCATCTTGTGACATGATACAACTTCGACCAACTACTTCATCCATCCATGCTCCTCCTCGTTTTTCAGATGGGCGAGAATATGGATCAAAATAGAAGTATGCAATAGGGCTACCTGAAGAATCATTGACCCGGTAAAACCAAACATCACTAATCCAAACCTAAGGAACAAAAATAATTTTATTAGTGACAACCCTCATGCATCTGAGGCCAATGAAATCTGCCTCTGATTTCAAAACCACACAGCCCAGGAAGTATCCCGAAGGAGGAAAAATCTTACTGGAGCTAAACCATCTGCTGGTTCAACATTAATCCCAAATAACTTATTTGCAAGACTGAAAAGACCATCCATAACTTTAGGCAATGAAAAGTAAGGCCTCAATTCTTCCTGTTGAATCCACAAAAGAAAACAATCTCAGATTGTATAATCGGTAGAAGAAGCCCGATAGATAGGAAAATGTATTTAATTATAACAATAGCAACCAGAGTTCTGTTCTCAAGAAGATGCACAAGAAGAATGTACTGTTAATTGAGCTTCTAATTTTACACAAGTACAGTATTTCTAGCAGTAAGAACAAAGCAAACACAGAGTGACTAACTAGGAAATCAGTCAAAATTGGATATCCTAAGTTCCTCTCCCAAGTCCCAAGATAAATATATAATAATTAATCAGATTTAAAGGATAACATAGCAACTTTATCCATAAAAAGATATACGAAAAAAGAACAACAACAAGCAATATTATCAGGAGTGCCTTTGCTAAACTAAGTACAACTTTATTTGGCAAACAAAATATATGAATAGAGTCATAAATAATCCTGCAAAATCCCTTCACGGGAAAAGCAAAGAAACAGATAAATACCAGAGTGTCAAAGTATCTGATAATGAAGGCATAGCAGAAGGGTAACTATTTTCAAGAAGATAAATATGCCACAATACATGCTCTAGCAATTACTGCCTTTCAAAAACACAATTTATTTGATAAGACAGATCGACAAAGTCATACCTCATTTATTTCGTACTTTGATTCTCTAAGTCTCTCACTCCAGAAAGTAGTGTCCCAATTATTTAAGTCATCAGCTTCTGGAGCACCTTGACTCTTTGAGAAAACTTTGAGGTCCTCCATATCTGCCAGGCTCAAACAATGACGTCAATGCAAAATCTCCCAACAAAAGTCTAAGAAGAATAAACTCAGAGAAATAGGTAGTGACTAGTGACATAATTACAGAAAGGAGGAAAGGCCCTTGTTTGGGTTAAAAACAATCACTAGAACAATAAATGGAGAAAGACTTAAATATTACTTCCCCCAAACCCAATCACAGCAAAAACTTAAGAAAGCAGCTATGCTGAAATTAGGCTGTCTGACAACATGTATGCTACAAAATCTTTGATGTTACCTCAATAACTAAAATTTTATATTGATGATCAGAGAAAAAAGAGGAACTATACAGCTCTTGCACATGTTAATAATGAGATATTTGTTGCTACATTTATGGATCACGAAACTTTACTACCTTGAACTGCAGGATTCCAGGATGCAGACCGAAGTTTTTCAAGGAGCTCTTCAGCCTTTTTAACAGTTGCCATCTTGCAGGCCATACTTACCTGATAAAATTCATCTTGTTAGGCATTTCTAGAAAGAGTGAATATAAAGTAAGGAATCATACCTCTGCATAGTTATTATACCCAAGAAGCTTAGCCTTCTCCAATCTAAGCTTCAAAATTTGGTCAATAGTTCCTGTATTATCCAAGTCTCCACTAGAAGCACGACTTATATAGGCACGATAAACTTCCTCACGTAAGGTTCTATTCTTAGCATGCTGCATAACAGCCATAAAACTTGGGGCATCCAAAGTAATTATCCAAGGCCCATTCTCTGCGGTAGCATTTTCATGTCCCTGCCATGCATTGCAAAAATGCAAATTAGCAAGGTACCTAGCTGACAACATATAAAATTGACACATAGAAGTATAACCAAAATCAAACGATCAATGGAGTTACCTTAGATACTGCTGTTTGTGCAGCCAGTCCAAGAGCAGTGGCCGGCAAACCTTCAATATCTTTCTTGTCAGTTATTAACTTTTCAAACTTCTTTGTCGAATCCAAAACATTCTCCCCAAATTTTTGTGAGAGTTTTGCCAATTCCTGCACACGAATTCAATAGCAGAAGAGTAATTATTCTAAAACAAAAGGTCACCAGAAAAAACCCTCCAAATGTTCAGGCAATGGCATACTAAGCAATGGGTATTTGTGAACATTAAGAGTATTGACAGGGATTGAAATAAGCACATTCCTTCAAATTTTGTAATATACTATTTAGTATATCCATAAAAACTTTTGTACTCGTGAAACTTGGCTCTTCATTCCGAAGGAAATATGCTGTAATATAATATATGCATATTATTGTGTAGACAAGGCGACAAGCAATGGAACAAATATGTATTCACTGGAAGAAATAATCAATAACTTAAAAAGTTAAATTTATTAATAAATCTATAATTGGTAAAGAATACCTGTTCAATCTTGTTGAATTCCTTTCTTTTATCATCTTCAAGGGCAACACCATTCAAAACAGCCTCCTTTATTTGTGCTGCAGAAGTTGGTCAGTGAGAAATGTCATCACGATCAGAATATGCAGAAATAAAACTTCCAGATTAGTAGAGAATGAGTGAAGCAAAATCTTGAAATACATGAGGAAATCGGAACTCATCTGAAAGAGAACTCCAGAAATCATAGTAGAGGCGGATGTATCAACGTACCTTCAACTATTCGTTTACGAGCATCACTTAGCTTCTCCCAATCAGGAGATTCTCTAATAGCTTTGAAGGCATTATAGATAGGCTTACTCTGACCCAACTTAAGCTCAAATGCCACTTTTTCAGGCTACACAACAAAAAAAGAGAGAGAGAAAACAACAGAAGAAGCCGGTTATCAGGTTATGTCTTTATCTCCCCCCATATTAATTACATTACATATTACATATATATTAATATCAAAATACATGTAATCCATATATGTACCTGAACTTCTTCAATAGCGGAACGGAGGTCAGCATTATCTTTGACGGCCTTGAGATGCGAAACAGCGCCCCAAATCACCGCCATCCGATCGACTATCCTCTCCAGAGGCTCCACCAACTTCGGCCATGTCGGCTCCACCGTCCTCTCCAGCTCCGCTAGATCAGATTCCTACAATTCCTCCAATCCAATTAGCCCTCGCACACGCATCAACTCGAAATTTGAAATCAAAACCAACTCAATCAACATACAAACACCAAAAAAAACAAGAATAAACAATTCGAAGATGCACCAATTTCTTGAGCAACGCACGGACGCCGGGGCGGACGTGCTCGGCCTGGATCGAATCGAACGGCGGGAAGTAGAAGTCCTTCAGCAGAGGATTACACTCGGTCTCCGCCATCTCCGCGGCGTTGGATGAAGCAGAAACACAGAACGATCGTGGCGACGGCGAAGGCGAGCGAATGAGGTGAGTTTTGATCGGTCTGCGAAGAGAGTAGTGGCGAGCGCGAGTGCGGAGAAGGCAGATGGAGAAGGAGGAAGACCAGAGGGGACAAGGACGGGATTTGAGAGGAGAAGAGGGGCAAAAGGGGAAAGTGTGCTTGAGAAGAGAGGGTTTAACGAGGCAGACTGGTTGAAAATGGATAGAGCGAGAGAGAGAAAAGAAGGAAGCAGCCATGAGAAGAAATAGGAAGCGTATAATAAGGAGAAAATGGTTAGAGGAGAAATGGGGAAATGGGGCATCAACGGTTAGGATCCATCCGGATCTCATCTTGATTCTTGATAATGATATGATATTTCTTTGCTTCAAAACTTTGCCCCAGAATTCACGCAAACATTTCAACTGTCGTTGCTTATATCTTATAAGCTCAATCACTCAACATTTTAAAATAAAAATCTAACGTCTTATAAGTTTCAAAAATATTTTTATAGATTGAGAAGGAAATCTGTCATCATCAAGAAAAATAACGACGGTAAGGTTTTATATATTTTAGTTTTAAAATAATTATTCAAGTGTTTGGATGATTTGGCCTAGATGTTAGTAACTGTTAAGTTGCGAGTGTGACTATAATTTTATAAGACTACAATATAATAGATTTTCTAAATAATATGTTTTTATATAATTGTCTGGATGGATCCTAGCTTATAAACTCCCTGTATCTTATTTTTGGAGCTTTTTTTAAAAATATTTATCAAATGTGTTGAAGAAACTCATGAACTCTAAACTATTTCATAAATTGTTCTAACATTCTGGACTAATTTTACTAACGTTTTGTTGGCCTTTTTTTGTGGGGTTCATTAGTGTAAGGGACCAAGGTATATCAGTTGTCTGTGTTACCTCGAAACGATATCGTTCCACATATACACTTTGATTTTTTTATTTTTTTTCAGCTTCGTCTTCTTCTTTCTTCCTTCCTCCAATTAAATAGAAAAGAATGCTAACATTTTTAAAAATTTAATAAACAACAAATAAAATAAAGGAAATTTTCTAAACTTAATCATCAATAATTGAAACAAAAAGGGTTATGTCCTAATTAGGGCTGAAAACGAGCCCAAACAAACCTAACAACACAATGCATCGGTTCAGAAATCTGGAATTGGAGTTATACTCGGCTTGAGCTCAAGACAATCACATGCTTCTGCGTTCGAACTCGGCTCGGATATAAGTGAAGGAGTTCATGGTCAGCTCGGCTCGGCACGGCTCGTAAACGACTAAAGACTAAGACCATTTCTAACAGTTTACTTAATTTTACAATAGATCTATCTCTATTATACAGTAAAATCTTCACTTCATCTCAAATAATTTACTCTAAATTCTACTCTAAAAGGGAATATTCCATAATATTCCTTTTTATGTATTTATTTTAATCAAAAAAATTTCAAAAAAATTAACTATTAAAATTTCTGAAACTAACTAATAATACAACATAGAAACATTTCATAATAATATTGCAAAGAACAAAAATTACAGACTAATATTGCAACATAGAAAAAAATATTTTTAATTTGATATACAATTTTTTATTTTAATATTTTAAAAAATAAATTAATTAAAATAGAGGATAAAAAAGAAATTGATGAACAGTGATATAGCATTGTTGCTCTATAAATAGAGCTGCACTATAACAATGCCCTAAAATACAACATGGTTTAAAGTAGCTCTTAGAGTAGAATTTTGGGGAAATATACTCTATATTTAGAGGAGCAACTCCAACCTCACAAAAGCAAGTTTCTCTACAAGTTTTCAAAAGGCTGGACACTTTTTGTAAAAAAAAAAAAGACAGACTGCAAAAGCAACAATTAATGTTGAATTGCTGAGACATCTTTTTAATTGAATATTCAAAAAGCTGATAAATAGGATATAAGAACCTCAACCTTTTATATCAAAAGCAAATAATTAAATATAGCAAAATATAGACTACTCAAAAGCTAATAAATAGTACTTTGGAACCTCAACGGCTCAACCTTTTATATCAAAAACAAATAACTAAATATAGCAAAATATAGACTACTCACTACATCAGTACTCAGGAATAGCTCATATAAAGAAATAAACAATTATCCATTCAAAAAATGGTACACTTGTCCAATAGTTAGAAAAAAGAAAATAGATAACTTTTTCAAGAAGTATATATAATAATTTGCCAACTTGGTCAAAACCAGAGGATCCATCTCCTGTCCACTCTGTAGTTGAGAAACTAAAATTAGCATTTATTAATCATACAAGAAAATAACTAGAAAAAGGGAAAATGAAAGAAAACATAACACAGAACATGATTATGGAAAATAGGTCTTTCTCCTACACCAGGACCATTTAATTCTGAGTGATTAACTGATTATTTTACTTAGACCAATCTCTGCATTTTACACAGCACCTAACTAGCTTAATTATCTTTGCATCCTCACACTGTCACACAACACCTAACTAGCTTATCTCCATATCATATCTAATATAAAAGATATGAAAACATGGAAATTTCTGAATATGGGAAGACTCACTTTTTTAGCAGAAAAATTAGAGAACAATACATGTTGTGATTAGAATGGTTTGATAACCATATATCTGGCTCGCAACAATTAAAATATTTAAAGACTTACCTTAATGCATTCCCACATTTGTTTATCAAGCATTATTCAAGCTTACTTTTTGCATATCCTCCTTATCAAGTTGTATATAAAAATTAGTTATGATCAAACTCCGGCTCGTATAATATTATATTGTGCTTAAAAGTTAAAAAAATACCTCTACTGATTTTGTAATTTTCCTCTCAGAACGTAACCAATCCCATATGCAAACTAATACCTGAACTGTCTCGGGCTTCAATGAACTTCAATATTGATCAAAAACTCTCCCTCCAGCACTAAACGCAAATTCTCATGCTATGGTGGTGATAGAAATTGATAATATATCACGCGCCATCTTGAATAAAATTCAGAACGTCAACGTATTTGATTTCCACAAATCTAACACATTGAAATTAGAATCCAAATTTGGTTTGCACACATAGAGACCTTCTTCAAGGTATATGTCTAATTCAGACTTGCTAGAAACAACAATATCCAATTTTTGTGCCCACAATTCAAACTCTATTCTTCCTTTTGATTTCCCCTTAATTTTTTCAGCACCAACACTTACATCAGCTCACTTGATTCATATTGTACTATTTAATTGTGCATTGCTAGAAACACAATTAACCACATATTTTGTATAGAGCTCATGTAAGGAATTGCATACCAATTCAGTCTCCTCGACAACTTTAGAAGCAGGATAGATCTTCTAGTAGCAAAACTCGATCAATTTCATCTTGTATCTAGGATAAAAAACTACACCTATGACCGTCAATAAACTACAATCCCCCCCAATATTTATCAATTTTTTCTCTCATTCATAAAGCTAAACTTCAAACAAAATCCTTACTGTTGTCTGTTGACTTCTCATTTAAAATTTGTCTTATTTTCCAAACTTTAATTAACACTAGAAAATATATGTGTGGTATCAGTAACAGTTTCTAATATTTTACACACATCAACTGCTCCGTCCCAATCATCTAAAGATGGAAATCATTGGTAATGTGTATCCCTTTTGGTGTATCTTTGAAACCCATCTCCAAATACCAAAGAAAATCCTAACATTGCATAGGTATAATTCCATCGAGTTGACACATCAAGGATCAGACCTTTCGAGATTGGAGGTTGCAACTAGCAACTACTTTACTATCTCAGTAAAGCTCTGAAGCCATGATGGTGACATTTTAAGATACTTGACACTATCACGAATATTTCCTATCATTTCGTATATGGTGCAAGTCATCTTGCACCATAAGATTTAGCACATGCTTACAACACCACACGTGAAAGATCTTTTCACTGAAATAAAACTTCTTTTATTGAAAAATTATCCTTCAAATTCATAGCAGCTTGTATCATTGGATGATGCATTGTCGAGAGTGATAGTTGAGATCTTGTTCTCAATTCCCCCAATCAATCAGACATTGAAAAATGCAATCATAAAGTCCAGTACGAGGAGGTGTTATAGCACAAAAATTTAAGATGCACTTTTACCACTTCCACTCCGAATCAAGAAAATGACAAATTAAACATAAATATCCAATATTTTGATTAGAAGTCCATAAATTTGATGTAAGACTGAATTGATCAATACCTTCAAACATAACTTTAAGTTTCTTCTTTTCTGATCATGTATGTTTGGTTGTTGAACGGTAAACATCTGCGTGAAATTTATTAATATGCTAAACAAAGTGATGTCCGAATTTTTATAGTTCCAAAAAATGATTTATGTTGGTTTGCGAAAAATTTGTTATGATTTTCTTTTCGCGTGTGTGTTTCCATTAGCAGTAGCACCCCTGGACCTCCGGATTCGAGGCACTACACACATATATATATTAGTATGATTGTATGAAGAATTGATAGAAGGAAATTAAAGTACAATATTCACATAATCACAAAGATATCTTCAAGATCCATGTCTATCCATGAGAGGATTGTATGAAGAATTGATCGAAGGAAATTAAAGTACAATATTCACATAATCACAAAAATATCTTCAAGATCCATGTCTATCCATGAGAGCTCACGAGCCTGCCGAATCAAATACATATATGATCGAATTCGGCTTGAAAATTCCAACAAATATAGAATATCATGATCAACTCGGATTGAGAAGAAATTAAATGAGTCTAAACAAATAAAAGTCGAGCCGAGTCTCAAACGAGTACCGATTAACTCGGATCGATATTTATCGCTAGTCCTAGTGTCTAATTTTAATTTAGATCAAAATATTATTATTTTTGGAATAATAAATGCATTATGTGACAAAAAAAATTTTAAAATAAAAAAGTATACTATGTTCAAACCCTCACTTCAAGTTAAAATTAACAAAAATTAATTGAACTCAAACACCTAAAAATTAATTTAGTAATCTATAATTATAAACATATATATAGTTAATAACATCAAAACAATAAAATTTTGAATGTATCCTCAAATAAAATTTAATAAAAAAAACAATACAAAAATATTGGTAATTTTTAAGTTCTAGAGAAAGAGGTGCAACAAAGAGAAAAAACTAAAGATATAATAAGAATGTTAAATAATAAACCTAAGAATAACTATTTCTATTGTGAATGATCAAAATTAACATATATATCTTTTATAAAAACTTATAATATTTAATTAGTTAATGAATTAATACAAAAAATCAATTTAGAAATTAAAACCATCGAGAAAAAAATATGGTAAAAAGAGAGAAAATTTGAACAAAATGATTATTATATATATATATACCCATCACTCATCAGCGGCAGTATTAGAGTACGTACGTGATGAAGATGTATTTACAACAGCAAGAAAACAATGAAGAGATGAGTTGGTTTATTGGGTGAAATGAAATATACATGCAAGATGATTGCGGAAATGTACAAACTAAAACATGCACACTCATATATATTTCAACTTTTTTTTTACTCACACCCCTAACCTGGTGGTATTGAGAAGATTCGAACCGTGACTTTAGTCTCCAAGTAACCTCACCTCACCACTAGACCATCCCCCGTCCGGACTTCAATTTTGAAGACAAGAAGAGAGGTGGAGGGGGTTTTGTCAATCTTATTACAATAGGAATAGGCCATTGTGTGTGAGCAGTGCATCAGGAGACGGCTCATGCCCACGGAACCCTACGAAGACCTCTAGTGCTGCTTTCCCGCCACCCTCAGCAAGAACCGTTTCTCTGAATCTACGCCCCGTTTCCTCTACCGCCTATTTGCATTGCAATTTGCAGCACGTATATATCATATATCATCATGTATGTCTAATTATTAATTGTATATAAGAAAATAATCCATGCATTAACTGCATGTTGATTGTACCTTAGCATTATCCAATCCAGCTTCTTCAAACGCCGCAAACGCATCAGCCGACAAAACCTCAGCCCACTGCAAAACAAACATACATGAATGAATGAAGTACGTACGTAGTTCAATGCATCTAGCTACACATGCCATTAATAATTAACCTTGAAGCTGTAGTAACCAGCTGCATAAGCACCACTAAATATATGACTAAAACAGCAAAGGAACTTCTCCTCTGGAAGAAGATCAACTACATGACTTCTTTCACAAACTCTTTGGTCCACGTCGAAGATTGACTCCTCACCACCGGGGTTGTACTTGGTGTGCAGCTCTAGATCTATCGTCACAAACCGAACCTGCAGATCAATTAATTAATAGCTAGCTAGCTAGGAGGAAAATAAAGCTAGCTAGCTAGGACCAACCTGCCTAAGGCTTAGAAAGCCAGCACGGAAGGTTCTAGCAGCGACAAGTTTTTTGTATACATCATCTGGAATACTTTCGCCACTTTCATAATGTTTCCCAATGCTCATCAAGGTATCTCTGCAATCCAATAACATCTAAAATCTCTTAACGATCAGTTGTTGGAGGAAATAATAATTGTAAGTTACATGATTCGAGTATCTTTGAGTACCTGTGGTAGCACCAATTTTGCATGAACTGGGAAGGTAATTCCACAGCATCCCGCTCTATGTTCCTTTTACCAGCAACCAAACCCTCATCTTGCTTTGTCAGCATATGCTGAAGAGCATTCCCAAATTCATGGAACACCGTCTCAACCTACACCCACCATCACAATCCAACATTAACAAATAGTACTCTTGATTCTTCCTTCACATGTGACTAAGGGCCAAAAAGTATACATGTTTCTCTAGTCACATCACATGTGCATATATACCTCACGAAATGTCATAAGGCTTGGCTTGTTTCCTACTGGTGGCATCTGATTGCACGCTATATGGGCCACAGGCAACCTAGGAGAACAACCATCCAGCGACATCACACGACTTCGACCAACTACTTCACTCATCCATGCTCCCGGTTGTTTTTCAGATGGGCGAGAGTATGGATCAAAATACAAGTAAGCCATTGGGATACCTGAAGAATCGTTGATGCGGTAAAACTGTACATCACTTATCCAAACCTAAAAAAGCAAGAGCATTTCTGTTAGTGATAGTGCATGCATCAGAGGCTAAATGAAATCTGACCCCAACCTCAAACACACACACCCTGCAAGCGTCTTACTGGAGCTAATCCATCTGCCGGTTCAATATTGATCCCGAACAACTTGTTTGCAAGACTGAAAAGACCATTCATAACTCTTGGTAATGAAAAGTAAGGTCTTAATTCTTCCTGTTGAATTCAGAATAAGGCAACGGATTTTCAGATAATTTATTCACATAAAAAATAACAAGCAATATTAGTAGGACTGCCTTGGCTCCACCAACTACAATATTATTTTATTTGGCAAAAAAATCTTGTAAATCCCTTAGCACCATTTCGAAAAACTCAAATCTCTTTTGAAAAACTCTAAGCAGAGAGACTGATCCAGAGTGCCTTACCTCATTTATTTCATACTTTGATTCACGAAGTCTCTCACTCCAGAAAATAATGTCCCAATGATTTAAGTCATCAGCTTCTGGAGCACCTTGATTCTTCGAGAAACTTTTGAGGTCCTCCATATCTGCAAGGTTCAGAAAGATGATGGAGAATGCTAATAATTTTTATTACTTGAATAACTAAAATTGATGGCCAGAGAGAAACATTGTTCTAAAATTCATGAAAACTCGTGGATTACGAACTAGTATACCCTGAATTGCACAATTCCAGGATGCACTTCGGAGTTTTTCAAGAAGCTCTCGTGCCTTGTCAAGAGTTGCCATCTTGGTTACCATACTTAACTGATAAACATTATCCCTTGTTAGCCATTTTTAGAAAGAGAGAGAGATTACAAAATTAAAGTCCATACCTCAGCATAGTTATCATAACCAAGAAGCTTAGCCTTCTCCAACCTAAGCTTCAAAATTTGGTTAATAACGGCTGCATTATCCAGATCTCCACTAGAAGCACGGCTTACGTAGGCACGATAGACTTCCTCACGTAAGGTCCTGTTCTTAGCATGCTGCATAACAGCCAAAAAACATGGAGCATCCAAAGTAATTATCCAAGGCCCATTCTCTGCAGTAGCATTTTCATGTCCCTGCCATGCATTGCAACAAAGAAAAAATTTTGAATACCATATAGCTTATAACATGTCAATATTGAAAGATATATGTATAAACCAAATCAATTATCCAATGAGAGCACCATGGACACTGCTCTTTTTGCAGCCAGCCCAAGAACAGTTTCTGGCAAACCTTCAATATCTTTCTTGTCTGTTACTAACTTTTCAAACTTCTTCGTGGAATCCAAGACATTCTCCTCAAACTTTTGAGAGAGTTTTGCCAATTCCTGCAAACAAATTAAATTGCAGAAAAAGTCATTGATATAAAACAAAATGGTCACCGTGAAAACTTCCAAATATACAGATAGTAGCGCACTGTTTATCATATATTTTCAGAGTCGAAAGGTTATTGACAGTGATTTTTAGTAATTATTGAAAATTGAATTAATTTAATTTTTTATCTGACGTCTCACGTAGTACACTCGCCCGACGGCATATGCTCGTCCACTACTCTTGATAATTAATTTTTTTGAAATAAATAAATAAATATATACTCTAAAATTGAATCAGTGAACTCTATATTGAATTGAATTAATTTTTTTTTTATTTGACGTCTCGCACAGTACACTCTCCCAACACTAAAGTGTGAGCTCGTGCATTAGCTTATAATTAATTGGAGTGAAATGAATGATTTTGAAAAATAAAAAGGAAAAAAATACTTAAAGCGAAGCTGTAAAAAATCTGGAAGAGAACGAATCAGAAAAAAAAAATCTGGAAGAAACTGCAGGGTACAATTTTTTGTCAAAATGAAATTCACATGAACCACATGCAACGACGGATTATTAGTAAAGTTTGGTTAAACAATACTTGTTCAATCTGATTGAACTCCCCTCTTCTATGATCTTCAAGTGCAATACCATTCAACAAAGCCTGCTTCATTTGTGCTGCATAAAGTGTTCATTAATATCAAAAGGAGTGAAGCAAAATGTTATATCAAAACTCATCCCAATCGAAACAACTCCGCGAAAGTGAAGATTCGGCACACCTTCAACTATCCTTTTGCGAGCATCACTTAACTTCTCCCAATCAGGAGATTCTCTAATAGCTTTGAAGGCATTGTAGACAGCCTTACTCTGACCCAATTTCAGCTCAAATGCGACCTTTTCCGGCTATTAAACCAAAATAAATAAGGCGTCAATTCTCTCTCTCTCTCCCCCTCTCTCCTTCTCTCTCTCTCTCTCTAAATATTTAAGTACCTGGACTTGTTGAATGGCGGAACGGAGGTGAGTATTATCTTTGACGGCCTTGAGATGCAAGACGACTCCCCAAACCACCGCCAGCCGATCCAAAATCCTCTCCAGCGGCTCCACCAGCTTCGGCCATGTCGGTTCCACCGTCCTCTCCAGTACCTCCAGATCACATTCCTACAATTCCTCCAATTCAAAAACAAACACACTAAATTAAAACTATTAAATCGAACAAAAAAAAGCATTTCAAAATTCAAACACACACCAATTGGCTGAGCAACGCACGGATGCCGGGAAGGACGTGTTTGGCCTCGATGGAGTCGAATGGCGGGAAGTAGAAGCCCTTCAGCAGAGGATTATTACTCTCACTCATTCTGGGCCGTTGGATGAAGACAAGAGGGAGCAAGGACGGTATTCAAAACTTTGCCGTTCAATCACAAACAAGCGACGACTTTTTTTTTTTTTCCTTTTCACTTTATGGTTCTTTTTCGAGGAAATATTTTATTATTATCTGCGTTGGTCAATTAAATTTGAAAACGAAATCTGACATAATTAGAGGAATATTCATTAACCTAATTAAGAGGTTAGGTTAGGACTTTGATAAACAAGTTTAAACGTCGCGTTCTCATTTTTTTAATATTTTTAGTAATAACTAATTTACGAATTAATACAAATAGTTTCAAATTGAAATTGGTAACGCTGAGTTGTAATTTTAATTGGCACGCGTTTAGTTTATGATTACGTTAATAAAACTCATTGTGCGATTCATTTTAATTGGCACACGTGTTTTCATTTTAAGGGATTGGATTCGATCCATTGCTTCATGAATAAACTTTTAAATAATTGAATGAAATTTTCAAGACTATACAAATTAAAAATAAACACATTTGGTGGATGCCACAACACTTATTGTTTATAAATTATTTGAATAGGCAAAAACTTATATGCATTAGGTGTATATAAGCTTATATAAGACGGTCAACGTATTTGACCGGGTCAAACGCCGGTCAACGCGCGTTGACCCGGTCAACCCGTGATACTTTTTAAGGATACAGATGATACTTTTTAGTATTACGGTTGATACTGATTTTTAAGGGTTTTTATTTATTTATTTATTTATTTTGGCCTATACTTTTAAAGTTACATGTGATATTTTTAGGCTTTTGAGTGATACTTTTTAATGTTACAGTTAATACTGATTTTGAGTTGACCGGGTCAACGCATGTTTTCCGGCATTGACTGATCAACGCGTTCACCCGGTCAATGCACTTGATGGTGCACCTTGTGCTTCTCATTTGAATATATTCACACTAAATTCAAACAGACATGTAAGAATGGCATATATGATGAAATCAGAAGCAGGCGTAGCTGTAAAAGTTTTATCCAGTATAATTAAATTCTTACAAGTTCTGTATGTTATCGTTAATGTACATATAAAATAGGGAGAAAATAGGAATCAAAATCTGGAATTTTTTGTACATGACAACTTGGAATCCCATCCTTATTTTTACTTCACCCCCATTGATCTCTGTAAGTTTACTGCCTGTTTGAAGCAAAAAAACAACCAAGTTACTATGTGAAAAAAATATGTTATAACTAGCAGTTTTTGGGAAGAATGAATCTACCTGGCATTGCAACGATCTCCTTAGTTTTTGTATTTCATGGTTTCTTTCTCGAAGCCGATTGTGGGGAACTGCTTTGCATACTCCTCCACGTCGTGGCGAAGTTTTGCAACCTCAGACTGGAACGAGGGACTTGACAGCGTGGCCACGAAGTCCTTCAACTTTGTCCCTGCAGGATTTGAAGTGGGAAACAAGCATATTTGCAAAGTAGTTCAAAATAGAATGGGGTTGATATTTGAAGAGGATGTGTGAGTTAATAGGATCAAGTAGAAAAAACCTTTAGTTTCAGCCTTAATCTTGAGAGACAATTGCACAGCAGCATCAAAGAAGTGAGCAACTTTGGCGAAATCCTCCTCTAGAAACCCTCTAGAAGTAAGAGCAGGGGTACCTAACATAACAGAAAAACGAGTATGAAACTTGGTAGGTGGTGAAATGATCGAGAGGGACGAGAAGCTTACCCATCCTGATGCCACCAGGAACCATGGCAGATACATCACCAGGAACCGTGTTCTTGTTTGCTGCAATATGGACAGCTTCCAACACCTTCTCCACCCTTGAACCATCGATTCCCTGCAAAAAGAAATTGGAAAAAATTAGTACAATGTGTTACATCTCGTGTGTTACATCTGCAGAAATGGGAATTTATATCCTTTACCTTGGGTTTCAAATTGACAAGAACTAAGTGGTTGTCTGTTCCTCCAGAAACAAGTTCATATCCATTCGCAGAGAGAGTCTGCAACATTAGATAGAGTTTAGTATTGAATGCCTGATCATTCAACAAATGTATATACCTAAATCTATATCAGACTTTGCCAACAGTAAAAAAAATGCTCCATGTTTTTCAATCATACCTGAGCGAACTTAGCACAGTTGCTCAGGACTTGTTCTTGGTATGCTCTGTATTCTGGAGTCGTTGCCTGATTTCAATAAACCCGATTGAGTTAACGAGGTTATATTTTCTGAAGCATGTGTAATTGGGAGTGCCAAACCTGTTTCAATGCAACTGCCAAGCCAGTAATTGTGTGATTGTGTGGGCCGCCTTGAAGTCCAGGAAAAACAGCTTGATTGATTTTATCTTCATAGTCATACAACACCTTCAAGAAATAAGAGTTAGCATTTTTATCTGAAAGTAATTCTCATCATCAATAAGCAATGAAGTGTAATGAAGAGAGAACCAAAACAGATCTGGTGGATTAGTACAGCTCACCTCTTTGCCTTGCTTGTTGATCTCTTTAACGCCCTTCCTGTAGAAAATCATGGCACCACGAGGTCCACGAAGTGATTTGTGGGTTGTTGTCGTCACCACATCTGCATAATCAAATGGTGATGGGATGACTCCAGCTGCAACTAGTCCACTAATATGTGCCATATCGGCCAGCAAAACTGCTTTCTGCTTGTCGCAGACCTGCCAAAGACATCCAAGAAACAAGCTCACGATTCTGTACTTGATCAGACAACAGAAATGTCAAGCATATCTGGCAAAAATTACCTTCCTGATGCGATCATAATCATAGAGACGTGCATAAGCACTAGCACCAGCAACAATTAGTTTTGGCCTGAATAGTACAGCACTCTTTTCCAACTGCAGAAATAAATTAATTCAGTGAACTGTAACATGCTAAGATGTTGCTATAAGGTGATAACACACTGCCTTTACTAATCAGACTCGAAATATTCATAATAGAAGATGCACTTGCTCTTAGTTAAAAAAATTCTCTATCATGACCTGGTAATGCCAAACAAGATCCAGAGATCAACACTGAAATTCTGAACATGGATTGTAGCAGAATGTTGAAGAATTTGAACCATCGTTTAGAAAGGATGAACAAGAAGAAAGGGAATATACCTGATCATAATCAATGTAGCCTGTGCTTTCATTCAATCTGTATGGCATAGTCTCAAAAAATATAGAGACTGCAGATATCTTCTTAGTATCAGTCTGTAAAAATAGAATGCAAGAAAAGATATAAATTCACTCAGAATATTAATCCTAATAATCAGAAGTGATTAAGAGAAAGCTCATCATGCAGTTGTGCAACAAGATAAATTTTCTCTGTATTCAAGCTCTAACAAGAAAGTTGTCACGTTTTCCAGTCACCGCTTGATGGTATCAGGTCTATTATGGACTTATGGTAAGTGAATTGCTTATTTACTCTATAGAAATAATTGAGACATCAGAGAACTACAAATTGCAGATCAAGAGAGGCAAACATGACAATCATCATTTCATCACGATATAGCAGAAAGCGGGAAGCACCTGATAACCATGAGAGAGATGCCCCCCATGAGGAAGATCAAGTGCCATAATTCTGTCATGTGGTTTAAGTAAAGCAGTGTAAACATGAAAGTTTGCAGGAGATCCTGATAGAGGCTGCACGTTCACTGCATAAAAAAAATATGAGACCAATAAATTTCACTAATATGAATATCCCATATGCGGTTTATGTGAATGAATATAAGTAATTCACATCAAGTCACATGTTACAACAACATTCCTTCATCCAAAACTTCAAAAACATCTTAATATCATAGAGTTTTCTTTATGTGAACCATTAGACTACAGAATCGAATGGCATTACATTACCTCCCCATTTTGCAGGGTCCAACCGGAATGCTTCCAGCGCACGCTTCTGGCATAGTGTTTCAGCCATGTCAATGTACCTGAAAATTTCATAACAAATATAAGCAGAGAAAAAAGAAAAAAAAAACGCAAACAATCTTTTGTAGTAAATCGAAAAAAAACGATTAAAAATGTGAACTTCTCTCTGCACTTACTCATTTCCTCCATAGTATCTTGCACCAGGATATCCTTCACTGTACTTGTTCGTCATAACCGAACCAACTGCTTGCATCACAGACACAGATGTGAAATTTTCCGAGGGGATGAGCTCAAGTCCCTGCAACATATATATATATATATATATATATATATATATATATATGCAATATACATGGATATCAATAACTAAGGCGTAATCCCACAAAAGAAAAAAATAAATAAATAAAAGAAAATTGCTAGAAAAGCAGCTTCACATAAAATTGATCAAGGAAGAGGAAATTAAGCAGAAGTGACCTTCCATTGTCTAGCCTTTTCGTGCTCGATAATGTCAGCAATCTCAGGATCGACGACCTCCAACGGAGCATTCAACTGCTTTGGCCACTGCAAATTTTGCTCTAACATCATTAGTATTCGTCAAACTAGGACAAACCAAAAGGAAAGAAAAAAACAAGACAAAAACTCATTTGTTAAGTGAGAACAAGCGTCAAACAGCGGGTAGGCATACCGTGACGCCATTCTTTTCCTTCTCGTACACTGCTTCATTAGGCAAAGATGACTGCACAGCACAATTTCCTTATTATATCCGAACACACAAGTAATTAATTGGAAGAACGTACGTAAGATGAAGTAGTGAATGATGGATAGAAGAGAAGAGACCATGTAATAGAGAGAGCCGCCGCGCTTTAGGGGTTTGGAGATGGAGGAGGAAAGCCTCCTGACAGCCATTGCTAACACCATTTTCTCTCTCTGCGTTTTCTCTCACTGCGCGTGAGCGGAAGACATGCATAGAGGAGTTGTATGGACCTTTTTTTGGGTGAGGTTTTGGGTGGTGGCAGAAAATCCCACAATATTTATGGTTCTTGTTTATCGGCCTACTAAAAAACTCGGATCATTTATCCGCTTTCAAATTGCATTACGCACTAACGCCCAACAACCACTGAGAGTGTCTGTGTGTCGGTGGGAATGATCTAGTGACGGATTGAGGTTGTTTGAAAATTAAAATTCATGAATTTGAATCTCTTTAATATCACTACCATGTCGGATGTATGAATAAAAAAGAAAACATTGAGAAATGAGATTCTCTAGTATTATTTATCGTGTTAAATTCACTACGTGACTTGTTGCATATTTTATTCACAAATGTGTGTATATTGGATCACATCATAATAATATTACAGTTGTCAATTTTATTTTATTTTTTGAGTTAGGGGTTTAGGAAAAGTGATTGGTCTGAAACGTGAGATGTACATGGGTAAAATCCTCTAGTCCATTTTTCATGTCCTATTATGGTGTTTCACTATAAAATTTAATATTTTAAAATGTTTATTAAAAAAATAAATTTTATTATAGTATTACAAATCATAATCAGCATTTATCGCTCTAAATTAAATTTTTAAAAATCATATACCCTACTTTTGAAATAATCAACCATATTAATCAAGTATATTTACTAAAAAATAAGAAATAAATATTAAAAAATAAATATAAATCCTAATTGGATGGAATAAACCCTAAATAATAATCATAAAATTAAACTAAGCCATAATAAATTGAAATTGAAGAAAAAAATTGATGAAAAATTGAATAAAAATCAAAGTGGGACACCAAGTGAAATATAGAAAAGTGAGATAGATGATTTAATTTGGAGATGTACAAGGCCTCCACCACTAATGGAGGTGAAAGGCTAAAATACCCTTGTGCTTGAAGTACTTGAAAAATACTCTTAATGAAGTGCTCGATAACTTCGAGGGACATTTTGGTAACACTGCCTAAAATAACTACATTATTATGTTTGTACATATCCAGAATTGCTAAAAGAAATTATACTGTAAAAGAATTAAAAAATTTGTGTGAGATCGTGTTATAGCTTAAAATTTGTAAAATAAGTGAAATATTATTCAAACTCATATTCAATGACACATTTATAATTTTATTGTTGTTTTAGTATTTGAGTTCAAATCTTGATCCGTCTTACGATTTTTTATCCGTAACACGGTATCACACAACTAAAAAAACTATCACAGTTGGACAAATTAGAACAAACAAAGGTATATGCATAAATCTTATATATATATATTTTTTTTACTCACACATCCGACCTGTGATATTAAAGAGATTTGAACCCGTGACATTTTGTCTCCAAGCAACCCCACTTTCTCACTAGATCATCCCCACTCAACGCATAAATCTTATAAATTAATCCAACTAAAAGCTGATGTTTTTAAAATTGATGTATTTGTGCTATAATTTAATTTGATAGCAATAGCAGATAGACCTATTATGTTATGTGTTGCAGAATAGATACATGGGTCCAAAACCAACCAAGAAATCTCTATCCATACCCCGCACTTCTCAACCACAAAACTCAGTAGATTTTGCAGTTGGTCAGGGTATTTTTGGAAATTCATTTTCTCTAATTTTGTTGTTACATGGGCATTTCAAGGCCGACGTGCAGCAGTAATTGGGCCTAGGCCCGTTTCGAGTGATCATGGGCCCATATAAACAATCCCAATTATCTTGAGGAAAATTTGATGCTACCCATAAGGGTAGTTTTAAGAAGTTTTGTAATTTTTTTTGGATATAAATAATGATATTAGTAGATATTAATTTACTTGTCACAATTTTTTTACGCCTCCTAATATATAAATGATATCGGTGTGTATTTTTTACGATATTTTGTGAAAAGAAATTCACAACATTATTGTTTACATAATAGGAGACGAAATAAAAAATCAGGATGAACATAATCAACATCTACTTAAGAAGTAAGATATGTCCAAAAAGAATTTTAGAAAAACATTTTTAAAATATAAAAATGCAAATTCGGGCATGCTACCCTGTAGCATCGAATTTACCATTAGGGAGACTGTCATCAAATTGTGAAAAATCACACTCATCCGGTTTCACTTATATAAGTTTATTTCCCTTTTTCAAATGCTTCAATTATATAAGATGGTTTCTATATAGAGTAACATTTATTTAGTTTATTTAATTTAATAATATACTTCTATTCATCTAGATGTATTGTTTGTTTGTATTAAGTATTAATTATAGATCAAAGAAAATAAATACAAGCATATTAGGAATTTTACCAATTGTTTAATTGTATTTTTCAATAACTTTCTTAATTCTACCGAAAAATCAAATCAATCTATTGGGCGAGAAGGAGTAATTCACAAATTTGGCAAATTTACAACACATGCAAATTATATGGTATTGGTTGGTACTACTACTACTACTACTACTACTACTATTATTATTCGACATCGACAATTGATTTTCTATACGTCTTTCAGTATTTAACAAGCTAGGTGAATATATTCATGATCTGACAGGAGTGACAACTATATATATACTCCATCCGTTTCGTTTTGTTTGTTGTTTTATAATTTTAATCTAGAATTAACAATTAATTTTTTGGAGTTAATATATCTCTCCCTTTTATATTATATAAAATCCTATTCACTTATATTTTTCTAAAAAGTTGAAATAATTTTCTCTCTCCATATATTTGTAAGGTTAAATTTGAGAGAGATGGTGTCAAAATATATAAAACAACAAACATTTTTGGCACAAAAGAAAAAATCTAAAACAACAAACAAAACCAAACGGAGGGACTGTGTGTGTGTGTGTGTGTGTGTGTTACCTTTGAGAGAGGTCTTAGTACCTTTCAAGATAAATCATGTCTTCGAGATGTCACGCGTTTTCAAAATGTAATCACGAAACATTTGAAATAAATCCAATACGAATTGAAATTCCACAAGCACTACACGCACTGCTCACAAATCCCTTTTATCACAAATTAAGCATTAATGGTCGGAATTGTGTGTGTGTGAATCATGTTTTGAATAATACCTAAACCAATTACATATATCATGAGTTATTAATGTCTACAATAATATAACTAATTGGTAACAAATTCATCTGTTCCCTACACGGTAAGCAACCAAACTAAATAAGGGAGAAGACAATTTTATAATTCGATCTTCATAAAGAAATGAGAATATGATTTTAAGGTTCCGTTGGTTGTTACATTCTCCTAGAGATAGATTTATCAAGTGAAGCCCAAAAAAATCCTTGATTGTTTATATGAAAAAAAAAATCATTATCCCATATTCTAACTAGGAGACAAATTTCACGTGAACCGGAAAATCATTCTTTGGATATGGAGTGGTTTCAGAGAGAATCAAACCCTGTGTAAGAACTAAGAAACAATCCCTATCATTTAATTTGAACAAAACCTACTATACGGCCAAATTAAAAGAATTAATCGGTGGCATTTCCTTAATAAGAATCAATCCAACAGTCTGTGAAGATTAGTAAGGGTAAGATCGGAAAATTTTGAAAAAAATTCAAACAGTCAGATTTTTGTAGTATTAGCATTGTCATAACTTATTTTAACATTATCATAACTCTTGTTAACATTATCATGAAAACATACCATGAACTTATATACCAAATATCAACAATGTTGTTAGAATTTTATTGAATTAGTATTATCGTTCACTCATATTAGCATTGTTTCATGATGATTCAACAATTTGATTTTGTTTTGTTAGCATCAGAAAACTTGTAAAAACATGTAAAACCTAACATTGTTGGCACTGTATAATTTAGCTATAATTTTGGTATATTAGCATTATCGTTCGTAAATTTTAGCATTGTCATGGCTCATTTTAGCATTATCATAACTCGTGTTAGTATTAGTATGAAAATTTACCAGGAATATTATAAATCAACCATGAACAACGTTGTCAGAAATATGTTGAATTATCATCATGGTTCACTCATGTTAGCATTTTTTACTGTGGTGTGTATGTATATCATGAGACACAGAGATGGAGCTAGGGGATTGACGATGGCTGTTCTTCCCCCTCCCCCAAATTTTTTTTTGTGATAACTACTATATATATATATATGATATAAATTTTTTAATAAGTTTTATTTTACCCCCTCAAAATTAATAAATTAATTAGTGAAGTAGTAGAGGTTGGGCTAGCCCAAAATGAAAATAAATAGATGAATTCTCCATTTATCACTTAGATAATTGATTAAATGAAAAAATTAGTTTCTTTTATCTTATTTATGATTGATGATTTTTTAGCTAACTCAAATAAGTTACTAATTATTTTTCTTATGTTGAATCAATCATTGATGTGTTTGATAGCATGAAGAAGCAACGTGAATGACATAAAATGCAAAAACGTAATAAGATTAGTGAACATTATTTTTTTATATTGCTTTAATTATTTAATAGTTATGATTTTTTTATTATTTTATGATAAATGTATGATATGATATAATAATATGTTCTTTTTTTTTTTGCAAAGTTAATTCTACTAGAACAAGATTCTACTATATATGAGAGACTTCGATAATTGACTGGTCTTGTTATAAGATAATTTATATTCGTATATTTTTATCGTTTGTTCAATATTTTTGAGCAAAATATTTATATATTGTGGAATAAAATATTATTGATGCATTGATATTATATATATATATATATATATTTAGTTTTTATATTTTGAAAATCGAAAAAGTTCACCCCCATGTTGAAAAATCATGGCTCCTTCCTTGATGAGACATATGGAGACACCAAAAACAAGGTTGACAGTGGTGTGTACGTGATAACCTCATGTGTTTAAATGTGTTTTGAGGTTCATTTGAGTGGTATTTAATGGGCATTGCATGCACGAAGTGATAAGTTTTGCATAGTTTTCTATGTTTTGTGCAATGTCATGTGTTTGTTCGTTGTGAATGGATTTAATGTCATTTTTTGTGTGAACCTCAAATGAGGTTGGGAAAACCCAAGAAAGATATAAATCAAGTAAGTAATACGTTGCAAAAAGAATCGGGTCAATCGAACGAGAAACGAGTGAGAATGAAGCAAAACAGTGAGAGGCTGCCAAGTCATGACCAGAGTAGTGACCGCAGTCGCGAATCTGGTCACGAATCCACTCGCGAATCGCCTTCTGGAAAGCCTTCTGCACACTCTCTACTGAGGAGGGGGTGCCTTTGTATTATTCGCAACCCCATTCGCAAATTTTGCATGGGTCGTGAATAATCTACCACCTGAATGCCACATGGACTCGCGACCGATGTGGTCGTGAACGAGCCATGGGAGTCCGATTTTGACCTATTTTGGCCCATTTTCTTTTCTTTTTTGACTAGGATACTTTCTACACTATTGGCACGCTATTTATTAACAAATAACATGGACAACAAGTGCACGATGCTATTGTAATACTTAGGTAATCAAGAGTATCGTATTCCACAGAGACTGTATTAGCTGTCTCTTAAACACAAGTACTCACTTAATATCTAGACACAAATTATCACGCAAAAAGAGGGCAAGAATAAATAACGTAAAATAAAACACAAATATCAAAAATATAGAAATAAACAATTAATGGAAAAACCTAGGTTTTAGGGATATTGGATTTATTATTTCATTTATTATAATCAGTGACTCTTTCAATCCAACATTTTGTCTTTAATCTATCAATGGTGGGGATCATTAGTTTGTTATCAGGCTGCTTTTTAAGGCATATACCATAACATAGACATAATGAGCATGTGTTTCACTGTGGTCGGTTCTTCACACACGTCATCACTCCTAATCTAGCACACGAAGATCTATTCAACCCTATGTGATACTTGTTCACTTGGATAGTTCTTCCAAGCACACATAAAATGATTTCTATCTTTCTATCATTAATCATTCTCTGGTCAGTGTTTCAGATTAATGACTAGCATGCATAAATGGTGATCAAGATTTATACAAGATATTAAATAAATTATAAAAATCAAATCCCAAAAGATAGCAGGAAGTAAAGTAATCGAGTCACATATTAAAATTCATAATATTCCAATCCCTAAAACCTAGCTAAAAATGTAGCTAGACATGATAAAATAAACAAAAGCAGCTACAGTATAAGTGTTCATGACAATAAAGATAGAAAAACCGAAAAACACGAAGTAATCCAGTAGTATTGTCTTCATTGCAACGACACTCCGTCTCTATCAACCTTGTTGACTTCCTCGAGCGTCTAGTGCTTCTCCTTGAATCCTTGGTCTTTTTTCTCTCTTCTCTCACTGTATTCCAAGGTCTCTCTAAAGATATTTTCGTCTTCTTTTTCATGTATATCAAGTGAAGCTTTTATATTTAGGTCAAAAACTTTGAGTTGGAGGGGAAAAATAAAATCCCACAGACCCGCAAGTTTGGGTCGATCGAGCTGCGTGGGTTGACCCAGATGACCATTTTTGCACAGGGTCGACCCAGGTGATTTGGGTCGGGTCGACCCACCCCTTTGTATTTTACACTGGGTTAGGTCGTCCAACTCTTTCCAGGTCGACACGGTCTCCTTTTTGCACCGAGCTTCAGATTTCTTCAGGCTTTAATCATTTAATCCGGTCCATTAACTCCAAAATAGTATCTAATTAAGCCTAAAAGCCCAATTAGACACCTCTTTAACTCCTCTTGACCATATTTGCTCATTTTGCTTCAAATATGCAGTCAAATCACAATAATTACTACAAAACTAGCAAACACATAAAAAACTCCAAATGATCACAATATAAGTACTAAAACTACATAAAATACGCAACTTTATATAATAAATAACATCAATTCATATCCGAAAGTTGTGTAAAATACACAACTATCAACTATATATATATCTCCTAAAGTTCGAAAATTAGACACCACAAACCTTACCATAACATCAAAAACCACAACATCAAAAACCACAACAACACACACCATATATTCCTTACCTAAAGACAAAGATTGAAGAGCAAGAGAAGAATAAGTTGAAGATCAAGATCAAGATTCATCCTCCGGGTTTTATCATATTTTTTATTCCAAACAATATTTTCTCTTGGATTGTTTTTAGCTATTTGTTTAACTATGAGTAACTAATTCTTTAGAATTCTACGGTTTGATAGTAGTTAATTTATAAGTATGATGGATATTTAATTATATGATTTTGATTCTTCTTCTGTTCTTTGTGTTCTTAGCCTTGTTTTATTGATTGATTGATCAACATGATAACATGATTTGTTGTGTTAATTCATAAATCGAGAAAGGAGTTTTAACACTTGAACACAAGAATACAAAGTACATTAATCAATAACAATTGAGAGATTTGAGATCAATTGTGAGGACAATAAATCATTGGAACTTTTAGGAGTTGCATGTTAGTAATTGAATGGACACATTAATTTTAACATGTAATCTACAGTTTAAGCACTTCGAAAGAAGGTTTAAATTAAAAGAGTGATTGTCCTAATAAAAGTTGAATCGCGAATAAATCATATAATTGGATTGACATTGTATGGATAAATCAATGAAATCAAAACCCTAGAATATTCCTTTCCATCTGAATTTAAATTTTCCATATATTCATCATTTAAATTATTTTATTTATTTTCTTATTTAAGTAGTTAATTAAAATCAAATCCTTTAATGTGTTGCCTAGATAGTACTTAAGGAATTGATATCATAGTACTCACACTAAAAATAATAATTAGTCTCTTTGGAATACGACCTTGCTCATCATTGTACATAGCTACACCGTGCACTTGCAGGTAATCCTACAATTTTTTCTTCATTTACACCTCACCATTCTACTCCATCTGTTTTCCTAGTTGATGGCTCGTAATCTCTTATAGCTGGCTCTGGCACTGTTCATCATACTTTTTTTTTTATATCTTTGTCATCTGTTCTCAGCCTCCCTAAACTCTCATTTAATTTACTTTTTGTTAGCCGCATCCCATTTCTTAAATTGTTATGTCATTTTTTTTCTACACATTATGTTTTTTAGGATCAATATACGAAGAAGATTATTGGTAAGGGGCGTGAGTCGACTGGCATCTATATCTTGGGCATATAGTTGCCAAAGCCTATTGCTTACACCAACTATGTCATCCCTTTTAGTGCCCATTATCGATTGGGCCATCCATCTATTTCTGTTTTGAGGAAGTTTTGTCCTCAGTGTTCAAGTCTGTCGTCTTTAGATTGTGAGTCGTGTCAATTTGCTAAGCATTATCATCTTAGCTCTAGTCCTAGAGTCACTAAATGAGCCATTGCTCCTTTTGAGTTAGTTCATTCAGATGTTTGAGGTCCTTGTTCAGTTACTTATATTTCAGTTACATTTGTCGATGACTATTCTCGTATGACATGGTTATATTTAATGAAACATTGTTCTAAGTTGTTTACACATTTCTCGTCCTTTTATGCCGAAATACAAACTCAATTTGGTGTTCCTGTGAAATTATTATGAAATGATAATGTTAAGGATTATTTGTCTATCACTTTTCCTGAATTTATGCTCAAACATGGCATTCTCCATCAAACTTCTTGTGTTGATACTTCATCTCAAAATGGTGTTGTTGAATATAAAAAATCGGCATCTTCTTGAGACTGTTAGAGCACTGTTGTTTGAGATGTAGGTTCTTAAAAAATTATGGGTAGATGCCATATCTAAAGTCTATTTTCTCATAAATTGGATGTCTTTCACTGTTCTCTAGGATGAGTCACCTTTTAGTGTTTGGTTTCTCTCCAGGCCTCTATTTCCTATTGATCCTAAGATCTTTGCGTGTACTTATTTTGTTCGAGATGTTCGTCCTTACCTCACCAAACTTGATCCCAAATTCCTCAAATGTATATTCTTGTATTACTCTCATGTTCAGAAAGGGTATCGGTGTTATAATCCAAGTCTTAATAGGTATGTCGTGTTTGTTGATGTTGAATTTTCAGAGCGTACTCATATTTCATCTCCTAATCATGCTCCTTGTCAGGGGGAGCCTGATGATGATTTTCATCTCCTAATCATGCTCCAATCACATATAGTTATTCTCATCGGCAATCACCTGAGGTCACTGTGCAACTAGATATACCGTCTCCCAGCTCTGATGCGCCAATATCTTCATCCTCAGATCCACCCTTGGGTGATGATCGTCACATTGATTTTCGTAAAGGTAAACACTCATGCACTTACCCTATTTCCTCTTATGTATCTTATGATCATCTGTCTCTATCTTCTCATTCTCTTGTTGCTTCTCTTGTTTCTGTTCCTAACTCTGTGTCTGAAGCTTTAGACCATTCTGGTTGGTGAGATGCAATGGTAGAGGAAATAAATGCCTTAGATGCTAATCAGACTTGGGTTTTGGATGATCTCCCTCCTGACAAAAGCCTCATTGGGTGTAAGTGGGTGTTTACAGTCAAGGTAAATCTTGATGGTTCTATTGCTCACCTTAAAGCTCGCCTTGTTGCTAAAGGCTACTCTTAGACCTATGGCATCGATTATTTTAATATGTTTTCTCCTGTTACCAAATTGACCTCTATTCGGCTATTGATTTCTCTAGCTACTACCTATCACTAGCCCATTCATCAATTGGACATTAAGAATGCATTTCTTCATGGTGATCTTCGGAAACCCATAGATGATATAGTGATTACAGACAATAACTCTTGAAGTATTGATTCGTTGAAAGTTTTTCTTCAAACTCACTTTAATACTAAATACTTGGGAAGACTGAGGTATTTCTTAGGCGTTGAAGTCAGTAAGAGTAAGAAATGCATTTTCTTATCCTAAAGAAAGGATGTACTTGACCTATTCTCTGAAACGGGCAAGTTGGAGGTCAAACCGTGCAGCACTCTAGTCCCGGTGGGACGGCCTGGTGGTGGAGTGAGGTTTCTTGGCGACCAAAGATCACGAGTTCGAATCTCCTCAATACTACCAGGTCGGGTGTGTGAGTAAAAATAATAATAAAAAAAAACCGTGCAGCACTCTAATGAATCCAAACTTACAGTTGATAAGGAGTTAGAGATGTCAATTTAACTCGAAACTAATGGGTTGGCCCGAATAGACCAAAACAAATATAAGGTTAGGGTCGAAAATTTCAGCCTGAAAAAAAAAATTAACCGAATGGGCCAGGCCAATCGGCTGGCGGGCCAAACGGACTGGCCCGGTCGGGCTGACCTGGCAGTCTCCGTTGTTTTGGTCATAACTTTTTCTAGAAAAATCCAATTCATGAAGGTCAGAAGCGTTGGAAAGCTAACTCAATTAGCTTTCCAACCATATATTATGCATTTACAGATTCCAAGTATGCTAAAACTTATGAATTTTTAAATTTACAACTAATAGTAAATGAGTCTTATTCAATGATGCAATTTTTCATTAAATGTTATATTTTCATTTATGACACACATTATTGTATTTATCAATGTTATAAGGACTATACGTGATTAGTATGATGTATAAAATATGTTGTTTATTCGTTTGTTGCGTCATGAATGTCAAGACCTTTCATTTTAATTTCTTTTATTATTTTATTTTATTTTTATTGAGAAAATTATCTTTCACTCGTTATCCATCTATGATTATATAATATTTATGTTTTAAAGTATTAAAATTATATTATTTATCATGTTTTTAATAATTTAATTTTATATACATTCTAATATTATCGTTTGTTTAATGTATGAAGAAGAATACAGAGATATATGCAATTTGAAGCACCAAATGTCTTTAAAGTAGAAAAATAATGTAATTTCAATATTTATATCGATGATTGATCGTAGTTAATGTGATGTAATTTGAAATTATTATTTTTCAAAAAATAAACTAAAGTTGAATATTATTATCATGAAATGTACATAATTTTGGTTTTTTCTTTATTACTCGGATGTTCTTAGTGTGTGATGTTAATTATATTAGTTTTACCCTTTTTATTTTCTCATATCTTTTTTTACTAGCTAGCTATTATTTATCATGTTTTAAATTATTTAATTGTATAATATTATAATGTTGTTATTTTTTTAATAAATAAAGAAGACTTTAAAAATGAAATATGAACATGAAGTTGAAAGATCTTCAAATATTATTATTGAAGTAGAAGAAGATTGTATTTCAAATTAGATCGGAGATTGAGCTATAGTTAGATTTATGATTTAGTTTGAAATTATTATTTTTGAAAGAATAAATTATAATTGAAGATTAATGTAATTTATCATTTCATGTACCGTTGATTTCTTTATTTGATGCACTACGATGTTAATGAAATTTTATATTCGTCATATTTTTTCATGTTATGTTATTTTTTGTGTATTTATTTATTTCAAGAATAAGAGATGGTGATCATTTGATAGAATTATCAAGATATAATTTATACATGTGAAAAAAATTCGTTAACATACCGGCCCGACGGACTAGCCTGAAAATCGAAGGGTTAGGGTTAGGGCTAAAAATTTCCAGCCCGAAAAAAAAATTTAACTGAATAGGCCCGAACTGAATAAGCCCGAAACCGAGTAGGATTGGCCCGATTGACATCTCTATAAGGAGTGGATAGTTGTTCGATAATCCTGAGCGGTATAGGAGGCTGGTGGGAAAATTGAATTATCTTAGGATAACTCATCCTGATATTGCTTATTTTGTGAGCATGGTCAGTCAATACATGTCATCACCAACCGTTAATTATTGGAAAACAGTTGAACAAATTTTGTGTTACTTGAAAAGCTCACTTGGACATGGTATAGTGTATGACAATCATGGTCGTGAACATATCAAATGTTTCTCGGATGCTAATTGGGCGGGATCCAAGGAAGATCGGATGTCTACATCAGGTTATTGTATTATGTCTGGAGGAAACTTGATCCTAACCATCCATTTAACAAATCTAATGGACCAAAACACACACACACACACACACATACATATATATATATATATAGAGGATATGGTTCAAATAGGGACTAGGCATTGGTGTGAGAAATAGGAACAAATATCAGCCTTTAGATTTAGATGGATGAATGGTTGAGATACAAAATTCGACCCCCTTTATTTTCGGTAAATTTGACTGTTCTATGAGGGTTTGTGTAATACCCCGTAAATTAATTACTGCTTAACTGCAGTAAATTGTTGCAATTACTATTTAGTATAGTAATTTTCAGTCAGATTAGGGTCGGAAGTATCCGTTAAGTTCCATGGAATTCAAGGATAATTAATTCCCATAGGTGGGTTAATTATTATTTCAGTTAGGGTTTAATTTCCTTTTCTGTATGGAAAGCCGGAATCGTAATTTCAGATAAATTCGATTCCTGTTTTATTTACGGTGCGTGATTATCGTGAATCAGATATTCCGATAATTAATTTCAGGACTGGGAGACTCAGATATTCTCCAGTCATGCAATTGTTTAAATTCAGATAATTTAAACGAGATGCTCAAGTTAAGAGAATCAGATATTCTCTAAGTTTTGGACGTTTTAATTATCGAGAAATTAAAACCTGTATTTTTAAAGCAGTGTTTTAAAATCAATAATTTCAGATAAATTATTGTTTTAAAATAAGTGAATTATTTTAGCAATATCGGTTTAGTTTGGAATTTTTCCGAAAACGGAAAAATATCACGATAACCGAACAACCGAGTATTTATTTAAGTCAACCAAGCATGGGTGATAGCCATGTCTCCCACGTGTGTGTGTCCCCTTTCATATATCCAAATTAGTAAGTGGATAACTATGTTTGATTAACTCTTATCCATATTAGGAAATAAAATAATATAGATAATTGCATGGTTTTATATATATATATATATGTTGTCGAGAGAGAGAGAGAGAGAGATTGGCATTTCATCTCCTTCACCACCCCATTTCTTCTTTTTCTTCTTCTTCATCACCTTCCATTTATTATTTTTCTTTAAAACTATCGAGAGAGAGAGAGGAAGGCAGCTGCATCATCTTCTTCTTCATCCCATCTTCATCCTTGGAAGGTTTTAGAAGGGGAGCTTCCATTGTTGTGTGAAGGTATCTTTGAAATTATATATATATATATATATATGTGTGTGTGTGTGTGTGTGTGTGTGTGTGCTCTTCCAATTCCAAGCTTGGATAAGAAGTTTATGTGTGTATTTTGGTGTTTTAAAAGATGTTAGATAATTATAAGTTGATAAATGCATGATTGATGCATGCTTCCAGTTTTTTTTTGGCGTCAATATATATATATATATATATATATATATATATATATATATATGGTTTGTGTTTTAATTGTGTTTCAAAGCATATTAGATGATATTGAATGGGTTAATGCATAGACAAGTTGGGATGAGAGTTGATGTGTTAAAATGGATGTTGAAAGCTTGGGTTTTGAGTTTTCATGGCTGTCGTTGCTCTCGGCCTCAATTCCGCGCGTCCGCGCTCGATTGTTGGCAGACTCGGCACCCTCCGGTTAAACGAGCATAACTCCCTCGTTTTACATCGGATTGAGACACCGTAAATTTTTCCGGAAACTAGACTTAAGTGGCTTTCTAATGGTATAGGTCTCATTCTCTAATTCGTTCTGAGTAAATTATAAAAAATCGGCGAAGTTAGGTCATGTATTCTGTTTCGGAAATTCGGGACAGATTCGCTACCTTTTGGTAAAACGGGTATATCCGTTTCATTTGTTATCATCTTAAGCCACTATAAATTTTTAAAAATTCTAGACTTCCGTGGCTTTCTAATGGTATATATCTCAGTCCGTAACTCTTCCTGAATCGATCGTGAAAAATCTTCAAAGTCAGGTCACGAGTTTGATTTCGGAAATTCTGGCAATTCTGCCACCTTTTAGTAAAATGATCATAACTTTTTCGTTATTTATCATCTTGAGTCACCGTAAATTTAGCCGTAAACTAGACTCCCGTGGTTTTCCGTTGGTATCTGGTACAATCCCTACACCTTAGTGAGTCAAATCAGACAATTTTGCAAAGATAGACGTTGTGCGGAACCATGTTTAGTCTATGGGCTTAATGTTGATTTTGTTGCTAGAATCTAATTGCGATGATGTTAAGGTATTGTTGATACCTTAAATGATGATGATGTATGACTTAATATGTATAATAGCTAGGGTTGAGAATAACCCTTAATCTAAGATAAAATTTAGAACGGATACTAGACCATAATAGGCCTTCGTTTCGTGTTGAGTCCTATCGGATTTGGATCAACATACTAAGTGTATTTTTATCTACTGAAGGCTAGCAGATCCACAACGGATAAGACCAGTGGGGAATTAGCAGCTGCAGTAATTAAAACGTCGGTGAAAGGTGGGCTTTCTTTTCAATGGACTCTTAGTCCAAATATTGATTTGAGTTTTTACTCACCCGCAGTTAATTATTCTGATGCAAATAAATGATTGTCATGCATAAAATATTTGTTTTGTATGATATCCTTATCCGTATTTAGTTAGCTCGCAAGGGGTTTCTAACTGTTAAATCGATCGGGCCTCGTGCTAACTTAGCATGTTAACCGAGGTTAGTGTACACTTGGGTCGGTGATATTAGGAAGAGAGAAAGGCTGAGCGGAGCTATTCTTGACTAAGACATCGACGGTGCTAAACGTCCTTGGAAAAGGCTAAGCGGAGCTATTCCTCAGAGTTTAGTTCAGATATGTATTCATGGAAAAGGCTGAGCGGAGCTATTCCTCGACATGTGCGGAAAAGGCTGAGCGGAGCTATTCCTTGGCACACAGTTGGGATATGGATGATCATACAACAGAAAAGCGCGCGCAAAGACAGAAAATGATTTAGTAAAACATAGGGCCTTTTCAGATAAAAACCCCTGTGTGTTTACTCAGATGATGCATGATAATAAAACAGTTTTGATGAACGTTCATAATATCATATATGTATTATGATATTTTTGGCAATGTGTTCACTGAGAATACTTGTACTCAGCCCTGCATGTTTGTTTTTTTTAATGTGCAGGTTGAGGGTTGATGGTGCAGGGTGAAGTGCTGGGAAAGAAAGTTGTTTTGTACAGGACTCAGAATATTTCCTGTATTTCGTTATGTTATTTTGCTTCCGCTACTTTAGTATAACCGAGTCAAGTCTTCAGTATGTCTTGAACTCGATGATACCTTTTTGCTACTCTGAGGTATTATTTATTCAGTTATATTTTGTGAATTGAAACTCAGTTATGAATTAGAGTTCACAGTAAATTATCGTTCCTGGAATACGGTAGTTTATTCCTTTATTTAATTATTTCTGGTTCGCGCCTTGATCCATCCTTCATTGGGATCGAGTCGTGCCAGTCACACTTCATATTAATCAGATATTAATGTGGGGTCGTGACAGTTTGACTCATTTATTGCATCGGTTTTTTTTTCTTCTACAAACCGTTTGCTAAGAGATGCGCTCGTTTGGGAACGAGAGTTCTACCAATTTTTGGTATTAATTGTTGTCAACTGAGATTGATAATTTCTTTAACAAAGTACGAGCGTTTTTTCTAGATTTAATCCCCGTGTGTTGATCGATATGCTCCAGAAATAAACCGGTTGGATTCTATAACGTCGATAGGGTCATTAGAAATCAATAATTCAGGTTTTGTTGTTTTTTATCCATCATGTGTTTGTGTTTGTGTTTGTGTTTGTGTTTGTGTTTGTGTTTGTGTTTCTGTTTCTGTTTGTAGTTAGACACAATTTATTCATCTTCGTAGGTGCTGAATTTGATGAGTTCATATTCAGATTTATAAATAATTTTACAGGTGTTATAATTGTTTATTTAATTTCATAAACTCAATGTCAAAGAGATTATGACTTCTGTTCTTTGTAGAATTTGATGAGTTCATATTCGGATTTATGAACAATTTTGCAGATGATATGTTTGTTTCTCTAATTTATTAAACATTATTGCTTGCCCTACACCGAAAATGATGAAATGCATGAAGTTTGTAATATGCAAGCATTGAAAACATTGTTATTAAGCATCGTAGTTCACAGTTGTCACCATAAAAATGTGTGTTTCGGGTAGTTCATCTGATCAGAAGCATTTATTTTGCGCTTATTAAGCATTGAAAATATTGTAGTTAAGCATTGTATATTCTTATGTGTGTTAAGATAGCATTAATTCAAGTGAATATATGGTTCAATTTTCATCTGGTGGCATTACCAACTAGTATATTCCTCGTTGTGATCCTTTACTAAAATCATTTGTCAACCAGAAATTTCTTACTCTACAAGATGGCACTGATTTTTATAAGAAATATGCTTTCACATGTGGGTTAGACATCCGTCGTGGTATAGCGAGAAAGTCTTTATGATGGAGAGTGCTTCACGTGGAAATATATATTGTAATAGAGAAGGTGTGGAGCATGCAACAACTGATGTATATATAGTACATCAAAGATAAAGTGTACTGTGTTTAATCGCGATGACTACAAGACTCATGTGATTTTATTGAGAGACGTACGCATACATTAGTTCATGAAGTACTACAAGAAATTGAAGTTTTAGCCACATATAAATTTGCCACACATAATAATGTGTGGTTATTTTGCCACACATAATTATAAAATGTGTGGATGAAGGGATTTGACACTTTTATTTGCCTAGTGACATTTAATATGTGTGGTTAAAACCTTTAAATCACATTTGCATTTTGGTGAAATGAATTTCAAATTTATTTTAAATTTTATATGTCTTTGTGGCATTTAAAAATAAATAATTTTTTTGATAATATTTTTAAAAAAAAAAAAACAATTAACCACACATAATCACTAGTTATGTGAATGTGTAGGTAAAGGGCACATTAAATTTTTTGGCGCCATGATTCATGAATTTTTTAAAATTCCTTTGCTCTTATGTGGCATTTTAAAATAAACAATTTTTTAATAAATACTTTTTAAAAAATAATCAATCACACATATTCACTACATATGTAAATATGTGCGTAAAGGCTCACACATAATTCCTCGTGGCTTTTTAAAATATTTTTTTATAAAATTATTTAAATAAATATTTACTTACACATAATTACTAGATATAATAAGCATGGGTGTAAATTTTTGATTTCGTGATCATGTATCATTTTTTTGTCCATAAATTATATGTGTATCAAAAAGGTTATTGTAAAATGTATTATGAAATACATACAGATGACATATGACCAAATTAAAGAATTAAATGTAACATAATTCTTAATGTTTTTACTTATATTTTTGTCCAATGATTATATAGTAATTATTTTATTTAATCAATAGAATCCCCAACGTTGTTTTATTTTATTTATATGTAAATTAGTAGTGGATTGAGTATACAAAAAAAAGAGTCGATAACTAAAAGTTCAATAAATCACATTATCCAATGTCCATATGATAATTATATTTTTTAGAGAAGCAACACATTAAATGAAATCAAGAAAAATATTTGAAGGATAAGTCAAAATCTTCATCCCATATATTTGTGTTTATTTTAAAATTATTTTTATAAGTTTATTTTATAGGTAATGGTATTAATTGATTCATAGTTTTGTTTACTTCTAATGAATTTTTTTTAATATTAATTAATTATCTTCATGTTGATCCCATTCGATGATCAAATTAAAAATATTTTTATTAAGTATATTCAAATTTTTATCAACATTTTCCTTTTCTTAAATATTCTATGTCTGGTAAAAATTGTATTTTTAGTTTTGTAATTATCTATACATGAAAATAAATAATAGGCACGATAGTATAAAATAACATAAAACAAAACGAAATTTTGTATTTTTATTTTATTTTTTTGAATTTTACCCATTTATTTTAATATTGTCAATTTATTCATGTATTAGTGAATTGAGTAAAATCAAGGACAAATTATTGTTTTGATCAAAATTATCTAATTAAATTATTATGACAATATTTATGATAGATCAATAAAACATTAGTTTTGCCATTAATAATAATTATTTTTTTACACCGGTCCAATTAATAATAAGCATAAACTATTTTGACTAACAACACAAATAGTTATTATTTGTAATTAATAATTAAAATTTATTAGTCATTATTTATTTAATCCATTTTTTTTAACTAAATGAAATCAAGAAAAATATATGAAGAATAAGCCATAATCTTCATACCCTACATTTATGTTTATCTTCAAATCATTTTTATAAGTTTATTTTATAGTTAGTGGTATTAATTGGTCCATAGTTTTGAATACTTCTAACGATTTTTTAACATAAATTATTTTCATGTTGATCCCATACCATTATCAAATTAAAAATATTTTTATTAAGTATATTCAAAAAATTTTATTTTCCTTAAATATTTTGTTTGTTAAAAATTGTATTTTTAGTTTTGTAATTATCTATGAATGAAAATAAATAATAGGCCTAATATTGTAAAAATACATAAAACAAAACGAACAAATATTTGTATTTTTATTTTATCTTTTGAATTTTACCCATTTATTTTAATATTGTCAATTTAACCATGTGATAGTGCATTGAGTAAAATTAAGGACAAATTATTGTTTTGATCAAAATTAAGTAATTAAATTTTTATGACAATGTTCAGGCAAGATCAACAAAACATTAACTATGTCATTAATAATTAACATTTTTTTTTTTTTTTTACTCTAGTCTAAAGCATAAACTATTTCGAGTAACAACACCAATAGTTATTGTTTGTAATTAACAATTAAAATTTATTAGTTATTATTTATTTCATCAATTTATTTTTTGTTTAACTAAATGAAATCAAGAAAAATATATGAAGGATAAGCCATAATCTTCATCCCATATATTTTTGTTTTTTTTTTTTTCAAATCATTTATATAAGTTTATTTTATTATTCATGGTATTAATTGGTCCATAGTTTTGATTACTTCTAATGATTTTCTTAATGCTAGTTATTTTTATGTTGATTTCATTCAGTGATCAAATTAAAAATATTTTGATTAAGTATATTCAAATTTTATTTTATCAATATTTTCTTTTACTTCAATATTTTATCAATATTTTCTTTTATTTACACTATTTATATATATATATATATATAGCTGGATAAATATTGACATATTATTAGTTTTTTTAATAGTTTGTTGATTGATACATGGTTATTGGATGTATATTTAATTTTTATCTCCTAAAAAAGAGCATGTTAATTGGATAAAGAATTTGAAATTAATATGAGGTATTTTTATACAGTGGATATGATGAGAAAAAAATTAAATTTATTCGCGGTACCTCAAAAAATTAGAATTTATTGGCGGTAAAAAAATTTCATTCTTCCCCCCTAAACTAAAATGAATAAAGGAAGTTTTCTCCCTCATTCTCCCTAATCTTAGTTCACTTCATCGGTGATTTGCTCCCCTGCTCCCCACACAGATTAAAGATTGAATAGATCCATCCTCTAATCTTCTCTTCATCACTGTAGGCTAGGGTGCTCACCGGAGCCCATTAACCTTCAAATTTATCCGACGCCATCGTATTCATTATCCTCCAGAAAATGCTCTTCTTCTCCATTCTCTCAACTTCCATACAGTCATTTCGACGAACAATCGGAGGACACCCTAGTCACCGCCATCTCCATCGATTCGCTCGAATTAGTAGCATCCTCTCGGTACCCCCTTAAATTCTAATTCTGGGCCACTAATCTCGATTTGTTATTATATTTATATGAGGTTTTTGGTTATATTATAGAGCACTCGCAGACTATCGTTTGATTCGGAGCTTCTTAAAACCCTCAAGAATGTAATCAATGTATTTCATGTGATTTGAGATTTCAGTGTAGGTTTTATTGTATAGTTTTTCTAAGATTGATTGGTTTTGTTGTAGTTCAGAGGTGAGCCGATTACAGTTGTTGAGTTCATGGAGGAAGTTCTAATGAATCCGAAAGTCTGGTTTAACATCAATCGTGATATCTTTGAAGCAGAGGGCGATTGTTGAAGTACGTGAGACCTGCCGAAGAGGGAACACGAAGTACAATTACTTCAATTCCTGAATTATGTATTAAGTCTCAACTTGAATCTATGGGCTCTGGTTTGTGATTGTTTTTCATGGTATGTTATTTTAGTTTATGTATTTTAGGCAATGAATTTCATTAGCTGAACATTGGATTTTCTTTCGACCATGTTGAGTTTGAGCTTATATTGACTTAGTTGAATAATGGAAGCATAAATAGAAAGGAAAAATCTTATTCTAGTCAGTTTTTATTTTTCTCTGTTTAGCTGTAGTTTTTATTTTGTTACTTCTCTTCTGCAAAAATACAAAACCATATAGTTTAAGACAGAGAAGATGATTAATTACTCATTTTTGTGCTGATATTTGTTGCATATGTTGGTAGCAATTCACTTCAAATTACTTGTAATGCTTCATAGTGATATAAAATATATATGTGTGTGTGTGTGTGTACACTATCTGGTGGGTAACATGGTAGGTTTATGGTCTATATATTTAGCTTTGTTAACTGAGAAGGTTACAATAATTCTTTTCTTTGCATCTACAATTTTAAATTGCAGGTCCTCACATAAATCAAGGAATTGGAGCAAGGTTTCAATCAAAAGAATTTTGACCTACAAGTTGTGGATGAAGTTATAAAGGTTTGCTTTTGATCTCTAGCATTCTCTATAGCTTCTAAAATTAGCGAAAGTGTGTTTTTGCTAGTTGATCTAAGATGCACATCCATCATAAGAAGCCTCTTTGACTTGTAACTTTTCTTGCATCATATATTTTTTTTTACAAATTGAATAACTTTATTAAAGCAGACCAAATTATCTTGAGTCACTCCAAATCAATTAATTTAGTACCAGTTTATACTTTATTATGAAATTTGCTCATTTTTCATTTATTAACTCTTCTTGTTTAATGCTAGATATCAAGTGATCAAGCAATAGACTCTACAAAGCAATTATCTCTTTAAGAGAGAAAACCTATTGGTTAGTGCTTTTTTTGTTATGTTCTATAAGACTATAACTAATTGATATATAAATAGGAAATAAGAAAAACTGTCAAAATTTTATAAAACTGACAGAAACCATATTGTAAGACGGGCAATATATTTCTTTTTTGGCGGCCACTTAATCAATAATCAATATGAATTGATGTTCTCATGCCTCATACAATGTCCTGATAGTTGTTTCCACCCTTATTTATCATGACATTCATATTTTTTCTAAAGCTAGTACATGTTCTCATTTCTTGTTTCCTTTACATGCAGACATGTTGAGGTGAAATGAAAGGTACATCAATTAAAATATTTTGGGATTAAATTTGTATCTCATTTGCTTTGCCGATGCTTTAATTTTCATTATATCTTATGCTTCATTACCTATCTTTTGAACTTGAAGGTTCTACCATCACCGGCCCCATCAAAAATGAATGTGCTGATCTACTGGCTCAAGATTGCTCGCTTCCAATGTCATTGTCTAGAAATTATAAGTTTAAATTAAACATTGTTGCTTTTTTTTGTTAACTGTAATAGTTGGGAGAAAATCAAATTTTTGATTATGAGATTTTTGAAGGGATAGTGTTTTTCACATACGAGTTTAGTGTATTATGATTGACTTATTTATGTCATAAAATCTATATTTATTATTTGATATTGTGTTCAATTATATATATATATATTATAATTTTAATAAAATAAAATTATTTATTCCTACACATAATACATATTTTACATTTATAAATAATAATTATTTTTAATATTATTAAATTATCCAAAAAATGTCTACACATAAATTATAATTTATACCCACACATAAAAAATGTCACTTGCCACGTGTCATTATGTGTCATGAGCCATGTTGGATGATGTGGTGCCATATCATCAGTGCACATGTGGAAAAAATATGTTTAGACATATATAATTTAGACTTTTAGTGACATATATATGTGTAGGTAATATTGTATGATTTATCCACACATATATGTATGTGTGGGTGAAATTCTTTTTCTACAGAAATATAGGGACAGATGCTAACATTTATATTATGTGTAGGTAAACAGTTTTATTCACATATCAGTATATTTTTAGCCATATTTACATGTGTAGGTAAAAGTTCAATTTTTTGTAGTATTGCGTTTTATATGTTTTGTAATTTTTAATTGAATGACAATGTTTTTTAAGAATTAATATCATTCAATTGTCTTATTATTCAAATTGATGCTAAAATATCGATGAGTACAAGCAATGAAATAGACATAACCCATTTTATAAAAATTTATGGCTTTTTGTATTTCAATCATTAACATATGCCTTTGAAAGCAATAATATATTTGTTACGAAGCATTAGTTATTGTGTTTATATGCCTAGCCAAAATTTAACTATTCACAAGATAAGATTTATCCATTACAGAGTATATTTTTCATCTATGTAAACACTAATATATCTCTACAAAAGCAATAGATAATATAATGCAAATCATTAGTTAATACTTTATTCACTTGTGACAATTTACCGATTCCAAATACATCACCATATGACTTCGAAAGCAATAATATATTTATTACGAAGCACTAGTTGTTGTGTTTGTGTCCCTAGAGAAAATTTAGCAATTAGCAAGATAAGATTTATCTATTACAAAGTATATTTTTCGTCTATGTAAACATCAATATATCTCTGCCATAACAATAAGTAATATAGTGCAAAGCATTAATTAATACTTTATTTACTAGTCAAAATTTACCGATTCCAAAGACGTGACTTATGGCTTACAGATAATTGTTGCACTTGAATGATAAAAATTGTATTACTGTAATAATTGATGTGATCTACTACAAACCACTTTCATTATTTTGGTAAGATGTTATAGTGATCTACAGTTTGATCATGCTAAATCAATAATTTTCAGTGATTAACTAAGTATTTAAAAAAAAAATACTACTAACGTATCATGTCAACATCTACAAAATACCACTAATGCATCAACAAAAATTACCACATGTCCAAAAACTTATCTCACGTGTCTACCAATATTCTGTCAAAATAATATAGCCTACACAAATTACTTTTACTACACTACACAACATCCTTCAACAAATCACTAATACTAATTTATTTTCTCATACAAGTTTGTCAAGAAAATATATCGAGTCTTGTTGGCAATATCCACAGCATGAACAATATTTGATGCGGCTACGCTTCATTTTTCCGACATTCCCCTTCTCCAAGTTGCAATTCCAATATTTCAGGGCTTGCCCCATATATGTGTCTCCATGTGGTGCATATTATACACACCAGAATCATTGTTGTTGGTCCATTCCCTCCATAGCATTATCAGCCTCTATATGCATGATCGTCGTACATTTTGAAACTTCACCTTCAATCCTTCCTTCTCCATGTAATTACTGAACACTCTTTGCTGCTACATATTCAAATAATTACATTTATCATAACTCAAAGTATAAAGGAAATGTAGTTTTAACATATTTAGTTTAAGTATTACTACATTATTACTGTTCTCATTCACTCTTATTAAGCACGAAAAATATTATAATGCAGTATTAAATATAATGTTTTCTTAAAATATTTTTAAGAAAATGCAGCCTTGATCGTATCCAACATTGATTTCACTATTCATTATTTTAAAGATTAACACTAAATCCACTTGTAATTCCAATTTTGGACAATGAACGAATCACTATCAAGTGTTCTCATAAGCATTGAAATGCACTTTTAGAACGCATCAAAAATATTATATAACATAATTGCCATTGTCATTCACATAAAGTAAATATAATATACATACATCACTCATATTTAGCACCAAAAATATTATGATGAAGCATTTAACTGCGCATAAATAATTACACCATTATATATACAAATAAAGTCTCATTATTTATACACAATTATGATCATACAAAGCACCAAATTCACTATTGTATATCATCAAATTAAGTCTATTTTTTTTTACATAATTAGCTATGTCGTTTCTCATAAATAAAATAAGACACATATGAATGAGGCCTCGTATTTAGCACCATAAATATTATTATAAAGCACTAAAGGAATTTTTTACAAGTTCAAAAATATTACAAATATTGAGAAAAATATATTCAAGGATAGTAAGACAGAGTTAAATACTTATTGTAAAGAATAGTATGGTGCACATTCAACATTGGGGGGAAGGGGTTGGAATAACTACACCATATAGTATTCAACATTTTCGATGCTTTTTTGAAACTATATTGGTGCTAAATAAGTTGATGATATAATGCTTATATTTATTTTAAGTGTTACTCGCTTATTCTACATTGCATGACAATACAACTTGTTATCAACAATTAAGGTGATTTCCTTATTCAACATTGGTGCTACATAAGTTCATCTGGTAATGCATATTTGTCATCATTATAAACAAATAAAGAAATATGGATTTCCATAGTTTCACACATACATTCAATTCAATTATGCGGATATGTCACACATATAAATACTTTTAAGTGCACCGATCATATGAAGTAATCAGAAATTTTCGACATCCAATATATACCAAAAATTGATCTTGCGATGTAGAATTTTATCAAAATCTATTACACCCACTCCAACAATAAGAAATATAAAACACCCACTTCACTTAAACATAACATTCTTAGTATCAAAACAACCCACACCCCTCAAAAAAAGTATATCAAAAAATTTTCAAAAATCAAAATAAAAAATAGCGTTCTACACCCGTTATATTAATTCTAGTAAACAAGCATCAACAAATAGAATGGGTTATGTTACCTTGTTTTATTCTCGACATCGTTGTGTGTGTTCAATTACTACGATTGCTTCAATGTTCGTCACTGTCAGTTACTCCAGAATTTGCCGTTCCCATTGGCGGAATATGAGAATCTATTAGTTGTCTCCTTCACAATTGAAAATCAGTTGCACAAAAACTTCTGATACAGTAGCAATCGTCAGTGTTGTTTGGTTTTGAAAAGTGATTGTTGCTCCTTTTGCTTTAGATTGGTACTAGGGTTGAAGTTGGGAGACGGATTGATATGGTGAAATTGATTTTCAATTTTGGATAGAATCAATGATACGTGTCTTTCCAAATGAAAATAAGCATTAAAATTACACAATTGCCCAATTTAACTAATTAAATAGATTATATTAGATTTATCTTATATTTCACCAATATAATCTCAACCATCCATCATCAAAATATGTAAGGTTGTGATTTGTCCCTATTTCTCATATAGGGAGTAGTCCTTATAATAACCAACCCCTATATATATATATATATATATATATATGTATATTACGGCTAAATGCATCTTCTTGTGTTATTGAATTATAGCACGCGAAGTACACATATTTTTTAAATTGTTCCAAACTCCTTCGCGTTCTTAAAAATTATGCATAATTTCTCATTTTCCAAGTTTTGGATCAAAATATATTTATTTACTTGGTTTTAAGCACTTCAATATTATTAACAAATTAATAAGTAAATTTAGAAAATGGAAGTGGATACTGCTAAGAATCGTGAGAAGATTTGGTGCAAAATTCCAATATAACACAACATGTTTGAGCGTTTAACACATTTTACCATCATACATATCATTTTCGATCTTTTTGTGCATGATGATGTCATGAAGTAAGTGTAGATAGTTAGTTAATAAAATTTCGGGCAAATTATAGTTGATATCCCAGCTTTCAACTTTTTAATAAAAATGTCCCCTTTTTTATATATTTATAGTTTGATATCCAACTTTATAAATTTTATTAAATTTACCCCATGATCAACTATCTAGTTAGTACCCTATAATATATGTTGACAATAAAAAATCTTATGTGGATTTTTATAATGCCACATCATACCTAAAAAAATAATTAATTAAAAACTTTATTTATTTCCATGTAAGTTTAATAAATTAGAAAATGAGAAAATTATTCTGGATTTGTGTAATTTGAAATATAATACATTCATTAAATATGTTAATGTTATTTTTTATATAATTATTTTTTATGAATATTCATACATTATTTAGTTACATAATATATAGAAGATTTAAATAAATATTTTTTTTTCGAAGCTTACGAGTTATAACCTTTGACAAATGGATAATTATACGTATTCTCATCGAATTTTAGGTATGCCTTCCTCAACAAATGATGGTAATAATATACATAAATATTTTAATTGACATTAGATCAATATAAAAAAATGAAATGATTTAAGGCATTTTTATATAAATTATATATATTCACAAGACATAAATCGTCATAACTTTAGCTTCGAGTTACATAAACTACAGTTTAAAAGTGAAAGGGTAATTTATTTAACTTATATGAAAATTTAAGTTTTTAATATTTTTTTAGGTATGATGTGGGATTATAAAAATCCACATAAGATTTCTAGTAATCCACATATGCTATAAGATACAAGATAGTTGATTATGGAATATATTTGATAAAAATTTACAAGGTTGGGTATCAAACTATAAATATATAAAGGTCGGGACATTTTTGTTAAAAGGTCAAAAGGTCAGGTATCAAACTGTAATTTACCTTAAAATTTCAGCTAGAGTCATTTATATGAGTATATGACACTAGTGTTTCGTGTGAGAATTAAGAACTATGCTTATTTAGTACGATTTTATAGCTTACTTGATTGTATTTTAGTGTTAAATTTTTTTTTAAAAAATATAGTTTATCTTGTTGTATTTTAGTGTTAATGTTAAAAGTACTAAAATGTATCATAAGATAAGCTATAAAATCGTATTAAACAAACATTATTCCTAGTTCTCACGTGAAGCACTAGGTATCAATTATAATCAACCCCTATACATATAGTATAATTTTAGCCGGGAGAAAAAAGAAAAGTAGATCGTTTAATTTTGATGCTTTCATTTCATGTCGGAAAATTGGACGTTATTTTTGCGTGTGGCAGGCATTCATGGATCCTAGGCATGTGGTTGCGCTGTGTGGGAAAAAAACTGAGCAGATTGATCGAGCCTGTCTGTCGTTTTGCTTCGATCACTTGCTGTGAACCAAAGAATTATATTGCATGCGCATCTTTGCAGGCCATGGGTTAATGGGTAGGGTCGGGAGAGGTACATCGTACCTCGGGCAAAGCTATCCGTTCGAGATGAAATTTTCTATTCTAATTTTTTTTCTTCTTCTTATATAAATAATAAGAGGAAGAAATTCCAATGCCAAGTATATATTGCTCAACCAATTCAGGGGGTAATTAGGGTGAGTAATGGGAGTGGAAGGGGATCCATTCCCATTTTTTATGCTTGGTACAAGGTAATGAGAATCAAAATAAGTTAATCATTCCCTTAGATTGATTAACTACCCCACCCTCTTTAATCATTCTCCTCAATCATTACCACACTCCTCAATCATCACCATTATTGTTATTATTATTATTATTATTATTATTATTATTATTATTATTATTATTATTATCAATGTTATTTATTATAATAATAATGTTATTAATATTTAATATTATTATTATTATATTGTTTATTTATTATAAATATTAATATTAATAATTAATTTTTTATTTATTATTATCATTGTTTATAATTATAATAATATATTTATTTTTAGTAATTAATTTTGATATTTATTTATTAATGTAATTAATATTATTTGTATTATTTATTTATTTATTGTTGTTGTTGTTATTTATTTATTTATTATTATTATTAAATAAATAATAAAAATAAAATAAAGCATGATCGAGTAATTTAAATTTTGAATAGATGATGTTAAAATTATCCTTGGGAAGAAGGCAAACAACAAAAGGATATGATAATTTTTTTCTCAAACAAAAAAAACCAAAAGGATAAATTTATTCTTACTTTAACAGAAGATAGGAAGCATATGCATGCATCAAAATTGAATTTGCGACTTTTTCATATTCCCACATATTTGGTTCGATTTTGGGTGGTATCAATTATTTTTGGCCATTCACTTACCTCACTTCTGCAACACATGTGCAGCTCCATAATTACAAAAGACAAAATAAAAAAGATTCTCCTCAAATTTCTGAAACTACAAATAAATTAATTTGATTGCTTAATTAATTAATGGCTTATTGAGTCATGATTCAGTTGTTAACAACTTTTTGAGAACAAATTAAGTGGTTAGAAACGTTCGGAGTTGGTTAAGAATCCTTTTTACCACCATTTTGGTTTTTAGGTAGGGCTGTTCTTCGACACACACACACATGTATATGCATATATATATATATGTATATGTATATGTATCATGTATGAATCCTGGCCTTTGAATTGCTCACATGTATAAATTTAGAATACCATTTAATTAGTAAAACTACTATAACGATACTTATAAAATCTTAGTATATACTACATCCGTTTCGGAATGTTTGTTATTTTGTTTTTTTATCTGGAATTAGGAATTAATTTTGTGGACAAATATACCCATCCTCATATATGCCATAAAATCTAATTCATCTATATTTTCCTAAAAAATAATAATATTTTCTCTCTCCATATATTTTTCTCTCTTCATATATTATAGGTAAGTTAGAATCAAGAAATCTTGTAGGATTTGAGAGGGTTAAAATTGGGAGAGAGGATGTTAAATTATATAAAACAACAAACATTTTAAAATAAAAAAAAAAAACCTAAAACAACAAACATTTCGAAACGGAGATAGTATTAATTTACATAAATATATGCACTTTTTTAAATACATGCATTTCTATAAATGTATGCGCGGATGTATATATGTGCAAATATAAAAAATATTTATATAGTGGAGACCATCGCGTTAGTTATATGTAGGATATGCATAATTTGAAATGCATTTACATCTAATCAACCCATAAATATTATATCTCGTCAATTCTCCTGTGCACTAGTGCACAAACGACCAAAAAATGTTAAAATAGTTGTCTAGTTGATACTTTTTAGGGGTACGAGTAATACCTTTTGAATTTTGAGTGATTTGTGTTACGATTGATACTGATTTTGACTGTATTTTTTTGTTTCTGGCGATACCTACCTTTTAAGAATACATGTGATATTTTTGGGCTTTTAAGTGATACTTTTTAGTGTCACGGTTGATACCGATTTTGATGATTTTTTTGGTCAAGCCAGTTTAGATATATGTAATTAGTAATATTACATATACATAAATTTGTATAGATACATGTACATGCATTATACATATATATAATTGTCTCGAGCTATTATTTATTATTACATAATGTAGGTAATAATTCGATATATGGTGCACGATACAATATCGTATTATAATTATGTCTAGCCATCTTTTTATGCATACACTATTTATAATAATTTCAACTATTTTCTCAAACTCAAGAACACTCTATATATCTGTAGTCAAATAGTATATATATATTTTATTGCTAAATAATGTTTCATAGTATGGATTTCTTCTCTGAAATGTGAATTTTGTTTTCCTTTCGATTTGAAGGGGGAAAAACATAGAAACCGAAAACAAAAGGAGTTTTTCTCTTTTTCATTTTTTGGGAGCGGAAAAAAATAATTAAACTTCCAAAAAAGAAGAAGAAAAAGAGTTATTGGTTAATTAAGTCAAGACACCTGTTGATTTTCCCTAAAAAAAAATTGACACCTATTGATTCCACCAAAACCCCACCCCTAGAGGACCATTGTCGTTACCCACCTATTTTCATATACATGCATCTGTTTATATAAAAAAGAACATATTAAAATTTAATTCACTTCTTACCTAAAACTAGAATCAACATCTGCAATCAAATAATAGACCACAAGTTTTGTAACTTTTGGTATTGCTCGTCAATTTTTGTATGGCCGGTTTCAATTTCCCCTCCCTACAATTGAAAAAACAAAAAAGAAAGAAAAATGAAAGGATAACATAATCATCCCACCTCTATTTTAATTGTTCCACCTTAATTTCCCAAAACATACAAATCAATTCCAGAAATTATTAGTTTACTTTTATAGTCTTTAAATTATGGTCATGTTTACTATCCTAATTATGTTGTGTTACTTTAACCTTTTTCTTCATTTTGTGATGACGAGTTGACGACACATAATTCCTTTTTAAAAAGTTTGGTAAAATATCCAAAGGTATGATCCTAACCGATTTCGTCAATTCTAAATGGATACTCAAACTCTTCCCAGATTCAATTAAATTCTCGAACTTTTTTCAGGTTCAATTAGGCTATTGAACTTTCGAAATCGGCTCTAGAAGACCTTTCCATTAGTCATTTAATGAGTGAGGTTTTTGCACCATTTATATATTGAAGTTGAAATTATGAGTTTTGGTAAGTTAAATGTATGCTTTAACCCAATTTGAGCTCTTAATCTCCCGATTTGGATGTTTTGGTTTTTGTTTGAGTTTCACAAGAAATGAAGGATGAATCAATGTATTTTTTGAGTGATCCAATGCCATGAAAAGATAGATAATCGAATTAGAAACACTCTGCAAATTGAATCATCATTCTACTAACAAACTTTAAGTGGATATTTAATTGTTAGAATTTTAAAATTGATTGAGGATTTGGAAGCCCAATGTCCAGGCAATTCCGAATTGATGTGAAGGTAGCATTTTGAAAGTAGACAATTAACAATTGCAAAAATGTGGATACATATCCGTTAAGATAATGACTAACAAAGGATTCACTTGAACTCATTTTAAAAGTTTGAAGTTTAGTTGAACCCTACAAAATTTGAATGTTCTTTGAAACTAATAAAACAATTTAGAGTCCTATACTGATCTCCCCCTTCCCTAAAATAAGTTTTTCCTGTTGCTTACTAAAATATAGTTCGTTACTTCAAATCAAAACAAGCCAACTGCTTTTTCACTTTCTGGTTTTCCAACAATGAAACTTTTGTCATTATCACTAAATATTTTCAACGAGAATATATTCTAGTATTAAATACTTCGTTTCCCTTGTCTGTATGAAAAAAAGATAAAAATATAGTGTTATTAAATGCTAGCTAGCTAGCTAGCTACAAAGTTTATTGGTGTACGATTGGCTAACTGGGTCATTATATTATATTAGTATTTCTCTCGTACGATGCACGAAAAAAATATGTATATATGATACTTAAAATTATCGTCTAATTATCAAATGAAATTCAAAAATTATTTATAATTATAATATGCAGAATAATAGTTATAATTTTCAATAAATTAAATAATTCATACTACTAGTTGTCCACTAAAGTTGCTCACCATATATATACATATATATACATATATATCAATCATAAATTATGCAAAAATATTTTTTTGACAAAATTTATAATGCAGTCTGTGTGGAAAGATAAATTGTTGATTGAAGGGGGAAAAGTTTGAAACCGAAAGTAAAATTAATTGTGGTTAGTTAGTGCACGAAATATAGATTTTGGTTATTTTTAATATATATGTATACACACACGCACGCTCACACACACACAAACAGACACACACACACACATGTGCACATATAATTATATAATATGAATTTATAGAGAGTAAAGGAAGGATTATGATTATAATTGTCCAAAAATAACAAAAACTAACAATGACTCATCGACCTCCAATCATTTAATAGTTGAATCAATACAACAAACACACCACATGTATTTTGCAAACATATTTTGCAAAAGACATAATTATGTTGATGTTTAAATTAATTATTTACATTATATACATTTGTTATTAAATTTCCCGTCGATGCATGTGATCATTACATGCTTTGATTATATATATATTTATATATATATATATATATGCATCAAAGTTCAAACTATTCATATCAAATAATGTTAGTGTCATTTCGTAGCATTAAGTTTGTTTTGGCGATTTATGTCCGACGAAGTATTCGAGGACATGTTCCTGATGTGACATGTTGATTCCGCTATGCAAAATAAAGAACATGGTGTGAATTATTCTCTCTGATGTTCCAGGAGCATCCACGAAACAGTTTATATATGACAGTTTGAGATACAGATCAGTTTGAGAAGCAATGAGCAATTGTTTGAATTGACTTATGGAGTAGATAACATACTGATTTAGATCTTCAACTACATGGAAGACATCTACACTAACATGGAAAGAATCACAAACCCTAATTCACCTTCCAAGTTGATGAAGATTTGAGATCAAGTCAACAAGAAGTGTGAAAGTATAAGAATGTCGATTTTCTTGACAATCGGTGGTTCGCCCATTATTGATTCTCTGAGTTTAATGTTTGAGAGTCATTAGGTTTGTGATTTTTATAATAGCTAGAAGTTGTTCATTAAACTGTTCAATGTGATAGTCTAGCATTGGGTGTTTTTGAATAAAATACGTGGAGTTTTTTTGTCCGTTTTATATGTAATTTCTGGAGAGATTATATTGAAGTCGTGGGTAACTAGAGGTAGTGTAGTGTCACGGTTGTGAGAGGATCTCACAGTTTTCGTTCATCAAATAGTTCATATTGTAAGAAAGGGCGCATAATGGAGGAGTCTTGTATGTGTAAGCATCCTGAATAGTCTTCACGAAGGAGTAGTGGACGAATTTTCAAGTTTGGGCGAAGTCCCCCCAGAGTAGGTTGATTAACCAAACTGGGTTAACAATCTCGTGCTTATTTTTACTGCTTTTATTTACTTGTTCTTACTTCTGTTCCTATCACTCTCAAGAATACATGTATGCAGTAACCTTAAACACATAAGTGCACAAATTATTATTTTTTCAAATAAAACTATAAATGGATATTTGACTTGAAATATAAATAGTTTTTGAATAAAATGAGTAGGAATCAAATAATGAATTTTACAATATCCAACTTGTAGGTGTAAAATAAATAATTATTGTTGAACCTTTCATGTTTGTTGATAAATAAATTTGAAATTATGATTCTTTAAAAGCAACTGTCACTTCAAAACAATATTTGAAATTATGATTCTTTAAAATAAATCATATGATAATTACATTTGGAAATTAAATTATTAAGTTTTTATTCAAAGTCATAATTAATAAATATATTAATATACTCGTAAATATCTATTTATACTTCATATACACTATTTATGAATAGGTTCAAATGGGTACTAGTGTTTCGTGTGAGAACTGGGAACTATGCTTTATTTAGTTTAATCATTACAAGAAAATATCAAATTAGCGACGGAATTTTTCGTCGCCCGAGACCTGATTTCCGTCGTCAATTTAACGGGCGACGGAAAAATTCCGTCTCCCAATTCTAGTCGCTAAAAAAGGAAAGCGACGGAAAAATTCCGTCGCTACATATAGCGACGGAAATGGCGTCGGAATTTTCCGCCACCATATTTCGTCGTGTGATATTTATCGTGAGAAAATAAAAAAAATTATAATTTAGCGATGGAAATAACGACAGAATTATTCCGTCACTAACTAGCGACATAATTTTTTTCCGTCGTTAAAAAAAAAACTGGACGGGGACCTAGTCCACAGGCGCGTCGAGCCTGGGTGCGGTCAAGATCAATCCCCATAGCTCGTATGTGCGCTGAATTAATTCCAACGAAATTCAGCCTGGGTGCGGTCAAGATCGAGCCCCATACCTTGGCCTCTGGAAAGCAAGGCTTTAAGCTTTATACATGAAACCAAGTGGGTTATTGTATGGTTGTGTTATAATTTAGAAATAATATATATATATACATATACACAAGATCTATCTATATATATATATATATATATATATACACACACGAAATTATTTTAATTAAATTTTAATTTCTAAATTAAATAGTTATAATATTCTTTATTTATTTAAATTTTTATTATAATGTTTAATATTATATGTTTATTATAAAATATAATTATATTGCATTATTTATTTAATACTAGATTGTTTTAATTAATATTCTCAAATATTATATATTTATGATTAATAATATTTATAAAAATAAAAATAAAGTGATAAAAAACATTAAACAAAAAATTAGTTGATTATTAATTTCAAAATAAAAAAATAAAAAATAATATGAAATATTATAAAAAATAAAAAATTATAAAATAAAATGAAATTATAAAAGTAAAATAAATAAAATATAAAAAAATCAATTTTTAATTCGTAATTAATTAGTAATTGAAAATTAAAAATATTAAAAATAATATAAAAAATTAAAATATTAAAGAAAATAAAAAAAGTTAAAAAATTAAAAAATAATTTAAAAATAATATAAAATATTAAAAAATAAAAAAAATGAAAAGAATAAAAAAAATTAAAATGTTAAAAATATTAATTTCAAATTCGTAATTAGTTATAATGAAATAATAAAAATTTAAAAAAAATTAGAAAAAAATTAAAAAAATTAAAAACTAAAAAATTTAAAAAAATCAAATTTAATTTTAGCTACGGAATATTTCCGTAACTAATTCCATCGCTAATAATAAAAAAATTAAAAAAAATATTAACGACGGATTTTTCCGTCGCTAATTAGAGACGGAAAAATCCGTCGCTAATTCCGTTGCTACATTTAAAATATAAAATTCTTAAATTGAATTATGACTTATTCCATCGTTAAGTTAGTGACGGAAAATTCCATCGCCATTTCTGTCGCTAATTTAAATCGTCGTCATTCTGTCACTAATTCCGTCGCCCGTGTTGACCGAATACATTCTGTAGCCATTTACGTCGCTAATTTCACATTTTCTTGTAATGAATATGATTTGATATCTTACTTTATTGTATTACAGTGCTATTTTTTTTAAATATTTATAGATTATCTTGTTATATTTAATTAGTGGTAATTTTAAAAACACTAAAATATAATAAGATAAACTATAAAATCCTATTAAATAAGCATTATATATTCTTAGTTCACACATGAAACACTAATACTCATTATAACCAACCCCTACTAGTCATTGTTAAAATTAAGTGTGTAATTGTCTATAAACTGTACATGGTCCAAATTGTCTCGACGCATGAGGAAGCTTTAATGCTCCCTCCGTTTCTGAATAAGTGTTATTCTAGCATTTTAATTTTGTTTCACAAGAAGTTTTATTCTACAAATTCGAGACAAAAAATTTATATTTTTCTCACATTTGCCCTCATTTAATGCATTTAAACATATATATTTAATATATTCACACAAGGGCATATTGGGTAAGTTAATTAGTTTATTAATTTGTGTGCATTCATCCAAAATGACACTTAAACAGAAACGGAGGGAGTATAATATATTGTTTGGAAGTTCTCAACACTCGAATAATTAATCTGATTTTGTATAATTTTTTTAGAAAAATCAAACTATTGTACAAGTTTTATACAAAGTAATTAATTAATTTCAAAATGTATTCATGAGAATATGAATAACTTTACTTTCATATTAATTAATTACTTGTGATGGTAAAAAATTAATTAAGATCACTTAATTAGCTACTTAAGTATGAAATTGTTAACAAAGTTCAAACTTTAGATGACAAAATTCTTACATATCAATTCTCTATATGATTTTTTTGAATACATAGATTCCAAAATTTTCAAAAAAGAAATAAAAAAAATCATATTTATCAATCGGTGCATAATTTAATTAACTATTTTTGCTGTCGAACATGTATGGTTATGCGGATGGGATCCTCTATTCTAAATTTGGTGTTCCAATCCGTGTTCCATGATTGAATTTATAATTTTTTCTTCCATATTTTTCATCAATTTTAATTTATTATGTTTTAGCTTAATTTTATGATTGTTTTTAGGGTTCACCCCACCAGATTAGGGTTTATAATTATTTTTTAATATTTAATTTTCAAAGAAATGATTATTATGGTTGATTATTTTAAAAATATGATTTATGAATTTTTAAAATTTCAATCTTTTGTTGATAAATGTGAGTAGGTTGATTATGTTATAATTATTACTTTTTTTGTAATATATATTATTAAATTTGTAATTCCGATCGTGGAATACGGATTGGAACACCAAATTTGGAATAGAGGATCCCATCCCGAGTAGTTGAATAATTATATTCGATATTTTCTTCAAAAAAAAGTTATATACGGATCGTCGATCTACTTTATTTATTTTCCTAATTAACTTTTTTAGTAATTTTATATTATATTTTTGGAAATTTCTCAAAATCCAGTTTAGTAGTATATATGAATTAAAACTTGAAGTATATATATATATTGAAAAAGGCTAAAAAAACCTTAAAAAAAAGGAAGGAAGAAAGAAAAAGGCTAAACTTAAAAAATGATCAAATATTAGGAGGTGAGATTCTCTATTGCATTTTTTGTGTTGGATTCTCTATTGCATATTCTTTTTTTTTTCTTTTTTTTTGATCAATTTCATTTTTTGTTATTTAGGGTCCATCAAACCAAATTAATGTGTACTATAAATTTTTAGTGTTTAATTTTTAATTTTTTAGTTATTAATTGATTATTTGAAAAATTAAATACTAAAAAAATATAATAAATCTAAATTGGATAGGATGAACTCATAACACGTGTAAAATTAAATTAAAGCACTAAAAATGGAACGTGAGATTAATTAATTAATCTCACATTGATTAATTATTGATAAATTGATGCGAGATTTACTCTTTTTTGTTTTACATTTATTTTCGAGTCATGCTTACAAGTATAAAAGCATATTGCAATAGTGATGAACGAGATCGATCCACATGGAATAAGATACGTAAATAAATGACAATAAGTACCATGACTATAGATGATCGGATTATCTAGATTTCAATTTAGTAAGAGTGTGATTTCATTTCAAAGATCCAAATGACATAAACGAAAAGACCAAACACAATATCAAAAGCTATTTTAAACAAGGAAACCAAATTTTACACCAATTTAAAATATCAAGAACTTAAAGGAAACAGTTTGAATGATAAATAAAAGACAAGACTCTAGGACATGGATACACAATGCTCATCTTGAACACAACTAGGGTTACCTTTACAAACATGCTTCATTCATAGTTAGGAAGACCACAAGGTTCATAAGAGCATCTCTCGAATATCACTTATGTAATTTGGATGTGATAAGGATGATTATCTCTAACACATTCCAAGATCACACCTACCAAAAGCACAAATGATCTATTTTCCTTCCACATAATCAACATTCACTCAAGAACACAATTACATAGATTCAATCCCTACATGCTTTATGATCACAAAACCTATCAAATAATGTGAATCAAACATTTGATACTAAATGAAGGCCACTCAAACAACATCATGTACGAATGAGTAGGAATCGAAAACTTGACAAAAAATAATCATAGATTAAACCCTAGATGAGAACAAGATTCACAATGTTTTCCACATCTTAGAGCCCTAGGGCTCTAGCCAAACATAGTTACATCCAAGGCAAGAACAAAGGAGAAATTACATAAACCATCCTAAATACAAGTGTAAGAAAGTAAAAGGGAGGATAAAACCAAATGTAGATAACTCCCCTTTAATCCCTTGGCTTGATTCTTCAAGATGGATGAATGCTCTTTCTTCTTCTTTTTCTCCAAAAAATCCTTCTAAGTGTTGTGTTGAAATGTTAAGTGAGAAGTGAGTTGAGAAGTCTGACTTCATTTGTTCTCCAAAAAGGGATAAATAATAGGGTCAATAATTGAGTGTCAATTAGTTAACTAGGAGCAAAAAGTGGATTCGTTCGGCCGGAATGCAACCACAGGGGGTCGCATTTGAGGATTGAGTTTTGTCATGCATTGAGACGTGACCCCAGTAAGTCGCGCTTTAGGGTCGAGTTTTGACCGAAGAAATTCAGGTCTCTGAAGGGGGTAAAACGCGACCTTCTGCTCGCGTTTAAGACTCGCGCTGTATGATGCTGTCGGGCGCACTCCCTCTAGCTCGCGTTTCATGGCCACGTTCGGTCGTGGACTGGGGCGCGACTCGAGTAGATTGTGTCCTGGGGTCGCGTTTCAGCTGAAGAATTTCACGCCCCTGAAAGCTCTGCACCGCAACCTTTTGCTCGTGTTTTTAGATCGAGTTTGGCATTGTTTCGGGGCGCGACCCAATGAACGATTTGAATTGTTTAGACACAAAATCCTGAATTGGCAACACTTATTAAGAAATAAGAATTTAAACAATATTTACAATAATATTTACAATAAAACCTATTGCATGTATAAGTAAATGCAACAAAAAAGAGTGTGAATTAGACAATCATCATAAATATAATAGACATTTATGGTTACACCACATTAATTAATTATTGATAAATAAACTTAATTCGATATTTCCTAATTAGGTACGGAATTATTTACAAAAATCAACTTTAGATGATTGAACTCCTCTCACTTGAATTGTTTAGACACAAAATCCTGAATTGGCAACACTTATTAAGAAATAAGAATTTAGGGAAATTCTTGTACGCCTCATAAGGTACTATCTCATGTGGCATAATATCTCTATTGAGACACTTTCAAGTGTCCCAATAGTCTATTAGGACACTTTCAAGTGTCTCAATATCTCTATTGTGCCACATGATCTACCTCATGAGGCGTAGAAGAATTTCCTGTTTATATATATGTCACTGTAAATTGTAATACATTATACATATGTCAGAAAATTTCAAAATTGTCGTTTAGTAAGTAATTTATAAAATATATCAAAAGTTATTATAATACATAATATGGTTCCTTTAATTTTATGTGATCTCTCTCATATTTCATATATGCATTCTATTATATATTATTGCCATATATCATTAGATTGCTCTCTCAAAACCTAATTTGATAGAAAATAATTTTATTATAGCTAGATTATACATTATCTTACAATGTAACAATTGTTGTGCAGAAAATAAGATTACGATTCCCAATTTGTCCTGATAATCGATAACCGACCATGTTGGAAATCCACCACAAGAGAGCAAGACTTTATTCATGACGTTGGTGAAAGGACTATATATATATTATATATATATATATATAGAGTACATAAAATCATATTCAATCTAAATTCACTTTGATATAGAGCGTACAACCTGAAAAATAGTTTATCTGACTCCACTAACGAGTAACGATATTATAAAAATCAGTACCTAATATTAACATATTTTGGTTTGGACATGCATTTGCTCGTATAATCTAATCAAGGGGAGTCAATTTTCACTATTACTGTTCCGGCCGAATTGCTGAAAGCAAATAAGTCGGAAACCTATACTAAGAAATAGCTCTCTATCAAAATTATAATCGGACCACACCTAACTCACATTTGCTACTACAAAAATAAATAAACCGTTGGGCCCATAGAAATGCAAAAGATGTAAGGATAAAACGTCTCTCTCTCTCTCTCTCCCTCCCCCCCCCCCCCCACATAGGATGCCTTTCTCCACAACTTCCAAAACTTTATAAAGCGAAGCTCGCTCCTCCGCTCCACCACCCACCACAACAGCTCATAAATATTCTCTCTAATCTAATCTCATCTCATCTCAGCCGCTGCACCCAAAAAACTCAGCCACATAAATGAGCGATATCATTCACCGGCGGCCGTCGTACCTTACCGGATGCATGTCGCCGTCGTGCGTCCCGGTGCACGAAGAGTACTCTCGCATTGACGTCGGCGGCGGGCACGACAAGAGCCGCCGCGGCCGGAAGCTGCGCAGACTCATCCGAAGGATAGTGAGCGAAAGTAAGAGCCTCTACGGAACGCAGGGGAAACCCCTCACTTTCCAGTACGACGCCATTAGCTACTCTCAGAATTTCGACGACGGTTGCCACGGAGATGATGATCATGCTCGACCTCGATTACAGTACGCCACCAGATTTTAGGCGCGCTCAAATCGAATTGTACATATATAACTATTAATCTATTGCAGATTTTTTTTTGCTCCTTTTTTTTTTTATAAAAAAACTCCTTGGAATTTTGAATCGCTTTTTGGATCCATCAGCTCGTGCGAGAACGGAGTATATGCTCTTTAATTTATTGGAACTTTATCAACTCTCTCTCTCTCTCTCTCTCTCTCTCACACACACACACACACACCATGTTCTCTTATTTGGTTTTCTCGTTGATGCTATTCTCGAATTCTGATTAAGTGTATAAATAAATTTACAAATTTTGATTGTAGTTGTAATTTTAACACAACTTAAATCTCACCGATTTAAATGTTCAATTATTTATATTTAATGTGTTGAAATAAAGTTGAAAGTCGTTAAAGAAATTGCACATGTTGTGATGCGGAATCGGGGATGAAGGATCATGCAATTGTCTGACTGTTGTGTCTTGTAGCACTGGTCCTCACGGACATTTCTGTCCTTCAGTGAATTTTCAGAAAAACTCAACTTTTTTTTTTATTTTTTTATTTTATGGACTTGTGTGTGTGTGTGTGTGTAAATTAAGAAGAGTGGTTTGCAAATTCCGGATGAATTTATCTACTATGCAATTGTACTATATTCTCTACAATAAAATTAATTATCATCATTATTGTTGTTGTTGTTAATTGTACTATATTATCTACAAATTACAATACAATACAATTTATTATTATTATTATTATTATTATTATTCAATTTTTGTGATATAATTTAATTTTACACTTGTTAATTAGTGTTTGTTTTACCAAATTAGAGTTCATAATTATTTTTCAATTAGTATTTAATTCAAATAATCAATTATTGACTAAAATTGAAAGTTAAATATTAAAAAATAATTATAAATTCCAATTAGATAGGATGAACTCTAATTAATAAGTGTAAAATTAAAATACGTGTAACACAAGAAATTGAAATAGAAGAAAGAAAATTAAAGATTGATAGAGATTTCACTTCTACTATGGTTTCAATATTTATTAAACTCGTGTCAATGCCTACAAGTGTACAAACATGTATTTGTAGCAAGGATGAAACGAGATCAATCCACAGGGAAAAGAAATTTGAATAAGAAAATGCAACTACTACGACGATAGACGAGCGGAATATCTAGACTATGATTAAGTGAAGGGTTGGTTTCATTCACAATACCAAACAAGAACTAGAGTAACAAACACCAAACAACAAAAATAAACAATCTAAATAGCAAGCAAGAACAACAATCAACAAAAGGGAGATTTAAAGGTAGATTTAAACACGACTTTAGGATATGGATTCACAACACTCCTCTTGATTCAACAACAAGGATTAAACACACGATCATGCTAAGTTCATAGGTAAGAAGACCACGAATATAGAAGGAGCATCTCTCGAATATCTCCTAAATTGCGAATGCGACAAGGATGGCTATCTCTAACACATTCCAAGGTCGTACCTACCAAAGGCTCAAAGGGGTCACCATTCCTTCGACATATTTGACATTCAATGAAGAGTACAAGTACATGAATTCAATCCATACATACTTATGTTCACGGGATGGGCAAGATGCAAGTGAATCATACATGTGATGCTTGTAAGAAGGCCATTCAAACAACATCATTCAAGACCAAGTATGGATTAAAACCTTGACAAAGCATAAATCATATATTAAACCCTTATCAAGAATAAGAGTCACATTATTTCACCACATCCTAGAGCCCTAAGGGCTCTAGCCTACCATATTTACAACAAGATCAAGAATACAAGAAAATGATTCAAAACCCATTCTCAAAACAAAGGTAAAAGAGTGAAGGAGAAGATAAAACCCAATGTAGAACAAACTCCTTCAATCCCTTGGCTTGAATCTTCAAATGGATGGTTGAATCTTCCTCCTCCTCTTGATGTTCTTGATCTTCAAAAATCCCAAATGGAGAGTGTTTTTGAGATGATTTTCGTGTGGAAGATGATATCTTTTGAACTCCCCAAGTGTTATATCATATAGAGGGCCAATAATGGAGTGCCAAAAGTCAAAAATGGATTCGTCAGTCCCGATCGCGACCTCATCTGGATCGCGCCTGGAGGTCGAGTTCGGAACACACAAAAACAGGTCTCTGAAGTGCTGAAATGCGGGCCTTACTGGCCGTGCCCGGAGCCCGTGTTGCAGAGGCCCTAGGGCGCGGCCTGCCCTGCACCCGCGCCTGGAGGCCTCTGCAACACCGCCTCGGGCCGGTCGCGTGCGGGCTAAAGGAATTCGAGCCTCTGATGGGGCTCTGCAATGCGAACCACGGTCGCGCCCTTTGGTCGTGTCTGAGCCCAACACTTGGTTTTCTTCATTTTTTCAAGTCTTGTACGGCCTTTGATGATCGAAATCTCATTTTAACCCAAAAATAACCTGTATTGACCACTTAAACAACATTAAAGATTAACGACAAAATATACAATATTAACAAACATATATACATAAACATAGAGCAAAAGTACTCAAAAGCGCATGCAATTGAATACAAATGAGTGCAATTCAAGCACTCATCAAAGATTAATAACTAATAAATCTGATCGTGTTGCAGAGGATATACCATAAAATTAGATAAAATCCTTTTTTTCTAAATCTTTTATATGATAAATATAATTAGGTGTGTGTACTCCACGCGCAGCACGTGGGCGTGTGTGGTTTCCATGCGCCCGACATGGGCTCTTTTTTTTACCGTTAGTTTTATTGGGCCTAGGTCAGTCTGATGGGTCCAGACCCATACAAAAATAAATATATACTCTAAAATATAAACGGTAATTGAAAATAAAAATAAAAACCTAATTTTGAAATAAATATATACTCTAAAATGGAATTAATGAACCCTAAAATAAAAGTGAATGAATTTAATTTTGTTGAAATAAATATAACCCCTATTTTGAGATTGATAAGCCTAAAAAAATAACATGAACCCTAAAAAATACAAAATAAATCCCTAAAAATTCTGAAAATACAAAAAAAAGGTCCATGAATCCTAAAAAAATCCTAAACTTTAAACATTAATTGAAATGTGAATAATAAATAAACTCGTACTAGATAAGTACCAGAGCCGTTACTTTTTAATAATACAAGTGATACTTTTTTTGATTTTGAGTAATATTTTTTAGTGTTAAGATTGATACCGAATTTTTATAAAAAAAATTTGTAGGTCAATGCGGGTTGACTCGCGTTGATCTCGATCCGTCTGATGAATGTATGGATCTTATTGAGTATTGATTGATGTATAGGAGGATTGGTGTTTGATTAATGTTATTCCTATATAATTTTTTTAACTCTTGGCTACCCCTATTGCCCTTTAATGGATTCTTCTTTGTGTGGTGATATTTTACTTGAAATATACATTGATAGTTTGACACGTTGTCGTTAGCGTTCAAAATAATATGTAATCTTCATATCCACAATAATCACAAGAGCTCTTTAGTCCTCATAAAGATGTGTAATTATTATTAAGATTAATTAAGAGTCGATCCCATAAAATACCATAAAGAACGGTGTAATTTTTCTTTTAGATTTACGAGAGAGAGAGAGAGGGTTTGATGTGGTCAAACTGATAATGCAAACTGCATAAGCTAGAAAAAATTAATATCAATAGGTTAAAAGTTGGTACTCTAAATTTGACTCAATCATGAGCACAAATTTAAGGAAAAATGTTCTTGTGACCAATTAGTTATAAACTGTTGAATTGGTACCTCACTTGACACTGTTCAATTCCTCCTCAATTATATTCTAGACTAGACAAATGAACTTTTTATGTCCGATAAATGTTAACCTATATATACTAATATAACTCCCATGCATGCAACTATTTTGTAGCGCCCCGCTCCCAAAAGACCGTGAAAATGGACGTGATGGGGGTTGAAATTAAAAAACGAAAAAGAAAAGAGGTAATCTGATTAATGAAATATCAACAGAAAATTTAGAACAACCAAACATGCTTTATAATACATATACTTATCCATAATACCAAGAACGAAGTTCTTAACATTAAACAAAATATATCATAAGTGCGGAAGTTCAATTCTTAACAGAATACCAACAAAAGAGACAACGGGAAAACATGTAAATATCAAAAGCCCATTTCTCAGCATCGTAACGTCCACGCTCCAGCCTACTAATTTGAAAATGTTTAAAAAGATTTGGGTTGAGTATTAATATACTCAGTGGGTAAGTTTTCACAATTTAAGTTATCTTAATCATTTTCTAAAAGTGATCTATCTGTGTCCATGTAGATAGTGAAGTTTAGGAGGTTTTAAAATTTGAAGCAACCTAAGTCCACTAAAACATTTTATCGTGAAGCGCTAAGAGTATAACTAGCCACTGCTCGCAACCCCTACTACATCTCCAATGCGTAAAGTTTTATGAGTGTTACCAATGAGTATAACCGTTCATTTTAGTCTTTCGACAAGGAATAGAGCATGACAAATAAAGCATGCAGTACTGTAACTACTCACATTAACACAATGCTGGTTTATGAAGTCTGACAACATACAATAGTACGTAAATATTTAACACAGATAGTCATATATTCAATTTTAGCAAACCACAATTTAATAACTTGAAGGATACAATTTTACAAACATATATAGAATAACTCACTTAGACTAGGTTCAGTGGCCTAACCCGGTAATTAACTTTGTAGGGTCTTGCCGGATTGTTTAGTGCTTCAGCCCCTCCTTGCTGTGACCGCCGACAATGGAGGAAAAGAAGATGAGGCTACAAGTAAGATATAAGAACAGATGAAAGAGTGCATGAGGGTCGCTCCATTCTTAGTTTCTGTAGCAGGAATATAGTTGCAGTGGAAAAAAATTTCAATGAAAAGTTGGGGAAGATGAACTTTTAAGGGTATTGTGGAAAATTCAAAATTGAATTAAAAAAAAGTAAAATAAATATTAAAAATTAGTGTGAATTGCTTTTATTAGTTAAACTTGTGTCTAAACAATATTTTAAGTTTAGAAACATAAAGTAATAATTTCCACATCACACCAAAAAATCAGAGCAAAGAAGTTTTAACACAAGTGGTTTGTATTTTATTTATTTTTTCCAAGTACCTGCTATTTGATTTATTATTTAACTTTCTTCCTTTGTTTTTTTGTTGCATCTCTTTCTTTTGAACTTAAAATTTTCATATTTGTGTTGTTTACTATATTTAATTTATTTGGGGTAAATTTAAATTTTTTTATTATTCTTATTTTGTTAATTGTATGTTTATATTTCAATTTTTGGTGTTTGATATATATGTTTTATTAATTTCAACTTAAATTATGATTTTCAATATTAAATTTTTGAAATTTAAATTAGAGTCTTCATAGATTGAAAATGGTGAACTTTAAATTTAAATATTAATTATGGATTGTGACTAAGTTTATACATTCCTAGTTGAAAGTCAAATTTATTTTGATTTAAACTATCTGCACTAGGTGTAGAACGACATTACTTTTGACACTGGTTCTCTAAAGAAAAAAAAAATACATTAGTAAACGACATTGTTTCATTAACACGACTACAAAATAAGAAAATTAAATACAAAAAAGATTGGTGATCATCCATAGCATCTTACTATTTTTGCTCAATTGTGTAAGCTAGTAAATAGAAGCATGATATGAGTTATACGTACAGTTCAGCCCCCAAAGAAAAATTTCTGAGTCCGCCACTGACCAGGTTGGCCTCTTAACAATTAAATTCTATAAATCTACATAATCTGACCCAAACTTAATAATGTCCAATTAATAATGTTTTGGGTATTACACTATTATAGATTTGTTCCTCCCTTTTTTTAGGGAGTTATAACAAAATTAAATATTATTTATTTTAATTTTATAAACACGTAATTTCGAATTTAAAACCTGACGAATGATTCACATTGAACCCAAGTGAGGTACACACGGTTTTTAGCTACAATATATGTAGATTAGACTAACCCAATTGGCAATTGGCTGCAATCCAATTAATTCAATTTACACTTACACCATTTGTCTCAAATCACAAATGGAAATCACAGTGACAAAGTTAAATAATATATCAAGATCTAATTTTAATATGTCCGTCAACAAAGGATCGGTGGTTAATTTATCTTCTCTTTTTATGGATTTTGAGAGGGGATTATTCGTTTTTCTATCATTGTCGCACATGTGGAAATTTAATCGAACATGTTGGACATAAATTAATTGGGTGGAAAATATTTGGTGTGATGCAATTAGGAAAGTACTCAAAATTGGTGTTTATTTGCCATTAAAATTTGAGTACAGATCCTCTAGTCCTAATTTTGTGCGCCAACTGTATGTCAATATTATACTCCCTCCGTTTCATAATATTTATTGTTTTATGATTTTAATCTAGATTTAACAATTATTTTTTTTGAACTAATATATCCCTTCCTTCCATATCAAATAAAATATTATATCCTTATATTTTCCTAAAAAGTTATATTTGTAGCCTTGTAGGGTTAAAATTGGGAGAAAGAGTATGAAAATATCTAAAATAACAAACATTTTGACACTTAATAAAATTCCTAAAACAACAATCAAAATGAAACGGAGGGAGTATATTGTTAATAATGTTTTTTGTAAAAATAAAATTTATTATATTATAACTAATTCTAATTAATATTTATTGTTAAAAATTAAAATTTTAAAAAATTATATACCTAAGTTTGGAATAATCAACCCCAAAAATCAATTATATTAAATAAAAAATGCAAAATAAATATTAAAAAATAATTATAAACCCCAATTGAGTGGATTAAACCCTAAATAAAATTGTAAAATTATACTAAACCTAAAGAAATTAAAATTAAAGGAAAAAATGAATGAAAAAAATAATAATTTTGAAGTTTGGTACACGGTTAGCACACACAGATTGGGACTTAGGACTAGAGAATCTCAAGTGTTAAAATTTTGTGTGATGTAATTACGAAACAACTTAAAATTGTTGTGTTAGTCTCGAGTACAACCACCTTAAAATAAAAAACTACACATCAACACTTAAGTCATCAAAATATCTCATTCAAATGATTATAATTTTCTCATTTTCATCATATTTATGCAATGTGTGTACACGTTTGTCAAATTAAAGATTTTTTCATAATATTTCATTTAAGATATTCAAAGGGTATATTTGGATGAAAATATATGGACAAAAAAAAATTTCATTTTCATGCATATACAAGTTTTTTATGATTGTTGTTTTAGTTTTTTAATCCAGAATATAATTAATATTTAATTTTCTGAACTAATATATGCATTCATCATCTATTATATAAAATCCTACTCATTTATATTTTCCTAAAAAAAGACAATATTTTCTCTCTCCATATATTTTTAGGATTTGAGATAAAGTTGAAATTGAGAGAGTGTGAAGATATATAACACAACAAACATTTTGACACAAAATGAAAAAACTAAAACATCAATCATAAAGAAACACTAGAGTATGAAATAAATTCTTATTTGGATGAAATAAACCATAATTAATGAAATAAACTCATATAAGACAAGTATCAGATAGATAATTTTTAACGTTAGAAGTGATTTTTTTCATTTTTAAAAATGGTACTTTTCTTCATTAAAATTTAAAAGTGATACTATTACTCGGTTATTTTTTACTGTTGGGTATGGGGGCTGGTTTGGGTCGGGTTTTGAGCCAACCCGACCCACCTGACGAAAATTGTTCGGTACATCCGTTCTATCAAAGTTTTTGCCTGTTGAATATTAATATTGGATTACTTTAATTCTCATCGTTTTGGATTGTAGAAAGAGTTGTAGTTGCCACCGTGCTCGAGTTTTCGTCATAATTACAGTGTAATATATACTTAAGCGAAAAAAAAATATATATATATATATATATATTATATTAATTGTTCTTCTACTTTATTTCTCCACATATTTGAAACTATTCATAACTGCAACAATTTTTTCTGCCTTTTCAAATCTTGCATAAGCCTCCAATTTCCAAATACAAATGCTGTTACGACAATTAGAAGATGACATAATCTTATGTAAGCGGGCCAACATTCGTAGGACGGGATTAAGATCCAAATTCAAACATAATTACACACCAAATATTAACGTGTAAGATGATCTCACACAAGTTTAATTTCTGTGTTAGAAGATCGGATACACAAATGAAATCCACAATAATATTATTTTTGTAGTAAAAAAAAGTTGAAGGTCTCAGATCGATGGAGCAACTATATATCATCAATTCTCTTTAAATAAGTGCACTGCAGCTCCAACCAAGCAACTATAAATCTTCCTGCATGCTGATCGTTAGTTGCGCCAATGTGAGCTCACTGTTATCTTCTGAAACAATCCCAAATATAAACCACTTTATTTTTTTTTAACCTATTGCAAATTAAAATATGCATGCATATATATATATATGCTATAATTAATTAAAAAAGTACGTAGGTACACACATTGATTGGGTTGAAGATGGCGGAGTAGTTTGGAAACTTAGTGGTTGAGGCTGGCTCAGTTGAAGCTGGATTAATGGTGTGGTTGGAACAAAGCTGCAGGCACTTTGATTTTCTGCGCTGTAAGCCTGACATTTGGAGAAGAGGTAATTAATTCAATTGAATTAATTCATTCACTGCGCACACATCTGAGAGTATATATATGGTTTTACCGTAATTAAATACCTTTCTATACAATTCCTTGTTTTGTTGTTCTATCAGTTTTACCTTCTTATACAGCTCTACGTTTTCTTCATGGATCATACTTCCCTAAACATATATGCAAATTAATCCAAATTAAACCAATGTTAATTAGTTTCTAATTAAGTTTAATCCATCGAACGTACGTACGTACCTTTCGATTTAGCTGTTGAATCTCCTCAGTTAATATCTGTTCCTGCAGCAGTTCACAGAAGAAGAAGAAGAAGAGATCAAAATAATTAACTAGCTAATTAATAATGTTGTGTGTGTGTGTGTGTGTGAATGGGAATTGAACCTTTTTCATACGCACGCCTCGCAAACTCAACTCTAGTTGCTCTTCTAATCTCTGTAGGTCTCTCACACTCAGCCCATAAAGTTCTTCTCCCATTAATTTCCTGTCTTATAAAAATATTAATTAATTGCAATTGCACGTTAATCCAATTCAGTTATTCAGAAACTAATTAATCAAACGACTGAAATAATTAATAAGCAGGTCCATATCATTATTCATATATATAATTGCATGCTTTGTGAATTAATTGTGAATTGAAGTAGAAAGAATTTAACAAGCCAGCTAGCTAGGGCATTAATTACCGATGATTTTCCTGCAAATCGTGTAATTGTTGCCTTAACGTTGCTGCTTCCCTTTGCCAAAACTAGCACGTCAAATTCAAAAGATTAATCATATACTACATATTAATAGAGTAACATATATCCTCTCTCCAACTACAACAAAAAAATAAAATAAAAAATAATTGAGTTTAGTAGGGCTTCTTTTATAGATATTCCAATATTGCTGCTCGGTGAAGACAAACGAACCTACCTTTGAATGGAATTATAGTTTGAAAAATTACAAAATTAATTATTTGTGTTTTAATTTCAGTGGATTAATTAATAAATAACGATTGACACATGCACATAACTGATCAGTTAATTACATATATAATTCCATTAAAAGATAGTTCGTTCCTCTTGGAACTAGCAGAAATTTTGGAATATCGATCTCTCAACACATACATGCATTCATACATATGTATGTATGATAACTAATGCAAACAAAGTAATTACTAGTATTTATTCTTAACTTTTTTCTGAGGGATTTATTTTTATTGTTAGAGACATGAGCTAGAACGCAGTCCAAAGGGGAGTGACTTGCTCACACAAGTAATTTATTCACTTTGAGATCCATATATATGTCAATCTCCCTTTGGTCAAACACATGAAATCCTCTATTCTAGAAGGTGTTCTATAATTTCTATTCATGTATTATCAACAGACAACATGTGTATTTATGGTATCGATCATAAATATACACGTAGTATGCATTGATATTATTGAAATAGAAGATAAAATACCTTTTAAATAGAGGAATCCAACTGTTTGTTTTTTAAATGATCATGCTAAGATTTAATTTACACGTACGGATTCGATCATCTGCAATGACAAACATTTAATTTAATTTGTTATTCTTTTAGGAGATTTTTCAAGTCCACATTAATCAATCACCACTATATACAGTATTTTTAATTTGTTTCTAATTAATCTCGATTCCCTGCTTACATTTCCTACTGCCTGTGTCAAAAATCCTCCCTCCCCCCACCCCATTCTTCTTTCTATCATTATAATAGCTAGCCATTAATTCAACTCAATATGACTTTCATCTTCTGATTTAACTAATTAATTATACACCAAATTAATTGGACTTAATTTGTCAACTTCCTTTCACGTAACATTTAATTTATATATATATATATATATATATATAAACTGAAATAAAATAAAATGTAATGAAGAAAAGGAAAAAGATGCAAATTTAGTTGCAGAAGAATTTCACCTTGATCTCGGATCCGGGAGTGCGCAGCTGATGTTGATCATCTTTTGCCTTAGTGTAACGGTCTATAACTGATTTCATGCTGACAAATTAAAGATTCAAACAAAAATATGGAAAATCAGGCCCCTATACATTCACTTATAATTTATGGTTTTAATTATATTTATTGTAAAATAAATATTAATTATAACATAAATAATCATAGTCAACATTTATCAATAAAAAAATGAATTAAAAAAATTATAAAATATAATTTTAAAAAATAAACTATAATAATGAATTATTAATTAGAAATAGAAAATTAAACATTAAAAAATAAATATAAACCCTAATTAGGTGGGGTGAACTCTAAAAACAATCATAAAATTAAACTAAATCACAAAAAAATAAATTGAAGAAAAAAACTACAAGAAAAACTCGTAATTGGAAAGTGTAACACGGAGTGTAACACACACATAGTGTAACAGGAAATTTCAATCCACACAAATAAAGCATGCAACACTAAACACTACTAACCAGAAACCCTACTAATGACTTAATTGCCTCCTCATTTTATTTAATTCTCTCTTCAACTCTAATTAATCTAATTTAAACAAGTATTTTAATGGTGGAGGCTGCTGCGCTGACTCAAACACTCAATAGATATAGCATAAAACATACTATTTGAATTGAACCTCTCATATATATCAAGATGTAAAAGTGATTAATTGGAATCTCTCTTAAAATTTATCAACGTTGAGATCAAGAATCAATGTTGGAGAATAAAGAAACAGATTATTAATTGTATTGTTTTCTAATTAACAACATATTTGGGTTTACAAAAGGAAATATTCTCAACTATATATAGATACGATGCAAAGAATAAAGCTAATGTTGAACAAATTGATGCATTAATACTCTGACTAATTAAATCATTTTTGAAATAAATGATCAAGAAAATAGGGGCACAAGCACAATATATGTTAGGACTAGGTATCTCATCATGAGTTAAATTTCCATAAAGATACATATATATAAAATAAAGTGTGGAATCCAGTTTCATGTGCATGACTACTTAAACAGAAAGTGGGAGTGTGAAGGAGATGATGGATATATGAAATATGATGAAAATAGCCTACCAATAATGGAATTTAATTGTGGGGCTGTAGTCCATGCTATATTATAAACACTAGTGCTCATCATCACAACATATTTCTGTGTGTGTGTATTTGTGGATGCTGAATAACATTATTGACACTTGCTTATTTATTTATATATGCATTAATGTGGACCAGGGGTTTGTGTGGGAAATACTATACAAGCAATGATAATTAACAAATTATTTAATGAATTGCTAGATAAGCTTAAATAAGAAACTCATGAAACATTTGAAACATAGGACTATGTGATGTATCTTCACCAGGTGACACCCGATATGGGGTTTATCAACGAAATATTTTGGAAAGTGAAAATCCAATTATTAAATATTTTGGGAAATGAAACAAATGTCATTTTTTGTTTATTATCCATGTCTTGCAACTATAATGTTAATTCAAGACAGCGAAGGAAGGTTATGATAAACTATTGCAGACTTTCAGATGGTGCCCTATATATATGTTTGTGGTTATCATGTAATATTTTAATTTCATTTTAAAAAACAAACATTAAAATGAAACTACATGAAACACACCCGAACAAGAAATCTTAAACAACAAATTACTACTTCTTTACATTCAATTATATATATGGCTTCAAACTTCAAAGTTCTTTAATTATATTTGAAAGTAACTCTCTCTCTCTCTCTCTCTCTCTCTCTCTCTCTCTCTCTCTCTCTCTCTCTCTCTCTCTCTCTCTCTCTCTCTCTCAACACAAGTATTAGGATATAATTCAGGGGTTCCTCTTTAGCTACAACCTTAAGAATTTAATTACTTCATGCTTATCAACACTGAGAACTTAACTTATTACAACTTTTGCATTGTCATTACATAATTGCACTCATTAATACATGTCAATTAGCCTTTAGTACACAATGTTGGGGGTAATTGCTAACACTTTTGTTCCAACAGTTCAAAAATTACATATTGTATACTAATTAAATCTAGCACAAGAGCAAAATTCTGACTTCCCGAATCTGACGCTGATAATAATTAAACGTGTGAACTATAGAGAAACTATATATAACTGTATACGAACTACGTATATAGATGATTCATCTGTAGAGTTCTCTTGTGTTAATTATATCACCTAACAAACAATATAATTATCAAGTTCTTGCATGCACGGTCGAACTAAAGCAAAGCAGTTAATAGTCACTTTCCTATCAAAACCATTATCTTTTTGCCTTATCTCAATACAAGACAAATCAATTAAAGGGCATACAGGAAACAATTAATATTAATGTTATAATATTAATAATTAATGAGATTTGATTGAGGATATATACTCTTCTTAGTGCAATAGGGAATGTACCACGCTCGATCATCAATCTTCTCAAATCTTAAACTATTGCACATGCTTATGAGAATTCATCAGACCTATATACCTAGCTATATATATATATATTTAGATTGATTGATTGATTGCCATAAAATTAAAAAGATCCAAGCTAGAATTTATACTTGATAAAGAACATATATATTTGGTATAATTTATTTATGAAAGTTGAAGCTCTAATCAAAATTACATACATATAATTTTTGTAATTTTGATGGATTGTTAATATCAGGTGGAATTTTTGTTGTGAAAGGGGGATTAACTTATAATAATACCCAAAACATGATCGAATTCGAAGCATCATAAGCCGCATATAAAATGATTATCATTTGTTTTTTTTTTTTTCTAAATTGGGGATATGTTATCATATATAATTCATATGTGTATATTATATTATATAATCATACAATTATATTTTGTTGATGAGTTTAGCCTCCTTCCTTTTGGAATGATCACATGAATAAATTAAAGATATTATAAATAGGGAAAATGCATTTTGGTATATGTTATGTAATTACTAGTGGACATATTATATCTCTTTCCCTTGAGAAATTTTAGAGTAATCCCACAGCATTCTTGACGGCATTGTTAATTTCTTGAATCAGGTAATTCGGATCAAACTCAGATCTTATGTTTCATCTCATATTTCATTAATTTCATTAGCAGCAAATAAAGATTAATAGTAATCGGTTCTAACTCTAGCTAGCTAGTAGCTTACACACACGCGCGCATACAATATACATATATACTTATTTTATTATTTCTTCATTGGAACCTTTCTCTGCTACACACACACACAGTGTATATGTTTTGATGCAACTAGAATTAAAGTGTGGTGAAATTGCTTTTTGAACGCTAAAAAATATTTTTGCTGACTGATCTTATCCTGAAGAGGTTTATCGCATATGCACGAATTAAAAATATAGGAAAAACAAATTTTTAGGTTTAAAAAATGAAACGACAGCGGCAATATATATATAACTTAGAACATAAGAATTATCTGAACAAGATTAGACCTATGGGCTGTGTGTCTCACATAACCAAATTTTACCAAATCAAGTACGATCTTTGATCAAGACAAAAGATTGTACTGAACAACACCCAAATTTTGATTTAGTCTCTCTTACACTAGATTCCATGCAAAACGGTATCCTAATTCATAAACAATTAATAAGATTGGTTTGAATTATGTCTCTTGATGGTTTGACCAAACCAAAATAGAAATCTTGTCATTGAATTCATCAAGCATTCTTGATTAGAAACATGAATCATGTGGCTAGTAAGCACTTTAAGAGAGAGAGAGAGAGAGAGAGAGAGAGAGAGAGAGAGAGAGAGAGAGAGAGAGAGAGAGAGAGAGAGAGAGAGAGAGAGAGAGAGATTAATTAAACCTGGTGTTGGAGAATTCATAGAGTTTTCCGGTGCTGGAAAAAATGATAACTCCAACTTCCGCATCACAAAGAATGGCGAGCTCCTTAGCTTTCTTCAACAATCCACTCCTCCTCTTCGAAAACGTCACTTGCCTGCTGGTAGAGTTATCGATCCTCTCAATCACAATCTTCCCCCTCCCCATTTTTTTACTGATTTCTAGGGTTTCTTCTTTAGAAAATAACCAAATCAATCCGTTAACTAGATCTCAAAAACCCACTACAATTTCAATAATTAGGTTTAAACCGATTGCAGATGAAGAATATACATGTATATATATAAAGACAAAAAAAAGAAAAGGTTACTTTTGTTGAGCTTAGAAATGAAGTCTGCAAATAGAAAAAATTTGTTGAGCTTGATATCAAAGTCAAGCCCTTTTTATAGGCCAAAAACGAATTTGTTATATATTTGGGATTCCAAAATTTTCTTTTGAGGAAGTGGGGTGGGGAGTTCTTAAATTAGAATAGTGGAGAACTCGAGGACCAATCTACAATTTTAAAATTGGAAAAGTACGAACGGTAGTTTAATGGCGCCGTCGCCTTATAGGCCAGTGACACGTGGGGAATCCTAAATATTTCTATAAGGGGAAAAACTTTATTCCAATTTAAGTAACTTTAAAAACCTTAAAACTTAACTGACCAAGAAAGCTTTGGGCAGACATTTCTCAGATTTTCTCTTCATCTTTTTTTTCAACTCATCTCTGGAATTGGGAAGTGACATACCTTACAGCTAGGCTTTACCTTTTTTTTTCTTTTTCTTTTTTCTCAAATGGAAAAACACTTCATTTTTTAAGTATGCAAATTGCATTTTTAATCATTTTGCTAATATTAAAAAACTTTATTAAAACTTTTGTGGGCATCAAAATTCGGAAGCACTTCCATTTTTATAATCTTTATGGTGCTTGCTTTGGTAGTGTTTGGAATTGAATTTTAATCGGTCTTATATATTTTTAATCGTATGAAATCCTAATCAAATTTTCAAAATTCTAACTTAATGTAATGGATCCAATTAGATTTTATTAATATCTTCATCATCGTACTCAACAAGACTACTTGATTATTGCAAGGATTGATATCTTGAATTGTAAATCATGATGCGAAGTTTGGTACCTGCAGGGACCATGAGTGGCGAATACAGTAATAAAAATGAAGTAGATTTGAATATTAATTTGATTCGAGTAAGACTCCATTAATTAAAGTTTAATTGTATGGGTGGGTAGTCTCAAACAATGATTATAGTTAAACAAATAGAGGGAAAAGAAGGATTTCTATTGGGCAGACCCACGTGAAAACGATTTGGTGAACCAATAAGAATCTTTATCGAATGGAAATTTATAATAATTAATTAAGGGGCTCCTTGAATTAAGGAAATCACCAAAATCAATGGGCGCGACTAAAATACATATACATATATATACACACATATATGAGCAGATTTCGATGGTTATAGACAGGTGTCAATGATCAGCAAATGATAGAAATGCCAAAGTCCAAGAAAGAAGAGTTAGTCTTGGGACAACTTTATCACTCCTACAATGGAAATGTCGACATTTTTTCTCTCTCATCAAACCTTATTATAAAATTGAGTTTGTTTCATGTTTAAACTTTGTAAGGAACTCATATCTCAGATAATAGATAGATATGCCTTTTTTGGAATGGGGGGAACTATGCTCCTTTACATCATCCATGCCACATGCCACATGTTCTTCCTCTATATCTACTCTCTAACTTAGACCTACCTAGGATTTTCCTTGGGCTATAGTCTCTATTCATCCACAAATTAATGTAATAATTCTTAGTTCTTCTTCGTACACAATTTACTTTACTTAATTTTATACGAATATATATATATAGAGAAGGTATTCCATGCAACACTCCCCATTCCCCCTTATTTCAGGCACTATTTCAGACGGCGCGTGGGCCCACCCGTGCGTGCCACGCGTGGCCACGCGCGGTGCGTGGGTCCCACGCGCCCGTCTTTTTTTTTTTTTTTTTCCTCAGTTTTTTTGGGCAATTTTTTGTACTTATTTTTGTCTTTTTTTAGCAATTTTATTTGTTCCCCAAAAATATATATCCAAAAAAATATTAGTGAACCCTAAAATTAAAATAAATTGATTTAATTTATTTGAAATGAGTATTAAATAGAATTAAGAAACCCTAAAAAATACAAAATAAACCCCTAAAAACACCCCCAAAAAATCATAATAAACACAAAATAAACCCCTAAAAACACCCCCAAAAAACTCTAAAAAAACAAAATATACCCTAAAAGAACCCCCCAAAAAAATGAAAAAAAACCCCCTAAAAACCATGAACCCTAAAAACCCCCCCTAAAAAACATGAACCCTTTAAAAAATCATGAACACTAATAAAACTCTAAACGACTAAGCTCTAAAGATCAATTCGAATGGAAAAATCACAATTTGAACTAAATAAACAAGTATAAAATAACTAGCAGACCCCTTACTTTTTAATGATACGGATGATACTTTTCGAATTTTTGATGATACTTTTTAGTGAGACTGTTGATACTAATTTTACCGTTTTTTTTCACTTTTTGGCGGGTTGACCCGACCCGTCTGAAATAGTGTTATTTACAGCTGTTGCATGGAAGTTTTTGTCATATATATATATATATATATATATATATATTTTACTTATATTTACAATTATTCATTAAGTGTCCAAATTTCACCCGCATCTACATTTTTTGGGGCGAATAGTCGGGGCACTATATGACCGTGGTAGGATCATTTTTTTTTTTGGGGGGGATTCAATTTGGGCATGTGTTTTTTTGATAATTTTTTTTTCATGTCGTTGACAATCAAAAGAGAAATACTAGTTCGTCGTTCTCTTATGAATAAACAACAAGAAGCTAATTAGAAGTAATTCAAAGAGAGATTCTACACTTCTACTATATATATTTCAAATATTTTATTTTGTCCACCGCAATTCACCTCGTAAATCTAAAAAGAAAAAAAAAACTTATATCCTAATGTAATAGACATAAAATCAAGATAAAAAAACCATAACTTTAAACTTTAAATTATAAATCACAATTAATATATCTAAATACCAAAATTCTCTCTCTCTCTCTCTCTCTCTCTCTCTCTCTCTCTCTCTCTCTCTCTCTCACACACACACACACACACACGTATATACAATAAAACCTCTATATAAGAATACTCTATATAAGAATAACCTTCTTATAGTAATAAAAAGTTATGGTCCCAACTTGGCACCAGTTATAAATAAGAAATTGACCCTATATAGTAATACCTCTATATTATAATATTCCGGTTTTTTTTAGGACCATTATTAAGAAATTTACCTCCATATAGTAATAAAATGACATCAAATTTTAAATATAGTTAAATATCTATATAAAATATTTAGAATTATTTAACTACATATGTTACATTAAACTTAAGATTGTATGAAATATAAAGTTGTATATAACAATGCTTTAATTTCTTGGATTAATACCACATCCTTTAACTTGCGCGTTCGAAATAATCCGCCAACACAATTATCTTCTTGTTGAATGCAAAACATTTTCACCTTGTCCAACATGTTTGAAGCTTCTTCATATGATACTTTTTCTATTTCTACACTATCATCCTCTAGATTATCACCTTGCACTTCTTGTTTGATTCCTAAAATGATGTCTTTTTTACGTTAAAACACATGAATTGAATGAATCTTATATACCTTTTAAATTAATGTTTTAAAATATGAAGGGACATTTCCAAGGCATGTTGTATAATATATATTAATTTTTTTAAAAAATAATAATTTTTATATGTAAACTCTCTATAAGAATAACCTCCTTATAATAATATTTTTCTCTAATCCCAATGATATTACTGCATAGAGATTTTACTGTATATATATATATATATATGTCACAATAATTCACATCACCAAGGCAAAACTAATGTCCATCATTTATGATTCACTAACAAATTTTCACAAAATAAAAAAGTTCAATACCTAATTAGGTGCACAAGAGGCGCAAACAACTTTTTCACAACTTCTCATTTGCTTTCTTCAATAGAGTACATTTTTGCGCTTACTATTTATCAGTTTATTTAGAAGTTTTATGCATAATGTTTAGACTTCTATATAAATTTTTAATATTATTTAATTATATATGTTGAATTAACGAATTACTCCCTTTAATTTGTCACATAATTATAGTCTCATCCTCATTTTCACATAGATTAAGAAAAACATATAGATTAATATGTATTGGAAGACACAATTTACATACAATTGTCCTATATTGCGCGCCCTTATTTTTTACTTTATGATTTTCTTTTGTACTAGATCTCAAAGAATAATATATAATTATGGTCATATTTGTAAATGAATATTTTAATGCAATATTCCCAATTAAAAATATGATTATATATAATTTTGGGACATGATCTCAAAAGAAATTAAATAATGAAATATATAGAGTAATAAAATTGAGGCCGAAGTTGGAAGGAAGACTATAAATCCTATTACAGGCAGAAAATACAATTGCATTAGTAGGAAATGTTGAAATAAATACCGTACCATTTCCTTACTCTAGTTTTTGGTACGTATAGTAGTATTGTGAAGTCTGCCTTAATTTTATTTTGAACAAAACTTTCAGCTGTAAAGTGAGGCATGCTGAATCAATTTCTCATGATTATTGTCGCACTGTCAGATAATTAAAATAGTTAATTACATACCAGGATCCTTGTCGTTCGAGCTTTTAATTGAGTAATTAATATATATAACCCTACTTTCTCCGTGCCCTATAACCTTTCAGACTGTATGGTCTTAATTCTAAAACCACAGTTAATCTAATAGTATCTTTTAAGAAGTGTCGATTAAACTTTTGAGAAAGAGAAATATATATATATATATATATATATATATATTAAATAGATCGAATATAATAAGACTAAGAACTAATAATATGTTTAATTCTAAAAAAATAATGTTTAAAAAGGAGAGTAGAATTAATTAAGTTACGTACGTTAGAGAATTAAGTTGAGGATTCCTAGCTTTTAGATATAGACTTTTAACTTTTCTATGAGAATAATGAAAACAATTAAATTGATTGTTTGTTTTCATTTTCAAATGGGATATATAATTGTCTTAAAAAACACAGGTTTTGTATTAGTTTTTATTTTTCGCAAAATTTTAAAAACTTATTTCCAATAACATAAACTTCACAATTTTTGCAGTTACAACAATATTACAATATTCATATGAATAATAAGTATAAAAGCTATAATTATCTTGATTTTTTGTTTAATATTGCATTAGGAGTTGAGGATGGGGGATTGAAATTTGTCATACACACGTCTCTCACCCGAAATTAGGGATCGAGGAATGCCAAGTTAATTACCAACTATAATTATTAACCATAAATGATAAAACTGAAATAAAAAATTAATAAATTATTACAAATTATGCTATAATTATTGTAAATTATACTAAAATCGTATTGGATGATAATATATATATAGAGATGGGATCATGTGAGAACCACACTCCCCTGTGAGAACCGAGAACCAATCTCAGCCACAGATTGTTCTGATTTGGACGACCAAGATCTGTCCCAATATTGCAAAAAACGCGGTGACATATTTGTAATATTAGCGAGTTTTTAATGAATCAAGGCTATTTTTGTAATTTAAGAATTCTGAATCTCCTTCCATCTGCAATTCGTCTTCTTTCTCAACATCTTCCCATTTTTCTTCCTCGCAGTTACGCACCAGGCCGAGCTGTAGGTATTTCGAGCACATGGGCGCCGCTGCAGCGGGAGAGAAAGAGTGGCGGCCGGTGGTTGCGGAGGTACTGTTCGAAGGTGTTCTAGTCGCGGCGCTTCTGGTTCTCGTATAGACTCAGCGTCGTTGGGGAGGAGACGCGGCGGTCGCGGCGGAGGAGGAGGAGGAGAAGCCCGATGGTGACCCCATCATTGAGCTGCTGTTGGGAGTGGTGGTGGTGGTGATGGTGAAACTGTTCATCTCAGTGCTTGATGACCACATTTCTTGAGTTATCGGATCCATCACAATTCACAAGTGTGTGTGTGTGTGTGTGTGTGTGTGAGAGAGAGAGAGAGAGAGAGAGAGAGAGAGAGGGGAGAGGATGTGAAATGACTGAGCTTGTATAGCTAGGATTCAAGAAAAGAACAGAAGAAATATTAATGATTGATCATGAAGCTAACTAGGATTTTGTTATTTTTCATGAAAGTTGCAGTAGAAGAGAGATATGGAAATATGGGGAATTAAGAATATAGAGGGCAAAAGGGTGGGATTGGGTGTTTTATTTTTAGCATTGTTGTAACTTATTTTAGCACTACTGTGAACTGTTTTAGCACTGCAATGTACTTTAGCACTACTGTGGTCTATTTTAGCACTGTTGTAACCTATTTTAGCACTACTGTGAACTATTTTAGTACTTAGGTTGACGAAGCTAATTAAGCTGTTATTTTGAATTTTTCACTATCAGTATTTTAGCACTACTGTGAACTATTTTAGCACTGTTTTAACCTAGTTTAGCACTACTGTGAATCATCAAACTTCATTTGGTTCAATTGAGTTTTAAAATTTTATGTTATGTTAGTATTATATCTTCAAAAGACATGACAATGTACTTAAAAAAATAAGTGTATCCCTGAACTTCATATATTATCTCTATGTTTACAAAACGGGATGCTAAATATCCAATCATTTGTATCCATCTTTGATTTTAGTTTGATAATAATAATAATAATAATAATAATAATAATAATAATAATAATAATAATAATAATAATAATAATAAAGCAATTAATGGCCAACTTAAAGCTAAACTCTTGTTAATTAGTCCTGTGGGGGGTGGGGTTAATGGTCTCAAGATTCCAGAGGTCACATCCTCAAATTCTAATTGCAAGGCACAACTACTAATTACTACTAATCATTAAAGGCATTAACAGTATATTTTGCTATCAACTATCAAGTGCCGGGTAATGAGATTTTATCAATATAGTATAGTTAATGTGGTAGTACTGTTACATATCGATCTATCAAAATAATAAATTATATATAGTGTTCTATTTTCTTTTCTTTTCGTTTTAATATTTCTAGCAGGTGTGTAACATGAGTGCTAAATAAGGAAACGTAAGTGCTAAAGAACAAACCATCAGTGCTAAAATTCAAACTTTCAGTGCTAAAGTAGAATTTGAAATATAGGATTCTAATACTAGTGCTAAAAATTTAATGTCAAGTGCTAAAAAATGATTTGTAAGTGCTAAAAGATTTAATGCCATATATTGTGCCATATATTTCATAGAGTTTAGATCCAAAACCATTCAAACTTCTTTTTATTTTTTTTATTATTGTTGGTATTTTTTTTCCCACAAATAGTTTAGATCCATCATTTCAATTTTTGAATATATATGTCCGGAGAAATGTAACATATACATTAATACAACGAAACGTGCAGTACTAAATAAGGAAACGTAAGTGCTAAAGTATGAACCATTAGTGCTAAAGTACGAACCATTAGTGCTAAAGTAGAATTTCAAATCTATAATTCAAATACTAGCGCTAAAAAAGGAATGACAAGTGCTAAAAAGGGATTTGTAAGTGCTAAAATAGCTGAAACTCAAAATTTAAAATGATTATGCAACTAGTGCTAAAAAAGAAAATGCAAGTCCTATAATAACACTATAATATATCTGCACCAATTTATCTCATTAACTACATTGCGATAATAAGAAAAAAGCATGAAATAAATATAGTGATCACAAAATTCAAACGTGTGATTCATTTCACAAGCAAATAAGTAAGTTTTACATAAAAGAAAAAATGACCAAAATAAATTATGTTAATCCTATGATAATAAGTAGTATAGGATTAGACAAAAACATGTCACAAAATGAATCCAGTCCATCTTTGAAAGTTGTTAATTTCACTTCCTTGAGACAGCCAATCCAATCCCAGTCCTCCCACCTCTTCCAATCCCTCTGTAATACAATCTCCATTCCTCTGTATCTCCATCCATTTCAACTAAGCATGGGGATCCAACACCTTCACTATCCCATCCACCCTCCTCGGATTGCTCGAAAATGGGACCCTCATCCACCCTCCTCCACTGCTTCAATCCATCCGAAGACACTGCCATTCCAATGCTCCTCCTCCCATTTTCACCAACACCTTCATAAACCATCACATACTTCCCATCTTTCCTGTTCTTCAAAACACGAGGATTAACCATCCCAAGCTCATCGAAAGCTCTATTAGAGCCTGCCCCCAGTATTTTTCCCAGCTTCACCCACCTCATCCCGTCCCTTGATCGTGCAATGCCCATAACAAACCGCCCGTTCTCCACATCAAACGAGTGGTAGTACATTCTAAGATCACTGGTGCCATGAAACACGACTTGTGGCGAGGTAATGAATGATGAATCCCACTCACCATTCGCCCCTACATCGAGCAATGCTCCACTGTGATGCTCCCCCTCAATCCTAGCCCAATGCCTCCCATCCTGGCTCATTGCTAACCCGGGCAACGACTTGAAAACCCTCCCATCAACGCCATTCTCGGCAGCATTGGCACCTCCAAACTGCACTCTTTCAGGGTTCTTGATGCTAAACCCCACAGAATCATCCAAAAGCTCGACCTTTTCAGATGAAAATCCTGTGTAATACGTTTAGAATTTGAATACGTTCAAATTTACGATTTTAACCTCGACAAGTTTCAGGGGCACCGAAGTTGTGATTTATTACAATAATGCCACCGTTTTTTTTTTAATTTTGATCTGATCTTGACCGTACAAATAGGATCAATCTATGGCTGAGATTGGTTCTCGGTTCTCATGTGGGGGTGGTTCCTTCTGGAACCCACACCTATATATATATATATATATGTGTGTGTGTGTGTGTGTGTGTGTGTGGAAAATCGAATTTATGACAACGATTTGGATGATCAAGAGTAGAGGGCTCGGAATGGTTATTCATTTGAAAAGAAGAATGGAAATCATGGATTTAATTGGTTAATAGGACTTTAATGTTTTGGGTTTCATTCGTTGTTCCTCCTTTTTTTTGTTTTTGTTTATGATTGTTCTTATTCTTGGTTTTGTTCTTTTTGAGAGTATTCGTTTTTATGTTGGGAGTTTTTTTTCTAATGGGTTTACTCCCTTATGCTTTGTTCAGGTCGGGCTCTCAGACTCAGGGGGGTATTGGATGTGGATTTTGTTGGATTTAGTTGGATTTTTAAAAGTCCATGGATTTATAAAATCCATAGACTCCACGTAGAGTCTGTCAACTCCACGCAGAGTCTAACAGATTTGTCGTACGGATTTCGCATGGATTTGGAACGATTTCAATGGATTTGAAATATTAATTTTCAACACTAGTTGGAACACAACGAGCGTTGGACACGCGAAAAACCCGAACCGAGAGGCCGCTGGTATCCAGCGACCGCTGAGTTGCCAAGTCGGGAGGCCCAGCGACCGCTGGAACCCAGCGGCCGTTGGGAAATAAGCGGGTTTAAGTGCAGAAAGCCCCAGAATAGATCCCCAAATCAAAACACCCGAGAAACAATGAAAAAAATTCACGCCCGCCTCTCTCCAGCCGTCGCTCGATTCGAGCCATCACTCACAAATCTGACCACCCCCCGTTCGAAGTCCACGACCGCTACCAACTTCACCATGCCTCAGATGAAAATTCCCAATGTTGGGCTACATGAAGAGGTCGAAGAGGAGGACCTCACGACAAGGTACGAGGCTCCATTTCATGTACGAATCGAGCATGAAGGTGATTTATATACGAAATTTAGCAAGCATTTGGTTACAAACCCTCGTTATTTTGATTGGGATTTGTTGAGGGATTTGAAAATTGTTGCAAAAGTTACTAAATATTTGAAGGTTTTAGGGCTTGAAGATTATGCTAAAAATGTTGATTTTTCTAGTTACGAGGCTCTTTGTTATGAGTTTTTGTGCACTATGTATGTGATTGAGGATAAGAAGAAGATTGGTGTTAGGATGAACGGTCGAGATTATCAAATTAATTTGACGAAGATGAAAAATGTGTTTGGGTTTTCTACTGGCGGGGAACGGGATAGACCCCCCACATTTAGTGTGGAGGCGGCGTAGAATGAATTGACTAGGTTTGATAATTGGGATAGTTCGGGTAGGCCGAATGGGTACATCCAAGACCCGGCACTAGCAGTTGTGCACAAATTTATTGCGTATAATGTGTCGGGAAAGGAGCAAGGGAACAAGGTGAATGCAAATGAAGTGTATTTGTTGCATTGTGTGTTGAAGGGGAAAAAAAGTCTGTATTTCAAATTTTATTTGGGTGACTATGAAGACGATGCAGACTCGCGCAGGAATGCACCCGTCGCTTGCTCCTATTGTGACAGGGTTGGCACATAGCCTCGGGATTCTCAGTGCCACGACGGGGCCCCAGGAGAGGCAAGATGAGATCAGGGCGTACTCGATCGACTTCAGTGAGCTAAAAGGAGCTCAGATTATTTCTGATCGGTTCACCCTCATCCCCCATGCGAAGAGGCAATGTGTAAGCAGGCAAATAAATGCCAATATTGCCCGAGTCCAAGGTGATGCTGGTGCCGGCTCATCGACTGGTAGTGAAAGAGATGTCGAGATGGAGGAAGAAGAGGGGGAGGGGGAGGGGGAGGGGGAGGAGGAGGAGGAGGAGGAGGAGGAGGAGGAGAAAGAGCAACCTCAACAACCTCCTTTTACAATGCCCGGAGATTTCTATGCGCAGTTCCAAAATGATATGAGGGCGCATATCGACGCATCATTTGGATCACTGAGGCAGCATATCGACGATAGGTATGATGCGCATACCCAGGAGATGTATGCCCGATTTGACGCGCATACCGAGCAGATAAACGCCCGCTTTAATGCGCATGATGCACAAATTGCATCCTTACAGGCTCAGTGGGATGCTTGGACTGCCTTTTATCCGCCACCACATCCACCACCTCATAATTAAAGGTTTGTTTTTTGAATTTCATGGATTATATGTTTATGTTAATGTTAAGTTTGGAGTTTAATTATATATTTGATGAGTTTTGTGCATATTGGATTGGTTGGATTTTTTGTTCAATTGGTAGTGATTGAAGTTGATGTTGATAATGTTTAATGTTTTTTGGATTTTTTAGAGTTTGATTTGTTGAGTTGAATATGATGTACAATTGTTGGAGTTTTGGATTTTAGAGTTTGATTTGTTTATTTGAATATGTTGTACACTTGTTGGAGTTTTCATTTTTGAAGTTGTAATTTTGTGGAGTTAATTTGAATTTGTGTTGCGCAATGTGTTTGAATTTGTTGAAATATAAAGATTTTTGGTTGATTTGAATCGTGTAGGTGTGCTGGATCGAAGAAAAAAAACGCCAGGAGAGGACCCCAGCTGCGGCTGCCACCCAGCGGCCGCTGGACTGTTTTTTTTTTTTTTTTTTTTCGTGTGTTGGATTATTTTTATTTCAGACAATGTGTTTCTTTTATTTAGAATTTATGTTGCGTAATTATGTATTAAACATCTTCTACATTATTATGTTGATTTCTTTTCACTTTTACTCGATGCTTGATTGGATACATAGATTAGGAACACAAAATGTTAAGAAAAAATGCATCAACAATATAAAAATATTTGTTATTCAAAAGTGTTTATTAAAATTAGACACAAGACGAATAAGTTGTTTTCAAAATACCACTAAAATCATAAAAAATAAAAAGGAAAAACAAAAAATCATTATTCAGCATTTTCATCTTCGGTCTCATCATCATCATTTCCATCGTCGTTATATGTTGGCCTCGCTTCCCACATATCATTGGCAATGCTCATTCTCTATGCATTAGCTTCCGTTATTTGTTGTAGTTGGCTTTGAAATAACCATTCCATATTTTCTTCTTCCGGAGGAGGAGGTGGTAAATCTTCATCTCCTTCATATTCCACTGGAAATTCATCAGATCGACATTCTTTTCGGAGAAAATTGTGTAAACCAGCACAAGCCAAAACTAATTCAACTTGTATTTCAAATGAGAAGGGAGGTGCCGTTTTGAAAATTGTGAATCTAGATTTGAAGACACCAAAAATCCTCTCAATCACATTCCTTAACGATGCATGACGGAGATTGAATAATTCACTTGCATTTTTGGGGTGACGACCTTGACCACCAAAATCTTTTAAATGATATCGAACACCACATAAAGGAGCTAAAAACTGACGTCTATTAGCAAATCCACAATCCACCAGAAAATATTTACCTACAACAAAATAATTTTATTATTATTTGTCAAATAGCTGCCTTTACACTATTTAAAAAAAAAAACACAGAATTATAATTATGGTACATACCTTGTGGCACCTGAAGACCATTTGTTCTAGATAATGCATCACTTAAAAGCTTGGAGTCATGTGCTGAACCTTCCCATCCACTTAACACATACATGAATTGCAAATCAAAGTTGTAAGCTGCCAAAATATTTTGTGATTGCATACCATGACAATTACGAAAACTACTTACTTCTCGGCCTGTTATCATTGCCGGGATATGAGTTCCATCTATAGCTCTGATGCAATCCTAAAATAAAGTCAAGATAAGATATAAACAAATAAAACATTTAAAATACATTACATAATAAATGATACATACCTTAAAGAAAGGCATAAATCTTGTGCAATCCTGAATTTAGCTGGGGTCGATATAGACGGCTTAACCATCATGTCTGGTGCTATCATGTTCAATGCCTTTAATACTTTGTTGAAATTTTGACTAGTGGCAAAATGAGAACGACTGAATCTTTGACGAACATTACAATATCTGTCGTTGTGCCCGACAATAATCAAGAATGTAGCCAACATTTCTTCAACACATATGTGTCTTGTATCTTGTAGATGCGTTTTATCTCTTATGATAGAGCATAACTTCAAAAACGCATCAGGATACATTCTATACAGCTGTCGAAAACTTTGTGGATCTCCTTTAATCATATCTTTAAAAAAATGATATCCAATTCTCGTAATTGGTCGTCGCTGCAAAGAACATTCAATATGTTGACGCATCATATCAATTTCCCCTAATAGTGTTAACATTGTCTTTGCTGTCAATAGCAAGAGCTTAACATTTTCATAGAATTTTGTCTCCTCTTCGTCATCAATTTCTTCTTCCATCTCTTCATTTTCTATTTCTTCTTCCAATATTTCATGATGTTCCATGCTGCATTTAAAAAAATAAAATTTCTTGATTACAGCGATTGTGTTAAATAAAAAATATATCCAAATGCATACAACTTAATAAATCAACAAATAAAAAAAAATTTACCCAAAAAAACATAATGTTTAATTTCGAATAAACCAAACATGTTAAATAATCAAAAAACATAATTCATAACATCAAATAAATAATCAACATAAATTCTAACAAGACATCCAAAAAAATACTAATAAATCAACATCGAAGTATGTCAAATATGAAGCAAAATATCCCTATTTCTTAATCTTGTAAGCTATCCACTGAGCTCGTTCCTCAACACTCATCTTCGAAAAACCATCTTTTTGGGACTTCGTGACAAGCAAGTCAAATGCCTTAATCCGAGTGTCTGCATCCAAATTTGGGATCTCTTTGATTGAATCACATCTAGTATACGATCTTTCTTTTTCTCTTTTCTCCAATTCGCTATCTCTTTTCAGTAAGAGACCGTGAACTTCACCAAACAGTGTTTTCACCTCTTCCATGATCTTTTCACTAGAGCCAGAAGTTGCTTCATACTGAGTTCTACTTCTTTTAGCTTGCTTCGGTCTTTGAGTGGAGCTCTTAGTCACTTCAGGCTGCCCAGAAGGTGGTGTGAAACTAGACGGCGGTTGGTCATCTTGTGATAGTGCGACAAACGCATCATTCTCAGGATCAAACGTTAAATCTTCTATGCGCGCATTTCTATTTTCATTTTCTCCTAATGTATTTGCATCAGTAGCAATTCCCAACCCAATTGAATTTCTTCCGACGGCAACACCATTACCCACCGCAATCCTCAAATCCTCATAATCAGGGGTTTCTCCATATCGCAAGTGTGTGTCTTTCGGGTGAGACTATAAAAAAATAAATAAAAAATTAATTCACTTTATTAGTTAAATAAAAATATTGAATAATATTATTCCAATATGATACATACCGCTAAGTACGCATCCCACACTTCATCTGTAGCCGTGAATTTTTTCGTATTGTGGTCATATCCAAAACCAGAACTATACTTCAACAGGTTCGAATAACCGATCCAACGACTCTTAAACCATTTGAGCCGGCTTTGATAATTACTGTAGGTCCTATTACACCCGATTCTTTCATTAAACACAGTAAGTATTCTTTCTTCCACAGTGGCTTGGCTAAATATGCCACTATTATCACGCCATCCGCGACACGCACCGTCAACCATAAGTTCTAACAGAAGGTCAGTCTCTTCCTTAGTCGAAGGTTCATAAGCTGTCCTCTTTTTCGAATCTTGTTGTGAGTCCCCCATGATAATACTAATATAGTATTGTGTATACACTATTAATCATCATATCATTAACAATAACACCGTACATACTAGTTTGCTATGATTCAATAATCAGTCAAATTATATCAAAACCAAAAGAGAGTAAATTCAAAATTTTATTCTTACATGCCATAAATTCAAGACAAATTTAATCAATAATGAATACACGAGAGTACCTGATGCAGATTGTAGTAGCCGCCACTCGAGAATAATGATATGGCTGAAAACCGCCGCCGCTGTTCGTAAAAAAAATTATGGATTAAAAAGCGATCATGCACGAATATTTATAGCGGATTGGGCCAGGCCCAGCGGTCGCTCGACCCAACGGCCGCTGGGATGCCACCGCCTTAAACCCAGCGGCCGCTGGGGAGTCATCCTCAGTGAAGCCAGCGGTCGCTAGCTTCAGGTGACCGCTGGGTTTCCCAATTTTGTGTACCCACCGACCGCTGGGTCACAACGCTCACCGGATTTTTCAAATCCATCAAAATCTCGTGTCTGGAGGTCGGAATTCATCCTTCTTAATTTTCACGTGAAATCCATCTAAAATCCAACAAAGTCAATAACTTTTTAAAGTTCGTGGATTGTTGAATACCTCAAAATTTCGTTGGACTTTTAAAAGTCGTGATTGAATACACCAGGATTTCATTTGACTTTTAAAAGTCTGGATTGAATACAGCAGAATTTCGTTGGAGTTTTAAAAGTCTGGATTGAATACACCCAGATTTTAAAAGTCCAATGAAATCCAACGAAATCCACATCCAATACAGCCCCCTCAGAGTTATCATTTTGTGTATGGTTTCCATCAGTTGTTAGGTTCTTTCCGCTTGTCTTTTCTTTTTTAGGGATCACCTCTCAGAGGGTCTCATCCATGACCATGAGACAGTAGTCCTCGTCCTTTTTTTCAGTTTTTCTTTTAAAGTGGTCATTTTTTTCCTTTTCTTTTTCTATTTTTCTTTTGTTTTCTTCCAAAAATACACTTAAAATAAAATTATTGAACCCTAAAATTAACTTTTTTAAAAAAAAATAAATATATGCTATAAACTGGAATTAGTGAACCTAAAATTAAAGTGAATTAATTTGATTATTTTATCTGACGTCTCACGTAATGTACTCGTCCGATGCTAACGCGTGAGCTCATACACGAGTCCAGGCGGGTGCACTTCTTCGATGCTAACGCCTGGACTTGTACATTGCACTGGATACTTAATTTTTTCGAACTATTTGAAAAATCATAAGGGTAATTCTATACACAGCCACAATTTTACTCAATATAGCCCCCTCATATTAAAAAATATTATAAATACTATTTAAATTTACAAATTAATCCTTATGAATTACTAACATGTCAATATATCCTGTAACCGAGGGTGGCCTTGTGCATAGCTCTTTCTTCCTGGCCACTCTTTCTGTTGTTCGAATTGCCAAGAAAAAGCAAAGATTTACAGTATCAAGAAATAAGATGGACACAAAACTTAAACATGCAACGAAGAAGAACAAATGTTTACGTGGTTCGATTCTTGATGAATCTACGTCCACGGGAGAAAGAGATGCTTCTCTTATTGATCAAGATCAAGAATAGTACAAAAAATACAATGCGATTTAGACTATAACTGATCTACACCACTCACCACCCTTCAACAGAAAATGAACAAGATAGAACTCTCTTCCCTTCTCTCATTCACTCTCTCTCTTTCTCTTTCTCTCAACTGACTGCTTTTCTCTCTATATGAATTGTATCCAAGAAACTGAAACAATACAATATATATCTGAGAAGAAAACTAACTGCTGCTCTTTATCTTTCACATGACAACTCAACTGAAAAACTTCTTCTACAACTAACACTTCATAACTGCCACCAACTGTATTAAACTGAAAAATGATCTGCTACAAACGCAGCCTTCATGCACCGTATAATGGAGCTGAATCATGCAGTAGCATAATTCTTCTTTGAGGATGAATAGTCATTGAGTTAGACTCCAGCTTACAACCATTAATTCTCCACCTTAGCTCACTGACAGTTTGTCATGAACCAAGGTATTTACTGACTGAACTTTGAAACAAAAAATCCTTCCATCACTTCATTGCAGCTCCACCTCAAGCTACACTCGCTTATATTCTTTAATTCAAACCAATCAGACCTAAGCTCATATTGAACTTAGGTGTAGGCAAAGCTTTTGTAAAACAATCTGCAGGGTTGACAGCTGTATGAATCTTGCTCACCACTATGCTGCCTTTCTCCACCAAATCTCTAACAAAATACATTTTAACATCTATGTGTTTTGTTCTCTTATGATAACCCTGGTGCTTTGCTAAATGGATAGCACTTTGATTGTCATAGTTAATGATCACCTTCTCTTGTTCAAGACCAAACTCTGATAACAATCCTTGAATCCACAAGCTTTCCTTAATTGCTTCAGTAAGAGCAACATACTCGGCCTCTGTTGTTGATAATGCTACAACAGTTTGATGAGTTGATCTCCAGCTAACAACAGTCCCAAATAGAGTAAATACATAACCAGGTAGAGACTTCCTTGAGTCTACATTTGCTGCAGAATCAGTATCACAGAAACCTTCCAACGCATTCTCAACCTTATTACTTCTTTTGAACTTCAGCCCTTTACAAGTAGTGTCTCTTACATACCTCAAAACCCATTTTACAGCTTCTCAATGGATCTTTCCAGGATTTCCCATAAACCTGCTTATCACACTCATAGCATATGTGAGATCAGGCCTACAGCACACCATTGCATACATCAAGATACCAACAAAATTTGCATAAGGGATCTTCACCATTTCTTGTTTCTCCTCAGCTGTAGCTGGACCTTGATGAATGCTCAACTTCAAACCTTGCTTAACAGGTGTAGAGAAAGACTTACACAAGTTCATATTGTATCTACTCAACACTTTCTCAAGGTAGTTTTCTTGACTTAGACTTATGCTTCCTTCTTATCTATTTCTAGAGATTTTCATTCCCAGAATCATCTTTCCTTCTCCAAGATCTTTCATTTTGAACTCAGCTCTTAACACCTTCTTTGTACTTACAATCCATTTGCTGGAATTACTAGCAATAAGCATATCATCTACATACAATAGAAGATAAGTAAAAGAATCACCATCCTGCTTGTAGTAGAAACAACTGTCAAAACAACTTCTATTAAATCTGTTTGATGTCATATAATCATCAAATCTCAAATACCACTGTCTAGGACTTTGCTTAAGTCCATACAATGATCTTTCTAGCTTACAAGCCTTCCTGTCTGCATTCTCAACATGAACCCCTTCAGGAATCTCCATATAGATGTCTTCAACCAACCTTCCATGTAAAAATGTTGTAGCAACATCCATCTGGTGCAATTCCAGATCATATTGAGCTGCTAAGGCAAGAAGAATTCTTATGGAGCAATGTTTCACAACTGGAGAGAATATCTCATTGTAATCCACTCCCTCTCTTTGTGAATACCCTTTAGCTATAAGCCTTGCTTTGTATCTTACTCCTGCCCCTTTAGTAACTTCTGGTTTTTTCTTAAATAGCCATCTGCACCCTACTAGCTTCTGAGTTTTAGGCTTATCAACCACTCTCCAAGTCTGATTTTTACTTAAAGATTCCAGCTCTTCAGCCATAGCAACAACCCACTTATCTTTCTCAGAGCATGAAATTGCATCAGAGTATGAGTTTGGCTCATAAGCCTCCAGCACAAGTGCTATATATAATGCAAAAAAGATCATATCAGCATGACCAAATCTTGCAGGTGGTATAATTGTTCTTCTAGCTCTGTCTCTTGTCAACTGATAGCTGCTGATAGAGTGCTGATCTCCTTCTTAAGACTCATTTTCTTCATCATCAGATGAATTATCATTTTCTTCATTACTGTGGTCATGACTTACTTCAACAGAGGTGCTTGGTTGCATCTCATGATCCTTTAAAGGATATTTAGACTCATCAAAGGTGACATCTCTGCTGATGATGAACTTATGCTGTCTTAATGTCCACAACTTATAGTCTTTGACTCCTGCAGGATATCCAATGAACACACACTTAACAGCCCTTGGTTCTAGTTTGTCTTACTTTGTGTGTGCATAAGCCAGACACCCTACAGGCCTTAGAAATTTATATTCTGCAGGTGCTCCATACCACTTCTCCTGTGGAGTTTTGAACTGTAGTGCAGAGCTAGGACATCTATTAATTAGGTATGCAGCAGTACACACCAATTCACCCTAGAAATCTTTAGATAAACCTGAGCTGCTGAGCATACATCTCACTCTCTCCATAAGTGTTTGATTCATTCGTTCAGCAACTCCATTTTGCTGTGGAGTGCCTGGAGTAGTCCTATGCCTGCTAATACCTTTAGATTTGCAGTAGGAATTGAACTCTTCTGACAGATATTTCAGACCATTATCTGTTCTTAAATTCTTCAATTTCTTTTCTGTCTTGTTTTCAACTCCAGTATGCCATTCCTTAAACTTCTCAGAGGCTTTATCTTTGGATTTTAGGATATAGATCCAAAGCTTCCTTGAGTAATCATCAATGATACTCATAAAGAACTAGCCACCTCCCTTTGTTGTTGTCTTGGATGGCCCCCATAAGTCAGAATGATCATAATCCAAGATTTCATTTGAGCTGTGAGTTGCAATTCCAAAAGGTTTTCTTCTTGATTTACCAAGAATGCAATGCTCACACAACTTTAGTTTGGTAATCTTATCTCCTAGCATAAGTCCTTGCTTGGCTAGCTCATATAATCCTTTTTCTCCCACATGAGCTAATCTTGAGTGCCAAAGATATGTATTATCTTCACCTGTAACTGTGTGTAGGTGACCAGCTATAGTCCTTCCAATTAGAAAATACAGATCATCCCTCCTACTACCCTTGATTACAAACTTCCCATTTTTAGACACAGTCATTCTACCCCCTTGAGAAGAAAACTTATATCCCAGAGAATCAAACATACCAAGGGAAATGAGATTCCTTCTAAGTTCAGGAACAAACCTGACATTCTCAATGATCCTCACAACCCCATCAAACATCCTGATCCTTATTGACCCAATCCCTTGAATTTGACATGTCTGATCATTCCCAAGCATGACAGTACCACCACTTATAGGTTTCAGGCTGTGAAACCAACTTCTTATGGGTGTCATATGAAAGCTACACCCTGAATCTAACACCCACTCAGACCCTATTTCTTCTGCAGTGATACACAAAGTCTCACAATTATCATATTCAGTTTCTTGGGAGTTAGAGGTTTGATTTATCTGATGTTTGTGAGGCTTCTTGGCATCCTTCTCTTCAAACCTTGCCATCATCTCTTGCCATTTTGGACATTGTTTCTTGAAATGTCTAGATTCTTTACAATGAAAGCACTTCAACTCAAGGTTGTTGGGGGTTAGATGCACCTTTTTTTCTTGCTTTTGATTTCCTTTTGCAGCATCTTTCTTTTGCTGCTTCTTGGGTGGTTTTTCTTTCTTGATGTGAAGTACTTCTCCTCCTACTGATGATGTGGAGTTTGTTGTGGATCTCTGAAACTCCTTACACTTGATAGCCACTTGCACATCATCAAGAGTAATGGTAGTTCTACTACCAAACAGCAGGGTATCTTTGAAGCTTTCAAAGGATTTTGGCAAAGCAAACAAGAGTATCAAAGCCTTGTCTTCTTCTTTTAAGGTTACCTCCAGATTTTCCAAATCATCAAGGGTGGGATTGAAATCATCAATCTGCTTGAGAATAGGCTTTTCTTCAGTCATCTTGAAGGCATATAGCTTCTGCTTCATGTATAGCCTATTGGCGAGGGATTTCACCATGTATAGGCTCTCCAGCTTCTCCCAGACACCAATGGCTGTTGTTTCCTTTGATACTTCTCTGAGTGCTTTGTCACCAAGGCACAAAATGATCATGGAGTGAGCTTTCTCTATGATAGTAGTTTGTTCTTCTGACTTTTCCTTTTCTTTCCCTGAGTTGCTTCCAGATTTCTTTATGAAAGCACTACCCAACCCTTGTTGGATGAGTAGGGCTTTCATTTTTACTTTCCATAGACCGAAGTCGATTTTATCAGTCAGCTTCTCGACTTCAAAATATATGGATCCCATTCTTGATAGGCTGCGGTTTCCCACAGAAGGCGTCAATTGTTGTTCGAATTGCCAAGAACAAGCAAAGATTTGCAGTATCAAGAAATAAGATGAACATAAAACTTAAACATGCAACGAAGAAGAACAAATGTTTACGTGGTTCGATTCTTGATGAATCTACGTCCACGGGAGAAAGAGATGCTTCTCTTATTGATCAAGATCAAGAATAGTACAAAAAATACAATGCGATTTAGACTATAACTGATCTACACCACTCACCACCCTTCAACAGAAAATGAACAAGATAGAACTCCCTTCCCTTCTCTCATTCACTCTCTCTCTTTCTCTTTCTCTCAACTGACTGCTTTTCTCTCTATATGAATTGTATCCAAGAAACTGAAACAATACAATATATATATGAGAAGAAAACTAACTGCTGCTTTTTATCTTTCACGTGACAACTTAACTGAAAAACTTCTTCTACAACTAACACTTCATAACTACCACCAACTGTATTAAACTGAAAAATGATCTGCTACAAACGCAGCCTTTATGCACCGTATAATCGAGCTGAATCATACAGTAGCATAATTCTTCTTTGAGGATGAATAGTCATTGAGCTAGACTCCAGCTTACAACCATCATTTTCCAATTCACAACCCCCCTAAATAACTCACATCTCTCTCTCTATATATTTTTTTATAACACCTCCAGAAATATGAAATATTTAAAAAAAAAAAACATAACAAAAATCAAATTAATATTCCATTTTGTTTAAAACATAACTGGTAGAAAAAAAATGTAAGCAAAATAAAGTTGAATATCTAAAATAAACTAATAAAATCAATGTTTCTAGAATTCTTTAGCGGCAAAGACAATAAATCTAACTCTTAGATCATAACCATGTGTTGTGTGCACGACAGGTTGTGAGGAAGAGAAAGGGGTGTCGGTCGGAACATCTAAGGTCAAGGATAGAGGAGAGGACATCGGCGAAGAAGAGGGGAAGAAAGATAGTCTTTTTATGAAGTTGCCCTAATTTGTTCGATCTACTTTGATTTTCACGTTTAATTTCTTTTCTCTACGGATCGACCTCGTATCATCATATCTACAAACATATGCTTGTACACTTGTAGACATTGACACGAGTTTATAAATATTGAAACAAATCATAGTAGAGAGAAAATATCTATTATCGGGTTAATATGTCTTCCAATCGCTGGATTTTCTTGTCGACCTCAGATTCGGATCCAGGTTCATAATCTTCTAATCCAATAGGGGGTCCTATGGGAAAGTCTTCTTTTCCCTTGCCCTTTAGTATGGGTTCTTTGCTTGTACCTGCATTGAGATGGTTAGTTAATTCATGTGTCGAGTTCAGAAGTACCTGCTCTCGGAGTTCATTTGACATGCGAGTTCGTGAGAGCGGAGACAGTTGAGTTCGTGTAGATCTGTTCGGGAAAAGGTTTTGTTGTGAAATAGCTTCGACTCTAGTCTTTAAGGCTGAGTTCTCGGTTCGGATCACTGCGAGTTCGACTGTGGTGGTATCCAATTGATGCTGGATCAAACGCAGAAGCCATGAGACATCACCATCACCTTCAGGTGAAGGGGTCGCAGTTGCTCCGTCTTTTCGGGCTTCCTAAGGAACGATCGTTGCATCCTTTCGGCTGTTGTTCGTCATCTTCAAGTCAGAATCGAATAAATCAAGGATAAAATGAATAAATTACGGAATTTTAAGAGATATTTAGTAAAAGAGGGGGGGTCGAGCTTCGTTGTTATGGAACCTTGTGTATGGTTAGCTTGCGGAGCTGTGCGATGAATGTCTATGGTTTAATTGAAGTTGCGAGTGTTGCCAGTGTAGTGTCTCTGCCCCTTTTATTATGAAGGACGTGTATATATATATATATATATATATATATATATATATATATAAAGGAGGGTTTAACCAATTTTTGCTTTTTAAGGGATCCTTTCTATCCCTTGTAGGGTTTTGACGGGGTCTCACTTATCTTCAACAGATATGTTTGACTTGGTCTTCTCCTTAAGTCTGTTCGATCGTGGACTCTTGCTTTTAGACCTCTAGACTTCGATGATTAAGGTATCGACCTCGAGACATGGACCTCGAGAGGTGGACTTCGAGGCATGGACCTTGAGATACTTTATCATGAGGCGTCAATCCTATTTGGTTCTTTAATCCTTTGAATAGACGTGGGCCTAGTTTTTGGGCCTACGCAAAAATATGGCCTCTACATAATTGCAAAATGCATGGTCTAAAAATTGTGACTTTAATGCAAATAACCCTAAATTTTAATTGACATTTTTTTTAAAATAATATTTATTTTTTTAAGCACAATATTAATTGATTTAGACTTTTGGTGTTTCAATCGTGTCTCAGTCAATATTCAAAAAAATTGTAATACAATAAAAACATATAATATCTAAAAGATGGAATAATTTTTACAATTTTTTCAAACATTTGTAACACGAAGTGAGATATCAATTTAGACCAAATAAAATCATTTCATATTTCGCCGTATGGGTATAAAACTAGTATACATGCAATGCAAGAAAGCTCCTCATACCATCGATAATAGTTGATTAAAATGATAGGGTAGATTGAGGATGATAATTAATGTATGATTTGGAATAGAGGAATTAATTAATTTAATTTGAATGAGACAGAATCTTGAGGCTTAACGATTTGTGGAGCCAAGCACGCCATCCCCTGGCCTTGCGATTAATCGCCTCCGACCCCGCTTCCGTCATGTGTGGCTTACTCTCTTTCTTGCTCAGCACGAAGTTTCTGGCTCCTCGCGATCCGATTTTTTCCCATGGATTCAGTGCTGCACCCCGCCCAAAATTCATCCAAACTTCAATTCAATTAATTAAATTAATATATAATAAATTATAAATCGACGATGATCGACCTTGAAATCCAGCATCGGTAGGGTAGAGAAAGAAAGTGTCGACATCAGAGCCCAGAATCGGCAGCCTCCCTTCGCGAGCGTACATCTTGAGAGCTGTTTGGGTGACAGCTGCAGCATCGGCATCTCCCTTCACCACGAATCGTATTGCTCCGGCGCTGCCGAAGACGTTCACGGTCACCAAGAATCTGTTACTCTTGTCTTCGTTAACGTTGCTTTTCATCTTCTTCATAGTACTCTTAATTCTCAGTCAGAAATATTTAAAGCTTCTCCTAAGATCGATGAGACTAGAGAGAGAGAGAGAGAGAGAGAGAGAGAGAGAGAGACAGAGACAGAGATTTGTAATTATGTTAATTGGATTAAAGGATCAAGACCGATGCAGCGATAATACCAGGAGTTCTTGCATTCACGAGAGAAGAAGAGAAGCAGAAGAAGATTAGTAGTGGAAGAAGATGAGAGAGAGAGCATGAAATTGGTGGTGTTGGCTTCTACCATTCAAGTAGCTACTATACGGATTCTAAAACGAAATTAAGAATATTATTATACGCGCGCGTAACAACAAAGGTTTTATAGGTGATGAGGATCAATTGATTGAATGATGGAAATCGCAAAAGCTAAGATCGAGTATAAATTAATAGTTAGAACTTATTCTTGAGAAAAAAGGAAGGCTAGTTTTCGAGGAAGCAGTATATAGGGGAGGGCAGATGCCATCCATTTTCAAAGCGTACGTGGACGAAATTAAGGTGTGAACTAGTGCAGTTGGTGTGCGTGTGTGTGTGTGTGTGTGTGTGAGAGAGAGAGAGAGAGAGAGAGTACATATATATACACACATTCAAGGCTCATACAAATTCTGGGCAGGCTTTCATAAACATAATCTTTATCATCCCACTACATTTTAATAAATACATAATACTATATATTTTATTTGAATTGCATTTTAAAAATTTAAATATTTAACATATATCTTTGAGAAAATGAAATGGATCCCATCCCCACAAATTAATCAATATCCATAATCGTTGAGACATGTCAAAAGTTGTGATACAATAAATTTATTGTGACATTTGCAAGTGTCATAATAGATCTATTAGGACACCTGAGAGTGTCACAATAAATTTATTGTTCCATATTAAGTATTACCTATTTGGTAGCATAAAATTTTCCGAAATGACACGTGCGTAGGTGTGTGTGTTTTTTTCCCCTCTGAGGTGGGAAGATAATTCATAGCTAGCAACCAATTAATTCGTAGACAGTCTTTTTTTAGCAAATAACTATATATTAATGTTTATTTGCCTATTTGGCATCCCCCAAATCCTCCACACTTATCACGAATGAGTTGATATTTCATGTTTCATTTTTTCATATTTTTTAATAAAAAATAATTAAAACATAAATAATCACGGTCAACATTCATCAACAAAAAATAAATTAAAAAATTATAAAACACAATTTTGAAAAAATCAACCATAATAATGAATTATTAATTGAAAAGTGAAAATTAAATATTAAAAAATGATTATAAACTCTAATTGGATAGGTGAACCCTAAGAAACAATCATAAAATTAAAATAAATCACAAAAAAATAAAATTAAAGAAAAAAAATATAAGAAAAACTCATAATTTAAAAGTGCAACATGGGGGTATAACACATAGAGTGCAACATGAAATTTCATGTGGAAAGAGACTACTTTTCCATATTCGCAAAAAGTTAACGTTCCTTATTTGTAGCAAGACATTAGATTTTAGCGGATGTAATCATCCACTACACAATTATGCTACATCATCAGTAATTAATAAAATTTATTAATTTTTCTTCTATTTTTTTCAATTTCAATTATTGTATTTATTAATTTTTCTTCTTTTTTTTTTCTATTTCAATTATGTCTAAATGGATAAAAGTAGACAAAAGTAAATAGTAATTGGGAAAAAACAACAACTTTTAAAAATAGGTAGTTTGTTAGGCAATTTGTACTATATTAGACTTGATCCCCACACCCAATGATTGACACATTGTACTTTTGGCAGGCATTAAATGCACCTAACAGCCGAAACCCTAATTTTAAAAATGAAACCCTAACAGCCTCGATTATATTTAGTAGCATCGATTAATTCATAGCCTCGATTAATTTTCTAAGTTGAGCCTCGATTATGGTGATTTATGAAGAGTTGATGATTTAAATAGCAATTCTTCTTAAATCGATGCTTCATCGATTAATTATGTATTAATCGATGCTTCATCGATTAATATTTAATAAGCATAGATTAAGAAAAAACTCCTCGATTTCTTTTTTAACATTTGCTTCCTTGTGTATCCTGGATAGAGAACGATGAATCTTGGATATGGTTTCTGGCCCACGTGCACATGGCTCTGGGTGATATAGATGATCTTCTCATTGTTTCGGATCAGCATCAGAGCATTAAAAATGCTGTGGAGGCCGTTTTCCCAAGAGCGATGCACGGACTGTGCTACTACCATTTGAAGAATAAGATGACGAAGAGAGGGAAACACGTGACGACGCTGTTTCAGGAGGCTGCCTACGCATATCGGAGAGAGACCTTCCAGGAGAGTATGTCGACGTTGGAGCAGGTCTGTCCAAAAGCATATCAGAAGCTGTGTAATATTGGCCCAGTGCATTGGGCTCGTTCACACTGTCCCGTACGGCGCTACGGGTTCATGACATCTAATGCGGCAGAGAGTCTCAATGCTCGTCTGTTGTGGGCGAGGAGGTTACCTATTTGCTCATTGTTCGAGATGTTTAGATCAATTGTTGAGCAGTGGTTCGTCGAGCGACGTGCGGCAGCAGTGGGCTCGAATCATGTGTTGACTGATGGCATCGCGCTTAAGCTTTCAGGTAACGTCGATAAGGGACGCTGCTATGCCGTGCGTCCCACTACATTAGCAACTTTATGAAAAGTCGACGTTGGGAGGGAGGTCTACATGGTTGATCTTCAGAACCGGACCTGTGACTGTCGTGAGTTCGAGCTGGACTTGATCCCCTACTTTCACGCGGCAGCGGTCATCTGGTACGACATTTAAATCTATATTTGTTCTTATTTTTGTACATGTTCCTAATTGAGTGTGTTTATTTTCCCTTTCGCAGTTGTACCGGGGCGGCTATATATGATTATGTGGACAGGTGTTACAAGGTGGAGAGCTTGGTCGGCATGTATAACTCGATCATCAGGGGTCTGCCTCATCCAGAACAATGGATTATGCCCGATGCGTTTGGATCACGAGTGGTTTTGGCGCCAGAGATCAGACGACGTGTTGGGCGTCCATCTACATCCAGAGCTCGAGCCCCGTTTGAGGCCTCATCCAGTGCACGGAGGCAGTTTTGCACTAGATGCCATGGACAGGGGCACAACAGGCGTGTATGCACATCCCATTTACCCATTGGCAGTGTTGATCTGAATTCACCGCCCGAAGATGTTTTGCGGAGAAGGGCGCCGAAGAAGTGTGGCATTTGCGGTAGTACGGAGCATACGCGTCCTAGATGTCCTATTCGATTGTCAGCGGATGAGCATTAGTCGATTAAATTAAGTTGTTTTTTGAACCCTTTTGTTGACAGGACAACATATTTTGTCACGAAAAACATTAATGAAGAAAAATATTTACATTGATCAAGTTCAAGTACAAAAACAACACATAAGTCAATATTTAAATGTCAGCATCTACAAGCTAGGTCTCGTAATGTAAGTCAATGAATATATCCGAGCCCCTATAATTCTCCGATACGCATGTACTCCCTCCTCTGACAATCCGGGCGGAAGTCCTGCACCTAAAAGCCGATCCACGTACATGCAGGCATATACTCCATAGCTCGTCTGGTCCGTCTGCACGAACTGGTCCGGTATAGTCTTGTCCAGGGTCATCGCAAAAGCACAACGGGGCGGCATCTGACGACCTACCCAAAATCCGGCACATATGAGTAGGCGTGGAAGTAGGCAGAGTAGGGGCATCAACTCTCTATCCCGCCTCTCGTACTGGACGCGGTTGGTCGGATCGTCCATCTGAAACAGAAATGAGTCGTACAACTCTACGACCCAGTCAGCAAAGCGGATACGAACCACTACCCAGTGCTCCTCTGCGACGTCACATGCCACAATCGCCTGCGACATAAGATCGGGATCATATCAAGATTAATGTCAGCAAATAATGTATGATAATATATCAATTTCTTGTGAAGCTCACTTACATAATCACGCCCCATCCATGGCACCTGATACCGCCCATCCCTGCCCTGGATCTGATGTATCAGTCCCTCGGCAGGTCTCCATCGCTGGTAGTCATCGTCACCGTATGCACGTGTGCACTCCGGGTCAAGAGGATGCAGTCTCTTCCATGTGGCAACGAGGGCCTCCTGCAAAAAATGAATTACGATTAAGCGTCTAGTAAGAAAAAAGACAAACTATTTTCAAATAAGTACTTGAACTCACATATAGACCAGTAGTAGCCACCGTCGTCGGACAATGGTTGTCCCTCTTAACTCGTCGAGCCATCGCGCTCAGAAAGTAGCTCATGTGAACATCCTTCAACTCAGTCCTCGGATCCTCAAGATGATCAAACCATCCCTGCCGCAAGCGATCGCCGTTGAAATGGAGCTGAACAACGGCATCGGAACCCAAGGATCTAAATCGTGGGTAGGTGACCTGGAGTGTGCTATCATCGATGTCATTCATGAGCTGATAGGTCGCGCTAAAACCACCATGGTGTGGAGCCGAAGTGCTAGTACCCTCCGGCTCCACAGTGGGCTGTGGAGCCTGATGACCAGGACTACAGTCGCTCGGCTCCGGGCTGTGGCGATCTCTATCCTGAGGCATGTGTGACCTCCGAGAGCGGCTACCCAGACCAGCTAATGCACGATCAATCGCCCGATCCACATACTCCTGGACACGGGGCGCAATAGTCGTGTCAATAAGCTCCTGGACACGGGGCATCACTGGATCCACAATCCTCTGAATGAAACCCTCTGAGGGCTCCTCACTGCTGGCGTGCGATCCCTCCTCGAACGCTTCATTCCCCAAGCTCGAGGAGGGCTCTCTGGATCGATCGAATCAGCCGTGTGCACTGGTGCATCCTTAGTGAGGGGCCGGGCTCCAGGCTCAGTATGATCTGGCTCGTCCCTCAATGCCCGGCTAGTTGAGGGTCGACTGGTCGCCTGACGGCCCGTCTGTGGTGTCCGAGCAGCTCTGGTGCGTCGGGCTGATGGGGGGACAACCGCCTCTGCCGATGTGGAACAACAAGATGCCACATTTGCAAGCATCTTCTTCTTGTTCCCGGATCGAGCAGGAACATATCTCACGCTCTGAGCTCCAGGCTCCAACTGCAAGCTCATGTAATATGAAGTTGACGTCTCCTCGGGAGATGGCACCAACGTAACCACACGTGACTGCATGGAATTATTAATAATATCATTAAGATGAATTAACAAATATAGATCGAAGATTCTAAATATATCAAGAAACATCAAAATGTACCACTCGCTGTAATAAGATGGCTGGGTCGGTGGCAGGGAGTCTGAATGTCCACCTCAAACATCGAGGCACAGTGAGCTGTCCACTGTGCAGACCAGCCTCAGTAGCCAACTCCGGTATCACCTCACAAGCCCATACATGTAAAGTGAATTAATGGATTAGTTACGTATTCACTTGATTTAAACTAATTTAGAACAATTAAATTTAAACTAATTATCTGGAGTGCCCAGATCGGCCCGTAAAAATGATACTGTCCCGATCCTTTCCCGCCCATAGCCTCTCGAGTCCTGGGGAGGAGGCCAATGTAGTGCATCAACGACTGGTAAGAATATGCACCTCATGGAAACGAGTTCCATCGCTCCACATCCTCCGCTAGCGCCCACACCCATGGATCCACGGCCCGGTGCTGATCTAGGCACAGAATCATCCAGTATACGAACAATATGTTCGCAACCTTCACATAATCCGCAGCGTCTCTGGCCATCCCCAAGGCGGAGAACCTGTCCTCCATCTGTTTGACTGTCGTACGCTTCCCTTCGAATAAACGGTGGTAGACCGATCTCCTCGGAACAATATGAGCGCCATGAGGATCGAATGTCGAGCTGCCGAAGCGTAAACCTGACACCAAGGCGTACTCACTCGCACCGAACCGCAGCTGGGAACGATGAAAGTGAAACCATGCCTCCAGCCCCATACGTGCACGATCCGGCGCGTGCACCTCGAACGTCATCAGCGCGTGCATGACCTTCTTCTGGACGTCACCACCTTTGTAGTCTAGAAAATATCCGAAACAGCCCGATCTGAATAGTCGCATGGCGTCATCACCAATCGCGAGCAGTGTGTCTCTAATCGTGTCAATAACACCTAGGATGGCGTACACGACGACCGAGGGCGTCCGGCTCCGTAACGGTAGTCTAACCCAATCAATCTAACAACATTTTCAAAATTAAAACTAATAAAATAAATTCTTTTAATATTTCATATAAATTGGAATTTCTTAAAATTTAATTTTAGGATTTTTTAGTTTTTTTTTTAAATTATTAATCGATTAATTTTTCTTAAATTATTAATCTATTAGTTTTAATTAAACTATTAATCGATTATTTATTTTTAAAATTATTAATCGATTACTTTATTTTTTAATTTAAGTACTAATCGATTAGTTTTTTTAAAACTATTAATCGATTAGTTTGTTTTTTATGAATCGATTAGTTTATTTTAAAACTATTAATCGATTAGTTTGTTCTTAATTAAAGTACTAATCGATTAGTTTTTTTTTTAAATTATTAATCGATTAGTTTGTTTTTAATTAAAGTACTAATCGATTAGTTTTTTTTAAATTATTAATCGATTAGTTTGTTTTTAATTAAAGTACTAATTGATTAGTTTTTTTTTAAATTATTAATCGATTAGTTTGTTCTTAATTAAAGTACTAATCGATTAGTTTTTTTTAAATTATTAATCGATTAGTTTGTTTTTAATTAAAGTACTGATTGATTAGTTTTTTTTAAAACTATCAATCGATTAGTTTGTTTTTAATTAAACAACTAATCGATTAGTTTTTTTTTAAATTATTAATCGATTATTTTTTTTAATTATTAATCGATTAGTTTTAATTAAACTATTAATCGATTAGTTTTTTTTAAAACTATTAATCGATTAGTTTTTTTAATTAAACTACTAGTCGATTAGTTTTTTTTTAAATTATTAATTGATTACTTTTTTTTAATTATTAATAGATTAGTTTTAATTAAACTATTAATCGATTAGGTTTTTTATTAAAAAAATTAATCGATTAGTTTGTTTAATTAAAGTACTAATCGATTATAATTAGTTTTTTAAAAAAATATTAGTCGATTAGTTTGTTTTTAATTAAAGTACTAATCGATTAGTTTTTCTTAAAACTATTAATCGATTAGTTTGTTTTTAATTAGAGTACTAATCGATTTTTTTTTTAATTATTAATCGATTAAGTCCTCAATTGGTTTTTTTTACTTAATCGATTAATGCCACAATGAATTTTTTTATTAATCGATTAGTGCCTTGATTAATTTTTCTTAATTAATAAATTAGTGCCTCAATTAATTTTTTTTAATTAATCGATTAGTGACTCGATTTAGTTGTTGATTCTAAAATTAATCGATTAGTTACTCGATTCATTTTTTTAACTAATCGATTAGTTTTTATTTTTCAAATTAATCGAGGAAGGCATCGAATAGTTTTTGTTTTTCTAATTTAATCGTGGAAGGTCTCGAATAGTTTTTGTTTTTCTAATTTAATCGAGGAAGGCCTCGATTATTATTAAAATAACCGAGGAAGGTCTCAATTAGTTTTTTATGTTACTCGATTAATTTTAAGCTCCTCGATTAGTTTAATTAGATAATTATCGACTAGTCAAGATTAATAACAAATAATTTACAACTAACAACGAATAACCCACAATGAATATCAAATAATCAATCAATAGTTAATCTACCTAGCCTTGATTAATATCAAAATAAACATCCTAATTCCGAAAAAAAATTAAGTTAAATTATCCACCATTAAGTTGCAAAATCCATGATTATTTTCAAAATCCACGATCTATTTCAAAATCGACTATTATTTTCAAATTCCAACATTAATCAACCAACTAAAAACAAATTTTAAATACAAATCGGAGACATACATGTGCTGCTGAAGACGTCGTCGGCGATGATTCCCGTCGTCGTTGCTCCATTGTCGGCCGATGATTCACTATGAGCAATCGGTCCGTTAGTTACAGAGAGAGAGAGAGAGAGAGAGAGAGAGAGAGAGGGCAACCTTTTTGCAAAAATGGGAGAACAACCGGCGCCGACACGGTTTCAATCGAGGAGGAGACGGACTTCTTTTTCTGTTCTTCAAGGTTATTCCAGCAGAATGAATCGAGGGGGAGAGAGAGTGTGTCGGGGGTGGTTGGAAAAAATGAATACAAACCCTAAATGAATCGAGGGGGAGAGAGAGTGTGTAGGGGTGGTTGGGAAAAATTAATTCAAACCCTAAATCATAAATATTCCTATGGCAGTTACTTTAGTTCAGAAAGTATAAATTTTTTCAGATTTGGTGGGCCATGCACACGGTTGAATATTTTTATTAGGGACATTGTCGACAAAACTCACACTTTTTAAAACCTGTTTCTTTTTCTTCACCTTTATCTGCTTTTATCGAGAAAAAAATTTCACCCTTCAATTATTGTGTTTGAATTTAATTTTAAACTTGTTAATTTGGTTGCAGAGGATTTGGTCCGAGATTTTAGATGGTATGGACTGCAATAGGTGATAGAGGAAATAGAAAAATAAAGATATTATTCCGCAATAATATAAATTTATATGCAACTTTCTTGAGTCTTTTGTGGAGAACGGCGACCTTTTCTTGTGTTACCTGGGATCGCAAAAATTAATTATCATAATTATAATTAGAAATAAATAAATTAAATGGGAATTTGGGTGATTTCATCACTGAGAAATTTTAATTAATTGTAGCACGGCATGGGAATTGCATCAGAAGTGGCTCCAAACACCCCATCGTATATATGCAGGGGATTTACAAATTGAATAAAAAAGAAGAAACCAGCTTTTACATATTTTTAACAATAAGTAAATGGATATATATGACAAACACTCGTGTAAGATTGTCTTACGAGAAAAGATTTATAAGAAAAGTTAATAATTAAATTCAAACTCACTTAATTATATATTTATAATTTTATTGGTGTTTGATCCGAATCTTAACTCGTAAAATAATTTCATATAAACTCCCTTAATATATATATATAAGTATATATTTACATCCATAAAATTCATATATATAGTTTTCTCCTTTGGATTTAAAATTATCGAAACAAACAGTATCAAATTAATTAAATTACAATAATTCACCTTTTAATTAGTGTACCAGTCACTTTATATCAACTTCGTAATAAAAATGTAAAATATTTGCGACCACCTGATTGCATAGGTGGTGATGCAAAGTAGCAAATTTATCTATATTTCACATTGTCGAAGTGCAACTACTTCCCTATCTCATTAAGAAGGATTGCATCGAATTAATATAACTGTGTTGTGGTATCGGGGCCGTCTGGAGGTTCACTACTTGGTTTCCGGCCTTTTGCGGTCCCACTCACAATTGCTCAGGCAGTCAAGGAATTCAGAGGAAGGAGACTTAGATACTCGTAGAGTGTACAAAGCGTCAGACGTTAGATCTGGTGGATCTAAGGAGTTTCTTCACAGACTTGGCTCACATAAGGATGGATCTGCACATAGAGATCAAACACAAGTTAGATCGGGCACAAAAATACAGAGTTCCAAGACTCTGAAGCAAGCAGTACAAAAATATAACGAAAAATAAAAGAAAACAGAGATTTAGAAGTGGGAAAATGTGCTCAGAAGCACAGCGGGCTCAGGTTTTCCCACGAACGGCGACTATGGAGTTTCCGGCGACAGATCAGACCCAGACCAAGCGGGGATGGTGAAACGATGGGCTTTGAAGCTCTTACGGGTTAACTCAACTCACAGACTACACTGCCGTCTCAACTCACAGGCCAAACAGGAACCCGCAGACAAGATTCCGGCCAGAGACACCGAGTAATAGGTAGAGATAGATCGGAGAAGAGGATTAGGATTAGGGTTTCTTAAGTGAGGCTTATCGGAGAAGATGAAGCGGCACAACTTATGTAGAAGGTTTAGGAGAGTAAATTAGGTAGATTAGGGTTAGGAGGGTATATAAGGAAGGTACCGCGGGTCGGGTTAGGGTTTATGATTTTGGGCTTGAGAGATGGGCCAAGAAAATAAAATAACACGGAAGCAATTTGGGCCAGAACAGAAAGAGAGCAAATTGGGCCAACTCTCCACATATCCACCTTTGGCCCTATTTGGTCTTTTCTGTCACCATGGAGACACCTGCCAAAGACTGAGATTATCATCATTGCCCTTATTTTTACTCATTCACTATCACTGAGACAGGTCATGAGAGGGAGAGAGAAATGCTATGCGCATTAATCTCAATCTCAACACAAGAGATCAACCCAACAATAGTAACAAGTCTCCAGTCATTAACTGACTATCCTTAAACAAGTCACAGCCTAGTATAGTACCAACCAATATGAAATAACCACTGCTCTAAGAGGCAGGACATGTATCCAAGCACTTGTACTTGGAATACCATTTACTCCTCACAGTTCAACCTAGATCCATGTTTAAGGATCTCTTGTAGGCCATCAACTTTGCAACTGGAAGGCACTTGGTGCCCATATCTGCAGGGTTAAACTCTGAGGGGATTTTATCAAACAGCACATCACCTTTCTCAACTATATCTCTGATGAAGTGGAATCTTACATCAATGTGTCTAGTTCTGTCATGAAACACAGGGTTTTTGCATAATTGGATAGCAGATTGGCTGTCAGAGTATAGTAGAGGTTTATTATCAATGAATTTCATTTCAGACAAGACACCATGAAGCCAAATAACTTCTTTCACAGCCTCAGTTGCAGCAATGTATTCAGATTCAGTAGAGGACAAAGTAACAATACTCTGCAGTTGTGATTTCCAACTTATACAAGCACCACATAATGTAAACACATAAGATGTTGTTGACTTTCTTTGATCTTTATCATTTGCATAGTTATAGTCAACATATCCCACACAATTTACACCATCAGCAGATTTAGAAAACATTAAACCATTAGATAATGTGGATTTCAGGTATCTCAACAACCATTTTAAAGCCTCCCAATGAGGCATCCCAGGATTAGCCATGTATCTACTTAAACATGAGACAGTATAAGCAATATCAGGTCTGGTGCTAATCATAAGATATATTACTGATCCAATAGCATTAGCATAGGGAACACTTTGCATTTCATTCATTTCAAATTCAGTTTTGGGGCATTGATCTTTACTGAGCACAAAATGAGATGAAAGGGGTACAGAGATAGGTTTGCAATTCTCCATATTGAATTTCTGCAAGATTTGTTCAACATATGTGGTTTGATGCAACACAAGAGCGTGTTTATTTCTATCTCTGTCAATATTCATGCAAAGTATTTTCTTTGCATCACCAAGATCTTTCATGTCAAAATTAGCACATAAACAAGTCTGAACATGCTTAACAGTTTTCAAGCAAGGGCTAATCAATAGCATATCATCTACATAAAGTAGAAGGAACATAGGCACATCAGATTGCATATAGTACAAACAATGATCAAATTTACTCCTGGTAAAATTCAAACTTTGCATACATTTGTCAAATTTAATATTCCATTGCCTTGGGGATTGTTTTAGACCATATAGGGATTTTTTCAGCAAGCAGACATGATTTGGATGATTTTTATCAATGAAGCCCTCAGGTTGATGCATGTAAATGTTGTTCTCAAGATCACCATGTAAAAAAGCAGTTGTAACATCTATCTGTTTGAGTTCCCAATCAAAGTGAACAGTCGAGGCAATCATAATTCTCACAGTTGTGAATTTTACTACAGGAGCAAAGATTTCATTATAGTCTATGCCTTCTTTCCGGGTGAAACCTTTTGCAACAAGTCTGGCTTTATATCTGACATTATTAATTTCTTGCTTTATTTTATATAACCATTTGCATTCAACCACATAGCAGTTTTCAGGTTTTTCAACAAGTATCCAGGTGTTGTTGTCATGCAAAGATTTCATTTCACATTTCATGGCATCAATCCATTTTTCAGATTCCACAAAGCTAACAGCCTCTTTATAAGTTTTAGGCTCAATTTTATCCACATTATTGAAAACATTAAAAGCATATAGGGACAAATTATAATCATCATATCTTGCAGGAACTCTCATATTTCTCCTAGGTCTGTCTCTAGCAAGCTGATAGTTTTCTAAGTTCTCAACCTCAGATTCATGATCAGATTTGTTCTCAGGTTTAGTTTCAGAGTTAGCACTCATATCAGTTTCAGACACATTCATGTTATCAGAGAGATCATTCCCAGATTCATTATTAGAAGCAGAGTCATTAGCTTCAATATCATCAATCACATGATTATTCATATTGTCATTTTCATTACTCTGCACAACAAGCTCAGGAGTTATAGGGTTGGGAGCATCCACCTTAGAGGCAACAGGAGAAAATATGAAATTAGGTAAATTCTCCACCTCACTTGGAGCATCAAAGTGTGAGGATTCAAGTAAACAAGGGAAATCAAGTTCATTAAATGTAACATCTCTGCTTATACAAGTTTTAAACCCAGGTACTTCTTTATCCCAAAGTCTGTAACCCTTAACCCCTTCAGGATATCCAAGGAATATGCATTTTCTGGCCCTGGGTTCAATCTTACTCAATCTCTGATGAACATAAGCAGTACAACCAAACACTCTCAGATTAGACAGGCAAACAGGTTTGTTCCAAAACACAGACTCAGGTAATTTACCCAACAAAGGCACAGAGGGAGATCTATTAATTAAATAGCATGCAGTCATCAAGGCTTCCCCCAGAATTTCTTATCAAGACCAGAACTAGCTAGAAGGCTCTTAACTCTCTTAAGAAGAGTTCTATTCATCCTTTCTGCAACCCCATTTTGTTGATGATTGTATGGCACAGATTTATGTCTTTTAATACCCCTATTAGAGCACCAATTATCCATGGCAATATTGTAGAATTCCAGACCATTGTCTGTTCTTAAACATTTAATATATTTATTAGTCTGAGTTTGGATTGCAATAGCCCAGTTTGAAAATTTTTGAAAAACTTCAGATTTACTTTTCATAAGAAAGACCCAAGTTTTTCTTGAAAAATCATCTATCACAGACAGAAAATACACATTACCACCATGAGTAGGCTCCTTAGAAGGGCCCCAGACATCAGCATGTAGGTATTCAAGTATTTAAGAGCTGACATGCATTCTAGGATAGGGAACAGAAGCAGGAAAAGGCAATTTATGTTGTTTTTCCATTAGGCAAGGTTCACAAAATGGTATGCTTGTCACTTTATCATTTTTAAAAGCACCAGCTTTATTCAGAATATCAAGACCCTTGTTACTCATATGTCCTAGTCTAGCATGCAAAGAGCAGTCATATCATTATGCACCACATTAGTTACAGAAATAGGCACAGAGATAGCTTGCACAACATATAAATCACCCTTTCTAGGTGCATTGAAGTAAAGCATGGAGTCCTTTTCAAATCTTAATCTCAAATAATTCACAGAACCATCAAGCATTTTATCAGCCATTTTAGATACAGAAAGTAAGCTAAATTTCAATTTAGGGACATATCTGACATCATTCAGAATGAGCATACTTCCATTTTCAAATTTCAAGCATATATCTCCTTTTCCAACAATCTCACAGTGTTGTCTATCAGCCAATGCAATATGACCAGTACTCAGATAATGCAAGTTATGAAACATGTGCTTATGAGGAGTGACATGAAATGTGCAACCAGAGTCAATTAACCATTCATTTTCATGCACATTTTTAGAAATAGCATTGGTGTAATTGATGAATTAAAAATCATATACAACATGAACCATATAAATGCGATCTTCTTTAAGATAATTATAATTCACTGAATCTTCATGCACATTATTAGCCTGATTTGCACTATCATAAACATGATTTGCATGATGATCATAATTCCCATATTCTTTGTTCTTTTTAGGCATTTTGTATCTATTAGAGAAATGGCCAGGTTTACCACAATTCCAACATGTTTTCCTTGGTTTCTGAACAATATTGTGGTTATGAGCATTATTAGGATCAGACTTGGATGCATGAGCATGATTATGAACATAATTTGATGCATGGTTGTGAACATAGTTATGATTCATATGCTGATTTTTCCCTAAATGCATGTTTCTCATATGTCTTTCAGCAGCAAGCACACTGGGATTCTCAGGATTCAGAGATTTAAAGCCATGATTAGAGTTTCTGTTATTGTTCACATACATGATCTCATTATGCAGAGATTTTGATTTCAATTTTTTCAGCTCATTTTGTTTAGCTTTCAATCCAGTCACAATCATATCAAAAGTGACTTTAGACCTACCATATTTTAGAGCAGATCTGACTTCAGAAAATGACTCAAGGATAGAACAAGCAAGATTTGAGAAGCATACTTTTCATGAGTGTCATCACCAACAAGTTTCAAGTCTTGTAGAAGTTTATTAAATTCATCCATATTTGCATCAATGTATTTAGAAGCATCCATTTGATAATTCATAAATTGATCTTGCAGAGCATAAACAGATTCTTCAGAAGTAGAGAATTCAAGTTATCCCATAAATCTTTAGCACATTGATGATGAGAAACTTTTCTAAGCACATTACTACTCAGATTTAATAAATTTGTAGCTATGGCACTGTCATTCATCTTACGTAACTTTTCATCATCCACAGATTTGTCAATCTTAGTGTAAATAGCTTTGTGAATCTTTTCTTTTGTCAGATTACACTCAATCCTGGTTTTCCAATCCTGAAAATCATTTTTACCATTAAAAGGAACCATATGAAGGTTGTTCATGATGCAGAGCAAGGAAAACCCAAAAAACACCAAGATTTTAATGCAGAAAGTAGAGACCAAAGCTTATCATAATCAGATATATCAGGAAGGTACCAAAACACCAGAAACTCAGCAGTAAACTCTCAGAGGTGCCTAGAAAGCTAAAAAACACACCAGAATACAGAGAAAGCCAGGAGATCAAACTCCAAACCACTGAAATCAAGTTCTCCGGGAAATGGAGTGCTGAGGCTAGCCCAGTTCTCAGCACAGATTTATCTGTGGAGCAGGGGGTCACTCAGGACAATCCCACACTTGATTCAGCCCAAAAAATAACTAACTCAACTATGGAAGTCAGTTTATAGGAACTCAAAAAATCAAGTTCCATTCAGAACACCACCAGAAAACCACATAGAGGAAAAACAACAGGAATCAACCGAATAAAAGCCAACAAGAACAGACAGAAGAACCCATAGAACCTCAAGGGACACAGAGATGGCAGCAAAAGACAGACAAGACCACAAAAGACCCTTAATGACCCCCTTTACTAACTCTGCTATTCGGGCAACTGGCACGAGGAGATCCACAGGGGAATCCAGACGATTCGGACTAAAAGCAGAGGGTTAGGATGACTTGGAATACCAAGGGAGTGATTAAGCAAGGTGGAAGCAACAAATCAGGCAAGATCGCAAGATACCACACAGAGTTTTAGGGTTTAGAGGCAATACCAGAGCCGGCTCTCCCAGGCAGGGGAGAAGCCAGACTTACCTTTTCATCAGAGCCCGTCGGGGGTGAAGTAGGCGCGGCCCTTATCGGCAGCGAGGTGAGAGGGATGGAGGCAAGAGAGTGCCCCCGGCCAGGTCACCGTGGCTCTGATACCACTGTTGTGGTATCGAGCCCGGCTGGGGGTTCACTACTTGGTTTTCAGCCACTTGCGGTCCCACTCACAGCTGCTCAGGCAGCCAAGGAACTCAGAGGAAGGAGACTTAGATACTCGTAGAGTGTACGAAGCCTTAGACGTTAGATCTGGTGGATCTAAGGAGTTTCTTCACAGGCTTGGCTCACACAAGGATGGATCTGCACATAGAGATCAAACATAAGTTAGATAGGGCACAAAAATACAGAGTTCCAAGACTCTGAAGCAAGCAGTACAAAAATATAACGAAAAATAAAATAAAACAGAGATTTAGAAGTGGGAAAATGTGCTCAGAAACACAGCGGGCTCAGGTTTTCCCACGGACGGCGGCTATGGAGTTTTCAGTGACAGATCAGACCCAGACCAAGTGGGGATGGTAAAACGATAGGCTTTGAAGCTCTCATGGGTTAACTCAACTCACAGACTGCACTGTCGTCCTCAACTCACAGGCTAAACAGGAACCCGCAGATAGGATTCCGGCCAGAGACATCGAGTAACAGGCAAAGATAGATCGGAGAAGAGGATTATGATTAGGGTTTCTTAAGTGAGGCTTATCGGAGAAGATGAAGCAGCACAGCTTATGTAGAAGGGTTAGGGGAGTAAATTAGGTAGATTAGGGTTAGGAGGGTATATAAGGAAGGTACCGTGGGTCAGGTTAGGGTTTAGGATTTTGAGCTTGAGAGATGGGTCAAGAAAATAAAATAACATAGAAAAAATTTGGGCCAAAACAGAAAGAGAGCAAATTGGGCCAACTCTCTACAAACTGTGTGGCGGTATACTATATAAATTGAGTATTCTAAAAAATTAAAATTACCATATAAATTGTGTGGTTGGCATTCGTCATGCATGCATGTAGCCTCTTTTCTAACCCTTCCAGTTCCGAAAGGTGGAATTCACGACTTGCTGCCAAAACAACTGCATTACTAATTAATTTAATTTATTATTTAATTCACAAAGAGAATTGCAGTTGATTTTACTTTAATTTACTTACTATGCATGCAGCCCCTATTGGCTATTATAAATAATTAATTAATAATTGAAGTTGATTTTGGTTATGCCGCCCCTATTATATTTGTGCAGCTATTTGGTAATCCTATTTCACAAAACATACGTTATAACCTTTTAAGATGCATCCCTTGAGGTAGGCTAGCTATCATATTCATATCCCCGCTCCTACAGTTTCGTGGAAAAAGTAAACTGAAGGATGCATCTTACACGCGCACGCGCACGTAGGGGAGGAGTTAGGTGAAAATCAATCATGCTGTGAGAACTAGAACCACATTTCACATCACACAATTTTTAAAAATCAAAGATCCACATTTAATTAAAATGGTGGTGATAATTCTGTAATATTTGAAAAGTTTTTCGTGTGGGGCATTAACGTAATTTGGTAATTCTTATAAAAATCACGGAGTATTTGATAACAGATCATCATGCTAATGAAGTATTATCATCATGCTAATTAAACTATTCTACTATTATTAGTGAAAAAATATTTTCTAAAAAATAATTATAAATATAATTTGATTTGATAAACCTTTATTGAATGGAAGAAAATCTAATTGGATGAAATAAAACTTGATTGGATGTAATAAAGCCTAAATGAGTCGAAATAAATAATAACAGTAATATATATGTACTACGTTAGCATTATAATTTTGCTTCATCAACACTATGATTACATTATGTTAGCATACGACAATACTCTGTCAATATACATTATAAACCATAATTGAATGAATAAGCCATGATAATCAATTTGGAACTAAAAAGAAAAAGAAAAACAAATTCAAAAAGAGTAATTATTAATCATAATTAGATGAAATAAGCCATAATTGAGATTGAATAAACTCTCATAAATTTGTACTACGCTAGTATTATGATAATTCTTCGTTAGCACAGTGAATACATTATGTTAGCATATGATAAATGTTTCGTTAGCATACATTATCATATTAATGCTGACGAAGCATTATTATAAGCTAACGAAGGCATTTAAAATCTGGACATGCGTAAAAATTTATATTTTGTATTTTTCGTCCATATTTTTCATCTAAACATGGTCTTTCGACATCTTAAATAAAAGAGCACAAAGAGAGCTTTAATTTGATATATTTTTGCATGGATTCGACCATAACTTGCTCGTCTTTAATCCAATGCACACAAAATATATATCAAATTAAAGCTCTCTTCGTGCTCTTTCATTTAAGATGTCGAAAGGCTATGTTTAGATGAAAAATATGGACGACAAATACAAAATATAATTTTTTACGCGTGCCCAAATTGTAAATGATTTCGTTAGCTTATAATAACGCGTGCCAAGAACAAAACCTAACTCCTCGAACTCAACCCCAGAGAGAAACAGCAGATCCACAGAAAGAGTGGTATCTGCTCTAGACCAGAATATAGCAGAGAAGAAGAGGATCTCACGAAGAAGAAGAAGGAGGAAAACACTGAAGTTTACCTTGCACACGATCTCTCTCTCTCAAGAACTCTCTGGAACACACAGTAAAATGAGAACTATGAATAACAGTACACCAAGCATAATATATATAGGGCGGCGCACGGTTAGGGTTGTAACAAGAAGCAGTTGAGTCAGTTGGGCTCGGGTTTGTTAAGGCTGAGCTGCTTGGATGAGCTGGGCCGGTCCACAATGAGTTGGGCTTCACTAATGGGCCACAATAACTAACAGTTACATTTTTAAATTATAAGTTTTTTTTTGTATTTTTCTTCATTTTTAATTTTTTATGATTTAGTTTAGTTTTACAATTATTAATATTTCATTATTATGGTTGATTATTTTATAATTCATAGTTATAATTTTTTAGTTTATTTTTTATTGATAAATTTTGACTATAATTATTTATGTTATAATTAAATTTTATTTGATAAAAATTATTATTAAAATTATAAATTTAATAGTAAAATACAGAGGGAAATACAAAGATGTGTTGTATGCGTGAATCGAAATCATGTATAATATATTTCGATAAATGTATATATATATATAGGGAAGGGATCAAATGAGAACCCTTCCCCTAGATGGGAACTAGGAACCAATCATATCCCTTCATTGGTTCCATCTGGATGGTCCAGATTAAGTGAATGGGGCGGTGGCATAATTGTAATATTTGGCAAGTTTGATGAAGGGGGCAACAAAGTAATTCAGATCTTCAACTTTCCTTCTTCAGATTTTTTTCCCCTTTTCTCTCCCTCTCTCGCTGATTTACGTCGTTCTTCTTCTTCTTCTTCTTCTTCTTCTTCTTCTTCTTCTTCTTCTTCTTCTTCTTCTTCTTCTTCTTCTTCTTCTTCCCTTTTGATTTCTCATTATTTTTCAGCATCTCCTTTCTTTTTATCGCGAGGATTCGAACCTGTGATTCGTAGAGTTCATCGGCGGTGTTGTTTTTGTATGGTGACTCCATGTATGTGTTTTTTTTCAATTTATTTAAGCAGTTTAGTATGTCGATTTGTTTCTCATTTCTTCTCGTGATTTTTATTTCTTATCTTATTTTAGTTTTTAGCTTTATCGTTTTGTTACGAAGATTCGATATTTTTGATTGATTTGATCTTTGTCGTTCAGATCTGGGTTGTATCAGGTTTTTTTTAGAAAAATATCAGTTATTTTCTAATTGTTAGGAATTCTAGGGTTTAGTATGTACGAGAATATACAGAATATGTATTAATTTGATCTGTTTATTTGTTTTAGCATGTTAATGTATTCGTTTTAGCCTATTGTCACATATGTTTTAGCCTATTAATGTAGTTGTTTTAGCCTATTGTCACATATGTTTTAGCATGATAACATGCTGGTTTAATGTTATTTCTACTGCACTCAGTGAAACATGCCATACAAATCATGCTTTGCTTTTTTTCTTCTTTTGTGTGTTTTTTTTGTGACTCGGCTACACAATGCTATAGACACCATATAAATATTAGAATACTTTGGTGCTAAAATGCATGTTGCATGATGCTAGAATGATACATACCTAATGCTAAAAATCAATTTGTGTGTCTGAACATCTCTTGATGTAATTGTATTATTATTTTACCTTGTTCAGTTTATAATTTTTTGATTTTAATGTGTCAGCTTCTTTTGTTTGAAGTGACCATAGTAAGATTACTCACACGGTGATATGGAGGGTTCTACTTCACATAGCAAGACGATGATGTTTGAGCAATTCTACGGTTTGCGTGTTCCTTTTGAAGTTGTTGTTCATCCAACTATTCCAGTTTAAATAAAAGATAACGACAGTCGTTTGATATCTAAGAAGGAGGCAACGAAGATAAATGAGAACAAACCACTCAGAATATGCAGCAATTGCTACAAGTTGTTAGATCATGATGCTAGGAACTGTCCAGCTTGATGTTATTATAGCGATTGGGCATAGTTTAATATCATGTTTTACCATGCTTGTGAATTGTTTTCAACACATTCATTTTTAAGAATATATATGATTTTTAATAAAAGTGTTTATGACATTTTCTTTGCAGTAATTATATTACTATTAAGTTTTATTAACCACGGTTACTGTTTAGAATATGATGCTAAAATAACGGAAGCATGAGGTTAAATACCTTGTCAGATTCCCACTGCATATTTTGTTTATCAGAAGATGCTAAAATGAGAAACGCATGAGGCTAAAATGATTGAAGTAGGAGGCTAAATTTGATGTGACATTTTCCACTAGGATTCACCCTACTGTCCCCATAAAGGGTGTATTGTGTTTCATTGTAATGAAATCACCGTTCCATATTTTGTTTATCAGCACATGCTAAAATGAGAATCATATGAGGCTAAAATGATCGAAGTAGGAGGCTAAAATTGATGTGACATTTTCTACTAGGGTCCACCGTTCCCAATTAGGGTTTATTACGTTCCGATTAGGGCTCATCTGATCCCAACTAGTAATTATGAGATTCACATTAGGGTTCACTGTCCCCAAATAGGGTGTATTGCGTTTCATTCCAATGAAATCATCGTTCCATTTTTGTTTATCAACACATGCTAAAATGAGAAATGCATGAGGCTAAAATGAGTGAAGTAGGAGGCTAAAATTGAATCTGGGCAGTTTCTGAGTTCAGTGATTAGGGTTTATTACATTCCGATTAGGACTCATCTGATCCCAACTAGTAATTTTGAGATTCACATTATGGTTCACTGTCCCCAAATAGGGTGTATTGCGTTTCATTCCAACGAAATCATCGTTCCATTTTTATTTATCAACACATGCTAAAATGAGAAATGCATGAGGTCAAAATGAGTGAAGTAGGAGGTTAAAATTAAATCTGGGCAGTTTCTTAGTTCAGTAATTAGGATTTATTACGTTCCGATTATGGCTCATTTGATCCCAACTAGTAATTATGAGATTCAGATTAGGGTTCACTGTCCCAAAATATGGTGTATTGCGTTTCATTCCAATGAAAGCATCGTTCCATTTTTGTTTATCAACACATGCTAAAATGAGAAATGCATGAGGCTAAAATGAGTGAAGTAGGAGGCTAAAATTGAATTTGGGCAGTTTCTGAGTTCAGTTCTTCGCGAAAAAGAGGCTAATGTTGACATAATTTTTTTTTCCGATTTTGCCCATAATGAGACGCGCGAATTGAAAATTTTCGCGATAATTACAAAAATGTCACCAAAAATCTGGATGGATCTGGGGCGTCCATTTTACAGGATGGACGGATGAGATCGGTTCCTAATTCTCACCTAGCGACCGGTTCTCACCAAATCCTATCCCTATATATATATATATATATATATATATATGTATATGTATATATTGATTACACCAAGATACTAAGTCTAAGATAGAGTAGAATTTTAGTGGTCTTTTGTATAAGCTTCCTTAACGGAGTATCATAGTGAATTACTTACCAAAAAGTTAAAATAATACATACATACATACATACATACATACATATACACATATATATATAATAAAATAATATTTTAGTTACGAGGGTGATCAGGGCGACTCTCCTCACCCTGCACCGGATAAAAAAATTTATACCTGAAAAAGTATCACTCATTACACTAAAAAATATTAGTCATAACCTTAAAAGTATCACTGTGCTACTTTAATTATATGACTTTTTTTACACTCACACACCCGACATGTGGTATTGTAATTATATGACTTTATTACATTACAATTATGGTTTAATACATCTAAATTAAAGTTTATTATTCACAATTATTGTTTATATTTATTTTGAAAAAATTAATTACCGAGTGTAGTGCACGAGTCCATGCATTAGTGTCGAGGGAGTGCAATGTGCGAGTAACCGAATAAAAAAAATTAAATTAATTCATTTTAATTGTAGGGTTCACTAATTTCATTTTAGATTATATATATACATATATAGAAAAAATTAATTATCGAGCGCAATGCACGAGCCCACACATTAGCATCAGACGAATGCACTACGCAAATCGTCATATTGAAAAATATAAATTAATTAACTTTGATTTGATGGTTCACTAATTCCATTTTAGGGTATATATTTTTTGGAAAAAAAATAAAAAATAAAAATAAATAAATAAATCAAAAAATAAATAAAAGAAAAATATGACAGATGCATGTCGGCCACACATGTGGTGTGTGCGCCTAATGGGCCTTTTTTTTTAATTTTGTAGGTTTGGGCCAATCTGATGGGTCTGATGCACCCAAGTCCTTCTCTACGTATGTATAAAGGATTCGAACACCACATTTTAGCAGTATGGGTCTCAACATTTCAGAAGGCCATGAAAAAAAAGAGGCCCTAATATTTTTTCACGAGTATTTTGAAATTTCTTCTACTATTATCTTCATTTATATTCATCGTCTTAAGACCTAAGTCTAGAAAATGTGCAATCCAACACCCACAAACATGCAAAAAAAAATATAAGTATCGAATAATTATCAAAATAATTTAGATCTTTTAGCATGTTGAGAAACAAACTAATCATTAATAAGGTCATCAAAATCAATTTTTCTCAATATCCCATTTTTAATATCGGAGGTTCACCTCTACCCTAGCATATTCGTGCTGTGTATGATGTGGGCTTGGATTAAATAGTGATCAATCATATGTAGAATCGAATTTGCTGCAATATATGCAAGTTGGACAACTGGGCTTTCATATTCTAATAAATCCCTTTTTTTGGAGCTTGCAGTGCTAAAACCCTTGTCAAAACCACTAGTACACTTGATTTAATTTGCACTTATCAATTATCAAAAAGCTGAACAATAAAAAATTAAAATTTTGATCTGGCAGTTTTTGTTTCATAATAATGTGCTTATATCGATACTGTTCATATAGTAAAGTTTAGTCTTGTAAGTCACGGGTGACAGTTACATCCAAAAAATCTACAGCATTTACCGTTAAAAAAAAATTGATACGATTGGGAAATATGAATGACGTGAATAAATGATAATGGAGTCATTGATTTTGATTCCTTTTCGGAATTTACTCAATATGATCTGTTGGTCTATAATTTGGTCGTTAATAAAATAGAATCTCAGAATATATTGTAGCTGTAAATAGGGGTTAAGCAAAATGTACCGAAAATTTAGAACTGAACCGAACCGAATTAATTTGATTTTTTCGGTTCAATTCTTTTCAAAATTCGGTTATTTTTCTAGCAAAAATTCAGTTTTCGATTTCGGTTCGGTCCAGATGAAACATATCTGAACCGAACCGAAAAACTGAATTTATATATATTAACGATAAAAATACTTGACTTTGTTGGACTTTATAGTTTATTCGGCTTTGCTTTGTTGGAATTTACACATTTTTGGACTTTATTCAATTGTTTATTGGTATTTTTTGAACTTGAATCTTGATAATTAGCTAATTCATACTTGTACAGATTTAATTATATCGAATGAAGAGAATTTAAAGCAAAAAAATAAAAAACCCAGAAAATTTAAGAAAAATTTACGTTCAAAATCGAACCGAACCGAAATATTTCGGTCCAGTTCGGTTCGGTTCCGATTAAAAATTCAGTTCGGTTCGGTTCTATTTTTAAAAAATTCGATTTTCTTCGGTTTTAATATTTTCAAGACCGAACCGAATCGAAAAACCGAATGTTCACCCCTAGCTGTAAATTCAAAATTGTGAACCCTAAATTAAACTCCTTGAAATGATAGCAATTGAAGGAAGCTCTGTACTATACATATAAACCATCTCTTCGACATGTATAAGAAGATTATAACACATACAATTCAAAAACCTTATATATATATATATATATATAAACAAAAAATCCATATATAGTTAAATAGTCTGAAAAGAAAATAAAGAATTAAGGTGAGAGGTGAAGGCCTCTGGAGCCAGGAACATCTATCCAGTGGAGGTGAAGCTGAATTTCGCCACACTCAACATTCCTGAGCCTCAAGAACATAGTCTGTGTGAGCTTGCCGTTTTCGGAGACGACGATGGAGCTGGCCTCGGACAAGCAGTTCTCCCTGTTGGGCATCACTTTGGTGATCACTGTTCCACTTGGAACATTCCCTAACTCCCTCTTCAGCGCCATCACCAGCTCTTTTATGTCGAACTCTGCATCCCCCATTTTGTCGTCTAGAGTGAACGTGTCTCTGTCGTACACTTGCTGCAATTCAATCAAATTACAATCAAACAATTAGCAATGCATCACCTCATCTTCTTCTCCTTCTTCATGTTAAATATTTGTCTCAAAATCAAATATGATTTATATATACTACTTACCAACTTGATGGGATGGTTTGGATCAGCGATGGTTAGAGTAAGCTCTTCATTCCATTCTGGATTCAGATTCTTTTTTATCACTCGAGTCTTCAGTTTCTGATTCAATAACCAACAAACTGTATTAGTTTTTTCCACTTTAAATGTTTAATCATCTATATCTTACATCTAAATTAATCAAGCAAATCTTCAAAGAAAAGAAATGCAACACAATAATACATTATAATTTATTTTTATTTTTATTTTTTTTAATAGAAAGAGAGAGAGCTAGAAATTATAACATCCATTTACACACACTACATTTAACGTAAAATTAATACACAATGAATATTAAAACATAACTAAACATTTCAGAATCATATTTACTACTGCAAATATCAGCCACATAAAAATTGACTGTTATTGGTTTTTTGTTCCCTCATTCCATTTTCTTGTTCATCAGATGACAGAATCAGAAACTCTGGTATCATCGAACATATTGTCCAACAAAAAAATTGTAAAACAAAATAAACGTGACAGGATTATATATTAGAGAAACAGAAATAAATGAATAGGCGATATCTTATAATTATAATTACCTGCTTGCCCATCCTCACAATCACATAAGGATCGCTGCTTCTGGCATCTCTTTTAGCAAGATTGAACCCTTTCACAACTTTAATCCTAAGCAAACCCAAAATGTTCTCCATTCACGAATTTATTTTTATTTTCTCTCTCTCTCACGAAATAAGAAATCAAATTAAAGATATATATATATATATATATAATTATATATCAGTAGTCTTGGAAATTATAAATATCGAACACTCCGTCAGACCGTCACTGTATGTGTGAATGAGAGAGAGAGAGAGAGAGAGAGAGAGAGAGAGAGAGATTCTTGGATTTAACAGAGCGTTGGATGATGAGGGGGTTTATATTGAGTCAGGAACGGGAAAGACATTGTTACTGTAGTGACGCGCTGCGTTGGACTAGTCTATTTGGCATCAATTGACATTAATAATAGATAGGAAATTAGGAAATAGCCGCGGCATTTTCTACAAACAAAGACAAGGTAACAGTTGTTGACTTCAACAAGAATCGTAGCTTCTTTTTTGGTATTTTTTTATTTTATTTTATTTTTTAAAGAATGGTAGCTTCTTTTCACTACACGCTTTACCAGTTTACCCAAATCGGGCCGGATCTCGTCGTTATTTAGAATTAGAATCAATTTTTACTTAATTCTGCCCAATTTTTTCTTCTTCTTTAGATTCTCTATTATAAGTTGTACCCAAGTCAAAACAGTTACTTCTTCACAACATTTAATTTGTATTTTATTAATATTTGGGGTAATTACGCCATATTTCTCAAAATATTAAGGTGGTAATAAAAATGTCTTCAATAATAATTAATTAAACAATATGTCACAAATTATTTATGTATTAATAAATTTATTCCAATAGAGAAATTTCAGCGACAGAAAATTTACGTGGTTATCTTTGAGTTGACATGTAAGATACTTTTAACTAAAACATTTAATAGATATAACTTTATATAAACACTCAAACTAAAACCTTTTAACAACTATATAATAAAATTGAAGTATTCTTGTAAACGTTTCCACTTTTAAAAAATAAAATAAAATTCACTTTAAAGAATTCACGGGGAAAACACTGAAGAAATAATTAAATTTTTCGGATAAGTGGAACTAATAATTTAATAATCAACGTAAAAGATCACAGTTGTAGCATGCACTTTTTGACTTAAACGATGCAGGATCACAATCACTAGCTAATCAAGTTTCAGACTGCTGGTGCTTCAAGAGGTTATTAACAAAATAAAATATATTTTATTTGAAATCGAGTAATTTAATTATCAAACGTCAAAGTGCATGTAAGAAAATTACATATTGCTTTTTTTTAGAAAAAAAAAAAACAACAAGAAGAGAAAATTACCTAGTATGATGCTGGCTCAAATTGTTCCGGCACAATAGCATTGTTTTTCATTAAAACAAATTAAAAAAAACATTTTTAGCCTTCATGCAGTTTTACTCCAAATTCAATTAAAAAAAAGTGAAATACTTCACCATTTAATTTACATCCAATTTCCAATGTTAATACAACAAATACACACATACATGCATGAAAAATAAATTCTTTCAATGCATTATGGAAAAAAAAAATGTATGTCCACATTTATAAAAATATAATGAAATAATATTTGAAGAAACGATTATGTAGAGAAAGACAAAAACTTGTATGAGACGGTCTCATACATGAGACGGATCAATACATGTGAGTTAATGATACTTCACCCATAAATAATGATACATGTGAGTTAATGATACTTCACCCATAAATAATAATACTCACATGCGGGTATAAATAATGATACTCACATGTGAGTTAATATAATGATACTTCACCCATAAATAATGATCCCCACATGTGAGTATTGACCGTCTCATACATGAGACGGTCTCATCCAAATCTGCCCCGTAGAGAAATAGTGTATATTTGATATATTTACGCTTCTGTTAGCCCATTTCCCACAACTCATTTTGTACAATGTCTAGACACACATATATAATGGACATTTCATTAAATTATTAAAATAATATTTTGCAACAAGTATTCATATATGAAACTGAAAATAATTAAGATATACTATATTTGTTATATTATACGTTATCATATGTTTAAAACCTCAAACATTCTTTACGTATTTTTCATTTATTATTGATTGCCTATCTTTAATGATTATTTAACAATATCATCAACTCATTTTAACCTTATTTTATTTAATATAATAATATATCATATTCTATGCTTAACATACTACTCGTGCACTGATCAATTAAAAAGATAAATAATTATATTGTACGCAGTGGCGGATCTAATAATTTTTTCTAGAGTAGGCGACATTGTAATATGACGGAACGACCAATTACTTAATGTTTTCGAGTTTATTTTCACAGTTGAAACATAATGTTATTTCACTAATGCGCTATATATTTTTCTTATTCCTAGAATTGATAACATCATTCCACTCATTTAACATTTATTTTCTTCTAAATTTTATTTTAATAATATAAATAAATATGCAACATTCACAAATCATAAATGAAATTAAAAACTTGATATATTTTTTCAATTTCATTATAATCCACAAAATTCATAATCAACACCATAATTTAATATGGCAACCCCCTAATTTAATATGGCGGGGGGGGGGGGGCTGAAAATGTTGCCGGGCCCCTCTTGTCTCCAATATATGATGATGATGTATTTAATATTTAGTAGTTTTTTAAAGATAAATAATTTGTGATGATCAAATGGTTCTAAAAAGATGGGGACATTATATATAATAAATATAATTTTTTTATATTCATTATTTAATACTATATGATTTCTTAGTTTGAGTTGAAGATGTAGAGATTATTGGCAATTTTGTTGATTTAAAATTATTAAATTAAGTTAGTAAACACCTATTAATGGAATGATAAATTTTAAAGTCAAATACGGGATTTTAGTAGAGATGGAACATTCAATTTTTAAAACTTTCAAGGTTGATTGAAAAATGAAAATACTAAGGCATTTATTAAGGATAATTTTGACAAAGCACGCATTTATTTTTACAAATATTACAAGAATACAACAATTGTGCCGGCACAATTTGGCCATTTAGTATTTCCCAATTACATACTCCTTCTGTTTCCAATTATGTGTTATTTTGGATGAATGCACACAAATTAATAAATTAATTGAGTTATCTAATATACCCTTGCGAGAATATATTAAATGAGTTAAACATAAATGTATGAGGATAAATGTGTGAAAAACGTGAATTTTATGTTTCGAATTTATAAAATGATATTTTTTTTAAAAAATAAATTTTAAATATTAAAATGACATTTATACAAAAACGGAGGGAGTATTATATTAGTTTGACGGTACGGAATAACAATAGAAAGCAACTTCATCTGAAAAAAAGAAGCAACCAACCAAATTCCGAGAAATTGTATATCCCAAGACCGTCCTACAAAAAATTTATAGTAATTTCATTTTACAATTTACAATGCATTTCCAGAATTAATGACAAGAGTAATAATTAAAATTTTCCAATATTATATTTCAAATAAATACCATAAAATAATCCATCTCCATAAATATTAATTTAATGTCCCTACAAATAAAAGCACGCCATGTGGTACTGTATTTAAGTGGAAAATGACGTCTAAGTTAATCAACATATACATAAACACAATGTGAAACAACGCCCAATTTTTTATTTCACATTTATATATTTTTTTTCTTATTTTTTGAAGATGCGAAATTGTTTTAGATCGTCACAAACTCCAAAAACGTATCGATTTCACAATTAAATTGTCAAGAAAAAATCACACGTATATATTTCCTCAATCTCATTTATATAGATTTATTTTCTTTTCTGGATGTGTCTCAGTATATAAAATGGTTTCTATATATATTTACCTCATTTATTAATATATATATATTTATTTAATATGTTTATATTAATTATTAATTTATTATAAAAAATAAATATAAATATATTAAGAAATTTGCTTGTTTAATTATTTTTTAATAATCTTTTAATCCTTAAAAAATATCAAATCAGCATGTACGAATGAGAATGAAGGAGTGTACATATATATGTGTGTTTCATATCCATCAATTTTATTTTCACCCATCATGAACTAATTTTGGCTGGTTTAATTTAAAATACATGAGCCTACTGCTTTCTTCCAACAATTTCTAAGTCGTAAAGTACTAAATTTATTGCAATTTTTTCCTGGTGAATAAATACTAATCAATAAATTTATCAAGGGATTTTTAGTTATTTATAATCTAAATATAGATATTTTAAATTTTAATTTCTACTGTATTTTTGCTATCTTTATGTCTAGAACTTCACATGATCAAATCCTCTAGTCTCAAGTTGTGTGTGCCAACTATGTACCAAACATCAAAATTATTAATTTTCCTTTTATTTTTTTCAATTTTAATTTCTTTTGTTTTAATATAATTTTACATTATTATTCATAGTTTATTGCATCCAACTAAGGTTTATAATTTTTTTTAGTATTTAATTTTCAATTTTTTAGTTAATATAATTTATTTTTGGAGTTGATTATTTCAAACTTAGGTTATATGTATTTTTTTAAAATTTTAATTTTTAGCAATAAATATTAATTACAATTAGTTATAATATAAAAAATTTTATTTTTATGAAAAATATTATTAACACTATACAATTTTGATGTTAGCACACAATCGACACACACAACTTAGGCAGTTGAAATTTTCTATTGCACATTTGATGTTGCATTCCCTATTGCACGCTCAATTTTTTATTTTTTTTCAATTTTTTTCTTTGATTTCTAATTCTGATGCTTTAGTTTAATTTTACACTTATTATTTAGAATTCATCCTACCCAATTAGAATGCATTGTAATTTTTTATTATTTAATTTTTAATTTTTAGTTATTAGTTAATTATTTGAAAAATTAAATAGTAAAAATTATATTAAATTTTAATTGGATAGGATGAACCTAAACAACAAGTGTAAAATTATACTAAAGTACAATAAATTGAATCAAAGAAAAAAATTGAAAAAAATCGAGAGTGTATATGAAATGCAATATTAAATGTGCAATGGACGATTTTAAATGTAATTTGGGAGTAGAGAATCTCATCCGTTGAAACTTCGTCCCCTTTCCAGTTTTTCCAATCTCACGTAAACATTTCGATCATTTCAATCAAAACCCAAAATATAGCATATTGGTGAAACTACACATATTCTAAAAATGAATTATTTGATGAAGCTATTTTACACAATCAACAAGTTATAAATGTATCTCAAAATTAAAAATGTACCTGCTGAACAGGATCTTTGTACGATAAATGTAAACACAAAATTTATAACGTATAGAATGATATATATTTTGTAAAATATAAAATTAATATAGCACCTTAAGGCTTAAAACGTCCTCCAATTTATTCCTATAATTTTTTTTATTATTATTATTTGTTTGTTATTCTAGTTCTAGAAAGGAGTCATATTCATCATGGGTTGGCGCCAGCATTCAGCCGCCGCCTTGCCTTTAAATTTCCCCTGTTGGTGTTAGACTTTCTCTTTCATCAGAATTTATAGTCCCACGTTGTTGTCCCCACACCTATCCACGAATTATGACATGCTTCTTAAATTTTTAATTAATATATTTTTAATTCGATACTGAACTATTTTTTTTTCTTTGCATTTTATCCTGTTCTTTTTCTTTATAGAAAATGAGGTAGTATCTCAAAAATATCCCACCATATCGATATCCATAAAAAGTGAAAATCATACCGTATAGATTTTATAGTAAATATGCTCTCCGGTCACTTTCGGGTGCCCAAAAGCTTATTGAACCCATCGACGTTGTGGACTAAAAATTTTCAAAACTAAAAAATACTTTTTTCAATTTTTGAATCAAAATAACGTCATTTTAGTTTCATCTTTTAATTTTTTTTTTGTTAAAATCCCCATAGGAATCTAGCACGCTCAGTCAACTTTTAGGCGGGTCGAAGGGAATATTTTGTACAAAATTAATATGATATGATTTTTGTCCCGAAATGTAATGTTCCACATCAAATGAGAATATATATCATGTTTTAAGGATTTACAAGTGGAATCAATGTACTCATTAACAATTTAGATTAATCATTTTCGTTATATAAGAAAGAAAATTAAATAGTTATTAATGGAGCTCGTTGTGTCTCTGTACCGTATGCCTCCAACGGAAGAAGGGGCATTACTAATGATATCATAGTTGATCGATCCCAAGAGTGTCGAACTGAGCCCTGGAGCCAGTCCGGGTATGCTCGAGTCCCACAGAAAAATGAACAATACAAGGGCGTTCCTGTTAGTAAGTCGATTCAAGCTGATTTCCCAAATTTGGATATTATTGACCAATTTGAGTGTAGAAATCTTTCTTATCGATTTGGACGTAGAAATCTTTCTCATTATTATCCCAGAAAAAAGAGTTTGCAGCGAATAAAAAATATAATCTGACTTTCCTGTACTAGAACTTTGACGCGGAAACACAATAGTATTATACATGCTTTTTTGAACAGATTAGGTTCAAAATTATTGAATTTGGTATTTGGATGTGATTTTTATTAATAATCTGGTTCACAGATCAGAATTATGTGATCTTGGAACTATGTATGGCTTTAACGGGAAGTTGGAACTATGTATGGCTTTAACGGGGAGAAGGGATATTTCCGGGTGTGCTCAAATTGATCCCTGGAAATAGTCATACAAAGAATGGAGCATGGCGAGGACGCCACGTCTCCAACGGAGGAGAATGTAATGTTCCACATCGATGGAAGAAAAAAATATAATGAGTATATATATATATATATATATATATATATAAATTTAATAGGCTCTCTAGAAATTTGGATTAGTCATTTTTGTGATGTGAAGATAAATGTCGAGTAGTTACTAGCAAAACACGTTCTGTCATCGTATCGTTATTAAGCCCCACCTCATTGGCCCGGAAAGTTACCCAATACACACACACACACACACACACACACACACACACACACACACACACACACACATACATACATACATACAAATATATAGGAAATGGATCCAATGTAAACCCTTATTTAATTTCTACTATTCATTTTTGTTTCTCATTAGTAATTAACCCTTTTTAAATTTAGGAATAAATATAAAAATGGTTAAGGGTCATATGACCTTTCAGCTTATGACATTGCTCTCCTCCGATTATTCGGGCCACATATTGTTTGGTATTTATTTAACATAACTGCAAGTGCACAGTGAGGTTTATAGTGTAGCGGTGAACAAGAGTATCGTATCCACAGGGATTTAATAATTAATCTACTAATTATTCTAATTTAACCCTTCACAGTTATCTAGACTATAAAACATGGTTGAATTTAACTAATTAAAAACTGAAAATAATAAATAAACTAAATTACCACAGAGGAAATCAACACAGAAAATCAAACACTGAAGAAAAGACGCATTCTAGGATTGGATACTCATTATTTAATCCATTCTCTTAATCAATTCATTTAGTGTCTATGTTGGGATTTAAATCATGCTAGAACAATCACTCATGTATTCTAAACCTTCTCTCGAAGTGCCTAGATCGTAGATAACACAATAAATATTAACGTGTTCGTTCAATACCAATTATGCGACTCCTAGTGGTTCCAAAGATTTATCGTTCTCTAAATTAATCGCAACTCTCTCGAGTGATATTGACTAACCAGTTAATTATTCCAGATCTTGTGTTAAAACTCATCTCTCGAATTATGGATTAACACATCATTTTGCATCATTTAGTGATCAGGTAAATAATACAGAGAAAAGCAGGAATAATCAAAACATAATCAAATCATAGACACCAAATAAATAAATCAAAAGAACTTCATAAATAAATCATAATCCAATCTTAGAATACTAGGGTTTTAGCTATCCATGGCAAAATAAATAACTAAAATAATTCATAAAGAAAACATAAATAATTCTAAGAATAAAGAAAATAAAACCCGGAAAGATTTAATTTGTCTCTAATCTTGAAAGATCTTGAATCATTTGGTCTTATTCTCGCGTCTTCTCTTCTCTGCAGCAAACCTCTGGTGGCAACTTTTGGGTAGGTGGAATTGTGTTTAATTTTCGTGCATCAAACCCTTAAATACTAAGTTAAGAAAAGCCCAAAAATAGGTCAAAAATCGGACAGGCCCGCTCGATTCGCGACCTCGCTCGCGACCCAGTCACCCGCGACTCAGGTCGCGGGTCCACGTGGCGCTGATGTGGCCAAAATTCACGATCGGATGCCTAAATTCACGATTGGGTCGCGGTTATTTCAAAGGAGAACCCTCCTATCTCGCGTGTGCAAAAAAAAGGAGAAATGGTGATTCGCGACCCCCCGGGTCGCGAGTCCGGTCGCGGGTATTTTTCAGCTCTGGCAGCCTCTCACTGTTTTGCTTCGTTCTCACTTGATTCTCATCTGATTGACCCAATTCTTTTTGCAACGCGTTCCTAACTCGATTTCCTATCTTTCTAGGGTGTTCTCAAGCTCATTTGAAGTCCACACAAAAAATGGCATTAATTCCCTTGACAATGAACAAACACATGACATTGCACAAAATATAGAAACTATGCAAAACTTATCACTTTATGCATGCAATGCCCGTCAAATACCACTCAAATGTACCTCAAAATACATGTAAAATATGATGTCATCAACTCCCCCAAACTTAAAACATTGTTTGTCCCCAAACAAAGAACAAAACCAAACATAGAATTCAAACAATACATAACTCTACAATTTATAATCTAGCATCTACAACCTCGAAAATCTAATCGGGAAATGACAAGAACAAGCACAACACTCAAATCATGAACACGTGTGATAGATTTCAACGAGCAAAATTCAAACCAATGATCCTCACCAGTGTGTGTTTCTCTCAAACTCTCAAAGTGTGATAAAATAAGGATAAACATTCATCGAAGCATTGAACTATACACTTGATCTACCATAGGCTTGCATGCAATCTCAACGCTCCGTTGACAAACAAATGTGCACAAAATTAAGATCAAATAGGACTTTTCTTAAGGTTGTAATGTAGGCTCGGGTTAAGGTTAGGAATATTTGGCTCAAGTGACTCAACAATTGCAAAACAATCCACCACTCTTACTTTCTACTCCCAATTACTTTTCACAATCAAACACTAGTTGGAATTTTTCCAACTTCTTCTACAAAACCTTACATCATTCACATTTTTTTCAACTCATGGACCTTTGGTCTCTTTTCTTATTTATTTCTATTGGCACTTTTCACATTTTTTCTTTTGTGCTCTTTTCATTTTTATTTTCTTTTCAACACTCACATAGCACTTTTTTTTGTGCACCAACAAAAACCACCAATTACCACCATTTTTTTTCTTTATCCCAACTCAAAAATTCTTTACCCTTCTTCCTATTTCTCCACAAGAATCAACAAATGAAATCCCAAATAGGCTTCCAAAGAAAAGGAAATTAGTCACAAAATGGCTTGCAAAGGGATATGATGAATTTAGGACAGTGTATGGGATAAATGGCTAAAGAAAAGATGGTCTATTATCATATCCTATTTCAAAGCACAACAACTCAATCTCAAGCAAGACAACATGCAAGTTCTAGAGAAACAATTGCATAGACAACCAATACACAAGAACAAAAATTAAGACAACAGTCTTATAGGCTCAAAATCTCACAGCTCAACATTGGACAAAATAAAGCTCGAAAATCTCCAAAACACATGTTCATTCAAATCATGCTATACGTGCTCAAATCATTCCCAATTAAATAATCTCAATTATAAATACTAAACCATAAACTATAAAGCATATATCATAAAAATCCCACAAAAAATCAAGACCAAACAAAATTAAAAAAATTTCAAACGTTCCGGAAAAATAAAAACAAAAACAAAAACAAAACACGTAAAGCAGGTAAAACAAAATAAAGGTCTAGACACCACAAGCATACATCCCCTCAAATTTATTCAAATCCACGGGATGGAATAAGTTTGTAAGAATGGATGTAGGTGTCATCGACCACTCACAGAAATCAAATGGATGACCATTCGGGTTCAACCTCCTCCCCCAAACTTGTCGAAAGACAAGTTGATTGATTCGCTATCCCTTAAAATACAACACCCAAGTGTTCTATACCTGCAAAACTTAGAAAAAGAAGTGAAAAACATAAATAATATAAAAAAACTAAACGAAATAAAATAAAACATATTGGGTTGCCTCCCAACAAGCGTTGCATTTAACGTCGACAGCCAGACCACTTGAAAGCTCATGTTCCCAAAAGTGGAGGAATTGGAATCCCCCATTCTCTTCCTCGATCATCCATCTCCATGCCTCCATTATCAGTAATGCAGCCAGATTCTTGAGTGTTGATGGTATTACACTCCACCGCTGCCTTGTGCTCCTCTACATCGAACAAGAACCGTATTTGTTCATCATCAAAATGGAGAGTGAAAATCCCCGTGTCTAGGTCGATGTTGGCCCATCCGGTGCGCAAAAATGGGCATCCCAAGATGAGAGGGACGCTCTTGTCTTCTTCCATGTCCAACACCACAAAGTCCACCGGGAAAATAAAATCACGCACCTTGATCAGCACATCCTCTAAGATTCCATCGGGGTACACCACAGATCGGTCGGCCATCTGCAAACACATAGTTGTGGGCTTGAGTTGCCCACAGTTCAGCTTCTTGAAAAATGACAGCGGCATCAAATTGATGCTCGCTCCCAAATCACACAGTGCTCGACCCCCTATCTTTTCTCCAATAGAGATGGGAAGTGTGAAACTTCCTGGATCCTTCATCTTAGCTGGGAGCTTCTTTTAGATGATGGAGCTGCAGTTTTCAAGGAGGTGCACTGTCTCAAACTCCTCTATCTTTTTCTTCTTGGACACAGCATCCTTGAGGAACTTTGGATACTTGGGCATGTGCTGCAGTGCCTCCACCAAAGGAATGTTGATTTGCACTTTCTTGAAAATCTCCAAAAATCTGGAAAACTGTGCATCAACTTTCTGTTTCAGAGTCCTCTGCGGGAATGGGATAGTCACTGTGGGAAGAATTGTAGAACCCATCTGAGGGCTCTTGATGGTAGAATCCGGCTTTTCAGAAGCCGTCTTAGAAGGGACAGTTGTAGCGGCAGCAATCTGTGTAAGGACTTCAGTGTGCAGATGGATTGCATTGCACTGCTTTTTGGGATTCACCGTGGTGTTGCTGGGGAACTGTACCGGTTGGTGCTGATTCCCTACAACTATAGCCAGCTGACTTAGTTGCTTCTCGAACATCTTCATATGCACACTCATAGCACCCACAATATTCTCCAACTTCTCCATTTGAGCTTGCGACTCCCCCATAAATTTATTAGTCTTCCCTGTGAACGTCATCAACAGATCATCCATCTACGGCTTCTTCTTCTCGTTGATCACTCCATTTGTTACTGAGAAGCCGGGTGGGGGCTGCAGAGCATTATTGGGGTTACCATATGAGAGATAGGATCGATTACCTTGATAGAATTGATTTTCACCTCTGTAATTGTTGCCATCATAGCCACCTCTCTGATTGATGTAGTTGACATCTTCAACTATATTTCCCATGGGATTATCTACACCCGGTAGCACCATAGCATCAAATCTGCTGTTGACCGTGGCATTCAGAGTAGACAGCTGGGCGGCAAGCTTAGAAATAAGATCATTATCTTCAACTGTTGTAGCCCTTTTCAGTATCTTCACTTGTCGATCATTAGTCCACTGATGACTGTTTGTGGCCATGTCTTCAATAATGGACACGGCTTGATCGTGTCCTTTGTTCAGTAATGACCCGCCAGCAGAGGCATCCAGAAGCCTCTTCACCTCCATATCGCATCTGTTGTAAAAGAAGCAGACCAGATGATCCACTCCAAATCCATGATTGGGGCACTTTCTTAGCAACTCTCGAAACTTTTCCCAAGCTTCATATAAGTTCTCATCTTCATACTGGCGAAACTGAGTAATCTCACCTTTGAGCTTGAGAGTCAGACCGGGAGGGAAGAATTTATCCAGAAACTTATGCGCCAAGCACTCCCAGCTATCCACCGTCCTGAGATCCAAGGAATGATACCAATCCTTGGCAGCATCTCTCAGTGAGAATGAGAACAGACGAAGCCGAATGGCATCATCCGAACTCCGTTCATCTTAATTGTGCTGCAGACCTCCAAGAATTGTTGCAAGTGTGCATTCGGATTCTCAGTCTTGTGCCCTCCATACTGATGCTGCTGCACCATACCCATCAATCCCGACTTCAGTTCAAAGTTGTTGGCATTAATGCCTGGATCGGGAACCTGGCCATGGTTGAGCACCGGTGTGAACATCTGATTGATCGGTATCGGAGCTGCTTCTCTGACACCTTCTTGCTCTTGAAATAGCCGCTGCATTTCCTCTAACTGTTGTTGCATGCGATGCATCTATTCAGCGGTAACAGGAGCTTGCCGTTCTGCCATCTCTCTTCTTCTCCTTATGTTGTTATGGCGGATGGTGGCTTCAATCTCAGGATCACAAGATTGAAGTGGTTCCTCTTGAGAACGTATATGCATACACAACCTAACCACAAGAAAAAGAAGATTATAAAATTTAAACAAAAATTAACTGAAAAATAAATGTCTAGATTAACACGAGAAATTAAATCTAAATAATAGCAAATAAAAATTAAATCCCCGGAAACGGCGCAAAAACTTATTCGGTATTTATTTTCACCTAAACTACAAGTGTACAGCGAGGCTTATAAGATAGCGGTGAACAAGGTCGTATCCACAGGGATTTAATAATTATTCTACTAGTTATTTTAATTTAACTTCCAGCAGTTATCTAGACTATAAAATATGGTTGAATTTAACTAATTAAAAACTGAAAATAATAAATAAACTAAATTACCACAGCAGAAATCGAAACAGATAAATCAAACACCAGAGAAAAAGACGCATTCTAGGATTGGATACTCATTATTTAATCCATTCTCTTAATCAATTCATTTAGTATCTATGTTAAGATTTAAGTCATGCTAGAACAATCACTCATGTATTCTAAACCTTCTCTCAAAGTGCCTAGATTATAGATCACACAACAAATATTAACGTCTCCGTTCAATATCTATTGTGCAACTCCTAATGGATCCAAAGATTTATTGTTCTCTAAATTAATCGCAACTCTCTCGAGTGATATTGACTAACCAGTTAATTATTCCAGATCTTGTGTTAAAACTCATCTCTCGAATTATGGATTAACACATCAAATTGCATCATTTAGTGATCAGGTAAATAATACAGAGAAAAGCAGGAATAATTAAAACTTAATAAAATCATAGACACCAAATAAAATGAATTAAAAGAACTTCATAAATAACTCATAATCCAACCCTAGAATAATAAGGTTTTAGCTATCCATGGCAAAATAAATAACTAAAATAATCCACAAAGAAAACATGAATAATTCTAAGAACAAAGAAAATAAAACTCGGAAAGATTTAATTTGTTTCTAATCTTGAAAGATCTTGAATCATTTGGTCTTGTTCCTCGCGCTCTTTTCCTCTGCTGTAAACCTCTGCTGGCAATTTTGGGGTATGAGAGAATGTGTGTAATTTTCGTGCATTGAATCCCTTAAATACCAAGTTAAGAATAGCCAAAAATAGGTCAAAAATCGGATAGGCCCGCTCGATTCGCGACCTCGCTCGCGACCCAGTCACCCGCGACTCATGTCGCGAGTCCACGTGGCGCTGATGTGGCCAAAATTCACGACCGAATGCCCAAATTCGCAACCGGATCGTGGGTATTTCAAAGGAGAACCCCCATCTGTCGCGCACGTGCAAAAAAAGGAGAAATGGTGATTCGCGACCCCGCGGGTCGCGAGTCCGGGCGCGGGTATTTTTCAGCTCCGGCAGCCTCTCATTGTTTTGCTTTGTTCTCACTCGTTTCTCGTCCGATTGACCCGATTCTTTTTGCAACGCGTTACTAACTCGATTTCCTATCTTTCTAATGTGTTCTCAAGCTCATTTGAAGTCCACACAAAAAATGGCATTAATTCCCTTCACAATGAACAAACACGTGACATTGCACAAAACATAGAAACTATGCAAAACTTATCACTTTATGCATGCAATGCCCGTCAAATACCACTCAAATACCACGCCAAAAACTTGTTCCTTCGAAGACGGCTTCTGAAAAGCCGGATTCCACCATCAAGAGTTCTCAGATAGGTCCTACAATCATAACTGCAGTTTTCAGAGAGGTGCACAGTCTTAAACTCCTCTATCTTTTTCTTCTTAGACACAACATCCTTGAGGAACTTTGCATACTTGGGCATGTACTGCAGTGCCTCCACCAAAGGAATGTTGATTTGTACCTTCTTGAAAATCTCCAAAAATCTAGAAAATTGTGCATCAACTTTCTGTTTCAGAGTCCTCTGCGGGAACGGGATAGTCACTGTGGGAAGAATTGTAGGACCTATCTGAGATCTCTTGATGGTGGGATCTGGCTTTTCAGACACCGTCTTGGAAGAAACAATTGCAGCGGCAGCAATAGGCGTAGGAACCTCAGTATGAAGGTAGATTGCATTGCATTGTTCCTTGGGATTCACTGTGGTGTTGTTGGGGAACTGTCCCGGTTGGTGCTGATTCCCTACAACTGTAGCAAGCTGATCCAGTTGCTTCTCGAACATCTTCATTTGCACACTCATGGCACCTACAGTATTTTCTAGCTTCTCCACTCTAGTTTGCGACTCCTCCATGAATTTATCGGTCTTTCCCATGAATGCCATTAACAGATCATCCATCTTTGGCTTCTTTTCCTCGTTGATCACTCCATTTATTACTGAGAAGCCGAGTGGGGGCTGCAGAGCATTATTAGGGTTATCATATGAGAGGTTAGATCAATTACCTTGATAAAATTGATTTCCACCTTGGTAATTGTTGCCATCATAGCCCCCTCACTGATTGATGTAGTTCACATCTTCCACAACTTGATTCATGGTAGGATTCGCAGTCTGCTGAGACATGGCGTCAAATCTACTATTGATAGTAGCATTCAACGTGGACAGTTGAGTCGCCAATTTGGAAATCGGATCACTATTATCAACTGCTGTAGCTATCTTCAACATCCTTACTGGTCGATCTCCAGTCCACTGATAGCTGTTGGTGGCCGTGTCTTCAATTATCGTCACAGCTTGATCGTGGCCTTTGTTCAGCAGTGAGCCACCCGCAGAGGCATCCAGAAGCCTCTTCACCTCCATATCGCATCCATTGTAGAAGATGCAAACTTGATGGTCCACCCCGAATCCATAATTGGGGCACTTCCTCAACATGTTCTGAAATCGCTCCCAAGCTTCATACAGAGTTTCATCATCATACTGGCAAAACTGAGTAATCTCGCCTTTGAGCTTAAGAGTCAGACCGGGAGGGAAGAATTTATGCAGAAACTTATGCGCCAAGCACTCCCACCGATCCACTGTACTGAGATCCAAGGAATGATACCAATCTTTGGCAGCATCTCTCAGTGAGAATGAGAACAGGCGAAGCCGAATGGCATTATCTGACACCCTGTTCATCTTGATTTGTGCTACAGACCTTCAAGAATTGTTGCAAGTGTGCATTTGTATTCTCAGTCTTGTGCCCTCCATACTGATGCTGCAGCACCATGCCCACCAATCCCGACTTCAGTTCAAAGTTGTTGGCATTAATGCCTGGATCGGGAACCTGGCCATGGTTGAGCACCGATATGAACATCTGATTGATCGGTATAGGAGCTGCTTTGCTGACAGCTTCTTGCTCTTGAAATCGCCGCTGTAGTTCCTCTAACTGTTGTTGCATGCGATGCATATGTTCAGCGTTAACGGGAGCTTGATGTTCTGTCATCTCTCTTCTTCTCCTTGCGTTTTTATGGCGGATGATGGCTTCAATCTCAGGATCAAAAGTTTGCAGTGGTTCTCCCTGAGAGCGTGTATACATACACAACCTAACCATAAGAAAACAAAGATTATAAAATTTAAACGAAAATAAACTGAGAAAAAAAATATCTGGATTAACACGAGAAATTAAATCTAAATAATAGCAAATAAAAAATTAAATCCCCGACAACGGCGCTAAAAACTTATTCGGTATTTATTTTCACCTAAACTGCAAGTGTACAACGAGGCTTATAGGATAGCGGTGAACAAGGTCGTATCCACATGGATTTAATAATTATTCTACTAGTTATTTGAATTTAACTTCCTGCAGTTATTTAGACTATACAACATGGTTGAATTTAACTAATTAAAATCTAAAAATAATAAATAAACTAAATTACCATAGCAGAAATCAAAACAGATAAATCAAACACCGGAGAAAAAGACGCATTCTAGGATTGGATACTCATTATTTAATCCATTCGCTTAATCAATTCATTTAATATCTATGTTAGGATTTAAATCATGCTAGAACAATCACTCATGTATTCTAAACCTTCTCTCGAAGTGCCTAGATTATAGATCACACAACAAATATTAACGTCTCCGTTCAATACCTATTGTGCAACTCCTAATGGATCCAAAGATTTATTGTTCTCTAAATTAATCGCAACTCTCTCGAGTGATATTGACTAACCAGTTAATTATTTCAGATCTTGTGTTAAAACTAATCTCTCGAATTATGGATTAACACATCAAATTGCATCATTTAGTGATCAGGTAAATAATACAGAGAAAAGCAGGAATAATCAAAACATAATCAAATCATAGACACCAAATAAAATAAATTAAAAGAACTTCATAAATAACTCATAATCCAACCATAGAATACTAGGGTTTTAGCTATCCATGGCAAAATAAATAACTAAAATAATCCACAAAGAAAACATGAATAATTCTAAGAACAAAGAAAATAAAACCCTTAAAGATTTAATTTGTCTCTAATCTTGAAAGATCTTGAATCCTTTGGTCTTGTTCTTCGCGCTCTTTTCCTCTGCTGTAAACCTCTGTTGGCAATTTTGGGGTATGAGAGAATGTGTGTAATTTTCGTGCATTGAATCCCTTAAATACCAAGTTAAGAAAAGCCCAAAATAGGTCAAAAATCGGACAGGCCCGCTCGATTCGCGACCTCACTCGCGACCCAGTCACCCGCGACTCAGGTCGCGAGTCCACGTGGTGTTGATGTGGCCAAAATTCGTGACCAGATGCCCAAATTCACGACCGGGTCGTGGGTATTTCAAAGGAGAACCCCCCTCTGTCGCGCGCGTACAGAAAAATCAGAAAAGTGTGATTCACGACCAGATTCGCGACCCTCTGGGTCGCGAGTCCGGTCGCGGGTATTTTTCAGCATCGGCAGCCTCTCACTGTTTTGTTTCGTTCTCACTCGTTTCTCACCCGATTGACCCAATTCTTTTTGCAATGCGTTCCTAACTCGATTTCCTATCTTTCTAGGGTATTCTGAAGCTCATTTGAAGTCCACTCAAAAAATGGTATTAATTCCCTTCATAATGAACAAACACGTGACATTGCACAAAACATAGAAACTATGCAAAACTTATTACTTTATGCTTGCAATGCCCGTCAAATAACACTCAAATGTACCTCAAAATACATGTAAAATATGATGTTACCACATACCACCTTGACTATTGTCAGGGTCCATATAGCCCCCTTGACTTTTGTGAGTTATGGTTCATTCTTACACCAATTTTCATGGTAAGTAAAAAATTCACAAAATAAAAAAAGGGTCACATACACTATAATTTCGAGAGGTATAATATCTCCTCCCAAGATTTTCTTGGGTCCATGATGTATGAAGAAATTCATGAGCACCGCACTTGCAAACTTTTTATTTTCCTTTTGCAATTCCAAGCATATTTCATTACATGAGTGGAAACATATATTTTTTTTTTCCACGAAAATGAATTTGGTAAAAGAAGAAGAATTTTATGAATTTTCACTCACCCTTAAATTGATGGAAGAAATGAACCTTAACCCACTAACTCCCGTAAATAAAAAGTAAATTAACGGAGTCTTTCATATTATCTACAAAGAAAGGGCAATTAGGGTCACTTTTAATAGTCGAAGAGGCTATATGTGGTCCAAATAGTCGAATGGGGAACAATGTGAACCCTAAAAATAATCAAGAGGCCTATGTGGTCAAAATAGTTGAAGATGTGTCAAATTTGAGCTCCAAACAATAATCAAGGAGACTTTTTGAATATTAACACAACATAAAAATTGAGTTAATAATTTTTACCCAGTACTTGTGACAATTTCATGATGTAAAATCCTATTGTATAAGTATATTTAATAAATTTTGCAACACCTTATACTAATATGCTTAAAAAAGAAGATCAAATTTAATTAATTAGTAAACAAAACGAAGCCTCCTCAGTTGTTTGAAAGCTCATGTGCAACAGTGCAAGTATGAAAAATTGACGCAAAATGTGAAAGCGAGAAAGTCCCATCAGTTATTAGAGAAATTTGAAAGTGAAGAATACATTTGGAATTGATTGTGGCCTAATCAATTATATTAATATTAACTAGTTTTACATCCGCGCGATACACGGTAATCAACGAAAGTAATTGAATCAATAATATATGTTTATATAATAAATAAATAAGTCAACTTAAAAATCATAGAATATTATAAGAACAATTTTTTTTATATATTTTTAAATAGTATATTACAATCAAAATAAATAATTTTATTTCACGCTTTTTTTTTTTCAATAAACCAAAGGGAACTTGTGTACTTTTCAAAAAATGAAAGGTGTAACTATAATGATTACCTATATATGCAAAATCTACATATAATGAAAACACAAACATATATACTTCGAGAACTAATTTGATATGAAAAAAATATCTGAAAATAATAATAACATGATAGAATTAATATTATCGGGAAAGTAACACAAAGAAAACAAACGATAAGCGCTGGAAATAATTATAATTTATTTAAATTATCATGCCACATATGTAACCATTAAGTAAAAAAAAATCATTGCGTATTGAAAATTAAACAATAATTTTGGTTTACATTTTACCATCCAAGAGCCAATCACTACTGTACATATTATATTATATTGATCCAAACAGCATTTGCTACACACCGCAGTACTGTAAGGATGCTGCTGAAGTAATGATCAAACCTCTCATTTATACACGCATCACTCTTATTCATTTGTGGCCTCAAATACATCACAAATTTGTGGTGGCAAGTCATACGCATTATCATATATGCATTACTACTATTGATAATTGTATTTAAATTTCTATTATATTTTATTTACAATATTTATAACATTCTAAAGTTTATAATACATAAATATAATAATATAAAATAAAATATTAATATATTATACGAACCTATACATATGTATATATATATTTAGGTACAATGAGCTAATGTAGCTCGTAAATTCTTTCAATTGTTAGGCATTTTCCGTAAGTAGAGAGTCAACTATATATGATAACCAATGAATGGTAAAGGTACCGTAAATTTCACAACTTAATAATATACATTGGACTCATATTAATCTATTGGCTTATAAATTTATTTATAATTTATAAGCCAATGAATACTTTATAAAGTGGATTTGGAATTTGATAACCACCTCACCTGCAACAAGGTATTAGTAGTTTTCGGGGAGAGTGGGGATTGGGAATTGACTGGTAAATAACAACTATTTATGGGGTAGTTTTTAGGAATTTTTGAGTTAGATGACGTTTCTTTTAGGTTACACTAGAGTGCACTCAGCATTAATGCACATATAATAAATACGTTGTAAAATAACAAGAATTAAATGTTATGTAAAATGATATTCATCTCAACACAACTAATTAAACGTCATCAATATTATAAATAATTCACTGATCTATATGAGTTTAAATTAATCTAATTATGAATATCATCTTATGTGTAACCCGTCAGACCGTTTGATATTTTTTTTGTAATAATAATAATAATAATATATCTTCTCTTAATATTTTAATCTTAATCTTAATAAAAATAAGAAGTTATACCATAATTAGTAACCTAACATATAAACTATTATGTATTATATTATATGATATATGATTAATTAATAAACAATTAAATTAGTATATAACATCAACTTACTAAATGTAGTATATATATTAAGATTATATAAAACAACAATTTAATTATATATATTTACATACACAAGTGTTTATATATATATAAGTAATTTAATGCGATATATTAAGCATATAATATAATATGTATACCTGTTAATGAATATACACCAATGGTTTAATCCTAAAGCAAAAAAATAAATTCGAATATACACCAATGATTTAATCCTAAAGAAGGTATGCCATTTATAGTAACATTAAGAAATAACAGTAATTAATATTAAATATTATAAAATCTTTTTTTTTGTATTGCTTCTATTAGGATTGAAAGTCAAACTATGTTTATAATAGACAAATGTGGGTATGCGTATATTAATTGTCAACTTTTAGTAATTATATGTTTAGCATCAATAATATATATGGTTCATTGTTAGTGGTTGTTGTATATTTTGTAAATTAAAAGTTATACTATATTATTTAAAACTCACAAATGGTGTTCAAAAGAATAAAGATAAATTACGTAATAAGGTAATTATGTATGTATGTATGTATGCATATGTATTTACAAAGACAAAACATATTCTTAGGTCTCATACGTTTATATTTTATTTTGACAGACCCCAGTATATTTTAGATGTTTTACTATATCCTTCTACTTTGACAATACACTTTCTTAGGTCTTCGTACTTTAAAATTTCATTTCGATAAATCCTTATATAATTTTTTTATTTATTAAGTCCTTCTACTAAGCATATTTGATATGATTTTGCCCTTAATTATTTAATAAAAGTAATCAAGTTGTTAATTTTTAAATTATTTAAATAATTAACACGTAAGTTATTAAAAATTTTATGTTATTTGAGTAAACGATAAAATGCATTAATGTTATATTTGTTAATTTATTAAATATTAGGTATTGAATTGTAACTTTTGAATTTTCAGGGCAAAAGTGAAAAATGGTCAAAGGTTGGATACTGAAGTATAATTAACACTTATTTCTATGAATTATTATTAAAATATTGCTAGTAGAACATAATATCTCCATATTTATAAACTTCATTCGTGCAGGTAATGCTAGTGATATACTTCCTCCGTTTCGTTTTGATTGTTATTTTAGTTTTTTTTTTAATCTAGAATTAACAATTAATTTCATGAACTAATACCCCCTCATATATGACATAAAATCTTATTAACTTATATTTTCCTAAAAATAAGGTTTGTAATATGGTTAGAATTGGGATTTGGGAGAGAGATTGTGAAAATATATAAAAACAAAAATCATTTTACGTATGTTGGAGGCAAGGTGGGGGAGGGAAAAAAAGGTGAGTCAAAATTGGTTGCCAAATTCCAACTGCCTATATTAAAAGGAGTATCGACTGTAATTTTGTAAAGGATTAAATTGAATGCCTAGTAGATGGGCGTTACATTTAATATGTGTGATTTTGAATTTTGACTTTAGGTGAGTGCTTCTCGAAATGTCAGTCACAATAAATCTATTAGTATGAATGTTCCTTGGAGGTCAACATTATATTCTACTATCCGAGTAATAATATATATTGATATTATGCTTTATTCTTTGGGAATAAAATTAAAGTAACAAAAATAAGAAACTAAAATTATTTTTTACTTAATGTTTTTTAAATCATTTTTTAATTTTCTAAATAAAAGGAGGTGTAATTAATAAAAATAATAATTAACTAGTAAATATAAATATGTATAGACAAAATTAGTCCATAATGCTACGCTAACTAGTGCAAAACTAAGAATACATCATACGTGTGCATTAATTTGAACATGATTCAGGGAAAACATGTTCATTTTGCACATGTTTCATATGAACAGTGTACAAAATGCACATATTTTGTCTATCATCCTAAAAATCACATTCAAAATGTCCCAATTTTCTATTGGCAGATGCTAATTTGAGCATATACATTTGTAAATCACTAGTTTACAATATCTAAACGCATATCAGGGAAGAGACGAGAAAGTAATTGGACCATGTTCCCCACATTTGACTTAATTAAGGGTATTATTGAGAACAAAAATATGATGGGTTAAAAGATGTATAATTTTTTGTTTGGTTAGAAAAGAATTTTTGTATTTGATCTTGGTTACAAATAACCATTTAGATTAATTTATCCAATCTATATTAGTACGTTTATTGGTTTAGTAACCTCGATGACCTTTAGTTAGGTTGCATTTTAATAAGCAATATTTAATCTCAGAATTTATTTGCTAAACTGCACTTTAATAAGCAATATTTAATCTCAGAATTTATTTGCTAAACTGTATAAAAGGATGATAGATACTAGAATACTAAATACGTATAACAATCTAATATTTTATTTGCTTGTAAAATTAAATCCCCTTATTAGGCAAATAAATGACATCTACTAACCATCTATGTTTAATTACACATTCTTCCATATATTAATTAAATTCTTAATATAGAACATGCATACAATATATGATAATGTTTTCAAAAATTAATGTTGCTCTAGAGTTTTTAGTTTTGAATCAAAATGTTTGTAGTTTAACATATTTTCACACCACACACACACACACATATATATATATATATATATATGTTGGATTTCACACATGAAATTTTCTGTTGTACTCTCTGTGTTACATTCCGTAGTACACTTTCAAAATATGAGTTTTTCTGGTAATTTTTTTCAATTTTTTGTGATTTATTATAATTTAATGATTGTAGGGTTCACCTCATCCAATTAGGATTTATAATTTAATATTTAATTTTCTCTTTTTAATTAACAATAAATTATTATAGTTGAGTTTTTCAAAAATCATGTTTTATAATTTTTTAATTCATTTTTTTGTTGATAAGTGTTGACTATGATTATTTATGTTATAACTAATTTTTTTATTTTATAATAAATATTATTAAAATCATAAATTTGCTAGTGAAATACGAAGTGAAACATGAATATTACAACATGAAATTTCAACCGTGGATTTCATACCAACCACGCATGTGCATGTAATATGTAATTCAAAAAAAAAAAATTAATGAAGATATTAATTCCATATACGAAATCAACACATTTACACAATGGATTAAACATCTATATACGGGTTGAGATATTTAAAGTAACATAATATTGATGCTTTCATATGAAAATTGCATCCTGATTAAATATATAAAGTATTATCACATTAAGCCTAACAAACGGGTACGAACTATGAATAATCGTGTACCTCTCAAGAATAAGTTTAGGGGGAGTGAATTTGATCCCTACATTCGTATATATTAAAGCAGCCCATGTAGCGAAAACTAATAAAAATGTATTACTTTATATAATCAATTATGTATCATATTTTAATATGGTATTTTATTTTCAAATGTATTACGTGTGTTATGATGTCATAAACCTAGTTCCTAAGGTCGTCTATCCATAAGAAAAATTGAGGGAAGAAAGTCAACTGAACTTTCAATTGGTGTGATAATTAAAATACGCACGCTCAATCTGTTTTTGACGAATGAGGTGGTCATGGGTTCTCTTCATTCTATTCTTGTAAAGTACTGTTTTATCGTAGGCTTCCAGCCTTATTTTTTCTAATTCTTGAAGTTGAAGTTTTCTTTCAATTCAAGCTCTTTCTGAATTGCCCAAAACGCCTTGTGCTCAATTTCCACCGGAAGGTAACAATTCTTTCCATAAACTAGGCGAAATCGAGACATCTCAATGGGGGGTTTTGTAGGCCGTTCGGTATGCCCACAAGGCATCTTCCAGCTTGAAACTCCAGTTTTTACTGTTGGGGTTCACCACTTTTTGAAGAATGGACTTGACTTCTCGGTTGTACACCTCAACCTGCTCATTTGCTTGTGGGTGATACGTAGTGGTCACACTGTGCCTAACTCCATATTCTTTGAGTAAATTCTTGATAATCATATTACAGAAGTGAGATCCTTGATCACTTATCAGTGCATTGGGCTCACCAAATTTGCTAAAAATATTAGACTTCAGGAACTTCTTGACCACGCGGGCATCGTTGGTAGTAGTAGCTTTTGCTTTTATCCATTTTGACACATACTCCACAACAAGGATTATGTATTGATGTCTGTTCGATTTAGTCATAGGACCCATGAAATCAATTCTCCAAACATCAAAGACTTCTACCAGAATGATATGGGTCATTGCAATTTCATTATGTTTGGAAATGTTTCCAGTCATCTGACACCGTGGGCATCATCTACACACCTCATAAGCATCCTTATAGAGTGAAAGCTAAAAGAACCCGCAATCAAGATTTTTTTTTTTCGCGGTTCTTTTTGCACCAACATCGGATGACCTGGTCTGTACACCTTTTCCATAATATGGGCTCATCCCATACATAATATCAACTCTCACTTCTGATCTTGTTCCTTTGATACGTTCAGAGTTGAGTTGGCAATTCCCCGGAAATCATGAAATTAACCATGTTAGTGTACCATGGTGCAGTGCCCTTGAGGTAGAATAAGTACTCATCTGGAAAAGCCTCCTCAATGGGCACAACATCTTTTTCCTCATTAAGTACTCTGCTCAAGTGGTTAGCCACTTGGTTTTGAGCTCCACTTTTATCCTTGATTTCCCAATCAAACTCTTGTAACAAGTGTATCCATCGAATAACCCTTGACTTTGAGTTTTTTTTTTTTTTTTTGCGAGCAAGTGCTTTTATGCGGAATGATCGGTGTAAACCACACTTTTGGCTCTGAGAAAATAGGATCAAATTTTTTGAAAGGCAAAAACAACTACCAAAAACTCTTTTTTCAGTCATGGACTCATGGTGTAGTTGGCTTGAGCATGGTTCAATGTCTTGAAGGCATAATATATGACATGACTTTCTTTTCCTCACCTTTGTCCAAGCACTACACCCACAACGTATCCACTGATATCACACATTATTTCAAATGGCATGCCCCCCAGTTTGGAGGTTGGATGATGGGTGCCGTGACCAATTTCTTTTTCGAAGTTGCAAATGCTTCCTTACAGACATCGTCGAAAACAAAGGGTACATCATTTTGCAAAAGATTTGTTGTCAGTTGAGCGATCTTTGCAAACTCTTGGATGAACCGACGATAAAAATCCAGGGCCCAAGGAATCCTCGCACTTGTTTTGCTGAAGTAGGATAGGGCAATTTTTCAATGATGTCCACATTTGTCTTATCTACTTCAATGTCTCTCTTGAAAATTATGTGTCCAAGAATGATTCCTTCATGGATCATGAAATGACATTTTTCATAATTCAACACCAAGCACTTATCCACACATCTTTTAAGCACATTTTCAAGGTTGTCGACGCATGCGTCAAATGAGCTCCCATTGTAACACCCTAAATTTTTATTATCTAAATTTAATTAGAAATATAAATATAATAGTTATGTAACGCCCCGGTCCCGGGAGAAGGGCAGGGGACCGGTGCGTTACTTAAGGGAAGGGGGAAGGGGTTGTTGAACAGAAGCAATCAAAGAAATAGGGTTAGTGCCCTAAAAATTTGGGCAGCATAACCTCTATAAATGGATCAATCCACGCTTTTAAAGCGTATGAAATGACTTAAATCAGATACCATGACTCTTAGGATGAACCCAAGAAAGAATAAAAAAGGCAAACTTCAATGTAAATAATAACAGTTCAAAGGTTAACTGTTAATAGGTTAGGCATGAAAAAGGCCAGACTGATGTCTGTCCAAATACTTGAAGTAAAGAGATGCCAGGCTCCCGCCTGTCGTGAAAGCAATATAAAGCCAGGCTTTTGCCTTGACATGGAAAACAATGTAAAGCCAGGCTTGCGCCTGTCTGAATAAGGAAAGTAAATAAATGCCAGGCTTTCGCCTGTCAGGAACAGAAAGTAAATGGGATTCGGAGAACCGAACACTCCGTAACAATAAAGAAAATAGGATTCGGAGAACCGAACACTCCATAACAGTAAAAAAAACGGGATTCGGAGAACCTAACACTCCGTAGCAATAATCAGAGTAAGCGGAAAGAACGTAGCGCATTTATTCAGACTCAAAAGGAAGCATGTTCTCAGTTAGACTCCATAGCGGAAAAGGAAACATATACATCAAACAATAGCCCTTCAACCTTAGCACAGCCGTCCACCATCCCGCAGCTCATCCTGAAAAATATTTGAAAAGATTTTGGGCGTGAGTACTAATGCACTCAGTGGGTACTTTTGAGAAAAACCTTCACAATCATTTTATAAAACAGAATATCCAATCATATTTTAAGCATATCATGGAAAGCTTTTAAAGTAGAAAATTTGTGAATTCCATGTATACTAAATCATTTTAGTTCCATCATTGCGCGCCACTCTCCCCTAGAACGCTTACGGTGAGTCGGTTCGTGTACACAACCCGGCTGCTTAAGGTTGGACACTGCCCTGTTTGCTTGGGGCTCGATATCGTGAACCATTGTAGTTTCGTCACCAAAAACAGTAGTAAGACTTACATGAGTCAGGAGAGCACATCAAATACAGTCATGAGTTGGATATTCAATCACGTTCATTTTATAAATATCAGGGCTTAATAACCCGAAATATATATTTTTATATAATAAAAACCCACCTGGCAATCCGATCTGGAAAGTTAGATCTAGATTCTGGTTCTGGTCTTAACTAGAAGTCTCCTTCTTCTGTGCCTACAAGATTATCCGGCAACTTAGTTTCGATGAATGACTACCATTAGGTCAAAATCTAACCTTTCTTAGCTATGAAGTAAATATTATAATATCTGATATCTTAATACGCAGCACCCGGGTCATCAAAATATTTTGACTCTTAAGGGAACTTTACTCAGGGCATTTTTATAAAGAAAAACCATTTTGGAAGTTTTGGCATACGGGGTGGTCAAACCCATATCCTAAAATTAATTCGGTACAAATAAATTCATACCGCAAGATCGGCCCATTGGAAAAATATGGAACTTTAAATAAAAATACTATATTTTAACACGGAACAACTTTTGAGCTTAAAAATACGATAGGGCTATCCACGAAGGATAGATCTGAAAAAGACTACCATTTAATATTCGGATACCCAAAATATACCCGAAATTAAAAAGTGACAACATGAAAAATGTATATAAATATACATAGAACATAAAACCCTAAAGACACTTTTTGATCCGGCAACCCGAAAGAGTCACCGATTCGAAAGGTGGTTGCGACTTTTGGTGGCGGTCACGATGATTTGTCATCATGATCGTCCGTCGTGTCATCATTTCAATCACGTATTCGTTATCTACGCGTTGACACCTTCAAAATGACTATTTCGGAAATGAAATAGGAAACTAGAGTCGTACCTCCTCTAGAAGCTGCTCGGAGTTTCGATTTTGAAAATGAATGAAAAATGAAACCTTAACCTTTTATTTATAAAAGAAAAATAAATAGGATAATAACGAATAAAAGAAAGAGGATAATGATGGAATAGGATAATGATGGAAAAAGAATAGGATAATTACGAATAGGATAATATTTTGAAAAAGAAATTGGATAATGACGGATGTGCCTTAGTTATCCAAATCTATTACCTTTCACCCTAAAATTGTGCCAAGTGTTCATTTGAACTCGAAATTGGAATATTCAAAGTTTGGCACGATGCTTGAAAATTTTTCTATCAACCCGAGAAAAATATCAGAACATATTTTTTAAAGCAATTTTTGACCAAAATAAATTTTAATAGATTTCCCTGACTGCGATTTTCCTTTATTTGAGTCCTTTAAGGACCCAACTTCTTACCTAAATTACCTTCAGGTAACATAAGTTAAATAAAAACCTTCTAAAATATTTCGGGGTATTACAAGTTAGAATGGGCCCAACACTATTATAGTCTATTTATTTTGCATATAGCCCAAAATACCTAAGTGTAAGCATTTTAAAATTGAGGCACAATTTATGGGCTTTTTATCTCATTCATGTTTTAATTTTTTTTCGAGACCTATAGTTATCAGAACGAGATAAATGAATATATTAGACGATAGTACTCATCAATAGGAAATCATAAAACTTGATTTCACCTTAGATGGACTTCATTTGACCAAGTTATGAATTAATTCTTGTTTTAATTAAATTTCAGGGCTTAATTGGGGAGTGGTATAAATACCCTCTTATCTTCTTTTCTAGGTCATTTGTTGGGGATCCAAAATAGGTCAGCCCCATTTCCCCTCTCTTCTCTCTCCCTCTCGCCTCTCATCTCCTCCGGCGCCAACGCTGCCTTGACCGCCGACCGGAATTTTTCTGGTGACTTTATTTTTAACATGCATTTACATTTTCGGACTCCTCTTCTTCTCCTCTTTTTTTTTATTTGATTTTTTAAGAGATTTTGAGGTTTAGGCTTCCAATTTTCAGATCTAAAAATGGGTTAAACCCTAGCATATCAATACTTCATTTCCTTCTTTATTTTTCAACTTTGTTTTTTTATTTTAGTATGTGAAATTGAACACCCATGTGAGAAGTATCTATATGCACAACGTCCACAAAAAAGTTGTTGAACGTTATAGATATGTTCACAATAAAGTTAAAGAACATTATTGTGAACATATATGTTGTTTGTAAAAAGTAAAGTAATCAGAGATTTGGTAACCCTGTTCGATCAATCGATCTATGTCAGGGGGACTTGTAAGCTCCATGAGAAAAAATTCACTACTCCGGTGTCACATTTACTGAGAATTTTACACGCAGCTGACCTCCCGTCATTTACTACCTTTTCTACCCGTACACCCTCTTTCACTAAATTGAATCGTGAGATCCCATGACAACCTAGATGTCTAACCTATCTAGTTCCCACAGGGAATGTCTCCCGAGACTCCTTTTGACAGTGTATGAACAAGTGTGTTTCAATACACAATGATTAAAACACTAATATCTAGTCTAAGTCACAACCGGAACTATGTGGCTCAAAACAGTTAGAGCACTTGAAAAATAATCTCTGCACTTCTTCTTTTTAGTGTGTTCTCTACTTATCTAACATGTATGTACCCTTGGCTATTTATAGATGATAAAAGATAGCCTAAACAATGGAACAAAAGTCCTAATTTGATTTGGAAATAAACAAGGAAACTTTCCTTATTTAGAACTGAGATCAAACTCGAACCATGTTAGGAATTCTTCCATGAATCTTCAGCTCTGTTTATATTTCTTTTCATTTTTATTAGAGTAATTTTTTCTTAGAAGATTACTAGCAGTTCAGAGACAAAAGTGATAAAGATGGAGGATTGCGGATTGATGTAATTAAGATGAGGTGATTTTAGAAATTACATTAAAAGTTTGAAGATCAAAGTAAAGAGCTTCACAAAAAATAAAGACTCAGACAATGAGTCTTTTGAGGACAGATTAAAAAAAACAGATCAAATTTTTAGAAAAATTAATAATTCCCATATTTGCCTGCAGATATGGCAAATGAGTATCAATAGAAGAGTGCTCTTGCTCATTCAGGCTTGTCTGCATCAGACTGTGCAGACTCAAAGTTTTCTTCCTTTTCTTCCTCTTCCTCATCTTCTTCTTTTTCTTCTTCTTTTTCTGCTTCCTCTTCTTCTTTTTCTTCTTCTATCTCTTTTTCCCCTTCCTCCTCAACTTCATCATCACCAACATTCTCACATTCTTCCTCAGTCTTCTCTTTCTCCTCTGCTGCCTTTTCTTGCTCTTCTTCAGACACAACCTTAGATGTTTGCTTTTCAGAATGGGCTAGTGTGCTGAGGCGGTCTTCTTTCCTTTGAGTATCTTCACTCTTTGTCTTCAGTTTCAGCAAGGGTGTGAAGAGATTATTCTTTTTCAGCATCTGACCTTGTGAATTCTTCATCCTGAAGAAGTTCTTGAACCTTCTTCCTCTCAGCAGCATGATTAAAAATTTGCTGAGCATGAAAGGCTATGCATTCTCTCAGATGATTTAGAACTTTATTGCGCGTAGAGATATCTAGAGAGGAGGTTGCTGGCGCTTCTTTTATTTTCTTCTGAGGGCTAACATGTTTATGAAGAGAGACCTTTAGCAGATCCTTTGAAGCAGAAGACACGTCTGAAGAGACCTTGATGCCAAGAGACTTCTTGAGCTTGATAACAGAATCCATTCGGGTGGCAACATTCTTTCTCTGGCTTTTGATGATATTGTAGATCAGCACAGGGTAAACCATATGAGATTTGATGAGCTTACTCTCTGCCATGCTTATCACTTTGTTGAAGATAAACTGGCTATAATCAAATTTTCTTCATGTTCCTATATCATATAGGAACCTCCCTTGATTCTGATTAACACCTATTAATTCTGTATGTGATTGGCATCCAATTGTGGATGAGAATTCTGAACAGAGCCTTGTATATTGATGTCAGCTTGCTTGTTGAAATGGTCTGTGGATTGGATGGCCAATAATCATACTCACCTTCTGTAAGTTCCGCATCAATAAGACCTCAGTCTTTGACTTCCTCAAACTCCTCCTCAATAGTTGATCATATTGTCTGATTAATCAACCTTGGAGAGAACTCCACCATCTGTCCTCTAACAAAAACTTTCTCAAAGTTTTCTGAGGCAGTATCATCCATATTCTTAGTCAGATTGCAGTAGAACTCACTAACAACCATTAGAACGTACTCGCCAACTTTCAACATGGTTTACAACAAACCGACAGCCTCACCGATGAATAGATACCCGTTTTAACCAACACAGTAGTATCTACTCTTATCTCAGGTATGTCATTTCTCTTCTTCACCTTTTCCCAAAAAGAGGCATGATAAACTGATCTAAAAAGATCATAAGAAGTACCTTCTTCTTGAATGACTTCTAGCTCTCTGGAATGTCCACCAACTTATTCATGAACTTCTTCGCGAACCTTATTCTTATCAGCAACAACTTTGGTTCTGGTCTCCCTTGCAGCGGTGGATTTCTTCAAGAAGCTTCCCAGAATTTCTTCTGAGGCTTGGCTTCGGGTCAATGGAGACCGGGTAGACACATGTACAAATCTCTTAGTAGACTTTCTCGGGATTTTTTTCTTTATAGATACTCCTGGAGATGGAGATCCGACAAAAAATGGCTCGATAGTGTACTGAGCACTTGTGAGCAACTTCTCGGCTTGTGGTATGGGAGCTTTCTTTTCAGAAGAAGAAGAGCTTTGAATCTCTTTTTATAGATCTTCAATGACCACATATCTATGAATGATCTTGGCCTTTTTCTTCTTGATAACAGCTTTCTTGGTAGACAAGTTGTATTTCTGTGCGAGTGGAATATGCCCATCTTCATTAGCAGGTTCAATAACATGTTCTTGAACATCTTTGGTCGATTCTGTAGCAACCTTTGGGGTAGCTTCTTCTTCAACAGCAGAATCTTTCTCAGCTTCTTGATTAAGGTTTTTGGAAACCTCTTCCACGATCTTTGATTTCCTTATTGTGGTTTTCTTTTTTATACTACTCTTCGTTTGAGCTTTAGTAGTAGCAGCGGGCTTGTAGGTTTGAGTCACTTGCTTGATCAGATCGTCAAGCTTTAAGGGCTTGCTCTTCTTGACCTTTTTAGAAGAGGCAACCTCTATTTCTTCTTCCTTTTCATAGACAACCTCTTCATCATCACTTTAGTGATATTCTTCAATGTAGCGGTCTTCAGAATCTCCAGATTCGTCTTCTTCATCACGTAGTCTTTTGGACACCTTCTGCCAGGATTATGGTTCTCCTATTAAACAAACCCTAGTCTGGTTGGGTTTTGTGATGCTGATTGGGCTAGATGCACTAAAGATCGGAAGAGTACTTCCAAAGTATACTTCTTTCTTGGAAACAACATGGTTTCTTGGTTCAGCAAGAAATAGAACTCTATTTCATTGTCAATAGCAGAAGCAGAGTATATTGCAATTGGAAGTTGTTGCACTCAACTTTTGTGGATGAAGCAAATGTTGCTCGATTATAGTATTCCACAGACTATTCTTACCATCTTCTGTGACAACATGAGCGCCATTAATATCTCAAAGAATCTAGTGCAACACTTTAAGATGAAACTTATCGATATTCTTCATCACTTTATTTGAGAATTGGTTGAAGATGGATCACTTGTCATTGAGTATGTTGGAACAGATGCTCAAGTCACAGATATCTTAACCAAGGCACTTGAAAGTTGAAGGTTTGAGACACTTCGATCCTCACTGGGTCTTTATGTTCTATGAACTTCTTTTTTAAGAGAAGTATCTCTGTACAGTCTTGGTCAGTGATGTATGTACAGAGAAAAAGAAATTACCAAATGTTTCATGGTCTTTAGTTTTGTGTACCTTCATGTGCGCCTGTCAGATGTAAAAATAGTATGAGCGGTTACTTTTTAACTACAACGGCTAGTGGACCTTTGATTCTCGTGCCCAGCTTGCTTCCACTTCCTGAGGTCGTTCAGAGTGGAGTTGACAAGAGAAGTGATCATTTTTTTGGAAAATAATTTAATTTTTCCTTACTCAAATTTTGTGTTGAATTTTTAAGAGAACTGTTCATCCTCAACTGTTCTCTTTCACCTCTCTCTCATTGCAACTTTCTGCTTCCATAATCTATTTTCAAGATTTTTTCCTTGCAACGGCAGATAACTCATAATCTTCTTCAAAGCCTTCAATTTTCATGAAGCCAAGAATCGACACTACTGCTCTATGGAGAGCCCTTAGAGAACTATCGAAGCTTTTCATGTTCTCCTAGTCTGTGCCTGCTACAGAAGTTCCCAGCAGTGAAATTGTGTCTTTACCCACATAAGTCCCTGCATTTATGCCTTGCGACACCCCTGTGTCGACCGAGACTCTTCTTAAGTCAGTTACTGTAATAGTTTCGGAACTCCCTTTTCAATCTAGAGTTTCTGACGATTCTCTATCACCTCTGATGTTGGAGCCTGAGTCTCTTGAAATGACAATTGTTGCCGTTGTAGCCCTTAATTCGGTGTTAATTTTAGAATTTGCAGCATCAATTGATGCTATGAAGATTATTTCCATGCCAGCCTCTGTCGCTGATGCTGTAATCATTCCTATGGATACTCCGGTGGTTACAATTCAAGTTCTATTGGGAGAAGCCTCACCGAAGGATATTGAAGGTGTTGCCCCCACTATTGATCAGTCTGCAGAGGTAGGCATGGCAGAAGATGTCGATGTGGAGGAAGAAGATGGTGTTGAGAAAGATGATTCTTCACCTGATGCTGTATCTATTCCATCCCAATTGGAACAATAAGGGCCATCTTCTAAGTCCCGTGGAGTGAAGCAGAAGCTTCAATTGCTGGATGAACCTAAGGTGTCCCCACCAACCTCTGTGCACCGAGATGTGCATGCTGAGCCAAAGCAGAAATCAGATGACGATGAAATTCTGATCTCAAAATTGCGGACCCGAGCCAAGTCAAGCTCTGCTCATAGAAAAGCTAAGGCCAAGAAGGCCTCTGCCTCTGCTTTTACTCACCATGTGACTAGGAGTGTCTCTAAATAACTCTTCGGCTTGGCCTCGTCCTCTTATCGGTCATTGATGAAGAATGCCCGTGCTCCGATCCCCTCTGTTGAAGAGGTAGATGATGTGCCAGAGGATGTCTCAAATAGTGCAGACTCTGAATCAGGTGATTTCAACCCTTATATTTTCCGTTCTGCTTTCCATAAGAAAATTTACAAATTGGTGGTTGGTCGATCATTGATTCATGAACATAGTCTTGTTGCCTCTGATGTTGCTGGAACTGGGGTTGTTGAACTTTTGCATGATTTAAGATTGGAAAAATCTATTTATGATGTGTTTGCGTTTGTCAAGGCTGTTGTGCATAAGTTTTATGCAAATTTGTCTAAGTCTATTCGTCATGTGAATCATGAGCATGCCTTTTCTTGTTATGTGAGTGGGAATTGGTTTTCTTTCTCTCCTATTGTGATCAATAAGTACCTGGGCAGAGAGCATTCTACTGTTCTTGAGTCTGTGCCTGACATGAATGAAGTTGCTGATGATTTGACCCAAGACAGTCGACTGGTATGGCCTAAGGGAAGGTCATTATTGGCATCTGATTTGAGTATGAAGTACTCCATACTTCACAAAATTGCTATAAAAAATTGTCTCCCCAGCAAGCATCGTTCCTCGGTGGGGAAGGCTTTGGGAGACTTGCTTTTCAAGGTTGGAACACAGACGGTGTTCAATCTCGGTCAGTTGATTTTTGACCAGGTGTATGAGTATGCGGAGTCTAAGAGGAGCGAGCAGTCTCTAGACCTCCCGGAGATGATCTTCAGTATCCTTCTCTCTCAACATGATGTTGTAATCTTGGATGATGTGTATAAGCCCGAGGAATCCCCACTTGTGATCAGCCATAAGTTATTTTTTCCTCAGCATACTCGAGATATTCCAACTGCTGATCCTGAAGCCAGTGAAGCTGAAGATGTGCCTCCTTCTGCGCCCTTACATCTGCTCCCAAATCATCCATGAATGTCGTGTTCTTTGAATGGCATATTCAATCCCTAGAACGAGAAGTACAATTTCTGGAGAAGACGATCTAGACAGTCTGTACCCAGAAGCAGAAGATTGAGTCATTGATGTTAGATCTTAAGACTCGAGCCTTAGGTTTTGCTTCCCCAGCTGATACACCAGGTCCTTCTGGTGCTAGCTTTGCTTTTGCAGGTGCAAATCCTTACCTGATGCTACTACTCAGCCGCCTCTTGCTGCTGTGCCCGAGTCTGTTCCAGCTCCTACAACTAAGGATATTGGTGTGTCTCCCACCTGAGCTTTAGCCTTTATGGCAGCCACTAAGGGGGAGAATAAGGACGAAGGGGAGAAGAGAAGATGAAGATTGTGAAGTCAGGAGGAGTGTTCGCAGTTCATGAAGTTTTTGAACTTTTTAAAGTTTATCTGTTATGGGGGATTTGTGCTTTGTTAGTCTGTAACTAATTTTTGATCAACCAACTGAGCAATTGCGACTGAAAAATAATGTCCGTGAAGTGGTGAAACTCCCAGTGTTGGTTTAGAGGGAGTACTCGTAACTGTGCCAGACAGTTATTGTAATGCCCTAAAACTAAATTTAAGCCCAATCTTTATGTTAGGGCCTGATTATTATTGAGTGAGAATGAACGAACCCATTAGACGATAACTCTTGTCGAAATTCAATTTTATCCTAATTACCCGGCCCACTTCAAGATTAATATTGAGTCCATTTTATTCTAATTAAAGTTTTTTTAAGCCCAATTTATTTTATATTGAGTCCCAAATATAAGCCCATGACATCCTCCATTTCTCAAAGCCCAATAGATATAATTTATATATATGTGTGTATATATATAGCTTATATATATGTGTGTGTGTGTGTGTGTGTGTATTATTTCCCTAACATGATATAGATTAGAGAGAGAGAAGTGAGAGGAAAAAAAAGAGAAAGAGAAAAGAGAGAGAGAAGGGGATCGAGAGAAAAGAAAGATGAGAAAGAAATAGGGAAAAGAAGAGAGAGAGAGAGAGAGAGAGAGAGAGAGAGAGAGAGCAGAATCGAGAGAGAGAAAATAGAGAAAAAGAGGGGAGAAAGGGAGAAGACAGAAAGGAAATCGAGAGAGAGGGAAGGGGAGGCAACTGCTGCTGCCGTCTTCCACCGCCAGCGCCGTCCCGTTGCTTCCGCCTGCACCACCGCCATTACTTGAGAAGGAGGTCGCCGCTGCCATCCACCCGAAGCCGCTTCCATTTTTCACCCTTTATCATCGTTGTATCAGTCCATTTCTCGTTCTTTTTCTCTCAAATTTTAATATATCATGTATTTACATGTTCTCTACGTTTTATCTTTTGATGTCATTGTCATCCGGCGGCCGAAAACTGGCCAAATCGCGAGAGAATAGAAACTGGTACTGTAGCAATGTTACTGTAGCGGCAGATTTAGTACTCGGCTATTTCGGGGTATTTCAAGGTCCCAAATTGAAAAGGTTTCAATTGGAAAATTGTCCGGAATATTGTTTTGCGTTGGGAAAGCATGTCATTGAATTTTATTTTCAAGTATCCCATTATTTGAATTTTCACCAAAATGTTAAAGTTGTTCATATTTTATGTTGAAATCAAAGGTAGTCGAGAAAATTCCCAAATTTATAGAGTTGATTTATGTTATAATAAGGGCCATGCTTAATTTATTTCATAATTTTTGGATAAAAATTGTAACGCCCTGGTCCCGGGAGAAGGGAAGGGGACCGGTGCGCTACTTGGGGGAAGGGGGAAGGGGTTGTTGAACAGAAGCAATCAAAGAACTTGGATTAGCGCCCTAAAAATTCGGGTAGCATAACCTCTATAAATGGATCAATCCACGCTTTTAAAGCGTATGAAATGACTCAAACCAGATACCATGACTCTTAGGATGAACCCAAGAAAGAATAACAAAGGCAAACTTCAATGTAAATAATAACAGTTCAAAGGTTAACTGTTAATAGGTTAGGCATTAAAAAGGCCAGACTGATGTCTGTCCAAATACTTGAAGTAAAGAGATGCCAGACTTTTGTCTGTCATGAAAGCAATATAAAGCCAGGCTTTTGCCTTGACATAGAAAGTAATGTAAAGCCAGGCTTCTGCTTGTCTGAATAAAGAAGTAAATAAATGCCAGGCTTTTGCCTGTCAGGAACGGAAAGTAAACGGGATTCGGAGAACCGAACACTCCGTAACAATAAAGAAAATGGGATTCGGAGAACCGAACACTCCATAACAGTAAAGAAAATGGGATTCGTAGAACCGAACACTCCGTAGTAGTAAAGAAAATGGGATTCAGAGAACCGAACACTCCATAACAGTAAAGAAAACGGGATTCGGAGAACCGAACACTCCGTAGCAATAATCAGAGTAAGCGGAAAAGAACGTAGTGCATTTATTCAGACTCAAAAGGAAGCATGTTCTCAGTTAGACTCCATAGCGGAAAAAGAAACATATACATCAAACGATTGCCCTTCAGCTATAGCACAACCATCCACCATCCCGCAGCTTATCCTGAAAAATATTTGAAAAGATTTTTGGGCGTGAGTACTAATGCACTCAGTGGGTACATTTGAGAAAAACCTTCACAATCATTTTATAAAACAGAATATCCAATCATATTTTAAGCATATCATGGAAAGCTTTCAAAACAGAAAATTTGTGAATTCCATGTATACAAAATCATTTTAGTTCCATCATTGCGCGCCACTCTCCCCTAGAACGCTTACGGTGAGTCGGTTCGTGTACACAACCCGGCTGCTTAAGGTTGGACACTGCCCTGTTTGCTTGGGGCTCGATATCGCGAACCATTGTAGTTTCGTCACCAAAAACAGTAGTAAGACTTATATGAGTCAGGAGAGCACATCAAATACAGTCATGAGTTGGATATTCAATCATATTCATTTTATAAATATCAGGGTTTAATAACCCGAAACATATTTTTATGTAATAAAAACCCACCTGAAAATCTGATCTGGATAGCCAGATCTAGATTCTGGTTCTGGTCTCAACTAGAAATCCCCTTCTTCTGCGCCTACAAGATTATCTGGCAACTTAGTTTCAATGAAAGACTACCATTAGGTCAAAATATAACCTTTCTTAGCTATGAAGTAAATATTATAAAATCTACTATCTTAATACACAGCACCCGGGTCATCAAAATATTTTGACTCTTAAGGGAACTTTACTCAGGGCATTTTTATAAAGAAAAACCCTTTAGGGAGTTTTAGCATACGGGGTGGTCAAACCCGTATCCTAAAATTAATTCGGTACAAATAAATTCATACCGCAAGATCCGTCCATTGGAAAAATATGAAACTTTAAATAAAAATACTATATTTTGACACGGAACAACTTTTGAACTTAAAAATACGATAGAGCTATCCACGAAGGATAGATCTGAAAAAGACTACAATTTAATGTTCGGATACTCAAAATATACCCGAAATTAAAAAGTGACAACATGGAAAATGTATATAAATATACATAGAACATGAAACCCTAAAGACACCTTTTGATCCGGTAACCTGAAAGAGTCACCGATTTGAGAGGGTGGTGACGACTTTTGGCGGTGGTCACGATGGTTTTCCATCGTGATCATCCGTCGCGTCATCATTTCAATCACATATTTGTGATCTACGCGTTGACACCTTCAAAATGACTATTTCAGAATTGAAATAGGAAACTAGAGACGTACCTTTTCTAGAAGCTACTCGGCATTTCGATTTTGAAAATGAATGAAAAATGAAACCTTAACCTCCTATTTATAGAATAAAAATAAATAGGATAATAATGAATAAAAGAAAGAGGATAATGATGGAATAGGATAATGACGGAAAAAGAATAGGATAATTATGAATAAGATAATATTTCGAAAAAGAAATTGGATAATGACGTATGTGCCTTAGTTATCCAAATCTATTCCCTTTCACCCTAAAATTGTGCCAAGAGTTCATTTGAACTAGAAATTGAAAAATTCAAAATTTTGGCACGATCCTTGGAACGTTTTCTATCAACCCAAGAAAAATATCAGAACATATTTTTAAAGTAATTTTTGACCAAAATAAATTTTAACAGATTTCCCTGGCTGTGATTTTTCTTTATTTAAGTCCTTTAAGGACCCAACTTATTTTCTAACTTACCAGAGGGTAACCTAAGTCAAATAAAACCTTCTAAAATATTTCGGGGTATTACAAAAATAAAGTGTCGTTGGATTTTGTTATCGAATATTCCGTTATCTAGATTTTTACTTAAAGCAATTAAATTTTTATTTGAAAGCATGTGTAGTTGAAAAATTCCAAAATTTGTATACTTTAGTTTCCCCATGTCTATAATCATCGTTTTAGTTATTTAGTAATTTTTGGATGAGTTTGATTTTTGTCGAATATTTAATTTAAACGGTTATTTTTACATCAAAAGCTCGAATTTTGAGGAACTGTCTAAACTCGTATATATTAGTCTTCATAGGTGTAGGATCATCCCTTGTTTAAATTGAAATTTTTGGGATGATTAATATTTTATCGAAATTCCCTTTTTGTATCGAATCGAGTAGAAGTCGATAAAGTCGTGCACTCTTTGTCGAGGCCGTAGTCAAGAGAAGGGATAAATCCTTTAATTATGTATTTGAGCTCTATAATTTTGATAGGGTTAATAAGTCATTAATTGACTTTGTGTAGGACGAGTTGAGCTCAAAAAATAAGAGGAACGAACCCTAAGTCACCACTCTACCCCGTGATTGTAAATGAGGTAGGTAACTCTATACTCATATATGATTTGAGCTAGTGAGCTCTAGAAGAAGGTTATGACAAAATAAAATATTCAAATAAATGATTTTATACTATGCCTAATTAATCTATGAAATTATCTATGGAATCATCTATGGAATGATTTATTGGATATGAATCTATAGGATAAATGATTGAGCTTTAAGCATGATATCAGATTCTAGCATTATATGAACTGTTATGAGATTTATATAATCATGCTTATAGTTTATTATTGGAATTGATATTATAATATGAAAGCATTGTTTAGATATATGATACCTTACGAGATAGTTTATAAGCGATGATGCTATGTTATTAATTGATGAAGAAATGAGACCTAGATGATGCACTCTAGGTTGTGATATATGTTAGTAGATTATAAGTTAAGCTTATTGTTCGACCTTCTAATATTGTCATTCCGGTTGTTAATTTAGGAACTCGGTCCATTGACCCTTCCATATTCAATGACATATGATCAGGATCCTAGTTTGACACTAAGATATGACTTTATAAATAATTCCTTACCCAAGACGGAAGGCTTAGAACAAGTATAGTATGATTAAAGCTTCAACTATTATAGCTATAAGGTGGGTGATATCTATTTAACACGTGACTTATGTTTCAAAAACGTGGATAATATATGTTTATGTTAAAGTATGCTTTAAATTACTTTTATGGCTGAATGATTGCTAATTAACACATGGCTTTATGTTTCAAAACCGTGTTATCTTTATGATAAAGTATGTTTAGGTTAAAGCATGCTTCAAAGTTCAAAATATTCTTTTTATGGCTTATCAAAAGATACTAAACTCTATGGTTCCCAGTAGGATATAGCACTTCGGTGCAGTATGATATAACACTTCAGTGTGGTATGAGCACATCGGTGCGGTATGATATAGCACTCTGGTACGATATGGCACAATGGTGTAATTATGGTACTACGGTACAAATATGTCACTTCAGTAAAATTTATATGATAGAGAACCATATTGAGTTAACCTTCTGTATGTTTATGAGCAGAGACTTTTTATGGGCATTATAGTAAATATGTTTAATATGCAAACTATTTATTGAATGATTAAGTATATTTCAGAAATTTAAAATCCCACTAAGTGTTTTCTGGCACTCAACCCATCTATTTTTCTAAATATTTTCAGGTACATGATGACTGTTGGCGGCTGACGTTTGGTTTGTGATTATTGTAATAGCTAGAAGTTGTTCCCTAAACTGTTCAACGTGATAGTCTAGCATTGAGTATTTTCGAGTGAAACATGTGAGAATGCTGATATTAATAATCAGCAGAACGTTGATATTGATTCTCTGAGTTTATTATTTGAGAGTTGTTTGGTTTGTGATTATTGTAATAGCTAGAAGTTGTTCCTTAAATTGTTCAACGTGATAGTCTAGCATTGAGTGTTTTCGAGTGAAACACGTGAGGGGTTTTTAATCATTTTTGTACGCAATCTCAGCAGAGATTGTAAGTTGAAGTCATGGATTGATAAGTTGCATATTTACACCTTTAAATAGGTGATTTTCCCTTATTTTATTAAGCTTTATTATTCGATTATTTGAAATTAATGATCTTTTGAGTTTTGCAAGGGAATATAGATGATTTGTAGAAAAGAAGGCTTAAACAATCATTTTGAATAGAGTTTTGTGAAAGAGTGTTAAAAGCCAGCAGTCCAGGAGCCAACTGTGAATAAGGTATGGTCATGCCTTAGTCTAGTAGACGGAAATTCATTCTTGAAGCCAAAGTAGGTCCCAGATTTATTAAATGAGAGGTGGTGGTTGCGATCCAAAAAGAGCTGAATTAAAGAAGAAAAGAAGAAGCAGAGTTGGAAAGGAGAAGGAGACTTACCATCAAGATAAGAGAGAGAGAGAAGAAAAGATTTGTTGCCCTAGTATATATAGTTCATTTTTACATTTTGAGAAGGAGAGCGATCATAGAGAGAGAAAAATATATTCAGACTTTGTTTTTGTTATTCAAGTATGAAGTTGTAAACTACCTTCTAGCGAGAGAATAATCGAGACTCTGATGCTACACGTTTGTGAGATCGAATTAGTTTTATCATAATTTTAATTCTCTCTTTATTTATATATCTTCCGTTTGTGATTTCTATTATTATTTTGATGATTATGCAATTTGCGCACGTTATATGATTGTTGGAATGATATATTGCTAGTTGAATAGTCTAGATCTGTAATTGTTTAGATTGTTCGCACAAGTAGCATGATTGGATAGATTGGGGGTAATCAATCCCCCTTTCGACACTTTGGAGATATATAATCTAATTTGAATAGGTCATCGAATGATCTCTGTTGGTTAGAATTGGTAGTGCTCTAGGTCTTAAAGATGTTGGTAGATTAAATCCTAAGATCGTATCTTGGGTTGTTTACTGATTAGAGAAGTAGTCAACGGTCGTAGCTTGATTGTCGATTAATTAAGGAGAAACGAGGTTGTTAGATCGTACCAATAACTATAACTAATTTAGAGAGAAAGTTGAATTTTATTTGTGCATCTGTGATCAATTGGTGTAGTTCATTGTCGAGATTATTCTTGAGCTAGATTTTTCTCTACTTGATCTTCATTATTTATTTTCTTGTTCATCTTTCGATTAAATTTAGTTATTTCAATTCAAATCTTCAAACCCTCCCATTTAGTTTTAGGTTATTAGATAAAAAGATATTATTTAATTTACCAGTCTCTGTGGATCGACCTTGCTCGCTACTATCACAATTCATTTGATTTTAAAAAAGCAAGTTTATTTTTGTTGGTTTCGATACCCATCAAATTTTGACGCCGTTGCCGGGGACTAGTATTAATTTAGATTATTTCTTTTTATCTAATTTATGTTAATTGTTCCAACAGATGAGTTACTATTCGATCCTAAAATTGAGAAAACTAATAAGCAACTGCGAAAAGAAGCTAGATTGAAGAAGCAACAACCTCCCGCTTCGTCGTCAAGTTCAAGTTTTGAGGAGGAATTGTCAGAACCGTCAAGTGAAGCTAAAGTAGAAATTGAAACAATGGTGAACAGAGAAAGAATTCTGTGAGAGTTAGCTGTTCAAGATTTGAATCAACCTCCACTATGCATCGATTACCCTGGTATGGAGGTTGATTTTGAGTTGAAGTACGGTTTGATCCACCTTCTCCCGAAGTTTTATGGCCGTGAGAATGAAGATCCGCATAAGCATCTGAAAGAGTTTCATGTGGTGTGCAGCACGATGAAACCAAAAGGAGTAACTGAAAATCAAATCAAGTTGCGATCTTTTCCTTTTTCTTTGGAAGATCGGGTAAAAGATTGGTTATTGTATCTACCTTCCAACACAATAACCACATGGGAAGAGATGGGTTGGATATTCCTAGAAAGATTCTTTCCGACCACACAAGCCACGACACTCAGAAAAGAGATCACTGGAGTTAGACAGAAAGATTCAGAGTCGCTCTACAAGTACTGGGAAAGGTTCAAGAGATTGTGTACAAGTTGCCCACAACATAGAATTTCAGGGCTGCTACTAGCACACTATCTTTACGAGGGCCTGCTACCTGCAGAGAGAAAGTGGATTGACGCTTTATATGGAGGTACTATTAGTGAGAAAATGCATTCACAGATCAGAAAGATAATCTCATATATGGTCGAAGCATCTCAACAATATGGCCATAGACAGGAGAATTCCATTCGAAGAGTGAATGAAGTTGGATCCTCTTCCATTGAAAATCAGCTCTCAGAACTCACATCTCTAGTGAAGCAGATGGCCGTTAGTAATCTGCAACAGACTAAAACATGTGGAATTTGTCTTGTACCTAATCATCCCACTGATATGTGTCCTACTCTTCAAGAAGACACGGGTGAGCAAGTAAATGCCGCAGGAGATTTTTCAGGTCAACCATAGAGAAATTACAATCCATTCTCGAATACCTACAATCCAGGATGGCGTGATCACCTGAATCTCCGATATGGTAACAAACCTCAATTCCACCAGTACCAGCTGAAACAGACAGCTCCACCAGAGAGCAATTCTACTGAGAATTCCATTAAGGCTCTTGGATCCCTTTTTTCAACAATTCGTTCTTAAAACATATGCAAACATCCAAGAGCTGCGTGACCAAGTATCCCAAGTTGCTTCTTCAGTAAATAAATTAGAGTCTCATGGAAAATTGCCATCGCAAACTGTGATTAATCCAAAGCAGAATGCAAGTGCAATCACCTTGCGGAGTGGTAAAGAGTTAGCCGAGCCAGATAGGGAAAAGAAGAAGTCAGCGAGAACAGAGGTTGAGAAGGAAGCTGAAGTGGCTCCACAAGATGGCGAGCATAGTGTAAAAGAGAGAGATAGACAGTCTAAGGCCTATGTAGTTAAGCCACTATTCCCATCTCGGCTAAACAAGTCAAAGAAAGAATAAGTCGAGAAGGAGATACTCAAGACCTTTCGCAAAATTGAGGTGAACATTCCTTTAATTGATGCTATCAAGTAGGTACCTCGATATGCTAACTTCCTCAAGGATTTGTGCACTAATAAGAGGAAGCTGAAAGGTAATGAAAAGATAAGTATGGGTGATATTTCTGCAATCATTTAAAAGAAATTACCTCCCAAATGCAAAGATCCAAGTATGTTTACTATCATTTGCAAAGTTGGTAATTTAAAGATTGAGAGAGCTATGCTAGATCTAGGGGCATCGATTAATGTCATGTCTTTATCTATTTATTCTGTTCTGAATGTTGGACCTTTGAAAGAAACTGGAGTAATTATTCAACTTGCCGATAGGTCTAATGTTTATTCTGAAGGAGTGTTAGAGGATGTTTTGGTGCAAGTGAATGAGTTAATTTTTCCTGCTGATTTTTATGTGCTTAATATGGCTGAAGAAGGATATTCTAACTCTGCATCTATTTTGCTAGGAAGGCCGTTTCTTAAGACATTGAGAACTAAAATCGATGTGCATGATGGTACACTTTCTATGGAGTTTGATGGTAACCTGATTAGGTTTAATATTTTTGAGGCCATGAAATATCCTAATGAGGTTTCCAATGTTTTTATGATGGATGTGATCGATCCGTTGGTCGAAAGGGTGTTTGAGATTTCAGATTTAGATTATTTGAAAACAGCTCTAACTAACGCTTTTGATCTTAAAGAGTTACAGATTCTTGGAAACATGTTTGAAGTGGAAAATGATTTGCAAGAAGCTGTCCAAGAACTTGAATCTTTGAAGCCTGAAGTGCAGTCAATGTGTAAGCTTAAGTTACCAGTTTCGTATATAAAATTCCTTTCTTCAATTGTGTAGGCACCGAAGCTGGATTTGAAGCCACTCCTAGCACAACTGAAATACGCATTCTTAGGAGATAATGACACTCTACCTATGAGCATTTCGAGCAAGCTTCAACCGGTGGAGGAAGAAAGATTGATTCGAGTGCTAGGAGAGTATAAGGAGGCTATTAGCTGGACCATAGCAGATATCAAAGGACTCAGCCCATCCACATGTATGCATTGATTCTTTTTGGAAGCGAATAGCAAACCATGTCGTGATCCTCAACAGAGACTCAATCCAGCGATGATCGAAGTGGTAAAGAAAGAAATACTTAAACTCCTTGACACAGGTATTATCTTTCCGATCTTTGACTCTAAATGGGCAAGTCTAGTTCAAGTGGTTTCAAAGAAATCAGGTTTTACCATAATTGAAAATAAGGAGGGCGAGTTAGTGCCGACTCGAGTTCAAAATGGCTGGAGAATGTGCTCTGACTATCGGAAATTGAATGCGGTAACAAGAAAAGATCATTTTCCTCTACCTTTTATTGACCAAATGCTTGAACGTTTGGCAAGTCGTTCCCATTACTATTGTCTAGATGGATATTAGGGTTTTCATCAAATTCCGATAGCTCCGAAAGACCAAGAGAAAACCACCTTTACCTGTCCTTTCGGTATTTTTGCATGCAGGTGGATGCCCTTTGGTTTTTGTAACGCACATGCTACGTTCCAAAGGTGTATGGTTAGCATTTTTTCTGATTTTGTAGAGAACATCATAGAAGTCTTTATGGATGATTTTACTGAGTATGGAGATTCATTGATGCATGCCTGATTAATCTTACTAAAGTATTGCGAAGATGTATTGAAACTAATTTAGTTTTAAATTATGAGAAGTGCCACTTTATGGTTGATCAAGGTATGATTTTGGGTCCCATAGTGTCATCTAGAAACATAGAAGTTGATAAGGCGAAGATAGATGTAATCAAATCGTTGCCTTACCCTACTTATGTTAGGAAAGTCCGTTCTTTTCTTGGCCATTTTGTCAAGAATTTCTCCAAAATTGCTTAACCTTTGAGTAAGTTGCTACAGAAAGAGGTAGAATTTAATTTTGATGATTCCTGTAAGCATGCTTTTGATCTATTGAAAAACATGCTCATATCTGCACCTATTATTCAATCACCAAACTGGGATCTTCCATTCGAAATTATGTGTGATGCGATTAATTATACATTTGGTGTTGTTTTAGGACAAAAGGTTGGTTAAGCTCATCATGTCATTTATTATGCATCAAGAACCCTTGACCCTGCACAAGTTAATTATTCTACCACAGAAAAAGAACCTTTGGCTGTTGTTTTTGCTTTAGAAAAATTTCGTTCTTACTTGCTTGGTACAAAATTAATCATCTTTTTTGATCATTCAGCTCTCAGGTTCTTGTTCACCAAAAAGGATGCTAAACCGAGGCTCATTCTTTGGATTCTTTTGCTTCAAGAATTTGACATTGAAATAAAGGACAAGAAGGGCTCTGAAAATTCAGTTGCTAATCACCTTAGCAGGTTGCCCACTAGTGAAACACCGCAACCATTGCAAGATGAGTTTTCAGATGAGTGTCTCTATTCCGTTCAAACCTTTACACCCTGGTATGCCGATATAGTTAACTATCAAGTAACTAAGGCATTACCTAGTGACTTGTCAAGAGCTCAAAGAGATAAAATCAAAAGTGATGCTAAATACTATGTCTGGGATGATCCTTATTTGTGGAAGTTTTGTTCTGATCAAATTATTCGGAGATATGGTGATGAGCATGAAATTCCTTCTATCCTTATGTTTTGTCATTTATATGCTTGTGGTGGACACTTTGGTCCCAAAAGAACAACTAGGAAAGTCTTGGAGTGTGGGTTGTTTTGGCCTAACATTTTTCGTGACTCATATATGTTTTGCAAGTCTTGTGAACGATGTCAAAAGACTGGAAGCATAGGCCATGGAGATCAAATGCCACTTACCCATATCCTTGTGTGTGAAATTTTTTATATATGGTGCATTAATTTTATGGGGCCTTTTCCCAAGTCTAATAACTATGTTTACAGCATACTTGCCGTTGACTATGTTTCTAAGTGGGTTGAAGCGCAGACTACTCGTACTGATGATGCTAATACTGTTGTTAAGTTCATCAAGTCCCACATTTTTGATAGATATGGCACACCTCGAGCCATCATCAATGATCGGGGTACTCACTTTTGCAACAAAGTGGTAGGCGCATTGTTCAAGAAGTACAATTCCACCCACCACCACCTCTGCAATAGACCGATTTTAGGGCAGTCCTCTTATCTCTTTTTGATTTTAATACATTGAGGATAATGCATTGTTTAAGTGTGAGGGGGTCATTTTGGCTGTCTAATTGTGGTTTATTGTGTATTTTTTGTTGATATCACTCAGTTAGCTCTTTTTGTGTTGTTTGCTTTTTGTGTTTACTTTTGAAATTTGCAAAAAAAAAATCTCTGTTCAGATTAGTAGTTTTTTCTCTCTTTTGTGATTTAAATTGTGGTGTTTCAAGTAGATGGATTGAGAGGCAATTGAGGATTAGCATGATCAGGTTGAATTTTACATTTTCTACACTTTAATTGTTTACCTTTGATGATTGATCAGATAAAAAAATGTGTGGAATTTAATGCCAACAACCTGATTTATGTGAGTTTTTGGGCTTTGAGCATAAACATGTTTTAATGCTCTCTTTCCTTCTTTGTGTGATTGTCAAGCATAGTTGATACATTCTAGAACTTGCTTTGTTATGCATGTTGGAGCACCTCGGTGATGTCGAATGTGAAAAAAGGGCAATTAGGAAAAGCCAATTTTAGCCTTCTATTTGAGCCTACCTGTGAAAATATCCCCTTAGAAAGCCATTTTGATCCTTTGCCTTTTCATTTGGAATTTTACCACAATACAAGCTATGTTTATCCCTTCTTTGTTTATTTCCATATATTTGATCCCTTTTGTTGAAGGAATGTGCATGCTTGTTTAGTTGATGGCTTTTGGAAATATAGTTTGGCAATGAGAAGTGCTCTTGAATACAAATTTGCTTATGGAAATTTTGGAGCTATTGTTTGAAAGGGAGAATCATGGAAAAAAAGGTTGAAAAAAATTGAGATTGAAAAAAAAAAGAAAATAAAGAGACAAGAAAGAAAGGACAAAAAGTGATGAACGGAGAAAGAAAGAAAAAACAAAGAAAGAATGAAGTTTGGAGAAGGTTTTGAGAAAAGAAAAAGTTTTGTGTTGATTAGAACCTTCAAGTGTGCAAAAAGGGATGGGATGGCTGTGCTATTTTGATGTCATGTGGAAAAAAAAATGTGTTGCCATTCCTTCGATTATGAAGCTTAAACATCCTTTTTTATCCTTCCCTATCTGAGCCCCATTACAACCAAAATTGAAGTCCCAAATTTTGCATTCTGCTCACTGTTTTGTACCAACTTGATATATTAGCAAGCTTATGGTAAGGGTCTTCTATGTTTTGACTTGAGAGTTCCTATATTGAAGCCTTAAACACATTTGAGAGTTCTGAGTGAATCTTTGTGAGAGTGTTAAATTTCACTACATTTGGATTTTGTGAAGTTATCGAGGTATTTGATTAAATGTGTTAGTGGTGGGAATTCACTCTGTTCATTGTTGATGCTTGATTTGTGTTTTGGTTCATTTATTTGGAGCACTATGATTTGGATTGTGAAAGGTGATGAGGTTGATTCCGTTTCGATCTATTCTCTTTCTTGAGGACAAGCAAAGCTTAAGTGTGAGGGGGTTTGATAAGTTGCATATTTGCACCTTTAAATTGGTGATTTTCCCTTATTTTATTAAGCTTTGTTGTTCGATTATTTAGAATTAATGATCTTTTAAGTTTTTCAAGGGAATATAGATGATTTGTAGAAAAGAAGGCTTAAACATCATTTTGGATCGAGTTTTGTGGAAGAGTGTTAAAAGCCAGCCGTCCAGGAGCCAATTGTGAATAAGGCATGGTCATGCCTTAGTCTGGTAGACGAAAATTCATTCTTGAAGCCAAAGTGGGTCCAAGATTTATTAATTGAGAGGCGGTGGTTGTGATCCGAAAAGAACTAAATTAAAGAAGGTTGGAGAGGAGAAGGCGACTTACCATCAAGATACGAGAGAGAAGAAAAGATCTGCTGCCCTAATATATATAGTTCATTTTTACGTTTTGAGAAGGAGAGCGATCATAGAGAGAGAAAAACATATTCAGACTTTATTTTTGTTATTCAAGTATGAAGTTCTAAACTACCTTCTAACGAGATGATAATTGAAACTCTGGTGCTACACATTTGTGATATCGAATTGGTTTATCATAATTTTAATTCTCTCTTTATTTATATATCTTTCGTTTGTGATTTCTATTATTATTTTGATGATTATGCAATTTGCGCGCGTTGTATGATTGTTGGAATGATATATTACTAGTTTAATGGTCTAGATCTGTAATTGTTTAGATTGTTCACACAAGTAGCACGATTGTACTGTCTCACTTTCGACACTTTGGAAATATATAATCTAATTTGAACGGGTCATCGCATGATCTCTGTTTGTTAGAATTGGTGTTGCTCTAGGTCTTAAAGTTGTTGATAGATTAAATCCTAAGTTCGTACCTAGGGTTGTTTACTGATTATAGAATTAGTCAACGGTCATACCTTGATTGCCGATTAATTAAGGAGAAACGAGGTTGTTAGGTCGTACCAATAACTATAACCAATTTAGAGAGAGAGTTGAATTATATTTGTGCATCTATGATCAATTGGTGTAGTCCATTGTCGAGATTATTCTTGAGCTAGATTTTTCTCTACTTGATCTTCGTTATTTATTTTTCTGTTCATTTTTCGATTTAATTTAGTTATTTCAATTCAAATCTTCAAGCCCCCCATTTAGTTTTAGGTCATTAGATAAAAAGATATATATTTAATTTTCCAGTCTCTGTGGATCGACCTTGCTCGCTACTATCACAATTCATTTGATTTTAAAAAAGCAAGTTTAGTTTTGTTAGTTTCGACACCCATCATTGATAACTAGAGGGAGTTTAGTATCACGGTTGTGAGGGGATCTCACAGCTTTCATTAATAAAAAATTTCGTGTTGTAAAAAAGGACGACATAAGGAGGGAGTCTTGTATGTGTAAGATCCTGAATAGTCTTCACGAAGGAGCAGTGGACGAATCTTCAAGTTTGGGTGAAGCCCCCCCTTAGAGTAAGTTGATTAACCGAACTAGGTTACCAATCTCATGCGTTCTTTTACTGCATTTTATTTCTTCGCATGTAGTAATATAAACACACATTTTCATGGATTATAGTTTTTAAATTGGCACCAGAGCAGGTCACCAGTTACATAGGTATGATCTTGGGTTTATTAATCCATATTTTGTGTTTATTTTGCCGAGATGGACACAATGAAAGAAAGAGCGTCGACAGTGCGACCCCCGCTCCTTGATGTCAATAACTATGTCTATTGAAAGGCCATGATGACTGAGTTTATTCGCTCCATTGATGAATATGCCTGGAAGATAGTGACTGATGGCTGGAATCCTTCCACGAAGAAAGATGAGAATGAAGATGTTGTAAAGAAACCGGAAGAAGAATGGGACAATGATGGCTACCAGATCATGGGGTTGAATTCCAAGGCCATGAATGCTAGACATAAAACACCATACGATGTTACTTATTTTGTAGAAATGCATAACTTATTATGGTTGAATTCATTATTTGTATCATATCAATTCATAGCTTACTATGATTGGTTTTTATACTTCCTTTGTAAATCCATATCTTACTTAAAAATAGCTCTACTTCAAACCTCAACACCAACCATAAACATTTGTAGTGTTTTTGTACTTGTGAGGGTAAACTATTATTATCCATTTAACAAGCTAAAAAATTAGCATACAAATCTATGAATTACAAAAAAAAAATCATTAACAATGAATCCCCAACATAATAAACTACATAATGCTCTCATTGAATCACCAAAATCATTAATAAGAACCTATGAATGTTGACTACACAAAAACATAAATAAATCATAAAAAAACTACGAATTGCTATGTGATCGGCCATCTTTTAGCACAACCCGCAAGAGGACGGGGTTGTGTAGATAGTGGTGAGCAAGTGTCGTATCCACAGATACTAAATTAGAAATAATTGTGTGTACTATAACGTCAAATTCCAATTGTTATCTAGACAATAAGAAAAATCAAAAGCTAACTAATCTAAATGAAGGAAAGCAATAAATAAATAGGAAAAATAAATGGAGAATGGGACAAGAAGGTAGAGATACTATCAAGATTGAGTTCTTCAGGTACTTAGCACAAATGATCTTATTAAATGTCTATATGTGGCACTAAATTTCACTAGGGCAATCCCTAATGCATCCTAAGCACTCTCGAGATACTTAAGTTGTAGGGTACACGCTAAGTTCGTCATCCTTGATGAAATCCTAGACATGTACTTACCAAAAACTCCAAAGATTCTAGCCCTCACACTAAGCCTCAATTCTCTTGAATTTATCGAAATAGGTGTCTCGTGCCTAGGGTTCGTCTATTGAGACTCATCTTTCAATTTTTGAATCAATAGATAAAATCGTGTCAATTAGTGATCAATTAATCAACACACAAACAAATCATAAGCACAAGAAATAAAATAAGGCCATAAACAATCAATAGAAAAGGAAATGCATAAATACCAAAATAGTCTTAATCCCAGAATATAAAATAATCTAACCTAACATCAATACAAAATTACAAATACAAGGATTAAATTATCTTACAGAAAATCAAAGGTAAAAACAAGAAAATGGAACTTAGTACAACCTGGAAGTTGGGCCTCGACTCCACCCTTGTCTCCGTTCGTCTCTTCTTTGCTCCTTCTTCAAGCCATAACTCCTTATTCACCCTAGCTAGGTGAAAATCCTAGCTAGGGTGTGGGTTTGATGCTAAGGTTTTGAGGTGTGGAGGAGAGGATTTTGATGTAGAGAAGAGATTTGTGTGTGTGGTGGATGAAAAATGGATTGTGTGTATGTGAAAAATGGAGAGAAAATCGAGAATAAGAAGAAGAAGAAGAAGAAGAAGAAGACGCGCAATGTCTGAAAATCTGGGCTGGGGGAGGGGGGGTCTCGGTCACGCCCGGGACAAAAAAAATATGTCTCTATGTTAGAGCAGACCGGTCGCGCTGCAACTTGCGCCTGGAGGTGCGAGTGCGCCGATCGTGCTGCCACTCGCGCCTCCAGTTCTGTACCGATACCTTTCACAATTTTGCTCTGTTCTCCCTCATTTCTAGTCCGATTGAGGCGATTCAACTTGCCATACATTCCTCATTCGATTCTCTATCTTTCCATACCATTAGATCACTCAAAAAATACATTGATTCATCCTCAATTTCCTATGAAACTCAAACAACAAACAAAACTTCCGAATAGGGAGGTTAAAAGTGCAATTTGGGCTAAAGCACATGCACAACTCTTCAATTCACTTCATTTCAACCTCAAAATGTTGTGCAAAAACACTACTCATCAACTCGCCCCAAACTTAAAAACTTGTTTGTCCCCAAACAATGAAGAAAAGAGAAAATGTAGAAATGATGAAATTTATAAAGATGACTCATGCCTCAGAGATTCAAATGAAAATGTATTTGAGTATAAATTCAAATCTTCAATGTACCTAGGGTGGATTGAAGAATACGATGCCTTTGAAAGTTGTCATCTCTCTAGGTATTTTTATTTTCTCTCAAACACACAAGTGTTTAGAATGGGACGTGTATGCGTTCACAATCATTTCATGACATGCAATCTATCATAGGCTTGCAATTAATCTAATCCCTCCACCGCAAAAATGTGTGCTCGAAATGAGAATCAAAAAGGTCTTTTGGAAGGTTGTAATGTAAGATTTTTGATTAAGGTGGGAATATTTGGCTAAGTGACTAATATGTCTGGATCATTGGATCCCAACTTACAACATCTAATGCCTCACTTCCCAATTTTCTTTTACGTTCCTAACTAAAACTCATTTGAGTTTCCTTCCAACCTTAACAACCATATCAACAAATTTTTGCATTTCTTTTGCCTTAATAAAGCTTTTTGATCTTTCCATTCACTCTCTCTTCATTTTTCTTTCTTTTTCTCTTTCATTTTTTTTCACAATTTTTCTCGAGAAAAATGAATTTTCTTCTAACCGAAACATCCCCAACTCATTCACCATTTGTTCCTTCTCCACAAGTTTTCATCAAATGATTTATCAATGCTCAAACAAAGAAAAAGACTTCAAAGCTCAAAGTGGCTACTCGGGAAAGAATTTGTTGGTGATCATGAGAAATTTAGGTGAATAATTGGCTAACAATGATGGCCTTTAATCATTTTCCAATTTCAAAGCACACCAACATGGTCTCAAGAAAGACATAAAAGCAAGTTCTAGACCCAAGTCTTAGGCCTAAATCTCACAAGCTCAACAAATTCCAAAGATACAAAATTCAACAAATCCATCAAAGGTATACTTCAACAATTCACAATGATACCCAATTTTTTTCCAAAACAATCCATGAAAATCAACTCATCATAAGCAAGACATCAATCCAAATCTCATACAATCTCAACAAATTCTTAAGACTCAAGATCCCAAAAACTTCCGATTATTTAAAATATTTAAATGTGCAAACAAGCAAAGAAGATAAAAAATAAAAACAAAACCAAACTAATGCAACCTACATGCAATGCAACACATAAAATACACAAAAAGGAAGGGGAGATCCAAGATAACCACACTTCCTTCCTCCAAACTTATTCAACACTAATTGAGAATAAGTTTGAAGGAATGAAGTGGTTCACCTTAACGAGCTTATAAATGATTAGGGAAGGCAAGATCACACAAGATGTCTGTGTCCGGATTCCTTCGACATTTTGTCCTCCCAATCCACGTGCTTACTCAACCTTAAAAAAAACACAAACAAATAAGAAATGAAAAACAAAAACTAAAAAACAATGTCTAGATTAACAGTGCAATCCTTATCATAATAACATAACTAAATCATTTAGTCCCCGACAACGGTGCCAAAAACTTGATCGGCCATTTTTTAACACAACCCACAAGAGGACGGGGCTGTGTAGATAGTGATGAGCAAGTGTCGTATCCATATAGATTAAATTAGAAATAATTGTATGTACTACAATGTCAAATTCCAATGGTTATCTAGACGATAAGAAAAATAGAAAGCTAACTAATCTAAACAAAGGAAAGCAATAAATAAACGGGATAAATAAATGAAAAATGGGACAAGAAGGTAGAGGTACTCTCGGGATTGAGTTCTTCGGGTACTTAGCACAAATAATCCTATTAAATGTCTATATATGGTGCTAAATTTCACTAGGGCAATCTCTAATGCATCCTAAACACTCTCGAGATACTTAAGTTGTAGGGTACATGCTAGGTTCGTCATCTCCGATCGAATCCTACACATGTACTTACCAAAAGCTCCAAAGATTCTAGCCCTCACACTAAGCCTCAATTCTCTCGAATTTATTGGCATAGGTGTCTCGTGCCTAGGATTCGTCTATTGAGACTCATCTTTCAATTTTTGAAACAATAGATAAAATCGTGTCAATTAGTGATCAATTAGTCAACACACAAACAAGGCATAAGCACAAGAAACAAAATAAGGCCATAAACAATCAATAGAAAATGAAATGCATAAATACCAAATCTAACCTAACATCAATACAAATGCAAGGATTAAATTATCTCAAAGAAAATCAAAGGTGAAAACAAGAAAATGGAACTTAGCACAATCCGGAAGTTGGGCCTTGACTCCACTCTTGTCTCCGCTCATCTCCTCTTTGCTCTGTCTTTGCACCATAACTCCTTATTTACCTTAGCTGGGTGAAAATCCTAGCTAGGGTGTGAGTTTGATGGATGCTAAGATTTTGAGGTGCGGAGGAGAGGATTTTGATATAGAGAGGAGATTTGGCTGTGTGGTGGAGGAAAAATGGATTGTGTGTATGTGAAAAATAGAGAGAAAATCGAGAATAAGAAGAAGAAGACGCGCAAGCTAGTGGCCCTCAGTCGCGCCCAGGACAAAGAAAAATATGTCTCTGTGTCGGAGCAGACCAGTCGTACTGCAACTCACGCATCCAGGCACGAGTGCGCTGGTCGCGCTGCCATTCGCGCCTCCGGTTCTGCACCGATACCTTTCATGATTTTGCTCTGTTCTCCGTCGTTTCTGTAGTGCCCCGAACCTTTTTGTATATAATTAATTGCAATTATAGACTATGGGAGTTACGTCATTTTAAAATTTCTGTAATTCGGTGGTTTAACCGAACTTACGACGTGTCGTATCGATGAGAATCCAAATATATTTTAATATGAGTATTAAACGATTTATCGATTTGTGTCACTTGGCGTATTTAAAATATTTCAAAAATATATATATATATATATATTTAATTTATGGTTTTAAAATCAATGAATTATTTCATCCATTTCGATCCAATTTGGGATTTTTCCGGAGACAGAAAATATCACGATAACCGAACAACCGGTATTTAAACCGGGTATTTTTCAAGTTGACTCTCAAGGCATGGGAGGCCATGCCTTCCCCTCACCTCTCCCATGCCTTCACGTCACTTTTGTCCCCCAAATCAACCAAATAGATTTATGAAAATACCATAGCCATTTTCACCATTTCATCTTCTTCTTCGTTCCTTTCTTCTTCTTCTTCTTCTTCTTCTTCTTCTTCTTCTTCATTCTATCTTCTTTTCTTCCATTTTCTGAGAGAGAGAGAGAGAGAGAGAGAGAGTAGTAAGGAGTTGCAGCCATTGTTGAGAGGAGCTCAAGCTTCGTTCCACCCGTTCTTCACCATTCTCTTTCGGTGTTCGTCTACGTCGTTGCAAGCGTCGATCCAACTATACCCCAGCTGATTCCAGCCTTGTTCCACTTACCTTCTTCAAGCTTTTCGTGCTTAGTTGTTCTTCAAAGGTATTTTCGAAATCATATATATATATATATATATGCTCTTCCAAGATCAAGCATGGATAGAAGTATATGTGTTTTTTTTGGATTTGAAGCATGATAGATGGTGGAAATGGGTTGATTATGTGTTTTGTTATAATTCAAAGCATGTTAGTTGAGTTTCTAGATGTGTTTTGATGTTTTGAATGATTGTATATCGAGTATCATGGCGTCTGTCATTGTTCCCACGACTTTCGGCCTCAGTTTCACGCGACCGCGGGGACTCACGCGAGCGCGGTGACTCGCGCGAGCGCGTACAGGTCGCGCGCCTGCGCAAGTCGCGCGACCGTGCACTTCGCTTCCGGCAGTTTGCCACCCTTCGGTTAAACGAGCATAACTCCCTCGTTAGACGTCCGATTGAGACGCCGTAAATTTTGCCGGAAACTAGACTTCCTTGGATTTCCAACGGTATAGGTCCCAATCTCTAATTCTTTCTGAGTAAATTATGAAAAATCGGCAAAGTTGGGTCATGTTTCGGTTTTCAGAAATTCGTGGCAGATTTGCTACCTTCTAGTAAAACGGTCATAACTTTTTCGTTAGTTATCGTATGGAGTCACCGAAAAGTGTTCCGGAAACTAGACTTAAGTGTCTTTCTAATGGTATAGGGCCCAGCCCCTAATTCCTTCTGTATAAATTTTGATAAATCATCAAAGTCAGTTGTTGTGCAGATTGCTCAACAAATTTTCAATTTTCAAATCGCCCTTATTCGAAATCAATTAAGGGATCTTTTAACTCCTTCAATGATGCTAAGGAGTGTCCTTATCAGTTAGTAGCTAGGGTTGTGAGGACCCTTGAGCTAAGATCGGTTTTAACGTGGATTTAAATTGTGTCATTTAAAATCGCACGCCAAGTGTTTGATTTATACTCGAATGAGATAAATGTATTTTAAAAAGGGTCTCTTTGTTTAATAAACTCCCATAGGTCTATGATATTGCTGAGTCTCATTTATGTGATTTAGTATTGTTGAGATTTGCGACATTATTCATTGCCGGAGTAGGCAATTGTTAAGCTATTGAGGTTTAACTTGGGTCGGTTTAACCGACGAGCATGTGAAACTATATAATTGCGAGAGTCTTGACCTCGTGGAGGTTCTAAGATGAATTTTGATACTTGTAGATCATTTGTCGTAAGATGTAATCATTGTGGTGTTGCTCGATTCCGTAGGAACTGAAAAGCTTCGACTATTATAGTCAAAAGGTGGGCGTATACTATCTTTCTCAAAATGCTATGTTTGAGTTATTAAGCTCGTTTTGAAACAAATGTGCATATATGATTATCTGTGTAAAATGATTCGTTCTGCTTGCTGTGGTTGTCGGAGTCTCATATACCAGCGCTGTGTCAATGTGAGTAGCTACAGTCTTGCTTGGTTTGAGTCGCACCCAATCCCTGGCTGTTCTTAGCTAAAAGAACTTTTAATTACCTTGAGGGTTTACTCGGTAATTGCGCATGATGATGTAGTGGTGGTTGCGGGTGTCGTACTTAGCTCACTTCAGGGTTTACTGGTGAGTGGGTCCATTTCAGGGTTTACTGATGGATCAAGGTTCACTTCAGGGTTTACTGGTGAACACATTCATGTTAAATGTTTTGATGAACTTAGATGCATTTCCCTTTACAAAACCTTCTAAGATTCATCTGCATACTCACAGATAATTATTTTATCAAATGCTTTTGATAACTCGGTTTTTCTCAGAAAACCCACTGAGTACATTAGTACTCAGCCCAAATATTTTCTCAAATGTTTTCAGGACAATGAGCTGGAGCGTGCAGACGATGAGCTGTGATGGGGCTTATATGTGTACTTTTGTAGCTAACCCGTTGTCTTAGCTCATCTCAATCTCTGATCATCGTATTATTTCTTTTGATGTATCATAGCTTCCGCAAGACCAAAAACTCATGTTTTGGATATATATATATATATAACTCTGAATTTGTTACGATGATCGTGCTCTTTTGCTGAACCAATTTGGAATCGTTCATTGATAATCATCCTTGAAATCCCCTTTCTTTCCCCTCTTCTTAAACCCCACCCCCGTGGCGCTCATTTCCACGGTCTTTCGGGACCGGGGCGCTACAGATTGGTATCAGAGCAGGTTTGCAACTCTGCAGCCTGCTGGGTCATCTTGTTTGTTCCCTTGTTGAGTCTTTGGTTATTATCTTATAAGCCCTCAGCTCGTCTCTCACGCAACAGCAAAGGTACGCATATTTTTATGAGTTTGGAATATCAAATATTTGACAATTATGAGATGCGTTGTTTATTTGGATATTATGAAACGAATCATTGTTATTTGGATACAATGGTGAGTTATGTTATTATATACTGGCGGTTTAGCCGTATATAAGTTTGATAATGGCGGTTTAGCCATAAATGTGATTATATACTGGCGGTTTAGCCGTATATATGTTTGATGCTGGCGGTTTAGCCATATATGTGATTGTATACTGGCGGTCTAGCCATATACATGTGTTAGATACCGGCAGGAAAGCCGAATGATGCTTTAAAATTGGCGGATAAGCCGAAACTTATATTGTATATTGGCGGGTAGGTCATATACATGATTCTTTGTTGGCAGGTTAGCCCCATTTGTGATTAATTTTGACGAGTGAGTCAAATATGTTTAAATTTGGCGGGTGAGCCATTTTTATGATTATGTGGGCATGAGTGCCATTTGGACGTATTCATGTTGGTATGTGGGCCATATACGTTTAACTGTTGGCAGGGATGCCATGATTCTTGGATTCTATATGATGTGACCTTTTAAAAAAAATTCAAAATGATTTTATGGGTGGGGAGGCCCTAATAATTCGATCCATGTTATTGTGCATTTTGATTGTTGGAATCTGATTATTGGTACGCTCGGATAGAGCAGTATGGTATGACTTAGAGAACATAGATGAATCTAGCCTATAGTTGCTGAACATAGGCTATCTTATGAGACTTCTTGATTCATTAAGCATGTATCGGTTTAGATCATGCGTGTTTGGGATCAACGGAGAGGTTGTACCCAAGAGATTCTTTATTGATCAATTGAATGGCGATACGTAATGATCTTTATGATCATGATTCTTATTGGAACTCGGTTAGTGCAGGATGCCTCCGAGGGGAAGAAGACCGAGAAATGTTAATCTGGCGATGCCAGAGGTGCCGGTGGAGCCGCCGGTCCAAGGACCACGAATCGAAATTGAATTTCGACATCATAATCCCCCGGTGTTCAATGGGGAAGGTGACCCACTCGCGGCTGAGAGATGGATCCGTGCCTTGGAGAAAATCTTTGGATTTCTCCAATGTGATGACAAGGAAAAGATAGCATGTGCGCTATACCAGCTAGTTGATGATGCTGACTTCTGGTGGGAGTCAGTGAGACGAACGATTCCCGATGACGATTGGGAGATATTCACTTGGGAAGATTTCAAGTCCATTCTGTATCAGAAATACATTCCAACTCACTATCAGCACCAAAAGGCGAACGAGTTCTGGAATCTGAAACAAGATAGCGGCTCTGTGGCCGATTACGACCTGAAATTCAACAGACTGTCGAGGTATGCACCTCAGACAGTAGATACTGAAGAGAAACGAATTGAAAAGTTCCATATGGGACTGAGGCCTGAGATCGGGACTGCTCTAGTCGGGAAGGACGGAGCTAATTATGGCCAATTTTTGAGCTGGGCACTGAGCATTGAGGCAATGCAGGGAGCCTCGAAGGGGTCGGCGTCTCATCCGCCTACGGCTGACCCCAAGGGAAAGCGAAAATGGGAAAGTCCTCAGCATGGGCACCAGAAAAAGAATTTCCAGCCCAATTATCAGGGTGGAGGAGGCTATGGACAAAGGCCAGCTGGCCAAGGGAATGCGGCAGGGCTACCAAGGTTATGCACCGCAGTGTGCCAGCTGCCGCAAACACCATTTTGGAAAGTGCCTTACATGCTATCGTTGTGGCCAACCGGGTCACTTTGCTAATCGGTGTCTGCAGAAGTCGGAAGTGCCAGACCAGAGACAACAGGGACCACAGGGAGGAGGTGGTCGAGGCAATGGCAACAACCGGGGCAACCAGAGGCCTCAGCAAAACCAGAACCAGAATCAGAGGGCACCTCAACAGGCCCGAGCATATGCGTTGAATCAGCAGGAGGCTGCCGGGAATCCTGGAAACTTGGCAGGTATGATCAGTATGTGTGATGTACCTGTGCTTGCCTTATTTGATACTGGAGCTTCGCATTCATTCATCTCTAGAAGTGCCTGTAGGCGTATGAATCTTGAACCTGAGTTAGCAAAAGAACCTTTAGCCGTAAGCATTCCTTCAGGGCGAACGCTTTTGTCTGATTGCATGTGCCAGAATCTAGATGTGCTTATAGGTGAAAAGAGTTTCATAGTCAGTCTTTATGTACTTGAGATGCGAGATTTCGATATTATTTTCGGTATGGACTGGCTGACCAAAGAATGTGCCACGATTCGATGCCAAGAAAAGGAGATTATACTCCAAAAGCCGGGTGGGGCGGAGACAAAGTTTTATGGAACAAGAATGGGAAGCACGATCCCCATCATATCAATGCTGAGAGCGATGAAGATGATTCGAAAGGGCGAGTGTCGAGCATTCTTAGTGCACTTATCGAGCAAGAAGGAGGAGGAGCTGACAGTCGATCAAGTACCGGTGGTACGAGAGTACTATGACGTATTTCCAAAAGAGTTGCCGGGATTGCCACCAGACAGACAGGTGGAGTTCACCATCGAACTACAACCAGGTGCAGCACCGATGTCCAAAGCGCCATATCGTTTAGCTCCGAAGGAGTTAGAGGAGTTGAAGGTGCAACTGGAAGAACTATTGGAACTGGGTTTCATAAGACCTAGTGTTTCACCTTGGGGAGCACCGATCCTATTCGTCAAAAAGAAAGACGGTTCGATGAGGATGTGCATCGACTACCGCGAGTTGAATAAGTTAATCGTGAAGAACAAATATCCGCTTCCAAGGATTGATGATCTCTTTGATCAGTTATCTGGTGTAAGGGTATTTTCCAAGATCGATCTACGATCTGGATATCACCAAGTCAAGGTGAGAGAAGAAGACATACCTAAGACCGCGTTTCGAACAAGGTATGGCCACTACGAGTTTCTACTGTTGCCATTTGGTCTAACCAATGCTCCTGCAGTCTTCATGGATTTGATGAATCGAGTTTTTCACGAGCATTTAGACAAATTTGTGCTGGTCTTCATTGATGATATTCTAATTTATTCAAAAAGCGAGAAGGAGCACGAAGAACACTTGAGAATAGTGTTAGAAACACTAAGAAGGGAGAAACTTTACGCAAAGTTCAACAAGTGTGAATTTTGGCTCCAGGAAGTGATGTTCCTCGGACACATCGTGTCAGCAGGAGGAATCAAAGTAGACCCTGCAAAGATCGAAGCGGTAGAAAGATGGAAATCACCAACAAATGTTCATGAAATAAGAAGTTTCCTCGGATTGGCAGGATACTATCGAAAGTTTATCAAGGACTTCTCGAAGATAGCGAGGCCGATGACTCAACTTCTAAGGAAAAAGGTCAAGTTTGAGTGGACTGATGCATGTGAGAAGAGTTTCCAAGAACTCAAAAAGAGATTGACCACTGCACCAGTCTTAACGCTGCCAAAAGGAGTAGAAGGCTTTGTAATCTATACAGACGCATCTAAGTTAGGCTTGGGCTGCGTGTTGATGCAGAATGGGAAGGTGGTAGCCTATGCTTCTCGTCAGTTGAGACCGAATGAGTTAAACTACCCAACCCATGATTTGGAGCTTGCCGCAGTCGTGCATGCTCTCAAAATCTGGAGGCATTACCTCTATGGGGTAAAATGTGAAATCTTCACCGACCACAAAAGCTTGAAGTATATCTTCGAGCAGAAGGAGTTGAACATGAGGCAAAGACGTTGGTTAGAATTAGTAAAGGACTGCGACTGCACGATTCATTACCACCCGGGTAAGGCAAACGTGGTTGCAGATGCCTTGAGCAGATACGGGCCAGGGGTATCTGACGGTCACATCTCAGATATGAAAGAACTCGTACGGGAAATGGAAAAACTAGAGTTAGAGGTGGTGGTTACACCCGACTCTCTGACAAGTTCGATAGCTGCAGTGGTAGCTAAACCTGAACTGCGAGCAAGAATCATTGAAGCACAACCAAAAGATGATAAGTTGGAGAAAATCCGACAGAAGATCAGGAGTGGCGAACCAAGGGAGTTCAAGGAAGCCGATGACGGAACGTTGATGTTTCGTGATCGACTGTGTGTTCCAAATGTTGACGAATTGAAGTTGGAGATTATGAGGGAAGCTCATAGTACTCCATATGTTGCCCATCCCGGGAGTACAAAAATGTATAAAGATCTGAAGCAGAGTTTTTGGTGGAGCAACATGAAACGTGAAATAGCGACATTTGTGGAAAAATGCTTGACGTGCCAACAAGTGAAAGCCGTTCATCAACGACCTTCGGGTTTGTTGCAACCTTTAGAGATTCCTGAATGGAAATGGGAGCATATCACGATGGATTTCGTTGTTGGTTTACCGAGATCGGTAAAAGGAAACACGGTAGTCTGGGTTGTCGTGGATCGACTGACAAAGTCAGCACATTTTATTCCAATAAAGTCAACGACAGATTTGAGTAGGTTGGCTCAAATCTATGTGAGAGACATTGTTAGATTGCACGGGATTCCAGTTTCTATCACATCGGATCGTGATACCCGATTCACATCGAGATTTTGGAAAAGCCTTCAAGAGGTGATGGGCACGAGACTAAATTTCAGCACAGCATTTCATCCTCAGACTGATGGCCAATCGGAAAGAACAATTCAAATTCTAGAAGACATGCTTCGAGGAGTTGTGCTTGATGGAAACACCAGTTGGGAGGACATGTTGCCGTTGGTGGAGTTCGCGTATAACAATAGTTATCAATCCACCATCAAAATGGCGCCATACGAGGCTTTGTATGGAGGCAAATGTCGATCACCCTTATATTGGGATGAGGTTGGAGAACGTAGAATTTTGGGGCCAAAAATTGTGCAAATGACCATTGAAAAGATCGATCAAATCCGGGCAAGGATGAAAGAAGCACAAGATCGTCAGAAGGCTTATGCTGATAAAAAAAGGACCGACTTGCAATTTCAAGTTGGTGATAAGGTGTTTTTGAAGATATCTCCAACACGTGGTGTTGTGAGATTTGGGAAACGTGGCAAGTTAAGACCAAGATTTATCGGTCCATTTGAAATTCTGCAAAGAATTGGTGAGGTTGCTTATCGGCTTGCGTTGCCACCAAATCTGTCCCAAGCACATGACGTTTATCATGTATCGATGCTAAGAAAATACGTGTTCGATCCTGAACACGTGATTCGAGATGATGATTTTGTATTGCGATCTGACATGTCGTATGAAGAGAAGCCGCACATGATTATCGACCGAAAGGTCCAAGTCTTGAGAAACAAGGAGATTTCATTGGTGCTTGTGCAATGGAATCACCATGACCGAAACGAGGCAACATGGGAGCTTGAGAGCTCGATGAAACTGAAGTATCCCGAGATGTTTCAGGATGCTTGAATTTCGGGACGAAATTCCTTTTAAGGAGGAGAGTATGTAGTGCCCCGAACCTTTTTGTATATAATTAATTGCAATTATAGACTATGGGAGTTACGTCATTTTAAAATTTCTGTAATTCGGTGGTTTAACCGAACTTGCGATGTGTCGTATCGATGACAATCCAAATATATTTTAATATGAGTATTAAACGATTTATCGATTTGTGTCACTTGGCGTATTTAAAATATTTCAAAATATATATATATATATATTTAATTTATGGTTTTAAAATCAATGAATTATTTCATCCATTTCGATCCAATTTGGGATTTTTCCGGAGACGGAAAATATCACGATAACCGAACAACCGGTATTTAAACCGGGTATTTTTCAAGTTGACTCTCAAGGCATGGGAGGCCATGCCTTCCCCTCACCTCTCCCATGCCTTCACGTCACTTTTGTCCCCCAAATCAACCAAATAGATTTATGAAAATACCATAGCCATTTTCACCATTTCATCTTCTTCTTCGTTCCTTTCTTCTTCTTCTTCTTCTTCTTCTTCTTCTTCTTCTTCATTCTATCTTCTTTTCTTCCATTTTCTGAGAGAGAGAGAGTAGTAAGGAGTTGCAGCCATTGTTGAGAGGAGCTCAAGCTTCGTTCCACCCGTTCTTCACCATTCTCTTTCGGTGTTCGTCTACGTCGTTGCAAGCGTCGATCCAACTAAACCCCAGCTGATTCCAGCCTTGTTCCACTTACCTTCTTCAAGCTTTTCGTGCTTAGTTGTTCTTCAAAGGTATTTTCGAAATCATATATATATATATATATATGCTCTTCCAAGATCAAGCATGGATAGAAGTATATGTGTTTTTTTTGGATTTGAAGCATGATAGATGGTGGAAATGGGTTGATTATGTGTTTTGTTATAATTCAAAGCATGTTAGTTGAGTTTCTAGATGTGTTTTGATGTTTTGAATGATTGTATATCGAGTATCATGGCGTCTGTCATCGTTCCCACAACTTTCGGCCTCAGTTTCACGCGACCGCAGGGACGAGCGCGAGCGCGCACAGGCCGCGCGAGCGCGGTGACTCGCGCGAGCGCGTACAGGTCGCGCGCCCGCGCAAGTTGCGCGACCGTGCACTTCGCTTCCGGCAGTTTGCCACCCTTCGGTTAAACGAGCATAACTCCCTCGTTAGACGTCCGATTGAGACGCCGTAAATTTTGCCGGAAACTAGACTTCCTTGGCTTTCCAACGGTATAGGTCCCAATTTCTAATTCTTTCTGAGTAAATTATGAAAAATCGGCAAAGTTGGGTCATGTTTCGGTTTTCAGAAATTCGTGGCAGATTTGCTACCTTCTAGTAAAACGGTCATAACTTTTTCGTTAGTTATCGTATGGAGTCACCGAAAAGTGTTCCGGAAACTAGACTTAAGTGTCTTTCTAATGGTATAGGGCCCAGCCCCTAATTCCTTCTAGATAAATTTTGATAAATCATCAAAGTCAGTTGTTGTGCAGATTGCTCAACAAATTTTCAATTTTCAAATCGCCCTTATTCGAAATCAATTAAGGGATCTTTTAACTCCTTCAATGATGCTAAGGAGTGTCCTTATCAGTTAGTAGCTAGGGTTGTGAGGACCCTTGAGCTAAGATCGGTTTTAACGTGGATTTAAATTGTGTCATTTAAAATCGCACGCCAAGTGTTTGATTTATGCTCGAATGAGATAAATGTATTTTAAAAAGGGTCTCTTTGTTTAATAAACTCCCATAGGTCTATGATGTTGCTGAGTCTCATTTATGTGATTTAGTATTGTTGAGATTTGCGACATTATTCATTGCCGAAGTAGGCAATTGTTAAGCTATTGAGGTTTAACTTGGGTCGGTTTAACCGACGAGCATGTGAAACTATATAATTGCGAGAGTCTTGACCTCGTGGAGGTTCTAAGATGAATTTTGATACTTGTAGATCATTTGTCGTAAGATGTAATCATTGTGGTGTTGCTCGATTCCGTAGGAACTGAAAAGCTTCGACTATTATAGTCAAAAGGTGGGCGTATACTATCTTTCTCAAAATGCTATGTTTGAGTTATTAAGCTCGTTTTGAAACAAATGTGCATATATGATTATCTGTGTAAAATGATTCATTCTGCTTGCTGTGGTTGTCGGAGTCTCATATACCAGCGCTGTGTCAATGTGAGTAGCTACAGTCTTGCTTGGTTTGAGTCGCACCCAATCCCTGGCTGTTCTTAGCTAAAAGAACTTTTAATTACCTTGAGGGTTTACTCGGTAATTGCGCATGATGATGTAGTGGTGGTTGCGGGTGTCGTACTTAGCTCACTTCAGGGTTTACTGGTGAGTGGGTCCATTTCAGGGTTTACTGATGGATCAAGGTTCACTTCAGGGTTTACTGGTGAACACATTCATGTTAAATGTTTTGATGAACTTAGATGCATTTCCCTTTACAAAACCTTCTAAGATTCATCTGCATACTCACAGATAATTATTTTATCAAATGCTTTTGATAACTCGGTTTTTCTCAGAAAACCCACTGAGTACATTAGTACTCAGCCCAAATATTTTCTCAAATGTTTTCAGGACAATGAGCTGGAGCGTGCAGACGATGAGCTGTGATGGGGCTTATATGTGTACTTTTGTAGCTAACCCGTTGTCTTAGCTCATCTCAATCTCTGATCATCGTATTATTTCTTTTGATGTATCATAGCTTCCGCAAGACCAAAAACTCATGTTTTGGATATATATATATAACTCTGAATTTGTTACGATGATCGTGCTCTTTTGCTGAACCAATTTGGAATCATTCATTGATAATCATCCTTGAAATCCCCTTTCTTTCCCCTCTTCTTAAACCCCACCCCCGTGGCGCTCATTTCCACGGTCTTTCGGGACCGGGGCGCTACAGTTTCTTATCTGATTGAGGCGATTCAACTTGTAGCGCATTTCTCATTTGATTTTCTATCTTCTCATAGCATTGGATCACTCAAAAAATATATTTATTCATCCTTCATTTCCTGTGAAACTCAAACAACAAACAAAACTTCCGAATCGGGAGGTTAAATGTGTAATTTGGGCTAAAGCACATGCACAACTCTTCAATTCACTTCATTTTAACCTCAAAATGTTGTGCAAAAACACCACTCATCACTATGTAAAAAACATTTAATTCCAACATAATAACATATCACTTACTACCAAACAGTAACATAAAATAATCATACTAAGATATGTATTTCATTATAAATTGTTGTGTCATATTATAAATCCATATTTATTAAGCTTAAAATCGTATGTTGCTTAAATACATATAAATTGTAGTTTATATATAATAGTGTAAATGCTTACAAATAAATTTCACGCTAGTCATTAGAAAAATAATATACATTTCCAAATGAAAAAAATGTAATGCAATTGAAAGAATATTTCACTTATTCATTGCTTAAAAATGAGTAAACAAAATAAACAGTTGGCATATAAAACAAAGATTTTTTCTTTTGCTGAATGATGAAATACAAATTCATAATCTAATTGTTTTATATATCATAAAAATTGTTTCATCGATAGTAGATCATTGGTATAATAATAACAATGTATTCACATCATTTCATTGTTATATTAGGATCGATTTAATAATGCCAAACAATAAATTCCACGGTTTCTATATCAATTCAAAATAATACAACAAACAAATGACAAAGCAATAATCTCACATTAAAATCTCAAATATATGTTTTCAGATCAATCAAAAAGGCTTATCAATAGCTAGTTCTCAATGTTGATGAGGTCGGCATCCTAAGAATCTTAGAAGAAGAATTTGAAGCAGGCAACCTTGGGTGGTTGTCGAAGTTCGATTCAGCACGTGGTCGATGACATGCGGGTTTGCTGTGATGATGACATGGACCTTGTCGGGCGACGGAAGATGGAGGTGTAGGTAGGGCATTGAGCAATGATTTTGTTGTTCCAGTCAAAACAGTGGTGACAGTCGAGGATGAAGTTTGGGACTATGAGGGTACTGATGAAGAGATACATCTTGGAGCCATGAGCGATGATGACATTTTTCTGACATTTGCGAAGGATGAAGGAGATCGTGACTTGTGTTAATTAATTGTGATGGGTGAATAAAAACATAATTGATAAAAAGAAAAAAAAATGATGGAATAAAACATAAAAATGTGGAATAAAATACCTTGAAAATTGATAGACGATATATGGGTGAAACAATTGTGTGGTGGGGAGAAGATATGGAAACAGATTTGACTTGATATGGTTATACTTTGTATTATGTGATTTAATTTGCAAAAAAACTAATTAGTCTTCTAGATTAAAAGAAAAAAAAAAGGTAAACATAAAAAAGAGCTCTTAAAAACCTAATTCCAATCTCAACCCTTGAATTTATTAGATCTAATGGCTAGGAAAGATCCTAATTATCACATAAAAATTATTACTCATTTGAACCTATATATATATATATATATATATATATGTGCGGTGGTTCTTGTGTAAATCATCCCTAGTGTGTAAACTGTAAATCAATTCCCCACCGCACATTCATCAAAGTCTAATGGTCTAGATTTGGGCAAAGGGGCGGTGGCATAGTTGTAACTAAGAGGAACTTAAAATAACGCGGTGGCATTTTGATAATTTTCACGTCAATGTCAAAATTAAAAAAAATACGCAGACTTCTAGGACAAGGCTAACGGAGACATAATCATATGTTGATGAACATATAATTGTATGCTAATGAAGCAGTATCACTTCGTGCATAACACACAACTTTAAACTCAAAACTGATTTTGTTTAGAAATAATTAAATGGCGAGTCTTATATAGTTACAACTCTAGTAAAGCCTACTTTTAAACAAAAAAATAATTTCTAATTTTTTTTAATTGTGGACAAAGTTATGGTTGTTTGATTGAAGATTGTTAATTTCATTAATTATTTGACTTCAATTTACTACATTAGTGCTTCATTAGCACTATGTAATACATTCATTTAGCATCACATAATGCTTTTGTTAATATACGACATTAATAACAAAAAAATGATGAAATTCAATAAAAATATATTATCGAATCTTAAAATTGACGTGATAAACTCTTATAACAATAAGTGATGCTAGTGAAGCATTTGTCTTATGCTAACATTATTAATGCACTAGAATTTATATACAAAAAATATTTTAATGCATTAATGTAGTGTTCGATGTCCATATAATTGATATTAATGAATCATTTATCATATGCTAATAAAGTAGATTATAATTGGGATGAAAAAAACCGTTATAGCGATATAATTGATGCTAACAAAACATATTCTAATTGGAATGAAATAAATCCTTATAGCAATATAATTGGTGCTAAGGAAATATTTTTCATACGCTAACGAAACATACATAATTCTGATTGGATAAACGTTTACAGCAATATAATTAATGCTAACGAAATATTTCTCATATGCTAATGAAACAATTGTTATATGCTGACGAAGTATTTTGAGCTTGAATATACATGAAAAATGACTATTTTGTATTTTTCGTCTATATTTTGTCAAATGAACATATGTTTCACTGATCTTGAATAAAAGAGGATTAAGAGACCTTTAATTTGATATGTTATTTGTGTTAATCCGATATAAACGAGCAAGTTATGATCGTTTGAAGTTTTTTAGAAGGTTTTTTAAATGCTGAGTAGCATGATCAGTTTTTTTTAAAGGACGGAAATAACCCCCAACCATAAAAAAAAAGTGGCGAAAATTGTATAAAAAACACCGAATTTAGGATTTGATCTTACCTGTGTATTTTTATGAATTGATAATAGGAGATTAATTTACAGTTTATAGACTAAGAAATGATTTACATTTGATCCATTCCCTATAATATATATATATATATATGTGTGTGTGTATGTATGTATGTATGTACGTATATATTAAAATGAAAATGAAAAATCTTGCAACCAACAGTCCATTTCTTTGAATAATTCCAACATTTAATCATTTGAAACTGCGACGTACACCTACACGGCTCCAAGTACTTTGCTTCTTGGCGATGATTTTATGTTTTTGTTATCTTCCACTTGCTAAATATATATTAAGTTTAGTTAAAGGTTTAATCCATTTTATTACAAATTATATTTTAAATCTGGCCTTTAAAATGATTAACAAAAATCTCTTAACTCATACGTAAAATTTCATGCAAGATATCAACTACTAGCTAGCAAGTCAAATTATATTTCAGACATCACAAATTTATGTTGTTGTTATATATTAGATTTTTGAAAAGTTTTAAAAAATCAAAACTTTTCATAATTTTTTAAAAAACTGATCAATTTTGTTAATCAATTAAAATATTTTTAAGCTAAAATATGGTTTTAGCCTATTTATAGTTAATAATACGTATGTACTAAAAACAAAATTCTAAGAGTGATCGAGATAATGAGAGAGCCCTTAAAATTGACTAATGAGTACATATTAGAATTTGTCATTATTAATGATGTGGGCTCTAGAAAATTATTAAACCTGCCTAATCAATTTATTTGTTAATTTTTTTCAAGATATTGTATATGAGGATAATGACTGACGTTATCAGTGAATTATTAAAAATAAAAGAAGACTTTTTAATCAGATTGACTTATTTGTCAAATTAAATCAGATGCAATAATACAAAAGCACACTTAATAATTCCAACTGAGAATATTTCATTAATTAAATTATAGTGTTTAGTTTGGTGATATATTAGATAGATTCGATTGATAAAAAAAAAATATAATATAATCAAATCCACCACATACTAATTAGATAGATTAGATTTGAAATGCTCAATCTCATACATTGCCAATTTTTATCTATTTAATTTATCATCCAAAGTGAAAATTCTGTCTACAAGATCAATCTCTTCTGATTTTTTTATTTTTTTTACCACCATGAATAATGGTGTGCCTGTTAATTTGACAAGATTTTTAGTTATTATTTTAAGAAGATTTTATAAACAGCACGTACGACTGCACAATCCAGCTTTGAGTCGTGTCGTCTCTTTTTGGATCTCCAGCATCTACCAACTCAGACTATATATATAGTGAAATTCTTAGATGTATCATGAGTACTGTCTCATATGTATCATAATATTTTTATTGGGATACTATAAAGTATTCCAATATCCTATGACAATACTTTCAATTATCCTAATATCTCTATTGTGACACATGAGCTAGTATCTCATGATGCGGCTAAGAATTTACCACATAGCAATAACAATAATAATAATTAAGATACAATAAAACAAGACTTTATAAACTATTAGAATATTAGAGACATTAAATATTGTTTAAATTTTAAAAAATATTTGCAAAAATTATATCATGAAACCTCTATATTTTGGAGCTCGACTTGAAAGAAACTCTCCATAGAATTTTGTGGTGCAGATTGAGGGCAGTTAGATGATGAGAGTCTATACAGTCTATTTGCTAGAAAGCTCAATTCGTGTGTATAAATAAATGTTAGGGTTTGGATTGATGTACTACTTTTTTCATCAAAGAAGTAACAAACTGTCTCTTTGTCCGTATATGTATATTGAGTTTGAACGAACCACATATATAGTCGTGTCATGAGGTATTGCCTCATGTGTCACAATATTTTTATTGGGACACTTGAACGAACCACGTATATAGTCGTGTCAACTCAAACTATATATATAGGGAAATTCTTAGCCGCATCATGAGGTACTATCTCATGTGTCACAATATCTCTATTGAGACACTTGAAAGTATCCCAATATCCTATGATGATACTTTCAAGTGTCCCAATATCTCTATTATGACACATGAGGTAGTAGCTCATTATGCGGCTAAGAATTTTCCACATAGCAATAACAATAATTATAGTAATTAAGATATAATAAAACAAGACTTTATAAACTATTAGAATATAAGAGACATTGTATATTGTATTAATTTTATAAAAAATCTTTGCAAAAATTAGATCATGAAACCCCGTTATTTTGGTGCTTGACTTGAAAGAAAATTTTCATAGAATTTTGTGGTGCGGATAGAGGGCAATTAGATGATGAGAGTCTATACACTCGGTTTGCTAGAAAGCTCAATTCGTTTGAATAAATAAATGTTAGGGTTTGGATTGATGTACTACTTTCTTCATCAAAGAATAGTCGTGTTGTTTTTTATTTTCTAACATAAAATTTTATAATGTTATTTTAATTCTCTATCTAAATATTTCAAAATATTATTCTTTAAGAATAATAATAATAATAATAATAATAATAATAATAATAATAATAATAATTTATTTATTTATTAAATAAAACTACAACCAGTTCTAGACATCCAACCAGAGGACTTTATTTTTCATGTAAACATAAGAGTTGTTGCAACAAATCCCACTATCCCTAGCTCAAAAAAAATAAAAGAAGAAATATAATCCATCCAGATGGTGAGGAGTGAAGAACCAAATTTGTTAGTGCCATGAGCACGTGCGTTATATTTGTGTGTGTGTTTTAAATCAATACCCTAACTGGTGGGGGGATTAAGCGGATCCCTAACATGTATATATCATCCAAAAGGATATCCCAAACATCATCTGAGGAGCCCTAAAGTCACACCCCTCCCCAAAAATACAATAAAGAACCTGTAGAGTGTCAACCTGTGACGTGGAATATCCAAGCTAGAAAAGTCCGAAATAGCTAAACAAAGGAAAAACCTAAGGAGCAAGAAAACAAGCAACACCAACAACATATATATAAATACATGGAATATAAATCAAAGTCTAAACCGAAAGTTAGGATAACCAAGCTGGTCCATCCTAACCAAATATGTAAGGGGCCTCAGGGCCGTCTGTGAGTCAAAAATGTGGAATCTGTCAACTTCATGTCTGAGCCTGGCCAGAAAATATACAAGGCGATTGCCCTTTCTATGAATGTGAGTGACTCGAACATGAAGATCTCAGAAGAGAAGTCGGATCATGGAGAAAACACCCATAAGTTGTCCCAATCCTCGTGTACCAGAGGTGAGAATGACGACCTGGCTGCGTCAAGGTCGATCCAAATATAAGAAGAGTTTGACTATTTATGTTCATTAATGTGCTCATAGATATGTTTCTGATGTAAATATGAACAAATTATGTTCTTCATTTTGATGTTTTAGGAGATGTTCTACGATGATTATTTTAAGTGGTTCCTTCTAATGTTTCAGGAGATACTATATAAGAATTATTTTAGGTAGTTATCATCTTGAAGTAATGTCTTATTAAGGATGATTCGATGAGCAATGAATGAGATTTTTAATGTCTCATTCGACTAGATGTGGTGCTGAATTAATCCCTAATCTATACAAGGAAATTATCTACACATGAAAAATATATTATGCTCTAAACTGACAGCTTCCATGTTGTCGAAGATTGGAAATCGAGCCACACTCATTAAAAGAATACTGATTCATGGTTATGACCAACAACACATTTATTGGTATTGATTTCCTTGATCTATACAAGCAAATCATCTACACAAGAAAAATATATTATGCTCTAAATTGACAGCTTCCATGTTGGCGAAGATTGAAAATCGAGCCACCCTCATTACAAGAAGACTGATTCATGGTTATGACCAACAACACGTTTATTGGTATTGATTCCCTTGATCTATACAAGGAAATCATCTACACAAGAAAAATATATTATGCTCTAAACCGACAGCTTCCATGTTGGCGAAGATTGAAAATCGAGCCACCCTCATTACAAGAAGACTGATTCATGGTTATGACCAACAACACATTTATTGGTATTGATTCCCTTGATATATTGTTTGAGTTCGTTTTTTCTAAGGTATATGGTCTTTGTTTAGCTAGAGTTTTTCTACTATTAGATCAACATATTGTATTGACATTTAGTATTTTTGTGAGAGAAATGAACACTTGATGGGCATTAGTTCTTTGTCCGTGATCTTAAGAGATATTACTAGTGAATGCGTGGGTAGCTAGGTAATCTAGCTTGCATAGATGTGAGTGCATCTCACAATTTTATTTACAAAAAGTTAATAACTAAGGAGCCGATAACTTAATGAGAGAGTTTTATATATATATATATATATATATATATAAGATTTTCAATTAGACTTCTTCAATAAATATATAGTAAATAATTCTTCAAAATTAAACTAAGTCTCTTAAGTAGATTGATTAAACGAACGGATTGTTATCGATCAATCTCGTTTGCAATCGATTGTTTTCTATAATTTTGTTATTGTGGATGTTCTCGAAGTACTAAAAACATTAATATGCAAATATAATAAATTACTTATGTACAAGTAGTGATATTTTTAAATTCTATATGATTGACATTCTGACCCAGCGACAACTGGAGTTATCAAAATCCCCACGTACATGTGAGGATGACACATCCCATCTAATTTGTTGGGAAATTTTATAACGTGTGCTAAGTAGTGTGTGCTAAGTAGTGTGTTCTTTTCATACATAATAATAAAAAGAGTTAAGGATCACATAATTTCTTTAATTATTCTATAAGATTCACATTACTCCCTCTTTGATTATTTGGTCAATTTAGCTCCATTGACTTTCTAAAATGACTCATATTGCTCTTTCTATGGATGGAAAAGTTAACATCAGAGAGAGAGGGAGAGAAGCATAGTTATATGTGGGAACTAAGAACCAATAAGATCAGTTGATCTTCAATTTTTGGATGGTGAAAATCTAAACTCGAGTTTGACTTATGCAGTGACATTTTTGTAATATTATGGCTATTTCAATGTAGTGGGATATTTTTGTAACTTAGAAATTCTATTTGGGCTGAATTCTTTTCCACGGTAATCTCTTTCCTTCAAAATCTCTTTCCATTACTTATCTCTTTCCTTTTTTTTATATCAATTTATTATTTTTATGATCGGATTTCAATTCTTCACAATCATTGTTCACACGATTATTATATATTTTTTCTGGAGTTTTTTTTGTTCGTTGTTCTTGGATAAAGACGCCTAGTAAAAATCTGATTGTGATATATATTTCCTGAGATTTTTCTCTTTGCTGTGTTTTAGATTCGTTCAATAATGTTGATTATTTGATTTTTTTTTCGATTACAATGATTAGATCTGTTCGATCATGTAATGTAATATATTTTTGGAAGTTGATTAAGATGAACTTTTCAATTTTCACAATCAACATATATTTTTTTCAGTTTTTTTTCTATTTGTTTGATTGCGCATTTGAGTGCATAACATATATTTTTTAGAGACTCAGAATTTGGTGTTTTTGTTTATTGGTTTCTACAGATTGTGTTTTCTCATTACCATGTACATGTGTTTATTTTGTCAGAATTGTTAGCATTACAAACGTTATTATTAGCATTACGAAACTAGTTATTAACATTATAAAAACAAATGAGTATTATAAAAATATATTGTTAACAGATTATTGGCACGATGAACGCATTATTAGCATTATTATGATTGGTTTTAGCATTAGTGTAATTAGTTTTAGTATTAATGTGATTAGTTGTGTCTTATTTAATCTTTGATCTTTGATTACGAAATTAGCAAGAATGATCAGTTAAAATGTCTGTTTTAGGTTGACCATATCTCAAGAGAAAAAAAATTATTATTTGGGGATGTTGTGTCATTTGATGCAACTTATAGAACTAATATGTTAGTCTATTTAGTATTTAGATGTGTCATTTTGTGTTTTTAGCAACTACATACTAAAGTTTTAGCACTGTTAGTTGAAGTTTTAGCACTGTCATTTTCTTTTTTAGCATTGATTTTTGAATATTTGATAGATGATAGTGTTAGCATTCGTTATCTATTCAGTTGTGATAAACATTATTTTTATCATTGCTTACATTTATATTTAGCATTGTAGTTGTATTTTATTAAGATTACTATCTTGCTCGGTTATGATAAAAAAAATATTATAATAACAGAAATGTGTACTTTTCTTATATTGATATGTATTTAATGATTTTTACACATTTTATTGGAAAAGAAAATCATGTGAAGTTGAGGTGGTTATGAAGACTAAAGGTAATGGAAGTCATCTAAAATCAAGAAGAGAGACAACCGCTAAACACAAGAAGAGTTCTTTAAGGACCTGCAGAAAGTGCAACTACAAATGTAGTCACGATTCCAGGAACTGTGGGAAGAAGTAGATTTTATATTAATCATAATATATTTTTTGTAATGTTAATAATGACATATACACTACGGTAAAAAAATGCTAACATTAGTGAATGATGATGATAATTTAACAAATTTCTGACAATTTATTCATGGTTGATTTATAATGTTCCTACAAGTTTTTCATGCTAATGCTAATAAAAATTATGATAATGCTAAAATGATCAATAACAATGTTAAAACTTGTGAATGATAATATGGTTTTTCATACTGCTAATATTGATATGTTTAATTCTAATATTGTTTTTATACCGCTAATAAGTTTTTCTTTAATGCTAATTAATGAATTTTTTTATAATGCTAATATAGATTTTGTTAATGCTAATATAGTTTTTATACTGCTATTATAATTTTCTGTAATGCTGGTCAAGTTTTTGATAATGTTAATAAGAATTTTTTAATGCTAATATACTTTTTAATAATGTACTTTTTTTACAATGCATATAATGCCATTGTGGTGTTAGCATTAAATTTAGTACCAAATTGACAAAATACTATGTCATTCGCACATGATAATGTCTGTCAATTAATGCAAAATATTGTTTCATTAATAATAGAAATGATTAAAAAGAACTTTTGTATCATATGTAATAAAAACATTGAACCATATTAATTCAAAGAACTTTTTTCATATCTTACTTCATTCTTGTAGGATCGACTACTATTTTTCCCGCTGAACATGACAGTTGGTAGTATAGATTTGATGTTTTAACATGTTCATCTTTGAGGATATATACACTTATGCATGGTTGTGTGGTGAAGAAGAATCTTTTGCTTAGAGTTTGAGTCTTACATCCTTTCATTTTGGTTAAATATGGTGCTTCAAACATCGACAACTAAAGAACTGATGTATTCATTAACAAACGATAATGCTAATATAACAAAATTATATCAATGTTGTTCATAGTTAGTTATAATGTTCCTAGCAATTTTTTCTGCTAATGCTAACATGAGTTACGGTAATGCTAATATGAGCTTTGTTAATGCTAAAACTTGTGCATGATAATGCTAATATAACAGAACATACAACTAAATCAAACGGTGCCAACGACGTTATTCATGAGCTAGGTTTTATATGTTCTTACAAGTTTTCCGATGGTAATAAAATAAAATGAAATTGTTAATTCATCATGAAATAATGCTAATAGAGTTCGTTCATGATTATGTTTTATATATTCCAACAAGTATGGTTACTTCATCACATTCATTTTTTCATTCAATTGTGTAGTAACGATTTGCTGCTTTAACATGTTCATCTTTGAGGATGTATACACTTACGCATGGTTGTGTGGTGAAGAATAATATTTGCTTAGAATTTGAGTCTTGTATCCTTTCAATTTGGTTAAATATAGTGCTCCAAACATCGATAATTAATTAACTGATGTATTCACTAGCGAAAGACACTACTAGAAAAATGCACATAGACAACACTACTAAGACAACAGTTTTTTTATAAAACCGTTGTCTATTGATGAAACACAACGGTTTTTTCAAAAACCGTTGTGTATGTGCGTGTTTTCGTTTCTTAAGACAACGGCTGTAAATGAACCCGTTGTCGTAATGCATTTTTTATTTTCTAATTACAACGGGTGTCCTACAGCCGTTCTCATTGTGTTAGCATGATTTTTTTATGACAACGGTCAGATGAGAAACCGTTGTCTTAATAAATTATTATAAAAAAATACAAGAAAGTGTAGCTACTGAGAACCCTAGATCTCATCGGTATCCTCACTTTAAACTTTCAAATTCACCACCATCCCCAATTTCTTCTCATTTCAAACTTTCAAATTTACCTAGATCCCCAATTTAGACCCCTTCGAAAATATTCACGATAGATCCCAAAATCGACACTTCTCTTACAAAATTTCACTTCATCGGTACATCGTATGTCTTGGTCTTCATTGAATTCTTCTCATTCATTTTGGTGTGAAGGGCGGCTAATTATTTGGAACTCAGCGATAATATTCCAGTCACCCTCGTCTGGAACTCCGACAACCGTATGCAACAGCGGCGGTGATGGGAGTTAAAGTAACTAGTCATCTGATGCAGCTCTTCGCCATCACTCAATTCCAAAAAAAAGTCAAAAAATAAAAAGGTAGATCCCTCCTCCATTGCCTCGTCGATTTCTGCAAATTCATCGCCCCCGGTGCCCTTTCCATCATATCTAGTCGTTGTTGCTGTAATGATGGGCTATGAGTTCATCATCATGGTAATTTCCCAAATTTTGTTAGATTTTGCTTCTCATAACTGCTAATTAGTGATGTCAAATCCTGTGTATGAATTCAGTTTCTCGTTGAGTTCATTAAGATAGATGTAAGGACAATTGTTTTATGGCTTCTCATTATTGAAGTTTTTTTTTATAATTAAATTTTGTGATGTTATGAGCTCTCCAGTTCATTTCACAAAAAAATTTCTGAGATATTTTGATTCTGCGGCTAAGTATGCGTATTGTTAATGGCAAATTGTTTCTAATAACGCCTTCTTTTCATCTTAATAGATTTTTGAAAATGAAATTGAAAATATGGGTGGTGATTCAGGTGAACTATTTATATCATGCGACTATCACTGTCATATGAATCTAATTTTAGTTGTCTTCAAATTAAATATGTTCTTTGTTTTTATTTGGAATATAGGTGGAACTTATGCTTACATTTTCTGAAGCCACTAAAGGATGCACTAAACATTTGTCCTTTGATGCAGACGTGCCATGTGATTCTTGTGGTAAGTATAAAGTGAAGTGATTGCATCTTATATCCTACTAACTATAAATATTAACTTATATCCTCTAAATTAATATTGAATTAGCATACATGATTATATTTTTTGGTTTCTCAATTATATTCTGAAGTAGTTATATGCTAAAATCTATTGTTCAAAGATTTCTATGTAATCCTTCCATTTGAATTATATTAATCTTGACCTTATTTTATACAAACCCTATATTTGTATATACATTTATGCATTTGCTTGTCATTTTCCTCTCAAACAGAGCAAAACTCAGTTTCTTTGAATATCTGAAAATTATGTTTATAGACTTTCATTAGGACTGAGTTAGAAAGTTCAATTTCACCTTTCTAACATACAGTGTAATTTGTCATCTAGGCTTCCATGTTAACCTGGAAAATGTCGAAGAATCTAGTTATGATATATGTGATTTACTGGATATAACTCTTGAGGGTATATTAAATGGTTAAACCTAGTATGGGCTAGGATGGTTACTGTTAAGGTTCTTGATAAGTGGTTTTGATTTATTTCTTGGATCAACTTAATTATATCTTTAGGAGTTATATTGCTGAAAGAGAAGTATTACTTGTTGATAAGATAATCATAATACATCATTAAGCTATTATTCCATCTTTTCTGCATATTCTTCTCCTATTGGAGTAAAGCTCAATTTTGAGTTTGTTGTTTTTTCTTTCTTCTTTTGATTTTACTCTAGTTAGCCAAGTACATTTAGTCTGCTCTCGGTTTTGATTTTTGAATCCTTTCCTTGTGATTTAACTTCTTTCAGGTTTTCTAACCTTGAATTTCATATGGTAATTAATATCCACAGAGGATTGTGTATCTATCTAGGTAAACTTGTTTTGACATCTAAACTAAGCTATAAGTAATTTTATTATTATCTATCTCAGTAAACTTGTTTTGACATGTAAACTAAGCTAAAATGTAATTTTATTATCTTTCTTTCTATGAGTTATTGTATTTTCCATCTTGTCTACTTCTGGAAGCAAACTGTAGTGAATTTATTATGTATATGATGTGTTACTTAATTTCTGGTGAATCGAGTTCTCATCTCCAGTGGGTGAAAATGTTCTTTTCCTGAAAGTTCTGTAGTCAACTTGTAATTTTTCTATTTGAAATATCAAATATTATAAAGTGTATTGTGTACTGTGTTTTACGAGACATAATTCCTCTCTCTTTAACTTCATTGTTGTAGAAAAACATAATCTTAATGAAATCTTATACTGGATCCCTACATGGCTTAGCGTTCCCAATTACATTGTAAACTTTTTCTATATAGTCACATATTGTCCTTACAATTACAAGGTTAAGAATTTCTTACATCACTGTCAATGAATTTTACTGCCATGGTTAAGAGATTTCTCATAACTCGAGAGTTGTCAATTGATTCTTTTCAGTTTTATTTTCTAAATGATAAATTATGTTTCCATTTTTGCTGCCGTCCTGAGTTTATATGTTGTTTATTTTGCTTTAAGTAGGTTGCAACTCTAGTTTTGAGGTATGAATGCTAAATAAGGGATCAACAACTGAATTGGAGCCAAGATTAATGACTCGTGAGTTATCTGAGACAAATGTAGAAATTTTGAAAAAAAATATTTATGAAATCATTGAAGATTATACAATTGAATATACTGGCAACATCCGCGAAGCAGACGTATTAATAGCTTTGCAGTCTAAGCTCAAAAAGAATTTTCGGCTACAAGCTGCTGCAAGATCTGAGGGCCTTCCTACCTATGTCATCAAGGTAAGTCTGAGATCATTTAGCTTTTAACGTTCATGTCATTATGATAACTTATACATATTGAATGAATAGGGTAGAGTTAGGAGGTTGTTGCCATGTGTCATGTTTTATCTGCCAAATATTTCTTCTTCCTCTTCATATTTCGCGTTCTCATTTTCGTACTCTTTTTCCTTCGCAGACAAGCTCCTGCGGGTCATATAATGAAGCGGGCCACATAATGAAGACTGTACAAGGTTTAATGTCTGATTATGTGGATGGTTTTGAATTTTATGAACCTGAAACAAAGGCAAATGACTCAGAAAAATGGTGCTTTGGAGGTAAGGGGAGAAAATAAGTTTGTGAAATGTGCATTTGCTCCTGGAAAGAGTTCATGCATGTTGTGCCACATGCTGGAGTTATTCTTTATGAAATGTACACTTGCTTATTTATCATCCATGACTCGTGTTGGACATTTTCTTAAGGAATATTACGTGTAGTAATGTAAGCAAACAATGAATATTTTGGATGGATTGATTAAGTAGTTGTTTCTGGATGGAATGTTATAATTTGTATTTTGAATGGATGGTTAATTTAATGGTATAAAATATTATTATTAGAGCATTATTACAAACTTTAATAACAAAAGTAATTTATTTCAGTGCCATTGTAGCAACGGTTTTCAAAAAAACAACCGTTGTCTTAAGAACATTAGACAACGGTGCAAATTCTATTACTGCAGATAACCACCGCTGTCAAAATTATAAGACAAGGGGTTTTCACCATTGTCTGTAGGACATAACCGTTGTCTTAAGGCCTTTAAACAACAATTCTGAATCTATTACTATAGATAAACACCGTTGTCTTAAGTAGCAGAGACAAGGATTTTTAACCGTTGTCTTAATAACAAAACTATTGTCTTAAGACTTTAAGACAACGGTTTTAATTATATTACAATAGCTATAATTTCTTGTCGTAAGGTGTTATGACAAGGGTTTTCTACCGTTGTCGTTAGATAACAAACCGTTGTCATAAAGTCTTAAGACAACGGTTGTTACCCGTTGTCTGTAATTGCCCTTAAAGACAACACCATCAAGTACAACGGTTCTGATATTCTAAAGACAACGGTTTTTACCCGTTGTCTATGTGCGTTTTTCTAGTAGTGAGATAATGCTAATATAACAAAATTCTAACAGTGTTGTTCATGGTTAGTATATAATGTTCCTAATAAGTTTTTCTACTAATGCTAACATGAGTTATGGTAATGCTAATATGAGCTCTGTTAATGCTAAAACTTGTGCACGATAATGCTAATACAACAAAATGTACATCTAAATCAGACATGCCAACAACGTTATTCGTGGGCTAGGTTTTACATGTTTTTTAAAATTTTCCGATGCTAAAAAAACAAAATAAAACTGCCAATTCATCATGAAACAATGCTAATAAATTTCGTTCATGATTAGGTTTTATATATTCCAACAAGTATGGTTACTTCATCATATTCATTTTTTGCTTCAATTAGTATAGATTTGCTACTTTAACATGTTCATCTTTGAGGATGTATACACTTATACATGGTTGTGTGGTGAAGAAGAATCTTTGATTAAAATTTGAGTCTTGTATCCTTTCATTTTAGTTAAATATAGTGCTCCAAACATTGACAACTAATGAACTGGTGTATTCACTAGCGAACGTTAATGCTAATATAACAAAATTCTAATAGAGTTATTCATGGTTAGTTTATAATGTTCCTAGCAAGCTTTTCTGCTAATGCTAATATGAGTTATGGTAATACTAATATGAGCTCTAGTAATGCTAAAACCTATGCACGATAATGCTAATTCAATAAAATATACAGCTAAAATAGATAGTGCCAACAACGTTATTCGTAGGCTAGATTTTACATGCTCTTACAAAGTTTCTTAATGCTAACAAAATAAAATGAAACTGATAATTCAACATGAAACAATGCTAATAGAGTTCGTTCATGATTAAGTTTTATATGTTCCAACAAGTATGGTTACTTCATCACATTCTTTTTTTTTTGCTTCAATTTGTAGGCTCCATTTATATTTCTCCATCTGAACAAGATTGCTCGTAATATAGGTTTACTGATTTAATATGTTCATTTTTAACGATGTTACTATCCACATTCATAGTTACAGTACAATACTTCGCTCGTAAGAACTTCATCTACTACAAGTTTCAAAGATGTTTCACAATTAGGTATATAAAATTCAAACAAATTAGAAGTTTCTACATTGGTGGCAACACAATCTACAGATAATATAAGATGGAACATTTATTATGAAACTATATTGCTAATAAAATGTTTTACACTGCTAATAAGAGATTTTATGATGCTAACATAACACACTGACAATTCTAACGATGCCCAAACATATGCTAACACAACACATTGACAATGCTAACAAATTGTAAAACACATGCTTGTGATTTGTATATAGTTATATCAATTTGAAATACAACTTAAGATATGTATCAATTTAAAAAACGACCTTCGTGAATAATATTAATTAGTTGAATCTACATCTAATACATATCTCCCATCTAACAAAAAATCGATGAAATCTTCTTCCTTCATTAATGATTTAGAATCATAATCATTATCTTCACTATCAACAGATCTGGTGGATGATATTCTTTCTTCTTGTTCATCCAATTTTTTTTGTTAAGAGAGAGAGAGAACAAAAAAATCAATGAAATCTTCTCTTTTCATTCATGATTCAGAATCATGACCATCATCTTCATTATCAACAGATCTGGTAAACGATATAATTTCTTCTTCTTCTTCTTCCAATTCGAATTCTTTTATTGAGAGAGAGAGAGGTAATTAGGTTGAGAGAGCATTCGTGTGTGCAAAACGTTGAGAAAAAAAGAGATGAATCACATTTAATTATCAAATTACACATATAACCCTAGAACATTAAAAAAATGTTAAATATTACAGATTTGCCACTAAAATTTGAAGTAATGTGGGCTGCTCAAATAACATGAATCTATAATTAAGATTGGTTCCTTGTTCTCATACTAGGCCTGATTCCTCTAGAACCGCTCCCTATATATATATTCTTTAAATAACAGTGATTAAAACCTTCTGCAAACCACAATGAAAATATATATACTAGTTAATATTATATTTGGATTCATGTATGCTGTTTATTTATTTATTTTGGAATATTATTTAGATGTTTGGTTTGATCAGATCTGAATGTAGACGAAATTGAGCCCCAACGGCCGAAAAGTCCAAAATTTCAAGGTTTTGGGCGAATTGTGAAAAAAAACAACAACTAAAATTGGACAGTTTTGAAAATGATTAGCTGGGAGAGTGAAAATGAGAGATTTGAATAATAATGGTTTTGGACTAAATGTATGGCCACTTTACCCTTCTCGTGCATGTATTGGTCAGTCTGCATTAAAGCGTACGTGCAATTTACTCCATATCCTGTTATCCGTGTATGTATGTATGGTAATTGCCCACGACTCATCAAGATTCAATTCTAGAAATTAAATAAGACTATGCTCACACACACACACACACATGAATTTCTGATTTCATAGATATCGAACATGCCGGGCCATCTATTAAACTCTCTAATTCATTGCAAATTATCTGATTGTGCTTGTCCGGTTCTATGAAAAAGATAGAGAGAGAAAGAGAGAGTTTGCACTAGAATAATTTTGAACTAAAAAAGTTTAGTTGTATTCCACACTCTATATGAATGAGTGATCGTGCTTCAATTCTTAAACTTATAATTTTCGTTCCAAATAAAAAAAAAAGTAGGATAGAGTTGAATTAGCAATGAGCACTTTAACTCTTAAACTAATTTCGTTTTAATTAAATTTTATAATTTAATTTGGAATTCCCCTATCTGCCCCTCTTGTTAACCCTTCATTTAACACCTACAGTCTGATTTTGGTACGTACATAGAATTATTGATAATTGGCTATAACCATAATACTTTTAACATAGATATTTTAATGGTACGTACTTTCAATTTTTCGATTGAACGCCAAAAGGTGGATAAATAGATCGATTCGAAAAAAGATTGCCCCAATTTTGATTTGAGATTTGAAAATATATTCAACATTGAATTTCAAAATTGGTTAAAAGTTTTAAAAGCCCGAAGTTTGGGTTGTCCCAATGGGCTCAATTGTGTCGGGAAGGTGGCACGATGACTAGGGTTTTCAATTCTGGCATCAATTTAACGAGAGTTAAAACTGGCTGAGGGATTTTGTAGAACTCTTCGAGAGTTGGGTGGTGGTCTCAGTTCCAATGATTAGATACCGATGGGCGGCGGTGTTCGATCAGTGGAGTAAAAGTTTTGAAAATAAGCTTTGGTCCCTCAATTTTAAGAAATTGCGGAGATTAAATGTGAGACTGTATGTATTGTTGGAATATTATTGTGACATAAATGATACAAAAGGTGCCAACATTAATAAGTTAGGCATAGGGTACGTACCGGAAATCATCTGGGCTCAATTCAGCGAACAATGGTCAATTGTGACTTTGAAAAAATGCTAATTATATGACAATAGAAAATGAAAGGATAAGGGCAACGAGGAAGCAAGCTAGCCAATTGCCTTCTTCATCATATTGGTCCTTATTGACGTATCATATATGTCACACTGACAAAGGCTTGTAGAAAATTATTTTACGGTTAAAATTTGTAAGATGGATGAATATACAAATATTTAATGACATATTTGAATTTAATTATATTTAAATCTGAATCTTGATCCATCTGATAAATTTTGGTCTATCCGCAACACAATCGTGCACGAGGTGCCCAGGCCCAATAGCCCAAAAAAAAAAAACTGCTCCATTTTAGGCGCGTGAGGTGCACGCACCAGAAATTTATTTTTTTATTTTTTTATTTTTTTTCTTTTTTTTTGTTTTCCTCCCAAAATTGTATACCCTAAAATACAATTAGTGAACCCTAAATATTGAAATGAATTAATTTAATTTTTTTAAAAAATAAATATAGATATATATATCCTAAAATTGATTTAATGAATCCTAAAATTAAAGTGAATGATTTTTTTTAATTTGGCGACTCGCACAATGTACTCATCCAACGTTAACGTGTAGACTCCTGCATTGCGCTCGACAATTAATTTAATTTTTCAAAACAAATATAAATGATAATTGAGAAAACATAATTTTGAAATAAATATACCCCAAGTGGAATTAGTGAATGAATTTAATATTTTTTGAAATAAATATAACCCCTAATTGAGATTAATAAACCTAAAAAAAAATATGAACTCTAAAAAAATACAACAAAAACCCCTTAATCAATGTTTATTTCATCCAATTAGGGTTTCTTCCATTTAATTAGGATTTATTAAATCAAATTAGGTTTATAATTAATTTTAAGAATATATTTTTCGCTAACTATATTTGAAGATTTTAATTAGCATAATGATAATGCTTCGTTAGCATGATGATAATACTTCGTTAACATGACGATCTGTTAATATGTTACTAATCCTCCACAATTTTTATAAGAATTGCCAAATTACGTTTATATCCCGAGTGAAAAATATTTTAAATATTATAGAATTACCACCTCCTTTTTAATTAAATATGAGCCTTTAATTTTTGAGAATTGTGTGGTATGAGATGTGGTCCTAATTCTCACATTATGATTGATTTTCACATAATCCCACCTCTAAGCGGGTGTGTGTGTGTGTGTGTGTGTGTGTGTGTGTGTGTGTGTTGATATATGTACGGGGGGTGGTTGTGTCTTTATTATAACTGGGACAATTTTATATTATGACCGAAGTGATATCGCAGTGTCGTATGTGACCATATGTAATGGGAGTTTATTTTTCATGTTATATATATATATATATATATATATATATATTGATTTGCTAGGGGGGTGGTTGTGTCTTTATTATTACTGGGGCAATTTTATATTATGATCGAAGTTATATCGCAATGTCGTATATGGCCATATTTAATGGGAGTTTATTTTTCATGTTATTTATTTTTTCTTTTATTTACACATGATAAATATTTAGTAATAAACATAATACTGTACACTTCATTAATGCTTCCATAAATGGGTGGACGACTGACACCCATTCATTTGCATATAAATGTTGCTATAATGTATAATTCCATATTACTTTATGCGGTAAATCCTTCGTGCATTATTGCTCGATAAATTCAGCAACCATTAAAGTAATAAATTGGGTATAAAATTTATTAAACTAATAATAATAATAATAATAATAATAATAATAATATAGGCAATTTTAAATAAAAATTGAGGTGGTTGGACAAGATTTAAAATTAGGATTTATTTGAGCAACATCATAATCTCTACTCGAATTTCTATATTCTGTGACGATAGACGGCTCGACCCTGTAACTGCTCAAATGTCTCACAATCACATACACGACTATCTCAGATGGGTCATGAAGCACATCGAGCAAATCTGCATCATCTTGCAAATAAGTTTTGATATGTCTATCGTTGTTGGTGCTCATCATATAAAATAATTGATACTCCATCCTGCTCCGATTAATCTGTAAAAAATTGTGGACCTCTTTCACTAGTGAGTTAAAACACAGCTTATCGACTAACATCATCACAAGCTGCTCGTCACCGTTTACTTATTCTGATCTCTCTCATCGATTACTGTATCGTACAATAATACGTCATCTAGCTATCTGCATTTTAAACATAAGCATACGATTAATTTAAAGAAGCCTATGATTCATATCAAGCAGTCCGTGATAAATCTTTAAAAAATTAAACGTAAGCATACAAAAAAAGTACAAAAGGCTACGATTAATTTAAAAAATAAAACGTAAGCATATGATTAATTTTAAGAAACCTACGATTAAATTAAAGAAAGAAAGCTATGGTTCTTTTTTTTCCAAAAAAAGTATGCCTACGATTACTTAATTTTGGCATACGATTAATTCAAGCAAGATAGGATAAATTTATAAAATGCATACGATTGATTTAAAATTCAAGCAAGGTACGATTATGTTTTTTCAAAAAAAAGTATGCCTACGACTAATTGATTTTGGCCTACGATTAATTCAAGTGAGGTAGGATTCATTAAATTTTGCCTATGATTAATTAAGTAAAACTACGATTAAATTAAAAAATACCTACGATTAATTAAGTAAGACTATGATTACATTAAAAATTACCTACGATTAATTCTAAGTATGCCTACAATTAAATTAAAGCAAGGTACAATTAATTTAAGTAAGATGATTAAATTAAAGCAAGATACGATTAGTTTAAGTAAGGTACGATTAAATTAAATCAAGTCTACTATTGATTCAAGTATGCCTACAATTAATTATAGTGTGCCTACGATTAATCTAGAAATGTTTATTTAAATCAACTTTATAGATTAAAATTCAAATAAGGCCACGATTATGAAATAAAGCTATGATTAATATTATTATAAGGTCATGATTAATTTCAATCATACGATTATTAAATAAATCATCTTACAATTAATTTTGATTAAAACATCCTATAATTAAATCAACTTTAAAGATCTTCCGTTTAAATCAACTCATGGATTAAAATTCAGTGAGCATATGAAGATTAAAATATAAAATATACAAAACGTACCTTTGGAAATTGAAAATTCTTTGCTCTAATTTCTTGATAAATCTCCTTTCCAAATATGAAAATCTTTCACTCTCGTCTATTTTCGAAACATAACTCAATAATAAATATGCAATATAATGGAGATAGAATTATGTAAATAATTTCATAAAAAAAAGTTAGTACAAAACGTAAATTTCGAAATTGAAAATTCTTTGCTCAAATTTCGTGAGGAATAATCTTGAACTCTCCTTTTGAAAAATGCAAATATTTCATTCTCTCCTTGCTCAAATTTTTGTTCTCAGGATTTTTGCTCTGGGTTTTTCCTCTAATTTTTGTAATGTGATGTTCATCAATATTGATGTGTATTTATTTACAAAATTTACCTACTTTTCTTACCCAACAGTAAAAAAATACCTCAAATTTAATTTCATTTAATTTTGATCAACCAATTTCTACATCATGTACCTTTTGTTTCTTTTTATTTAATGAAGCTCAGTAACTACCTCTTTTACAATAGAAAAAAATTGTATTTAATTGAAATAATCAACTAAGCTATGTAAAAATAGTCATAATACGTAGTAAACAAAACGTACGATGAATTTCTAGAATTAATCGTAGCCTTACGATTAATGTTATAAATTAATCGTAAGTTTTTGTGTAATTACAAAGATAGATATACAATTGTTTGCAATCATACGATTAATTTTGGACATTAATCATATGCTTATGATTAATTTCTAAAATTAATCGTAGCCTAAAATTATTCAAGCCTACGGTTAATCATAGAGTATATAATCATAAGTTGTAGTTTATATAATTGTATGATGTAGTATAAATGCAATCATATGGTTATGTTTTATTTTAATTAAAAAGAAAATTTACGATTAATTATAGAATTAATCGTAGCCTTACGATTAATGTTAGACGTGAGTTTTGTTTAATTGTAAAGCTAAATATACAATCGTTAAGCATACAGATAATTTCTAAAATTAACCATATGCTTATGATTAATTTCTAAAATTAATCGTGGCCTAATCGTAGCTTAAAATTAATCGTGACCTATTTGTAACCTAAAATTATTCAAGTCTTACGCATAATCATAGTTTATATAATCGTGTAATGTAGTATATATGTAGTCGCATGGTTAAGTTTTATTTTAATTAAACCAGTCATAAGCTACGGTTAATTTATCAAGTAAAACTGCAACATGTTAAATAAATTTAATTTAAAATACATTACATATGATTAATTCCTTTTTTTTTTTTTTTTATTGTCAATGGTAACCCGCAGCCGCTACCGAGGTGCGCACTGGGTAAACCCCGCCCCTGTGTAGTAGCTTATAAACCACACAGAGGAGGTTAACCACACTTGGCAAGCCAGGTGTGATAGACTCACACCTAGTGGCTAGTGGCTGTGTAGTAGCCTACAAACCACACAGGGGAGGTTAACCACACTTGGCAAATCAGGTGTGATAGACTCACACCTAGTGGTGTTGGTGGTGGGATTCGAATTTGAGACCTTTGGCCTCAAGATAACATCACTCCACTAGTAGGCCATCCCCAATGAGACAATTATATATATAGATATGTGTGTATAGTTGTTGTGTATTTAGTAATAAATGTCAAAATACACTTACACAATGATTGAGTGTGGCTGTGTGGGGACTAAGAAGACATTTACACTCAAAATTGTACACAAAATTATTTATTCTAAAATATATATATTTTTTCAATCACTATTTACTTTTGTCCATTTTTATATATTTAGACTAATAATAATAACAACACATCAACAACAAGAAGGAAAACCATGGAAATGAATTCACACATGTGCCCCTTGGCACAACAGATTTTTTTTTTTTGGGCATTTTTTCCCTTCTTATACATGTTTGATTCTTTTAATTTTTTGAATTAATTATTATTATTATTATTAGGTTTTATCTAAACATTTTTATTAGGGTTGTTTTTTTTTTTTGTAATTAGGGACTATTATTCTTTAGTTTTGTTTTTTCATTTTCAATTAATATTTTTTATATAGAATTTAAACTACTTTTAATTTTTTAATTTTAGTGTTTAAAAAAAAATGAGTGAGAAACCACAATTTGTTAAGATAGAACTACACAAATACACAATAGAGGGAGTTGTGCCCCCTACCAGGCCCACTGAAGAGGATCCAAGATCTACAAGTAAATACATATATAGTTGTGATATACGACAAGAAAAAAAATAAGTAAATAAATATATAGTTGTGATATACGACAAAAAAATAATTATATGGTCCACTCCACATATAATATTGGGAATAGGCTCAAGAGCTACTTGATGTTTACAAATTTCGTAATCTGTGAAAGTCATTGCGAATCCGAAAATAATAAATATTATGAGATGCTGTTGCACCTTCGTACGGACATGTGGCTGCGTCTAATTTGATCAATTCTCACTTCCAAATAGAATTTGGTCGAGTTTTTTTTTATATATATTAAAACAAAAATTCAGTTCTAGACGAATATGCTGTAAATATGAAAAATAAATATTTTTGGAAATGAAATTAAGTTGATTAAGTTTTAGACGAATGATTTAAATATGAAAAATAAATCTATTCAGTAATGAAAACTATCTGATTATATGCCGTTTTCATAATATATAAAATCGTAAAACACTAATGATCGCCAAATGTCCTAATTTCACTGCAAAAGTGAGTTCAAGAATATAGGATTGACTCCAATTTAAATATCAATTTATCATTGTTTATAGATCGGATGTGAAATCATATTAGAAAGTTAATTGTGGAATTCTACTATGACACCGTCAAACAGATCTCTTATATAAGATGAATCATATTTGACTCAAGAGGTGGTCCCGTCTCTTTCTTCAAATTTCTTTTTAATTTTTTTTTCATGGTCCCTTTTCCTTTGGCCTTTTTAGTTTTTATTCTAATTTTTAATTTATTTTTTTACAAATATATATTTAATTTTTTTATCCAATGTCTCGTGCAGTGCACCTGTCCTATGATAACGCATGGACTAATGAACTGTGTTCGATTATTAAATGTTTTAAAATAGATAAATACCTCAAAATCAAATTAATGAACCCTAAAATTAAATTGAATTAATTTCATTTTTTTGATTTGGCGTCTAACGCAGTTGATAAACTGAGATTTTGCACTAGTTTTTATACCTTTTCACTGTGTTTTGTACGTTTTACGCGTGTTTTAATCTCACTTTAGTCAGTTTACATTTGATTTTAGAGTTTGGATTACTTTGATATTTCGTGCAGGTTTGTTCCCATTCTTGGTGTACTTTAGTAAGAAGGAGCCATTGATGATATCCCGAGATTGTGTGTTGAAGAAATCAAGCCGAAAACGAGACAGAAACAAGCCAGAAATTGACCTGTAATCACGGTCGCGACTCAAGTCGTGAGTGGCCAAAGGAGTGGCCGAGTGTGAGTTCGCGATAGAGAGGGGGATCCTAAGAAGAAAACCCGTGACCACGGTTCAGAAGAGCTCGCTGATAATGTGCCACGTCACGCCACGTGAACCCGCAACCCGAGCCCTGGGTGAGTCAGTCACAAGCGAGGTCGCGAGTTTGCTAGGCTTGTCCGATTTTGTTTAGGTTTTTGGCTTTATTTCACTAGGTATTTAAGGGTTGTCTTGCACGAAAATTAGACACTTTTTCCATACCTAAAATTTACCAACTAAGATAATACAGCAGAGAGAAAACAATGAGAAGAACGAGACCAAGGCATTCAGGGATTTCGAGATTAGAGACAGATATAATCTTCCGGGTTTTATCTTCTTTAATTTTTGTTAGACTATGGATGATTTGTGGATCAATTTATTTGTTTATTTTAATATGAACAACTAAACCCTAGTATTCTAGGATTGTTTATGATTCAATTATGAAATCTATTTAATTACTTCTATTTTTGTGTCTATGATTTTGTTATGTTTTGATTGTTCTTGTGTTTGGTTCTCCATTATTTAACTGTCCATTAAATAGTGTAATTTAATGTGTTAATTCATAAATCGAAAGAGGAATTTTAGTAGTTGATTTGGAACAATTTGTTGGGATTTTTTCGAATTGAACCACCACATGATCTATTTGGTTGCTCATGAATCCTATCATCATGTATATCATAGTTTATGCATACTTATGTAATTAATTAAATCGAGTTGAATTAACATGCATGATAATTTTCGATTCTAATTAAAAGCGGAAACATAGAAACCGAAAATCACTAACAAATTCGAGTCGGGTTGAGGACAAGATTAAAGGTGTAATCTTGTTGTTGAATTATATGTAATCGGCGCCCCTAGATGCAATTCTACTTCTCGATCTTCTGCTGTATATCCGAACCGTGTTTAGATACAGGGTGGGCTGTATACTACTAAACAGGTGTCAATACTATGGGAATCAAGAGAGCACAAAAGAGAGGCCGATATCTATGCCCTAATTTTCATCTTCCACTCCTCTATTTATTAGGGAGTGGCCGAAAATTAGGGCTACAAAATGGGTTTGAGCCTCTCACTCTTATTCCATCCCCAGAGTACTAAAGTCATATTGTGCTACAACAGAGATCTAAAAGAATATGAAATTGGTATGCTATTTTATTTAATTTTCAATATCCAATAAACTGATGATATAATTAAATAAATCAAGTATTATATTTATTCCACTAAAGAAATAATACTGACTTATCAATTTAATACATATTTATGAATATGCTTTCTTCTTTAGTCTAGTCATTTCTCATGTTTAAGATATGATGTCCATTAATTAATTATGTAAGCTTCTAACAGCTATAATTATTTAACTTCTTGTTCCTTGAGTAGTACCACACAAGATTTATTATGTACGGAATAAATTCCACCTGCAGGGTTTCACATGAACTTTATGCTTTCTCAAGAGGACATCATCAACCTAGCGCAACAGGACATGGTGACCATATGTATTGCATGACCCATCATATATGTAAATGATACTGCCTAAGATATTGAGGTTGTTGACCCTATTTGAAAATCTCACTCATTGATAAATCAAAGCAATAACATAACATATATATGTCCGCCAATATATATGGGTTAAGAACCCGAACTCTGTGGATCTTTATTCTCGATCTCACTTAAGGTCAGAATAAAGAACAATATCCTATCGTGATCATCCTCAATACACAAACCAGCGTACTAGAATAATCAGCTAGTTAAGATAAACTAACTATCAGATTATTTCACGGTGTACCGATGATAGGTTCAAGACCATCTAAGTCGTGAGTCTTTTAATACATTGCAAGGAATCCGATGATATAATATTTACCGTGTGTATGTCCCCACACACTATATCAGTATATGAAACTGGCAAATAAGTATAACAATAAATAGATGCACACGGTGACTGTAATAATTATTCAATCTATATCATCAAATAAAACATCGTAGAATGTATACAAAGACAAGTCTTCCAGTATACAAGACTAACACAATTAACTTGATAATCAATATCACTGGAGAGAGTTGAGATTATTTGAGAGAGCAATAAACCCGGTAATCATTTAAGAGTTGCAAGTTAGATAATTAATGGACACATTGTTATTTGATATGTAATCAACACCCTAGGCACTTCAAAAGGAGGTTTGGGATGCATTTGTGGTTGTTCTAGCATAATTAAAATCCCAACATAAGTGCATTAATGGTTTTAGTTAAATGGATGGATTAATTGATGATTAGACAATACTAGAGTACGCGTGTCCTTCATAGTTACTTTCTCATGTGCATTTAATTTGCGGTTTAATTTAGTTCTTTAATTTATTTATTAGTTTCATTATTTAATTCGGAATTTACATCGGTATTGAGTGGTCTAGATAATGTTAGGTAATTTAATTTGGATAATTAGTATCTTAGTTTATTAAGTCTCTGTGGATTCGACCTTGTTCTTTACTATATTAGGAGCCTCGTTGTACACTTGCAGTTTAGGTGAAATAAAATACAGAATAATAGTGCACTCATCCGACGCTAACATGTACGCTTGTGCATATGCTCGATAATTATTTTTTTAAAATAAATATATATCCTAAAATAGAATTAATAAACTCTAAAATTAAATTTAATTAATTTAATTTTTTTTATCTAGCATCTCGTGCAGTGCACTCACCCGATGCTAACACGTGACAACGTGTACTGTGCTCGATAATTAATTTTTTGAAATAAACATATATTCTAAAACGGAATTAGTGAACCCTAAAATTAAATTGAATTAATTTATTTTTTTATCTGACGTTTCGAGTATTGCACCAATGCGACGCTAATGCACGTACTCGTGCACTGCGTTCAAGACAAAATAAAGGTTTAAAAAATAAAACAAAAAAGGAAAAAATTGAAGCAACCAAAAAAATAATAAAAAACAAGGTTTGCCCAGGTACATGAGCTCCACACACTGCACGTGGGCGCCTGAAGTGCACATGCCTCTTCTAGAGCCTCTAGATCCCATGTCACTGTACAAGGGCGCCTCCTCTCAACCCTACATACACTTCTCACTCCACTGTGTGCGCAGTCATCTCTCCACCACTCCTCTTCTAAACCCCAGAATAAAGCTCTATGCTTGAGAGTTTTGTGCTCGTGTTCTCTCGCTTATCCCAGTTTGTCTAGATTCCTTTGAATCTCTTCGTACGAGTATCATGGGTCTAAGTGGTGAGATAGTCATGGGCTTGTGATCGGAGTGACGTTGTCGGAGTGGAGGAAGAAGCCCCTCACCTCTGCCTTGTGTCTGTTTGTGTTCTAGGTCACTTTTTGAGGAATCTTCGATAGTCAGGTTCTCCTGAGCCACATCTCGATCTACTACAGGCCTTGTCTCTTGAGAGACGAACGGTGCCGACCATCGGTGATAGAAATCAAGCGGTGAATCCAACGGGACTGATACCCTACACATCGCACGAGAGATATTATAGTCTAATTAAGAAAGTGAGGAGCTAAATTAATAGCGTGAACCATAAATTTTGTTATTTTACTCGTATTGTATTGTACAAATAAACAATATTTTGGAATAAATTAGCTTCTAAGTACTATCTCTTAATCAGCACTGATTGTTTTATTATTAATTTTGGTTATATTTAATCATTATTAATTTATTAATTATTTTATTATTAGTACTTAGAAATGTTTTCACTATTTTAAACAAATTATTTTCAAATTTTAGCTTTTAGTTAATTAATTATTAATTGAGGTGATTATTTCATTTATTGGGATTTATAAGTATTACTAATTTTTAGTATTTTAATTTGTTGATAATTGTTAATAGGATTGATTATTTCATTACTATAGTTTATAATTATTTTTAACTTTAGTAAGAATTATTGATTAGGTTAACTATTAGGGTTTATATTTACTTTAAGTTTGTATTTTTATATTCCTTATTAGATTTTTTTTTAGTATTTTATATACAGAAGTGGAGGTTAAAAACAATATTTTAATAGAATATTAAACAAATTACGGTTAAATATAGTAATTGAAGAAAATGACTCCACTACTCAAATGCTATATCATCACATAAGCAACGAGCAGGCTAATTTATGTATGTATGTATATATATATATAGATATTTCAAATTAGTTCTATCATAATACGTAAGGGGAAAAAGAAGGCCACGTAATCAATGGTATTAAAACACCAGCAACAACTAGTGGAGCTAATATTTATGGAACCTTGGAAAGAGTAAAGGAAAAAATATTTTGGAGACTCGGAATAGAAAGACAAGCAAAGTACATGAAAATATCTGAAAAAATGACCTTTTTAGTACTATATATCTTCCGTCCCTTAAATTTTGGTAGATTATGTATCACAACTGCCGAAACGAAATTCTAATAATACATGTTTATCTCACTTTCAAACTTTTTTCCGAGAAATCTCACTTTCAATTTTAATTACTGGGAATAACATGTTTCCATATCAAAGTTAACTAGCATGGTAAATATCTTTGGTTTACTTATTGTTGTATCCGTTTTTTTTTTCTCTCACTTCACCTATCATAGATAGTGGGACTTTTCATGTGCCTTAAGATTTTACTTTCTAGTACTTGATCCTTTCTATTTCATCTGGACTTGTAAGCTAATATTATTTGTATTTGTATAGACTCGGTTTATTCAACTCTTCCTCTGCTGCCCGGACTTGTCCGATGTAGTTGCCTTCCCCTCTTGGGCTTGTCTGAGGGTTTAGTTTTCATGATTATTGTACAAGTGTCTTTTGTTCTATTACATATTTTTTACCTATAAGAAAAAAAAAAAAGAATGGTAATTTTGAAATTTTTATGTAATTTCTTGAAATTTTCAGGTCTAAAATTTATTTAGAAACTTTTATCCATTTTTTTATTATGTTGCATCTCTCTTACCGACTTCCCTTTCTCTACGAAATCGTGAAAACCACATCCCCTCTTCTCCTTCTCCAAGCACAACCTCTCTCTCTCTCTCTCTCTCTCTCTCTCTCTCTCTCTCTCTCTCTCTCCAGCTTGTGAGAATTGACACCGCCGTCGCCACTCTCCCTCCATCTCTTCGTCAACCATGGCTACCGTTTAACAATTGTCACATCATTGTTCCTACTAACTTTCCGGAAGCAATGATCCAACATCTAAAAACATCTGAGCACTATTCGATTTGAATTCCAGATTCAATTCTCTTCAAAAAAAATTCCAAATTCAAGTGTTCGACGGAATATTGACTACCCACAAGTGCACGGTGTAGCTGTGTACAATGATGAGCAAGATCGTATTCCACAGAGACTAATGATTAATTTATACGTGAATACTATGATTTTAATTCCCTAAGTACTATCTAGACAACACATTAAAATATTAAATTTAATTGACTAATTAAACAAGAAATTAAATAAAGCAAATAAAATATGAACGGATGGAAATCGGGTATAAATTCAGAGGAAAAGAAATATTCTAGAGTTTTGATTTCATTAATTTATCCATATAATGCCAACTCAATTATATGATTTGTTCACCATTCGACTTTTATTAAGACAATCACTCATTTAATTCAAACCTTCTCTCGAAGTGCTTAAACCGTAGATTACATGCTAGAATTAATGTGTCCATTCAATTACTATCATGCAACTCCTAAAAGTTCCAAGGATTTATTGTCCTCACAATTAACCTCAAATCTCTCAATTATTATTGATTAATGTGATCTGTGTTCTTGTGTTCAAGTGTTAAAACTCCTCTCTCAATTTATGAATTAACACAACAAATCATGCTTTCATGGTGATCAATCAATCAAGCAAACAAGACTAAGAACACAAAGAGTAAAAGAAGAATCAAAATCATATAATTAAATATACATCTATTTCAAAATCAACTACTATCAAACCCTAGAATACTAGAGAATTAGCTACTCATAATTAAATAAATAGCTAATAACAATCCAAGAGAAAACATTGTTTGGAATCAAAAACACGATAAAACTCGGAGGATGAATCTTGATCTTGATCTTCAACTTGTTGTTCTCTTGCTCTTCAATCTCTGTCTTTAGGAGAGGAATATGATGTGTGGTGTGGTTTTTTGATGTTATGGTAGGGTTCGTTGATGTTTAATTTTCGTGCTTGAGAAGATATATATATAGTGTAGGAAAGTATCCTAGTCGAAAAAGGAAAGAAAACGGGCCAAGAAAAGCAAAAATCGGACTTCCAGGGCACGATTCGCGATCCCACCTGCGACCGGGTCAGTCATGGGTCTATCTTGGATAATTTTCTGCACACTTGCGACATAGAGGGGGTCCGAAGAACAAAATTCATGACCCCGGTCGTGAATAATTTGACTGGTTGCGGGCCCACGTGGCAGTCCAGCAGGCTTTCACTATTTTACTTCGTTCTCACTCGTTTCTCGTCCGATTGACCCGATTCTTTTTGCAACGCGTTCCTAACTTGATTTTCTATCTTTCTAGGGTCTTCCCAAGCTCATTTGAAGTTCACACAAAAACTGACATTAAATCTCTTCACAATGAACAAACACATGACATTGCACAAAATATAAAAAACTATGCAAAACTCATCACTTAATGCATGCAATCCCCATCAAATACCACTCAAATGAACCTCAAAACACATGCAAAATACGAGATTATCATCAAGCTAAGTTGTTAATTTGTATGTTCAAAAGTATAGTTATCATAATATTTATCAGAAGATTTAATTTTACATTTGGTTTAATAAAAGTAGGATTCAAATACACGTGGTACTCAATTTTTTTTATTTTTTATACCAAATTTTACTTTTGACTTTTTTATCCTTACTTTCAGAAAAATGAATTTTTTAATCTCAAAAGTCTTAGACAAAAACTTATGTTAGATGAATTAACAGGTCACGATTTTTAGAAGGGTTAAGTAGATCTAAACTTACCCAAAAAACCCCTTCTAGCAGTCTAGGCATGTGAGATCCACACATGCCCCACACGCGGATCTCACGTGCCTGAGATTTTGTTTTTCTTGGGTTGTTACTGCTTTTTTCGTTCATTTTTCCTTTCTTTTTTACTTCTTTTTAGTTTCTTTTCATTTCTTTTTTTTAATTATTATTTTGTATCGAGCGCATTGCAGAGCTCACGCGTTAGCGTCAGACGAGTGCATTGTGCGAGACGCCGAGTAAAAAAATTAAATTAATTTAATTTAATTTTAAGATTCACTAATTTCATTTTAAGGTACATATTTATTTTAAAAAATTTAATTATCGAGCAAAGTGCACGAGCCTACGCATTAGCGTCAGGCGAATGCAATGTGCAAAACACTGAATAAAAAAATTAATTTTAAAAAGTTATATATATATATATATATATATATTTGTAAAAAAAGGATGTTATTAAAAGTTGAAAAAAAATTGAAAAGAAAAGGAATAAAGGAAGATGGACCACTGAAAAATAAAAATAAAAAAATGAAAAAGGAAGAAAGATCATCTTCCTGAGTCAAATAAGATCCGATAGACCATCTCACAAGAGACCTCTTTAAAATCTTATTATTGAGATTAAAAATGTAGTTTTAGTTGTGACAAAAAAAATGTTGAAAAATAAACTTAGACCAAAAAAGTAAAAAAGAAAAAATAACACTTGAGATAAAAAGTGTAAGATTTGAGATTACATGTATTTGGATCCTATTTTGATGATACCAAAAGTAAAACCACATTTTTAATCATAATACCAAGACTTTTGAAACTAAAAATGTCATTTTTTCTAAAAGTTGTGATAAAAACAGTCAAAAATAAAACACGAGATAAAAAATTTAAAATTTGGTACTACATGTATTAGAAGCATATTCTTACCTGACTAAAAATGAGTAAATGACCGAATCAAAAATATCATTTCTCAAAATGTAATTATACATGTAAGCATTAATCATAGAGTAAATAACATTTTTGATCTATCACATGGGGAAATTCTATAACGCATGTGGGTGTACTACATATACCCACAAATCATTTAACACACATGTCATATGCTCATACTTATTGTTCAATTTATTTTTGAAATGTGAATCCATGTGCCACATGTTCAAAAATTAATGGATGCATGAACTACATCCACACGTGTTATAGAATTTTCTACAACACATGATATGTTTTCATTGAAAAATAGTCTCACTACTTTAATTTTTTACCCAAAAAACATGCAAAAGTGTTTATGTAGAACTAAATTAGTGTTTATTTAGTCACTATTGTCAGAAAGCCTTTGAAATATTAGCGTGATGGAGTCATCTGGGAGGGATATATCTATTTAATAATTTCACATATGACATTATTTTGCATAATACTAAAATTATAGTAATTAAGTATAGTGTACACATTTAGGTCTCATATGACGCACCCTTGTTGCAAAATTACCTCAATATTAAAATTTTAGTAAATAAGCATAGTGCTAAATACAATTAGCAATAAACTATAATGTGATAAAAAAAAATAATGAGCACTAAGATAAGATAAAATAAATCATAAAATTATAGTAAATAAGCAAAATGCACACGTTTAGGCATGAAGTATTAGTGCACATTAGAAGGTATGAATAAACATGCGCAACCCAGAAAACACTTAAAACAAATTCTGTGGAATAAGGGCCCAAAAAATCACAACTAACATGATACATGCAAAACTGGTCTTATCAGACAAGAAAACAAGATGTAACTCACATTGATATTAAAGATCACAACTGGTTTTTCCAGAAAATTGATAAACACAAGCATATAGGCAAGCTGAAACAAAGTAGGGTAAGAAAACTAGTAAATGAAACTAGAATTATAGAGGTTTGAATCGAAAGATTCTACGTTCTCTCTTCTTCCAGAGCTGGAAAAATATCATTATGCTTTCGGAGTACAACTCGGATTACACATTCGATCAGCAAAGAGCCATTCACACTTACAGTTCACAGACAAAATAGTTATTGTTGGGGTTTACTCTATTTCAAATATTACAAACCCTCAACTCACACTCTTTTCTGTAAAGTTAGATGATAGTATGGCTAAGGCTAGGATTTTAAATCTCCTAAAGACTTTACATACTTAGACAAATCTCTAACAAACTCTTTGTAAGGTGAAAGCAAGTGAACTCTCAAAATAAATCTAGAAACGTTTAGGATGTGAATGCTCAATATTACTCTTGTTCTTAAAAGTTTAAATTTCATAACTTTTCAAATAAATATGAAGTCCTCTTTTTATAGATGATAATTCAAATATGTCCATTGAGTGAGGCAATTTGAATCCTCATGCTTGAAGTCAGTTGTTTTATCTTCATTCTCTACAACTCTAACAGTAGCCATGTTTAACTGACAACGTATCATTTTATTCCTCGAGCTTCATACTTTTATCTTCTAATTTTGACTTTCTGACCTTGAAGATTGCTTTCCTAAAATGAAAACATGTCGCCTGATTCTTTATGAACCTCATGTTCTCTTTTGTTCAATTTCATGCAGGGTTTTTGTTAGTGCAATTGGTGTGCACTAGCTTAGTTGTCATTTATTTTGGCAAATCATATGTTGTGCTATTTGTAGTTTTTGTACAGTATCAATCCATGATCTTTTTTTGATGTGTTGCTCAAGGAACATTCGAACCAAGGGTGTCAAACTTAGTAAGAATTATATTCTTTACGGTATCAGGAAGATGGCATTGATAGTTATTTATGTTAGTTTCCTTCTGGGGAATAGACCTTAGGCTTCCAATTCCTTATGGATCAAGTTACGTATTTTGTTGCCACCTTCATGGAGATTGACTTTGAAGATTCACACTAATCATCAAATGAAGGCTCCCATTCAAGAAGGCAAGAAATTTTATCAATATGGAAACAAACTTCATACGGCACGACTTTAAGAAAGAAGGTGATTCTAACTCCTTTATGAATACTATTCGACTACGAATGAATGGGTATGAACTCTGAGTGTGTCGAGTTGTAATAGATTGCTAGATTTTTATTGTGTCTACTAGTGGTTTTCTTCTTTAAGTTCAACATGAAGTTCTGGTGGGTACTTTGTTTTAGGACAAAAACTCTAGGTAGGTACTGTGTGCTGCTGTTCGTGACCTCGCGGAGATTGCAAGAGAGACTAAGAGTGGACACTTGGGTCGTTCGTAGTTCTTACAGTTTTAATTCATTGAAGAAATGGTAATATTTGAAAGCACGTTCAGATATATGGTTATGTTGTATAAGTCCTTGTCAAAACTAACTTTGAAGGAGTGGATTGGTTCTCTACTGGGCAAAGCCCCTCAAACATAGGTGTGTGCATCAAATTGGGTAATCAAATCTTGTACCGTTTTAATTATGCTTTTTACTTATGTTCTTATTCTCTAGATCATACAACTGAACAATGTAAATAACAACAAGATATATAATCAACACAGTTTACAATTTATCAGGTTTGAATTCTTCTCGAGAAACGAGAATCATGACAATTTTCTTATTATGTTCCAAACACAAAATAAATAATCTGTTAATAATCATTTTTCTCATAATCACATTCCCAAAAAAATTTTACTTTTCAGCCAACCAAACCAGCCCTTATTTTTAGGTCTAAAATATATGAATTCAAATTTAATGATAATTAAAAAAAAAAGATAATAATTGATGGAAAATAAAAAAATAGAATATCAAGTTTGTACAAGATTCTCAAAAGCTATTAACTATAATATCTACACTAGATTATGTAATCAGGATCCATAACAGTTGAATTATTTTTTGAATTTTGATAAATTTGATTACTTTCCAGATTGAATTAAAATTGAACCAGACATAAAAATGTTGTAACTAACCCGCCACCGAACTGATGGTTGTCCCCACAAACCAACATGAGTCTTTTCAGTATGCTTTGTCGTGCACGCTCCATGAGAAACTTCTCATGGGGTCACCCATTAATATTCCACCATTACTCACAGGTCAAGCACACTTAATTTTTTAGTGTTAGTGTCATTTTGTAGCACTAAGTTTAACGACTCTCAAAAATAACTTAGAGAATCAATAATGGGGGCGAACCACCGATTGCCAAGAGAATCGACCTTCTTATACTTTCACACATTTTGTTGACATGATCTCTAATCATCATCAACTTGGAAGGTGAAGTAGGATTTGTTATTCTTTCCATATTGGTGTAGATGTATTTCATGTAGTTGAGGGTCTAAATCAGCTCTGCATATACTCAATAAGGCAGTTTAAATAATCAATCCTTGCTGCCCAAACTAATCTGCACCTGATCTTCTTCTGCAAGAAAACTGCCATATATAGACTATTTCGGGGACGCTCCTGGAACATCAGAGAGAACAGTTCACACTCTTTCGCCCCCATTATTGATTCTCTAAGTTATTTTTTAGAGTCATTAGTTTGTGATTTTTGTGATAGCCAGAAGTTGTTCCTTAAACTGTTCAACGTGGTAGTCTAGTATTGGGTGTTTTGAGTAAGATTGCAGAAGACGCTAGGCGCTAGTCGGGCGACCGAGAGGGGCCTAGCGTCTGGAGTGCCTAGACGGGGCTTAGGCGGCACCTAGACGGATTCTAGGCGTTTTTTTATTTTATTATTTTATATATATATATATATATATATATATATATATATCTTAATAAATATAAAAAAAATTCATGTAGAAATTCATAAATCTTAACATTCCAAATAATATCAATTAAAGTTTAAATCATCCAAATCTAAATAAAACAAACATTGAGAATTCAAATTATTCAAAGTTCATGACAAAATAACATTTAAAATTAAAAAATAATTAAGAAATATATAAAATAATAAAATAATATCAATATATTAAAAAATAAATAAGAATTAGGAGCCCATTTAATAATTAATATATTAAAACATATTTTTTTTAAAAAAAAATGAAATTCGGCCGCCTAGGCGCCAAACAATTCCGCCTAAGTGGCGCCTCCGCATAAGAGGGCCAAATATCATGTTTTCACCTCGGGAGGGTACCGTGGAGTGCCTAGGCACTGCCTAGGCCGAATTCTGCAACACTTGTTTTGAGTCAAATACGTGAAGATATATTTTATCCGTTTTATACGTAATCGTGGGAGAGATTATAAGTTGAAGTCTAGTGCCATGGTTGTGAAGGGATCTCACAGCTTTCGTTCATCAAAGAGTTCGTGTTGTAAGAAAGGGCGACATAAGGAGGGAGTCTTGTATGTGTAAGATCTTGAATAGTCTTCACAAATGAGTAGTGGACGAATCTTCAAGTTTGGACGAAGTCTCCCTTAGAGTAGGTTGGTTAATTGAACTGTATTATCAATTGTGCGTACTTTTACTACTTTTATTTACTTATTCTTACTTCTATTATGTCACTCTCAAGAACACAAGCATGGAATTACCTTAAACACATGAGTGCACGGATTATAGTTTTTAATGGAGTTCTGGTGAAATGAGCTCCAAAAAAAAAAAAAAAAAAGATGCATCTTGTGGTATGAGTAGCACCCATCAAATTATTTAAGCTCTCATTAACTATACAATTCCATTCATGTATAGCTTCAGAATCTCTTTCTCTCTATCTCAGGTGGATTCCGCTCATTCATGTGTCTTTTCGTTTAGAAGTCTGACAGGAGCCACTCGATCTTCATCCGTACCTGTGCACCGGCGATCACTTCATGCTTCGACTCCGGGCGTCAGAAATGTTAAACTAAGGAACTAGATTATTTTCTCAAGTCGGATATGTGAAAAATTTCCCACCAATTTATTTTAACGGTAACACATCTTATTTAAGATTGAAAACACTTGACGAGACATAAGAATTAGTTACAAATTAAAGCTCTTCAATTCAAAAAACATGTGGTTAGCCAAACACCTTTTGACACATGAACGTAGTGTCGAAGAAAATATGGGTTAATTCTGTGGTAGGGAAGAACGCACGTCTGTTTGAAGATTGATTGCTGGAGCAGCATTTAAACTGATGGAGGCTTCTGATCGATAGATGTCGTCCCCATTAATTAATCAACGATGATTGCAGCTGGTAACTGAATGCTACGTAAATTATCGATTTTGCTAATTTTGTCACGTCCTTTTACACTATAAATAACTCTTAAACCGAAACTTTTTTCGATCAGAAATGGTCCAAATGGAAAACAGTGGAGTTGGAGTGAGAAAAGGTGCTTGGACTAAAGAGGAAGATCTTCTTCTCAGAGACTGCATTCAAAAGTTTGGAGAAGGGAGATGGCATCTTGTCCCTCTCAGAGCGGGTAATATTCGTCTTCGTCTTCGTCTTCATCATCTTCTTCCTCTTCTTCTTTTAAGTAATATATATGTATATATATATATATATATATATATGTATGAATGCAGGGTTGAATAGATGCAGGAAGAGTTGCAGACTGAGATGGCTGAACTATCTGAGACCAAATCTAAAAAGAGGCTACTTTACTAAAGATGAAGTGGATCTCATCGTGAGACTTCATAAGTTGTTAGGAAACAGGCAAGTCTTCATCGATCACTTGTCATATATATACATATATATATATATATATGATTCTTTATTTTGCCTTACTATATTAATTAATTATCATTTTAAAGTGAAATACATTGGGTGCTTACAAAGAAGCTAGCTCCTCGTTATCTATATGCATACCATTTCTATATATTTCGATGAAGTTTGATTATGCAGGTACATAAATAACTAAATAAGTAAGATATTAATTAATAATTTTTTGGATATATTATAGAATCTCTCGTACAGTGTCAATATCAAGATGGTGTTTGTACATGCAACTATATACCTTTCCATTTTGGTTAATTAAAGAAAAATAGAAAATTTCATATATATATATATATATATATATCCGATATTCTCTATCATCAACCATGTGTTATGTCATATATTTTTGTGCTATATATGCACTCTAAATGGCACCAATAATTTTAACAGGTCATTTCTTCTGTGATGTTAGCGGGCTATTGTTAGATGTGAAGTTCACCTAAAATGCACTAAAGCAAATGAATTCCTCTATTCCACTTTTCTCTATATCATTTGGTGTCCCATTTAGATTTTTATTCGATTTTCATCAAAAAAAATTTCTATTTCAATTTGTTATGGCTTAATTTAATTTTATAATTATTATTTAAGGTCCATTCCACCTAATTAGGGTTTATATTTATTTTTTAATATTTATTTCGTATTTTTTAGTTAATATAATTGATTAATATGGTTGATTATTATTCCAAAAGTACTAGGGTATATAATTTTTAAAAATTTAAATTTTTAGTAATAAATATTTATTATGATTTGTAATACTATAATAAAATTTAAATTAGTGATAAATATTTTTAAAATATTAAATTTCATAGTGAGACACAATAATGGAAAATGAAAAGTGAAGTAGATGATTTTATCCTGCACTGAAAAGTGGCAGTTGAAGTTTATCTCTTAAACAAAATGAATATTACATGATCATATTCGTAGCAATGGATAAGATAATTATTTTAAAAAGTATTAGTGTATACCGAATAATCTGAATTAACTAATATCAGGCCATCACAACAATTAAAAGGGTTAAAATTTCCTGTTACACTATTTCGTGTTTCACTCCGTGTTTCATCATTAAATTTATGATTTTAATAATATTTATTATAAAATAAAAATTAATTATAACATTAATAAGCATAATCAACATTTATCAACAAAAAAAATGAATTAAAAAAATTATAAAACATAATTTTAAAAAAATCAACCATAATAATGTTATTAATTGAAAATTAAAAATTAAATATTAAAAAATAATTATAAACCCTAATTGGGTGGGGTGAACCCTACAAATAATTACAAAATTAAACTAAATCACATAAAAATAAAATTGAAGAAAAAAGTACAAGAAAAACTAATAATTTAAAAATGTAACACGATGTGTAACAAAAAGGGTGTAACAGGAAATTTCATATGCAATTAAAATGCAACAAAGTCAACTCGTGAAGAGAAACTTCAAGTTAATTTGAATTCACTCCATATCAGCTCAAATTAAGTTCCACACTCAGTCCTATATATCCTCTTGTAAAATAATATTTTATAACATACAAATTATATGTGCAATAATTTTCATAGCTAGTAATAACTTTAGAAAAATGAATGGCCGTAAACTTTTAGGGGAAATTTAAAAGGCAAACTGCACTTTGATATATACTTATGCTTTGGATTCTTCTAACAGAGTAACTTATTTTTTTAAAGATTTTATAAATTTAATATTTAATCAATTTTCCGGCCCCAAAATTCTACGTAACTGATTATATTTTAAGATTAATATCTTGATTAGATGATTTTTTTACGCGCGCGGCTGGAAAATAGATATTTTAAAATACAATCAATATATAATGTATATATTTGCCCAATTTAAAAATGAAGTTTTATCTCCCCTTTTAAATATTTGTCTCCTCGAAAAACGACAAATAACAAACAAACCAATGAGTACGTATAATTAGAATTGTTGAAGGCAAGAAATTCGAAGTCATAAATAACTATAAGCTATTTAGGTGTAAACGGGAACAGATCAGTGACATCTCAACAACTATGGTAACTGTAACTGTTTCACGTGTGGCCCTGCCTGCATATGATTTAATTTCTTCACCCTAAATTATACACACATAACTATATACTTGCCCAAATTTATATTTACGTCTTCAATTAAATTTAATCCGTTTTGAAAAAGATGTCATAAACTTCAAAATATGTTAAAATGCTCCGACCTCGCAATATCCTATCAAAAATGTCATGGGCGAAATTCGGGCATCAAATTTGTGTGTTGATGCTCCGGAATTCAGCGTGTAAATGTCATACTCATTTTTTAAAAGATTTACATGTTGGTTTCTGGCATGCCAACACCAAGGATTGAAATGTCATGAAATATCGCAGATATATCGCGGATTTTGATATTGCGATATGGATATAGAGTGAAGTTGACTATATATGTATATATTTGACCTTAATTAAAACATAAATTTTGAACAAGTTGTTGGATGCAGATGGTCGCTGATCGCCGGCAGACTTCCTGGACGGACTGCAAACGACGTTAAGAACTTCTGGAACAGCCATATATCCAAGAAACCGCCGTCTGCCTGCGATGCTCGCCGTGGAAAAACAATCACCGAGAGCAACATCGTACGACCTCGACCTCGGACCTTCTCTAACTCACAGCTTCCAGCTTGGTCGAGCGAACTCGCAAGATCGAACGGATCAAAATCAATCAAACCTCGGATAAATGATGACGGTGATGAAGAAGATCCGACAAAGAAGCCATCTTCATCTTCATCTTCATCGTTGTTGTCCGTAGAAAAGGCGAATGATCGGAGTGAGAACATTCCGATCATTGCCTCGTCGGTAGAGGAAGATCTCGACGAATGCATTCGGTGGTGGGGGAACTTGCTGGACATGACGGAAAACGGCGGGGAAGGAACTCCGTTTTGGTTTTCCGGCGACGAGCAAGCTGGAATGACAATAACGGAGCCAATTTCAGTGGGTGAGGGTGAGCATAGTGCCAATCATGACGGTTTCCAGCTTGAACAATTCGATTCGTAGACCAATGTTTAATGTGTGTTTATTTAATTTTATGTCATTTTTCATCGTTTCAAGTTTGAACCATGCAGATTAGAAATATGTTGTATTTTATTTAATTGTTAATGCATTATTGCACCTGTCTATATGTACATACATAAGATGAAATAAATTATAGGGAAATTAATTAAGCTGTATAAATTATTATTGTAAATATAGGGATAAAATCCTCTAGTCCACTTTTCATATCCCACTATTGCGTCCCATTATAAAATTTAATATTTAAAAAATATTTATTACAAAAATAAATTCTATTATAGTATTACAAATCATAATCAACATTTATTGCTAAAAATTAAAATTTTTAAAAATTATATACCCTACTTTTGGAATAATCGACCATATTAATCAATTATATTAATTAAAAATATACAAAATAAATAGAAACCCTAATTGGGTGGAATGAACCCTAAATAATAATTATAAAATTAAATTAAGTTATAATAAATTGAAATTGAAGAAAAAAATTGATGAAAATCGAATAAAAATCAAAAGGGGACACCAAATGGGATGGAGAAAAGTGGGATAGAGGATTTCATTTGGTAACTATACCACCTCGACTCCTCACTTGAGATTTTCTAATCCCGACTTATGTGTGTCAACCGTGTACCCTTAATTTTTCTTCAATTTTAATTTCTTTTGGTTTTGTATAATTTTACATTATTATTTATAGTTTATTCCACCTAATTAGGATTTATAATTATTTTTTAATGTTTAATTTTTATTTTTTAGTTAATGCAATTGGTTTTGGGGGTTGATTATTCTAAACTTAGGGTATATAATTTTTAAAAATTTCAATTTTTAGCAATAAATATTAATTATGATTGATTATCATATAATAAATTTTATTTTTATAAAAAAATTATTAACAATATACAATTTTAATGTTGGCACACACAAGTTGAGACTAGAGGATTTCTACTCCCTCCACCACATATCAAATCCTATTAAGATATATATTTTCCTAATAAATGTCTAATTAAAAGTGAGAGAGACACTACAAGAAATCTGCACATACACCACCCTTGATTAACCATGGTTTTGGCAATAAATCATGAAAACTAAACAATAACCACAGTTTTCATAAAAATCGTGGTGTATGAGCGCATATTCCTAAAAATAGCACTACAGTTTTAAAGAGTTTGTGGTGAGTGTTCATGAATACACGACCCATATTAATTAACAGTGGTGTATGTGCGTGTTTTCATTTACTACGGTTTAAGTTAAGTCGTAGTGTTTGTTGAAATAGGAGTATCACAACAGTTTTAAATAGAACTATGGTAACATAAATACATGGCCCTTGTTGGTTGTATTGATGGGTTCATTTCTTATGAGCGTCCTGTTATTGTTACAGATAGGACTCATTTGAAAGGAAAGTACAAAGCAGTTATGTTTGTCACTGCAACAAAGGATGAGAGTGAACAAATTTATCCATTGGCAGTTGAAATTGGAGACAAAGAAAATGATAATTCATGGACTTGTTTTTTGAGACAACTTAAGAAGACATATGGATGCTCCATATGCATAGACTTGTTGTTTGTTTCTGATCACTATAAGAGCATAACGAATGTGTTGCAGAGGTGTATCCCGCAACAGCACATGAAATTTGTACATACCCTTTAAAGAACAATCTAAAGAGGTGGGGTGCCAATATATTGGTCATGTACAAGAAATCTGCCAATTGTTACCGTGCTCAAGAGTTTGATAAACACATGCGAAATGCTTCAATTGCATCAGAGAATAGAGAATGTAAGAAGCTATTGGATGTTGATCCAACTTGTTAGGCTCAATACAAGTCTCTGGTTCGTCACTATGAATTTATGGCCTCCAATTGTGCAGAGTGTTTAAATGGGTGCCTACAATGGGTTAGAAGATTACCGGTATGCATGCTTCTAGAATATGTTCGCACATTAGTGGGTCAATGGTTTTACGACCGACGTAGAGATGCTTTAGCGAGGACTCATGTTTTGATCGAAATAGCAACCGTAAAGGTTTCAACCTCAGTTGAACAGGGTCAGACAATAAATGTGCAAGCAATTAGTGCTACAAAGTTCAAGGTTACAAATGGGATGAAGCACCACACGGTGGATCTTGTGGATAAGAAATGCTCCAGTCAAGAGTTTAACCTTGATGTAATCCCTTGTCCCCATGCAGCAGCAGCAGCTATAAGGTGATCTATAATTTTTTATTGTATTTGATATATTTTATCTATTTTTTTTCTCATTGATTAACTTATCAATATTAATATGTTCAACAACAAAGCAAATAAGCACGTTTACTCATATGTTTCGAGTTATTACACAACTGAGAACCTCCGTGGAATGAGTGCACATTTTAAAGTTTATTATATAATATATAAATAAACCCCCTAATACTCTCCCTGAGATGGAGTCGTATGCTGCATGGACTCATCCACCCCCTCTAGTACTCTCCCACTGACAGTTTGTTCCAAGTGTTAAAAACACCATCACTCCACATATTTGTGCTTCACGTGCCTTTCCACTCGTCTTCTTCATTTAGCCATTCTTACGACTCAGTCCATAATGTATTTGGCGTCGACTTCCATATTGGGAAATTCCAATGTCCACACTCATTTTCTGTGTATTGTGGGGGATTCCATCCCCAATTATCGGGATTATTCATTTCTTCACTATACTATATATTAAATAAAAAAATAAAAGTACAAAAGTTAAATTTCACCGTCCAAAATTCAAACCACACACTATAGCATATTTGAACCGACTAAATGGCCATACACATCATAACGCTCCAATATATGTTTAAAATCATCGATGATACTCACACGGTCGTGATTACTGATCGTGTAATTTGTATCCATCAATGTCTTCATTTTCGATTCCCATTTGTCCTGTATAATAAAAGTAAGACAATTCATTATAATTTTACACCTAATCAAATTATAAATATTAATAATTTAAATAAAAATATATATGTTGGACAAGTTTATATATATTTATAAACAAATAAATAATAATTATCTACCACATATATAAATAAATAATTTTAGAGTTGTTCATATATATTGCTAATAGAACAAGTATATATAGGTAATTCATTTATTATTTATAATTTTTATATATAAAAAATATACAAATATGTCTAACAAAGACCATTTTATCATTTTAAACATTAAATGAGTGCATATTTTAAAGTTTCTTATATAACATGTAAAAAATAATGTTGGATTTGTTTATATATATATATATGTATGTATATATATGTATATATATGTGTGTATATATGTATGTATGTTGTTAATAGCACAAGTATATATTGGCAACTTATTTAATTTTTTAAATTTTCGTTTTTAATGAATAAAAATTTCCACAGATATGTCTAATAAAAAGCATTTTTATCATTTTAAGCATTAAATGAGTGCATATTTTAGTTCTATTCTATAATATATAAAATAATTCCTCTACTACATATATTAATAAAAAATATGTTGGATCGAGTTGTTTATATATGTTGTTAATAACACAACTATCCATTAGCAACTTATTTATTATATTCATTTTAAGCATTAAATGAGTTGATATTTAAAAGTTTATTCTATAATATATAAATAAATAATAATTATCTACTACATATATAAATAAATAATTTTAGAGTCATTCATATATATTGCTAATAGCACAAGTATATATGGGCAATTCCTTTATTATTTTTAATTTTAATATATAAAAAAATTCACAAATATGTCTAACAAAGGCCATTTTATCATTTTAAACATTAAATGAGTGCATATTTAAAGTTTATTATATAATATATAAATAAATAATAATTCCCTACTACATAAATTAATGTCCTATTAAGATATATAAATAAATAATAAGTCTCTATGAACATAAATAACCTGACATTTCCACACAAGATATTTATAGACAATATTTATCATATCTCAACAATAAATACATTTGTAACTTATATTATTCATATGAGTGCACGTGGACAAGAAAATAGGGCAGCGGGAAGAGGACATGCGCGTGCGCGTCCCCAGCACCGAGGCACGCGCGCGTTGTGGGCGTGCGCGCCTGTTCCCACGCCGAGCGCGCATCACCCTGCACGCGCGTTCCCAGCGCACACTTGACTACATGTCTCATGCCCACTGCGTGCATAGCCCTCTTGCGTGCTTGAAAGACGCACTGGGCTATGCGCGTACCTATAAACATGAACGAACCCAATTTTTCTTTTTCTTTTTTTTACAGATTACCAATTTCTCACATTTTTCAACACCAAATAATGCATATTGTGCATATTAAGGGTTTAGAACATACATTTAATGTCAATTCATGTCTGTTATTGATGAGATCGAGACAAGCACTGAGGATTTGAACCCGGAGTTGTAGCTGAGAGGTCCAATACTCCAATGACGAGATTAAGAGTCAAGAAGCTGCAAGGTTACTTCCAGTGCTATGTTCAAAAGAAGTTGGAAGATGGAGCTAATTTCAAGCATTCCAAGTTGGTGAATATATTGAGCATCGAGGAGCTCGATTGAAATTGAAGAGAGCCACGGCAAAGTGAACGTTCCTTGCTGTTTTTTTTAATTAGTATTTTATTTATTTTAGACTATTATTTCAATTGTGGTTTTATTTATTTAGCAGGCCCAATTATCACAATCTGTTTAAGTGATATTGGACCCAGTAGCATTTTTATTAGCCCAGTTCAAATTCTAGGCCTAAGACACTTCAATTTCATTTTCCCTTAGGTCTTTATTTCGGGATTTTCGTTTCTTTGTTATTCAGACACGTTTTGAATGAAAATACAGCGCAAAGCTTTTCAACTTGTCTCAAAAATCGATTGTTCTTGCATAGAGTTTGATTTTGGTGAATTCAAACTTGAAATCAACCATCTCATTCGTGCATCCAATAGTGTACGGGTTAGGCAGCCACGAAGATTACTCCATAGGCGCGTTCCGGATTCAAATAGATTCGGGGTTCGTTTCGGGTAAGATTCATCTCGATTTTCATTTTCCATTGTTCCATCTTCGATCCAACCACCACCATGCCTCCCTACTCATCCTATACCATACACAACATCATATACATCATCCATATCATCGCTCAAACCCAGCAGTTCATATATTGAAGCCATAGCCGATTTCCTAACCCTAAAATAGCCGAATTTGACCACCGAGCCATCTCTCAATTTACTTGTGCGTTTTGGCTGATTTTTGGATATGTTTTTCCTGACTTATGATTCTACCTTGTGTTAAAATTTGAGCTTAATCCGAGTTGTTTAGCATCAGTTTCTGTTCACGTCTTTCCTAGGGTTTTTAGGCTTTAATTTGGGATTTTTACTATTTAATTCTTGTTCGAATTTAATTGAGTGTTTAGGTCAGTTTAATTGGTCATATTTGAGTGTTATTGCAGAAGGAATTTTGGGTTGAATCATAGTTATAAGTTGGCGTGTGTTTCGATCTTTGCTTCCACGTTGTGTTGGTCGTATCAGTTATGCCTATGAATTTCTTCAACATTTTCTTCTCCATTTGACATTTTTTTAAATAAACTTGAAAATCAACCAACAAAAAAACCACACATTATTCAGAATCAAAACAATTTTACAAAGTTAATTGAAGATGAGGAATTATATTCAAAACATGGTAGACCCAAAAATTACAAATTAAATTCAACTACAAAAAAGCTTCACCTTTGCTAAGATAATTGGGAGGATGGATCAGGAGTACAGGGAGGCTATGAGGGGGAGGGGCGACGGCGAAAGAAGACGCTACTGGTGGCAACGACGGCGAATGGGCTATGCGACGGTTACAGGAGTTGACATCTGTTTTTCTTTCTTGTTTGTTTGTTTCAGATCTTTGAGAGAGAGAGAGAGAGAGAGTAAATGTAAAATTTATTATTTTTCGTAAATGTAAAATTTATTATTTTTCAATTATTTTTACAGCTAGGTAAGGGCAATATAGTAAATTAGGACAAAAAATATATTTAAAAAATAGTGGCTAAAAAAGTCTTTAAATTTTTGGAGTGGCTAAAAGGCCATATTGTCACTTTGTAAAAGCCATTGTAACTTTCACCACGGTTTCAATATAAAATCGTGGTGGCTTTACCACGGTTTTTAGAAATCGTAGTTAATTTATCACAGTTTATTTAAAAATTGTCGTGCAATAACCACGGTTTTCAACAAGTTGTGGTCATTTAACCTTGATTTTCCTAAAAACCATGGTTATAGGACCACAGTTATCGACTAACCGTAGTAAATGCACCATGGTTTTAGTCTGGTTGTGGTTATTTAATGACGGTTAAAGACCGTGGTCTTTGTGCGTGCTCAATCACGACGCCTCTCCATACCACGGTTTTGAATTGGCACACACCACAGTGAATGGGCTCGATTCTTGGAGTGAGAGCGCGTGGATATATGATAAACAATAAATATTTTGAAGCAAGTTAAAAACTCTAAAACAACCGTTAAATAGAAATTAATTAAGGGACTACTATATCATATGCAGAAGATCTTCCCTAATATACGCATTACTATGTAAAGCCTCATGCAACGACCGGTGCACGTAAGGTGATAAGGGCCTATATGAGATGGGCGGGTACAGCTAGCAACTAGCCCAAACTGACCCAACATATAAAAAAAAAAAAAAAAAAAATTGTCCATATTCCTCATTCCAACTAGAAATAATTCTCTCTCTCGCTCGACGAAGTTGGAGGCATTCTCAATGACAGCATCGGTGTCATCAACTCTTTCTCTACCGTGAATGCCGCCGTCTCCGAGTGGATCTCTTAAGCTTTTTAGTTTTGTTTGTGACAGTGAAGTTGAAGGCAAGCGTCGTCGTTGTCAACAGAGCTACAAATCTATTCCTTTTCCGCGTCCACATGCAACCTTAAGTCTTCTGTACTTTATTGTCGCTCTCCACATCAAGTGGGTCTCGTTTCTGAAAATTCTTACTCGTATTTATGGGTTTTCGCTTTTTTAGTACCAGATGATTATGTTGGTACATAAATAAGTAAGAGATTAATCCATAATTATTTGGATATATTAAAGAATCTCTCGTACAGTCTCAATACCAAGATGGTGTGTTTGTACCGAGTAGAAATCATCTAGTTCCAACTTTGTGTGCAAATGTTCATGTGCGGACATTAAAATTATACATTGTTAATAATGTTTTTTGTAAAAATAAAATTTATTATATTCTAAGTAATCATAGTTAATATTTATTGTTAAAAATTGAAATTTTAAAAAATTATATAACTTAAGTTTGAAATAATCAATCCCAAAAATCAATTATATTAACTAAAAATGAAAATTAAATATTAAAAAATAATTACAAACCCTAATTGGGTGGAATAAACCCTAAATAAAATTATAAAATTATACTAAACCTAAAGAAATTAAATTTGAAGAAAAAAAATAAAAGAAAAAATAATAATTTTGAGATTTGGTACACATTTGGCACATAAGAGATGGGACTCGAGGATCTCAAGTGATTTGTACATGTACCATTTTGGTTAGTTAAAGAAAAATAGAAAATTTCAAAGATATATGTATATATCCGATATTCTCTATCATCAAGCATGCATCTCGGCAGCATTAAAAGTTTGATCACACCTAGAATCTAGTGAAGAGGTAAAATCTCAACGATATTTCAACGACAGAAAAAACTAATAGAAACCTGCACAGTCTGCGATGCAGATACATGGTATGATCAAGCAAGCTGCTGAGGCCATTCCAACAGCTAAATCTGCATATGAAAACGTTTAACACGGTATCCTCGACCTACTGAAAGAAGTCAACAACACATTCACAAATACACTAATTGAAACCCGTGAATATGATTCCCTGAATTAACTTATTATAATAATGCCAAAGAGTGCCAACATATCAAATCATCTCAATCTTTAATTATTTTAATAATTGCAAACTTCAAGTTAATTTGAACTCACTTGAGATCATCTAAAATTAAGTTCCGCTGCCGCACTCACTCCTATCCTCTTGTAAAGTAATATTTTATGGATAAATATTTGTATGAAACCATCAAAAAGTCCTTTGCATTATACGGAGCAAATAAAATTCAAACCATTCGAAAACCCATTCACCCTCCCATTCCCGTGTTAGGCGCATGAGACATGCACTCTCATGATCCCACGCGCGTGAGCTGTTTTTTTTTTTTTAAATAATTGCTTATAATGGTGGCAGCTTTGCTTTGCTGTTTTCACTTTTTTCTCTTTTTTTTTTCCTTTCATTTTTTGTTTCTTCATTTCTTTTTTTGTTTCTTTTTTTTATTTTTTAAATTATTTTCACTATCAAAAAAACGGTCTTTAATGGCAATATTATTAGCGATGACAAATGTCGTCACTAATAATAGACTTAAGTAATGACATGTCATCTCTAATAATTACATGTCATTTCTAATGACATTTTTTGTGACAACAATGTTGTCACTTAAAATAATTTTTAATTTATTTCGGACGAACTTTTAGGGACGCTCTATTTGCGACGACATGATGTCGTTGCAAAAAAATATTCATGTTGTCGCAAAAAAATATTTTTAAGCGACAACAATGTCATCACAAAAACTTTATTAGAGATGACATGTGATGAATAGAAACGACATGTCGTTACTAAAAATCTAGTATTAGTGACGACATTTGTTGTTGCTAATAATCTTGTCTCTAAAGACCATTTTTTGTAGTGTTTCTATCGAGCATAGCGTCAAGCGAGTGCACTGCGCGAGATGTCGAATAAAAAAATAATAATAATTCAATTTAATTTTAGGGTCACTAGTTCTATTTTAGTGTATATATTTATTTCAAAAAAATTAATTATCGAGCGTAGTGCATGAGCCCACACGCTAGCGTCGGGCGAGTGCACTGCGCGAGACACCGGTTAAAAAGATTAAATTAATCCAAATTAATTTTAGGGTTCATTAATTACATTTCAGGGTTCATTAATTACATTTTAGGATATATATTTATTTCAAAAAAAATAATTACTGAGCGCGGTGCACGAACCCACGCATTAGCATGGGGCGAGTGCACTATGCGAGATGTTGAATAAAAAAAATAAATCAATTAAAAAAAATAAATATAAATTTGCAAAAAAAAATGAAAAAACTAAAAATTTAAGAAAAAACTAAAAAGAAAAGAAAAATGGGAGAGACCATCTCATGAATCAAATAGAGATCCATATAATGTAAGAAGAAATCTGTTAGACGATCACACAAGTGTGCCTCTATTTTATAACATATAAATTATATGCGCAATAATTTTCAAAGCTAGTATTAACTTCAACTAAATGAATGGCCATAAACTTTTAGGGGAAATTTAGAAGGGTAAATTGCACTTTGATAATTATTTTTCTGGTTCTTAAAAAAAAATAACTCACTTTTTAAAGATTTTGTACCTTTAACATTTGATAATTAATTTTTTTTCATCCCTGAAATTCTACGTAATTGATTGTGTTTTAATATTAATATCTTGATTAGAGTATTTTTTTTTACAGGGATGGAAAATAAATGTTTTAAAATATAATCAATGAATGATTTTGTCAAGAATGATTTACGCGAAACACAAAACGTCGATGATTTTGGCAAAACTCTTATTTATCAACATTGATTAGGGCAAATATTGTGCTATAAAATATCACGCTATTTATATTTATGTTCTTTGATATTTATTTTTTTGGGCTAGAGAATTTTTTTTTAAAATTAAAATATATTAATAAGATTATAACTACTATATATAAAAACATAAAAGGGTGTCTCTATATCTATAATTTATGATCCATATATGGCACACCTCTTGTACAGGCTCAGGTCGTATATGCATCTCGTATTCCACTATCTATTGACTATTGTTAGTTTAATAATAGTTGTTATAAAAATAAAAATTAAAACATTAATACTAAAAATAAATATAAATCATAATCAAGTAGAATGAATATTAATGAACAATTGTAAAATTAAACTAAAGATATGAGATGAATTATAAAATGTGGAATAGAGTATTTGAACATTTCGTGTGTAGTCAAAATGTGCGTGTGAGACCGGTTGTCTTACGGATCAAAATTAGTAAGACAGGCCAAAAATTCGAATACAAATACAATCAAATATTAAGAAAATTAATTACAATGTCATTGAATATGAATTTTTATTCAAATCGTAACCCATCTTACGAATTTTAATCTATAATTTATAAGACTCTCCCTCTCTCTCTGATCTAATATAATAACATGGGGTTGTGGTAGGATTCTTATCATTCGAGATATATAGGCTTAAATAGTAAATACAAGCACTTCCCACATGATAAAATTAATTAAAAGACAATCATTATAATAATATTATAATTATTCTTACTCAATTATTTTATTATTTTTTCGATTTATACGTAAGTCATAAAAGTATATAATCAAACAAAATAATAAATATACATTTTCCTCTGTAAATAATTTTTTCGATATTTATATATACCAACAGAATATACATATAAACATGAAACCATGTAATATGTTGGAAAAACTCTACCAAGCGTGTTTATATAAACTAGTATTTCACCCGTGCGTTGCGCGACAACCGCAAGCCGGCGAAATATGAGATACTATTACTTTGTAACCCGCAAAAACAGTCAGGCGCGTACAAAAAAAAAAGATACTATTCATTTCAAATGAGATTTATTTCATTGTATTATAAAATTTCCAAATACTGAATTAGACACCGTGAGAACACCAAAACTGAAAAAAAAAATTCACTGTAGAGTCGTGAAAAATATGAATCTAGAAAATAAAAGCATAGATTCTTTTTATATCTATATATAGACACATAAGTTTATATTACAATTTTTTTTAAAAAAATACTAAGCCATAATTAGAAACATGGGTGACTAAAAAAATCTTATTTTTTTATTATAAGCATAAATACACAATATATAATAAGAAATAATTAATACCATTGTACCATTGCGATGCACGGAAATCACGTGACTTAATTGAAATAATTAAAGATAATCAATCCAATTATTACATTGCGATGCACGGAAATCACGTGACTTAATTGAAATAATTAAAGATAATCAATCCATAATAATTGTATGGGAAAGCAATAAGCAAATTCATTTTTATGTATTATTTACAATCAAAGTAAATTTTATTTCATACACAACCATATAATTATAGTCATCACGTGTTCGTTTTTCAATATATCAAAAAGAATTTGAGTACTTTTCAAAAGAGCAATGTTATAAATTAGTATATTATCAATCTATATAATTCACATGATTAGGTATTATGCACAAAAAAAAAAACACATACACATAAACATAAACGTGTAGTCTCTCACCTTGTACACACACACACACACTTATCTGCATTTGCGGCAGTCTTAGCAACTGGCATAGAGACTGCTGAACCCTCCATTTTTGTGGAAGTTTTGGGTCTTTACAGTTTTGTAAGATGTAACTGCTACAATCGTGGGAATGTCTATCCAAAATTTAATTAAATATTTTAAAAATAATATTATGATATTTTTATTTTAAGAGAATGCCCACAAATCAGAATATTATTTACAAAATTGCCATCAATTTGGAGGCAAGATTAGATTTTTTCTTTTTTTATGTGTAGTATAAAAACAGAAATGTTGGTTGAAAAAACACCAAAATGGATGGAGCGAAATCTGATCAAAAACACTATTAACTAAGAAATAGGTTCTCACCAGATTCTCCCTCAGAAATGTATCAACAGTTGTTCCAGCATGCATAATAGCATTAGCATTAGCATATATAGTTGCACTATGGCAAACACTATTTCTCATCTCAACAAACTGTTTTATTGTCTTAAGAATGAGGAGATCTGATCTGTAAGCAGACAGGAAAAGAAAAATGCATCAATCTTTTAGATTTAGAGCAGTATGCACTGAATATTGTTTGCAATTGATATAGATTATAGATATTCAAGATGAAAGAAATATAGCCTTACTCGTTATGGCTGTATAAGAATTGCAGCATTAACTGCTTCACGTGGATCAGCACATGTAGAGCTTTTATCTGCTTGAGTTCCCTCTGTCATTGGAACATCCTCCGATGTGACAGCAATTTTAGTTTGTGCAGAATCTGGCTGAGCTGACTCCGACAACTGTGCAGGCTCTGATAGCTGTGACTTGGAACTGGGAAGCCGATCTGATACGATGGGAGAATCCGAGCTGCTGCAAGAAGACTTGACAGAAGATATCAAGAAGACAAGTGTTGTCGAACAATCAACTAGGCCTCAACGCAATCGTAGGAAGCCGGCTCGTTATGCTTGACGAGAGATATATAAATTATTGAGTTCTTAATTATTTATTTAGTTGTTAATTCATTTCCTTGTTAGGTCTTTAATTTATTTCCTAGTTTTGTTAAGTTTAGAATTGGGCCGTAGATGGCATTATCCAAATAGGATTAGAATTTCTCCTTAATAAGTATTGCTTGGATGTTTCGTTTTGAATCATCAATAATATTCTTATTCAAAGTAACCCTAGGGTTTGCCTTGCGTGATCGTAAGGATTGGGAGTCTTTCTCGCACTCGATAGCGAGAAATCGTTACGTTCTGAAGCAGAACGTTTCACGATCTCTCACCTTCAAAAGAAAAGCTTGATGCTCATTCTCCACAAGATCAAATGCAATTTGAAATGCCAATAGTGCATCATCCAAATTTTCTAATCGTAAAAGTTCCTCCAATATGATTGCAACACTCGCAGGCTCATCTAAAACATTAGACGCTAACAAATGCTTAAATAATCAAGAGATGGCAGCTGCTG